>CM066312.1:93139088-94521588 GCA_033807775.1 Saussurea involucrata | reverse complement strand
GAACTCATAAGCCAAAACTAGATTAACTGAATGTAATTAAGAGGAATTAATAATATATAAACAATCCATACCAGTTTCACGGGTGAATGCTAGGTTTATTGACTCAAACTCAAAAGCAACATAATCCGTAATGCACATTGCACAAAGAATTCCAATCAATCAGTGCATAGTTGAAATTATTAATCGGTGCAAACTTAAAATTCAAGAGTTCGGGGTTGTTTGTTTACCTCTTAATAGTTCCATTATGAGGCAAGCTCTGACTCGTTAAGAGGTGAATCTTGTTTGGCAAAAAAAAGTCTGCCTCTTAATGATTCTAAACCCTCTTAACGGTTTTGTACCTTAACCATTCAGACCCCTAATTTCATTTTGAACAATTACCAAATAACCATATTTCAATTTGCACTATATTATAAGAGCCTCTTAATCATTCTGACCACTCAACCATTCTGCACCAAACCATTCAGCAACTGCCAAACAGCCCCTTCTTCTCCATATTCGAATGGAGGAATTACTCGGTAGCAATAAAGAAACAGTAAAGCGACAACAAAAACCGAAACAAGCAAAAAAGAAGAAAATAAAGATGAGAGAAAGGGTGTGTACTTCGGCGGCGGAGGCGATGAGACCAGGGCGGTCGCGGGAGGCGATACAGCAGGTGGCGATGGCTTTATGGCCTCTCAGGCGTCTTACCGGTGATCTTCCAGCAGGCGTAGCGTTGGTATCCTCCACACTGGCTTCCGCCATTTTTGTTTCTTGATCGTTGAACTGAAATTTCGCGATGTGACACATTTATCATTTTATTTACAGTATATTTCACTTTTGGTCCCTGTGTTATCTTATTTTTCTTGGTTTGTATCCCTATAGTTTTTTATTGCAAATTTGCCTCTTGTGGTATGCATTTTTGTTTGGTTTTAACTAGGGGTGAACATGATACGGTAGTCGCTACCCGATCGGGTTTCGGGGTAGAATAAGAAGAGCCGACCCGATGAAATTCGGGGTAGGATTTAATCAGGTAGTTCGTGGTAGGTATGTTTACCAATAAAAGATACCTGCATTAATTTGAAGATTATGTTTACCATCCATACCTGAAATAGTTTGAGTAAATAAGTACAGTAACCACAAATCTACAATATGCAGGTTTATTATTGGTACTCGACTAAAAAGACAGTAGAGCTAAGCTTGCTGTTTATTATTGGTAACTACAAATTACAATATGCAGGTTTCAACTTTCAAGAGACTACAACTCTGGGTGGTGGATTGTGGCCAAGGCATGCATGATGCAAATGCAGGGTGTATACATATGAGCATATATGTATATATTATATAGAATTAAATCAATCAACAATCAGATTCATATTCATATTCATATTCATATTCATATTCATATTCATATTCATATTCATATTCATATTCATATTCATATTCATGTATGAGGATGATGTCTGAGTGTCTCTATGATGTATCACCTTTCATCCAAATGGAAATGGGAGGTGTAGTTTGATGAGACATGTGGCCATGTGGGAATATTAGATATAGGTATATAATAGTTATAATTAAATGAGTAATAATAATGATTAATGAATAACATATTACTTGATCCACATCAATTGTACTTGTAGGAATAGAAACAGAACTTGTACTTACACCACCTACATTTGTCATCTCTATACATTTTAAACAAATTAATTATGAATATAATGCTATAAGTCAACAAATAGAGTTATAAAACTATACAAGTTCGAAAAGAATAGAAAATCAAGCTCGGTAATTTGAAATATCATACCTTTTCTCAAACTTATCAATTTCGTCTATGTTTTCCTCGACTGAAACTGGTTGGGTAGGGCCTCTTAGCCAATCTTGTGAACATATAAGAGCTTCCACTATTTTAGGAGTTAGAGAACTTCTAAAATTATCTAGAACCCGACCACTCGTACTAAATGTTGACTCAGATGCTACAGTTGAAATTCGAACAACAAGCATATCTCTAGCCATTTTTGAAAGGATAGGAAACCTTTCGCTATTCACCTTCCACCATCTCAGAATGTCAAAGTCATAACTATCGTCTACAGTTGACTCACTTAAATACACTTCAAGCTCAGTTTTTTTGTTGAGTGATGCCCCACTTTCCATCCTTTGCTTCTTTAGTTGGCTTTTCAATCTAGATGGTGGCCTACCAACGGGGACATTTTCAAATTGAACTTGCACGTCATTTTTCACCATAGAAGGTTCAGAATATGTTGCCATATAGTCTTCAAACAACATAGTCAGCGAAGACAGTACCTTCTCAAAACATGATGCACCTTCCTTTTCACCATACAACTGATTCAACTGCATTGGCATATACTCAACCTTATCTCTGGGGTCCAATATGTTTGCAAAAAAGATTATGAAATTCATGTTCCCAGGACCACCCCAATACTTATCAAACTTCTCTTTCATCTTTTTACCCATATCGTGTTCATAAATTAAAAACCAAAATAAATAGCAATGCAGTTAGGAACTAAAACATATATAAATTATGATACAACTCAATTATTGAAGAAAAAATGACAGTAAATATACATGTTCAGTTTTAGAAGTCGATCGCATCATATCGGCAAGAATGCAACTCAAATCGGAAACCTCTGATAAGAAAGAGTTGGATGTGACATAAAGAGACCCAGAAATTCTCATTGTCATCTCATAAAAGGTCTTGAGCAAACCCACAAACGTCTTGATAGATGACCAATCAATACATGAAGGAACAGAATCACCCAAATCAACTCTTAAATTATGGTCAATGCTCTCATACTCTTCAAAAACTTTTTTATAACTTATTGCTTTTTGAAGCATCATGTAAGTGGAGTTCCATCTTGTTGGAACATCAAGACTAGAGGTGGCCAAAAAACGGGTTTGGGCCGGGTCGGGTCGGGTTGGGGGACAACCCGGTTCCACACAGTAACAGCGAGAACCGGGTCAGCCCAGAACCGGGTCGGGTCGGGTTTAAACCAAGATCCCCTGACCCGTTTAAGCGTAAGTGAACCCGGTTTTAGGAAAACCGGGCCGGGTCGGGCCGAGAACCGGTTTTATGATCGGGTTCGCGATTTTTATGTTTTTTAACTACTTTCTTTGTATAATAATTAATTACTAAACTTTAACAAAAAAAAATTGGATTGGAATCATTGGATAAGTAAAATACACTTTAAAAATACGTTTTATTTATAATATATATCACTAAAATACACTTTTACGTTTTATAATTTATATATAAAGTTACAAGTTACAATACATAAATTCTAAACATTCGAAGGTCCCGCTCCCGAACTTCCACCCCCATCACCCGAATAGTAATTGAATGGATTATAGTTGAATGGATTGTATGGAGCGTAGTATGGATTCTGATCTGTATTGTAGACTTCAAGAGTATTGTACTGCATCAGTCGTGTAATAGCCGTTTGATCGTCAAGGGGGTCGATGTCTACTTCTTCGTCCTCTACGACACTACTAACTTCAGAAGTATCGGATACGGACGGCATACTTAGTAGTTCATCCGTCTCGTTTTCGAATAAGTTTTCTTCCACGCCTTCTAGATCATCCTCCAGGTTCGTTCGATTTTGAATGCGGTCTTCTCCATCCAAGTAATCCTTCAGACATACGCAGCACTCCACCGATTTTGGGGTTAATTTTGTTCGACGCTCCGATATGATCCTGCCACTAAGAGAAAAGGCCGACTCCGAAGCTACAGTACTAGCTTGGATTGTTAGTATATCAAGTGCAATAGTGGCCATAATTGGGAAACTTGATTGTTTACTTTTCCACCATTCTAATAAATCTAGGGATTCAACATCTACGACGTTTGTGAAGGATGCCGTTATAAAATTAGTACGTATGTATTGATTGAATTCACCCAAATTATCCCCATCATATCTAGCTTTTTTAGAAGATTCCATGACAACCGATTGCATTAAAGTTTGCATTAAGTCTTCTCGGTTTCGGCCACGACTGCTACTAGAACCCGGTGAAAACATTTGAGGTGTAGGGGTTTGTTGGCTTTCTCCCCCATAATTAACTCTATAAATCTCATATAATTGATGAAAATCAGTATTAAATTGTTGTATGCGTTTCCTTGAAAAGCTAGAATTTGTAAGAGAATCCAAACCAAACGATACACATATTGCGTGTATTAAAACTTCGACACCCGTAACATTTAAAAACGGGTTTAATGCCGCGGCACAAAGAAAAGTGAAGGGGATCTTTTTAAAATATTTTACCAATTTTTCTTTCATTGGTTTCACGACGTCGTGAAAGTGCAAATCCTGTTCGTATTGAGCAATTTTACTTGCCAAAATATAAAGTTGATTTAAAAGTAAAGGGCTCGTTGGATAATAAACACCGGATAACAAAGTTGTTGCAGTTTTGAAATCGCCCAAAATATCGTGAAAGCCATGAATCCTTGTCCAATCATCCTGAGTTATCGTGTTATCCGGGTAATAAATGTTATAAAATGCTTGAATATATTGTTGTTGTCTTAATAAATTATCCATCATTTTCCAAGTCGAATTCCATCGAACCGGCATATCGTGCGCCGGTCCCAAAGCTTTAAAACCGACTTGTTTGCAATAATCTTTATATAAGTTTTGCGTTTTTTATTTCTTGTGAAAATTCGACGTAACATAAGCCTAAACTTAGTTAAAGGCTCATTAAGTTTACTTAAGCCGTCTTGAACGGCTAAGTTTATTATGTGTGCACAACAACGTGTATGAAATAATTTTCCCTCTAAAATAGGGGATAAAGCCAAACGTAATCGGTCTACGCATGCCGTATTATTACTAGCATTATCAAACGAAATACTAATAACTTTATTTTTTAAATTATAATATTGAAGACATCTCATAATTATAGAAAACTGACGCTCACCCGAATGTGGCGAACCAAAGAGCTCAAACGTGATTACACGTTTGCATAATTGCCACGATGCCGGCACAATCCAATGTGCCGTTATGCATATATAAGAATCTGGCAATCCGAATGGTGCGCTCCATACATCACAAGTTAAAGAAACTTTGTTGGGTAAGTTTAAAAACATTTCTCGCATATTTTTTTGAACCTTATTCCAATATTTTAAAGCATCACGCTTAAGAGTTTGACGACTTACCGGAGTGTAGCGTGGTTGGAACCCATTTTTGATCATGTTTGTCATGTGAGGATTGTCGAAATGTCCGAACGGCAACGCCATTTGAATGGCACATTTCATTTGCATTTCTCGGGCGAGATCATTATCATACGACCATACTTGACCGGAATTGTCAAGTATGGGTTGAGTTGGATCGTCACCCGATTTCAACCTCTTGCATCTATCCTCGAAGTGGCGCTTTAACGTGCTATTTGATTCGGGTTTTAGGAAATCTCCACACCGTTTGCATTGAGCTTTTTTTGTACCGTCGGGAAATTTGACCAAGTTGAAATTCTCCCAAACCGCTGCTTTTCGTGAATGATCGGCAACAACGACGTAATTTTGTTCGGCCATTTTTTTGATACTAGAGAGTAGAGACTAGAGAGTATAGACTAGAGACTAGAGAATTGTATGCGTTTTTTGCGAGAAACGAATATAAGAGCCGAGAAATGAGAATTGTATGCGTTTTTTTGCGTTTTGTAAGCAATGTAAGGTGGTGATGACCTCCATAACACCCCTAGTATTTATATGGGGTTTGGAGGGTGTTTTTTGATGAAAAAAACGGTCACAAGGGATATAAAACGGCTAGCCAACGGATCTATTTTTTTGAAAAAAATCGGGTCGGGCCGGGTCGGGCCACGAACCGGGTCACGAACCGGTCCCGGGTCGGGCCGGGGAAATCTATATATAGCCGAACCGGTCCCGGCTCTCGGGCTCAAAACCGGTTCTTGACCGGGCCGGGTCAGAACCGGTTCTTGGCCGGTTTCGGGTCGGGTCGGGTCAGCTTGGCCATCTCTAATCAAGACATAAGGAACATTTAGCCTCATTCCCAAGCAATTCTGCAAGATCGCTGAATTTTTTCAGCCTAGAAGGAGAGCTCCTCACCCATCTAACACAATCTCGTATCCTTTTAACCGAGGCATCTGCCTAAAATATGAGCAATACATCTCATATGTAGGTACGTAACCCTAACAGAAGATAAGCCCCAAGACATAAACTTGCTTTTTAGGAACCCTATAGCAACATCATTACTTGAAGCATTATCAACCGTGATGGTAAAAATGTTTTTGATCCCCCAATCAATCAAACAAATCTCTAGGGATTTGGCTATAGACTCTCCTTTGTGTGAATAGATAGGAACAAATGAGATGATTTTTTTATTTAGTTTCCACTGATCATCAATAAAATGTGCAGTTATGCACATATAATTGATCCTTTGAACTGACGTCCAAGTATCAGTAGTTAAACTAATCCGTTGAGTGCTTGACTTAAAAAGTTTCTCAAGATTTGTCCTCTCTTCAAAATACATACCAAATATATCCCTATTAATAGTCCATCTAGAAGGGATTTTAAATCTTGGACATGCAACATCAATAAATTGTTTAAAACCCTTTCCCTCCACAAACCTAAATGGGAGTTCATCAACTATAACCATTTTAGCCAATGCACTCCGAACAGTCTCTTGATTAAATACCCATGTAGTCAAAACACTATCATTAGTCTCAGATTTTGCACCTTGAAATGTCAACATGGATTGTCTAGTTTCCCTAGAATGGGGATTTTTAAGGCAGGAGTTCGATGTACCATGTTTCTTAGCCTGAGCAGCGTAAACTTTTGCACAATATAAACACTTCCCTTTAACCACCACTCCATCGGTGTTTAAATTTTTTTCAAAATGCTCCCATACTCTAGACCTTGTTTCACTTGTTTTTCGTTTCTTTACAACTGATGTTCTAGTTGGCGTAGGATTAGGATCAGAAGCGGGTTGTTGTTGATGATCGCTACTGATTCCAGACTGAGCAACATTAATATTGTCCATCTATAATTCTAAACAAAGAAAACAATATAAAGTGTTAGAAAGCAAAAAAATTAAAGAAGTAATAATGGAACTAGAATCGCATGAGACTTGCAACTCAAAAACCTTTTATAATTCAAAAACTTACAAATTAATGGAACTTAAAAGTAAGTACACTTACGATGCAGCCTTGAAGTAGATGATGGCACAATGTAGAGCACAATAGGCAAGCCACGAGAGTGATGAAGATAAAGACCCATCAGCGTTGCAACGGTATGGAATTATGGATTGGTGGTGGGACGGTGGGTTAGTGGGTGTTTTGTTTGTGAATTGTGATTGTGTTTAGAATACGATGATTATGAATTGGTGATAACTTATTATTTAATTATGTGATATGTATCACATTGTGATTAGGATTAGTATTAGTCTCATGATTTATCCATTTAGAAATATTTGGCAGCATGTAAGGTCTAAGGACTCTAACTCTCTAAGGCCTAAGCAGTAGGTCGTAAGATTAATTAATCTAACTATCTAAGTCCATTAAAACAATTTGGATATTCGGGCGGGTCGGGTGGCCAATGTGCAAACCCAACCCAAACCCTACAATCCTATTATTTTTTCGGATATCGGGTGTCGGATTTTTCATAATTTCGGATATCCATGAAATTCAAACTTTTCGGTTTGGGTTCGGTCGGGTTATTCGGGTAATGTCGGGTTTGCACACCCCTACGACGAACGTTATGTTTTGTTATTTAATGCATGATTCAGCTGATTAAAATGAAGATTATAATTGAAGGGAAAGATTCAAGATCATTCATTGTCGAGACCGTTGTTGTACTTAAAGATCGTAAAGGTGAACGTTATAAACGAACATGTATATAAACAAACCAAGGAGACAACCTTATGAAAGGCATCAACAATCAAACGATACATATATCACGAAGCTCTACACAATCAAGCAAATTCTCTCTTAGATACTTGAACTTTGTAATAGCGACCGTTGTCACTAAGGACGACGTCTCTGTTTGGCGTCCATAGTGTATTGACGACTCTATTCTCGTTAGCGGTTTTTACCCTCGACGGAGTTTTATGTATCACCAATTATCTTGTCTTATTACCAAGGGCATTTGGCCTAGTGGTATGGGAGCCTTTGGCCTCGTAGGAGGTCAAGGGTGTGTGAGTTTAATTGTTGCGTTTGCCGTATATAAATATTATATATTTAAAAAAAAATTATCTTGTCTTATTTACTTTTTATCGATTGTTGTGTTTATTTAAACGGAACTTGTCTTTAGTTGTTAAAGTATCACAACACAACCTCAAATTATTTTAAGTATAATTTTAGGCATAAACACTCTAACTAGAGATTTTTCTTCGAAATAAACATATGTTGCTACACAATATGTTTTTCGAAAGCATTTCTTATTTACAAATTACACGGTTGAATGAGCAAAATGAGAAAGCTAACGAGGAGCTTTCCAACTTTCGACAACAAAATCCCCCGTTTGTACCTAATATACAATTATCACATGTTAATTAATTCTACTTTAAATATGTTTAATAGATATTTTTTATGAAAAAAAATATGTGATTTAGAGTGAATTACACTTTTGGTCCCTGTAGTTTATCCCAAGACTGATTTGTTCGTCTCTATGGTGGCTAACTCTAAGGACCTTGGGTGTTATGAAATTGAAAAGTTAGGGAGCATCGGTGTAAAAAATTTGTTTTAGAGACCAAATCCAGAATTTGAGCATACCACTACGACCACCGGTGTAACTCACTAAAATATTTTATAGAAACTAAACCTTAAAACATCTTAACGAAAAATGTTAGACCATCTCCAACACACCACTAAAAACACTAAAATGGTTGTGTTTTCATCTCCATCCGACCAATAAAGCACAAAAAACTAGAGGTCAATAAAGTAGGCCTTTATATTTAAAGGCCAATAAAGTAGGTCACTAAAAATATATATTAGTGTTCTGTTCAACTTTTATAGATTCAAGTATATATTATAGTTATTTTGTTTTAATAAAATAATATAATAATAAATACATATATCATTTATTATTAAAGATGTTTTTAATGTTTTATTTTTAGTGTTAGGTTGGGGTTGTTTTTTTTAGTGTTTAAAGGTCCCATCATTTTAAGTGTTTTTAGTATTGTTTTTATAGTGTTTGGGTTAGAGATGCCCTTACACAGGGTTTATTCGACACTTTTGGTCGTTTTAGCGAGATTTTTAAAATAAAGTGTCGTGTTAGTTGTTTAATGTATATTTTTTTAAAGTGTCTATAAACTAATTTTTTTAGAAGACATATGTGTTTATAGGACACTTTTAAAATATTGTCGTATAAAATAGTTAATACGACACTTTATTCTAAAAACATCCTAAAACACTAGTTGAAATGCTTAAAACCGTCATATATACCTATCGTATCACTTAGGATGCTGGCTTTAGGTTTGATCTTATAAAATATTCTATTATGACACTTTGACATTTTAGGCATCTTATAAAGTTGATTTTGTTATAGTGATTCTTTATCGGTCTAATGATCACTCTTATTAAGGCATAAAACCAAAAGAATGATTAAATATATATATATATATATATATATATATATATATATATATATTAATTACTAAATTACGTTTACCATTACGGTAATTTAATCGTTCAAGAGAATGCATAGAGTAATTCAAAAGTAAGAATAAACGTATTCAAAAACGAAAACCCATCTATTTATTAACTTTCAAGACTTGACAATTCCCAACTATGTTTAGCAAATTGACATATGGTGAATTTTATGTTTCCTATTTTTTATATTTTTGTACAAAAAAAGGTTGACACCGGCAACCCTAATCGGCCCACAATCGGTTGTCTATCCATAATGTGGGGGGCATACCTGACTCACTCAGCCGTTGTGGCTATGGGGGTGTCTTGGGTTCGAACCCGAGACGTTCTGCTTTTTGTACAAAGATGCCCCCACCCATCACCAACTGAGCTACACGTCATTGGCCCTATTTTTTATATTACTTTGAAACTACACTAGAAACTTACCATTGTCGATCTTGAATGAATGCTTTTCATCATCAAAAATAAAATTAATACAAAATATATACCAAAAATATGTCGATCATATAACATACTACGTTACTATGATCATACTTATGAGCACATTCCTTTAAATTTTTCTAAAATGTAGAGTCAAAAATCAAAAATTTCAAGAAAAAATTACAGTCAATTTTAACAGATTCTCTATTTTATAGATTACAACATTAATTATATCGTTAAAATAAAATATTCAAAATATTTCTAAGCATTTAACTTCAAAAACTCTTAGGTGAGAATAATAAAATACTATTTCTCACTTTTAAGTAATTGTTTTTAAAGGAGTTCTCCATTTTACTCTCTCATATTTCCTCTATTTAAGAGAACCTGTCAAAAAAAATCTCTTAAATCTCCATTTTTTTAAATAATCTGTTAAAGATGCACTACGATGACGATTAATTTAATTGAGAGCATGTATATATATGCTCGAAGGTAGCTACCATTATTCGATCCCTTATATGTTGGTGTAAAGTATTTGTGGGTGTTTTTGCGGTTCTCGATGAAAACGAGTTTCTAATTAATTCTACATCAGCTAGACTTTAGATTTATATATTTTGGAGTCTTCATTTTCTCTTCAAAGGCTCTTTAAATAATAATCTGATAATGAAGGTTCCACTTATTCTAATTCTGGTGTTTTTTAGACTGAACTCTCCTAGGCCCTAGTTAGGATTCACCCTCGAAACATTGTGAGGACGTGGCTTCCATTTTTCGGGCCCTTTTTTTGTTTTTTTATTTATATATTGGTTATGATCATTTGCTAAATAGCAGACATTTTCGTTTTGCATCCACATTTTGAGTTCTCTCTTAAATCTTAATTTAAGTTTGAGCCTAAAAGCTTGGAATATTCACATAATCAACTTAACAGGATTAATCTTCGGTTCAATTATCATACGCTACATATCATTTTGTCAAGTAAAAAGTCTGATTCTGAGTGGCTAAAGAGCAAATTAAAAGTTCTATATATTTTCCAATGAAAATGGAAACTAACTAATTAAAGACACATTTTTTCTGGGAAATTTTGAAGGGTCATTAAATCAAGGAAAAAGCAAAGATTTTCTTAACTTCTTTTAAAAAGAAAATCTTGGCATTGGGACAATTGTATCATTGGAACTCCTTTAAAAATCAAGAGAGCATATATGGTACTTGGGACCATTTGATCAAAACTTCTTGCTGATATGATGTGAACCAAAAGCTCAAAGGCATCATACCTAGAATAAACCATTCTAGCTCAACAGAATATTTACAAAATAAACTAGCATGCACATTATAAAAGCCCCATCGGAGACACCAACAAGCAAGGGAAAATCTAGAAACCGTGACCAATATGGTAGAGGAGAATAACAGTGCAATTCTCCTGGGGCAGAAAAGTCCGAGCACTTGAATGGTGTGTTTTTGGAACACGTTCTGCCAAAGGAGAATTGCCCTGCCATTCCTGTTTATCGTGCAATTAACCTTCAATGGTGTTTGTCAACAACATTCATGTACCAAATTCATTTCATGCACAAATCCATGCCGGGCAATGGGCATTGCGTATGCGGTGAGTCTTGTTAGTTAATTCATGCACAATCTTAGAAATGAAAAAGTGTTTTTTGCCGGTGGGCACCTTTAAGGTAGATTAAAGGCCCATAAAGTCGCCGAATGTGTTTTTTGTCGAATTTCATTTGAGGGATTTTTAAAGTTTTTAGGTCGATTTTGACGGATTTTTTCTGTTTTTTGGTTGATTTCGAGAGACTTTTTGGGTTTTTTTGTTTATTTCGAGATACTCTTTTTCGGGTTTTTTGGTTGATGTTCCTTATATTTTCTAATATCCTGAAGCACGGTTCAAAGTTTAACGGGTGCACCTTAATTTCATACCTAAAAAAAAATCCTACTTGCGAAAATAAGTTGTGCACCCGCTCGGTCACACATAGGTCCGCCCCTCGAAACGACTATATGGATAGTCATTCGAATTTTGTGTTATAAACTCGAAGTTATCTCTTGGAAGAGGTATTGTGTTCAGAAAACATATATCCGCCTTATCGTGTTCAGAAAACTTTTGGTTGTTTTCTTCTTTTTTACTTGGAGAAGCAAGAACAAAATATGGTGGTTTTATCTAGTGCCCTTGGGTTAGTAACTCAGGTGGCAAAGAACGGAGTGACTTTACTCAAATTCAGAAGTATATTGGCTGATGAGATTTTTAAGCGCCGAAAAGATTGGCCATGACTCTATACTTCGGTAATAAACATGTTTTTTTGGGAAGGGTGTTCTAAGTTATGCCTAAACTAATTCCTTGACAAATTATGACTGTAAGACATCAGTCCTGATTAAACCTCAGTGGCCACAATTGTTGTGTACGCCTGGATTAGAACCCTGGACAGATGGGATATCCCACCACATCCCCAGGGCTTTAATCAGTACGCCACAACCCTTGTGGTTCGGTAATAAACATGTTCTATGACAATAAATCAACTATTCATATAAATTGCTCATACTTAATAGTCCAGCATGACTTTACCAAACATATTGAAGTAGACTAAATTTATAAGGGGAAAACTGATAGATGTTAAGCTCATATATAAATTTCTTTTTATTGTAGTTGCATAAAATCATGCATTATCATCTCTATTTAGTATAACTTTTACATATTTCCACATCGTGTGTGTTCAACTTCGATACCATGTGGAACCCTAGATTTACTCTTCAAAAGAGCCATTGAGGAGAGAGGGCTGGGGGTTTCCAACACACACACACATATATATATATATATATATATAGAGAGAGAGAGAGAGGTGGTATTTTTTGCAAACCACCCATTTCTAAGAAACTATGTAAACCACTTGATAACCGTCCATCTTGATGATCAAGGGCTGTAATTAAATAGGGGCATTTTATGTAAATAATTGAAAGTTAATTAATTAAATTAATGGTAAATGGAACCGAATAAGGGTAAAATCGTCCAAATGAGTAGCTTCTCTCTCCTCTTCAATCAGAAATGAAAATTAGAATAGAAAATCACGGGATTCACCTCCCGAATTCGACGCCGATACTTCTAACAATCGGTTCCTTTGAAGAAATCTTGAAGAATCTACAGGGTAAAAGGGATTCGATCATTCAATGGCAGGTTACCTTCATCCAAACAGAGGTTAGATGCTTCAATATCTTTGTCGAAAAAACCTTGGTTTTTCAGAATCATCGATTTCTTAGGGTTTGCGTTTTTGCAGATGATTCATGAATCGTGATTAGGGAAAACTTCGAGATGTCACTTGCAATTTTGTCTTGATTATGTTTCAGAGTTAAATCTCTATTTGTTTGCTCACTACTGTCTACTACCTGATGACCCGCTCATCATTTTGCTGAAACTGTTTTCAATCTTCCTGCATCATGCTAGCTACCTTCAGAAACTTGTAGTCTACTTAAAATTATCTGCAAATTTCCTTTAATAAAATCTATACTGTTTTCTTGGTCAGATACACCATGCAAATTCATAATTTTTGGGTTCTTGGATTGCCACCATGGCAGCTTCCTGCTTTAGAATGTTTTTACAGTGTTTATGTCATGTTATGTACCAATTTGATGCATAACTTCTATATGTTATACTCACATTACTTCATGTGCTCATTCTTATCAAATCTAATCTAACATGGGCTTCATATTTGATTGTAATAATGTCTCTGACATGCTGATTATTGATTAAGGTTGCTGTTGTTGCAAACCCATTTCTGTTGAGAAGTTTGATAAATATGATAATCAATATCCATTTCTAGAAGTTCCTGAATTTGTGGTTCAGGTCAGCTGCACTGAGGGTGCTATGGTTCATGGATCATCAATTTAACAGGATCATGAATATGGTAAATGGTAATCATGATTATTAAATTGGTTTAGACAAGCACCTGCTTTGTTTGATGATTCATGATTTTGGAAAACATGATTCATGATTAGGGAAAAGATGGAACCACTTTGATGATTCATAAGACCATGAATTTATTTGCAACATGTAATTCAACATCTGGTAAACATGATTAGTGAATATATGTTTAGTCACTTTGATGATTCATGTAATTCAACATGAATTTATTTGCAACATGTAATTCAACATCGTAAATATATGATTAAGGAAAGATGGAACCACTTTGACGATTCATGTAAAACTAAAGAAGCACCAAATAGTAGTGGAAATAGTAAAGGTAAAAAATGCTCCGACAATTTATAAATAATATGTTTAGTCAATATATCAAACATCAAAGTAACTTCGGCCGTATTGAATTACATATTTATATGGATCCTTGTTCGTTTTTTGCGGCCAATGATGTAGGAAAAAAGAAAGACAAATTTCTAACTCTACACATGATAATTATGGGATCGGTGAAACACGAAGCATCAAAAAAGTTGGTCTTGATCAGAGGGCTGCGATTGCTATGGGCTAGTAGAAACACAAAACGCCCCCAAATGGTAAAAAAGTGCCCTTTTGGATACAAATACTAAAAACGTTGTAGTCAAAACACTTGAGATGCAGGAAACTTTAGGGACCAACCTGAATTTGTCGAGTTGATTCGAGTCATTTTCTTAACACTAACCCAATAGAAGAAAAGTTTAACAAGATGAATTGTAATTGAAACAAATCCCCTGCTTGTCTGCCTAAAAAACCTTAAACAACTTTGTACCTGCATTGTTTGTATGTGCTAAACTGTGTACCTGCATTGTTTGTCTGTGCTAAACTGTGTGAATGTAAGCATTGTTGGTCTTAGAATTCATATAATTGGTAAACAAATATACTGGATACATAGAAGATTAATTTATAATTCATGATTTTGGCAAACACGGTTCATGAATCATGATTAGGGAAAACATGAATCATAGTTCATGAATTTAAAAAATAAATGATTTATAATTCATTTAACAATTGTGCATTAGAGATTTTGTTGCTACTTTTAATCAACTGTGTTTCAATTCCCTTGAATGTGTTGCATATAAGAGGATGATAACTTCCAGTCAAATAAGGTGTTAAGCAATTAAAGCTCCTTTGATCACGATGAAAAGAATAAAGAAATATATTCCCAGTATACTCTACTCGTTTGATAGACTTCAACATCTAAAACCAAAAAATTCTTCATTAGTCACTAAAACTATAATGTTAGATATATAAAATTCTTCCATGCTTGAATATCGAATAAGTGACTGTGAATCGTGAGTTTAAAAGAAACGAATTGAAGATGGATTTTAACCCCCCTCCCCCGGCCTAACGGAGGCTAGACGGAGAAAGACTGTCTCGGAGTGTTAAGAGGGGGATAGAAGAGTACAAATTGCCTAGAGTGGTAGACTTTACATCTGATACCATGGGAGAATACATGGAACCCCATAATTTACTCTCGAAAAGAGCTATTGAGGAAAGAAAAGGGGCTGTAACATACATAGACGTGAAATAGCCCAAATCTAGCCAATATTGTAAGACTTGATCTAACCAACATATGCAGGCATGCATGTGGGTTGTGGTGTTTTTAGTGATTTTTCAGGTCATTTGGATGAAAAACCAAGTGTTAAGAAGAAGAATCTAAAAGTTGAGGGAACGAAGCAAGATACGGCAAATTAATATAGAGAAGGAACATAGCTCGTTTTATCGGGAAAATAGCTCATACGGTCGTGCCATTTCAAGCACAAAACATCGCACATCCATTTTTTTTTTCATTCAACATCTTTAATTCTTCTTTCGTCTTAATTTTCTTTTTTAGCTTCTAATAAATAGAGGTTATCCTCTAATTTGGTAACGAATAGTTTGGTAATATGTTCTTAATTAGATCCATATTTTATGTACTAGATTAATGTCCTTATATTTGATATTTCTACTTCCTTTCCTAACATTAGCTAGATTTATGCATTTTACCAATTTCTTAATTTCATTCTTATGCTAGAATTAAGCTTCATGAATTTTTTACATTCTTACCTAAATTAATTTGATTTAATTGGTAAACAATACTTCATGTTTAAGTTTATGATCACTTCTAATTTTGATTGGTAAATTGAATTTCATGTTTCGAAATAGATTCTACGTTTATTTCCCATTTTGTTTAGTAGAATTATGGTTTAGTTTTGTATCCATCTATTAGTTTCATGAGCTATCTCTTAATCCAAAATCGGAGTTTGTACGGGTAATATATATACTCCAAGAAACACAATGATGATCTCAAAACGGTCCCAATGAACAATGAGATCAAAATGTATATATTTTTAGCCTAAATCCAACGTTTCGAGGACTTTTTAAAGTTTTTTTGGTAGATTTTAAGAGATATTTAAGTTTTTATTGTGGATTTCGAGTGACTTTTTTTGGTTTTTAGTCGATTTCGAAAGTAGTTTTGGTTTTTTGGTTGCTTTCGAACATTTTTTTGGTTGATGGGGTCCCGGATAAAAAATTACTGGAGGGACATTAGGGTAGAAAGTTGAAAATTTTATATTTTTAACTTAAAATTTTCAAAAAAATACTTTTTAATGGGGTCCCATCCCCCCACTAACTATACACAACATCCGCCATTGCCACTGCTAATCAGTGACAAAAATAAAGTGGTCATTGTGTTTGTGATGGCTAATTTGGTCACTAAATATCGTCACTAAACCATTAAAACTGAAAAGGTGTCACTAAACCATTAAAAGTTGTAACTAATTTGGTTCAAGATAACGGCTCCGTCAACGTCTGTTAACTACCAATAGTGAAAAAAGTGATAACTAATTAAGAAAATATGAAGAAAAAATTGTCAATAATTTCTACGATAGTTTTATCACAATACAATTATAGCCTGGTAATTTGTAAGATGAAAATCTAAAATATTAATATGTATCATTTTCACAACGTATAATTCTTGATCCAAAAACAAGCATGTTTCCGTCTGTGATTTGTTTTTTTTTCCGATTCCAACTCCATTTGCAAATTTTCGTGGCTAAAACTATATTTCGTCAAAGCAACACGTCCCTTTATATATCTAGGAATACGATGTAGCTTTTTCAAACAAATTTCTTCTTGTGAACAATCCGATTTTGACCAAATCCCCACTAGTTTAAGCCAAGAGTTCAAAATTACAAAATCTGATGGGTTTCTAGCGTCGATTGTTGGGGTAACAAGGGCTTTGATGGTTGGAATTTTACATGGGTCTCGTGTTGAAACCAGAAAAGGTGATTTTGATGATATAACCATTGCCGATACGACTTTGGATAAACTGTTTTCCTATCTAGTTATGGTTTTGCTTTTGTGGTTGTTGGGATTTTTGCCAAGAATATGGTTGTGGCGATATATGTTGATAGAGAGGTAACCAGAAGTTCTGTTGTGAATAGATCAAAGAACTCAGGTGATTCGGTTCAGAGATGGGTTGATGTTATAACTGATTGTAAATGCAGGAAAACGATTGGATATTGTATTCAGCAGTTTGTGAGCACAATGGTAACCATTTATCTCGATATAAGCATTGACACCACTACAAAACAAATGACTTTTACCCACAAAATTCACCCAGAAAAATTTCCGTTGGTGATAACCCAGGGATCACCCATAAAATATCAATGGTTTTGTAGAATCCGATGTTTTTCGAGAAAATACACTATGGATCATCCAGAGAATCCCTGGGTAATCTGTCACTGATTTGCATTACCCACCAACTTTTGTGACGAATCACCCTTTAGCGACAGATTTCTCAGGGAAAAGTTTGCAGTTAAAAGTCTTACGTCTAGTTGTGCATAAACCCCTATGAATAGATCTTATCGGGTTTGAGTAACCCTAATCACGAAGAAGAAGAAAAGAATTTGCTGGTGGTGGTTTGCAATGGTGCAATAGAGACTTTAATTAGTTCATAACGACTTCTCACCAAGTCTTGGCGAATGCAAATTAACACGAATGGTAACTCAGATTCTAAGTTCAGCTTCTTCGTATTTTCTTAGGGAAACTTCATCAAATGTTGGTAAAGTTTTGGACGGGAAAAAGAATTAGTATCGAGTAAACCGAAAGCCAGAAAAGATGGTGGCGATAAGAAGGTTACATGAAATTCAAATATATTGGTGCTTAGGCTCATCAGTGGAACTCCTTTATACCAAGAGAGCTTTTATATATGTAATAGGACCATATTCTAAATTATCACACAGCTAGCATATGTGAATGAAAAGCTCCAAAGCATCATGCCTAGAATAAACCAACTTTTTCATGGAATGTTCATGGGATATACCAGTTTGCCTACGATAAAAGGCTCACGGGTGACACCATCGGGACATATGGAAGGAAACAACAAGCATACATACAAGATAGAAAAATAACGAACAGGGCAGTTCTCCTTCTGCAGAAAACTCGTTATTAAAGGAGAATTGCCCTGTCATTCTACAACTCTTTCCCTTTTAGTGCTACCTACAATTAATGTACTCGTAAGAATCTCGTCTTTCCACTACAAAATAAGTGATTTCTACCCACAAAAGTTACTGAGGGAAATTTCTGTTGGTTATTACCGACGGATCATCCACAAAATACCAATGGTTCTGGTGATCACCCACAAATCTCTAGGTAATCTGTCATCGATTAAAATTTCCCACCAATTTTTGTGACGAATCACCTCCTTTAATAATGAATTTCCCAGGGAAAATTCCGCTAGTAAAAGTTTTCAATTAATGTACTCGTAAGCTGAATTCACCCTGCGATATATTCCGCTAGTGAAGACTTTTTTGTATTGATCAACCTGAACTTTGAAGAAAGACAAACATAATTCACTCCAAGTCCAGTTCCAGATAAGTTAATTATCCTTTTATTACTTCAGAAACCTTGTTATACACCTTTGCAATCCATACAGTTAGGACACTTTATGCTGGATATACCCTAACTTCTAACTTGTATTATACTCTATCTAGGGGTGCTCAAAAACCCGACCGACCGACCTAACTCAACCCGACATGAAATAACCAAACCGAAGCAACCCGATGTCCAATCGAGTTGTAAAATCTTATGTATTGGTTGATATTGGGTTACGAGAATTTGAACCCAACCCAACTCGATGAATCCGATATATATATATATACATATATATTCAATCTCTTATCTATCTCTATATAACTCCTTCACACACACACACACATATATATATATATATATAGTAAATGTTAACATATATATGCAAATTGAGAAAAATAGTTGATGGCTATATGTTTAATATTTAAGAAATATGCAAATTGGAGACGTCAAGTTATTTGATCATATTTGGTTTAGGCATTTTTATACGTAGTATATAAATATTGTCTGAATTATCGGTTGTATCTTAAAAACATGTTTCCTTTATTTTTATGTTTCTAATTTTGATTTTACCTTGTTTAAACACAACCCGAATACCCGACCAACCCGAACGGATTGGGTTGGGTTGAAATTTTTTCAAACCGCCAACATTGGGTTGATGTGTTGAAATGCCTTCAACCCGATCAATCCAACCCGTAAACACCCCTAACTCTAACTTGGTTTATCTTTACCTCAAATATATCGTAAAAGGGAATTGCCAACGGATATAGTCTTCTGCCTAATCTCTCAATAATTGTTAGTACGTTTAGGTGGTTGGTGATGAGCCATAAGAAGAGTGTTAAAAATGTTACTGTCCGAAGAGTCTCTCCCTATGTTGTTTGGTGTCCTTGTAATTTGTTTTTCAGGTTACAAACACTACAAAACAAAGAGGCTTTCACCGGCGAATTGATCATCAATGACAATTTTTCTAGCTGATATACGTCGGTTATATTATGGTCAATCTGTCGGCGATCATAAATCACCGGGCCAAACTTTCTCGGGTGATGGCTTTTCCGACGGATTACAGAGCGACAGATTTAAGGGTTTGGCCGGTGATTGTAATTGCCGGTGTTCATAGGTGAAACATCGTAGGTAAAATTGTCAGCAATGCTAGTTAGTAATATTCGTCATTCTCCAAATAATTTAAGGGTGATTTTATTTAGACACCCCTCTATTTACTATTTAGAATCCCTCTATTATTAATCATTACATATTTATAATATTTCTTTTCTTTTTAGCCACTAATCATCATAACTTAATTATTCTTATTCTTTTATTTTTATTAATATTCATGTTAATATTTTACTTTTCTTATTTTTCTATATAAATATTGTGTTGTTATTAACTTTTTTGTTGTTCCTCTTATTTTTTATTTGCTCAATATATAGGTGTTTTTGTTGTTATTATTATTGTTATTTAAGAACTATTATTATTACTATTAGAAAACAAATTTGGTTATTTAGATTTTAAAATTTAAATAATAAAATAAACAAATTATTAGCAAACTAAATTTTCTTAAATGATCAAACTTTCTTTAATAATGTCCCAGTTAATAGAAATCAAATTTAACGTCTATTATATCTTTGCTTTTGTTTTTGCATATAATCTTAAAATTTAAAAAGTTGGTTTTACTTTGACGTGTTAGTAATACCTAGAAGTTTACTCGCGCAATACAGCGCGATACATCTTGATTTTAATTTTTTATTTATTTATTGTTTTTCTTAATTTTATAATACAGTTTTGTGTAGTTTTGAGAAAGCAAATAATGTTTTTTTTGTAAATTTATTTAGTTTAATTTTTTACTTTAATAATTTTTTCTCAAATGCTTTATAATATAGTATATATATATATATAATTATAATGCCAACAATAATAAGAATAATAATATGAAAACCAAAGATTATAGAAAATAAATAATTATTAGTATAAAAATATTAAAATCATAAAACGAAATAACAAAAATAAGATAACGACAAGTAAAAATAATATATTAATTTTAACATCATGATATATCATTTAATTATTATATTAAAAATAAAACATAATTGTTAGTCCCAGATGGCTAATAAAAACAAGAACATGTATTGTAGAAGGGGGTTGAATACAATACACAATTTTTTCACTTTAATTAATTCTTTTATTGAAAATATTCAAATCAAGAATTACACATAGAACACATAGAACAATTAGATTGTTGCGGAAAGAACAGATAAAATCTATTCTAACAATCTTCACAAAGTAATACTGAAAACTAAACAACTTCTAAAACACAAAGATTGAAAGCTATAAAGTTCAAAGAGAGAAAGGAGCAGTGTGTCTTGAGCACAGAGTAATCTTCAAGAGTTGTAAGTGTTTTTCTACATGAAGAAGTCTTCATCTTTATATAGTGCCATGAGTATGTGATGCATGAGACACTTGTCACTTTGTCATTTGAAGGTCAGGTTTGACTCTCAAAAGTTGATGTGTCTTTTCCTATAATACTAGAAAGGTTTGATGGAGACAATATATAAGAATGGGAAAAAGGACAAATGAACCTTTTTCTTCCATACCCAGACATTCCTTCTTTGATGATAAAACATTTTAGCATGGACACAAGGGAGGATCCTCCTATTTGAGAATCCCACCGATTTGTCATGGACAAAATAGGTGGGAGTCTTCTTAGGAAGGATGTTATGAGGGGATCCTCCAATTTTAAGGATCCCACCGATTTTCATGAGGACAGTCGGTGGGATGGCCAAACATACCTCTTATGATGAAGATCTTATTGGCAAGGAAAGGAGGATTCTCCTGTTTGATGATCTCACCGATTTTCATTGTGACAATCGGTGAGACAACTTAGTTTGGGTTGAGAAGTCCATCTTCAATCCGCATTGGTAGATTTACTTCTTCTTGATTTTGGCTGATCTTTGACTTCACTGAACTTTGACAGTATGACTAAGCCATTACAAAGAACCATCTAAAATTTCTCTAAGTATAAAAGATGTTTTTCAAAGTATGTAAGGAGATCAGGTCATCTTCGAATCTTTGATGACCCAACAATAATCAATAAAGATAATATATTTACAATGTTGATGGAATCAAATATAATTAAGGGCATCCACAATGGTAAAATGAAATGAAAGACTTGAAAGTAATAAAAAAATATAAAAACTATGTTGGTCCCACCATAATGTACTCTTTCTTTCTCTTGCCTCTCACATTTAATTTTTCAAAGACTTGAGAAAGATCAAGTCTTTGATCAGTAAAGCTATCTTCAAGTCATCACTCCAATGTTCAAGTCTTCATCAAGTTATTTTCAAGTCATTTTCAAATGACCGCTCTAAACATTTCATTCGGGAAAAAAGTTATATCAACTTAATAAAATTTTATAATAAAATGTAAACAAAAAAGAACTATAATTATTATTATTAGTAGCAAAGCTTAATGATTGCAATCAATATAGGTAGTAAGACCATCCATACCCCTATAACATCATAATCTTTTCTAAAGTATCACATCAGCTTTGCAATAACATCTTTCACACTCATGCAACATCAAACTATTTCTAAACTAATAAATTATAATATAAATAATATAGATAATTATAATATAACTAACAAATTAATTATAAAATATAGATAACTAAAGTTTTACTTTTGTTTTCTTTTACTATATTTTGTGAAAATATAATTTAATTAACAAATAAAAAATACATAAATATATTGAAAGCATGCAACGTTTACTAAAATACAAATATTACACAAAATACACAATAAACATTACATTACTAATTATTTTCTTCTCCAAATCGACTCCAAATCTCTTCCACTAAATCGGTTTGCAATTGATGATTTGTTGACCTATTGCGGACTCTTGTATGACGTCGAAGATAGTTCTTCAAATACAAACGTGTCGATCTCTGAGTCAATGTCAATGTTGGAATTAATGATATAATCAGATTTGTATTTTTAGTATGTTGATTATTAAAATATAAAAGTGTGTCTAAATGACACATCATCCATTAAGATAGTTATAGGTAGTTACTATTGAAGGGGTGTGATGTTTCATGTAACAACACCACCTTTACCGAACCATTGTGACGGTTCGAAGGCACCCTTTCGGTGTCTATAAATATGTATCAAATATGCACAAGTCAGTGTGAGTACTTCTCAGAAATTTAAATAAAACTTTGGTTATTTATCGTATCATCGATCCAACAATTGGTATCAGAGCTGCAGGTTATAATCAAACCAAAGTTCTCATCATCTACCATAAACCAAGAAACCGAGAAGTCACCAGAAAATCGGCGCCGGAGACTCAACAGAAGAACACCACAGAAAGGGTGTTGATTGAATCAGCGGGGGATACCCAGTGCGACCGAGAAATCAAGAAAACCCACCAAAATCCGGCACCAGAGATTCAACAGAAGAACACCACAAGGGCGGCGTTGTTTGAATCAGCGGGGGTTACCCAGAGTGACCGGAAAACCACAAAAGAAAACCGAGAAATATCGCCGGAGACTCAAACAGAAGGAACCACCGTCAAGAATATCATACGGAGTTCGTTTGAATCTGAAGGGGGATACCTAGGGCGGCTACAACAGAGTTTCTACCACCAACTGGCACCCACCGATCTAAGGGGACTTACCTTAATCGGAGAAGACAACCGGAGGAACCGAAAAATCGCAATCGGCCAGAGAAGATCATCACGTCAAATCGCAGGGGCAACCATCGATTGAAGAAGCCGAGGGATACTCGACTTAAGCAATCAAGAACCAAGCATCGACCGGAATCACAGTCAACCGCCGATCGAAATCGAGGGCTACTCGATTTGAACCAGAGACAAATTAGAAACGGCACACACAAGGTGTACGCCTCTTTTCCCATTTATTACAAAACCTAAACCCTTTTATTTTTATATTTTTTTTACAAATCTTTTATTAAAGATTTAAATAAAAGGAAATTTTAATTATATAATATTTTTGGTAATACCCATACCATTCTTATTAACAAATAATAAAGTTTATCTTTATTTTTAGTTTTATATCTAACCTATTACTAAAAATATTTTCTTCAAATAAAATTTTTTAATAGTAAAATTTTAATATAAATTTTACATTAAAATTATGACGGGGAAGGAAGACAAGGAACCTGGACATAGTTCCAAGATTAGAGAAATTGGGTCAAACACCCATTTCCAGTGTTCTATGTTGAAAGGATCAAACTACAACATTTGGGCAATTCGAATGCAAGTAATAATGGAAGCAAATGGACTTTGGGAAATGATTGAACCACAACCAGAAACTCAAGCCGATAACAAGAAGGACAAAACCGCTATCGCATACCTTTACCAATCACTACCAGAAGATCAATTGCTACATATTTCAAAATACAAGACTGCAAAGGCAGTTTGGGATGCATTGAAGGTTAGACACGTCGGTGCAGATCGTGTCAAGCAAGCAAAGCAACAAACACTCAAATCAGAATTTGAGATGCTACAGATGAAAGACAATGAATCAATAGATTCATTCATTACGAAGATAACGAGTATTATCAACAAAGCAGCAAGCACTGGATTGACATATGAAGACCCTGTTCTCGTACGGAAACTACTAAATGTCGTACCAGACAGATTCCTTCAAATAGTCGCATCCATTGAACAATACTCAGATCTAGACACTATGTCATTAGACGAAGCAATCGGGAGATTGAAGACATTTGAAGAAAGACTCAAGTACAAAAGGGAAAGATTTGTGGACACTCAAGAAGAATTGATGTTCACACCGCATGAAAATCAAGGTCAACCTTACAGAGGACGTGGTCGTGGTAGATTTAACCAATCACGAGGCCGAGGGAATAACAGATTCAGATCGGAAAGAAAGAATTGGGAACCCTCACAGAATAGTTTCAAGAAAGAAACAAACAACAATACAAAGAAATTCACTCCTGATAGGAGTAAAATACTATGCTTCAACTGTAAGAAGTATGGACATTATGCAAACAAATGTCCACAGAATGATCAAGAGAAAGAACACTCCAATCTCATTGAAGAAGATTTAGAACCAACACTGCTTATGGCAACTATTGAAGAGCACCAGAAAGTTTTCTTGAACGAGAGAAGCCTTGAACCAAACAAGATAACTACAAATGCTGAAAGTCTATGGTATTTAGACAATGGTACAAGCAATCATATGACGGGAATCAAAGATCACTTCAAGGAGATTGACGAGAAGATTACTGGGAACGTAAGATTCGGAGATGGATCATACGTAGAGATCAGAGGAAAAGGATCTATACTGTTGGAATGCAAAAACAAAGAACAATGGGACATTTCAAAGGCATACTTAGGCAGTGAGCCAGGATCAAAAACATACCGCCTGTTTGATCCAACAAAGAAAAAGATTTGCGTCAGTCGGGACGTAAAATTCAAGGAAGATGAGACATGGAATTGGAAGGATATCGCAATGAGCTTCGGGTTTCCAGAATACTATGATCAAGCATTTAACAAGCTACTTGAACAGTACTTGCTACACCCTCAAGAACATTATAACTTTGCATTGAAAAGGTTTGGTAAGTTACCAAGTATAAGGGATCAAAGTGTTGGTGGAATAACCAACAAGGATCATGATCAATTGGGATATACGTTTGATCACGGCAGTGGAAGCTCAGTTGGTGGTGTAACCAAGAGCAAGGATCAGGAAGATCAGAACGCTGCAGGAACTCAGGCAACCGATCAAACCAAGCAATGCATGACACAAGGTGTTGAAGAAAGAGAGGAAGAAGATCCTAGCATTGATGGATACTATTCAGACGGACATGAAGACCAGGTGAAAACACTAAAGAAGATGATGACTTCGTCATCATCCTGTGAAGATCGAAGCAGACTTAGAAAGATGTTCGAAGATTAGTTGCTACACACTCCTACGAGTTCATACCGGAAGAGAAGCCAAACAAGTATACCGAAGGACTGGGTACTTTTGTAGATCAAGCAGACGGACTTGCTGATCATTTTGAAGGAACTGTAGGAGGAATCAATGCAGCAACAGAATCTACCGAGCGTATCTCAAGCACCAAGAATTAGCTGATTATATCATTAAGGGGGAGCTTGTTGGAATTAATGATATAATCAGATTTGTATTTTTAGTATGTTGATTATTAAAATATAAAAGTGTGTCTAAATGACACATCATCCATTAAGATAGTTATAGGTAGTTACTATTGAAGGGGTGTGATGTTTCATGTAACAACACCACCTTTACCGAACCATTGTGACG
The DNA here is from genome assembly GCA_033807775.1 of Saussurea involucrata. Taxonomy (NCBI): domain Eukaryota; kingdom Viridiplantae; phylum Streptophyta; class Magnoliopsida; order Asterales; family Asteraceae; genus Saussurea; species Saussurea involucrata. The sequence goes on along the minus strand of CM066312.1, from coordinate 94,495,522 downwards.
GTTCGAAGGCACCCTTTCGGTGTCTATAAATATGTATCAAATATGCACAAGTCAGTGTGAGTACTTCTCAGAAATTTAAATAAAACTTTGGTTATTTATCGTATCATCGATCCAACAGTCAACTCCTCAAGAAAAACTTCCAAGGAGAAAGGTAAGCATAAATCTTTGTCATCCGAATCTGTTGAAAGTATGCAACTAGCAATCGAAACACAATTTAATATTGACAAGAAAAAATAGACGCAATAAACAAATTCACGGACATTGTGCAAGAACGAGGAAGGAAAAAAGAAGAACATGAGAAAAAAAAGAACGTGAGAAGAAAAAGGAAGAACATTGAGAACAAAAGTTGACAATTAAATTGATGGAAATGGATACATCAACAATGACTCCGGCACAACGAAGTTTGTACGAAAAACAAATTCACATGATTTTAAACGAAAAATGATGTAATATTTATGTTGTATTTTACTTATCTAATTTTTTTTTATGTTTGTGTACGTTTATCTATTTTTGTATTTTCGTAATTTTATATTAATTTACTTTTATTTCAGTAGTTTTAATAAAACACATTGCACAAAAATATCATTTTTTTAAAATAAATCGTGTTTAAGAAATTTTAATAAAAATAAAATAAAATAATATTCAAATAAAGTAATAAATGAATTAAATTTAATAAATATATTAATAATTAATGTTTAACCAAACAAATAAATTAATTAAATTAAACAAAAAAATTGATTTGTTTAATATATATTTGTTTGTGAAAGACCTTTCAAATTATAAAAGAAGTTGCTACACTTGCAAGACTTTGCAATCCCCATGTCATCTTGCAAGGCCTTGTGCAAGACATGTGTGGATGCTCTAATGGTATAATTAGTCAACCTCATCTCCAATTTTCAAGACTGCTTATATTTAAGTCAAAATGTAACTTTATAATTTATAGGGATAATGAGGGGTGTTCCTATAGCAATTATGAGAATACTATTTTTAATTATGACAATACTTTAAATAGCAATAAAAACAGTCGTGTCCCGTCAAATTTTAATTTATATGTTAAAAAATACACACTAATTTGAACAAAAAATAATTAGACATGTTGATAAAAAATAAAGGGAAATTAATTAAAATACCCTAAGTTTGACCATCTCTTACCAAAATACCCCAAATCTCTCACAGTTTACAAAAACACCCAAAAAATCCGCGATGGGCCCCGCGATCGCGGGCCCAGGCCCACGTGACAAACTGTTTCGGTCAAAAGCCCCGCGAAGCCCCCCAACTTTGCCCGCGTTGGCAAGTTTAGCCCCTGCCCGCGATAGGGCAAAAAAAATTACGTTTTTGGTCCCTGTTTTTTGTGTCTTTTTTCAGTAAAAAAAATACAAACTGTTAAAAAGAAATTTTAGCAAAACCGAGCTGCGTGAGCACAAGATTTTGGAGCTGCATTCGTGTCCGCAGGTCGCGCTCGCACACAAGTTCGACGATTTTAGCTTACGAAATCGTCAATCAACACCCTCCCTGCGCGCGGGTAGGTGTTGGAGTAAAACCATGCAAGGAGCTTGTCAACTCCTCACACTTCTTTCCTTATAAACCAAATAAAGTTCCTTCCTCCTTCCTATGTGGGACAACTTCCCACACCCAAATTGGTTTTTGCTAATTTCATGGTTTTTACTCAACTTTGAGCATCGATATCTCATTCACACATACTCCGTTTTCGACGCATTATATATCGTTTCGAAGCTCTCATATAGGAGAACATAAACCCACTAAAAGTTAATTATATATACCACATATATATATATATATATATATATATTTAAATGTGTCCAAAGTTTCCTAAAAACCATATATATATGTGTGTGCATCACATGTATGTGTGTGCTTACTTAAGGAATTAGGATCACATGGTTTTTTAGCTGTGTGTGTGTTTGTACTGTGTGTGTATGTGAGAAAGGTCATCAACTAAAATGGACAATCCTAGAGTAAATATATGGTTTTTAGGAAATGAATTTGAAATGAAACACACACACACAAAGTACACACACTCACATACAGATGAGACTTTAAATGAAACACACACACACAATACAAAGTCTCATTTAAAGTCTCATCTGTATGTGAGTGTGTGTACTGTGTGTGTGTGTGTGTGTTTCATTTCAAATTCATTTCCTAAAAACCATATATTTACTCTAGGATTGTCCATTTTAGTTGATGACCTTTCTCACATACACACACAGTACAAACACACACACAGCTAAAAAACCATGTGATCCTAATTCCTTAAGTAAGCACACACATACATGTGATGCACACACATATATATATATGGTTTTAGGAAACTTTGGACACATTTAAATATATATATATATATATATGTGGTATATATAATGAACTTTTAGTGGGTTTATGTTCTCCTATATGAGAGCTTCGAAACGATATATAATGCGTCGAAAACGGAGTATGTGTGAATGAGATATCGATGCTCAAAGTTGAGTAAAAACCATGAAATTAGCAAAAACCAATTTGGGTGTGGGAAGTTGTCCCACATAGGAAGGAGGAATGAACTTTATTTGGTTTATAAGGAAAGAAGTGTGAGGAGTTGACAAGCTCCTTGCATGGTTTTACTCCAACACCTACCCGCGCGCAGGGGGGGTGTCGATTGACGATTTCGTAAGCTAAAATCGTCGAACTTGTGTGCGGACACGAATGCAGCTCCAAAATCTTGTGCTCACGCAGCTCGGTTTTGCTAAAATTTCTTTTTAACAGTTTGTATTTTTTTACTGAAAAAAGACACAAAAAACAGGAACCAAAAACGTAATTTTTTTTGCCCTATCGCGGGCTGCGATCGCGGGCAGGGGCTAAACTTGCCAACACGGGCAAAGTTGGGGGGCTTCGCAGGGCTTTTGACCGAAACAGTTTGCCACGTGGGCCTGGGCCCGCGATCGCGGGGCCCATCGCGGATTTTTTTGGGTATTTTTGTAAACTGAGAGAGATTTGGGATATTTTGGTAACACGAATTAGGGTATTTTAATTATTTCCCAAAATAAATGCGAAACACTGCACCAACTAAACATGTTATCCATATTCTATTCGTTGGTACTTGGTAGCATCATTTAATGCATACACACTCTGGCTCATTAATTGTAATGTTTTTTAAGTTTAATTTTAATATTAAATTAACAAAATTGAACATTTTATGTTGATACAAAATTAGTTAAACCTGAATTATCGTTTTGTTATAATCTTAATATTATTATTTTATTTTAGATTTGTAATCCCAGGACAAACATTCAATATATCACAATGAAGATTAATTGGTCATCCCTCTCTTTAAGCATAACTTCACTAAGTACAATGATGATGAAATGGAGAGAAAAATGTACTCCCTCCGTCCCAAAATAAATGTCCACTATGAAAATGACACACAGTTTTAGGATTGCGTAATTATTACACTTTTTAAATAATCAAGTTACATTTTAGGGAAATTAATTAAAATATCCAAAGTTTGACTTTAACTTACCAAAATACCCATTTTTTTCTACTTTTGCAAAAATACCCAAAAATCCCGCGATTTGTCCCGCGATCGCGGGATAGGGTGTTTTTTGAAAATTTTTGATCCCGCAATCCACACAAAATTGTGATTTTCAATTGAATGTTACACTTTCAACCCCTATAGTTATTTACTTACTTTAGTTTATACCATTTACTTTCCTAATTTTAATTTTATACCTTCATCATATTGTAAATGTTAAAAATATTTTTTATGTAGTATATATGATATATAATAAAATAATTAAATAAAAAAATATTCAATATTGGGCTCATTTCGAACGTATCGAAGAGACGATTATAATGGTGTAACTTGTTAAAATTAAAACGTATTTTTTAACGTATTTTAGTTAATAAACGATTATATGTGTTAATATGATGAATGTGTAATATTAAAATTAGGAAATTAAAAGGTATAAAGTAAAGAAGTAAATAAGTATAGGGGTTGAAAGTGTAAAATTCAATTCAAAAGTCACAATTGTGTGTGTGCCGCGGGACTCATCCCGCGAACAACGGGATCAACATTTTCATTTTATATCCTATCCCGCGATCGCGGGACATATCGCGGGATTTTTGGGTATTTTTGCAAAAGTTGAAAAAAATGGGTATTTTTGCAAAAGTTGAAAAAATGGGTATTTTGGTAAGTCAAATTCAAACTTTGGGTATTTTAATTAAATTCCCTACATTTTACCCTTAACAATAGTGAGAGAAAATTTCTTCATCTCATAATCAAGGGTAGAATAGGAAAGTAAAAATTTACTTTTAAAAGTGGACACTTATTTTGGGACAAACTAAAATAGAAATGTGGACACTTAATTTGGGACGGAGGGAGTAATGTACTTGGAAAATGGGAACGACACACTGAAAAATACAAGGGCTAAAACAATATATAGTAGATAAATAGGAAAGTTACGGAATAGACCATCTACTTAATACAAGGTGTTAAATATGGCACTAACAATCTCCCCTTTTGTATCAAAGTAGAGTCAACAAATTTAGGCTTGTACCGGAGCAACGTATCTTTTCCTGACCCCGAAGATGATTTCAAAACGCCTCAGTGCATTTCGGTACTATTGTCGGTTCTTGAGGGCTTCCAGGGCTTGGTTAATCAATTTCTTCTAGAGGTGAGCAAAACCCGAAAAACCCGAAGAACCTGACCGAACCGAAACCCGAAGAACCCGATCTGCACTCACCCGTTAGTCTGAAACCCGAAATGGTCCGAACCCGATTTATTTTCTCGGATAATACGGATCGGGTTGGGTTGGGTTTTTCCAAACCCGAACCCGTCCGAAACCCGAAGTTTTTAATTTTTTTTAAATTTATTAAATGTATTTTTACTTTTAGGGTTATTGATAACTCTCATTTTGAGCGTTATTTACACGTCATTTGTGTGAGTTTTTCTTCCGTTTTAGTTGTGTTTTATGTTTATGTGTTCATGTTTTTCCTTTTGTTAATTTATTTTTATTTGGAGTTGTTGAGGATGTTTTATGATTATTTGCATCAATTTTTGGATTTAATTTTGAACAACGATTTTGCCGACTGTGGGCACAGGGCCGCTCACTGTGAGCACGGACGGATATTCCTATTACCCAACGGATAATGCAATTATCTGGATAAAGAATGTTATCATGCTGAAGATTTGCAAGATCTGGGTATATCAGTAAACTAGGGGCATTGGAAGGTGGTATTGGCTCTTACCCTTTGGATAAAAGAACTTTTGTCAATTGGGTATTACATCTTTTGTCCACTGAGTATTACACAACTTGGGAGCTATAAAAAAGAGGGCTTGGATCAGTTCAAAGGGCATCAATTTTTAGTTGTAGTTTACTTCAGTTCCAGTAGCTTAGTTCTTCTTCTTGTTTCTTAAAGACTTGAAGATATGTAGTCGTAATTGTAATTGTATTTTCTGCCCACGGTGAGTTACTGTGGGCATCGTTTTAATTTTATGCAAGTACTTTTTTCTTATCTCGTTATGTCTTATACTTTAATTATTAGCTAAGCACCCCTTGGGTGTGGGTGTGACCAACTTGAGACTAGTAGGCAACACTTGGGTGTGGCCATCGTTACTAACTCTCGAGATTGGTCACTTGAGTCGGGACTTAAACTCAACGCGGATAAGCCGATCACTTTGAAGTGTTAATATTAGATCTTAGACCTCGAGAGGGGCGGATTTGAAATACGGCTTAAGTGATGCACAAAGATTTGAGAGAGTCTTTGATAACCACGTCGAGAGACGGGTTTTGTATGATTTATTAAGGTTCAAACGTCAGTCGAGATTTATATCACAAAGAGATTTAGGTATAAGTCTCCATACCGGTAGAACTTGACGTATAGAGTCAAACTTAATTAAATCGGCAAGATCGAGAGTCGGTAATAATGGAAACTTTATGGGAACTTTGTAGGACCGGTTTATAAAAATCATCATTTCGAGAGATCGGGGTTTTTATAGGCACTTCGTGTTACAAAGTAACTAACCATTATGTTACTACGTTCATCTCAAGGAAACTTACACCCATACCCATTTTAGTTATTTGTTTAGATTTTATTGTTATTAAAAATACCAAACTCGCTCAAAATATTTTATTAGTCTCTCATTGAAATCGGTGTATTCTCGACTTAGGACTCGAAACTTTGAAGTCCAATCCCTGTGGATACGATCTCGGTATATTTACCACTTTATTACTTGTAGCGATCCCATTGTTGGTATATACTTGTGCCTTCATTGTGGAATTTTTGTGCCCATATTTTGGATACACGATATTTAGCTACCAGTTATTGTGTTATGTGTATCGACTTTTGTTTCCCAATTCAGACTTCAGTTCAGCTTCAGTCGACTTCACGATTTCACGAATCCACACTCCATAGACCAGAGATTCCAACCACAAGTTAGCCCTAATTCTTTGATTATTTCATGAGTTTATGAGTTCATCTGATCATCTCCATTCTTTCTCCACGATTGTCGATTCCACAACTACAGGTTAGCCCTAATTCTTGATTTCTTTCACGGTTTCACCATTTTAGGGTCGAATCGAAGGTCGAAGGTCGAAGGGGACGTCGGGACGGAAGTGACGACTGACGAGGGTCGATTTGGACGAAGGTCAAGGTCGATTTGCCCTAATTTTAGGTCGATTTGTAAGTTTCTTCTTATCTTCTATGTTCTACAGTAAAATATAACTTCTGATTTGGAAGTTACTGTTTAAAAGGGTACATTTCTCAAACTCCATTGCTCCTTATTGAAGTTTCTGTTTAAAAGAGTACAATTTATAATTTGGAAGGTTCTGTTTAAAAGTTTACAATTGTTATAACTATCCGTTTGATATGCTCTTTTGATTTCATTAACAAGTTTGATATGTTCTAAACTGTTAATCACTTAATCTGTTATAAACTTATAACTTTATGTTTGATATGCTCTTTTGGTTTCATTAACAAGTTTGATATGTTCTAAACTGTTAATCACTTAATTTGTTATAACTTTTTGTTTGATATGCTCTTTTGGTTTCATGTTTCTTAAGTAGGAATTGTTATTATCTGTTAGACTGTTATAAACTTATAACTATTAAGTAGGAATTGTTAAGTTATGACTTTAAACTGTTTAGGTAATTTGGTTTCTTGACTTGTTTCCTAATTTGAATTAAAAATTCATGTTTGAATTAAAAAAATAAATTGGGTTTGTTGATAATTGATATTAGATTGGCATGTCTATGGCGGATAGTAGTGCACCACCACCGCCTAAAACAAAGAAGATAAAAGCTATCGAAAAACGGTCGGCTGTATGGGATCACTTTGATAGAATTCTAGATGAGGGGGGTAATTTGGTGTAAGCCACGTGTAAATATTGTGATAAAACATATGCGGCCGACCCCAAAAAGCAGGACACTTCCTCTTTAAGAAACCATTCCCTTGCATGCCTAAAAAACCCTCAGTCTAGAGAGACTAGACAAACAATGTTAGCATTCGCTTCAAACTCTAAGAATGAAAGTGTCTTGACTAACTGGGTTTTTAATCAAGAGAGAGTTAGGAAAGCAACCGCTAAGATGATCATCATGGACGAACTTCCTTTTAAGTTTGTAGAGGGTAGGGGTGGAGACAATGGGTGCAAGAAGCATGTCCAATGTTTAAAATACCGTCGAGATGGACGGTTAATAGGGACATATTTGCTATTTTTTATGAAGAGCCGAGTAGCCTGAAAAAGTTCTTTAAAGAACACTCACAACGGGTTAGCTTGACCACAGACACTTGGATATCCGTGCAACGGATCAATTATATGTGCCTAACTGCACATTATATTGATGTCCAATGAAAATTGAACAAAAAGATGTAACACCCTAAAATTTAAACGATAAATATAGGGGATTTCCGGAAAATGGGTAAATTTAAACCTCAAAATATAATCCAACTATAACCCTTAAATGCAATGGGATAGTTTGGACAATGATTAAACATAGGAGTATTGAGACATAAAACACAACAACCTATTAATCTAGAATTTAAAGTAAGCTAGATTAATCCGGGTGTCACTATATCTCCAAAAAGTCTCTCATCTCGAATCCCCAAAATCCCGACCCTTCAAGCTCCTAGCATGGTCGGCAACTCAACAAGATCTAGACACCGCTAGTGGGACCTGTAATCTGTAAACATGCAACAACAAGTGTTAGACAAAAGTCTTACAAGAAATACACATTTATATAATTGTGACAAAAGACACAAAATAATGTTACCGGCTCCGTGTGATCTCAAATTACCACAATTCAATTCGTTAAGCGTTCCCACCTGAACATAATTATATAACCGAGAAGCGTTTCTTTCGCAACAAAATACGGGGGAGACCCGTTGCCGTCGGGGTGACAAGAACACGGGAATGGAGTCACCCACGACGTTATCGGATTGCACCTCAAGTCCCGGTCCTAGTTCCCATGTCATAAAGACATCACAACCTCAAACCATCTCGTACCATGCCTTTAGTGCCTACTCCGTCGAGTTACACCTCAAGGACTTATGGGACCCCATTGCACATCCGAACTAGACGAGTTACACCTAAAGGACCCCAACGTCCCCTATTGACTACTCGCTAGTGATCCAATACGGCCAACAATAAAATGAATAATTAGCCCATAAAGGTCTAAGTCCTCGTGCACAAGGAGATAGACATCCAATAATTCCGCACCATAGTAAAGGGAACATATAAATTAATTTCAGAGAAGTTATAGCACAAAGACTGATAAGTGCTCAATTTTGAGTATTTACGCACTTCCTTTTTAGTCTTTTTATAGAATTTTGCACTTTAAAATCCCAACTTGAGTCATCTTTTTTACTTCTTTTCTCTTTTATTAGATTGGAGCTAAGGTTTATGGTTAACTTGTACTATTTAGGATGATTGGCTAATGTTTGGTTCAATTGGCAAATCTGTTTGTATCACAGGCAGTGCTGCAGCATGGCTGGAACATGAATCTGACGTTTTGCAAGGGGGAATTGGCGGATGCCTAAAGTGGAGTGGAAACGGCTATTCTTTTGTCCAATGGCTTTTCTTTTGTTCAAATGGTCTTTCTATTTGTATCAGCTGATTGAACACTCTAGTTGTAACTTAAGTCTTTTGTGTACTTCCTAGTTACCTTTTGCATAACTTAGTTATTGTAACTTAATGGGATTAGTTGCTTGTTACACTTTTGGTCCCTCTATTTGTACTATAAAGAGAGGGCTTAGGCTCATTTAATTGTACACCACTTGGACTGATCTTAAATCAGTGCCAATTCTCTCCTTTAATTCCAATCATCTTCAGAAACATTCTTATTCTTGTTCTTGTTCCTAGTGTTCTTCAATTCTTCTTAAGATATCCTTCTACCCAAATGAATGCTTGCAGCACCTCCGTAGCATTATGCTGACATTTTAAATCGGTTTCTTTAAATCCATTGTTCATCTTTAATATTGTCATTTAATCCACGTCTTTAATTTTCAGCACTTCATTTCAGTACTTTACATTATTGTATTTACTTTCCGCTTTACATTCTTGTCATTTACTTACTTGTAATTTATTTTCTTGTCATTTTAGTTATAGCCATTTACATTTCCAAGTCATTTACTTACCAAGTATCACGTTTACATTCCAAGTCTTTTACATTTGCTTTCTTTTATTTATTGTCATGAGTAGCTAAGCATAAAAGCTTGGGTGTGAGGCAAAGGGTGATATGTTAACCAAAGGATAGTAGGCGTTCTTGTGGCAAAAAGGATGTTTTATTATTCCAACCCAAGTTCTATCAAGTTAATACAATCCCTTGACAAATTGATCACTTTGATAGTGTTAAAGTGTCATGGACCTAGAGATAGGCCATTGAATAGCACATCAATTTGGATGACATAAGGGGTAATATCGAGAGAGTTACTTGCAACGAGAGTTGTTACTTTTGTTTTCCCAAATGATTCATTCTTGATAAGTTATCTTTTTCTCAAAGGGTTAAAATGGAGTAGACTTAGAGATAAGCTACTTAGGATTACACAAACTTGGGAGGTACGGGGGTTATATCGAGAGAGTAACTTTTAACAAAGAGAATTTGTTTCGTTGTATACTTTGAGAACTCCATTTCATCATTCCTCTACCTTTGGTTCTGCTCAGAGATGAGATTGCTGACCGCTGCTGGAATCATGGGATGGTGAGAGTCCGAGAGGAACGTATCTCAAAGTAGATAATAAAACTAGTTTTTGTCACTGTTATGCTGCAGCATCGTTGCAGCATTAGTCTGCTGGAATTTGGTTTAACGTATCATCACGAGCCTTACACCCTTGCTTCTCTTTCATTATTGTTAATTAGAATCTGTGATAATCATCAACCAACCAATCAAAGATAATTTCTTCCAAATCGTCATCTGAAGTCATTTCTTTCATCATACTTTGATAGCAATTTTAACTCCAATCTCTGTGGGACGATAATCGGTATTTTACCACTTTATTACTTGAGAGACGACATAGTTCACGTAAGTATACTTGCTTATGGGTTCTATTAGCACACGTCTGTAGGTGTATTCAAAGCACTGTCTCATCAAGTTTTTGGCGCCGTTGCCGGGGATTGGTAAGCTAAAAATCTATAAAAGTATTTTCAAAGATTTGATTTTTCTAGCACCGTTGGGAATTTTAAAGATTTTCTGAAAGTGGTGTATGCCAAGAATATCACGTGGGGAACTTTTCGAGTTAGATCCGGATATTGAGAGAACTTTCCATCAAAGAAGAAGAATTCAAAGAATATCAAACTCTCTCAATATGGACCGACCCCCACCCGGTTTTGAAAATAGACCACCAAATCCACCACCTTTAGAAAATCCCATTCGGCCGCCTTTGGAAAATCCCGTGAGACCACCTTTAGAAAATCCAATTCGGCCTCCGCCAATCTTTGTAAATAATCATCAAAATCCACCACTTTTTGGTAATCCACCCTTTCATCCATTTCAACAAAATCCACCTTTTCAACAAAACCCACCTCTTCATACTCATAATAATGAGGAAGGAGATGATAATGGATCTATTGGTAATGTTGAACCACTTAATATCATTGACCTTGCAAATTCAAAAGATGGAAGAATTATGGACTACGCAATCCCTAATTTTGAGCAATTGAATTTGGGGATTGTTAGGCCACAATTAGAAACATTGCATTTTAAACCAAAACCCATCATGTTTCATATGTTGCAAGCCAATGGTCAATTTGCTGGATTACCATCGGAGGATCCCCATTCCCATTTAAAATCTTTTATGGAGATCACCGATGTTTTTCTAATCCCCGAAGTTTCACCAGAAGCCTTAAGGCTTACGTTGTTTCCATTTTCTCTAAGGGATAAAGCAAGAGTATGGTTTAATCCATTAGCACCAGGTTCTGTACCATCTTGGAGTGATATGGCTAAAAAGTTTTTGCGAAAATATTTTCCACCTACCCGGAATGCTAAGTCCAGAAACGAAATTTGCATGTTTAAACAAATGGACGATGAAGCAATTCCCGATGCTTGGGAAAGGTTTAAAGAATTGTTAAGGAAATTCCCTCACCATGGCATTCCCTACTGTATTCAACTCGAGACGTTTTACAATGGACTTGATTCCAATGAAAAACAAATGCTCGATGCGACTTCAGGAGGGGTCTTTACCTTTAACACCTACAATACCGGGTATGAAATTCTTGAAAAGATTTCAGCAAATAATGGACAGTGGGCTGATCCAAGAGCTTAAATTTCAACTCAAAAGAAGACTGTTGGGTTGCATGAAATTGATGCATACACTGCATTGACAGCTCATCTTGCTTCCATGACTAATATGCTTAAAAACATCACTTCCAGTCAAGGAGCACAGCCGGCTGTCACTAAACCTCATGCACCTGTCCTTTCTGTGCAATGTGTATGTTGTGGTGAGGAACATTCTTATGAACATTGTCCTCATAATTCTAAATCTGTAAATTATGTTCAAAATAGACCTAATCCTCACTCCAACACATACAATGCCAGTTGGAAGCAGCGCCCAAACTTCTCTTGGAACAGTCCATGTTTGAATCCACCTGCACAAAAACCACAAGGGAATTCTAATTTTCAAAATCAAGCAAGCAGTTCTCAAAACCATTACAAGGAAAATTTTCAAAGCAATCATCATCAGAATAACCGTAACCAAGGTTTTCAAAACAATCAACCACCTTTTCAAAACCAAAATCATGCACCTCCACATGATGACTCAAATCTTTCTTTGGAAGCAATCATGAAAGGGTTTATGACCCAAACTCAGGCTTCAATCAAAAATCTTGAAACTCAAGTCAGCAACTTGCTTTAAATCAAAGTACTAGGGCCTCAGGCACTTTGCCTAGTAACACTGAAATCCCTAAGGCCCCAGGAAAAGAACATGTGAAAGCTGTAACTATTAGGAGTGGGAAAGAATTACCTGAAGCTGTTGAAAAGGAATTTGGCCCTTTAACCAAATCTGATTTTGAAAAATTATCCAAAGCCAATCCTACTCCAGAGATTCAGGTTGTTCCAAAACCACCAAGTCAAAAAGAAGACCAAGACCCTAAGATTACAAGTTCAAGTCCAACCAATGTGACCAAGCATATTGGAACCATCTTGCTCAAAACCTTCAAACAAAGCTGTTATCAAACCAGTTCCCCCTTACATCCCTTATCCCCAAAGAATAAGGAATGAGAAGGAGGAATTGCAATTTAAAAAGTTTTTGGATGTTTTCAAACAATTGCACATCAACATACCTCTTGTTGAAGCAATTGAGCAGATGCCCAATTATGCCAAGTTCCTTAAAGACATCTTAAGTAAGAAAAAGAAGTTGACTGAGTATGAGACTGTTGCACTCACTGAAGGTTGCAGTGCTCTGTTTTCCAACAAAATACCCCCTAAGCAAAAAGACCCAGGGAGTTTTACCATTCCTTGTTCCATAGGTGGGAAGGAAGTTGGACAAGCCTTATGTGATTTAGGTGCCAGTGTCAATCTCATGCCCTTGTCAATTTTCAAAAGCTTAGGGATAGGAGAGGCCAGACCTACCACTGTCACACTCATCTTAGCAGACAAGACCATTGCCTATCCAAAATGTAAGATTGAAGATGTGTTAGTCCAAGTTGACAAATTCATCTTTCCGGTTGACTTTATCATTTTAGACTTTGAGGCTGATAAGGATATTCCCATTCTTTTGGGAAGACCTTTTTAGCCACGGGTAGAACTTTGATAGATGTCCAGAAAGGAGAATTGACCATGAGACTTCAGGACCAAAAAGTCACATTTAACGTTTTCAATTCTTTAAAGTACCCTAGTGATATGGAAGATTGTTCAAGCCTAGGTACCATTGAGTCATTGTGTCATGAGGAAGGAGTCAACCAGACCTATAGGATAGAAGAGGAGGACAAGGAAGAAATTGAGGAATATGATGATGATGAAATTTCCATAGAAGAGGAGACTGTCCCTTTGGTTGCTGCAGCATTTGAGCTGCTGGAAAATAGTGAGCAAAAACCAGCCGTTCCTTCCATAGTTTCACCACCTGACCTGGATTTGAAAAAACTCCCATCTCACCTGAAATATGCCTTTCTAGGAGAAGAAGACAAATTACCTGTTATCATTTCAGCTACCCTAGAATTGCATCAGGAAAAGAAGTTAGTGGATATGTTGAAGTTGCACACCAAAGCCATATGATGGACCATTTCTAACCTTAGGGGGATTAGTCCCTCTATTTGTCAACATAAGATCATCTTAGAAGAAAAGAACTTCAAATCCATAGAACCTCAAAGAAGGCTGAACCCTGTCATGAAAGAGGTAGTGAAAAAGGAAATTTTAAAATGGTTAGATGCAAGAATTATTTTCCCAATAGCCAGTAGTTCTTGGGTTAGCCCAGTCCAATGTGTGCCTAAGAAGGGAGGGATCACTGTCATTTCCAATGACAAGAATGAACTCATCCCAACTAGAATAGTCTCCGGATGGAGAATTTACATGGACTACCGTAGGCTAAACAATGCTACTCAAAAAGATCATTTTCCTTTACCTTTTGTTGATCAAATGTTGGACATGTTGGCTGGAAAAGAGTTTTACTGCTTCTTAGATGGATACTCAGGTTACAATCAGATAGCCATAGCACCTGAAGACCAAGAGAAGACTACCTTCACTTGTCCTTTTGGCACTTTTGCCTTTAGGAGAATGCCCTTTGGACTTTGCAATGCACCTGCTACTTTCCAAAGATGCATGATGTCCATATTCTCTGACATGCTTGAAAAATCCATTGAAATATTTATGGTTCATCTTTTGATCATTGTTTGGAAAATTTAAAACAAAGTCTTAAAAGGTGTGAAGAAACTGACTTGGTTCTTAACTGGGAAAAATGTCATTTCATGGTTATAGAAGGAATTGTCCTTGGTCATTTAATTTCAAAAAGAGGAGTTGAGGTAGACAAAGCTAAACTTGAAGTTATTGAAAAACTACCTGAACCAACCACTGTTAAAGGAATCAGAAGTTTTCTTGGTCATGCTGGTTTTTATAGACGTTTCATAAAAGATTTTTCAAAAATTTCAAAACCTTTATGTCTATTATTACAGCAAGACCAAAAATTTGATTTTAATGAGGACTGTAGAAATGCATTCCTTACTTTAAAGAAAGCTTTGGTAATTGCTCCAGTGGTTGTTGCTCCTGAATGGGACAAACCTTTTGAAATCATGTGTGATGCAAGTGATTGGGCTTTGGTGCAGTTTTGGGTCAAAGAAAAGGAAAGATTTTTCATTCCATCTACTATGCAAGCAAAACCCTTAATGAAGCTCAAATTAATTACACAACAACTGAGAAAGAATTATTAGTAGTGGTTTTTGCATTTGAAAATTTTAGATCATATTTAATGGGAGCTAAAGTCATTGTTCACACTGACCATGCTGCCATCAAATATCTCATTTCAAAGAAAGATGCAAAACCAAGGCTAATAAGATGGGTTTTGTTACTGCAAGAGTTTGACCTGGAAATTGTTGATAGGAAAGGAGTGGAGAACCAAGTGGCTGATCACCTGTCTAGGTTAGAGAAGTTAGTTGAAAGCAGGGAAGGGGGAGACATCATAGAAACCTTCCCTGATGAAAAGATTCTGATGGTGCAGTCTCAACTGCCATGGTTTGCTGACATAGCTAATTATTTAGCTTGTGGCATCAAACCTTCTGATTATACTCACCATATGCTGAAAAAATTTCTCCATGATTGTAAATTTTACATATGGGATGGCCCTTTTCTGTTTAAACTTGGTGCAGATCAAATACTGAGAAGATGCATCCCAGAAACATAAGTGGTAGCAATTCTGCAGCATTGCCACCAATCAGCTTATGGAGGACATTTTGGAGGCCAAAGAACAGCAGCTAAAGTTCTTCAATCTGGTTTTTATTGGCCTACTCTCTTCAAATATGCCCATAACTTTGCACAAAGGTGTAATGAATGCCAGAGAAGTGGTTCCATTTCTCAAAGAAATGAAATGCCTTTGAATGGGATCTTGGAAGTTGAATTGTTTGATGTATGGGGAATTAATTTTATGGGTCCATTCCCACCATCAAAAAATTTCCAATACATTCTTGTTGCTGTTGATTATGTGTCAAAATGGGTTGAGGCAATGGCATGTGTTTCAAATGATGCAAAAACTGTTGTTAAGTTTTTACAAGGTTTGGTACCCCACGTGCACTCATTAGTGATGAGGGTACCCATTTTATAAACAATTTGTTGAGTAAAGTTCTTGAAAAATACAATGTGAAACACAAAGTTGCCACTGCTTATCACCCACAAACAAATGGTTTAGCTGAACTCTCGAATAGGGAAATTAAAGGGATTCTTGAAAAAGTTGTCAAGCCAAATAGAAAAGATTGGGCTTTCAAGTTAGATGCTGCTTTATGGGCATACAAGACTTCTTTCAAAACACCTTTAGGTATGTCCCCATACAAGTTAGTCTTTGGAAAGGCTTGTCACCTCCCTTTAGAGTTAGAGCACAAAGCATACTGGGCCATAAAAGAATTGAACATGAACTTAGATGAAGCTGGTAACAAAAGAAAGTTACAACTCTGTGAACTAGAGGAGCATAGGAACATGTCCTATGAGAATGCCAAGCTCTATAAAGAGAAAACCAAAAAATGGCATGACAATAGAATCAGACACAGAGAGTTGAAAGCCGGTCAGAAATGTCTTTTGTTCAATTCCAGACTGAAATTGTTTCTTGGTAAACTAAAGTCTAGATGGTCAGGCCCATTTGTAATCCACAAAGTTTACCCATATGGGGCCATAGACTTAGTTAACCCGGAAGACAACACTGTGTTCAAGGTAAATGGTCAGAGAGTAAAGCTATACCATGATGCTGCAACATCTCCACAGTATTATCCTGTGGAGGTGATCTCTTTGTGCTAAAAAGTTTCAGACTAGAGATGGGAACTATCTCAAAGTTCCAAAACTTTTGTAAATACTATTTTAATATTTTTATGTATTAGTTGCATTTGATGTGTTCGTTAGTGTGCAGATGAAGTGAAAGAAAGAAAGCAACCAAGAAAAGATCAAATGTAATTTTTGGGAGAGGTCTGGAATAGCAATTGTCATATGGGAATTACCAGGGGTATAATGGGAACTTCAGTACAATTTTAAAAAGAGAAGGCATCATAGCTATTTTTTATAGCTTGAACTCCAAAGTACACACTGATGTTTCTAAAAGGTACAACCTTAACCTTTACCCATTGAACAAAATCCCTTTACCCAAATTTACAGCTGTAAGTTTGTAGATAACCACTCCTAATTTCTGATAAGTACAACATCTCTCCTACCATCCTTTCAACTACTACTTTTTCCCCCTCTCTCTCTCTAAACCGTATCTCACTCTCACTCTCTTCTCTCTGTTTCTGCTATCAAAAACCATCACCAAGAACAATCAAAATCCCCCTGAAATCCCTTCTTCTCGATCGATTTCAATGGCAAGAGTCAAATGGGTTGAGCCGAGAAACCCTAATGGCGATGAGAATCGCCCTGTTCGAAGAAGCGGACGCAACCAAGCTGTGGTTCGGCCTCCGGCCACCACCAATCGACCACCGGAAACTGTTGTGCTCGAGGATGAATCAGCCACACCAATGACTCGTGCAGAAATGTTGCTAAAGAAAAAACATGCAGTCGTGGGTAGACCTTCTAAAGCCGCAACCAACACCGATGAACCTGCTAAAATCGCAAAAACCACCACCACCGAGCCTGCTGGAGTCGCAACTACCACCACAGAACCACCTTCAAGCACCATGGCTTTGGTGCTTTACTCTAAAGAGGTACTCTCTAAACCTCCTACTCCTAAAGCAAACTCTGTCAATACATTGGAAGATGACCAAATCACTTCCTGTTCGGAAGATGAATCTGGCAGGCCTATTATGTCCACCATGGTAAACACCCAAATCTTTTCAAAAAATGGACCAATGGACTCTTTCTTTGCTGTAAATCCTGAAAACATCACCACCGAGGCTAATGTTGAGACTGAGAAAATGGACACAGTGGAGGGGGTGACTCAAACAGAAAAGGCGGGGGAATGGGTGAATAAGACTGGGAATAATGGGGAGGAAATGGATCATGTTGAGACTGTGATAGTCCATGCAGGGGTGGGAATGACTCAAACAGGGGGTGAGCTAGTTGAGAATGAAGAACGTAGGGGAGAACAACTACCTGACCTAAATGAGAGTTTGTTTTACTTGGATGATGAGCTTTTGATTGAGGTCTTTAGACCAAAGAAGAGAAAGGCTTTAGGGAAAACCCATGCCACCAAGACCACAACACAGCCTAGAAAAAAGACTAGGAAAAACATGGAAGAAGGTGAGCCTTCTAGGACTAAAACAGGGGAAACCAACTGCCATGCTGCAGCATCTATGCAGCATGAGCAGTCTGTCAAGAAGAAAAAGAGTAAGAAGGGTAAAGAGAAAGAGGATGAGCGAGATGGTTTAATACCTAGACCACAGAAACCACACCACGGTTTCAGTTCCAAAGCCGCATTTAAAGTCTGGTCTAAATTCCAAACCAAAGTAGGCTTACCCGATAAGGGTTTTGATGAACAAAGCCTTCGAGAATACCAGTTTATTAGCCAAGTCATAGATTCCTAAGGATTTGAGAAACTTTGCCAAGTCTACACCCATTACAACCTCAGCCTCATTTGGGAATTTTATTGTGAACTTTATGTGAACTCGTCTCCAAAACTCCATGTTAGAGGTGTCCCGATCAACACGACATCCAAAAGAATCAACCGATACCTCAACCTGTCACCTCCAAAGAAGACTGAGTATTCCAGGTTGTTGCAACATGCTACTCACGATGATTTGGCTGAAGTTGTGGCTGTCTTGGGCAAGCCAAGATCTGATTGGGAGTCCCATGCCAGTTTGATGCTAAGAAACTTTCAAGCTCGATATTTGACTGCTAATTCGAATGTTTGGATTAATCTGGTACGACATTCTATCTTTCCTACTACTCATGACAGCTCCATTTTGGTGGAAAGGATGCTGTTGCTGTACTGTTTATTGACAGGAAAGATGATAAATCTGGGACGAATCATCTTGGGGAGTATGCGGGAGTGTGCTACCAGGGTGCGGGGAAAGTTTTATTTTCCTGGTATGCTTACTCAGATGTTGATAGAGGATGGTGTGCCCCAATATACAGATGATTTGATCGTCAAGGAGCAGCGGGAAAGTGGGAAATCGATATGAAAATGGTAGTCCGCTTGACAAACAGGAAGGAGAAGGGAATGGAATCGGCTGACATGATGAATGTGATCCAGGATCTGCTAAATCAGAATGGGGCTGTGATGGAAGCGATGAACAAACAGAAAGAAGAGTTCATGGCAAAATATGAGGATTTGAGGAAAGAGCTGGTAGCAGCTGTGGAAGCGAAGAAAAAGAAAGCTGAGGAGGGGTATGTTGTGGAGAAGGAAGTGATGAGGTTGAAACACAAGCTGGAAGAGAAGAAAGCCAAGATAACCAAACTGAAAGCAGAAAAGGCTGTGCTGCAGCATCCAGGGAGGAAGGACCCCACAAAACCACTGCTTTTGGGATCATGCAGCCTACTCACATCTGAGTAGGACAGGTTAAATCATGCCCTTATGCTCCATTTTCTGTTAGTTTTAGTTAATTGATTCTGGGATATGTTTTTATACTTTTTAGGTTTATTTTGCATGCGTTAAATACATGATTGGTACGTAGATAATTGTTGGCATAACCCGAATAATTCTGAAAAGTCCAAGTTTCATTTCTAGGGGTGATTTATGCTAGAACTAGACTCACACTTGCTTGGGACACAATTTGGTCCACATTCATCACAAGTCACAAAAAGGATCTATGTTTTTATTCCTTTTTCACATTTTTAGCTACTTTGTTCTTTTGCTATACACTTCTTTTTCCCTTACAATGAGGACATTGCAAATTCTTTAGTTTGGGGTGGGGGGTGCCTAAAAATGGCAAAAGGAATTGGCAAGAGCAAAGCTCATAAAAATCAAAATCACAAATTGCCAAGTGGACTAAAACACCAAAAATACCCCATAGGGGTAGGTGTATGCATTCAACAAAGAAAAGAGCCAAAAAGTGCCAAATTTGAAAAAAATTCAATGTTGAAACATGGGGTGAGAAAAGGCTAAGGTAAGAAAAGATATGCCAAAAGAGAGAAACCCAATTCACCTAAAGGCTTTAGTAATTTGTGATGGTGAATGTGTGACCATAACAAAGAGAAGGTGATGCTAGCATATGGTTGAAAATTGCACTTAGATTTTGTTTTCTTTGGTTACTTTGGAATTATGAAAGGTTATGCTTTGCACAATTGACATTATCAACTTCATGGCTTGCGCTTAATGCTCATATCTTGCAAAATTCTAACAAATTGAGTCTTTTCTTTTGTCTTTTTATTGCTTGGGGACAAGCAAAGTTCTTAGGTTGGGGTGGTGATAAGTGCTCAATTTTGAGTATTTACGCACTTCCTTTTTAGTCTTTTTATAGAATTTTGCACTTTAAAATCCCAACTTGAGTCATCTTTTTTACTTCTTTTCTCTTTTATTAGATTGGAGCTAAGGTTTGTGGTTAACTTGTACTATTTAGGATGATTGGCTAATGTTTGGTTCAATTGGCAAATCCTTTTTTATCACAGGCAGTGCTGCAGCATGGCTGGAGCATGAATCTGGCGTTTTGCAAGGGGGAATTGGCGGATGCCTAAAGTGGAGTGGAAACGGCTATTCTTTTGTCCAATGGATTTTCTTTTGTTCAAATGGTCTTTCCATTTGTATCAACTGATTGAACACTATAGTTACAACTTAAGTCTTTTGTGTACTTCCTAGTTACCTTTTGCATAACTTAGTTATTATAACTTAATGGGATTAGTTGCTTGTTACACTTTTGGTCCCTCTATTTGTACTATAAATAGAGGGCTTAGGCTCATTTAATTGTACACCACTTGGACTGATCTTAAATCAGTGCCAATTCTCTCCTTTAATTCCAATCATCTTCAGAAACATTCTTATTCTTATTCTTGTTCTTGTTCTTAGTGTTCTTCAATTCTTCTTAAGATCTCCTTCTACCCAGATGAATGCTTGTAGCACCTCCTTAGCATTATGCTGACTGTTTTAAATCGGTTTCTTTAAATCCATTGTTCATCTTTAATATTGTCATTTAGTTCACGTCTTTAATTTTCAGCACTTCATTTCAGTACTTTACATTATTGTATTTACTTTCCGCTTTACATTCTTGTCATTTACTTACTTGTAATTTATTTTCTTGTCATTTTAGTTATAGTCATTTACATTTCCAAGTCATTTACTTACCAAGTATCATGTTTACATTCCAAGTCTTTTACATTTGCTTTCTTTTATTTATCGTCATGAGTAGCTAAGCCTAAAAGCTTGGGTGTGAGGCAAAGGGTGATATGTTAACCAAAGGAAAGTAGGCGTTCTTGTGGAAAAAACAATGTTTTATTATTCCAACCCAAGTTCTATCAAGATAATACAATCCCTTGACAAATTGATCACTTTGATAGTGTTAAAGTGTCATGGACCTAGAGATAGGCCATTGAATAGCACGTCAATTTGGATGACATAAGGGGTAATATCGAGAGAGTTACTTGCAACGAGAGTTGTTACTTTTGTTTTCCAAAATGATTCATTCTTGATAAGTTATCTTTTTCTCAAAGGGTTAAAATGGAGTAGACTTAGAGATAAGATACTTAGGATTACACAAACTTGGGAGGTACGGGGGTTATATCGAGAGAGTAACTTTTAACAAAGAGAATTTGTTTCGTTGTATACTTTGAGAACTCCATTCCATCATTCCTCTACCTTTGGTTCTGCTCAGAGATGAGATTGTTGACTGCTACTGGAATCATGGGATGGTGAGAGTCCGAGAGAAATGTGTCTCAAAGTAGATAATAAAACTAGTTTTTGTCACTGTTATGCTGCAGCATCGTTGCAGCATTAGTCTGCTGGAATTTGGTTTAATGTATCATCACGAGTCTTACACCCTTGCTTCTCTTTCATTATTGTTAATTAGAATCTGTGATAATCATCAACCAACCAATCAAAGATAATTTCTTCCAAATCTTCGTCTGAAGTCATTTCTTTCATCATACTTTGATAGCAATTTTAACTCCAATCTCTGTGGGACGATAATCGGTATTTTACCACTTTATTATTTGAGAGACGACATAGTTCACGTAAGTATACTTGCTTATGGGTTCTATTAGCACACGTCTGTAGGTGTATTCAAAGCACTGTCTCATCAAAGACCATCCCCACATATCCATTACTTAACATGCGAAACTCAACCTCATGAAGATTCCAAATATTTACGACCAAGAATAAGTATATATGCACATACCTACACATCTACTTATATTTATGCATATGTAATCATACACACACGCATATATATTTACACATACTCATATATATATATATATATATATATATATATATATATATATATATATTTATACATACATATATAAATATGCATACATCTATGTATATATATAATAATGGGTATATATATAAATACACATACAAGAACACATTTATACATTAAGATGGACACAAGTGTGAATGTATACATGTATCGACCAAATCTCATCACTTTAGTAAACCCTAGTCTTTTAGACAAAGTCATAACCTCATGAATCAACCTACATTTAGATAAGAGAACATTATAGGTAAATAAGGTAAAGAAAATACTCACCAAAATAAGGTTTGTAACATGAAAACTCCAAAAGATGTGGAAACCCTAGATTTAACAAGATCAAACAATTAGATTTCTATAACTAGTGCAAATCATGACCCAAGAAGAAGATTAGAGTTTAAAACCACTTACTTAAGGGTATTTGAGTGAAAACCTTAGAATATTGGAACCCTATCTTTTCTTGTTGATGACTTGAACTTTAGCTAACCCAATCTTGGAAACCCACTTGCAAGTATTTAGAAATGTAGAAGCTAAAACCCTAAAGGATCTCCATTAAATACATCTAGGGTTATAGAGAGGAATTAAATGAGGAGATTGGTGGAAGAGATTGGGAATCGTCCAAGAGAGAGAGAATGAAAGCGACCTAAGAAGAAAGAAATGAAGCCTCTTAAATTTCTGATCCAGCGCTGCCCTTAAATCCAAATTTCTTTCCCATCGGCGAGAGTGACCTCGCGGTTGTGACCTGACAATATCGCCGGTCACTTCCGCTGGAAATGTACCGTGACTCCCTTCAGATGCAGCCATTCCCGTCGTCGCGATATTGACCTCGCGAGAGTGCCCATGGTATTCTCGCCATGGCACTCTCGCCCTTCCTGTACCGAGAGTAAGTGATGCTGCAACAGTCCCGAGAGAAGAAAGTCACACGAAAGTCAGCTGCGTTTAAAAGAAACAATCACTAAACTCCAACTCTAGCATTAAAGAAAGTGGGTTGCATGGGTACGTGGAGTTTCCTAATACATGCATGTATACATGCATGCACACACACACCTCTCCACACACACACACACCTCTCCACACTCACACACCTCTCCACACACACCTCTCCACACACACACATGAGGCATGCCACGAGTAGGGGGGGGGTCGAAGAAACAATATGGCTCAAAATAAAACTATTATTTAGAACACATGTTTACCCGAAAACTTGGAGTGTTACAATCCTCCCCTCCTTGAAGAATATTTCGTCCTCGAAATCTCATGCTAGGCAAAAAGGTGAGGGTAACGCCTCTTCATGTCCGCTTCGGACTCCCACGTCACGTTGGCGCCTTGGTGATGCTTCTATTGTACCTTCACCCTCGCCACCTCCTTGTCTTTGTGACGAATATTTCTCATTTCTCTTTCCAAAATAGATTTCGGTTCTTCGACGCATCGATTGTTGTCTACACGGATTTTCGATAGGGGTATAACGTCCTTTTCTTCCGCTAAACACTTCTGTAAATAGCAAATATGGGATGTAGGGTGAATCCCACTTCCACTCCAGTACTCAAGGGATTGCAAACTACTATAGGGTCGTTGATGCTTGGCTCCCACTAGCAAAACGTGACGCACTTTCCACAACACCGGCCACATCAAGCTTCCTGACCGACCACCAAAATTTCAATTCCAAATCCCTATACACCTGGGCACTCCCGGGAGGTATGGAGTACTTTGACTTGTGGGCCTCTTCCATAAGTAACTCCCAACACTCTCCGATTTTAGGCACCCAAATCTTCCTTTGGGAACAAGTTCAGTCCTCTACTATCTTCCATTAATAAAAGATGATGTTTCAACATTGATTCATCCTTAAGGTTCGCCTCAAGGAATTCACCACTAACCTCTAGTTGACAATTCTCCAGAACTTTCCTCAATACTACTTGTTGACCATTCGCTGCTCTATAACTAAAACCTCAGTAGCGTACTACCAGACACATTCAAAGATTTACAAAGCACATTGAACAAAAGAGCAGTTGGTGCCAGAATCAAACAACACTCAAGCAGGTAAGAAGTTGAGTAAGAACGTACCCAACACTCCGTCTGCGGTTTCCTTCGCTTCCTTCTTTGTCATTTGAAAGGCTCTCCCTTGAGACTTAGGGATGGTCTCCTTCCTTGGTTGGCTTCCAGAGTATGTCCCTCTTGCGTCTCCTTTCAACTTGGGACACTCTCTTCTCATGTGTCCCATCTCCTTACATTAATAGCACATCGTCCCTCTTATAAGATAGTTCGGACTAATGTGTCCTGGCTTTCCACACTTGTAGCATGAAGTTTGGTTTGCGTTGCAAGAGCCGAAGTGCTTACTCTTGCATTCAGGGCACCACCTTGCCTCCCGTCGATTGTCCCCTCGTTTTCCACTTGGTTGAAGTCTCGGCTCCTCAAACGAGCTTAAAGAGTTCTCCCACTTTCTCTTCTCTCCGACCCTTTGCTTTTCCTCGCTATCCCTTGCATAAACTCTTTCCATCACTTTCGCTTCTTCAATATTCTCCCGAAGGTTAGTGGCTCTCGAATTTCGGACCATCGCCATCATGTTCGCCGGCAATCCTTTCAGAAATGTCTTCATCCTTTCCTTCTCAGTCGGGGCCACATGCCCCACAAGGTTCAGCTTTTCCATAAAGATGCGTGTGTACTCCTTCACTGACATATTTCTCTTCTTTAATGACCGGAACTCCTCCTCGATCCTATCTATCTCTTGCTTGTTACAATACTCCTCCAAAATCTTCTTCTTGAACGTCGCCCAAGCCATTTTAGCTAATACCGAATTCTCTAAAGTGGAAGTGTAGACATTCCACCAAGTCAAAGCCATACCCCGAAGCATTTGAGAACCAAACTTCACTTTCTGATTTTCCTCACAGTCACAAGCCTGGAAGGCCTGTTCAATTTCCCGAATCCAGTTCATGCAGGCAACTGGATCGTCCGAACCGGCGAACTTCGGTGGTTTACAACATAGGAAGGTTTTGTAGGAACACACTCTTCCCGTCGGCCTCATCTCTAAAGTGACTAACCCATCAATCTAGTTTTCATCACCGGTTCCTCCGGATCCTCCACCCACATTTTCTTCAATTATCTCATGACGGCGCGGTTGTGCATCTCTATCTTCCAAAAGTTTCATGAATAACTCTTGTTGCTTAGCCATAGTGTCGTTCATGGCCCGCATCATGTCCATCATCTGAGTTTGAGGGGTCACTTTCGTTATGACCGGGATGGTAGAGGCGATGTTTCTTCTCGGAATCTGTTCCACTCTCCCGCCCAACAAAACTGGAAGTGGAGGAGGTAAAGATGATGTGTCGTTGTTTGGTTGATCGTCCGTGGATTCGTTCACGACATTATCTTCCTGAGTTCTGCCTCGAGTATTTACCATTTCTGTCTACCACATCCGAGAATAAAGATAAGAACATAGACTACGAGATAACATAAGGAAACGTACTAGAACAATTATTGATCCTCATAATCATAGCAACCAAGCATGCTCACGTAACAATATATTCATAATAGCAGTAGCTAATTGAAATTATGAACATACTATACATAAGAATTCTCATTACCACTTTAATAATTCGCAATAACGTAACTGCCGTTGACTCCGAAACGTCCCATCTTAGTGTTTCTACCTAATTTCCTCACATTCCATCACCTAATGGTCTCAGCTTAAGTCTAGGCATCACACTAGCACACCTAGTTCACTTAAACTAGAGCTCTGATACCAACTTGTAACATCCTAAAATTTAAACTAGGGGATTTCCGGAAAATGGGAAAATTTAAACCTCAAAATATAATCCAACTATAACCCTTAAATGCAATGGGATAGTTTGGACAATGATTAAACATAGGAGTATTGAGACATAAAACACAACAACCTATTAATCTAGAATTTAAAGTAAGCTAGATTAATCCGGGTGTCACTATATCTCCAAAAAGTCTCTCATCTCGAATCCCCAAAAGCCCGACCCTCCAAGCTCCTAGCATGGTCGGCAACTCAACAAGATCTAGACACCGCTAGTGGGACCTGTAATCCATAAACATGCAACAACAAGTGTTAGACAAAAGTCTAGCGAGATTACAAGAAATACACATTTATATAATTGTGACGAAAGACACAAAATAATGTTACCGGTTTCGTGTGATCTCAAATTACCACAATTCAATTCGTTAAGCGTTCCCACCTGAACATAATTATATAACCGAGAAACGTTTCTTTCGCAACAAAATACGGGGGAGACCCATTGCCGTCGGGGTGACAAGAACACGGGAATGGAGTCACCCACGACGTTATCGGATTGTACCTCAAGTTCCGGTCCTAGTTCCCATGCCATAAAGACATCACAACCTCAAACCATCTCGTACCATGCGTTTAGTGCCTACTCTGTCGAGTTACACCTCAAGGACTTATGGGACCCCAATGCACATCCGAACTAGACGAGTTACACCTCAAGGACCCCAACGTCCCCTATTGCCTACTCGCTAGTGATCCAATACGGCCAACAATAAAATGAATAATTAGCCCATAAAGGTCTAAGTCCTCGTGCACAAGGAGATAGACATCCAATAATTCCGCACCATAGTAAAGGGAACATATAAATTAATTTCAGAGAAGTTATAGCACAAAGACCATCCCCACATATCCATTACTTAACATGCGAAACTCAACCTCATGAATATTCCAAATATTCACGACCAAGCATAAGTATATATGCACATACCTACGCATCTACTTATATTTATGCATATGTAATCATACACACACGCATATACATATTTACACATACTCATATATATATATATATATATATATATATATATATATATATA
The DNA here is from genome assembly GCA_033807775.1 of Saussurea involucrata. NCBI lineage: Eukaryota > Viridiplantae > Streptophyta > Magnoliopsida > Asterales > Asteraceae > Saussurea > Saussurea involucrata. Next base: position 94,468,740 of record CM066312.1, on the reverse strand, counting down.
TTTATACATACATATATAAATATGCATACATCTATGTATATATTTAATAATGGGTATATATATATATAAATACACATACAAGAACACATTTATACATTAAGATGAACACAAGTGTGAATGTATACATGTATCGACCAAATCTCATCACTTTAGTAAACCCTAGTCTTTTAGACAATGTCATAACCTCATGAATCAACCCACATTTAGATAAGAGAACATTATAGGTAAATAAGGTGAAGAAAATACTCACCAAAATAAGGTTTGTAACATGAAAACTCCAAGAGATGTGGAAACCCTAGATTTAACAAGATCAAACAATTAGATTTCTATAACTAGTGCAAATCATGACCCAAGAAGAAGATTAGAGTTTAAAACCACTTACTTAAGGGCATTTGAGTGAAAACCTTAGAATATTGGAACCCTATCTTTTCTTGTTGATGACTTGAACTTTAGCTAACCCAATCTTGGAAACCCACTTGCAAGTATTTAGAAATGTAGAAGCTAAAACCCTAAAGGATCTCCATTAAATACATCTAGGGTTATAGAGAGGAATTAAATGAGGAGATTGGTGGAAGAGATTGGGAATCGTCCAAGAGAGAGAGAATGAAAGCGACCTAAGAAGAAAGAAATGAAGCCTCTTAAATTTCTGATCCAGCGCTGCCCTTAAATCCAAATTTCTTTCCCATCGGCGAGAGTGACCTCGCGGTTGTGACCTGGCAATATCGCCGGTCACTTCCGCTGGAAATGTATCGTGACTCCCTTCAGATGCAGCCATTCCCGTCGTCGCGATATTGACCTTGCGAGAGTGCCCATGGCATTCTCGCCTTGGCACTCTCGCCCTTCATGTACCGAGAGTAAGTGATTCTGCAACAGTCCCGAGAGAAGAAAGTCACACGAAAGTCAGCTACGTTTAAAAGAAACAATCACTAAACTCCAACTCTAGCATTAAAGAAAGTGGGTTGCGTTGGTACGTGGAGTTTCCTAATACATGCATGTATACATGCATGCACACACACACACCTCTCCACACTCACACACCTCTCTCCACACACACATAAGGCATGCCACGAGTAGGGGGGTCGAAGAAACAATATGGCTCAAAATAAAACTATTATTTAGAATACAGGTTTACCCGAAAACTTGGAGTGTTACAAAAGATTATCTCTTTTGTGCCAATCCAATCTCATAGGGGGGATACAATAGCCAAAGCTGAGAGATACTGTTAGGTGTAAGGGGATATCCGGCTTGGTTGTTCAAGTTTAAAGAGCTTGCTACGTTACTTGGGGTAGAAGAAAGAAGTTCACTTTGTCTTGATGTTCCAACTAGATTGAACTCAACTTACATGATGATCAGGAATGCCATTCCTTTTAGAACCGTGTTTGAGGCCTATGACGGACATGATGCCATGTTCAAGATAGATTTGGGTGATTCGGTGCTTGTTGATTATGATTGGGTGTATTTAGAGAGCTTTGTTAGCCTTTTGAAGACCTTCTATGAGATGAAGTTAAGAATCTCATGCTCTCTATATGTCACGACTAATTGTTACTTGACAGAGATATGTGATTTGGGGTACACGCTTACGGAGATGATTGCTTCTCAGAATTTAACTGAAAAGGTACAACTTGTTAATTACATGTTTGCATTGTTATTTATGTATTGTTCGTTTATTTTAATTACATATTTTCTATAAACAGAATATGGGTCAAAAAATGAAGGAGAAGTTTGATAAATATTGGGGTGATCCGGAGAAGATGAACTTGGTAAATTTCTTTGCCAATATTCTTGATCCAAGAGATAAAGTTGAGTACATGCCATTCCAGTTCAATCAGTTGTTTGGGGAAGAAAAAGGTGAAGCATGTTTTAGGAAGGTAAAGTCTCAACTCACTACCTTGTTTGAAGATTACGTACAACAACATTCCCAACCCTCCCAACCCCAACCCCATCCCAATCCCAATCCCAATCGAGAAAAGGTCTCCCCCGTCTTGGAAGGTCACAAAAAGAATCTAAGTTCAAAAGCTTGTTGAAGAAGCAAAAGCTTGAAAGTGGGGCCTTAGATAGCAAACAGAATGAGCTCGATGTATACGTAGGTGAGGCCACTGTAGATGATAATGGCAATGAGTTCGATTTGCTTATGTGGTGGAAGTTGAATAGTGCACGATTTCCTATCCTTTCAAAAGTTGCGAGAGATGTCCTTGCCGTACCCATTTCTACAGTTGCATCCGAGTCTACCTTCAGTACGAGTGGGAGGGTGTTGGATAACTTTAGGAGTTCTCTAACTCCTAAAATAGTTGAAGTACTCATATGTACGCAAGATTGGTTACGAGGACCTACTGAACCACTTGCGGTGGAAGAAAATTTGTAGGATGTCGAGAAGTTTGAGAAAGGTACGAGTACGACATTAATTTATGATTTTAATAATTTATAAATTACAATTACGACTTTAAAATTTGTTACTTTTTATTTTAAAACTTGCAGAAATGGAAAATTTAAGGATTGGAACTCCTTCTTCGGCCCGTGAAGATAGTCCGAGCACACAAGCTTCAAATGATTTGGGGGATTTTTTTGAAGATGATCCGTGATCATTGAGAAAGGTACGACTTTTATTATTTATAATTCCCATTTATGATTCATCATTCATGATTGTTGTATTGTTTATTCGTTTTTGTTGTTAGTTTGTTATAGGATTGGTTTGGACGTTGGTCGGTTGGTGGAAGAAAAGGAACTTGGAAGTTGGCTTGGGGCTTGGCTCACTTTTGGTAATTTGGATTACATTGGTATTTGGTAATTTGGTATTTTGGACATTTGGTTTGGTAATTTGGACATTTGGTTTGATGTTTGAACTAGATTTGGTAATTTGTGTAACGACCCAGTTTCCCAAACATGCGTCAAATAACATATATTGCATAACATCGTTACATTCATAACAAAATACATAATAAATCACGTACGGTCCCTTTAGTCTCGAAACTATAAAATACATAAGAACTTCCTAATCAACATCAGTCATCAAAAGCATCCTACACTTTATCCTTTCCTTTGCCGCTATAAATTCCTCGATCTGGAATACATATTTTTTAAAACAAAATGAGGGTTAGACCAAACGGTGTAGTGAGATAATCCCTGTCATTTCAAAATCGTTATAACACCAATTTATATAAAACCATGTATTAAAACATTTTATATAAAACCTTTATAAAAACACACATATGCCACCAGTAATTAAATACTAATCAAGACTCGTGCATTGTGTACAACTCCTCATTCCCATGGCCATATTAGTTGGTTGCAAGCCAACTAATAAATTATCTCCGCTGTACGAAAATTACAGCCAACACCGTTGTCCCTCCGTACTGCCAACTCCACCGGTCCTAAGCCTGGCCAACGTGCACTCGTGTAGTGTAATGCTCATATAAATAAAATATATATCTCAATATATCATATTTTCATTTATAAACACGTCATCACATTCCAACCACATATCCATCTCAACATAAACACATAATCATACCATCTATCACATTCCCAAATCCACACATATACAACTCATATATATATATATATATATTCCAGTTTGAAAACGTTTTAAAGTAAAACTCACCTGATTGCTTATCAAACCCTTCCGAGCCTTTCCCAAAGCAATTCGATCTTTCACCCAAAATTCACAGAATCTGAAATAGATTAAATACAATTATCTCTTTACCAAATGAACTCATAAGACTTATTAGCGAGCTAAGAACTCCAGATAATTCTATCTAACTCTTATCCTCAAATGTTTCCCCCAAACCCAAACTTAAATTGAGTCCACAGTATTTCCAGTCCTCATTCATACTCTATCCAAGAGTCAACAAAACACAAAGTTAAAGGTTATCATTAAAGTTAAATAAACAAAACCACCAAAACCGGGCTGCACAGGACATCACAGTTACACCTCTGTTTTTGGCTTAATTACCATACTTAGAAGCCAAACTAGTTGGTCATGTCTAAAACAAAAACGTACTTACATCTCTTAAGCTTCATATCGTTTTGGACTCACCTCGATTAGAGCAACGACCAATTATATATGAATTTTATACAAACAGTGTGCAGATCCCGTTTTTCACAGGACCAGCTTCTGTAATTCACTGTTTGGAGCTGCTTAAAGTCATAATTTGGTCTCGGTGAAAACTACAAAGTTGCACAAGACTGAAAGATCTTGCTAACTGCAAAATTTGAGCATATTTAGACTAACGGTTGATTTTATACGAATTTTTTAATATCTGGACAGAAAACTTAAACTCAACAGAATTGATAATTTTTTAAGACATTTCATCAATCACCTTGTGAGCATCAATTCATGGAGCTCAAACCCATTTCAATGGTTTCATTCCTTTTCCCATTTTTGATACCAATCTTCTAGTTTATGAATTCTAATACAAGAACATAATTAATACATGATTTCACCATGAGATACTTCAAGACTTTATCTAATTATAATCAACCAACTAAAACTCACATATCTCATCCAGGAACATCAAAACCCATTTCTAAAACCTTTTAGAAAACTAATAAACATAAAAGGAAGAATTTATGTAAGATTGTTACCTTTGATTTCTTGAGTTGATGTACTAAATCCTTTGCTAAATTTCCAGCTTCCTTTCTTCCTCTTCTCTTACGTTTTCTCCCTTTCTCTCTCGTTTTAGCCGAAAACACACACACACATCTACTAAATGAAAATATCTAACTCACTTGGTCTCTCTCTTTCTCTCGTTCTCTTTGCCGTGAATAAAACCAATACACACACCCTCACTTTAGTTTATTAAGTATTCTCTAAAATGAAGACACCTCACAATTCTCAGTGCAAGGTGGCGATCTATGGTGATTTAATAAATCACATTTACCAAACAAACCCCAAACTTCTAATAAATAGCAAAACAACCCCTTAAACTTCCAAATTAAAATTAAGGTCTATCCCTTAACTTATAACTCTATAAAACTAATCCAAATAACATAACTTAATTTACTCTTTAAAATAAGATACACCCATAAAAATAATAAGGCACTTACTACGGGTTATTACAATTTGGTTGGAACAATGGAACTATGGAAATATGGAACTTGAGTACTTGACAACTTGTTTAATTGTTTTAACTTTTAATGTTGGAACATTTGGTGATTTGGTTATATGTTGTTTAGACTTTAGAGTTTAATACTTTAGTTAATTAGTTATGTTATTTAACTTTTAAGTTTATTTAAATTTTAACTTTTAAAATACTTGTTTATTTAATTTTAAGTTATATTGTAATTGTATTATTGTTGCTTACCAAAAAACAGGGTCGAAAACTGGACTGAAAAACACGAAAAAGGCTAAAAACAGGGTCGAAAACAGGGCTGAAAAATGGCTTGGGATCAGGCCCAACCCGTTGAACCCAACCGAAATACCCGAAACCCGATTAGACCCGAAATCCGAAACCCGAACAATACTTAGGACGGGTTTCGGGGCCTGTTTCGTCCACCCAAAACCTGATCGGGTTGGTGGTTTTTGGGCCGGACCCGACCCAACCCGACCGATGCACATGCCTAGTTTCTTCTCTTTCGGCTTTAGCTCGACCCCCTCCTTCTCATCGAGCCAAAGTTTACTCTCCAATTGGATCTGAATCAGTTTAAACGTCCCATCACAGTATTTGTTTACTTCAGTGATTCTCAGAAACCTCTTCATCTTCTCCTGATTATAGTAGACAACTATGAGTTCTGGTTTATCTAGCATGATGTAAACAGGGATACCTTTGATATTTGAAAGTCGTTTGTTGGGTCTATGGAGGTTAACTCTAGACGGATTTGCTTCTAGAGCCATCTGAAAGCCAGTGAGGTAAGAAAACTTCACCATATTTCTCATAAATCTTTTGACAAACTGGTAAGTGGCAGACCATTCAATCTTCTTATCGGGGATGCTTCCTATAGTGTGATATAGGTTCAAAAGGTCGTCTAGCTTTAGACTCTTGAAGTCAGCTTCAGTAAAAAACCATTCTTTGCCATCAGATCTTTTGATAGTGAACTGAGGGTACCAAATATTCAGCAGTTTTGTAACAACCCAATTTCAATAAAACAATAATTCTCAACATTACAACCAAAATGGTCCCAAAGTCTACAATTTACATCAACTCTACTCTAGGTTCGCAGCGGATAACACCTTCACAACTGAGATGCTACAGGAAGCCCGACGGTAATCTACAAGTCTTCACTAGACTATAGCTCTTCTACAGTGCCACATATTTCCATCTTCACCGGATGAAACCCCAAACAAGACTCTAACCTGAAAATGGTTTTGGTTTTGGAAAAAACGAGGGTTATGCCATGAGGTCTAGTGAATTCCCTCTCAAAAACAGTTTAACAACCAAATATATAAATATGCAAACCGCCTTAAAGGCCCATAAAAAACATTTCAACCAATTGACATCACACACGGGTAATTGCACAGTGTTCATAGACAATCTCTACCACACTGTTGTATCCACGATCGAGGCCCAAGCCGACTCCCCATTCGCCTACGGGGCCCAAGCAGACTCCCCATTCCCACGTACACAGGAAACAGATTCCATACATACGGGGTGAATAAATCAACTCCCAATGGATATATGATATCCCAAGGTACACTACTCCCACTGTGCAACCCGACTCCAAAATATCATGTCAAGTAATGGATAATATCACGTAAGCCAAACATGTCCATTTATAAATATTTTCATAAAATGCGTGTATTTATAAACATTCCCAATCATGTAATAACAAAGCTTTTCATAGTGTATAATCATGCCATCATGCTCAATACCAAATTCAGTTATGAAAACTTTAGGAAAACATTTCATTTGCATAAAAGAGTTAAGAGAACTCACCTTAGCTTTAGCAAATCGACACTCGCTCCGAAACTCACTTTAGCTCAAACCGAACACCTGAATTGGACGCCATAAGAATGGTGTTAAAAACCATCTAATTATATCTCGAAACATCCCTGATAAACCCCAAAACAACCCTTAAATGATACCACAGTCATATCCTCAAACAGTACACGAAACAAGAGCCGAAAACACGCGACATGGCTTGGCGTTGATGCTCGCGCTAGTTTACTCGCACCTAGAACTGCGCAGAGCATTGGACATACCTTGGCGCTACTGTTCGCGTGGGTGGACCCACGCCGCCATCCGCACGGAGCTTCTGCATTGATTTTTCAGCCGAAAACTCACCCTTTTCCAACCCCAACTCATCCTAAATCGATTTTTAAGCTTCTTAAATGAGACAATTGAAGTTCCAAACCTTTCCCCTCAATTTCCAAGCATTAACACATCATTTAATCCAATGAAACCCATCCAAAGTTCATCTTTAATAACCCAAAAACTTAATAACTCAACCAAAGCCATTTTTAGAGATTTCCATGAAAAATGATGAAGTTTCTCAATGGTTTAACCAAAACTCATGAGGAATCAATCCCAAATATCAAAACACATAAATTCCAAAGAAATCCATCTAATGATTCATCCTTTTCATCCCAAAATCCACATTCTTGACATAACTTATTTCTACCATTGAAATGGTGAATGATTCTAAAAAAAAGAAGTTAGTAAACCAATAGAAAACTCATCAAGCATTCCATTTCCATGGAAAACAAACTTAAAACTTCCTAATGGTTTACTCAAAATATTTCAAATCCCAAATTTCACCAAACCAAGCAAGAAGATGAAGATTGGAGATGTAACCATACCTAGAAGATGAAGTCCCCAAAGCTCTTGATGCAATTCCTTCCACCAATCCCCCAATTAGGGTTCTTGATCTCAACCACTCCTCTCTCCATGTATCAGCCACTTCCAAGGATCAAAATGACAAGGGTTTAGTGGTTTTACCCCATTTTATATCCCAGATTTGCTATCTAGCCCACAACTTTCACTTTTTCACACTTTGGTCCCCAAACTTTCAATTACTTCATATTTGGAGGACATGAGGTGTTACAATACCTCCCCCTCAAAAGAATTACGTCCTCGGAATTCCATTGCCGAATAAACGCGGTTATTTAGAATTAGCTCCTGATTCTAAATCCTACATTGTCTAACAACTTTTATGAATTTCAATTGTACTTCCACATGACCAACTTCTTTGTATCTCAACTTCTCGATTTTTTCCTAGTTGAATGATCGTTTTCGACCCTATCACAACTCCAACTCCTCATCTAATCGTGTTGTTTGCAGAAAATATGACATACCGACTCCCAACACACACTCTCTAAAATATAGACGTGAAACACACTATGAATTCTCCATAACTTCATCGATTGCATTCAGTCTATCACTATCTCCTCAACTCTTTCGACAACTGCCATTGATCCACTAAAACGTGGCCCGCTTTACTTTACTTTCCTCACGAAACGCACTACTCCATTCTATGGGGATGTGTTCCGCTTCCAGCTATCCCCCGACTTGAGACCCAAAGGACTCATGCTTTTCAATCCAATCATCTTAGCCCCATTCACTTACCTATACATTCCTGCTCAGAACCGACAACGTACGACATCCCCTTGAAATCGCTCCTCGATTAATCACCACGTTCTTACGTCGGTAAATTGCAAAACATACACACTTGCAATCTCCTCGGTCAAGCACACATCAACCATCATGCTTTAACCCGATTCCATACATAATTATATGAAGAAGACTTACGCAGATTAACATCCGTATAATCCGCTCACTCAAGCTGATCCGATCTTACGGACACACATTATATTTCTCACAAAACCCACTAAATGGTTCCACTATTTAGTTGCCCTCCCACAAGGAGGAGTGACCAAGCTCACTCAAACTATTCCAATTGTTCGAATACTGAACGGCACATTCACGTGAAACATTTTCCCGGACAATCCCGAATCTAACCCAAAGGTCTCTCAACCAGGGCATAACATTCGACCACCTGTTTCCATTCCATATTGAAAACATCGAAGATGCTTTAAAAGAACGGATCGCTAACATGTGCCAGTTTTAGGCCGGTCACACGAAATTAGCTTTCTCAACTCTTTAATCATGACTTACACAATGATTCTTTTTCTCATGCCCTTCAAATAACAGTTCCCTAGTCATAGTCCCACCTTTCAGTGTCTCATGACGTCATCTTACCACAAGTTTATATACTTGATCTGGCATACCATCTTCACTTCCTCTCGTGCTTGCACTAAACACCCAGCACACGTCGCTACGTGCCCAAACGGACGGTTTCACCATAATCCTCAGTCGAGACCTTTAGCCAAGTTCTCACAAAATACTTAACACTGTGAACTACCACGAATTTCTAACTCTTCAACACAGTCGACCCACTCATTGTATTTCTTTACACCCACGGAATGCTTCAACGCTCCCAAATAAACTTCATAACAAAGCACAACAGCTTAACGGATACAACATCCTCTTCGACATTCAAGTGGAGTATGATAAACTCACCAAAAAAAATCCAATGGAATAGAGAAGAACAAGGGTTATTTTCTTAGTCAGTCACCAACCATAACTCAATCTCTTGATCTCAAAATAGCATTAGCGTACACCGCCTGAAAATCCATACACCTCAATCGAGCATACTTGCCACCTTTGAATACTTCCCCAAGTAATCTCCAAACTAGGTTTTACACCTACTCTTGACCCGTATTACAACACAACAATACCTCAATAAAATGGCAAACCATCATTCCCTCTTTGACTTACACATTCCCTCTGTACAAAGTGCTACCAACTTTCCTACACCACTATCGCACCCCGAGACCACATTGCAAACAAGCTATTCATGGTGCCTTCACACACACAAAAGATATTACGTCCTTCCTACCATCCATAACACAATTACATTTGAAATAAAGTCATACTGTGACTTTGTCTTTCTCTGATTCAGATGAACCATGAAATCATGAGTGTCTAATTCACTCACACAAGACGGTCCAACATCACACCAGGAGCACACACATTTATCTCGACAGACCTCTTACACCCTTGAATAACCTCGATAACATGACCATGCCAGATTTACTTCTCTGATTCCAACCTTCAGATAACGACCCCAACAACGGTCGTTGATTTCAACATCGACAATCGACATGCCAATGCCCAGCCACTTCACGACAGACAAGGATTCCCGAAGGAACCTACTTCTCCTAACTCCTCATGAACATCTATGGATCCCACAATCCTCTCTGGTTGTAGACACAAGGCTTACTTGGTACGAAGTCTAATGACAAGACCACCCCAATACTCAGGCTCAACGCCAATAACGTTGTACCAAGGTTCCACACACCACTCAACAACATGTCACTACTAGAAGCATCCCATCAACTTTGAACTTCACCCCGAACATAACCATCCTCAAAAAACCAAACAAGAGTCTAACTACAATCATACTAACATTCCGAATTCGTTGTCCGAGACTCCCGGTATTCACCAACCTCCTCTAACGGAAACACTAGGATCATAACTCAACCATATCCCATTCAACTGACAATTCAACTCCCAGAGCCTTTCATTATCCTCAATAAAATATCCTCCACCACCTAGCGAGTTCATAGCCTTCATGCATGATGATACAACGATTAAAATCATTTTGTACGTTTGAAAATTTAGTAGATACAATATCATAAAACAAGTTTGAGGATGCAGTACACACCACCACTCAAGTTGAATAATAAGACACACCAACTTCAAGGATCGCTCACACGCAACCCCACGATAAATCACAAACCTATGCCCAACAAAATCGATGTTGGCACAACAAAATATAACCAATGAAACCTTTCAAATACGACTAGAACAGTTCTGAACGAAATCACTTACATCAAGTGGATTAGTCTACTCCAACACTCATTATATGATAATAGCGTGTCACTACTCATTTTGGTTATAAAAACTTTGCAATTATACGTTTCCATGATTTTCGCAACGAAATTCTTCCAACGTGGAAAAAGCGTGAAATAACTCACAAATCACTAAGTTCAAAGTTTTATCGTATAACGAAAACAAGTTTGTCTTTTACTTTAAAAAAACACACACACTTGCGCGCGTCAACTTATTTCCCAAAACAAGAAAATTTGTTATGCACGTACATGCTTTTAACATGAAAGAACTCGTGTAACACATTTAATGACATAATGCATGAAACTCAATATGCAATTGAAGGCTATTCGCTCTAACCAGGTCAACTGTTGTACTCACCTCAACTCATCATTGACACCATACTATGACCAACAACCACTTTCTTACCCTTGTTACAACTTGTTGTACAAGTGCTTCACAACCCACCTGATCGACCACTCAACATGGTTTACAAATTGACCAATTATCTCACCTTCTACTCTTATGCTTACTTCAATACAACACTGATATCTTTCATTCATTATCCTGGCCACTAAAGAGTCAAAGGCTAGATTCCCTCACTCGATCTTGAATTGAAGCTTTCAAGATTCCAACATAGTCCTCACTTCCTATCCCAAATGATCAACACATCAATTCCAAGAGTGGGGACTCACTAGAAACTAGGAGTTTGCCCCTAACCAACCATTCATTCATTTTGAATCCCATAAATTATACATCTAGTCGGCTCATTAATATTTCAAACAACACTTCTTCTAGAAGGTATAAACATCACATCACAAGTGATCTCCCAAGACACATCAACCCTTTGCTATCAATTACAAGGTTAGAACTTTCTATATATTGTCGCTCCCGACAATCATCCCAACAATAGAGATCGAGTACACCCATGCACCTGTAAATTCATGATAGCATTGGCCAGATGCGATCTTGAATTTACCTTACATGAGGGTCCTCTCTACCATTGTTAAGATTCTCTATGCTTAAGGTCTTTCCTATTGGCTTCCTATATCTCAGTTGTGTCCCGCTCTACTCCACAGTTTAAGTTTAGGCTCATCCGATCACCTAAATCCCTTAAACTATGGCTCTGAATCTCTGATACCATTTGTAACAACCCAATTTCAATAAAACAATAATTCTCAACATTACAACCAAAATGGTCCCAAAGTCTACAATTTACATCAACTCTACTCTAGGTTCGCAGCGGATAACACCTTCATAACTGAGATGCTACAAGAAGCCCGACGGTAATCTACAAGTCTTCACTAGACTGTAACTCTTCTACAGCGCCACATCTTTCCATCTTCACCGGATGAAACCCCAAACAAGACTCTAACCGGAAAATGGTTTTGGTTTTGGAAAAAACGAGGGTTAGACCATGAGGTCTAGTGAATTCCCTCTCGAAAATAGTTTAACAACCAAATATATCAATATGCAAACCGCCTTAAAGGCCCATCAAAAACATTTCATCTAATTGACATCACATATGCGTAATTGCACAGTGTTCATAGACAATCTCTATCACACGGTTGTATCCATGATCGGGGCCCAAGCCGACTCCCCTTTCGCCTACGGGGCCCAAGAAGACTCCCCATTCCCACGTACACAGGAAACGGATTCCATACATACGGGGTGAATAAATCAACTCCTAAGGGATATATGATATCCCAAGGTACACTACTCCCACTGTGCAACCCGACTCCAATATCATATCAAGTAATGGATAATATCACGTAAGCCAAACATGTCCATTTATAAATATTTCCATAACATGCGTGTATTTATAAACATTCCCAATCATGTAATAACAAAGATTTTCATAGTGTATAATCATGCCATCATGCTCAATACCAAATTCAGTTATGAAAACTTTAGGAAAACATTTCATTTGCACAAAAGAGTTAAGGGAACTCACCTTAGCTTTAGCAAATCGACACACGCTCTAAACTCACTTTAGCTCAAACCGAACACCTAAATTAGACGCCATAAGAATGGTGTTAAACCATCTAATTATATCCCGAAACATCCCTGATAAACCCCAAAACAACCCTTAAATGATACCACCGTCATATCCTCAAAAAGTACGCGAAACAAGAGCCGAAAATACGCGACAGGGCTTGGCGTTGATGCTCGCGCCTAGAACCGCGCAGAGCACTGGACAGACCTTGGCGCTACTGCTCGCGTGGGTGGACCCACGCCGCCATCCATGCGGAGCTCTTGCACTGATTTTCCAGTCGAAAACTCACCCTTTTCCAACCCCAACTCATCCTAAATCGATTTTTAAGCCTCTTAAATGAGATAATTGAAGTTCCAAACCTTTCCCCTCAATTTCCAAGCATTAACATATCATTTAATCCAATGAAACCCATCCAAAGTTCATCTTTAATAACCAAAAAATTCAATAACTCAACCAAAGCAATTTTTAGAGATTTCCAAGAAAAATGATGAAGTTTCTCAATGGTTTAACCAAAATTCATGAGGAATCAATCCCAAACATCAAAACACATAAATTCCAAAGAAATCCATCTAATTATTCATCCTTTTCATCCCAAAATCCACATTCTTGACATAACTTATTTCTACCATTGAAATGGTGAATGGTTCTAAAAAAAGAAGTTAGGTAACCAAAAGAAAACCCATAAAGCATTCCATTTTCATGGAAAACAACCTTAAAACTTCCTAATGGTTTACTCAAAAGATTTCAAATCCCAAATTTCACCAAACCAAGCAAGAAGATGAAGATTGGAGATGAAACCATACCTAGAAGATGAAATCCTCAAAGCTCTTGATGCAATTCCTTCCACCAATCCCCCAATTAGGGTTCTTGATCTCAACCACTCCTCTATCCATGTATCAGCCGCTTCCAAGGATCAAAATGACAAGGGTTTAGGGGTTTTACCCCATTTTATATCCCATATTTACTATCTAGCCCACAACTTTCACTTTTTCACACTTTGCGGTGTTACAGTTTCTTCGAATCTATCTTCAAAACCTTTATAATTTCCTTATCAGGCCTAATTGTATCCATCTCCAGGTCTTTGTTTTTCATGACGTGCAATAATTCAGTTTGATGTAGAGTTGGCCATTTCTCAATCCCATACAGTTTTATCAAATCAATCCTCTGAACGTTCCTAACAAACAAATCCTTTCTCACACTTTCCTAAAAAGGAGTCAAGATCCTTACCCTTTCCCCTATTCCAACAAAGTTCGGTTCATCGTCAATCAGAGCCTAATAGAATCTCATTTCGGCCTCTGAGACGGGATCTCTAATCTTGCCATCAATAGATGCTGAAATATTTTGCGCAGAAGTACCTGCACCTGGATCATTCGTTGTTGCGGTTGAGCATTGTCATCATCAGAATCAGATTCGGATTCAAGCACTTGTGCTCCGGTTGTATCAAAAATGTCATCCAATTCCTCTTTTATCTGAACTGTTCTCTCCGGTTCCTCCTCTGAATCTATGTAAATATAATCAGCAATCAAATCATCCGCCAACCTCTCTTTATCCGTTCTATTGTCACCACCTTGAGGCTTTTCAACCCTAGGTGTGACATCAACTAGAACTTCATCATAATCAACATGGACATTTTCAGTACCTTGTCCTTCTGCCCCCTCGGTTACAATCTGATCTGGTCCCCCAGTAGTTTCAACATTTACACCACTAGATTCTCCAACTCTAGCTCTCTTCTCCCCCTCATGTTGATTAGGGTCATCCTGATCATCATGCCTTCTCTTCTGTGTAGATTGGGCTTGAGAACCACAAGTTTGCTCTAAGATGTCCATACGATCAGATAAGGATTTGAAGCCGATAACTATGGCTTTTGTCATGTCTTGGATAGAGGCTTGGAGATTCTGGAAATCGTTGCTTGTGGGTAGTTGGGTTTGGGTCTCAATTTGTTTACGGAATAGGCCTACCAAATCGACTTCTTCATTGGTATTTTGGTCTCCTTGATCTAATAACCGGGCTAGAAGTTCAGATTTGAGTTGATGGGTTGGTATGTGATAGGCGGGTTCACACCCACCTAAATCTAACCGCAAGTGTATGGGTCGAATCAAGTAATAGTACTAAAAGTACGAGTATCGAACACAGGGAACTAGGAACTAAGTATCACAATTACTATAAGATCTATTAACTGAACTATCGCAAATTGGAGTGATTGGTATTAACTAATTAATTGCAAGTAATTAAACCACAAACGGGACGGTAAACAACTGAGAAACTTCTGATAGAGAAACAGTTGAGGGTTGGAAATCCTAAGGTTTTCACGTACGAAGTTTTGACTTCAAACAATTACCAGCTATTCCCCTTAATGAATACCCAATCTCTAAAATCACCGTTGTTCTCTTTCAAGCAACAACGGGTTTTATCTTGAAAACACAAGTTTTATCTCTCGATCTTAACCTATGGAATTCAAAACACATTAAAACCAAGATTTTAATAGGACTAAGGCTTACTTGGTATATCTCTATCCAATTTCTCACCCTAGGCATGCAATTTCTAGTTCTAGTTGTCAATTAATTCTCTCGAACTTAATTGCTAAGAAACAAATCAGATGTAAATTGGCCAAACTCACAAAAGCATTAAGGACTAAATCACATGCTTCATTAAAATAGGAAAAACTGATAAAAATCTCAAGTCATTTGTTCATAAGCTTAAATCAAATTCATTCCAACCCCCAACATCTAGAATTTAGTTCATGTTGGTGGTGGATTCAAACATAAAGAAAGAAGATGGAAAAACGTGTGCAAACATAATGATAATGAATGTGACGAGTGTCCTGATAAACTCCCTTCTCTCGGCTCTAATCCGCTTCGCGTGGTTAACGTCTCCTCAATCCCTCCTCTATCGTGGCTCCAAAGTGCGTGAAAAGTCTCTGGAAATCGCCCCTCAGCTGCTGCCCGTCCGTCGTGTGCGAGATATTTCGAGAATGACCTAAAATCCGGGAAAACGCCAAACTTAAAGGCTGGAACAGAGACACCCGCGGTTTCTGCCGCGACTTGCAAACCGCGGGTAAAGTCGTGCGTGTTCCTGATGTCATCCGGGTCAGGTTCGGGTCCTGGTTCGGTCGCGGGTCTTGGGCTTGGATCTCGGGCTTCCGTTGGCTTCGTTTTGGCTCTCGTTTGGACTCTTTTTAGCTTCTTTTCTCGATGATTGCCGTCTTCTAGATTACCTATACATTCCACTAGATAAACCATAAAGTTCCGCCTCTTTGCTTAAATACAAGCCAATCTCGTTGGTTTCAGGACTGAAAATAACGCCAAAAAGTGGCGTTATCAACAACCCCAAACCGAGCGTTGCTTGTCCCCAAGCAAATTAGCGATAAAATAGAATAAAAGCATATATTAGTGAAATAATAACTGCACAACTCTCAATCGGTACCACGTAATGCACTGGTGAATTCCCATACCCGTGAATGCCTATCTCACTCTCGCCTCATCCTTATTCTGTTTGATCTATGGCCTTCCATTGTGAGTTGAACTCGTGACAACTCCAATTACATTAAGGTTGTACTAGGTCCAAACATACTAGGGAAAACATTTCGCCTCGACCCTACCTCACGGAATACTCTCATTTCACTCGAGCCTAGGTTGTCGCACATGTTGTCATGTATAGGAAGTTATGTACAAGAATACTCGAAAGATTACATGACAACTCTAATGAAAGACGCACAAATGTCCAAAAGGTCGATCTCAGAAAGGAGTTAAGTAGCAAGACAGGGAATATTGGTAAAGATGGTCGTATACCCTAATCACATTTTCCAGAAGATCATCCAGGTCTTTACAAGGGTTGCAACGGGGCTAGGGTTATGGCTGAGAAACGAAGGGTAAAAGGATCAAAAATCCTCGGCGTGTCAATCATTAGGAGTTCGGAACTTTCTTGACTCTGTTTTCTATCACTTGGCCCTCTTTACCGCTACTGGAGTTTCTTTGACTCTCTTATTTCTTGTTGTAGATAATAGCTAAACTAACTGTTTTTTTTTTAATGGGGCAACATTGGCCCTCTTTATTTGATTGGGGCGTCATTGGCCCTCTTTTCTATTTATTTTCATGACTGACCTGTATTCTTTCTTTTCTACTCTATCTTTTGTTATTCATTACTGCTTCTGATTGACACACTTTTGGATAACGGTTGGCTAAGGCTTTTGGCTGGGGTTTAATGATGGGCATGGAATGAACAAGTGGTGAGTGTTTGGCTTCAACAGGGGTTATGGAAACACATAAATGGGTGAAAAGGTACGATAGCTAAAAACAGGGTTAAACATACACACAATGCCTGGAATCATCTCTTAAGGTCCACACGATATGGTCTACTATACCCTTACCCAATATCCTGATGGTTGTCTTTGCTACCCAATGCAATAATATAGCGAGATCATTCTATATTCACGACAAGGAACTCGAAAAAGTGTATATGAATTAAGTGTTTAAATCCCTCGAAATGAAAAGACGTCTTTTAGGCTCAAATCTCACTAATGGGTGGTCTCCACTAATGTCCCTAGTCATGTCCTTTCCCGGTCCTTCCCTAATGGTCACGTCACTATCACGAGATTCTCCCCACAATGGTCGGTCTCAATCGTTCAAAACAAATTTTTTGGCTAATGTGATCTAAGTGTGCAGAGGTGCGGGAAATCTACGTGCATAAACGTGGGCCCGATTGGGCAACCCCAAACCTTACCCACACATTGTCCCCAATGTGCAAGTGTCGGCGTAGGCGATACTGAAACAAGTATCGTTGTGCGGGTATTACAGGTATCAGACAGGTAAGGTATAACATTACAGCACAAGCATCAAAGAGTGATTCCATTAAAATATGGCCACCCCAAACCTAGGCCGTGGCCTAGGTTTATCAAACAAAGCCAACCCCAAACCTCGGTGAAACCGAGGTTTGCACAGGATTAAAAGTGAGTGTGTAGATGTTTGCAAAGTGAGGCACCCCAAACCTAAGTGAAACTTAGGTTTGTTGCATCTCGTTTAACTAATAAGAAAACAAAGCATCATACACCACTCGTTACATACAGATTAGGAACATACCTGGTTGCCCGGACGGAGGAGATTCTCTTGAAATTGGATCGCCCGGTTGGAATACATCGGAGAAGGCGGAGAAGGTAATTTCAAAAACAAAAGAAACAAAGCAAAAGACGAGAGAAAGAAAGGAAAACTAAAACACAAAGCAAGATAAGGAAAACACTGCACGAGAAACGACGAAAAGCAACAGGAAGCCGCGCGGTTTGGAAACCGCGGCACAAACCGCGTAAGCTCCTGTTTCAGAAATCCCCCAGAGACACCCGCAGTTTTCCACGCGGTATGGAAGCCGCGGGATATACCGCGTATGTCCCTGTTTCAGTTTTTTTTGTAAATAAAATCACTCAAAAACAGAAAATAAAAGAAAACGCAAACCTCGGTGGGTTGCCTCCCACCCAGCGCCGTAGTTACAGTCGTGGCACGACTATATGGCTCTCAACTTGGCTCGGTGTTCGCGGAATTGACTCGCCCACACTTACGGTCTTTCGCAGTTTCTTCCACAGCTGGTTTTACTCGATCCTCGGACTCCTCTTCACTCTTTCTCTCGCCCTCTCGAACATCTTGAAGACTAACTTCTCGCCACCAACCCTCTGGGTCATCTCTCCTTCCTCCATATCTATCAGTGCTCTGCTCGTGGCCAGAAAGGATCTTCCCAATATCAACGGAACCTTTTCGTCTTCATCCATATCCAGCACCACAAAGTCTACATGGAAGTAGAACTTGTCAACCTTGATCAGTACGTCTTCTATCACTCCATATGGATATATGAACGATCTATCCGCTAGTTGAAGTGTCATGTATGTAGGTTTCACTTCCCCCAATCCCAGTTTCCTGAAAATAGAAAGAGGCATTAAGTTAATACTTGCCCCTAAATCACATAATACTTTATTGAAACTAAGATTTCCTATATGAGCGGGTATAGTAAAACTCCCTGGATCCTTAAGCTTCGGGGGAAGCTTGTTCTAAATGATGGCACTACACTCTTCAGTAAGTGTAATGGTAGACTGGTGCTCGACTGCCCTTTTCTTGGATAGGATCTCTTTCATGAACTTGAGGTATGTCGACATTTGAGCAAGTGCCTCCGCGAATGGGATGTTGATGTGAAGCTTCTTGAAGATATCGAGGAATTTCTTGAACTGTTCCTCATCTTTATGTGCCTTCACCCGATTCGGATATGGTTGTGGTGGTACAAACGATTTGACTACCGGCTTCGGTGGCGGTGTCACTTCTTGTTCCTTCGGTTCTTCCCGATCAGCCATATCATTAGCAATACCGTCTTTCAGCTCAACATTCGGCTTCTTGATCAACTCCTTGCCATTTCTCAGATAAATGGCATTACACTCTTCTCTTGGCTTTCTCTCAGTTTGGCTCGGGAATGTCCCGGGAACTCAGTTTTGTAGGACTTCAGAAATTTGTCCCACTTGCCTCTCGAGAAGCCTAATCGATGTCGTATTCTGGTCAGTGGCTGCTTTTACCGTGCTCGCCAATTCCCCAACAGTACTATCCATCTTTGTCATGAACTTCATCATCATATCTTCCAGCCCCGGCTTCTTCTCCATGGATGGTCCTTCGTCGTATTTCCTTTGGTTAAAACCTGGAGGATGGTAAACATCAGTGGCGGACCCAGGATTTTGGTCGAGCGGGGCACATTTAATGTAAATCACAGGCTTGCAAAGTTGTCCAATGTGTTTTTATCCGAACTCCACTGTTCAAAAGGATATTTTATAGAGGATTTAAAGAGATTTTAAGTTTTTTGGTTGATTTCAAGGTACTTTTTTGTTAATTTTTGATTGATTTCAAGGTACTTTTTTTATTTTTGGATGTTTTTTATTGATTTCAAGGCATCTTTCATATCTAAAACAACTACTTGCAAAAACAAGTTAAATAGTCAATAATAAAATTAAAACAATTTAGGAAAAAAGATACATATATTATTAGATATTTTATGACAAAACTATTTATTTAAAAGATAAAATAATAAAAAATAGATAAATGATACAAGTGCAGCTTGAACCCAAGACCTCCTGGATGAGAGGCGCACTTTAAACAAACTACATGAACCATCTCACCAGAATACATTTGCTGTTTTAATTTCGTCTTCCAAACATTTAAGAGCACACTTATATTTAAGCGAGTGCACCACCTTAACGTCTCATTTTTTTCCTCTTCCGTTACTCGAGTGAGCGGGTGCACGGGACCCCCCGAAGGAAGGGTAGGTCCGCCCCTGGTAAACATTGTTAGTATTGGAAGAATTAGAAAAGTGAGAAGAATTACCTTGTGGTTGTTGACCGGATTGACTCCATGAGAAGTTCGGGTGCTTCTTCCACCCCTCATTGTAGGTATTCGAGAACAGGTCGTTCCTCGGCTGATTGTTCCGGTTCTGTAAAAACTGAACTTGTTCGGGTTCTTCCGGATTGCCTCCTTTCAAGTGGTTCGTGATCGCAGCTAGTTGAGCTTTTATTTCTTTCAGCTCGTCCGATTCTTGAACACTCGCAACTCTTCTAATAGCTGATCTTGGAGTAGAAAAACTATGTTCGGCTAAGTTCTCGATCAAGGCGACTGCTTCTTCATATGTCTTCTCCATTAGGGCTCCACCCGCTGCAGCAGTGATATCATTCTTAAACTGCGGGTGAAGGCCTCCAAAGAAAGTTTGGATAATTACCCAGCCGCGCAACCCGTGGTGAGGACACTTTTTCAACATATCCTTGTATCTCTCCCATGCCTCGTATAGGGTCTCTTGGTCCCATTGCGCGAAGTGAGTAATGTCGACCATTAGTTGAGCAGTTCTTCCCGGTGGGAAGAATTTCTGGAGGAATGCGGCCTTCAAGTCTGCCCATGTGGTGATCTGATCCGCTGGTAGGCTCTCTATCCAAATTTCAGCTCTTCCCTTGAGTGAGAAGCTGAACAGTCTTAGCTTGATGGCATCCTCGTTCACCCCATTGATTTTGAACGTGTTGCATATCCTCTCAAATGCACGAAGATGTGCATGAGGATCTTCTGTCGGGGCCCCTCCGAACTGGTTTTGCTGTACCATGACAATGGTACTTGGTTTAATCTCGAAGTAGTTCGCCCCAGTAGTGGGCGGTTGGATGCCTATGCGTGCGGCTGCCACGTTTGGATTGGCAAATGACCGCATCGGAACTCTCGCCGGAGGAGGTGGAGGTGGGTTGTTAACAGGTCTCTCGTCGCCCATCTTTAATTGCCTTTGGGCTTTGGATGCTTTACGTATCTGGCGGGCGGTTCTTTCGATCTCTGGATCAAGTGGTTCGATTTCCTTCCCTCGGATCTTCCTTGGCATAAACCAATTAGTACCTGAAAAGAAAGTAGGCGAAGTTAGCAATCCAGAAATTGAAAGTGATGGAACAAAGTAAATAATAAAAAAAATGTTCAATGTAATAGCGCTTATAGCTGGTAGTGCTATCAGTTGCAACTAGTTCTCCGGCAACGGCGCCAAAAACTTGATAGGCGGGTTCACACCCCCTAAATCTAACCGCAAGTGTACGGGTCGAATCAAGTAATAGTACTGAAAGTACGAGTATCGAACACATGGAACTAGGAACTAAGTATCACAATTACTATAAGATCTATTAACTGAACTATCGCAAATTGGAGTGATTGGTATTAACTAATTAATTGCAAGTAATTAAACCACAAACGGGACGGTAAGCAACTGAGAAACTTCTGATAGAGAAACAATTGAGGGTTGGAAATCCTAAGGTTTTCACGTACAAAGTTTTGACTTCAAACAATTACCAGCTATTCCCCTTAATGAATACTCAATCTCTAAAATCACCGTTGTTCTCTTACAAGCAACAACGGGTTTTATCTTGAAAACACAAGTTTTATCTCTCGATCTTAACCTATGGAATTCAAAACACATTAAAAACAAGATTTTAATAGGACTAAGGCTTACTTGGTATATCTCTATCCAATTTCTCACCCTAGGCATGCAATTTCTAGTTCTAGTTATCAATTAATTCTCTCGAACTTAATTGCTAAGAAACAAATCAGATGTAAATTGGCCAAACTCACAAAAGCATTAAGGACTAAATCACATGCTTCATTAAAATAGGAAAAACTGATAAAAATCTCAAGTCATTTGTTCATAAGCTTAAATCAATTTCATTCCAACCCCCAACATCTAGAATTTAGTTCATGTTGGTGGTGGATTCAAACATAAAGAAAGAAGATGGAAAAACGTGTGCAAACATAATTATAATGAATGTGACGAGTGTCCTGATAAACTCCCTTCTCTCGGCTCTAATCCGCTTCGCGTGGTGAACGTCTCCTCAATCCCTCCTCTATCATGGCTCCAAAGTGCGTGAAAAGTCTCTGGAAATCGCCCCTCAGCTGCTGCCCGTCCGTCGTGTGCGAGATTGTTAGCTTCAATCTTCCTAATCATAGAAGTATTTAGAAGTAGTGAAAAATAGGCTAAGTGAAGAAAGCCTCTTACAGAGGCTCTGCCGACATTACCGAGAAATCAAGGTCAAGAAGCTACAGAAGCAGCAGAGGCTTCCTACAGAAGCTCTGTCATACGCACAAAGAAGACCAAAGACTCAGAATTCGGCGAAGACTGCTCCACAGAGGACCAGACCGCAGAACCTCTGTAACTCATTACAGAGCCTCTGTGGTCCTCACTGAGACTTGAAGATATTTATAATATCTTGCTACTGTTCCAAGACCTGTTCATCAACTTGCATGGCAACTTGCCCTGTCCAACTTCAACACGTGTCAAACTCTGAATGGACTCAATAGGGCTTAGTACATAATAGACGTCTACGCCATTTAATGCATTTACCAATAGTACATCTGCTCCATTAAATGCGCATGGCTCAAACAACTGTTCACACCATCCAGTTCACTATTCATGCCGTAAAAGGAACAGTGACCTACTTCATAGTCTTCTAAGAGTAGTATAAAAGGAAGTCTCATGTTGAGATCTTCCTAAGGACGAATACACAAGGAATCACTAATACTCTCAAGCTTTATTGTCAAATATCTGAGTGTTATATTCTCACACACACCAACAGTTCTTAATCTGTTCTTCGTGTTGTTATTATATATTGAAAAACAGTAACTGTTCAAGAAATCCTTTTCATTCTTTACTGTTTTCTTTATATGTGTGCGTTCTAATATCTATCAAACATATCTGTTAGTTTAATACGCTTCCGCATCAAACTCTAAACTCAACTAATAGACTGTTAATCTTGATTAAGTGTATCTGGGTTCCAACAATTGGTATCAGAGCCTTCCTTGATTTTCAATATCAAGTGATCCACTTATCAAGATTCGTGATAGATATTATTGAGATTTAAAATTGTGTCTGGAAACTGCTTAAACCCAGAAAATCTTCAAGTTCATCGAAGTAACTCTTTAGTCATACTTTCTTTCTAAAATCTTCAAAAATGACAAATACAAATAATTTCTTTACTACTGGTTCTCTCACTAAACCTCCTACTCTCCTTCGAGATGAGTATCCTCAGTGGAAAATAAGAATGGTCCATTTTTTCGAGGGCACTGAAAGAAATCTAGTACAATATCTGTACAATCCTCCTCCTATTCCCATGACAGTAGTACCTCGTGTACCTGCTACTGCTGAATCTGCCGAAATCCCCGAACATCAAAAACCAAAGCCAAAAGGGGAGTGGTCAACCGAAGATAAAGCAGAAGATGAAGTTGCTCAGAAAACCAAGAGGACATTAATTATGGCAATACCCAACGAACTCTTTCAATCCTTGGATTCATGTGAAACAGCGCATGATCTGTGGAAAGAACTGGAAAGACAGTTGGAAGGAGGTGCTAAAACACAAAAAAACCGAAGAGCACAGTACATCAATGAATATCATGCATTCAGAGCCTCTGCAACAGAATCTCTGCAAACAACATACGACAGATTCAACTCTCTAATCAACAAGTGCAGAAAATCAGGCATTGACAGAACTTCTGAAGAAAACAATGTCATGTTTTTAAAAAGTCTAAATGAAGAATGGCTCCAGCTGTCTATGTCCCTACAGACAAATCAGGATCTAGACACCTGGACTCTCTCTGATCTTTACGGAATATTAGCCGCACAAGAACCTCAGATAGCACAGGCTAAAACACTAACCATTGCACCATATGCATTGGTTAGTAAAACTAAAGAGGATGCACAGAGACCAAGAAATGATAAAGCCACAGAGGAGAAGAAGAAGGAGAAGAAGAAGATGGTGATAATTGACAGTGAAGAAGAAGAGCAAGCAGAAAAGGAAATAACTCTTGCGTCACTAGCTAAATCTTTAGCTCTATTGACAAAAGAGTTCAGAGGAAACAGAAGAGGTTCCGGAAATGAAAGATATGATAGAGACAACCAGGATGACAGAAGAGACAACAGAAGAGATGACAGAAGAGGAGAAGAATCAAGTGGCCGACAGAGGTCAAGCGATAGAAATTACAGAGGGAATGACCGACAGAGGTCAGATGACTCGGTAAGCCACACGCAGCAAGAATGCTACAAGTGCGGCAAACCTGGTCACTATGCAAATGAATGTAGATCAGAGAAAGGCGGAGACCTACAGAAGTCCAATGATCGAACAGGAAACACTCCTCAAGGGTGTTTTAACTGCGGAAAACCAGGCCATTTTGCGAATGAATGTAGAAGCAGATCAAATCGCCCACAGAGGGACTCTGCTTTCTACAAAAAGAAAGCCGAATATTATGCTCAAAAATCCTTAATGGCAAAAGGACATTCTGAGGAGAACACAGAAGACTTCCAGTCAGACTCTACTTCTGACGATGAACATACCGCCAATGCCCTCTTCTGTGGCATGGCAGAAGTCGACTCCTGCACTGACTCTGAGGTATCTACTTCAAATTCCAACTCTTGTATTACCTCTGTAGATGATAATACACTTAGAATTAACATTGAATTAATTGAACTGAAAGAGATAAATCAAAGTATTCAGAAAAGACTCACTTTCAATGAGAGAGAAGTACGGCTTCTCACTCAAGAAAAAGCAAAGATTTTTGAGGAAAAAGAGAGAATAGAAAAGAAATGGAACAAAACTCTAGATCCTTTAAAAAACAAATTTCTAAATTAACCAATACTTTAAAAGATAAAACAAAAGAACTTTCAGTTTCAAGGAGCGAAACTACTGACATAAGAGCTCTTAAAGAATACTTTCAAAGAGAAAGAGAGGTATTATGGCAAGATTTACTCAGAAGAGAAGTTTTGCTTAAAAACTATAAAGATGCACAGAAAGTTTATGAAAAAGTAGACTCACAAATAGGGAGACGAGGTATAGGGTATGATGATATCACCCTAGGTGTTGAAGGCAAAAGAAACAAACCTCTGTCCTCTTTATTTGTGATTGGAAAAACGAACAAACCAGATTTTCCAAATCTAATCTCTGTAAGCAAAAGGGCGAAAATCTCTGTTGATCCTTACTTGAAGAAACATAAGAAGATGATTAACGTGTGGTTTGAAAACACAGACTCATCATCTTCAACCTCTGTCAATAGAGGTATAAAACCAAAGAAATATCTGAAAACACAAGATCAGATTGGTATCTTCAAGTTTCGTAAACCAGAGACCCAAACACAGGTTGCTTTTGTCTGTTTGATAAACGTTGAAAAGAAGTTATCAGCAGAAGCTCCTGAGTTTAAACCCATTTTTTCAGAAGAAAACTTTAAAAATTTAATTGAAAAATAAATTTTGGAAATATGGAAATCAAGCGTTTTAGAAAAATTTTGTACATCTTCTATAGATAAAACTCTCACTGAAGAAATCTTATTAGAAACCTCTGCAATCTATGAAAACTATTCTACAGAGGAAGAAAGCTTGTATGATGCATGTTCGGAAAATTCAACCTCTATTGAAAGAATTGACTCAACCTCTGTATACGAGGACGATTCATCCTCTGACGACTCAGAGACTGATTTCAAATCAGGGATAATTCACTGTGACACAGAGGATGTCAAATTCTCCTCTGAAGTTCCTCACAGAACTATTTCTCCAAAAGAGAAACTCACAGAGATTCCAATCTTCCAAGATTTTCTAAATTTGAATCTACATATCAAAACCTCTGCTGAGCTTAAAATGTTACAGAAGACCTCTATTGATCCTATAAGTTCTAGATTTTCAAAACCCAAGGTTAATAAATCTTTTTCTTCTGTGACAGTGATGAAAGAAGTTCACCACAGAAGCAACCCACAGAAGGCAGGTCCTAAACAGAGCTTTTGCAAACAACATTCGAGTATTCATAGATCTTCTAGTAATAGGAAATCTAATGTAAAGAAAGAATGTAATGCCTCTGTGGCTGAGTTTAAAAAGTTCAATGAAAAGTTCAAGCAAATTACATCTCATATTCAATACTGTCATTGATTTGATCTTATGTCTAAACTTAATAATCATTTTTCAAGTCAAGTCTGTTTACTCTCTACGACAATTCAAAAGTCAAATCCCACAAAGAAACAATCTGACTCTTCTGCAGAGAACAAAATGTATTTCAAGAATGCCAAGGCAAACTTGAAAAACTCTAACAATATTGGACCCATATGGATATGGGTACCTAAATCTCTGTGATTGTCCTGCAGAAGAAAAATGTGCCAATCTGGTATCTAGACTCCGGATGCTCAAGGCACATGACTGGTGACAGAAGTGCACTATCCACGTACAAAGAAACACAAGATGGTGGATATGTGACTTTTGGAGACAACAAGAAAGGACACATAAAAGGCTATGGAGTCATAAGGAAAGAAGACGTTTCTGTATACAAAGTTGCATATGTGGATGGCCTTAAGCACAACCTACTCAGTGTAAGTCAACTTTGTGATACAGGATTCAATGTGTTGTTCAAAAGAACTTTCTGCTCTCTACAAAGTGAAGAAACAAGTATGGAACTTCTGCGAGCTGAAAGAATAGGTGATCTATATCTAATGAACTTCAACTCAAAGAACAAGGACAAAGTTTTCCTTGTTGCCTGCAAAAGTGAAGAAGCCTGGTTATGGCACAACAGGTTCTGTCACTTGAATTTTCACACATTGGAAAAACTGGTCAAACTTGATCTAGTTAAAGGTTTGCCAAATGTTAAATTCAATAAGGATCATTTATGTTCTGCCTGTGAGATGGGAAAACTCAAAAGAGCTTCCCACAAAGGCAAAACAGATGTGTCTTGCACCAGGCCTCTGTACATGCTTCATGTCGACCTCTGCGGTCCCATTGCAATACAGAGCCTAGGTGGCAAGAAATATATACTTGTCTTAGTTGATGAGTATTCACGTTTCACATGGGTTGAATTTATCAGAAAGAAATCAGATGTTCCAATTATATTGATAAATCTAATGAAAAGAATCCAAGTTCTTTATGACTGCAAAATACAGAAGTTAAGAAGTGACAACGGCACAGAATTCAAAAACTGTGTCATTGAAACTTATCTTTCAACAGAAGGAATTTCACAGAACTTCTCTGCAGCTCGCACTCCACAACAGAACGGTGTTGTCGAAAGAAAGAATCGAACACTTGTGGAAGCCGCAAGAACTATGATGTCAGCATGCGGATTATCAATGAACTTTTGGGCAGAAGCAATTTCTACTGCGTGTTATACTCAAAATCGATCAACCATTGTGAAAAGACACCTCAAGACGCCTTACGAATTGCTTAACAAACGGCGGCCAAACATCAAATTTTTTCATGTATTCGGATGCAAATGCTTCGTCTTAAACGACAGAGATTCAAGAGGAAAGTTTGATGTAAAAGCAGATGAAGGCAAATTCATTGGATACTCTGCCACTTCCAAAGCCTACAGAACATTCCTTACAAAGTCTCACAAGATTGTAGAAAGCATCAATGTTTCTTTTGATGATTCATTCCAAATGACTTCTGAGCAAATAAGTTCAGAACTCGGAATTAAAGGGAAATTCTCTGACATCTCAAGAACAAAAGAAGATTTGAATCTTCTATTTTTGGAGATGTTCCACAATGACATTGATCCTTCTGTCGGAACCATCAGAGTTTCTGAAGAACCATCCTCTGTCGGACAAAATCCTACAGGTATGACTCTAACTGGTCCAAATAATGCTTCATCTTCTTCTATAAATACTACAGATGCAATTGCCGAAGCAGAAGAAAGTGCAGAAGATGAAACATCAAGAAAAACGACCACAGAAGCTGCACAAACCACAGAAGAACCAATTACAGAGGAGATCGAGGACCAAGACTATACATCCTCAGAGGAACAAACTCCACCACCACTCGTACCAATCATTCCACAAACGGTAGAATCAACTACCAAGGCACGAAGAACATCAGAGGCTGCACAAGAAGAAACACAAGAAGCCTCTGAAGAAAGTTTTGATGACATTGATGATCATCTTCCACGCACAACTCAGTGGACAAAAAGCCATCCTCCAAGCCAAATAATTGGAGAACCTTCTGACTCAGTAAAAACAAGGTTTGCCACTGCTAATTTTTGTTTCTTTACAAATTTTATTAGTGTTATAGAACCAAAGAAGATTTCTGAAGCCCTAGATGACCCAAACTGGGTAGACGCCATGCAAGAAGAACTTCTGCAATTTGAGCGTAACAGAGTATGGACTTTAGTACCTCTGCCAAGAGGGAAACAGGCCATTGGGACTAAATGGGTCTACAGAAACAAGAAGGATGAAGATGGAGTGGTCGTCAGAAACAAAGCAAGATTAGTAGCAAAAGGATATAGACAAGAATAAGGCATAGACTACGATGAGACTTTTGCCCCTGTCGCACGTCTCGAAGCAATAAGAATATTCTTAGCCTTCGCAGCCCACAGAGGTTTTAAAGTTTATCAGATGGACGTAAAATCAGCTTTTCTAAACGGTGAAATCCAAGAAGAGGTTTACGTAAATCAGCCACCAGGTTTTGAAAGCTCAAAGTTTCCAAGGCATGTATACTACCTTGAAAAGGCTCTATACGGACTGAAACAGGCTCCAAGAGCATGGTACGAACGACTTTCTACCTTCCTTCTAGTCAATGGCTACAACAGAGGTACAACAGATACTACCTTATTCTATAAACGCAAAAATAGTGAGATAATGCTTGTACAAATATACGTAGATGACATAATTTTTGGGTCTACAAATTCAGAAGAGTGCAAAATTTTTGAAAAACTCATGCAGAGTGAGTTTGAAATGAGTATGATGGGAGAATTAACATTCTTCCTCGGACTTCAAGTCAAACAATCTTCAGAGGGAATTTTTATAAATCAAGCCAAATATGTCTCTGACATACTTTTAAAATATAATCTCTCTGATACCTCTGCAATGAAGACTCCAATGGCCATTGGAAATAAGTTATTCTTAGATCCAAATGGTATTTCTGTAGAATGTACTCTCTACAGAGGCATGATTGGATCTCTGTTATACTTAACAGCAAGCAGACCTGACATTATGCATGCCACATGTCTTTGTGCACGTTATCAAGCTAATCCAAAGAAATCACATTATGATGCTGTAAAAAGAATCTTTAGATACCTGAAGGGGACCAACAATCTTGGTCTCTGGTATCCACAGAACTCTGGTTTTAGTCTTAAAGCTTATACAGATTCAGACTATGGAGGATGCATGCTCGACAGAAAGAGTACCTCTAGGAGTTGTCAATTCCTAGGTGGTAAACTAGTCAGTTGGACCTCCAAGAAGCAGAATTGTGTCTCCACATCCACTGCAGAAGCTGAATACGTTGCTGCCGCTAGCTGTTGTTCTCAGGTTCTATGGATGAAGACTCAGCTAAAAGACTACGGCCACATTCTGTTCAAAATACCCATCTTCTGTGATTCCAAAAGTGCTATTGCTATCTCTGCCAACCCTGTGCAACACTCAAAAACCAAGCATATCGATATAAGGTATCATTTCTTGAAACATCATGTTGAATACGGTACAATCGAAATGCATTTCGTGCCCACAGAATATCAACTCGCTGACTTATTCACCAAAGCATTAGACGAGAAAAGATTCAACTTCTTGGTGGGTAAGTTAGGAATGATTAACATGGTGTGAAAAAAAAACCTCTGTAAGTATAGCTTTATCTTCTGTAAATAAGTATAAATATCTATTATTACTAAGTTATTGCGTTGATAAATTTATTTCAGTTTATATTTTTTATATATATAAAATAAATTGTTTACAGAGCCTCTGTGGGTCCGCTCAGATCTTCTGATAACCCTTACAGAACCTCTGGTAAACATAATCTATGCTCAATACAAATCTTACCATTCTTTGAACCAAGCATAGATCAAGGGGGAGAAAAAGGAAAATTCTTGATCTACAGAAGCGATTAGATCAAGGGGGAGCAAAAGGGACCCTGAAATGATCTA
The DNA here is from genome assembly GCA_033807775.1 of Saussurea involucrata. Lineage (NCBI taxonomy): Eukaryota > Viridiplantae > Streptophyta > Magnoliopsida > Asterales > Asteraceae > Saussurea > Saussurea involucrata. The sequence goes on along the minus strand of CM066312.1, from coordinate 94,438,535 downwards.
CAGAGGTAAATCCTTCAAAGGAAAGCCAAAGAAGAATGTCGATAATTCTCCATCGACAGAAGAAAGACAAAACTGCCGAGAACAGAAGAACCAAAAGGTATGTCTCTCGCACGAAAGGTTTTTAGAAAACAGTTTTCTAGGACAAGAATTGTCAAATATGTCCTAAATATACTATGAATAACATTTCAAAAATCAAAAGTTCAAAAGGTTTAAAATTCGAAATAGGAGAAATTTAAGGTCATAGAGCTTCTGCTGAGCTCAACAGAGCTTCTGCAGGAAATATGCTCTGTGATCACAAATTAACCTTTTGTCGATCTTTTGGAATGTTATCTCGGAAACCGACAACACGCACCATGACCTTCTCGAAAAAAACGTTTATCAAAATAGTTTTCTCGGACACCAACCTTCAAAAATGTGCGAAAAACATCTCTTAACACAGATCAAAAATTGGATGATCAGAAAGTTAATAGAATTCAAGTTATAAGATTTTTTCTCTCATAGAGCTTCTGTTGGCTCTCGCAGAGCTTCTGCAAGTTCCATCAGAGCTACAAAACCTCTGTGAGTAAAATTTCTTGACAAAATCCTATTGATCCTCTCCAATGTCTTTACAAACGTTTTCGTTCAAAGAAGAACCTTCAGAGTCATGACAAAAATGAGATATATGAGAAAAGGCTAAAACTCAAGATTTTCAAAATCACAGAGCTTCTGTAAAACACAAAAGTTCTGCCATTTTGTTATCTGTGGTAATAACGGTTACTGTTACTGCGAGTGAAACTCATATGGCTAAAATCAACCTCACGCGCCTAGCATTAATGGGCCGCGCACGACGTCCTGTCATATTCTGACAAGGCCTACGTGTCCCATTTTCATTGGGCGTACATGGAACGTTTTTATTTGGAAAGTTGAACCCGCCGCTCAAACTCGAGTGCGGATTCCAAACTTTAATCCATTGCCATATATTTTACTCTTTCGAATTCTACCGTTTTACCATCCTATAAAAACAAAGCTTACCCTCTCATAAAACATTTTACAAACTCTCATCTTCTTCTCCGGCGAAACCCTGCAAAAAGCTTGCAAAAATCTTATTCTTAAAATCAAATGGCTTCATCTTCTCGAGCTACATCCTCTGAACTCTCTCCGGCGAACTCACCGGAACACTCCCCTGCACATTCAGAACATTCTGAAAACCCCAGCCTTGCAAGAAATATTGAACAACAAGATTCCGGGGACTCAGCAGACTTTGCTCCGACGACACACTTGCAAAACTTTATAGCAAAGGATCATTTCGAAGCCATTCTTCCTATCAAATCCAACAACTGCTATTTGGTCCCCTCACCCACTACTTTCGGCGAAGCCCATGCCATACTTCTGAACATCATGGAGAATCATGTCCTCTTCCCTCTACTATCAAGAACCCCGAACAAAATTCCAGTCCGTTATTTGAACCAATTTTGGCAAAGCTGCCGATTTGATAAAGACGATTCTCTTATCAAAGGGTACATTTCAAGACCTGATAAATCTGAGCATCTTGAAATCAAGTTCAACAGAAAAATGTTCTCACTTGAATTCAACCTACCAACAAGGGGTCTTCTGGGATTGAAGAGTTATGCAGAGCAACCAACAGACGAAGAGCTCTGTCAATTCGTGGAAATGCTTGGGTACAACACCCAACTACGGAAGAGAAATGACTTCCGCAGAGGCCGATTACCACCTCTGTGGAACACTTTGTTCTCTATTCTTAACAGATGCCTGACAGGAAAGATAGGCAGTATTGACCAGAGCTCACATCAAATCTTGAGCATCATGTATGGGGTTTACTATGATCTTCCACTAGATTATGCGACCATAATGATGCAAGAGATCATAAACACCATCGACAGAAAGAACAACTCGAAAAGGGTCAAAGAGAACGATCCAAACTTTCTACCACCTCTGCAATTCCAAAGAATATTAGGAGTACTGTTCGAACCTCTGCTGCTAATCCAAAATTGGCCAATGGAAGGGCCAACTCCCAAACAGTTCCCGATGAACAAGAATACCCCCACTGATCATGCTGATGGCTACTCACACTGCAGACCTCTGTCAAAGAAGCTTCTGCAATACGCATCGAATAAATCCCTTAAGAAAGAGTATATACGCGATCATAGAACTCCTAAACCGAGTCCTATGACACCCCCGCGTTTAGGTGTCCCCCTAGGAACAATGATAGCAAAACCTCTTTCCACTCAAGAAGAAAAGGATCAGAAGTTAGCAAAGCACATGGCTATTCAACTCAGCTTTATAGCCAAACGTGCAGAACTAATGGGAAAGAAGTCTTCTTCAAGAACCTCTGCATCTACTCCAAAAGCTAAGAAGAGGAAAACTGCAGAAGGCACCTCAACAAGCGCTGCAGAAGATCAACCCTCACCTCCTCATGCCACAGAAATTGGCTCCTCTGCTCCTCCCTCCTCCCCAAAAATGAAGAAGAAAAGATCAAAATCAACAGAAAAAGGGGCACCAAATCCTAAGAGGAGGAAAACCAAAAAGAGGCATGGTAAATCACTTGCAAAGTTGGTAACCATTGCAGAAGAGGAAACTGCTGAAGAAGAAGTTGCAGAAGAAGAAATGGCTACAGAAAGGTATCAATCACCCTATCAATCTCCAGATAGATTTGCTCACCAAGGAGACCTGAACGACTTCTTACAGAACCCTGAAATTGCCAACACCCTAAATACAGCAGGGTGGACGGCACAACCTCTCGACCACCACTCTCCAGAAGAAGATTTCTTCATTTCTGGCATTGACACACATCTGCAAGAAGATGACACAACACCCAGAAATCAACCAGCCGAAACCCCTGTTATTTTACAAAACCCTTTCATTCAAGGATTGGATGTCCACAGAAGAAGTCCAAACCCAGCTTCAGAAGAAATAGAACAAACTGAAGCTGAATGGAACAGAGGTGAAATTACAGAGGCTTCTGAGAACATGATAGAAGAAGAGAAAGAAAAAGGGGCCGAAGTTGTACAAAAAGAGGGATTAGCAACAACGGAGACAGAAATAGAGATCTTAGAGACAGATTCAGATTAAGAAGAAGTTGTCTGGATACGTAAGGGTCTTTATCATCCACATGTCATGAGATTATTTGGATCTCATCAAATGTATGACCTCTTACGACCAGAGCAAGGAACTTCCACAAAACTTAGGGTAGAAGCACCAAGCCATAGGATAGTTACAGAGGATGATATGATAGAAAATGAAGTAGTGCTTGGATGCTTAACAGAGAAAGAAGCAAGAAAAGATGCCTGGATAAATAGAGGCACACAACCAAAACCAACTCCCAGTGCAACCCACATTTCTAACTCCGCAGGTCTAGCTGCAGAAGGAGTTATTGAAAAAGAGCAGCACAGCTCGATCCTAACCCAACCCATCCAGCCAGAGGTTACTCTTTCAACCTCTGTGCCCACAGAAACCGGGGAATCCATTCCTAGGGAGTCTCCTCAAAGAGACTCAACTATTGTTCGTGATCAGTCGCCCCAGATCACCCTAGAACACCCTTCAGAGGAATTCGTTTCCTCTGCCACGCACACATTAGGACCAAAACTTCTTTCAGAGAGAAGTAGTGAGCACAGAGACGAAGAGACTCTAGACAAGTCTCCCAGTCAACAGAAGGACATTCCAATAACCACCTCTGGAGTGGATTTGGACACTGTTCTTCACAGAACTTCTGTAGAGATCGAAACTCAGGTTTCTTCTCGAGGATCAGAAGGAAATCCTTCCACCCCCATCGTACAAACAAGGGTGAACGAAGGTGTCCCAGGAACAGGGACTCACTCTTGAGACGAATGTGTTCCTCCAGAGGTTACACAAGGAACACAAGTATCAAGGGATGAGTTCCAAACCCTTGTCACCTCTGTGAACCAAACATTGAAAGAGTTGCAAAGCTCTTTCAAATCCTTTACAGAGACAACATCTACGGCTATCCTGAAACTGAACACCAAAATGGACAATCTGTCCACAGAGGTAAAAACCGCCATCTCAGAGATGAAGTCTTCTGCCGAAACTACTACCAAAGCAACAGCCACTTCTGCAGCTCAGGAATTCGGAACAACTGCAACTTCTGCTTTCAGGGACACTGTCAAAGATTTCCTTGAACAAATGAATATGCAATCCCACAGAGCAGAGGGCATCACTCCTGCAGACTTACAGAATGCCCTATCACAAGTACAAGCAGAGGCAATACGCAACTCGACAATAATGCAACCAAAAGACTATATGACCAGAGCACAGCTTACAGAGCTCGGACAGAACGTCATTAACCAGGTCACAGAAGTCATTGTCTCCTTCACAACTGCAAATGCCAACTATGTCAAGGATTTCAGAAAGAGTGTCGGCAGAATGCGTTTCAAAACAGAAGCAGAGCTTGCGACATTGATTGGCCTCTGCGATGATGTCTGTGAAAAGTTGATGGCAGCAGGAGCTGAATTACCGAAGAAGCCCAACACTTCTTGCAGAGCAGAGGGTACTTCTGATAAAAGTCAGGATGATTCTGATGATGACCAACCTGGTCTATCAGATAATCCTAAGGGGGAGAATCTAAGAGAGAAAGCTACGAGCAGAGGAATACAAAGTCCACCAATCGCAGCAGAACCAATCAACCAAGCCCCTCCAGAAGAAACCCAACAACAAACCCAAAAGACCACAGAGACAACACCCATCTCTGTGGAATCATCTCCTGACAAAACCAAAACTCCAGAAGCAGATCAGCAAGCCACAGAGGCAACAACCGCCCCTGAGGTAATCATTTTGGAAGAAACAGATGAACAAACCACAGAGAAAACACCCACCTCTGTGGAAACACCCCAAACCATACCCAGAAGAAAGTCGATTGCCACCAAACCAAAAAGAACAACGACCTCTGCTTCTGATGTTCTGAAAAGAATGCACACAACAATGAGTGATCGAATGGCACAGAGAGAAGAAGAAAGGAACAGGTTCACTTTAGCTTTCAAAATGGCAAGAAGATTTAATGTCAATATTTCATCAACAGAAACTGAGCTCACAGAAGAAGTCATCAAACAACCTCCAACAGAGGTTACAGAGCAAGTCAAGCCAACAGAACCATCGCCACAAAAGTCCTCTAAATCACAATCGTCAAAATCCACAGAGGCAACCTCCATCAAACCAACAGAAGTGCCAACCTCAAAACCCACAGAAGCAACAGGTTCTGCCACGACAATAGCAAAAGATAAGGGCAAAGGGATACTGACAGAAGAGCCAAAAAAGAAGAAAACATTGCCAACGCCAACAGAAAAACTAATGAAGAGTGCGTTTGACGCCTTTCAAACCCCAAAACCCGAAGAAGTTGACTGGGTACATGGATTGAAGCCTCTGTCAGAAATTCCTCTAACTGGTAGAGCTGCAGAAGTTGTTCAACAGATGGAGAGTCTCAGAAGACAAATTCCACGACCTGGTCCAACACATGAAGAGATGGAAGAAGTGGTATACAAATACCTCTACAAACAATCCTATCAGACAAATTATCCAGTAGATCATGTGACAGATCCAAGGATCAGAGAAGAATTTGAGAACATATTCACAAGAACAAAGCCAAGAACCAAAGCAGATGTCTTCTCAATTCACAAAATCAAAAAGGTGATATTCTGCAGATTCTCCTTCACAAGAACCTATCCAAGGGTCAGGTACAATCTTTACAAAGTCAGAAGAGAGAACAATTCAGAATCTACCTTCGCTGATGCTGACTTAAGAAACATCAATCCTTACGATCTACCTGACCTTCTGCAATGGACAAAAGACAACTACAACACAGAGCCTAATACCAGAGCCTATCAAGTGTTGAGAAAAGCGATGAGGGAAAAGCTTCTGCTATACAGCATGATAGATTTTCAGCTGGGAAAGGATCTTGGTCTCAAACATCTAGATCTACGACCACCAGAAGATCGCTGCCCACCAGACGCTGTGCCCAACTCAATCATCAGAGAACCAAGATTTGGGTTAGTATTTCAAAACCCACAACACCAGGTTAAACTTTTTGTACTCATGGATTGTCAGAAGTACGCAACCAGTACTCTGAGCAAATTCAGAGCAAGCCTTGTAAAATACAGAGGTACAGAGAAAATGGATAGAGATGATGCAGATACTTTCATCAGAGAAATAGACTCAACAATCCGCCTAAGAGAACTCTGCATCAGATTCTACAAAGAGATCAGAAAAGTCGGCAGAGACAACAGAAGCTACAACGATTTCAAAGATGCCAAAATCTGATTCTCAGACCTCCAATCTCTGCAAACAACGTTAAAGTTTATCTTTCATTGTACTCAAATGTAAAATGCCTCTGGCATATTTCTAAATGAAAGAAATTTCGAGGTATTGTTTAACCTCTGTCTTATCTAACTTAGCCAAACTTAACTCAAGTTCAATTTTTTATTTTTCACTACTTAGGGGGAGATTGTTAGCTTCAATCTTCCTAATCATAGAAGTATTTAGAAGTAGTGAAAAATAGGCTAAGTGAAGAAAGCCTCTTACAGAGGCTCTGCCGACATTACCGAGAAATCAAGGTCAAGAAGCTACAGAAGCTACAGAAGCAGCAGAGGCTTCCTACAGAAGCTCTGTCATACGCACAAAGAAGACCAAAGACTCAGAATCCGGCGAAGGCTGCTCCACAGAGGACCAGACCGCAGAACCTCTGTAACTCATTACAGAGCCTCTGTGGTCCTCACTGAGACTTGAAGATATTTATAATATCTTGCTACTGTTCCAAGACTTGTTCATCAACTTGCATGGCAACTTGCCCTGTCCAACTTCAACACGTGTCAAACTCTGAATGGACTCAATAGGGCTTAGTACATAATAGACGTCTGCGCCATTTAATGCATTTACCAATAGTACATCTGCTCCATTAAATGCGCATGGCTCAAACAACTGTTCACACCATCCAGTTCACTATTCATGCCGTAAAAGGAACAGTGACCTACTTCATAGTCTTCTAAGAGTAGTATAAAAGGAAGTCTCATGTTGAGATCTTCCTAAGGACGAATACACAAGGAATCACTAATACTCTCAAGCTTTATTGTCAAATATCTGAGTGTTATATTCTCACACACACCAACAGTTCTTAATCTGTTCTTCGTGTTGTTATTATATATTGAAAAACAGTAACTGTTCAAGAAATACTTTTCATTCTTTACTGTTTTCTTTATATGTGTGCGTTCTAATATCTATCAAACATATCTGTTAGTTTAATACGCTTCCGCATCAAACTCTAAACTCAACTAATAGACTGTTAATCTTGATTAAGTGTATCTGGGTTCCAACAGAGATATTTCGAGAATGACCTAAAATCCGGAAAAACGCCAAACTTAAAGGCTGGAACAGAGACACTCGCGGTTTGTGCCGCGACTAGCAAACCGCGGGTAAAGTCGCGTGTGTTCCTGATGTCATCCGGGTCAGGTTCGGGTCCTGGTTCGGTCGCGGGTCTTGGGCTTGGATCTCGGGCTTCCGTTGGCCTCGTTTTGGCTCTCGTTTGGAATCTTTTTAGCTTCTTTTCTTGATGATTGCCGTCTTCTAGATTACCTGTACATTCCACTAGATAAACCATAAAGTTCCGCCTCTTTGCTTAAATACAAGCCAATCTCGTTGGTTTCAGGACCGAAAATAACGCCAAAAAGTGGCGTTATCAGTATGGTATGTAGAGGTTGTGATGATGGAGGTTGAGATTTAGGTTGAGCATCGGATGGTGGAATATCAGGAGTTGATGGAGATTCTGCTATACCTTTCCCTTTGATGGCTCTACTGACTTCAGCTGATAGCTTGTTTACAGTCTATTGCATTTCATTTCTATGGAGCTTGTACGAATTGTTGATTGAAGCCAAAGATGCTCTCAGGAAGTCTAGAGTGATGTAATGCGGGGGCGGACCTAGCATCTCAAACAATTGATCAGGAGAAATATGGGTAATGTTACCACCCGGACCACGTAGGTTACTGGTTGACGTAGCAGTTGTAGCAATTGTACGGCCTGTCCTCAAAGCTGGCATAGAGCTAGCAATGACAGGACTTCCACCCTGTCCTCGTGAGGCACCAACGAATAGCGGCCTAGCTCTGGGTGTTCATGTTGGAGCACGAAAGCTTCCAACAAATGGTGGTACCTGCGCTCGTGTCCTAGGAAAAGATGTTATACCAAAAGGCCCTAGACTCAATGTGCGCGGAATAAAGGTCGGTGGCCGGGGTTGTAACCTACCTGTTTCAATATCAGCAAACACCAAATGTGTTGCCGATAGAAGTTGTGCTTGATCCCTTGTGGAAATTGAAACACCTATCTGTTGAGAGACTAGTGAGTGGCTTGGTGGGGCTGTGCTTTGCATAGCTGGGTCCACTATGTCTGTTTCAATGCGTAACGACGACAAACACACGTCGGCAGAAGATGTGGCTACCCGACTTGACACGGTTTGGGAAAAGTCTTTGGTTAAAACCTTTGTTGACTCTGTCACAGCCTCTCCCAATTCTTTTCCCACACTCTCTTGGCTCACATTATCAATATTTTCAACTAAAACTCCCTCATCCCGCCTTATGTCACCGATATCTCCAGAGTGTCCGATGTTCCTAGTGGAATCAGCATCGGAATTCTCAATATTATGTCGCAGACCAACGTGTCTCGGTATCAAGTGTGCATCTGGGTCGTGATCTGAATCTGAGTCGGAGTCGGATGCACCATCAGCATCACCTTTTCCTTTTGGATGGGTAGAGGCCTCATCTTCAGAACTAGAGGCAGATATAACGTTGTCAGCATCATCTTGAGAATCCCAAGAAACATCATTGTCAAATATTTGAGTATGGGCGGCTCAAGACGTGGATGCCAGACCAACAGTATCCTCAACTCCTGTACCCCCCTCAACAATATTTCCCCTCACCTCTTCCCGTTCAAGAACCCCTTGTTCTTGAACCTGCTCAACTTGTACACCTTCACCACCTAAAAGGTTTGCACCGTGGGGAGGTCCCTCCGGATCTGGCTGGACCATCAATGCATTTTCTAACCTATACTCTCTCACAATCGGAGACTGCTGGTCGGCATAAGCTAGAACGGCTTCAGGTATAACGGCAGTGTGGACAAAGTTGATCTCAGCGGGCATCTTGAGAAAATGCATCCACTGTCTTGGTCCTTGAACAGCATTTGGGCGGCGGGGAATCTCCGGGTTTGAGTCCATGATACTTTGGATGATGATCTGAAGGAATCGTTGATAGGGCACAAATTTTCTGGCTTTGTGTGGCTTGGTCTTATCACCAACTAATTCAATGAGCTCGTTCCAAATGATGATTGCATAATCATTTTTCGTGTTGAACGCCACGGCATGGAATAGGCGTAAGGTAGCAATGTTGCACTTATCCAAACCCGTGTTTTTGGAGTCATGCACCGATTGATTATGGAGAAAAGGGTGTACCAGATTCAAGTATTTGAGAAAAAAACTTATTTCATATATATTTCATGGAACATCCGTCAACATTATCAAAATATTTTGACGATAAATTCCGCCAAAAACTTCCGTACAAAATACCTAGCTTAATTGTTCTCTAATAAATAATAATGATACATTTTTCTAGTAAATTAATAAAATATTTAACAATTAGCCACCAAGCAAGTTATAATTAGGCATATTAATGGGCCGCTATCAAAACATTTAACAAGTAGGAATCAAATTAATGTTCAAGCCATACCAAAAATAATTAAGCAATTGACTATAACCAATAACACATTAACAACTAGAGAAAGGTTCAAACGAAACCGTTAATTGTTTAAGAAAAACACGAAAAATGTGGCCATGTACAAAATCATATGTGATTTTACATTAATAGCAAAAATCTGTACGCGGTCGACCTTGGACGCAACTTGCAACTCGCGTGAATCATATATGATTTTGTACGTGAATCACTTATGATTTTGTACATGAACGATTTTTTCGTGTTTTCTTAAATAGTTAGCGTTAACTTATTTATCTAACAAACTATAATGTAATAAACAACTAAGAGCATCTCCAACAGCTACTCTATAATTTTTTCAAAAAAAGGGACTTAAAAAGTCAAAATCTCTTAAATGAATTACATTTAGCTTTAACGGATTCTCTATTTTAGAGAACTCAACATCCATTATATTATTAAGATATTATTTATATTTATCATCCCAATACATTTTTTTTAAAATTTATATAAAAATAATGATAACTCAATCCTATATTCCTATTGGTAAAAATGAATAAAAAAGTAATTTCTCTCTCCATCTAGCAAAGTTTTAGAGAATTCTCTAAACTTGGAACTTTTTCTAGTTTTCTCTATTTTAGAGAACAATATCGAGAAGCTGTTAGAGCAATATAGAGGACAAAATATAATTTTCTCTATTTTAGAAAAGCTGTTGAAGATGCTCTAAACAAGTTTGTTAATTAACTAGCCATTCTAAATAATTAATGAAAAATAAATAGACACTATAAAATAGTACTAAAACATTAAGCAAATAAATTAATAATAATAATAATAGTAGTAGTAATAATAGGGAAATTAATTAAAATGCCCTAAGTTGATATTCTCTTCATTAAAATGCCTTCTCTCTCTTTCATCTTACCAAAATACCCTGAAAATTTGTGGGATAAGCCGTGGCCCACGGATTATCCCTCATGATCCGTGTGCCTTTTAAAAAGATCCGTGGGCAATGTAAATTCATCCGTGAATTTCAATTGCAATTTACACTTTCAACCCCTATACTTATTTACTTACTTTACTTTATACCTTTTACTTTCATAATTTTAATTTTACATTTAACATATATAATCGTTTATTAACTAAAATACGTTAAAAAAATACGTTTTAATTTTAACAAGTTACACCATTATAATCGTCTTTTCGATACGTTCGAAATGAGCCCAATATTGAATATTTTTTGATTTATATATTTTATTATATATCATATACACTACATAAAAATATTTTTTATATTTAAAATTCATATTCTTATAGTTAATTATTTAATTTATGGTACTCTTATAGTTAAAATACGTTTTATTTATTTTATTATCGATGGTCCAAGTGTAAGTATTAAAAATTGGCGAAGACTTTATGATGGACAGACATCGATCCTTTTGTGCATACTCTGTAACTGCAAATACTTCAACTCCAAACACACATGAATCATCATTCGCCAAATACTCATTTTCACAATTCTTAAATGAGTCCAGTGATACCAACTTGTCAAAACCCCATTTCATATTCTTCTCGTGAAACCTTGTCCTATTGCCATTCACGATATCTATAAACACATACAAATAATAATAATTTAAAATGATTTAATGAATTAGTTAATATATGATTATTATGTTAATGCGATAGGAGTGTAAAACAAAATTGAAAAAAATAAGAGATGTACCATAAATTAAATAATTAACTATAAGGGTATGAATTATAAATATTATAAATATTTTTATGTAGTATATATGATATATATTAAAATATATAAATAAAAAATATTCAATATTGGGCTCATTTCGAACGTATCGAAAATACGATTATATTGGTGTAACTTGTTAAAATTAAAACGTATTTTTTTAACGTATTTTAGTTAATAAACGATTATATGTGTTAAATGTAAAATTAAAATTATGAAAGTAAAAGGTATAAAGTAAAGTAAGTAAATAAGTATAGGGGTTGAAAGTGTAAATTGCAATTGAAATTCACCAAATCATCCACCACGGATGAATTTACATTGGCCACGGAGCTTTTTAAAAGGCACACGGATCATGAGGGATAATCCGTGGGCCACGGCTGAGCCCACGAATTTTCAGGGTATTTTGGTAAAATGGGAGAGAGGAAGGGCATTTTATGAAGAGGAAGTCAATATAATTTTCTCTATTTTAGAAAAGTTGTTGAAGATGCTCTAAACAAGTTTGTTAATTAACTAGCCATTCTAAATAATTAATGAAAAATAAAGACACTATAAAATAGTACTAAAACATTAAGCAAATAAATTAGTAGTAGTAATAATATATACCTAAGGATGTGTGGTAGACTGGTAGTGGACCGACAAATCATACATGGTAAAAAGTTAAAACTATCGTGATTCTTGAGCGGGAAAAAAAAGCTAGAAAAGTACTGCATCAAATTTGAGTTTATAGTACGTCTTAAATAAATAAGTGTTTTAATATAATGTTTTATAAGACCATAGTTTATAAGATCAAACAAAAAAATATTCTATCTAAAAGTGTTACAATAAGTTTACAGGACCCCTTTTAACGTCGTAACAAGGTTTTTACACTACTACAAATATGACTTTTATAAACGGTTGTTTTGGGCTTTATACGCGGTTTTGGAACCGCGTGTATGGCCAGTGTTTGTAAAAGTATCGGCTTTTATAAACGGTTCCAAAACCGCGTATAAAACTCAATTTTTATACACGGTTTTACAACCGTTTAGAAATGAATATTAACCGTGTATAAAAGTCACAATCTTACGCGGATTTTAGATGAGACCGTTTAAAGAAGTCCTACCAACCGTTTATAAAAGTGTCTATCTTACAAAAAATTTTGCTAAAACCGTTTACAATTGTAATAACTTTTCACGGTTTTCATTACAAAACCGTGTATAAATGTAGCAATTAATAAAAAAATGCAGACATTTGTACACGGTTTTTTCACTAGAACCGTATATAATGAGTTATATTTATAATTTTAATATTTTCCTCGATTTTGTTACCATGCATTATTCGATAAATTACATTTCCAAATACAATTCCAATTGGAATAATGAAACATTTCAAACACAATTCCAAATAAGTACAAAAATCAGCTAGACACGTAAATGTAGCATCTCAAAGTAACCATTAACCATTAAACTTTAAACATCGTCAACGTAAATGTAACATCTCCGAGTAACAAAACATTCTAATACTTTTTATCGTGTAATCAAGTCTAATAATTCTTAAAACAATCCCCCCATTTATTATCACATTTTACCATCTTTCATGCGCCTCAAAGTAAATGATCTCACGATAATGCTAGCCATCTCTTCTACTTGTGTTATTGAGAAAGGAGTCGTCGTCGTCCATGTGTCCTATATATAAGTTTTGTACAACATAAGTTTTGAAAGTAGGCGTTATTATAAACAAAATAAAGTATTTTGTACAATATGTAAATAAAATGAAAGAAAATTAAGAAACACATACCTTGAAAGCATATTGTTCATGCATCACAAATTGGAAGATTTGCTTCACTACATAGTAACCACACTCTCAACCATCTTGTTGTTGATTACACTAAAGTGTAAAAAAAAGTAGTGGTTAAACAAAGAGTAAACTCTACTTTTGGTCCCTGAGGTATAGTGATTTTTTTGAAAGCAATCCCTGTGGTTTCATAAGTCGAGTTGTTGTCCTCATGGTTTTGATTTTACGCTAGATTTGGGACCTGGTCACTAACAGGGTTAAAAACAACCGTTAGTTTCAGGGGCATTTTCGTCATTTCACCATTTTGTCCTATTTTTGTAATTGTATTTGTTTCTTCTTAATTCTATCAAAAGTAGCAAACTTTAGGGACCAAATTGTAACACTTCTAATATATATATATATATATATATATATATATATATATATATATATATATTACAACCACCATCCACAACCACCATCCACCACTACCACCCACCATCCACAACCACCACCCACCATTACAACCACCATCCACCACTACCACCCACCATTACAACCACCATCCACCATCCCAATCCACCCACCATTACAACCACCATCCACCATCCCAATCCACCCACCATTACAATCTTTAGCGATTTGGATGTCTCTGTTTTTCAAACGAACACGAACACTCACACACACACACACACACACACTGACCTCCACCTACATCTATCTCTCTGTTTTCGTCATTTACGGGTGTTTTCGTCATTTACTGATTTTTCTTTGTATTTTAACCAATCAAAAACCACAGGGACCAAAGTTGTAGTTCACTTCATCTTCTTCGGCCAAACCCAACCCAACCCTTACTGACCATCTTCTCCGGCCAACCCTTAGCCCAAAATCCCCATTTGGAGAAAAAAATCTTCTCTCTCCAACTTTCTATATTTTGGGGATAGTTTTGAAGAAGCTGTTGGAGCACATTTTTAGCCATAATCCTCATTTTCTCCATTTTCCCCATTTTGGGGAAGCTATTGGAGATGCTCTTACTGACCATTTTCTACGGCCAAACACAACCATTTTCGACGATCTAGAAACAAAATGAGATTACCATTGGGTTGTTCGTTACAGAATTCTTGCCTCCATTAACTTCAAAAATCCTGCATATATCTCGATGCCCATAAAGCTTTGCATCTGTTAAAGGCTAGAATTTAAGAATCAAAACATAACATCAATCGTTATTCATCACATAACAATCGATAAAAAACCCTAAAGTTTTACAATCAAAACCCTAACTCTCATAGTGTGATGCCATCGATCATCGAGATTAACATCGACCTAAAACTAAAACCCAGATTTGGTTGTGAGATCGATTCTTTATGTTGTACAAGTAAATATAATCTTTAAACTCAAACCCATAAGAAAATCAAAACTCAAACCCAAAGTAAAATCTCTAAACTCAAACACAAAATGAAATCACAAGTTCGTCCAGCAACCAGACTTTGAACCCTTAGATGTAGATCTGCTATAGAGCTGATGTACCCAAAATCGAAACCCGGAAGTTCGAAATTTCAAATCATAATACTGGACATGCATCGTAATCGTAATCGTAATCGTAATCGTAATTGTACATGACCGGGGGTGAGGGGCCTGGACCATCGGAGCTCAAAATCGAAACCATGGTCGGTGTCGAGAGGTAATTATGATGGTGTTGTAGGTTTAAGAAAAGAATAATTTGAGAAAAAATGCGGGGGTAAGTTATTGGGGTTAACCAGGGGTGATGGGTCGGTGTTGGATTTTGAGATGGTCGCAGATGGTCGTCGGTGTTGCGTTCGAGATGGTCGCTGGGGTTTTCTTTCCTTTTTTTTGGGGGGGGGGGGGGGGGGTGGTGGTTGTGGATGGTGGGTGGTAGTTGTAATGGTGGGTGGTAGTGGTGGATGGTGGTTGTAATGGTGGGTGGTGGTTGTGGATGGTGGGTGGTAGTGGTGGATGGTGGTTGTGGATGGTGGTTGTAATATATATATATATATATATATATATATATATATTAGAAGTGTTACAATTTGGTCCCTAAAGTTTGCTACTTTTGATAGAATTAAGAAGAAACAAATACAATTACAAAAATAGGACAAAATGGTGAAATGACGAAAATGCCCCTGAAACTAACGGTTGTTTTTAACCCTGTTAGTGACCAGGTCCCAAATCTAGCGTAAAATCAAAACCATGAGGACAACAACTCGACTTATGAAACCACAGGGATTGCTTTCAAAAAAATCACTATACCTCAGGGACCAAAAGTAGAGTTTACTCTTAAACAAATTAAAGTACGAAATAAATTGTTAGGATATATGAATTATACCTTGTTGGAGTGTTGGCTAGACCCTATTAGTCATAGCCCTAATTTTTTTAAAGGCAAATGCATAGCTTAATACCAACCAAAACCAACAGAACAACCATGTTCAAAACAAGCACAATAAGGACGCTCCACACGAAAGAAACCAAACAACCTAAACACCAACTACGTTAGTTCACCAGGAACAAGCCAACGCAACCAGACACGACCCAAAACGGACACAAGACAATAAAACAAAGCTGATAAGCTGCAACAATGGTGTTGTATCCAAACAGACGCTGCCAACAGCACCAGCATGGCTAAACAGCCCCTGTCACACATCCATTAGCCCCAAACAGCATCTGCAGACAACCCTGTCCCCATTAAGCACCTGCAGACCCAGCCGCACAACCCCTGTCCCCATTAAGCACTGCTTGTTTACATAATTTATTTACTTGTTTTGAGTTTTTAATTACACATTAACTTGAAAGAAGATGATTGCTTATGAACCAAAAGAATAAGTCATCAACAATGTATAATATACTTACAACTATTATGATAATCTAAGTATGTATATGTTAGATACTTGTGTTGGGGTTGATTTTCCCTCAAGAATTTCATCTCTATATCTGAGAAAAAAACTGCACATTATGAAATCGATCCTGAAGATCAAAAAGTAAGAAATATAATAGATACAATGTAGATATGTGTTCCACAAATCGACTAACTAAACAAAAATCAATACCTGGCATCGAAGAGTACGAGCAATCGAGACTTAGGGTTTTAAGAATCATACCTGACATTGAAGACGTATTCTCTGCTTCTTCAACGAATATATCATCTCCGGAAGTATATTCTTCAATGAAGATATCATCGTTCGTCGTCATTGCTCGCCGGAGGAGAAAGGGAAAGAGACAGCCGGAGAAGAAAGTCGATCGTGGAAAACGAAAGAGAGAGCCAGAGGAGAAAGCGTGCCGATCGTGGGTTTTAGGATGGGTTTAGGGAAAACGTGGGAAGGTTAGGGAAATCGATAAAAAGACGCTATTTGGAAGGTTAGGGAAATTGATAAAAAGTAATTTGTTATATTATCATTATTATTATTATTGATTATTATTGGTATTACGTACTGTTATTATTATTGATTTTTTTTATTGATTATTATTATTATTACTGTTGTTGTTGTTGTTGTTATTATTATTATTATTATTATTATTATTATAATGGTTAGTATTAGAGATCATCAAATGGGTGTAACCCGACATGGAATCATGTTAATAAAGTTAAGTGCGGTCGGTTTGGGCCCGGCCCGAAACCGGGACCTGTTACGAGATTACTATTTGTGTGTTAAAAACCGCGTACAAAGGGGTTAGTTTTATACGCAGCTGTATATCAAAAACCGTGTGTAAAAGGTAACTTTTGTACGCGGTTTTTAACACACAACCGCGTACAAAAGTGTTACTTTTATACGCGGTTTCTTGATCAAAACCGTGTGTAAATGTGCCTTTTACAAACGGTTTTTTACATACGAACGCGTATAAAAGTAACCCCTTTGTACGCGGTTTTTTAGCACACAACCGTGTATAAAAGGTAACCTTTGTACGCGGTTATTTCGTTGCAACCGTTTGTAATTGTCTAGTACCTTTTATACACGGTTGTTAACTTAGAATCGTGTATAAAATCTTAGTTTTAGCAACAGTTCAGCCTTAACCGTGTAAAAAGGTCCAGATCTGTCCTTTATACACGGTTTTTGTAAAAACAACAAATACCGCGTATAATTAAGCGCGTATAAAAGTCATATTTGTAGTAGTGTAATTAGAACATTTTCAAAATAAAGTGTCCTATTAGATAATTTCATAGGACACTTTTGAAAAGTGTTATATAAACCCATCTTTTTAGAGAACACTTGTGTTTGTATGACACTTTTTTCAAATAGTGTCATATAAAATAGTTAATTGGACGTTTTATTTGAAAAATGTTCTAAAAAACTTGTTATGACGTCCAAATGCGTCCTATAAACTTTTTATAACACTTTTAGATATGATGTTTTTTTCTTTGGTCTTATAAATTATTTTATTAAGACGCTTATTTATTTTAGGTGTCCTATAAACTCAATTTTTCTGTAATAAAGTATGTTAGAATTAGTCGATTATTAAACGGCAATGAGAAAATGAAATTTGAATGAACTGGACTCTTAAATGGGGATCGTCAGTGGGCTTCCATTACTTTTCATTGGGTTGGAAATTTGGAATTGAGAGTCAAATGTTCTCACTTATATCCAAACGCACACAACTTACAAAATTTATTAGAACTATATTCATCTCTCAAATTACATCGAAGACATTTTCTTTTAGAATGGTGTTCTAGACTATGTCTTAACTAATTAATCCCTTGACAAATTATGACTATAATACATCACCTCTGATTAAATCTCAATGGCCACAATTGTTGTGTACGTCTGGATTCGAACCCTGGACAGATGAGATATTCCACCACATCCCCCAAGGTCTTAACCACTACGCAACAACCTTGTGGTTCGAAAACATTTAATAATGGCATCACATTGAGTTGCTGTATATGC
The DNA here is from genome assembly GCA_033807775.1 of Saussurea involucrata. Lineage (NCBI taxonomy): Eukaryota > Viridiplantae > Streptophyta > Magnoliopsida > Asterales > Asteraceae > Saussurea > Saussurea involucrata. The sequence continues at coordinate 94,420,469 of CM066312.1, read as the reverse complement.
TTGGAAACAATTGTAAATACTAAGGCTCTGTTTGTTTTTTAAAAAAAATATTTGAAAACCTCTGATATCTTTTTCGGTTAGACATATGGTTTTTAAGACCGTTTGTGTTTTTTTTAATAGAAAAAGAGCTTAAAAGCTCTGGACTTCTCTTATTTCACAAGAGGTGGATATTGGTCTTAAAAACTCTGGAGCCCTAAACCTTCTCTTAAAACTAGGGCTGTCAACGGGTAGGGTATGGATAGGGTAAGGGTTATTCCGTTACCCTATCCATTAAACGAAGCGGGTAACGAAACGGGTAATTATCCATCTCATAAAACTCTTATCCATATCCTACCCTACCCATTAAAAATCGCGGGTAACGAAACGGGTAACGAATAAACGGACAAAAAAACATTCATTTTTAATTAGAGATAATATTGATAAACATCCAAACAAATTCTACAAAATAACCTGTTGACAGTGCATGATCCATTCAAAAAACCTTACTCAACATAAAAAAAAGGAATACAAAGAGGGTTCTCTTCTTCTTGTATTTCTTTTCATCTCTCACTTATCATTTAACATCAGATGCTTCTTTCAAAACAAACTTGTATCTCCTGCAAATTAAATATAACGTCAGTGCGTGTAACTATAATCTATAGAGTAACACCCAACTTTTTTACATGAAATCCTAAGTCAAATTAATAATAAAAGCAAACATGATTATAAAGTACAAACAACTCACCGAACTTAAATTTCTCTTATTAACACTTCTTCATATTCATCGTGTTCATCTTTATCTTCCCCATCTCTGTCTTCTTCATCTTTCTCCTCTTCAGAGAATATTGTTGAAAGTGATGCAACCTCGATATTTTTTTCTGACGTCCAAAGCAAAAGGTTATTGCATATATTTAATATATCTTTTATAGTTATTGAATAATGCAAGTAAAATGAAGTATGTACCTCGTAATCCACGTCTAATCCAATCTTGTGCACATATAAGGCTCTCCAAAGTAGTTGGTTTCATCGAACATCGATATTTCCCTAATACCCTGCCTCCGGTGCTAAATGAAGACTCTGATGCAACCGTAGAAACTGGGATGCTTAGTATATCACGAGCCATTTGAGCTAAAATGGGATATTTTGCTGCATTAAGCCTCCACCATGCCAAGATATCAAAGTTGTCAATTGAACCTTTCTGCTTAGGATGAACAGCTTCATCCAAATACATTTCCAGATCTGATCTTTGAGGCTTAGAGGCTGATTTTTGCTCCAAATAATTGTCAAAATCATTTAAAATATCTTCAACCTCGGTTTGCATCATGGAAGTCGAACTAGCCTTGTCCACAACAAAATTATTACCCATACCTCCATTATTATTGTTGCAAGAACCCATCCCCATATATCTATCAAATTGTCGATCCTCTGAAATAGACTTATACTTAAAATACAAATCGTACAAACAATCCTTTATTTCTGCAATTTTCATTCTGCCTTCTTCTTTATATATTTTCATCATGTGATACTCTATAGAATTCATCTTCATTCTAGGGTCTAAGACAGAAGCAATAGCCAATACTTTGCATGTGTTTTCCCAATACTTCAAGAATTTACTTCTCATTTTTTCAGCCATGACTTGTACAAATTGGACATTACTTGCACACAAACCCTTTAAATGGAGATGTATAGCACATATATGATTGAAGTACAAGTTTGATGTAGGATAAAGAGTACCTGAGAAAATCTTTGTCACCTCATAGAAATATTTCAAACAACCGCAAACAACTTCAACATCTGCCCATTCTTTGGATGAAGGTCCATAAATATAATGACTGTCAACCACACCCATTCGTTCAAATGCTTTCTTGAATTCTATGGCTCTTTCTAGCATAAGATATGTTGAGTTCCACCGTGTAGATACATCTAAGAGTAACGACTTTTTTGGAGCCTTCACTTGATAAGCCACTTCTTCGAACTTTTGCAACCTTAAGGTAGACGAATTAACATATTTGACGCTTTCCCGTACCTTTACAAGTACATCCTTAATCGAATCAATGCCATCTTGAACAATCAAATTGATAATATGGGCACAACAACGAACATGAAACAATTGACCATCTAAAAGTAAATCCCCAACAGGTGTCAATTTTTTAAGGATATCCCTAATCACACAATCATTAACCGAACAGTTATCTAGTACTTATATTAAAATCATCCCAAACGTTAGACCTTGTCGACCTTTTCTTCGGATTTGGTGCTATCGGGTCTGGTTCAGGGTTAGCATCGATTCCCTTATCATTTTCCATAGTTCCGATCCCTGACATTACTATCTAAACAGAAACACAATATAAAACCTGTAAATTTACAACACAACAAGTCCAACTTATATAAAAGTAATAGAAACACAATATAAAAATATTACCAAAAAATGTTGAATCAAACTTCCGTATAAGTTGTTGTTGGAAAAGATTGGAGAAGAGATTTTCGTCTGAAACTAAAACTCTAGAAGTGTACTGTGTAAATGTGTGTGAGAGATGACTTTTTAGATAAAGGGAAAGGACCTTTTGTATTCTTAATTTATTATTAAAATAAACTAAAAGTGTAGAGCAATGATTCATTTCACATCGGTAATACAAAGTAATTAAATGTTTGTCTTCTAGAGATATAACATTAATATTATTATATATATATAATATATATACATATATATTTATATATATCGGGTAACGGGTAACGGGTAACGAAAAAAATAGTCTATCCATATCCTACCCGTTAAAATATCGGGTAAACGGGTAACGGATAAGTGGATAATTGGATAATAATTTTTTTACCCATACCCTTATCCAACGGGTCGAAACATAACGGGTAACGGGTTTACCCTTACCCATTGCCAGCCCTACTTAAAACCTCCATCGCTTCCACCCACCGCCATAGCCTCCATCGCTTCTCATCGCCTCCTGCAGATCGAGTTTGCAATTGAAATTGTTCGTAACCTTCTCGTCCACCTCCATCGCCTCCTCCGGATCAAGTTTGCCATTGAAATCGAGGTGTCCAGATCTCGATTGACCTCTTCTTCAACCCATCACCACATTTCCCCGCTGGCCACCGAAAAACCCACGCTTCTCACCCCACCACCACGTTTCTCTATGGATACGGTGATTCAAGCAAAACCCATTATACACAAACCCCAAAAGTGACGATTGAAGGTCACGATGGCACACTATGTTCGTGACCTGCAACTTGGTATCGATTGGGGGAATAAGGGAGCTGGTATCAGTGGTGTGTTTGTGGGTCACGATGGTGGTGGGGAGGTGCTGTCGTGAAAAAAGTCGGCCAAAATGGGGCGGTGTGGTGGTGGAAGAGATTTGCGGTTCTGTGGTGAAGGAGATCGACCAAGAGGGAAGTATGGTGGTGGGGATGGTTCTTGAGGGGAGGCTGTTAAGAAATGAAAACAAAAAGAAACCCTAGCAGCTAATTAATTTATAGTGGGTTTTTTAGGGTTTTCAATGGCTCATTTTGAGTTATTTTGATTTGGGCTTCTAGTATTTAAATTTATTAATAATAAAAATATATGATAATATAATTTAATTCAGATTCAGACTTCAGAGGTTACAAAAACAAACAATCTTAAAATTCAGATTTTAGACTTCAGCACCACCTCTTATAAAAAAGAAGTGAAATAAGACTTCAGACTTCTTAAAAAACAAACGGCACCAAAAGAATTTAGGATGATCTTATACATACGTTCTTTATTTCTTTCTTAACACTAATGTATCAACCATCAAATATTAACCGTTCAACCCAACCAAACCCAAAAGCAAGGATTGGGTTGTACTTTTTTGACAAATTTGGTTGGGTTGGAATTTTTCCAATTAACCGTCGTAATTGAGTTGAGTTATTTAAATAATGCAAACCTATCCAATCCAACTCATGTGCACTTCTATGCATACAATACTAGCTAGTTATACATATATATAGTTACATTTACACATACATATGTAATATGGGTATATTGTATTGTGTGTATATGTTTGTAAATGATAAAATATTTAGTATTTTACAACTACTTCGGTAATTTATAACAATTCTCATGTATTTTAGATTATTTGAAAAGTATGCATACCCGTATTGATGTCAAACCGCTCGGTTTGAAAATTTACCAAACCGCCACTTATAGTCTGGTTTGTGGTTTGAGGGGTTAAACCGTCTAAACTGGACCGCGAACACCCCCAAGTAAACCTTTGTACATATTTTAGTAGGACTTTGCTCCATATTTATATTACCTGAAACTCTAAAAATTCTAAGGCGAACACCCCATCTCGCCTAAAGACAAAGCTTAATCAGATAGCCCTTGGAAAAATATACATCTCTCTCTCTCTCTCTCTCTCTCTCTCTCTCTCATGGACGTTTCACGTTTAATGCACCATCATATCTCTTGTCGGATCCTCGTATACCTGGGTACAGGGTCGTTCCAATCTTTTTGGAGGCCCTGTTACACACCTGTACCAAGACAAAATATAAAAGTTTACACTATATATTATATTAAAAGTTTTACAAATTAAAATAAAAAAATATCTTAAATGACAAAGTAACATAAAAAATTCACTTAAACGGAACCATTCTTCTAACAATGTTTGAAATAAAATCTTCAACCAATTTTTTCATAATAAACTTTCTCCAATAATTCGTTAAATTGAAAGACTAATATATAAGAGCTTACCAATTATTGTTTCCCTCAAGTTTTCAAGATACCCTAGCTCGATTCTAGGGCCAAATTCTCCGTCACCTCTCAAATTTATGAGTGTTATAAAAGGATTATAGTGCTCTAAACAAGCACGATCGGTATCACAAAACATATAGAAAACAATATGCTGAAAATAAAAAAAAATGTACCAAAAAACATATAGAAAAAATTAACAAATACTAAAAGAATCTAAATTCTATTAAATATTCAAAAAAAATATAAGATAACTTATTAAAAAGACACTAAACAACCAAAGTTGTTCAAATCATCTTTAACATTTATCTATAATTTTTCTAATATAGAAAATCTAAATTTAAAGTCTAAAAAAATTACATCCACCTCTAAGTCTCTAATATCTAAAGTCTTAAAATATTATAAAAACCTACAATGCATTCGACCTCATTGGTGGAAACTATAAAAATACCATTTCTCTTTCCCAATAATTAAGTTTTAAATTTTTTACCTCCTTTTCCTATATAGTATAGCATAATTGTTGTAGATGATCCAAATCTTTATACCAAGAACTCTCAAAACAGAAAAATCAAATGAAGGTGTTACTTGTTGAATGATGACAAATGAAGATTGGAAACAAAATTAAAGAATAAAATATGAATTAAGAGTTTTATTTTTGAATATAATATGAATTAAAAAGTTTATTTTTGAATTTAAATGATAAATTATATAAGTAACTTATTAAACTGAATTATATATTTAAATTAACCTTAAAAGATTTCAAATATAAATAAAGGGGTTGCTATCCCTACCGCCCTGCAAGTTTATATATACCCCTCCTACCCCCTATCACCAACCTACTCACACTCACAAACTAATTATTTTTTTATTTTTTTATTTAAAAGTTACATTTTACACCCTTATACTTATTTAATTAGTTTATTTTATACCTTTTATTTTTTTAATTTTCATTTTACACCTTCATCATATTAACACATATAATCGTATATTAGCTCAAATACGTTAAAAATACGTTTTAATTTTAACAAGTTACACCATTATAATCGTCTCTTCGATACGTTCGAAATGAGCTCAATATTGAATATTTTTTTATTTAATTATTTAATTATATATGATATATATTACATAAAAATATTTTTTATATTTACAATTCATACCCTTATAGTTAATTATTTAATTTATGGTACATCTCTTACTTTTTTAATTTTTGTTTTACACTCTTATCACATTAACATAATAATCATATATTAACTAAAATATGTTAAAAAATACATTTTAACATATCACATTAACATGCATAATTACGTTAAAATACGTTAAGAAATTCGATATATCTATACATATAATAAATTAGTAACTAGCATGACACGTGTCGTCTTCTGGTGAGCCGACTTCATTGTTTTCCCGCCTAAACATGTATCCGGACGCATTTACATTATATGTTCAATTATCACACTCACATTCACTCCTCCTTAAATCTCTCATTAATTCAATTTTTAATATTTATATCTTACATTTACTATCATTATAATTACCTATGTAGTTTACTTTTAATCCCTTACTTTTTCATTTTTCATTTTAGACTCTTATCTATACTACCTTATAAAGCATGTAAGACTTTTGTCTTAAAGTCTTAAAGTCTTAAAACATTTTCTTTTATCTTTTAATAATTAAATACCAATATACACACAATCTCTTTTAATCTATACTACCTTATAAAGCATGTAAGACTTTTGTCTTAAAGTCTTAAAGTCTTAAAACATTTTCTTTTATCTTTTAATAATTAAATATCAATATACACACAATCTCTTTTAAACAGGAAAGTGGCCTATCATTAAATACCAATGTACACGTTTTATTGGACCTGCTATTTGTCATTGCTTCTATCAAGACAACGCCTCGCCTTCAGAGAACGCTTCGTCGTCTCCAAGTTTTTTATACCTCAAATGGATTCAAATGGTCTCATACTCTCAAGGGTTTCTTTGTGCGCTTCTCTCAGGTTCAATCGTTTCTGCTTCTCAAAGAGATATCTATTCTCGGCGGTTCATACCCTGCTTACCCATCGACTCAAATCTGGTTCTCTCCGGTGGAAATAAGGTTAGTGCTTTTCTCACTTCACTTTATCCACTCCCAGCGGTTCATACCCCCATTTTCTTTGCACTATAGAATCATTTTCAGCCTTTTTCTCTCCGGTGGAAACGCAGTCGGTTCGAGTCAGGTTCTCCCCTATGGAAACGCATTTTCGGCGGTTCAATCGTTTCCGCGGTTAATGTGTTTTCTCACCTCTTCCTCTTTTTTCTTTGTAGTAAATGGAGATTTATATGGGAAATCCTTTTCATATACCCGTTTGAGCAATTGAAGTTTCACGGTTTCATCTTCTTGGTATTCTAACAGGAGATTCAGCTCGAGGACCACAATTCCCACTTCAAATTCTTGAAAAAGAGGATTCGCACATTCAAATTTCAAACCCGGTAACAATCATTCTCTTTTCCAAACAATTCTCCTTCAATTTCAAACTTGGCATATCCATCTATTTTAGGTCAAGATAATATGATCTCAACTTATATTTGTTCCTGATTTGTTCAAATGGGTTATATTATGGGACCTAAATGAAGTTTTTGGTTCTTCGTTTTTTGTTATTTGCTTTGCCTATCACGTGTTTGTTGAAAGTCCTCAATGAACAAACTCAAATGTGATGATTGCAGAAACACGAATTAAGTATTAGTAGCGATTAATATCTAGCTTGCATGTGCAGAAACCATACAGACTACGTCCCTCGCTGTCAATTCTCTGATTGCTTTCCTTGAATCTGCCATCAAATCTATACTACCTTATAAAGCATGTAAGACTTTTGTCTTAAAGTCTTAAAGTCTTAAGTTTTTTTTTAATCTATACTAGAGGTTTTCATGACTGATATGGCGATTCAATGTCTTGAGGAGGCCTTTTATATTCCCCAGGTGAAAATTTAAGATTTCTTTTAAATTGCTATGCATATCTCACCTGATTCTTCATTATTTCCTTCAATCAAGCTAGAACCGTGGTTGTAAGTTGTAACACCCCGATATCGCATCCTCTTTCAATATTGCCCAGGTTTGAAACTCAGGAGTTCGACTCTCTCCATCTTCATTATTTCTAGGTAAGAATTAACCTAATTTTCCCCATCTTTAACATTTCGAGATCAATTTTCTCTATCTGGTTTGCATATCTTGGTCCCCCATCCCCCTCTCTCATAGACACACATAAACACGTATTTATAATCCGATGAGGCCACTCGATTGATTGCATGTGGCAACTACAAGAGTTTTGCAGGCTGGAGAAGAACCCATACTCAATCTTTCGAGTTCCATCTGATTTTTCTATCGATTAGTATCAATGGTATGTTGTGTATTCTCATGGTTTGTTTGCTTTTTTGGGTAAAAGTTTTATTTTTGTTGTTATTTCTATGTTTTGTGTTGTTTGCAACTGAAATCGATTTTTCTATCGATTGGTTAGTATCAATTGCTTAATTGCTTTTAGTATTTGTTGGTTTGTTAGTCTCTGCCATCATGGATTACTACTTTTGGAAAAAGATTAAATCGAGAGCAATTGAACTGGACGTCATCAGAGTTAGAAATGTCGATCTTACAAAATTGAGACATGGGATTTTCAAGGTATACTAGCTACTCTCATAATTTCTTAACAACTTATTCATATATAATTACTTAATTTCCATATATACCATTATGTTTTTTGCTTGATTGGTATTCTTTAGTCATAAAGATAACAAGTATCAACCAGGTTCTGGCACAAATAGAGCTCCTGCAGCTGGATTTTCGAAGGCAACCGGAAGAGATAAGGCTATTTACTCTAAGAAAGATTTAGTTGGAATGAGAAAGACATTGGTCTTTATAATGGATCATGTATGAGTTTCGCCTTGAAAATGCAGGCAAGTACTACCTATTCTCTGCCCAAACATTCCCATCGACGCTATCCAAGATCATTCTCTTGAGGTATAACACCCCAAGATCACTTCTTTAACTTGCAAATGCATGTCCTATCTACTTGAAGTAATGTGTTATAAGCCTTCACTCCATGCTAATTAAACATATTGTGAAATTAATCTTCACCAACTTGTATTCAACATTGATGTTTCAACTTTCAAGCTAGAAGAATCGGTTTTGTACATGGATTCTTTGCTACATGTCATTATGTTCATGCATCCTTATGTATGTAGAAAACAATGTCGGAAATGGTTTTTATAATGAAGGATAGTTACATTGATTTCCTATTTCCCATTTACAAAAAATTATGACATCCCGCCGCATTGCGCGGGCACTCAGCTAGTCATATAAACATAAATAATGTATATGAACTAAAATGCATTAAAAAAATATTTCTATTTTTTACGAATTATATCATTGTAATCGTTTCGTCAATATCTTCGAAATGAGCCCAATATTGAATATTTTTTGATTTAATTATGTTATTAAATATCATAAATATATACGAATTAATATGTCGTGATTAGGGTTAACTTTGTTAGGACAACCTTAGGGGGGGGGAAAGGTTGTATTTAAAAATATTTCACAAATAAAAATTCTCTTATCAAAATCAACAATAAATATTGCATGCACAACAAATATATAAATAAAATTAAGTGCACAACGGGAATATAGAGAGATAAGGGTAGAGAATGTTGATACCGACACCGAGATTTAAAGTGGTTCACCACCAACTGGCTGGCTAGTCCACTTGCCGAGACACTTCTCGACACACTGATTCACTATAAGTGTTCTTTATGGTAGAACACAAACCTTGATACAATGATAATAAAATCTCTTGCTTTTGCTCGAGAACGTGAATCACTCACACTATTCAAATACTTACAAGAGAATATATCTCACAATATTAATCACTCTTGTATAAGTATAACACTTGGATTTGTGAGAGGTTGATCACTCAAAAAAATTATAACTTGATTAAGTTATTAAATGAGATGAGGAGCTGAGTAATCCTTTTTGAGCTTGGTATTCAATGTCTGTTTAGTCTTCTAATAAATGCTGAGAAGCTGCATGTATTTAAGCTGGACCTGGCAACGGTCAAAAGCTCACCGCGGTATACCGCCTATATGGGCGCGGTATACCGCCCAGAAAAAGTAGCTGGCCAAAAATAGGTCAACCTGCAAAAGCAAACCTGCAAAACGGTGTAGCAGAGCCGCGGTATACCGCCATACACCACGCGGTATACCGCCTGACAAAGTGGCTGACAAAAAGTGAGTCAACCTGCAAAAGCCTGCAACTCGTAACAGTGCCGCGGTATACCGCCGAGCATCACGCGGTATACCGCCTGAAAAAGGTGCCTGCGTCAGGAGTGACCATAGCTTAAAAAGGCAACTTAATTCCTTTTGTTTTATTCCAAAAAAAAGTCAACATTCTAAAATCAATTTAAATCAAAGATTTAAAAATAGTGTTGGGTTAGGTTTTTTTAAAATATCCAAGTGGTATATTATTTTAGGGTGTTTATTATTATGAGATATATGATGACGTAAACACCAGTCTTGGACTCTTCAGATAAAATCTTCATGTTGTCCAATAAGCTGCACACTTGGATAAAATTGTTAGAAAAACAATAATACGGTGTGTTTGTAATCATCAAAATAAATATATAAAATATATAGAGATGTGGTACACTTGCACCAACAATCTCCCCCTTTTTGATGATGACAAACACAACCGCTAAACACGAGAGCATACTCGGTTTCTCTCCCCCTTTTGTCGAAGCAAAAAGGGTTAAGAAAGACGCTATGCTCCCCCTCGAGAGATGCTCCCCCTCAAAATATGCTTATAATTGAGAGTAGCATTATCTCATGGGTTATACTCAAGCATGCCTAAACCAAGTCTTAATTTAAAGAACGATTTTTTGTTTAGGGCTTTAGTAAAAATATCGGCCAAATTGTCTTCGGAATCAACTTTTTCAAGCACGATGTGGCCTTTTTGAACATTATCTCGTAGAAAATGATGTCGCAACTCAATATGTTTGGTACGAGAATGTAAAACGGGATTTTTACTTAGGTTTATAGCACTTGAGTTATCACACATAATTGGAATTTTGGATTGACGTACCTCAAAGTCGGTAAGTGTGTGCTTCATCCATAGAACTTGAGCACACGCTCTCGCGGCGGCCACATATTCCGCCTCGGTAGTGGATAAGGCTACGGAATGTTGTTTCTTGGAAAACCAAGACACAAGCGAGAGACCTATAAAGGCACATACTCCACTAGTGCTTTTTCGATCAACCATCGAGCCACCAAGATCGGAATCGGTGAAGCATGTTACTTCTAGCTCGGGTTGTTTTGGATACCATAGTCCAAGATTCGTAGTCCCTCTAAGATATCTAAAAATACGCTTGACGGCTTCATAGTGAGATTGTTTAGGCGAAGATTGAAAGCGAGCACATAAACACACACTATACATGATATCAGGTCTACTAGCAGTTAAATACAATAAGCTACCAATCATGCCACGATAAATCTTTTCATTAGAATTGGTACCCTCTTCGTCACTAGATAATTTTAGATTAGTGGTCATCGGAGTTTCAACAGGTTTGACATTTTCAAAATTAAACTTTTTCAACATGTCTTTACAGTATTTTGACTGACTTATAAAAGTGCCATTTTCACTTTGTTTTATTTGCAATCCTAAGAAGAATTTTAATTCTCCCATCATGCTCATTTCAAATTCATTAGTCATTTTTGTAGCAAATTCATTACAAAGATTTTCATTTGTAGAACCAAAGATAATATCATCAACATACACTTGCACAACCACAATATCATTTTGAGCATATTTGACAAACAAAGTATTATCTATTTTGCCCATAATATAACCACTTGTAATTAAAAAGGATTTTAATCTATCATACCACGCACGCGGAGCTTGCTTTAAACCATAAAGCGCCTTTTTTAATTTATAAACATGCGTCGGATTTTCAAAATTTTCAAAGCCGGGAGGTTGGGAAACATATACCTCCTCATTTATAAAACCATTTAGGAAAGCACTTTTGACATCCATTTGATATAATTTAAAATTTTTAGCATTTGCAAAAGCGAGAAGCATTCGAATAGACTCTAACCTTGCAACTGGTGCAAAGGTTTCATCATAATCGATACCTTCTTGTTGATTGTACCCCTTGGCAACTAAACGTGCCTTGTTTCGGGTGACTTCACCGTTTTCGTCTACCTTGTTACGAAAAACCCATCGTGTGCCAATAATGGTTTGACCGCTAGGGCAAGGAACTAAGTCCCACACATCATTCCTAGTAAACTGGTTTAACTCTTCTTGCATGGCCATTATCCAATCCTCATCACCTAAAGCTTCTTCTATGTTTTTAGGTTCAATGGCTGAGATAAAGGCGTGAAAGGCACAAAGGGTATGGATTTGTGATCTAGTCGTTCTTTGGTTTAGGTCACCTATGATTTGATCTACGGGATGGCCTCTAGATGTTCTAAGGTTAGGATCATCTACTCCTTGTGGAACATAACATGGAGGGGCATCACTAGATTCTACATTTGTAAAAGATTGGGTACCTAAGTCCAAGGTTCTAAGATGTTGGGCTAGTGCATCTCCTTCACAACCATTATCATTTACTAAGGGTGCACTAGGTTTAGGAGGACTTTCATCAAAGCTTACATTTAGGGATTCTTCTACAACCATGGTCTCTTTATTAAGGACTCTATAGGCTTTGCTATTCCAAGAATAACCAAGGAATACTCCCTCATAGGCTTTTGGGTCAAATTTGGTCAAATAAGATTTGGTGTCTAAAATAAAACATTTACAACCAAATACCTTAAGATGGGCTAAGGAAGGCTTTCTACCACGTAGGATCTCATAAGGGGTCTTATTTAGGATACTCCTAATTAGCACACGATTGAGGACATAGGTCGCGGTAGCTACGGCATCACACCAAAACTTTTGGGGAACTTGATGTTCATTAAGCATAGTCCTACTCATTTCTTGTAGGGTTCTATTTTTCCTCTCCACAACCCCATTAGATTGAGGAGTGCGAGGAGCAGAAAAATTGTGCGTTATACCATATTTGTCGCAAAACGCACCAAATTGAGTTTCATTATCGAATTCGCGTCCATGGTCCGTACGAATCGAAACAATCGTGCAACCTTGTTGGTTTTGAATTCGTTTTCCCAAAATCTTAAATTTTTGAAAAGCTTCATTTTTATGTTTTAAAAATAAAGTCCACGTATAACGGGAAAAATCATCTACAATTACTAGAGTGTAATAATTTCCTCCAAAACTTTGAATGGCCATAGGGCCAAAAAGATCCATGTGTAAAAGTTCTAAAACTCTTTTAGTTGAAATCACATTTTTTGATTTATGAGAAACATGAGTTTGTTTGCCGACACGACATGCATCACAAAAATGATTGTCAAATTTTAATTTTGGAAGGTTACTCACAAGCTCCTTATTTTTCAAATTTTGAATTAATCTAAGGTTAGCGTGACCTAAACGTCTATGCCACAAAGTCGAATTATCATATACGGAAGATAAACAAACATTTTCATTTACATCAGTTTTACAAACATAAAGATTTCCTTTTATAACCCCATTTAAAAGAACTTTACCATTTTTCAGAATTTTGCAAGAGTTTTCTTCAAAAACAACAATTATACCATTTGTGCACAGTTGACGAACACTTAGCAAGTTAAATTTCAAATTATCAACATGCGTAACATCTAAAAAAGTAACATTGTTGCAAGAAATTGTACCTTTCCCAATTACCTTTCCTTTGGAGTTTCCTCCAAAAATTACTAGTCCACCATCACATGACTCATATGATGAAAAAAGATTATGGTTTCCGGTCATGTGACGTGTGCATCCACTATCAAGAATCCAATCCATATCAAGATTTATCTACAACATTTAAAGTACAACTTTTATGGTCCCCACACCTTATGGGTCCTTGACAATTAGTTTCAATGTCAACCAACATGCATATATATAAAGTCAAACAGAATATATATATATATAATACATTACACAATATTAATATATATATATAATACATCAAACAATATTAATATATATATAATATATTAAACACACAAAGTATATATATATATGTAGTGCGTAGGTATATATATATATAAACAGTACATATATATATAAACAATATAAAAGTACATATACTATTATATTACTTATATATAATATATACAATAAATCATATTCAAATTATATATATAATATGTAACACATTTAAAGCCATAAACGCATGCCACCGGGATTATCAACACTAAAGGAGCCTTTAGGAATCCACTTTGGTACCATTTTAATTTTACGATCATATTTATCAAAGACGTAAAAAGGAGCATGCATATTCACACTATTTTTTGGTCTAGAAAATTTACTATTATACATGCATGCATAGGATTTCCTAGACTTATAATTCACATTATTTATGTTGGACATATATGAGGATTTTTGCACATACGGTTTTCTCATTTCAACATTTTTAGGTGGTTCAAAATATCTTTTGATAGGCATACATAAGCACTTATCTTTACACATATCGGAACCAACGCCTTTTCTACAATTAGTGCTATTTGACATTTTTAACATTTTAAGCACTTTCTCATTGCTACTTTGAAAGGCATGTGCTAACAAATTATCTTTTTCATGTTTATCACATTTTTCTTTTAAACATGCATTTTCCTTTTTAAGCACATCACAACTAGCACATAAATCATTTTCAACTATTCTTTTCTCAAGGCATGCAATTTCTTTATTTAAAATGTCACAAGAATTGCAAACATATTTTTCACTTAATTTATTTTCTAAATTTATGATTTTTTCATTATCGCATGCAATTTTTTGTTTGCTATCATGAATTTCCTTTTTACTTAATAATAATTCTTCCTTTAGTTTTGCGTTCTCATCTTTATAATTATTTGTAAGCATAACCATTTTTTGAAAGGCATCATTTAACATATCAAGATCATCATCATCATTACTTTCATCATCACTAGAGTAATTTGAGTAACACGAGTTTACCTCATCGTCGCCTTCCGCCATGAGACAAGTGGCTTCATACTCATTTTCATCTTCACTTGCGCTCCACGCGCCTCCAACGAAGGCTTTCTCCTTCTTGAGTTTAGGTTTATTTCTTTTTGGACACTCGTTGGCATAGTGATCCTTGTCTCCACATGAGTAGCAAAAGCCCTTCTTTTTCTTGGCTTCTTCATCATCGCTTGATTCGCCATCTTTATTTATTTTGTCGTTCCGTTTATGGAACTTTCGGCTTCGGTTTTCTCCACCACGGCGATAATCTCCTTTTCTTTGAAACCTATCATTTCTTGAAAACTTTTTGTTAGCTAAAAATTTAGAAAAATTTCTTACCAACATGGCTACATCGTCAAGATGTTCGGATTGATCCTTTGAGGAGTTAGCTTTCTCCTTCTTTTTCTTCTTCTCCTTCTCGTCACTTGAAGTTGAAGCTTTAAGCGCCAAAGATTTCTTTTTATCGTGCTCCCGATCTTTGTTCCTTTTTAGTGCAATTTCATGCACTTTGAGATTTCCAATGAGATCATCTAATTTCATCATTGAGAGGTCACGGGAGTCTTCCAACGATGTGATTTTCGGCATCCACTCCGGAGGAAGCGCTCGAAGAATTTTTCGCACGTAATCTTCGTTTGGATAAGTTCTACCAAGACCTTTCAAGCTCACCATGATAAGGTTAAAACGTTTAAACATTGAGTCGATTGACTCATCTTTTAACATCTCAAACATTTCATAATCATGTACAAGAATATTTATTTTTGAGCTTTTGACTTGAGAATTTCCTCTATGAGTGTTATTTAGATTTTCCCAAATATCGTGAGCAGTTTCACAAGAATAAACACGTTCAATCTCATCTTTAGTAAGTGCCGAAAAAAGAATATTTTTAGCTTCAAAATTTAAGCAAACCCAAGCATCCTCAGCGGCGGACCATTCCGCTACTGGTTTTTCACTAATTACTCCATCTTTGGTTTTGGTGGGTTTATAATCTCCATTTTTAATAATGTCCCAAATTTTTCGACTTTTGCCACGAACGTAGCATTCAAAAAGATTTGCCCAAAGACCAAAATTTTCGGTGTCAATTTGCGGAATTTTTGTAGAGATAATTCCCTCAGAGGTTGCCATTTAAAATAGGAACAAGTTTTAAAAATACAACGATTTTTAAAAGAAACTTGCAACCTGCTCTGATACCAATTGTTAGGACAACCTTAGGGGGGGGGGAAAGGTTGTATTTAAAAATATTTCACAAATAAAAATTCTCTTATCAAAATCAACAATAAATATTGCATGCACAACAAATATATAAATAAAATTAAGTGCACAACGGGAATATAGAGAGATAAGGGTAGAGAATGTTGATACCGACACCGAGATTTAAAGTGGTTCACCACCAACTGGCTGGCTAGTCCACTTGCCGAGACACTTCTCGACACACTGATTCACTATAAGTGTTCTTTATGGTAGAACACAAACCTTGATACAATGATAATAAAATCTCTTGCTTTTGCTCGAGAACGTGAATCACTCACACTATTCAAATACTTACAAGAGAATATATCTCACAATATTAATCACTCTTGTATAAGTATAACACTTGGATTTGTGAGAGGTTGATCACTCAAAAAAATTATAACTTGATTAAGTTATTAAATGAGATGAGGAGCTGAGTAATCCTTTTTGAGCTTGGTATTCAATGTCTGTTTAGTCTTCTAATAAATGCTGAGAAGCTGCATGTATTTAAGCTGGACCTGGCAACGGTCAAAAGCTCACCGCGGTATACCGCCTATATGGGCGCGGTATACCGCCCAGAAAAAGTAGCTGGCCAAAAATAGGTCAACCTGCAAAAGCAAACCTGCAAAACGGTGTAGCAGAGCCGCGGTATACCGCCATACACCACGCGGTATACCGCCTGACAAAGTGGCTGACAAAAAGTGAGTCAACCTGCAAAAGCCTGCAACTCGTAACAGTGCCGCGGTATACCGCCGAGCATCACGCGGTATACCGCCTGAAAAAGGTGCCTGCGTCAGGAGTGACCATAGCTTAAAAAGGCAACTTAATTCCTTTTGTTTTATTCCAAAAAAAAGTCAACATTCTAAAATCAATTTAAATCAAAGATTTAAAAATAGTGTTGGGTTAGGTTTTTTTAAAATATCCAAGTGGTATATTATTTTAGGGTGTTTATTATTATGAGATATATGATGACGTAAACACCAGTCTTGGACTCTTCAGATAAAATCTTCATGTTGTCCAATAAGCTGCACACTTGGATAAAATTGTTAGAAAAACAATAATACGGTGTGTTTGTAATCATCAAAATAAATATATAAAATATATAGAGATGTGGTACACTTGCACCAACAAACTTCATTTTGACTAATATTGAATATCTTTAGATACATACATACATATCCATACTTATAATAAATTCAAAAAAAATTCCGTAATCCAAAAAATACGGGATTTATTTCTAAGTTTAAATTCAAATTATTGATATAGTTTGATTTTTTAAATTCTATTTTATTATAGAGTTAACTTCATTTTGACTAATTAATGTTAATTATTCAGTTCTAATTCAAAAAAAAAATTACCCTTATTTTATCCCAAAATAAACTTATTTTAGTATATCCAAAAAATAAACTTATTTTACCCCTAATAAAATTGAACTCGTGTCCTTCTCTGCTGCAAATTTTCTGCTGCAAATTGCAATCAATTTGCCTCTCCTCTCATCACCTGCTTCGTGCTCTTTTGGCGTAGACCCCAAAAGATTCAAGGGTTTTTGTTTGTTTCTTTTGGTTGAGAAGAACCCCTATTGGGGTTTCGGAATCCAACAGAGGTGTGATACAATCAGAACCTTAATGTTTTTTGCCAAGAAAAAAGCTTTAAATTAAATGAGTTTCTTCTCAATGTTCATAACTGATTATTTTATGAATTTATGTTGTGTCGATTTAGATCTTTCACGAAAAACAATCAAAACTACTGTTTTTGGACCAATTTGGGGAATTGGGATTTGACTGAAACTAATTTGGGTTTGTTTTATTTTTTGAAATCATCTTTTCTTTTTTGGGTTGATTTTGATTTCTAAGAATCTTTTAGATTTTTACAATTTTACTATCTCTTTCTTTAGTAATCAAGCTCTGTTTTATCGTTAATATGAACAGGTTTCCATTTCTGTTGTTGGAGAATGTTGTTTTGATCCTTTTTTGCTACTAAACTATGAACAATTAAGATATGAGAGAACAAGTCATATGACATCAGAATGAATTATGCAAATTAATTGATCAATTTACAGTAGATATTTACACCGCTGGGATTTGCACCAAGTTGCTGTTTTGAACCTTTTTCAAAAATATAAATATGCAGATTTTTTAGTCTAGTATATTTGATTATTTATACTTTCTTAATCATGGTTGTATTATTTCCTCTATTATCACGTTTTGGTACAACAATAAGCTAATCCAAACACTTTGTACTGTATATAACTTCTCAATTATAAATTTTTAATATTTATAAATTTTTAATATTTATTCATATTTTTTATTATTTTTTTGCAAAACATCCTTTGTGAAAACTGTCTAAAACAAGGACATTTTGTAACCAGCTGCAAAAAAAACAACTCTAAAGAGAAAAAAGCTTGGAAAAGTAGCATCATACTTTCGATGATCATTCATATCTGTAAGATAAGTTTTCTGACATGATTTAATTTTTTTAAATTACCCTGTGTAATACACAGGTTCAAACCTAGTATATATATATATTGAACGTCATTCGTTTAATAATTTGATTTGAAATAAAGTAAAGTTATTGATTTGAAATAAAGTAAAGTTATTGACTCGAATTTTAAGTTTAGGTTTTCGAATTGCTTCGAGTTCAGATTAGTCGGATTTCGGCTTGGTGTCTGTTGGGTTTGGATATTATGATAATGCAAAAAGTATATATAAATTCAATCAATTTTGAGGACGAATTCAATCAACTGAAAGATTGATGAAATCTATAGTAAGTTAAGAAATTAGAAACATTTCGATGAACTTTAATTTACGATTTTCAAAAGATAATTACATAAATAATTATGTTTATATAATATTTAAAAAAATATATTTATATTATTTCGGGTTTTCGGACGGGTCGGGTAATCAAAGATCAAACCCAACCCGAACCTAAGTATCGCCCAAAAAGTCGCGTTTCGATTTTCGGATTTCAGGATATTCAGGTTTTGCACAAACACATTATTTTCGGTTGGAATTTGGGTTCGGATTTTGGACTATTCGGGTTATGCACGCCTTACACATAACACTATGGTTTATAGCGTTTAGGGCCTAGAAATGGCTAAATAGGTCCAGCCTAACCCGAGACATACTTGGAACCGAGACTGACCGACTCAATACGGGACCGGGTGCCACTGTGATGTTGGCTTTAATTGTGGTGGTGCATGTGTTGTAATTGGTTTTGTGATAATAAAAATTCATTGTCATTAAAAAAAAGTTCTTAAATATTTCTATAAAATAAAAATAATATATGTGTTTATTATATACTGTAAAACATTTATTATAGCTAACTTATTACAATATTTGTTTATTAAATAATGTAAAACAAAAATACTATAAAACATATATTATAGTAAATATTTCTTAAATTTATAGTATTTTTGTTTTATTCTTAATTAATATAATATATGTTTTAAATTTATACTAGAAGTCTACTCGCGCAATTCAGTGTGATATATCTCGATTTTAATGTTCTAAATTATTTTAATTGGTTTTGAGAAAACGATCAAAGTTTTTTTTTATAAAGTTGTTTAAAGAATGACGTTTTTTGAGGAGTTCATGATTTGAGGATTTGAAAGTGGTTAGAGGTAAGGATTAATTAATAAGAGTCCACGATTTAAGGATTTGAAAGTTGTTAAAAAGTATTTTCTTAACGTATTTTAGTTAATATTGGGCTCATTTCAAAATAATATAATTAAATCAAAAAATAAGAAAAGTATCGACGAATAATAATATAATTAAGTCAAAAAATAACGTAAACGTATGACATATAATAATACAATTAAATCAAAAAATATTCAATATTAGGCTCATTTCGAAGGTATCGACGAGACGATTATAATGGTGTAACTTGTTAAAATTTAAAAGTATTTTTTTAACGCATTTTAGTTAATATACGATTATATGTGTTAATATAATGAAAGTGTAAAATGGTAAATAAAAAACTAAAAGTTATAAAGTAAATTAAATAAATAAGTTTAAGGATGTAAAGTGTAACTTTAAATTAAAAAAATAAAAAATTAAGGGATACGAGAGGGAGGGGTATACAAAGTTGCAGGTGGGTTTAGAATAACCCTAAATAAATCATTCAAAACTAGTGTTATACTCGTCCGGTGGCCGGGTATACGACATGACTTTAATATAAATTCAGTTATTTGAGTGGTCAACCTTTAACTAACACAGTTAAAACAATTCAGACATTTCAAGGGGAACACAGACTTCCAGATCTTTAATCTTCTTTACTATTGGGCTAACTTAAAGCCCACCCTTCAACATTTTAAAAACCCACAATCTAAACACCTGATAAACAACTTCATATTAAAGTCCCATGATCATCCTGCTATATACACAACAACATGCACCCATCTTGATTTAATAACCAACAAATAAAATGCAACTCCAGTAAGCCCCCAAATAAGTCCCAACAATAAACCAATTCCAATATTGCAATCAGGTAAACAAAATTATGGATTGAACAACAACTATATAATTGAATTTTCCATCAACACAACCATGTAAAATCCATCCTAACCACCATATCAGATTCAAAAAGGACCAGATCTAAATCACAGAACATATGCTTTCTTCAAGCAATAGAAATTAATTCAAAGTCGATACAAAATCCATAACAATCCATCTATTCCCATATTCGGATAAAAATGTAGTGATATAAACCGATTTGAACTCGACTTTATATATATAGTATGAATAAAAGAAATTGTTGAAGGACAAGCTTGATAGTTTTAAAACATACAGGTGTTGTGGCTCTTGTGAGTCGCTAGGATGTCGAGTTTTCAACAGATGCTAAAGCGATGATTCAAGATATCACATGTTTCTTCACCTGAAACGGTTTCCCTCTTCTGGTGCTCTAATACAGTGGGGCACACAAGAATAAGGCAACCTAATGCAATATTGCAGAATTTAAAATGTCAGTTTAAGTTTACACTTCATCAGAATAACCATTGAACGGACTATCGCATAAACAACTAACTAACCTCAATGCATAATGTAGCCGCTTCTCTCACGCGTGGATTAAGGCCATATATAACATCTGTAATATCTGATCATATGAAGATGAGAGGGAGAGAAGGTGCAAGTATTAGAATGTTTTTTAATGTTGAAACTATGAAATTGAAAGCCTCCTGAAACTCTAGCAAACAACATACAGGAGGAAGAATGGCATGTTGCAGGGGTAGCTCTGTAGATGCAAATAGACCAATGGCAGATGGTACAGTTCTTGCAACTCTTCTCAACCCTCCAGCTTTTGTGAGTCCAAGCATTAGATCCAACTCTTTCAATAATAAGAGTTGGTGATGAAACCTGCACCACCACCAAGAGGCAAGCTAGTAAACCTTTCAGTTGATTGTTTTCCTATTACTTTCAATTACCATAGAATATAGCTAAACACATGTATGTTATAAGAAACACATGAAGGAAGAGATCTAAACAATGCATGTAGTTTAAGAAATCAGACTGACACACCACTATCAATAATGGTCAATGTGTTGCTGGTCTTGTCAGGAATTATGTGGATGAAGAGCTCTGGTTGAGAATCCAACTTGCTCTTATCAGACAAGCTCTCGAAACGAATTTTATCCAAGACCTACATAAAACATTTCAAGTCCATATCAGAAAAGTTTTCATGTTCTCTACCATGTCCAGGAATGTACTATATTAGAAAAAATATACTTGAGCCATAATGGTATTGCAAAAATAGAAGGCCTGTCAACTTTCACTTGTTTTTTGGATGTAGAGTGGGTTAATTTAAGATATAGTATAACCCTATAAAGTATATACACTACACCTTGGCAGCATAACTTTAAAAATGACAAATCAAAATTCCCTCTACTATTCTTTTGTTTGGTTTGATATGCTTGCGGGTTTACAGAAACCGAGCTCCATCGTTTCAATGGCCCAAAGATATATCCAGGAAGGGGTATTAGATTTGTTATATCGGCCTCTAAGGTATATGATGCGATTTTGCATTAAGATTGTTATTTTTATTTTTGTCCTGTTGCCGTGATTATGAATTAAGATATGCTTTTCTAAGGTATACACTGAGCTGTGTTGCTGCAGGTTGTTTTGGAGTTTTTTGAAACCAAAAACTTACCAGAGACCCACAAGCGAAGAGTTGGTGTCTTTTACAGTAAGGCAAAGTCTGATGGGATCTTCAATGTCAAGAGGAAACTCAGTAGAGGACTCGGCAGAACCAAATATCTACAAAATTAAATTCTTATAAGCATAGACATGACAGAAACCCATTCAATATAAACCACATTAAAATTGGAAAATCATAACCGAAACCCAATCAATATAAACAAAAAATCAACTTACACAATGCTTAGAAAATATTGAGAGGAATTAGTCCTCAGTTGAGATTACCCTTTTTATTGGGGATGCTCAATGGATTTATAAATGGACAAAAACCAAAAAAATTCCACGCACAGGGACAAAATCTGTGACATTTTATAACAAAGTTAGGGGCTGTTTGGCAGTTGCTAAATGGGCCGACCATGTCAAATTCATATTCAATATCAAATTCAGACGTTTTTGCATAACCACGATGGCCATCTTGTAATTTCAAAACAGCAGGGACAAAAAGTGTTATTTTTGACAAACCACAGGAACCAATATGAGGCTCAGATGTGTAAACGATGGAACAAAGAGGATAAATCCACAATGGCTGCAAACTTATTGCCCTGCCAAGATGCAAATCATCTCAACTTTGATCCAATCCCACTCACATGCATCCATATTCATCATCACTGCCTCGAAGAACCTTGCTATTGGGGATGCTCTTGGATTTATAAATGGACAAAAACCAAAAAATTTCCACGCACAGGGACAATATCTGTGACATTTTATAACAATGTTAGGGGCTGTTTGGCAGTTGCTAAATGGGCCAACCATGTCAAATTCATATTCAATATCAAATTCAGACGTTTTTGCTTAACCTCGATGGCCATCTTGTAATTTCAAAACTGCAGGGACAAAAAGTGTTATTTTTGACAAACCACAGGAACCAATATGAGGCTCAGATGTGTAAATGATGGAACAAAGAGGATAAATCCGCAATGGCTGAAAACTTATTGCCCTGCCAAGATGCAAATCATCTCAACTTTGATCCAATCCCACTCACATGCATCCATATTCATCATCACTGCCTCGAAGGACCTTACTATTGGGGATGCTCATTGGATTTATAAATGGACAAAAACCAAAACAATTCCACGCACAGGGACAATATCTGTGACATTTATAACAAAGTTAGGGGCTGTTTGGCAGTTGCTAAATGGGCCGACCATGTCAAATTCATATTCAATATCAAATTCAGACGTTTTTGCTTAACCACGATGGCCATCTTGTAATTTCAAAACTGCAGCGACAAAAAGTGTTATTTTTGACAAACCACAGGAACCAATATGAGGCTCAGATGTGTAAACGATGGAACAAAGAGGACAAATCTGCCATGGCTGCAAGCTTATTGCCCTGCCAAGATGCAAATCATCTCAACTTTGATCCAATCCCACTCACATGCATCCATATTCATCATCACTGCCTCGAAGAACCTTGCTATTGGGCATGCTCATTGGATTTATAAATGGACAAAAACAAAAAAAAATCCACTCACAGGGACAAAATCTGTGACATTTTATAACAAAGTTAGGGGCTGTTTGGCAGTTGCTAAATGGGCCGACCATGTCAAATTCATATTCCGACTGCCAAAAAGTAGAAATGATAAAAGAAATTAGATCACCAACTCAGAAAAGATACCAGAACATAAAACCATACCTTGAGTGAGATGGATAATTTTTTCCATTCTTCTCGTTCATCTTCCGTGTCTTGTTTGAAGCTTGCAAGAACCTTAATCTTGGTTATGCAGTAAAATCGATTCTAATATCAAAATCGATTTTAATATCAAAATCGATTCCAAAACTAAACAACAAAATCAAGTTCAAAAGCAAAAATCGATTTTGAAAACCTACCGACAATAACAAAATCAAATTCAAATTCAGATACATATTCATAGAACAAAAAGATCAACTAAACCTTGTTTCATGATTTTGGAGACATAGTAAGCCACTTCTCCGATGGCCACTAATAACGGAATTAATCCTTCACCAGGGGTGATTGATCTCTATTGATCTATTCTTCTTTACCCCCCAAATTTCAAAATCAGTCGATTGCCCTCAATTTCCAAAATCTTATGGCGAGTCATGTATGTAGTGAAGAATATATCAGGGATGGCAAATTTATGTGAACTGAAAATGGAGGCACAAACCTGTTCCAAGACTTGTTTCATTCTGGTTCGGAACTCCATTAGGGTTTCTGAGACTATCGCCCTCCATCTCTTTTTCCCTCTCTTCTCCAAACAACTCCAAAAAAAAGTTAGACTTACCCCAAAAATAAACGCCAATGGAATTAAGGTTTGGTATTTATAGATAAAAACTTTACTTAGAGGGGATGGTGGGAGACTCAGAACGTGGTTGGAGGTTGAAGGGGGAGAGAAATCAGGCGAGGGGGAGGGTTCGTGTGAGAGAAATCAGGCCAGGGGGAGGGAGATGCTTAATGGGCTGAATGAATTGGCTTAATGAATTTAACGGTGGAGATACAAAGTTGGAATGAGTTTATACGGCCCAGATTGATCCAAAGGTGGTTGGACTCAACTGGGTCCATAGTATAGGTAATAAGGCGGATCAAAAATTCCTTCAACCTCAGATATTCATTCCATTACGTTGAGAGAAAGACGGGAACGTGGGCAAGGAGAAGAATCCGGGGAAGGGAGAGGTTGTGCAGTTGAGAGGGCGAACTGATTTCAATTGCTGCTGTAAGAGGTGTACATTAAGCTTTAGAAATGGTATTCTTGAAAATAACCGAAATAGAATCTATAAATCTGATGCAAACGTTGTTGTGCAGACTGCAGACTAAGGCTTAAGTATGTCTTTTTTTTAACATTCTGTATCATAAAGGAAATAAATTAAAGCATGTTAAAATCTGGTGATCATATGGAATGCTTAATTAAGATGAAGCTTGTATGGCTTGTGAACAAACAGACGAGACAATGCAAAATAGTAGTCTCACCAGATACCCTGTTGTCGGAGTCTTGTCTTCAGCTGGTCAGTTTCATGCTTGATTGCTTTGTCCTCCTTGTCATCCAAGTTAGGCTGTCAGAAGGCAAGAAAGAAAGAGTTGGAAATCCATTATTTCGAGAAATAATCGGTTCAGTGAACACGTATAGCAATCAGTCATCGCTAGGATATCATCAATTCGTAAAATAATAAGGATTTTCTACCTCTCATTCGCTGGAAATTTGTTCTTGTGGACTACGCTTCCCGTCTTATCCTCTGGGATTCTTTGAATATTCCCTCCCTCTGCAATTCTTTGAATATTCCCTTTCGCACTCGATTTCAGTAAATTATAATTAGATCCATCAAAAAGTAGGAGGATGCTAAATAAGCCTATCAATTCAATATCAATGTACATAGCAGGACATGAAAAGTTCCTTTTAATCTTTTTAGATGTTTGTGAAAAATAAATTTCTAACTCATGCAACTAACATTATAATAGTGAGTTGCAGTAAAAAAATACAATATTTTTTTATTTTTATGATAATAGCAAATGGCTCATCTTTCAGGGCAGAGAAGTTGGCAGTGCAATTAAAAATATGGTCTCTTTGGCATAAGTGTTGGTTTCAAGCCCCTTCCCTTGAGTGTTGACATTAAAAAAAGAATGTCGTTGTTATTCAATATTTATATGGTTTAACATATACATAAGTTGATAGAGCTCTCTAAAACTACATCATGATTTGTACTCTTAGCGGAGACAATTAGCGACCGGTGAAAAGAATTTCAAAGAATTATAGTCAAGGAATAACAAAGATTTCCTCAATTCTCCGAAACTCTCTTTCTAACAGTTGGTGTATTTCACATTTCATTGTTAAGAAACATTTACATGATAAATGTATGGAAACAACATAACACTGAAGTTCCACAAGGATGCACTTCAAATTAATTTACCTCATGTGAATTCAATTTACCTCAAATTCTGCAGCCCCCATCACAAGTAGTAGCAGTACTTGGTAAATTAGTAGATGAAACACTGTCTGATGACAGACCTGCATGAAAATCCCAGAATCAAATGGTGTATTATCACTATATGGAGAGTAAGCACCTTTTAAAACTTCGCCTTTCATAACCTGTCATGCGATCATTTCCACAATACAAAAAATTTGTATCATGATAACAATCTTAAAGAAATGTTTTTCATCATCAAAAGTACAATTCAATAAACAAAAATACTAATGATTCACATATGCTTTTCAAGAGCGATCTACAACCGTTCATGTAACACAATGATCAAGAAATCAAACCATCAGCAGGTGATTCAAGTTGCATCCCAGCCATGCAATTCTTACCCATTCAATGTTAACCACTCCTAAACATAAATAAATGCATAAACATAGATCAAATATAGAGGTTAGAGTTGCATTCCAGCCTTATTTATTTGCTGGTTTGGTTGACTTGAGCATCAACTACGTCAATAAGTCTTTAACATATCTTTTCATTGCCTCCGGTCACTATCTGTTCAACCGACATTTACAAAGAGAATCAAAACAACAAATAAAACCGAAATTAGTAGTACTCCTATTCTTAAAAACTGGTTCTGATTTATAACAATGGATGGATGGTAAATCATGAACCCCAAACACTTCAAAGCCTGTGCAGCACTGCAATTAAACGAATCCATCCACACAACCAACTCATAAGAAAACAGGCTTATCGGATGTTCGAATACAACAATCAATTATATTAATAATAATAAAAAAAAACTTACATTTCCTCGTCATCATCTGAAATATCGTTCGCCATCGACGACAAAAGAACATGAGACGAATCAGCCAGCGATTGAAGGAGGGAAGGATCAGTAGTTGAGTGTTCTTCGAGTTGCAATAACGTCAAGTAAGCGGATGATTTGTCGGATTTTGAGTCGATACCAGCAGAAGATGACAAAAGGGTTTTCAATTCATCGAGTTGGTTCGTTACATCCCCCATTGTTTCTCGCTAAAATTTGGAGAAATTTCGACGGTCGATGGTTTGTGGGATAAACCCTAGTTTTCTCGCTGCTTGGCGCCATAAATAAATTTCCATCCATCTTGAAGGGGTAAAATCTAAGAACAATGCGAAATGGAAGAAGAAGAAGAAGAAGAAGAAGAAGTAAATAAGGAGAGAAAAGCAAAGTTGGGAGGCTTGAAAACTGTAATCAGAGAGTGAGGGCGAGAGGGGGAGTTGAGTTTGTGAAGGAGAAACTGCATTCGTGAGAGAAAAAGGAGGACCGGAGGTTGAAGGCGGAGACTTCTGTGAGATAAACCGAGTGAATAGGAAAGAGAGGGAGATTAAGCTGGCTGAACGAAGTGGCTTAATTAATTTGAACGACCAAGATCAAAATATGGAATGAGTTTAAAGGACCCAGATTGATTCAAAGGTGGTTGGACTCAACTGGTCCATAGAATAGGTAATCTTAGATATTTAGTTTTTCAAAAAAATCTATAATGAACTAGAAGCCAAAAAATGATATCGCATGGAGAGTATATATTATAAAACAAAATTCAAAAAAAATAAAAAAAAAATAAAGGATAGATGTTAGAGGATTCGAACACTGGGTAAGTGAACGGTAAACGACAAACATGCGGTATGCCTTGCCGCTGCACTAAAAGTAATTTTTGGTTAAATATCTGTATTAAATAATATATGTATATATATATATAGTAATTTTATTACAAATAAAGACATTTAAAAATATCCCGAGGCCCCCGACGACTGAAGGCCCTGGCGGAGCAACCGCCAACCCTCAATTTATCAAAAAAATTTGATATACTAATTTTCTAATACTTAACAATTCATGGGTGAATTTACTTTTATTTAAATCCCTCTTTAGGTTTCAAAAAAATTTGATATACTAATTTTCTAATACTTAACAATTCATGGGTGAATGTACTTTTATTTAAATCCCTCTTTAGGCCCATTAACTTAATACTAATAATTCATGGGGTAATTTTTTTTTAAATGGGTACACCACTACACCATAGACCATACACGTGACTTTGTTTAAAATCAACTAAAAAAAGAAAGTCTTCTAAATTCCCAAATTTAAGCAGAGTTCTTCTCGATATAGCATTTTTAACTATGAACATTGTGAATAATAGATTGTGCTGGATAAATGATTGCTTGATTTCTTATATTAAAAAAGATATTTTTATTGAGATAGATAATGAAGACATTACAAATAAGTTTTAGAAAATGAAAACTCGTCGAGGTCACTATTGAAATTGTATAGGTTGGTGTTTCAACAATGTACGATCATCACATTTTTGCTTGCTATTTTCAGAAAAAAAAAATATTTTCTTTCTTTAATTTGTTTTATTTATAAGGCCACCCGTACCGCCCTCGGGTACGGGATCGGGTAAGGCCGAGGTGGCAATCAGGGTTAGCAGGTAAGGGGGTACCGGGGGGGAGCGGATAAGGCCATCGGGTTCATGAACCCGCACATACCCGATGTTTTTGGTTTTATTTTCATAGGGTTGGGTTCAGCGGGTAAGAGTGGGTTTGGTGGGTAGACGGTACTCCACTTTAGGATAAGGAGGGTAGGAAAGAGAAAAGTTGATGTGACGCTGAGGTGGCAATTGGATTCAGTGGATTTATTGGGTAGCGATACTCATGGTCTTATTGCTGCTCCTCCTAGACTAAAATTCTGGCTCCGCCTGGGTATCAAATTCTGGATTTGTGAGACATCAAGAGTTCAAGACCATATCTTGACGTTAAGTTGTAGGCATGTGTAAACACCGAAGACTAATTTGGAAAATTGTCATATCTAATTAAAAGCGCATGATCAAATGGAAATTAATTAAGAGTCTAACGAACGAGAGAGAGAGAGAGAGAGAGCATGGACAATGAAAGTCAAAGAAAGGTGGCAATAATAAAAGACATCAAATGACCTCTCCGGAATAAAATATGCCTTCAATGAAAGAAAACAATTACAAATGGAGACTAATAAATGCCCAACGTTGCTGCAGTCAACTAGAAAATATGAATATATATATATATATATACATTAATGAAGTCAAATTTACAAAATCATGAAACTAGGTATGGTTTGTACGAGTTTGTACAAACTAGTTGGTTTGTACCCGATACCACCCCTATATAGGTTGGGTATCAAATACAAACCAACTAGTTTGTACAAACTCGTACAAACCATATATACATAGCTTCATGATTTTGTAAATTTGGCTTCATGAATGTATATATATATATATATTTTGGCTTCATGAATATATCATTTGACATTTTTAACTAATTTTTTTACAAAAATACCCTTATTTTTGTAAAAAAATTAGTTAAAAATGCCAAATGATATATTCATGAAGCCAAAATATATATATATATACATTCATGAAGCCAAATTTACAAAATCATGAAACTAGGTATGGTTTGTACGAGTTTGTACAAACTAGTTGGTTTGTACCCGATACCACCCTTATATATATATATATATATATATATATATATATATATATATATATATATATATAGCCTTAGGTTCAATAGAGAAGTGCAAATATTTAGAGAAATAGAGAAGTAAAAAAACACGGGACCGTTCATATATGAACGTTCATATATAAACAGTCATATATAAACGTTCATATATGAACGTTCATATGAACGTTCAGATATGACTGTTATATGAACGTTCATATATGACTGTTTATATATGAACGTTCATATATGAACGGTCCCGTGTTTTTTACTTCTCTATTTCTCTAAATATTTGCACTTCTCTATTGAACCTTTCCCTATATATATATATATATATATATATATATATATATATATAGGGGAGAGATCATGAGAAAACCATTACTAATTTGAAAACTTTACAAACCTCAACTAACCAATCAAATTTTTTCTAGCCTTTTAATTTTAATTTTATGATAAAGGGTAATTCAGTCTTTTTCATTTAACCCGTTTAATTATAGAAACTGAATTAATTACAATTAATTAATTATGTTAGATTCTTAATCAAATTAAATCTCTACTTTTATGGTAAAAAAATCGGTTATCATACCAATCTTCTTTGAATTTCATAAAGC
This sequence comes from Saussurea involucrata, assembly GCA_033807775.1. Classification (NCBI taxonomy): domain Eukaryota; kingdom Viridiplantae; phylum Streptophyta; class Magnoliopsida; order Asterales; family Asteraceae; genus Saussurea; species Saussurea involucrata. The sequence goes on along the minus strand of CM066312.1, from coordinate 94,390,319 downwards.
ATATAACTTTCTGGAAGTTTACGTAAATTTCAATGGGATTCTTAGTCAAATGTGGTGTCTTTGTGTATTGTGAATGCTCTTGAATGTGGTTGTAAATTTCACTAATGAGCTATTAAAGTGTTTTTCATCGAGTAAAAATCCCATTGATGACCAGTTCATTGAAATTTTGAATGAACAGTCCTTGTTTGCCATTGACAAGGATGTTGAAGTAAAAATCTCATTGATGACCAGTAAAAATCCCATTGATGACCAGTAAAAATCCCATGTTTGCAGGTTGCGTTCAACACCATGTTCATCATATCGGCTGAGTTTTCATCACCATGTTCATCATCATCATCTGTTTTCATCTGAGTTTTCATCACCATCACGTGAGTTTTCATCATCATCATCTGAGTTTTCATCATCTGAGTTCATCATCATCATCTGAGTTCATCATCATCATCTGAGTTTTCATCATCTGAGTTCATCATCATCTGAGTTTTCATCATTTGAGTTCATCATCATCATCTGAGTTTTCATCACCATGTTCATCATCATCTGTTTTCATCACCATGTTCATCATCATCAGCTGGGTTTTGTTTTGCAGATTAATTGGTGAAGGGTCTTTGGGTTTGTTTGATTGATTTTCTTCCTGAAATGGTGCACACGATAGATAATCTGATTTAATTTTACATTATTTCCATTATTAAGTTCAATGAAAAATTACCCATTTACCCTTTAATGCTTTTCCGGTAGATTAAAATTATTTTCTTAATTTCATTATTACCATATTTAAACCAATTTAATCTAGACCATTGATTATACTAATCTATGGTGATAAGGTGGGTTTCATAGATTGCAAATTAACAGTGGTTTGCAAATGAAACCACCTATATATATATAGGGTCAAGTTCAAGAGAAAAGCTCAAATAAATGAAAAACCGGAAAACCACGAAAAAACGGATGAAAAAGTATATCAATATGGATGTCAAATTAACGAGAAAAATATTGTCGTTTATTTGGTGTAATTTATTTCGTTCGAAATTTGTTTATTTTTCGTATTTTTTCGAATAAAAAATAGAGGGGCGAGGTTTTTTTAATTTAATTAATATTGTTGTAACCGCCTGTTTAATCACATCCATCAGATTATCTAATCTAACGGTCGATTAGGTGTTTTTTAGTTTTTCTCCTGAACCCCCCCCCCCCCCTCTCTCTCTCTCTCTCTCTCTCTCTCTATATATATATATATATATATATATATGTGTATATATAGCCACAAGTTCAAATGAGAACTGCTAAATATATGAGAACTAGAGAAGTGATCTTGATCATTTATTCGGTCAAGATCGGTTTTAATTGATCAAAAGTTGACGCTTTGACTGGTTAAAAGTTGCGGTTTTGACTAGTCAAAAGTTGCGGTTGTTTCAAAAATAGAAGGGCAATTTCGTAACTTTTACAAAAACACGGGACGAGTTCATATATGAACCTGTGTGATTCATATATGAACTATCTATTCATATATGAACCCATGTAATTCACATATGAACTCTTTTTAACTAATTCATATATGAATCTTGTGATTCATGTATGAATCTTTGTGTTTCATATATGAATCTTTGTGTTTCATATATGAATCTTTGTGTTTCATATATGAAACTAATTAACTGTAGGTTCATATATGAATCAGTTGAACAAATTAACTTATTCATATATGAACCTTTGTGTTTCATATATGAAACTAATTAACTGTAGATTCATATGAATTAGTTGAACCAATTAACTGATTCATATATGAACTTTTTTTAACTAATTCTCATATGAACTAATTAACTGATTCATATATGAATCACAAAGATTCATATATTAGTTAGTTAAAAAGAGTTCATATGTGAATTACAAAGGTTCATATATGAACGTATAGTTCATATGTGAATTACACAGATTCATATATGAACTCGTCCCGCGTATTTTTTATGAAACTACCCATTTATCTTGTGCAGATCACGTGAGGAATTATCCGCTGCTTCTCGGTCAAAGCCGTTGATCTTGACCGAATGAATGGCTAAAATCACTTATTTACTTCTCATATATTTAACACTTCTCATTTGAACCTCTCCATATATATATATATATATATATATCCACTATTTTGTAAACCTTTTTTTCTGTGTAAACTTTGGATTTCATGGATTTTCTTGATGAAATTGTTTCATAACACTCATTTTTTGATGAAATTGTTTCATATATTTGTGTTTTTATGTAGTTTCATATTTTTTTCATTCTTATGAAACTGTTTCATATATTTTCTCAGTTTGATGAAACTTTTCGTTTTTACATAAAAAACACAGATATATGAAACAATTTAATCAAGAAATGAATGATATGAAACACTTTCATCAAAATAAATAATTTCATGAAACAATTTCATCAAGAAAACCTATGAAATCCAAAGTTTACACACATTTAGAGGTTTACTGTAATTTCGATATTACATCCGAAACAATAGAGTTTATTCCCGTAATTCAATAGGTAGAATACCTCAAATTACAAACTATGGTTAACCTCAAACAATGCATAGCACAAGTCTCATTACAAAGACTAAAACTACCTCGGGTGATACTTAACCCAAGTACAAGTTGCTACTCCCAAGGATGAATGCGGAAACATCACTTAAGCTATTCACCTCTCGAGCACTTTACTAGCACACGACCCTTCACAGTGTCACTAGAACTACTCCCAACCTAAGACCTGTTGCACATGCCGACAAATAAAAAGGGTTAGGCAAACGCCTAGTGAGTTCAAGAGTTTATAGCATGATTTTAATAATTCTTTAAATGAAAGTTTGCAACATAGATTATGATTTCCAAAAGAGTTTACAAAAAGGGATATAAACGACTCATTTTCCAACGCACCCAAAATCTAGGAGAAAAGTTCCCAAAAGGTATAAAGCGTTTTCCAAAATGAATTACAATCCCAACTCACTCAAATACGTGAATAAACCTTTATTAAGCAAAACCTTCAAATACGGTTGACAACAAAATACTCAACCCATAAATCATGGAAAACCATCCATTTAAATATAACACTTCATTGAAAACATAATACGAAGCAATACTCATGCAAACGTAAAATGTAATGAAGTCCAAATACCATAAATATGGAAGTGACCTGCTTCATTTTAACTTTAATACACATGGAGGGGAATCCAATATTAAAGTCATCCAATCGCAGTCAAATGTATAAGACCAACAATAATAATAAAACAGGGACAATATAAAATCCCAAATAGGTTGGCCAACGACGGGGGAGACCCGTAGTGGATGAACACAAAAGTACGCCACTCTAACAATGTTAATCGTACGACACTTCACTGCATAAAAGCCCAAGTGTCCCATACGACGCCTTACAAGTCACACCCAAAGAGACAGCTGACCTTAGTGAACTATCAATAAGAATACCACCAAAGGCTCGGCACAAGCGGGGATACAACCATGGCATTGCCCCGACATGGCGAAGGTCAATAAAACGCCCGTCAATCAACCTGACAGCTCAACCGGACTCAGCCCTCCTAGTGTACCCTTGAAGGTAAAGGTCATCAAACATGGGGTTCGGTCAAATTCCGCAACACCCAGTAGACCATGAAATAAAGACTGACTCACGTGCCTATGGATCCAATGCAACACAGTCTATAATAATAAGCTCATCCTAGAATGACTAACGCACCCGGGCATGTAAATATTAATAATGCGCAATAAATGCGATATGGTGCAATAAAAGCAAACCATAAATAAGACTCCACATCGAGCCATTAAAATCGGACAAATGTCCCCAAGACTTCATCAACGTCAAAACCGAGCAAAATGCTCAAAACTCATTAGACCCTTAAATAACGGTCATCATAGCATAAAAATGCATTTAAATATCGATTAGGTAAACAAGTACCACAAAATCATTATTAACCCCCAAACTCGACATGGGTTAAATAAAAGGGCTTTCCCAAAAGGACTCATACCCTTATAATTCTCAAAATGACTGTTGACACTAAAATGTGCATTTTCCCAAATGGTTTATAAAATCATTTACACCAATATGATTAAACCATCAAATATACTTCATTTTGAGCAATAAATCTTTTAAGGATATATTTATGATTTTCTACACATCAAATATCCTAAAATCCCAAATATGGGTGTTTTACAACATTTATGAAGATAAACACTTCAAAAGAGTTAAACTCATCAAATAACTCAACAATTTGTAATTTCAAGTAAAACACACAAACATTTGGAAAATAACATTTTTGGCATGTACAAAGTTTTCACAAATCAACTTGAACTCACCTTGCTAGATTTAGGCTAAATCTAGAATTTCCCCCAAACGTAAGCTCCTATGAATGAACTTGAACCTTCAAGCCAAATTTCCAAAAAACCAAGATCCATAAGTTCCAACCATCAATAGTTAGATCTAACCATGTGGAATCATCATCCTCCAACCATTTTACACCAAAAATACCCACTCATATCAAAACCCTAACTTCATAAATGAAGAGGAGAGAAGATTACCTTAACCATACTTGAATCCACCAACCAAAATGTCTCTAGAACCACCAAGATAAACCACAAACTCCTAATCTTCAAAATGGAGTGAAAAGGGTTGGGTGAAACCCTAGAATCTTGATGAAGGAGATGAAGTGGAAGGTTTCCAACAATGGTGATGGTTGATTTGGGGAAGAAGATGAAGAGGAGAGGGGAGATTTAGGGTTTCTAGAGAGAGGGTTCGGTTTTTAGAGAGAGAAAGCTGAGAAATGGAATGGGGTGAGTGAGAGGAAAGAGAGAGAGAGGGAAAGGTCTTAAGAGGAAACAAGAAAAATATCTCAGATGCTTCGCGGACGTCCGCATGGTCCCTCGCGGACGTCCGACTCGAGCTGATCCGAAATCCTCAATTTCTCTGTTGCTTTAGCGGATGATCCGCGGACTTCCGCACCTCGCGGACGTCCGGCCCTTGGCCCCGCGGACGTCCGCAACTCCCAAACTTGCATTTCAATTTTCGGGGTGTTACAATCTTCCCAACCTTAGAAGGATTTCGTCCCCGAAATCTAGATACTTTTCAACCGAAGGCTAACCAACTCGACGCCGACCATAAACCATCAGTTTCTAACTGAACTCTAAATTTTCCCCACACGAACTCCTAAGACAAACCTCGAGCAAACTCTTACCAATGTTGCCCTCCCAGGTACACTGTATTTATGTCCGGGTGAACGTTCCATCCACTGAGTGACCCCAGATCAGACAAACCTCGGTTGTCTCCCAACCTTAGATGTTCCACACTCCTTCGATTGAGGTACAGACTCTAAATCAATCCAAGGTTTAATTAACACCGAGACCAATCGGATCTCTAAATCCAATGGTTCCTACCATTAACTGTCGTTTAATTCCGACGAGCCCTAACAGACTCCAAGAATCTATCCCAACATTAATCATCAAATCGACAGGTTCTTTAATCACACACGAAGGTTATTCCACCAAAACCACTCATCACAACTGAGCATCTTAAGATTACTACAACCGTTGTCATTATTTCTTTAAAATCGGACTGCACCCTCCGAATACGCTAACGGTTCTCGACTTCGAACCCAAAAAGGTTGACACCTAGTCGTACCACTAAGCTTTGAACTCTAACAGAACTCCACACACGAGTTCCGTTCACCGAGCATTCCCACAAAACTAGGGTTATCAATACGGTGTCTAAAGGGTCCTTCATGCGAAAATTGTCCACGACCCAAACAGGGCTGCCGACAAAAACAGTCATACTAACCTCAAAATACGTTACCGCAAATCTAACCCTTCAATTACCACAAGCACATCGACTCGGCCACCGATATCATCCGGCCTATAGTCACATCACATGCCTAAACGCCCAACTTTTCATAGTCGAGGTTCTATACAAACTTACTCTTAACCGGGGTTACTTAACCTTTCCAAGGCCCTAACGAGTTCAAGGTTTTCAAGTGAATTATTTAGCAAATATGCCAATCAACAAAAACTTTTCATAGAAATTTTCAACACAAAGATTTTCATATCAAATTAAACGTACGCGTAAAAACTACTACTATCATTTCGGTAGTTGCGCAAAAATGGACACGCTCGTCCCACATATGAAAATCATATTGAAAATTATTTCATTGCAGTTCAGATTATCAACAAAACGCAAAAGCGTAATAAACACCTTCTTTAAAATAAACCGCTACGGTCCTAGTATGGATTGATTCATGTCATGCACGTAAAGTAACTGCCTACTTTAAATAGTATGCAACAAAAGGTTTGTACGTACTTCGAAAGAAGTTTGAGCGACATACGACTCCAAAGTTCCTTTTCATTCATAAAATGTCATGGGACAAAGTTCACCAACAAAGTTTGTGCGCGTCAGTTTATTTTACAAAAACGATGAAACGATTCATAAATACACTTTGGTCAAAACATAAAATGACATGTGTCAGTTCCAAGTTTAAAGACAAAACCAATACGTTTCCATCATTTGAAGATATCGACTAAAACATCATGAGGGAACCTCAAATTGGGGTAGGCATGCAAGCTTGTAACACTTTCTAGTAGTTTTCTTGAAATGGAATAACATGCACCAAATAGTTCACGACAAAATTTCAAAAGATGAAATTATTTAAATCAATTTCTAAAATTTTCTCATCCGGTCATATAATGACACATGAGTAAAACGTTTCTGACAAGGCTTGCACACAACAATGTGTTTTTTCCAAAACTTAGGAGAAAATAAGTGTTAGTAAATGGTTGACACCAAAAAGGGTTCAAACCGACTTCAAATCTCGAATTGCACCAACAGTGCGTGTCAATGTTCAAAAACATAAGAAATTCCACGCACTATAGTTTTAGGCAAACAATTTTCTAAAATCCTCATCACGGAGCATTTTCATTAAAGTTTCGTACTTGTAATATAAACGTTAAAACGTCAACGCTTAAAAGTTTATTCGTCAAAATATTCAAAATACACATTTTCTCCAAAACCAAAAAGGTTTACAATTTTCCAAAATGTTCGTCGAATCAAAATTGACCAAATGTCGACGACTCACACATTCGTGTTTTCAAAATGTAATGTATTGTGAACTATGCATGATTCCCACAACACTAAGGCATAATTTGACCAAAAGGCCTTCATTTATACAATGAGTTAATAAAATATTTTCACTCACGAATCGTTTCTCAAGGTGTTGAGAAATAATGGTTACCGAGCTATGCATACCCCTAGGTCGATATAATACATTTACATAAATTGATAATAAAACAATCAACTGACCGAAAGCGCAATAAGCAAATTGTTATGAAATATCATCAAGCTGTCCTTTCATGCATTACTTATATCACGATATAAATCAATCCATATATTGAACAAGTTGTAACAAAATGTGCTAACACAAATCTTTGAAAGAGAAAACGCGCGACACTAAAATTCCAAAACTTATCCTTTTTGGTCGCCTCATGGCATAAAATTAATATTTCTCGACAAACCTCAAGTGGGACAAAATGCCCAACATAACTCATAATTTTTCACATAAATAAATGGAGTATGCACATTGTGAAATTGCACTCACACGACACAAAACGTCGTAAAACAAAACTCCATGAAATTCAATGAGCAATGACCTCAAGTCAATAAAATGGCACCGAACATTATGCTTCCAAAAGTCAAATTGCAATAAGCAAAATCATGACTAAAATGCCAAAATTCCAAAAATCCCCTTCTTGTTGTAATACTATATAAACAACATTGTTTAACAAACTCACATTAAACAAATTCTCCAAAATAGCTTTACATAGACATAATGGAAGATAACTTTCCGTCCAAACTTTAACATATGTGGAGGAGATCCAATGTTAAAGTCATAAGCCGTAGTTACTTGCCCAACATCTTAAACATCATAAAAATACGGATATCACTGTACCCGAAAGTAACGTTGGACAATAATAAAGTAAAACAAGTTCCGACGGGGTTTGCAACTCCCGCAATAAAATAATTTCATGCAGGTTCAAAAACCATGATTCAAAATCTTGTGTGTGCTAAACATTTTCCAAGACTTTGTAACACAATCCATATAAGGATTTGAAACACAAGAAATAGTTGATGCAATTTATTTTAAAAATAAATTTTGTGCATAACTTAGTCGGCACTCAACGTCTCAATCCATATTCTTCCAAATTCCTCCAGTCCACTAATGTCATCCGGATGTTCAAACCTCTTAAGGCAAAGTTGGGAATTACATCAATTAACCTTACGGTTTCCTTCTCGAATTAAGGTCGATTCAATAAAATTTTGACCCGAAACGGTCCACTTAAAGAAATCATCATGCTTATTGTCACCCTAAGTGACTAATGCTAGAATCGTCAATCTTTTCCAACGACTAATAGCTTAGAACTTCTTCACTACCCCACGATCATCACATTAAAATAGTACAAGCATGCACATGTAACTAGTAGGTTCACCATGATACTGGCCAGGTGTCATTATGAACGCACCGTACATGATTATCCTTGCTACTCTCAACGTGATTCTCGTTTCTAGCAATTCCATCGACCTCAAAACATCCTATCTTAAAGTGCCTAATGGTGAATTTCACTCTCATTTACTTAAAAGAACGCTAGTTTGAGTCCAGGTATCCAATATCAACACCTAATTCTCTCAAACTTATGCTCTAATACCAACTTCTAACACCCTCGAATTGGGAAAGAGCAACTAATTAAAAATTTCGATATTACATCTGAAACAATAGAGTTTATTCCCGTAATTCAATAGGTAGAATACCTCAAATTACAAACTATGGTTAACCTCAAACAATGCATAGCACAAGTCTCATTACAAAGACTAAAACTACCTCGGGTGATACTTAACCCAAGTACAAGTTGCTACTCCCAAGGATGAATGCGGAAACATCACTTAAGCTATTCACCTCTCGAGCACTTTACTAGCACACGACCTTTCACAGTGTCACTAGAACTACTCCCAACCTGAGACCTGTTGCACATGCCGACAAATAAAAAGGGTTAGTCTAACGCCTAGTGAGTTCAAGAGTTTATAGCATGATTTTAATAATTCTTTAAATGAAAGCTTGCAACGTAGATTATGATTTCCAAAAGAGTTTACAAAAAGGGATATAAACGGCTCATTTTCCAACGCACCCAAAATCTAAGAGAAAAGTTCCCAAAAGGTATAAAGTGTTTTCCAAAATGAATTACAACCCCAACTCACTCAAATACGTGAATAAACCTTTATTAGGCAAAACCTTCAAATACGGTTGACAACAAAATACTCAACCCATAAATCATGAAAAACCATCCATTTAAATATAACACTTCATTGAAAACATAATACGAAGCAATACTCATGCGAACGTAAAATGTAATGAAGTCCAAATACCATAAATATGGAAGTGACCTGCTTCATTTAGACTTTAATACACATGGAGGGGAATCCAATATTAAAGTCATCCAACCGCAGTCAAATGTATAAGACCAACAATAATAATAAAACAGGGACAATATAAAATCCCAAATAGGTTGGCCAACGACGAGGGAGACCCGTAGTGGATGAACACAAAAGTACGCCACTCTAACAATGTTAATCGTACGACACTTCACTGTATAAAAGCCCAAGTGTCCCATACGACGCCTTACAAGTCACACCCAAAGAGACAGCTGACCTTAGTGAAGTATCAATAAGAATACCACCAAAGGCTCGGCACAAGCGGGGATACAACCATGGCATTGCCCCGACATAGCGAAGGTCAATAAAACGCCCGTTAATCAACCTGACAGCTCAACCGGACTTAGTCCTCCTAGTGTACCCTTGAAGGTAAAGGTCATCAAACATGGGGTTCGGTCAAATCCCGCAACACCCAGTAGACCATCAAATAAAGACTGACTCACGTGCCTATGGATCCAATGCAACACAGTCTATAATAATAAGCTCATCCTAGAATGACTAACGCACCCGGGCATGTAAATATTAATAATGCGCAATAAATGCGATATGGTGCAATAAAAGCAAACCATAAATAAGACTCCACATCGAGCCATTAAAATCGGACAAATGTCCCCAAGACTTCATCAAAGTTAAAACCGAGCAAAATGCTCAAAACTCATTAGACCCTTAAATAACGGTCATCATAGCATAAAAATGCATTTAAATATCGATTAGGTAAACAAGTACCACAAAATCATTATTAACCCCAAAACTCGACATGGGTTTTCTCAAAAGGGTTTTCTCAAAAGGACTCATACCCTTATAATTCTCAAAATGACTGTTGACACTAAAATGTGCATTTTCCCAAATGGTTTATAAAATCATTTACACCAATATGATTAAAGCATCAAATATACTTCATTTTGAGCAATAAATCTTTTAAGGATATATTTATGATTTTCTACACATCAAATATCCTAAAATCCCAAATATGGGTGTTTTACAACATTTATGAAGATAAACACTTCAAAAGAGTTAAACTCATCAAATAACTCAACAATTGGTAATTTCAAGTAAAACACACAAACATTTGGAAAATAACATTTTTGGCATGTACAAAGTTTTCACAAATCAACTTGAACTCACCTTGCTAGATTTAGGCCAAATCTAGAATTTCCCCCAAACGTAAGATCCTTTGAATGAAATTGAACCTTCAAGCCAAATTTTCCAAAAAACCTAGATGCATAAGTTCCAACCATCAATAGTCAGATCTAACCATGTGGAATCATCCTCCAACCATTTTACACCAAAAATACCCACTCATATCAAAACCCTAACTTCATAAATGAATAGGAGAGAAGATTACCTTAACCATACTTGAATCCACCAACCAAAATGTATCTAGAACCACCAAGATGAACCACAAACTCCTAATCTTCAAAATGGAGTGAAAAGGGTTGGGTGAAACCCTAGAATCTTGATGAAGGAGATGAAGTGGAAGGTTTCTTGAATGGGTTAAGGTTTCCAACAATGGTGATGGTTGATTTGGAGAAGAAGATGAAGAGGAAAGGGGAGATTTAGGGTTTCTAGAGAGAGGGTTCGGTTTTTAGAGAGAGAGAGTTGAGAAATGGAATGGGGTGAGTGAGGGGAAAGAGAGAGAGGGAAAGGTCTTAAGAGGAAACAAGAAAAATATCTTAGATGCTTTGCGGACGTCCGCATGGTCCCTCGCGGACGTCCGGCTCAAGCTGATCCGAAATCCTCAATTTCTCTGTTGCTTCCGCGAATGATCCGCGGACTTCCGCATCTCACGGACGTCCGACTCTTGGCCCCGCTCGTCCGCAAGTCCCAAACTTGCATTTCAATTTTCGGGGTGTTACATTTACAATTTATTATCCCTGTATATATATATATATATATATATATATAGACTTGAGATCATATGAGACCAGACTATTTCTGTGAGACCGTGAGACAAAAAAATTAACACTAAATCTTCACAGCAAAATACTGTGAAGGTACTATGATGGTAAACTTTCACAGTGTTTTTGCTGTGAAGGTTCGCTGTTTTTTTACCTTCACAATGAATCACTGTGAATGTTTAGTGTTAATTTTGTGGTTTCACGGTCTCACGAAACAGGTTGGCCCAACCCTATATATATATACATATATATAGGCGAAGGTTATTTTGCAAATCAGTTAAATCCGATAAACCATGCAAACCTCTTACCAACCGTCCATTTCGTCTTGATTGGTTTTTAGTGTTTTCTGTTTTTACAATAAATCGCAGGGGTAAAGCCGATAATTAACAAAAAAAATTAAACAAATTTTTTTAAATCAGACGATTAGCCATAATCTAGGAAGGTTGAGTAATTATGAATCACAAATGTTCATATATGAATCACAAAGGTTCATATATGAATTAGTTAAAAAAAAGTTTACATGTGAATTACAAAGGTTCATATATGAACGTATAGTTCATATGTGAATCACACATATTCATATATGAACTCGTCTCGCGTATTTTACGAAACTACCCTTCTATCTTGTGCAGACCACACGCAGACCACGCGAGGAATTATTCGCCGCTTCTCGGTCAAAGCTACAAATGTTGACCGAATGAATGACTAAGATTACTTCTCCATTTCTCATACATTTACCATTTCTCAAGTGTGTGTGTGTGTTATTCGGTCGGTTAAATCGGTTTTCGGTTTATTCGGTTCGGTTAAATCGGTTTTCAAATGTTTTTAAAATTAACCGATAACCAAACCAAATAAGGTTCGGTTTAATCAGTTTCGGTTTATTCGGTCCGGTAACCGGTTAAACCGAATAAGAATTTATATTTTTTCGTTGGACACTTGCTCAAATAATTTTCTCAAATTAATTGTTTGTTTTACTTTTAATATGTAATTATGTCATACAATAATACTCAACAATTGACTTGTATTAATTAAAAAACACCATCTATCAACCAATATCTACCAAATGACAATATTTTTTTCAATGCGCCGTTGTAAATCAAAGAAAAAACGTAATCTAATAAAAAAACCTTATCTACCATCAATAAAAAATATTATTTAGCAATAAAAAATGTACAATATAATAGTATAACATGTATTTGGTTTATATTTTATGACCATGAAATATATAAAATATTAGTAGAATGTGTTATTCGGGTTATTCGGTTTAGCCGAATTAGGAAAACATTAACCGAAAACCGAACCGAATAAGGAGTCTTATTCGGTTGACCGAACCGTTTAACCCAAAAACCGAATAACCCGAAACCGTTTAACCCAAATTTCATTCGGTTCGGATGGATTATTCGTGTTGGACAACCTAAGGGGGGGGTAAGGTTGTATTTAAAATCTTTTTCTTTCAAAAAATCTTTGAACAAATAAATACAGTACAAACAATACAGTAAAAATAAAGCAGAGTATAAACAAGTAAATATACAACAATTATATAAACAGATATAATTTAAATGCACAGCGGAAATGTAAATAGATAAGGGAAAGAGAATACTTGACAACGATATTTTTAAAGTGGTTCACCAAACACAAAGTTGGCTAGTCCACCTCGAGAAAATAACACTTCTCGGAGATCCAATACGAAACGTGTTCTTTACGGTAGAAACACAAACCTTAATACAACAAACGCGAAACACTCTTCTTTGAGAGATTAATGTGGATCACTCACTCTAATTCAAACACTTACAAGAGGGTATAAATTTTAATATGAATAATCACTCTTGAATAAGGTTTATCACTTGGATATTTTTAGAGAGTTTGATCACTTGAGTTGTGTTGCTGATTCAACTAATCGAGAGATTTTAATCTGCTATCAACTCAAGATTTCTTGCTCAAAAATTAATTTTATCAGTTTAAGTGATTTAGTGTGAGTAAGAAAGCAGCAGAATAATAATCAAATGCTGAGGGAGAATTTATTGCTGAAGTTGGTGTGGACTTGAATGCTGCTGGATGCATGTATTTATACTGGATGATCAACAGTCTTGAGGATTTCGCGGTATACCGCCAAACCATCGCGGTATACCTGCGTCAGAAAAAGGACACTGCAAGGAGAAGGTCAACCCTGCAAAAACAAACGGAATTGTGTACCCGCGGTATACCGCGTTGCACATGGCGGTATACCGCCTGAAAAAAAGTTCTGACATGGGAAGCTTCATATGCAGAAGAACTGACGGGTGAATAGTGACGCGGTATACCGCGTGGACCTTGGCGGTATACCGCCTAAAATATTGTCCAATGAGAGCATGGCAACGCAGGGTGGTTCGGCTGATCACACTTCTTGCAACAGTAAAAGGCATGAGATTTTAATAACATATATATATATATATCAGTGATTTATATATATATTTAATAAATAGAAATATATATATTATATATATATTTGATTCAAATATATTTATATAGATACGAAATATCCAAGTGATAAAATATTTTAGGGTGTTTATCATTTTAAAATAAAATGACGAAACTCTTCAGACTTGGATACTTCAGATAAAAATTTATCGAGATCATTTAAAAATCTGCACACTCAGATAAAAATATTAGATAACAAAATAATGCGGTGTGTTTTGTAATCATCAAAATAAATATGGAGATGTGATTTTATGTGTACCAAAAATATATCACAATATTTAAAGCTGGGTACACTTGCACCAACAATCTCCCCCTTTTTGATGATGACAAACACAACGCTAAACACGAGAGCATACTCGGTTTCTCTCCCCCTTTTGTCGAAGCAAAAAGGGTTTAAGAAAGTCGCTTATGCTCCCCCTCGAAAGATGCTCCCCCTCAAAATATGAAATATTTGAGAGTTAGTATTTATCAAGGGTTATACTCAAGCATGCCTAAACCAAGTCTTAATTTAAAGAACGCTTTTTTGTTAAGAGCTTTTGTGAAAATATCGGCCAAATTATCTTCCGAATCAACCTTTTCAAGCACGATTTTGCCTTTTTGAACATTATCTCGTAAAAAATGATGTCTCAATTCAATATGTTTGGTACGAGAATGCAAAACGGGATTTTTACTTAAGTTTATGGCACTTGAGTTATCACACATAATTGGAATTTTGGTTAGGTGTACCTCAAAATCGGTAAGTGTGTGTTTCATCCATAGGACTTGAGCACATGCTCTTGCGGCGGCTACATATTCCGCTTCGGTGGTAGACAAAGCTACGGATTGTTGTTTCTTAGAGAACCAAGATACAAGTGAGAGACCTATAAAGGCACATACCCCACTAGTACTTTTTCGGTCAACAATAGATCCACCAAGATCGGAATCGGCAAAACACGTTACTTCTAACTCGGGTTTCTTTGCGTACCATAAGCCAAGATTAGTAGTACCTCGTAAATATCGAAAAATACGCTTGACAGCTTCATAGTGAGATTGTTTAGGTGAAGATTGAAAACGAGCACATAAACATACACTAAACATAATATCAGGTCTACTAGCAGTTAAATATAATAAACTACCAATCATACCACGATAAATCTTTTCATTAAAATCGTTTCCCTCCTCGTCACGAGATAATTGCAAATTTGTGGTCATTGGAGTTTCAACGGGTTTGACATTTTCAAAGTTAAACTTTTTCAACATATCTTTACAATATTTAGATTGACTAATAAAAATACCAGTTTCACATTGTTTTATTTGCAATCCTAAGAAGTATTTTAACTCTCCCATCATGCTCATTTCAAACTTGCTTGTCATTTTCGCAGAAAATTCATTACACAGTTTTTCATTAGTGGAACCAAAAATAATATCATCAACATATACTTGCACAACCACAATATCATTTTGAACATATTTCACAAATAAAGTATTATCAATTTTACCCATAATATAACCACTAACAATTAAAAAGGTTTTTAATCTATCATACCACGCACGCGGAGCCTGCTTTAAACCATAAAGCGCCTTTTTTAATTTATAAACATGTGTCGGGTTTTCAAAACTTTCAAAACCGGGAGGTTGAGAAACGTATACCTCCTCATTTATAATACCATTTAAGAAAGCACTTTTAACATCCATTTGAAATAACTTAAAATCTTTAGCATTTGCAAAAGCGAGAAGCATTCGAATAGACTCCAACCTTGCAACCGGTGCAAAGGTTTCGTCATAATCTATACCTTCTTGTTGACTGTACCCCTTGGCAACTAAACGTGCCTTGTTTCGTGTGACTCCACCGTTCTCGTCTACCTTATTTCGGAAGACCCATCTTGTGCCAATAATGGTTTGACTACTAGGGCTGGGTACTAAGTCCCACACATCATTCCTAGTAAATTGGTTTAACTCTTCTTGCATGGCCAATATCCAATCCTCATCACCTAAAGCTTCATCTATGGTTTTAGGTTCTATGGTTGAGATAAAGGCATGGAAAGCACAATGGGTATGGATTTGTGATCTAGTTGTCCTTTGGTTTAGGTCACCTATAATTTGATCTACGGGATGGCCTCGAGCGGTTCTAAGGTTAGGATCATCTATACCTTGTGGAATAAAGCACGAAGGGGCATCACTAGATTCAATATTATTTGTGGAAGGTTGGGTACCTAAATCCAAGGTACTAAGTCGTTGGGCTAAGACATCTCCTTCACAAACATTGTCATTTGCTAAGGGTGCACTCGGTTTGGGAGGACTCTCGTCAAAGCTAACATTTAAGGATTCTTCTACTACCATGGTCTCCTTATTTAGGATTCTATAGGCTTTGCTATTCCAAGAATAACCTAGGAAAACTCCCTCATAGGCTTTGGGGTCAAATTTGGTTAGGTAGGATTTGGTGTTTAAAATGAAACATTTACAACCAAAAACTTTTAGGTGAGCTAGGGAAGGTTTTCTACCTCGGTAAAGTTCATAGGGTGTCTTATTTAGGATACCTCTAATTAGGACACGGTTAAGCACATAGGTCGCGGTAGCAACGGCATCACACCAAAACTTTTGGGGAACTTGATGTTCGTTTAGCATAGTTCTACTCATTTCTTGCAACGTTCGATTTTTCCTTTCAACAACCCCGTTAGATTGAGGAGTTCGAGGAGCCGAAAAGTTATGAGTTATACCATGTTTATCACAAAAGGCACCAAATTGTACATCATTATCGAATTCTCGTCCATGGTCCGTACGTATGGAAACAATCGTACAACCTTGTTGGTTTTGAATTCGTTTTCCCAAAATTTTAAACTTTTCAAAAGCCTCATTTTTATGTCTCAAAAATAAAGTCCAAGTATAACGGGAATAATCATCCACAATAACCAAAGTATAAAAGTTTCCTCCAAAACTTTGAATAGCCATCGGGCCAAAAAGATCCATATGTAAAAGTTCTAAAACTCTTTGAGTAGAAATAACATTTTTTGATTTATGAGAAACGTGATGTTGTTTGCCGACACGACAAGCATCACAAAAATGATTATCAAACTTTAATTTTGGCAGGTCACTCACAAGCTCCTTATTTTTTAAGTTTTGCATTAATCTTAGATTAGCGTGACCTAAACGCCTATGCCATAAAGTAGAAACATCATTAAGAGAAGATAAGCATACATTATCAGATACAACAGTTTTACAAATATATAAATTTCCTTTTACAAAGCCATTTAAAAGAACTTTGCCATTTTTTATGATTTTACAAGAATCTTCTTCGAAGACAACAGTTGTATTATTTTTACACAATTGGCGAACACTTAACAAATTAAAATGTAAATTATCAACATGATTAACATTAAGAAATTGAACATTATTGCAAGAAACTGTACCTCTACCAATTATATTTCCTTTGGAGTTTCCTCCAAAAATTACCTGTCCACCATCACATGACTTATATGAAGAAAAGAGATTATTGTTTCCGGTCATGTGACGTGTGCAACCACTATCGAGTATCCAGTCCATATCAAGGTCAATCTACAATAATGAAGATGTAACTTTTATGGTCCCCATTTCTTGTGGGTCCTTGACAATTAGTTTCAATGTCAACCAATATGCATATATATAAAGTCAAACAATATATATATATATATAATACATTACACAAACATAATATATATATATAAGAATTAAAAGAATTAAATAAAATGTATATATATATGTGCAGTACGTAGGTATATATATATATGAATAGTATAAAAAGTATAAATAACAATGTTTTACTTATATATAATATATAACACATATACATAACACATTTAAAACCATAAACGCATACCACCGGGATTATCATTACTAAACATTCCTTTTGGAATCCATTTATTTACCATTTTAATTTTGCGATTATATTTATCATACACATAAAAACAAGTATTTACATTCGCATTATTATTAGGTTTAGAATATTTATCATGGTACATGCGAGCATACGGTTTTCTCGTATTATAATTTACATTATTTATTTTACGCACATACGGAGGTTTTTGCACATATTGATTTCTTGTATTTACTTTAGGTGATTCATAGAATCTTTTGATGGGTATACATGAACATTTATCAACACAAGTATTGGAACCAATGCCTTTTCTACATTTTATACGGTTAGGCATATTAAGCATGTTAAGAACTTTCTCATTGCTACTTTCAAAGGCTTTAGCTAGCATGTTATCTTTTTCATATGAAGCACATTTAGCCTTTAAACATGTAATCTCATTATCAAGAATATCACATTTTGTACAAATAATATTTTCATGTGATTTTTTATTCAAGCATGCAATTTCTTTATTTAAAACATCACAAGATTTACAAAAATCTTTTTCTCCTAATTTAG
The DNA here is from genome assembly GCA_033807775.1 of Saussurea involucrata. Taxonomy (NCBI): domain Eukaryota; kingdom Viridiplantae; phylum Streptophyta; class Magnoliopsida; order Asterales; family Asteraceae; genus Saussurea; species Saussurea involucrata. Next base: position 94,372,094 of record CM066312.1, on the reverse strand, counting down.
TTTCTAATTTAGCAATTATATCCATATCATTTTCAGATTTTTGTTTAACATTTTTTATTTCCTTTTTACATGTATTTACAGTTTCTTTTAACATAGCATTCTCATCTTGGTAACGATTTGCAAGAGCGGCCATTTTATGAAAAGATTCATATAATTCTTCAAGATTATTTTCATTATCACTTTCATAATCACTATCGTAATCCGAGTAAGAAGATTTTACCTCGTCGTCGCTTTCGGCCATAAGACAAATGGCTTGATAGTCATCTTCTTCTTCACTCTCGCTCCACGCGCCTCCAATGAAGGCTTTCTCCTTCTTCTTTTGGAACTTGTTCTTTTTCGGACATTCATTGGCGTAGTGGTCTTTGTCACCACATGAGTAGCAAAAGCCTCTCTTTGGCTTAGCTTTATCGTCTTCACTCGAGTCGCCATTTTTCTTAACTTTTTCGTCTCGTTTATGGAACTTACGACTTCGATTTTCACCACCACGACGGTAGATACCGTTTCTTTGAAATCTGCCATTGTTAGAAAATTTATTATTATTATTAAGAAATTTGGAAAAGTTTCTTACCAACATGGAGACTTCATCGAGAGTTTCGGATGGATCTTTCGAGGAGCTAGCTTTCTCCTTTTTCTTCTCATCTTTTGGTGTTGAGACATTGAGAGCGATTGATTTCTTTTTAACTTGCTCCCGATCTTTGTTTCTTTTAAGTGCAATTTCATGCACTTTAAGATTACCGATCAAGTCATCTATCTTCATTATGGAAAGGTCACGGGAGTCTTCTAAGGATGTTATCTTTTGCATCCACTCCGAAGGAAGGGCTCGTAGGATTTTCCTTATATAGTCCTCGTTAGGATAAGTGCGATCCAAACCTTTCAAAGTAGTCACAATAAGGTTAAATCTTTTAAACATTGAGTCAATTGACTCATCTTGTTTCATTTCGAATAGTTCATAATCGTGAACTAAAATATTTACTTTACTAGATTTAACCTCCGTGTTTCCACGATGAGTATTATTTAAACTTTCCCATATTTGATTTGCAGTTTTATATGTATATACTCTTTCAATCTCATCAGTTGTTAAAGCAGCATATAATATATTCTTAGCTTCAAAGTTTAAACAAAAATGAGCTTCATCAGAAGTAGTCCAGTCATCTATAGGTTTATCAATATAAACATCATCTTTCACAATGGTGGGTTTAAAATTCCCTTTTTCTATAATATTCCAAATCTTTTGATTTTTGCCACGCACGTGACATTCAAATAGCTCGGCCCAAATGCCAAACTTTTCAGTATCTATCAAAGGAGGTTTTGAAAACACGATATTAGTTTGTTGAGCCATTTAGAAGAATAAGAGAAAATTATGCAGAATATTTTTGAAAGACCCGCTCTGATACCAAATGTTGGACAACCTAAGGGGGGGGTAAGGTTGTATTTAAAATCTTTTTCTTTCAAAAAATCTTTGAACAAATAAATACAGTACAAACAATACAGTAAAAATAAAGCAGAGTATAAACAAGTAAATATACAACAATTATATAAACAGATATAATTTAAATGCACAGCGGAAATGTAAATAGATAAGGGAAAGAGAATACTTGACAACGATATTTTTAAAGTGGTTCACCAAACACAAAGTTGGCTAGTCCACCTCGAGAAAATAACACTTCTCGGAGATCCAATACGAAACGTGTTCTTTACGGTAGAAACACAAACCTTAATACAACAAACGCGAAACACTCTTCTTTGAGAGATTAATGTGGATCACTCACTCTAATTCAAACACTTACAAGAGGGTATAAATTTTAATATGAATAATCACTCTTGAATAAGGTTTATCACTTGGATATTTTTAGAGAGTTTGATCACTTGAGTTGTGTTGCTGATTCAACTAATCGAGAGATTTTAATCTGCTATCAACTCAAGATTTCTTGCTCAAAAATTAATTTTATCAGTTTAAGTGATTTAGTGTGAGTAAGAAAGCAGCAGAATAATAATCAAATGCTGAGGGAGAATTTATTGCTGAAGTTGGTGTGGACTTGAATGCTGCTGGATGCATGTATTTATACTGGATGATCAACAGTCTTGAGGATTTCGCGGTATACCGCCAAACCATCGCGGTATACCTGCGTCAGAAAAAGGACACTGCAAGGAGAAGGTCAACCCTGCAAAAACAAACGGAATTGTGTACCCGCGGTATACCGCGTTGCACATGGCGGTATACCGCCTGAAAAAAAGTTCTGACATGGGAAGCTTCATATGCAGAAGAACTGACGGGTGAATAGTGACGCGGTATACCGCGTGGACCTTGGCGGTATACCGCCTAAAATATTGTCCAATGAGAGCATGGCAACGCAGGGTGGTTCGGCTGATCACACTTCTTGCAACAGTAAAAGGCATGAGATTTTAATAACATATATATATATATATCAGTGATTTATATATATATTTAATAAATAGAAATATATATATTATATATATATTTGATTCAAATATATTTATATAGATACGAAATATCCAAGTGATAAAATATTTTAGGGTGTTTATCATTTTAAAATAAAATGACGAAACTCTTCAGACTTGGATACTTCAGATAAAAATTTATCGAGATCATTTAAAAATCTGCACACTCAGATAAAAATATTAGATAACAAAATAATGCGGTGTGTTTTGTAATCATCAAAATAAATATGGAGATGTGATTTTATGTGTACCAAAAATATATCACAATATTTAAAGCTGGGTACACTTGCACCAACAATCTCCCCCTTTTTGATGATGACAAACACAACGCTAAACACGAGAGCATACTCGGTTTCTCTCCCCCTTTTGTCGAAGCAAAAAGGGTTTAAGAAAGTCGCTTATGCTCCCCCTCGAAAGATGCTCCCCCTCAAAATATGAAATATTTGAGAGTTAGTATTTATCAAGGGTTATACTCAAGCATGCCTAAACCAAGTCTTAATTTAAAGAACGCTTTTTTGTTAAGAGCTTTTGTGAAAATATCGGCCAAATTATCTTCCGAATCAACCTTTTCAAGCACGATTTTGCCTTTTTGAACATTATCTCGTAAAAAATGATGTCTCAATTCAATATGTTTGGTACGAGAATGCAAAACGGGATTTTTACTTAAGTTTATGGCACTTGAGTTATCACACATAATTGGAATTTTGGTTAGGTGTACCTCAAAATCGGTAAGTGTGTGTTTCATCCATAGGACTTGAGCACATGCTCTTGCGGCGGCTACATATTCCGCTTCGGTGGTAGACAAAGCTACGGATTGTTGTTTCTTAGAGAACCAAGATACAAGTGAGAGACCTATAAAGGCACATACCCCACTAGTACTTTTTCGGTCAACAATAGATCCACCAAGATCGGAATCGGCAAAACACGTTACTTCTAACTCGGGTTTCTTTGCGTACCATAAGCCAAGATTAGTAGTACCTCGTAAATATCGAAAAATACGCTTGACAGCTTCATAGTGAGATTGTTTAGGTGAAGATTGAAAACGAGCACATAAACATACACTAAACATAATATCAGGTCTACTAGCAGTTAAATATAATAAACTACCAATCATACCACGATAAATCTTTTCATTAAAATCGTTTCCCTCCTCGTCACGAGATAATTGCAAATTTGTGGTCATTGGAGTTTCAACGGGTTTGACATTTTCAAAGTTAAACTTTTTCAACATATCTTTACAATATTTAGATTGACTAATAAAAATACCAGTTTCACATTGTTTTATTTGCAATCCTAAGAAGTATTTTAACTCTCCCATCATGCTCATTTCAAACTTGCTTGTCATTTTCGCAGAAAATTCATTACACAGTTTTTCATTAGTGGAACCAAAAATAATATCATCAACATATACTTGCACAACCACAATATCATTTTAAAGCTGGGTACACTTGCACCAACAATTCGGTTTCGGTTATTTTTGACACCCCTGTGTGTGTGTGTGTGTGTTAACTATCATGAACCTAAAGCATTTTAGGTAAAAGCTTTAAAAACAATTTATTAAACATTATATACTTTCACTACTTAAAAAATACTTTTTCCGGCATAATTTTCAGCTGGAAAATTATCGGCCGATTTTCGATAGATTTTCGCCGGATATCAAAAGTCAACTTTAGTTGACTTTTGCCACTAATCCACCAGATTAGTGGCGGATAAACCCGATGAATTAATGACGGATAAATTACCGACGGATTAGAGGCGGATAAATCCGCCAATATTTTTATTTTAAAAATATATTTCACTAAAAAATAATTATATAAATAACTAAACTTCCGCCAGATTAATTACCGGAGGATTATTTTAATTAAAAATTTGAAAATAAAATACTTTAAAAAAAATATTTAAATTACTGGTGGATTATCCACCAAAAATTTAATCTTAATTACTAAGTTAATTAATCAACTCGGGCAAATAAATGAAAAAAGTCAGTGGCAGATTTTCGTTGGCCGAAATCCTCTGGAAATTGTGACTTCTAGCGACCAGATTTCCGCCCTTTAAATCGTCCGGAAAAATCCGCCGAAAAAGGTGATATATTTAGTATTGTTTTGATACTACATAATCGTTTAATTTCAACTTTACAAGTAATTTATTAATGTTCTTTGATATTTATAAACAAATTAACAACCAACTAATAAACACTTTTAAATATAAGATAATTATTTCATAATAATAAGATAAAATTCTATGTCTTTATATATATGAAAAAAACTCTTACATAGTTAAAACTATATGGATTAAATACTTCTCTTAAAATCTAAATTAAGTTAAATATTAATTTTTAAATCAAAAAATATTTAAATGATAGTAAAGAAATTAATCAAACAATTTATACAAAAAATTAGAGTTTTATAATTTATAATTTGATATTAATGCCGTAGTTTTTCAAGCTTTTTAATCAACTTTTCAAAATTAGCCAAACATATTTCATCACCATTTATAATTTATATTTTATTTAAATATAAAATTTTAATTATTTTTAGGAGAAAATATATAATTTTTTTTGATGTGGTAATTATTGATATTTATTACCATTATATATAAGTTAAGAGTAAATAATAAAGAGATAAGAAGAAGATAATGAATATTTTATTTATATTTTTTGAATAAAAAGAAATTATTATAATCTCTAACAATCAAATAAACAAATGGCACGTCTCTTTCATAACAAATAAATAAACACTCTAATTATTGTTTATTCCAATGGTGAACTGTCATTACACCCAAAAGATATATATTACAAAAACAAAGTATATAATAATAAGCATTGTATGAAAAATAGGGTCATTTAAACCGTTTTTCTTCTGATAACTTATATTTACTAATCCCTCCGTCCCAAAATAAGTGTTCACAATACAATTGGCACACAGTTTTAGATAAATTAATTATTACACCTTTTAATTTAAAGAATGACAATTTTACCCTTAATATTAAAAAAAACATTTGTATTTTCTTTTTAAGTAAGGGTAATATTGGAAATGTACCAATTACTTTTTGAAACAAGACACTTAATTTGGGACATATATAAATAGCAAAGTGGACATTTAATTTGGGACGGAGGGAGTATTATATATAATAAAATAAACATTATACACTCTATCTAATGTTTCTAGATATACCCTGATAGAGGAAGGTTCAAACAAGAACGTTAATTATTTAAAAAAACAAGAAAACAACAAATCATTTGCAAAATCACATATGATTTTACATTAATTGCAAAAACTGGACACACGCGACTATGGTCGCGACTTAAAGTGGATGACAAAGTCGCGTAATCATATATGATTTTGTATGTGAATCATGTATGATTTTGTACATAGTGGTTGTTTTCTTGTTTTCTTAAATAGCTAGCGTTCTTGTATGAACCCACCTCTACCTTATAATGTTTTATCATTTTAGATTTTATATAATAAAATTAAGAGTTTGGATAAGGCATGATTCATGTAATTGAAAAAACGAGAGCAACTTTTAGAGCTCCTTATTAGAAGGAAAGGGCATGAAAGGGGTAGGAAAATGTCGTTGGGTATATCTTCCGAATGATAACATATAATAAGTTCAAATAATGAAATGTGAGTTTCACCTATGGTCTAGTGATATTTGGGTATTTGGCTTTCAAAGAGGTCAGGGTTTCAAACCTCACCAAATGTGAGGTGGATGTATAGATTTATTTGTTGTGTTTGTCGTTTAATATATATATGAAAGAAAAAAGCTTATGAAACTGAAGGTCATATGTGTCTGCAATTATGTGAAAATTTTACTACGATGAGAGGGATGTTGGTGGTGTTGCCATTTATCGGTGATACAAATAGTCGATCTCTAGCAACTTGTCATTTATCGGTGATACACGCCTTGCAAAACCCTCGTCTTAACCCGTAAGGCTTGAGGCTTTACCTCGCCGTCACGTCATGCCTCCCGCCATTTAGAACCTTGCGAATAGATCTCTTTTGAAATAATGCTTGAACCTTGTTAAAATAAAAGTTGACTTTTTGACTTTTATTTTATTTAATCATCAAAAAGTGATGGTGGATGATCACAAGAATAAACAATGGTTTATGTTGAAATCATTTGAAGATTTCTTTTGAATCTCCATAGGAAAAAAAACATTAGATTGCTTGAAAGCTCATTTTGAGTTTGTCTCAAGTTGTGCAACATGCATGTTTAATTAGATAGCATTATTGATTAGAGCAAACAAACAAAATTCTTGTGTTCGAGTATTTATAAATATATTAAGATGGTAACGGCAAGCCAATTGTAACATGTATTTCTATGTGTTCGGGACTTTTACCGGAGGAAAATGTCGTCGGCGAAAGTCGCCGACAAAAGCTCAAAGTCTTTTGCCGTCGGTAAAAGTTTCCATATAGAAAGCTCAAAGTCTTTTGATATAGAGAGCCATCGAAATATATAGAAAGAAGTGATCAACCGCAAACTTAAACTATATTTTGGCCGGCATTGTGACGTTTATTTCACATAGTAAACAATAAAGCCGACTCGTCATGTAACCTCACGACGATGGCGACGTTCACTAATATTAATATTAATCAAGTTCCTAATTTCATAAAGTTATGGATTTTATATCAATACAAGTACCTGCGGACGCAATTCACCTTTATATAGTCGTTGCGTATTATTAATATTCTGGTTGCAATTTTGACCAAATTTTTTATAAAAAAATTGGTAAAAGCTAGATAATGTACAATAATGATATATCTTCCCTATCTACCACTTGACTTTATGCAAACAAAAACTTATAAAAGTCCCCATAAATCGTGTAGATCAGTAAGTGTTTACGCCAAACTATTAACAAAAAATTTCTTGGGATTGATATGTTGAATATATATATATATATATATTATCACTAATTTGAGAGAATTTTGCTCGATTTAACTGTATGTATGGTGTAAACTTGGCTCTGTAATGACCCCGTTTTTTTATAGCTGCTTGCTAGCTTTAATGATATTACTGTTGTTTGATGTAAACTTGGTCATATAAAAGTAGTCGATCGGCCAATATTTTGTTGGGTGTTATTGAATCTCGTTAAGGACTAAATTAAAGGCCACTAGAGTTTATAAAAGGAATTTTATAACTTATTCTAAGTTTATACAACAATTATAAATTCAATTGTAAACATGAGGACAAATCTCGTCCATTGATCGCAGCCATATTTAAGTCATTCCTAAAATTCAGCTTTAGGGGTATTTTCGTCAAGATTAAAATCAGCGCCTATTTTTGTTGACTTTTTATTTTCTTTTTTAATTAAAAAACTTTTACCCCCTTAAATTTTAAAATAAATTATCTCAAAAATTACTAACATTTTAATCAAACAAATTACATCAAAAAACGAGAATTTCGTGCTCTTCGATATGACATCCATCATGATATAGTTTTTTTTTCGTTTTAACCGTTTTTTACATGAAATCGTGTATATGTGTTATATTCAGACTGAATATATGGAATTATTCAGTCTGAATATAACACATATTCAGACTGAATATAACACATATTCAGACAGATGTATTTACATGATTGATTTATGAATATGTGTTATATTCGACCAACACATGGTTCTTGAGATCATCGAGAGATATGAGCATCTTCAAATGGTCAAGGATAAGAAAGACCTTGTAGGTTTTTTTTTGGATCAATCCGTCAAGGACACAGGGACATTAGCGAACCAATTAACGATTAACCAGTTTGCACATCTCTAATCAGGACATCAAATACGTTCTAATAATTAGTTTGATAAGATGGTTAAAAAAGTTGAGCCATTCAATTAACAAGGATTTACCCGCATTTGCCCACTTGACTCCACAAATAGTAGGACCAATGAACTTCTGCATCGACTATGTATGGTTTCAAACAATTTTAGAAAAAGAAAAAGAAAAACAATAATAGACAGAATTCTGAATCAAAACCTATCTCAACCAAAGAATCAGGCCATGAAGGTTCCCCTAATCCTAATAGCCAATAGGGGCTCAAATGGCAATGGCAAGTATTATTATTTCACAAGTACAGAGATAGAAAGAAAGGTAAGCATGAAAATGAGGGTTGAATATGTGTTATATTCAGACTGAATATGTGTTATATTCAGTCTGAATATAACACATACACGATTTCACGTAAAAAACGGTTAAATCGAAAAAAAACTATATCATGATGGATGTCATATCGAAGAGCACGAAATTCTTGTTTTTTGATGTAATTTGTTTGATTAAAATGTTAGTAATTTTTGAGATAATTTATTTTAAAATTTTAAGGGGGTAAAAAAATTTTAATTAAAAAAGTCAACAAAAATAGGCGCTGATTCTAATCTTTCCAATTTTACCCTTGCGCGCTAAATATTCATTAAGCCATGGACAGAGTTTTCAACTTATTTACAAAATTGCCACCGTGTTTTTTTTGACATTGATCTCTTCACCATATTATTAATCAACGGCTGTGGTTTGTCCTTACGTTTACAACTGAATTTGAGTTTTCATTTGAACTCACCCCTATATATATATATATATATATATATATATATATATATGTATATGATCAGATAATAACATGATTAAAATAAGATAACAAGAAAATACTTTAGATCATACATGAATCACATCTAATTTTACTTACGACTACTAATCACTACAAAAATAATCAGTATCAGCGAGGGCCAAATCCCTCGCTAAAGCTCGAATCCGTCGCTAATCCGTCGCTGATGGTAGGCGAGTCAAACGGAGGTAGCTGATGCTATCAACGACGGATCAGCGACGAATTAGCGAGGGATTATAAACAGCGACGGATTAGCAATGGATTATAATAAACGACGGATTAGCGAGGGCCAGTATCAGCGACGGATTAGCGATGGCCTGTATTAGCGACGGATTAGCGAGGGCACTTATTAGCGAGGGTTCCACTAACTTTCAGCGACGAATTTCTGTCAATAATCCCTCGCTGATTTTTAGTTATTTTAATAAAAAAAATGAAATTCTGTATTTCCTGTATTTTATAATACGAACCATAAATTGAAAATAACAAACCAAAATTGTCCAAAAAACTAAAAATAACCAAATTTATAAAATTTAAAATACCAAATTCATACAATTTAATACCAAATTCATACAATCTAACATAATGTCCGAGAAGGTCCGATAACGTGATCTGTTCGGTCTCTAGCTCTTCCTTTCTCTTCGTTCGGCCTCGGCCACATAGCGATCCTTCCGCTCCTTTGCCTCCAACGTTGGGTACCGCACACCTGTTAAAAACATAGCACATAAGTCACTACAAAACATATGGCAATGCTCAAAGCTCACAACAAAACAATGGGCATTCCTTTGCCTCCCCGGTCTCGTTCGGATGATAATTTACCTTTGCTTCTCTACTCATGAGTGCAACAGCGGCTAAAACCAAAGCATCAATTAATAATTTACCTTTGCTTCTCAACTCTCATTGTTTTGGACTTTCTATCGATTCTTGAACACTCTTTACAAGCATCATACCTAATTGATAGTAGAAACCAACTTAGACAAGTTCTGCACATCATCAAAACAAACACCTTGGTATATATTCTTGAATAATTTATGAAATACTAATTGTCTAATTGTTTCTATAAATGCAATTTCTCCTGACTAAATATGGCCTTAAATACCAAAGGGACTTTGTTTTAACAGAAGACAAATAGGTGTTTTGTACTTTTGCGCTGTAAAAAAGAGTAACCTTAAATGAGAAATTACTGAACGAGTAATTCACCTTGAGAGTTGAAGCACCAAATTTGGCCAGGTTACCACATTCATCACCTTGCTTAAACAACCAGAGAATTAGAAATTTTCTTTTTTTGAAAGGCAATTTTTTATATACCACCAAAAAATACCTGACAAGCATCCAAAACATGAGCCACATAAACAAACAGTAACCAAACCAAACATGGTTTGCAAGGAGCAAACCAAAAACCAACCACCACCACCAACAGGTGTTAAGCAAATCCAAAAAACTGCCTAGATTCCAAAACCAAACAGTAGCATCCTAGAGCCAAAGCAACGCAACAAAGAACCAGAAAATTAGAAATGAAAAACGATTTCAGGTAGGTAAAACCAATAGATGAGGTTCACCGATGAAAAACGATTTGACCTTTAGGGCAACAACCTAATAAGCTAATCTAAACATAAAACAATTAAACAAATCATAAAATCATAAAATTAACCAAAATACCTAATATATTAGTATATTACTTCTAAATGCAGATTCTTTCATAACTTAGAAAATTTGACTAACCTAGTAACGTGGTACTCATTTGCAATGTGATGCAATTGCTTTAAGCCCTCCTTACCAGAAACCACAAAACCCTGCAACCACAGAATATCAAAATGTTAAAGAAAAAACCTGCAAAAATGAGGCGCTGATGACTTAATGCATAAGTGTTTGAAACCAGAAACATAGCCGATGCAGAAGAAGGTCGATGTCGATCTTATGAATAGAAAACCATATTAAAGACATCTCATTATTTTGGTTCAATTTTTGGTAAGAGTGAACCAATAAACTTAGAAAAAGAAGCTTTATATATTGGATATCACATGTTATAGAATAACAAACTTATAAAACCACAAAAAAACAAACATGTGAAGTTTCTCTCCAAATCAAATCAGAAACCAAAACATTAATAAGCTATCAATCAAGGCTTGAATAAAACCCCAACAATCGACTTTGCACACATCATTTTAACAGGTAGTTTATAACCCTTGAGTAAAACCCCAACAATCGACTTTGCACACATGATTAAACATTAATAAGCTATCAATCGAGGCTTAAGTTTAGAAAAGTACCGATGAACTTAATTTGATCTCTTAATTTCTTTAACTTTCTCCTGGCATAATGTGAAAACTCAAGCTAACACTCATCCACCTCCTTTTTTTTCCTATAATGTAACATTAATTAGATTACATGAAATTCCACTATATATAAACAATCGTAACTCAAAGTTAACTGAACCACAAAAACTAACCAAACTTCAAAATAAACATAAAAAGAACCTACTTTCTAAATTGGGTTTTTGGGAAAACCATGAAAAAACTCATCTTAATTCAAAAAGATAAATTGAAGGTAATTAAGAAACTCAAATCGAAGTTAATCGTTTTATAAATCGAGAGATAGGGGGATGCTTACCCAGCTATGGCAACGAATGATCGATGGAGGAGGAAGCCGTCAAATAAATCGTTCCAATTCGACGATTAGGGGAGAGAAATTGATGGAGGACGAGCAGTTCTTCGAGAGGGGGCTAGGGCGACGAGAGAGAGTGCTGGGCCTAGAGGAAGGCGATGGTGGTGGTGTGGCCGGAGGAAGACAACCGTGAGACCGTAATCGAGAAGATTGGAAGACAGCGGCTAGGGTTTGTGTGGGTAGGTAAAAGAGAAATGAAAAGGAGAGGGAAATGAAAATAAAAGAGGGAAATCAAAAGGAGAGGGAAATGAAAATAAAGGAGGGAAACAAAAAAAGAGCATTAGATAAACTAAAAAAATTAGGTTTAGAAAAAATTCTAATAATAACTTTTAAATAAACTGAAAAAATTGACTTAGGGGGTGTTTGGGATTGCTTATTTTGTTGACTTATTTGCTTATTGCTTTTCCTCACCGCAAATAAGCCATTTTGAATGTTTGGATTGGAAAAAAGAAAAGTGCTTATGACTTTCCCCACCACAAATAAGTCAACACATGACATATATACAAACTTACATACACATATAGACATACACATGACATATATACAAACTTACATACACATATAGCTAGACACGTATGACATATACAAACATATGTATGCAGTGGCGGATCCAGGATTTTATCTTAATGGGGTCACCTTTAAGGTAGTTTAAATGCCCGTGAAGTTGTCCGGTGTATTTTTTAAACTAAATCCAACGTTTTGAAGATTTTAAAGCTTTTTTGGTTGATTTAAAGTGATATTTACGTTTTTTGGTCGATTTCAACAGATTTTTTGGGTTTTTTGTCGATTTCGAGAGTTAATTTTGGTTTTTTGGTTGATTTCAAGACATTTTTTTTGGTTGATGGGGTCCCGGATGAGAAGTTACCGGGGGGACACTAAGATATATAGCTAAAAAATCAATATATTTAGCCTAAAATTTTCATGTTTTTTCATTTTCATGGGGGCCCATCCCCCCACTAATTGCAATGTAGATTCGCCCCTGTATGTATGTATGTATATTATGTACTGTATACATTTAAGCAACTACTTAGGGGTATTTTAGTCATTTTAACTTTTTGTTGGGTTAATTATTGCCACCACATGGTTAAATATGAGTTTTTATTCATTGGACCTAGATTTTTACTATGAATAAAATGCCCCAAATATTAACTGACTTAACGAAAAAAGTTAACGACTGTTAGGAAAAGACACCAAAACCGTTACAAAATGACATACGTTAAGCAAGGCATGTACATATGTACTTATACATATGTACACACACATACATATATGTACACATGACATATACAAACATATGTATATGTATGTACTTTATAGGTATAAGCAATTACATATGTATACACACATACATACATATGTATACACATATACAAACATACATACACATATAGACATGTATACACATATAGACATACAGATGACATATATACAAACTTACATACACATATAGCTAGACATGTATGAGATATACAAACATATGTATGTATAGTATGTACTGTATACATATAAGCAACTACATGTGTATATACACATACATACATGTATATACATACAAACACTCATACATATATACACAAATACAAACATACATAAACATATAGATAGTACACATGACATACAAACATATATGTATTGTATATACATACGTGTACATATACTATCATACATGTACATATACATACACACATATACATCCACACATACATGTATATACATACAAACATTCATACATATATACACATATACAAACATACATAAACATATAGATAGTACACATGACACACAAACATATATGTATTGTATATACATATGTGTATATATACTATCATACACATATACTATCATCCAAAATTATAGTTTGAAGGATAGCTCAATAAGACACTCCATGTCTTCCATTTAGACATCATTCGTTCCACCGATTGATGGAGCCCTTGATCGTTCTAATAAATTCCTGCATAAAGAAACAAACAAATAAACCACAAGGGTGGTGGCGTGTTGGCAAGGGCTTGGGGGATGTGGTGGAATATCCCATCCACCCCGGGTTCGAGTCCAGGCGTCAGCATTCTGTGGCCAGGCTTAGTCTCAGACGGTCGCTTTGTTTGTTTGTTTCCAAATTGCCAAGGATGTAGTCTAGGCAAAGCCTAGATGAACCTTATCCAAAAAAAGAAACAAACAAATAAATTCCAAGAAACCGTTATCTTGTAATTAATAAGAAAAATATTGTTTGTATTAATTCAAATAACACATATATACATCATATGCGATTTCCAAATATCACACATTAGCTATATATACATATAACCCATATATATATGGGAAAACAAGAAGAAAAAAACTCAATCCCTCGCTAATCTCTCACTAATTAGCGAGGGATTAGCGAGGGATTAATGAGATATTAATCACAAACCCAATCCCTCGCTAATTAGTGAGAGATTAGCGAGGGATTGGGGTTAGTGGTCAATCCCTCGCTAATTAGTGAGAGATTTTTTCCCTCGCTAATTTTCGTCACTGATGCCCAACTTTCTTGTAGTGTAAATATGGCCAACACAAGGGCAAAGAGGGCATGCAACCTGTCCCACAGCCTTAGATTGCCACAAAAGTCACATGAATTATATGTGATTTTAGTCTTTTACACGTGATTTTGTTGTAAAATCACATTTGATTCAGTCCTTTCGTTTTCTCTATTTGATTATTGTTCTCGTATAAACCAGACTCTCCCTCCCTCTCTCTCTATGTGGGTGTGTGTGTATATATATATATATATATATATATATATATATAATTGTGGGTCCATATGATATAAACAGATTCAAGATTTTATTGTAAACCGATAATAAATAGATTAATACAAATTTCTTATTAACAAGATAATTCAAAATGACAACTAGAATAAAAATTATAAGCGTCAGTTGAAAGCGTAATATTAATTTGAAAACCTGGAATACGTAAATAATATATCGATATTGATGTCAAATTAAAGATTAATAAGTTTTTTTCTTAATTATTTGGTATAATTTGTTTAATTCAAAGGTTTGCTATTATTTAAATAATTTATATTTAGAATAAGAGTAAATTTCATTTTATGTTGGCGTTGCTTTTTGAATCATTCGGTTTTCGTTCCTAAATTTTATAAACTACAGTTTTGCCACTGTGATGTATAAAAAGCTCAGATTTAGTCCATTTCTTTAACTAACGTGAAAAAAAATCGTTGAATGAAAGAGGGTCGTTGGTGGCTAGGGGTGTTCAAAAAAACCGTTGGACCGCTCAAACCGGTTGAACCAAGTCAAACCGGACCGTTTTTGGCGGTTTGAGCGGTCTGGCGGTCTGACCTGGTTTGAAAAATTGCCAAACCGGGCGGTTCAGTCCGGTCTGCGGTTTGGCGGTTTGGACCAAACCGACCACCAAATGTGTGTGTATATATATATTATGCATTTCCTTTTGTATAAAATTCTTGCCCAACTTTTAAAAACTTAGGCTGAACTTTGTCTTAAATCCTAATAACCCAACATAAATCTACTTTGTCTTTAAATCATAATACGCATTTACTGTTCGTTGTTCTCGTTCACGTCTTCACGAGTCACGACTTCAAAATTATATATGTTTTTTAGTTTAAACTTTAAAACCCATAAAAGGCCCAAACTGCCTAAACCGATCGGACCAAACCGCCTAAACCGCGGTCTGGTTTGACCGGTCTGGGCACTTGATGTCAAACCGCTCGGTTTGAAAATTTAATAAACCGCCATTTGTGGTTTGGTTTGTGGTTTGAGGCGTTAAACCTCCCAAACCGGACCGTGAACACCCCTACTGGTGGCATAGGGGAAAGAGAGGGAGTTAACAATTTTTCTAAATTCGTTAGAGGGAGGGACCAAATATTCCGAACATTTTTGCAAACCACAATGGCTAAAACAAAAAAGTTAAACTATAGGGCCAAAAATTGAGAAATTATAAAAAGCACTGGGACCAAAAATGTAGTTTACACTAAAAATAAATATATAATTTATTTTAGTTTAAATAAATTGTTTTTTGGAATAAAAATAAATATGAATTACATCGGTGATCCCTATTGTTTGCTTATATATTGGATTTGGTTTCTAAAACAAACTATCTAGTCCCTAACTTTTCATAAGCATCTATAGCCCCTCCACTTAACAACACTATTTAGCCAGCCTTATGAAAGACTAATTTATCATTGAACAAACTATAAGGACCAACCACAAGGGTGGTGGCGTGTTGGCAAGGGCTTGGGGGATGTGGTGGAATATCCCAACCACCTTGGGTTCGAGTCCAGACGTCAGCATTCTGTGGCCAGGCTTAGTCTCAGACGGCCGCTTTGTTTGTTTGTTTTCAAATTGCCAAGGATGTAGTCTAAGCAAAGCCTAGATGAACCTTATCCAAAAAAAACTATAAGGACCAAAAGTGTATTTTTCCTTAAGATTTAATTTGGTTCACAGATTTTTTAATTGAAAAATATTTTATATATAAAATTACAAATCAAAATTCTATAATAAAATACATATCAAATAGAAATCTTATAATTATTTAAAGACTATAAAATTCACATAATTAGCATTATGTTAAAGGAAAAACGAAACAGAACACAATAGAATGAAGAGAATGAATCGTAATTCTCATTAATCATAAGCCCTTTATATAGGTAGGAGTTTACAACGAAAAGGAAACATTAATTATGGTAATATCTAATACTAGGAAAATATTCTTTCAATCACTTCCTTTTGATGATGGCACATATCCTTCAACACTCCCCCTTGTACCGAATCAAATGAGTGATGGTGCATAGTTCTTGTCTCATTAAAACCTTACGCCAAAGAAACAAAACCCAGTGGGAAAAATAAAAACTTTAGGCGAAGGAAATAGTACAAGACACCAATAAACAATTCCTTTAGTTTACCATTTTTCTTGATTTGTGCATCAATCAAGAGATATAGAAATCAAGATGATGTATAAAATGTTGCCTCACTAAAACCTTGCACCAAGGAACAAAACCCAATGGGAAAAATAAAACCTTGGTTGAAGGAAAAAGCACAACATACCAATATTACATATATAGTAGACTCCTCCTTTTGTCTACCACTCCCCCTGATTCGTGCATTAATCAAAGGAGGTTTAAAACATTTCCATTTCAATACTTTCTACATGTTTCCCAAATATGGTTTTACGTATTGATTTGGTAAACAAGCATGTCACATTTTCCTCACATCTTATTCAGTTCACTTGAATCTTGAGGATGATTGATTATATAAAAACTTAAGCAAAATATGCTTTGTGTTATAACCCTTGATATATCTTACTTTCATTTCTTCGATACATGATGCATTATTTCCATACATGCAAGTTGTATAATGGTTAAACTCAAAATTACCAACTCCTCTTATATGTGTAATGATAGTCCTTAACCATATACACTCTTGAATAGTCTCATGGAGAGTAAGATTGTTGATAATATAAGAAGATAGCTATTAAGGGTTTGCTTAGTTTACTTCCAAGCAATCGGTATGTTCCATATGATAATTCCTTATCCAGTTTGGGAACAACCTTTATATCAGTCAAACATATACCTAATGTAACAACCCAAAAACACATCACATAATATTAAAGCCAAAAGCCCATAAGGGTCCCAAATACATCATAAACTCCAATATCAATTACATTGATTAAGGTCCTCAAGCAAATACAACCGAGATGCTAACTAAACAAAAACTGGAACTTGACGGTCTCTAATCTCGCACCTCCGTCTCAAGCCTTCTCCTTTCCCTTGCAACAAGCACCTAAGCCACCCTTTCCTGAAAATGGTTTTGGTTTTGAAAAAGCGAGGGTTAGACCATAAGGTCTAGTGAATTCCCTCCTTAAAAGCGTAACTGCAAAACATTTAAAAAGCACTTTTCCATACACACAACACTTGACAAGTTTGAGCTCAAACAAGGGTATACACAGTGGGGCGGACCAATAACACCTTACAAAGCCAGGCACGGCAACTCAACACCTTACAAAGCCAGGCACGGCAACTCAACACCTTACAAAGCCAGGCACGGCAACTCAACACCTAACAAAGCCAGGCACGGCAACTCGGGGGTCCTCCACTGTGCAACCCGACTCTACCACAAGCATAAACATTTAAAACATGCTTTAAAACTTACTCGAGGAATATCCTCCTTCCACTTGTAAAATAACACTTTTCATGCATAAGAAAACATATGATTCATGATGATCAAGTAAACTCATTTTCAGTTATATCAATTCTTCGCAAATCATTTTAGGAGATAGAAATAATGCATAAAGGGAACTCACCTGGTACTCGGTTAAAAGACACCCCACTCAAAGCTCACTTAATCACCAAACGATCACCTGAATTGGGTTTAACAAATGAGGTATTAGACTCCCCATTTATGTTCTAAAACATTCCCCATACTGTCCTAAGACAATCCCCTAAACCAAGCCTCGAACCCAAGCCCAAACGACCAACGAAGCAAAAACGTAAAATCACGAAACAGAGCCTGGCGCCGATGCTGGCGCTAGTCCATCGGCGCCGCCATCGGCGCGGACCTCTGGACAGACTTTTTCCTGCACGAGAATTCTTTCCAAAACTCAAAGATTTCTCAATCCCAACTTCCCCAAATCAGTTCTAGTTCTCCCAAAACAATATTTCAGTCCCAAACTCAAAATGGAAGGACAAAACCTATAACCCTCCATTGGAAAGGTGAAATATCACCAAGAGGTCTCAATCTCCTCAAGGGATTCATCAATCTCACCCTTCCAATTGGTTTTGCCTCCAAAACACTTAAATAAAGAAAGGGATTGCAACAAATTCCTACACAAAAGCCCCATTTCCAAAACAAACCAAGAGATTAAGATGGAAGTATACCTTAGAAGCAAACTCCTTCAATCTCCAGCCCCAAAACCTTTCCAAACCTTCAATGGGGGAAAACTTGAGCTCTTTCTCCTCTCCAATTCTCTCCAGCCGAAATGAGTGAAGGAATAGGGTTTTAGGGAGGGTTTTATCTTAATAAACTTTCCTTCTTCACAACCCAGCCACCAAACTTTCAGTTCTTTACACAAGCACCCCAAAGTTCCTTATTTCTGCACTAAAACCACCAAGTATGGAATATGGGGTGTTACAACACCTCCCCCTTAACAGGATTCCGTCCCCGGAATCTCATCACTGAAAAGGTGTGGGTACCTTGCCCTCATCTCGGTCTCAGTTTCCCATGTCGCTTCACTCCCCTTGTGGAAACGCCACAACACCTTCACCAGGCTAATCTCCTTGTTCCTTGTTCTTCGAACCTTACGGTCGGTGATAGCTTCGGGCTCCTCCACAAAGTTCAATTTCTCATCAATCTGGACTTCGTGCAGAGGTATTGCCATTTCGACTTCCGCCAAGCATTTCCTCAGATTCGACACGTGAAAGGTATTATGAATTCTTTGCAATTCTACTGGCAATTCCAACTTATAAGCTACTTCTCCGACGCGCTCAATGATCTTGAACGGTCCTATATAGCGGGGGCTCAACTTTCCCCTCTTCCCGAATCTGATTACTCCTTTCCAAGGGGATACTTTTAGCATCACCTTATCCCCAACTTGGAACTCGATATCCTTACGCCTCTTGTTGGCATAACTCTTTTGTCGGTCGCGAGCAACTTTCAGCCGTTCTCTCACCTGGTCGATTTTGTCGGCAGTCAACTGTACTATTTCGGGTCCAGCCAGTTGTTTCTCTCCGACCTCGTTCCAACAAAGAGGTGTCCGACACTTTCTACCATAGAGTATCTCGTAAGGAGCGGCTTTTATGCTTGCGTGGTAACTATTGTTATACGCAAACTCGATCAACGGCAGGTGGTTCTCCCACGAACCCTGAAAATCTAACGCGCAAGCTCTCAACATGTCTTCCAGGGTCTGGATGGTTCGCTCGCTCTGACCATCCGTCTGAGGATGATATGCGGTGCTCATCTTGATTTGAGACCCCATTTCTCGCTGGAAGCTCCTCCAAAAAGTCGACGTGAATCGACTATCGCGATCCGAGACTATTGACGACGGCACCCCATGACGGGTCACTATCTCGTCGATGTACAACTTTGCCAATTTCTCCATCGGGTATGATTCCTTTATTGGAAGGAAATGCGCCGACTTGGTGAGTCGATCTACAATTACCTAGATGGCATCGAAGCCCTTTGGAGTTCTAGGCAACTTTGTCACGAAATCCATCGCAATTTGATCCCACTTCCATACCGGAATATCCAAGGGTTGGAGTTTTCCGTACGGTCGTTGGTGCTCTACCTTCACCCTTAGACAAGTGTCACACCTTTCCACGAAGTAAGCTATATCCTTCTTCATACCCGGCCACCAATAGTCTTGCCGCAAATCACCAAACATCTTGTTCGTCCCTGGATGGATGGAGTACTTTGACCTGTGAGCCTCCTCTAGTATCAACTTCCTCACGTTCCCCAACTTCGGAACCCATACTCTACCGTTGAGGCATTTCAGTCCTCGGCTATCTTCTACTAGGGAGTTCACGTTCCCCACCATCCGCTCTTTCTTGAGGTTCTCAACCGCAGAAGCTTCCCCTTGCCATTTCTTTATTTCACCCAGTAGATTAAATGTGACCTCAGCCCTTAAGGCGATGATCTTCGAGGCTTCTCCTCTTTCTTTACGGCTCAAGGCGTCCGCCACTACATTAGCTTTTCCGGGATGGTACTCAATCTCGCAATCGTAGTCTGACAACAATTCCATCCACCGGCGTTGCCTCATGTTTAGCTCTTTCTGATCGAAGAGGTGACGAAGGCTTTTGTGATCGGTGAAGATCTTACACCTCGTCCCATACAAATAGTGCCTCCAAATCTTTAAGGCGAAAACAACGGCCGCCAGTTCTAAATCATGGGTGGGGTATCGCTTCTCATGCTCCTTCAATTGACGGGACGCATAAGCGATCACTTTACCACGCTGCATCAAGACACACCCCAAGCCCAATTTAGAGGCGTCGCTGTACACCACAAAGTCTTCCGTTCCTTCGGGTAAGGTTAGAATCGGAGCCTCACTCAACATTTCTTTCAACCTTTGGAAGGCTTCTTCTTGCCCTTCGGTCCAATTGAACTTGGTGTTCTTCTTGGTCAAAGAAGTCAACGGAGTAGCAATTTTCGAGAAGTCTTTGATGAACTTCCGATAATACCCCGCTAACCCAAGGAAACTACGGACTTCGGACGGCGTTCTGGGCGGTTCCCAGTTCTTGATAGCTTCTACCTTTGCCGGGTCCACCTTGATTCCACTCTGGGTCACCACATGTCCCAAAAACTGCACCTCTCGAAGCCAAAATTCGCACTTCGAAAATTTGGCATAGAGTTTCTCCCGCTTCAACAATTCTAGCACAGCTCTCAAATGCTCCCTATGCTCTTTCTCCGACTTCGAGTAGACGAGAATATCATCTATGAAGACGATCACGAATTTATCTAAATAGGGTTGACACACCCTATTCATCAAATCCATGAACGCGGCGGGGGCATTCGTTAATCCGAACGGCATCACTAAAAACTCGTAATGATCGTATCGGGTTCGAAAAGCCGTCTTTGGGATATCTTCTCCTCGTACCTTGAGTTGGTGGTACCCCGATCTCAGATCTATCTTTGAAAAGTAGCTAGCCCCTTGCAACTGATCGAACAGGTCGTCAGTCCTGGGGAGCGGATACTTGTTCTTGACAGTGACTTTGTTGAGTTCGCGGTAATCAATACACATCCTCACAGTCCCGTCCTTCTTCTTCACGAAAAGCACCGGCGCACCCCACGGCGAGGTACTCGGTCTCACGAACCCTTTGTCTAGCAACTCTTGGAGTTGAGTCATCATCTCCTTCATCTCGGAAGGTGCCAATCGATATGGTGCACGAGCTATTGGTGTAGCTCCTGGCACCAAGTCAATTCGGAACTCGATCTGGCGATCTGGTGGTAGATCACACAATTCGTCCGGAAATACCTCCGGGTATTCACTCACGATCGGTACATCTCCTACCTCGCGCTTCTCTTTCTTTACATCTACCACATAAGCTAGGTAACTCTGACATCCCTTCCTTAGACATTTGGTAGCCTTAACCAAGGAAATAAGATTAGACTTCCTATCTCGACGGTTCCCATAAATTACTACCATTCCCTTATCCGGCAATTGCACCCGAATCAACTTTTTGTTGCAAACGATGGTAGCATTATTCTTCGCCAACCAATCCATTCCCAACACTACATCAAACTCTCCCATCGGCATAGGGTACAAACTTATCGGTATCAAACTCCCTTCTATGTCTATACAACATCCCTCCACCACACTACTAACTAGCACCACGTTGTCATCGGCGGTCTCCACTTCTATAGCACTACCCAAACGCTTAGGCCTCACCCCCAAACGTTTCACGAAATCAGGAGATACAAAGGAGCGATTCGCCCCCGAATCAAATAACACATTGGCACATAAGGAGTTCACCAAAAAGGTACCTGTCACGACATCCGGAGTTTCCTCCGCCTCATTCGCTGTCATACGAAATGCACGACCCTTCGCGCGAGCCGGTTCTTCCTTCTTCTCAACCCCTTGCACCCCCTGACGATTCCCAAACTGACCCGATCCTCCTCTCCTAAGCTTGGGACAGTCATACCGTTTATGATCCATCGACCCACATTGGAAACAACCCTGCTTCTGCGGGCAATCCCTTGACATGTGCCCCGACAGCCCACAGTGAAAACACGTCCCCGAGTCCGCCTTACACTCTCCTCTATGCATCCGATGACACTTCCCACACGGCTTGTTACCAAAATTCCGATTCCCACGCGGCTCCGGCCTAGAAACTTTCCCTTTCCGAGCATCATTCCCCGGTCCATCCCATTTCCTCTTTTCCCCGGCCCTCTCAGATTGCTGACGATCTTTTTCCCTTTCTACCAACTCGGCCGCATTTATAGCCGCTTGGAATGTGCTAGGATTCCTTGCCATTACCAACTCCCGTACACTGCTCTTCAATCCATAGAGGTACCTCTCTACTCGACGCTCCTCGGTTGGGACATACAACTCCGCAAAACGAGCTTTCTCAATGAACTTGGAAGTGTACTCTCTCACGGTCGAGTCCCCTTGAGCTAGGTTCAAGAACCCCTCTTCCAACTTCTTAATCGCCGCTAGAGGGCAAAACTGAGCCTTGAACCTCCTCACGAATTCCTCCCATTTCATGGTCTTGGCCACTGACGATCCCAAACCCCCGGTTTCGGCATCCCACCAAAAGATGGCCTCCGACTTCAACATAGACAGGGCGTAGATCACCTTGTCCTCTTCGGCACACTTACAAATGTCAAAGACCAACTCCATTTCTCGAACCCACTTTATGGCTAGTACCGGGTCGCATTCTCCCTGAAAGGTAGGAGGTTTGCAAGATGAGAATGCTTTGTGACTACATCCTCTAGCTGCCGACTCGTTCACTACTAGCGTCGTGGATTGTTTGTGGCTACCAACTTCCGTGGGAGGCGGACTAGAAAATTCGGTGACTGCCTTACTCTCACTGTTCTCTTTACTTCCCGCTGCCGAAACATCATGATGATTCATCCACCGGTCTAACTTTTCCTGCAGCTTCAACATTTCGGTGGCGAAGGCCTCTTGAGTCACAAAGGCGCGATTCTCCGCTGCCGAGCCCTCTCGATGAGACTTTTCCCGATCGGACGGTGCCTCCACACTCTTAGTTCGACGAGCAGCCGGAGTTTTCTTCTTTGGGCGAGTACCCTCCACATTGGTAGTAGCCCTACGTGGAATGGTCTCACGCCCCCTTCCACGACCTCTTCCTCTACCCCGGGCAGCCGGCGCCCTCGGGGGAACCACGGGTTCGTCCACTTGAACCTCCTCCGATGGAACCATTCTTACACTCGGTACAGACCTGCTCCTTGTCGATCTTCCAGTCATGACGAAACTGATACAAAACACATAAAACAAACACTTAATACCAGTATCACTCTCTTGAGGTAATTCAAGTATCCCCACGTGCCTGTAAATTCGAAATTATATTGGCCAGGTATAATTCCCAGTTTACCTCACATGATGATCCTCGACACCCCATTCCACTCAAACCGCTTATGTCTCCTCCTATGGTCCTCCTATATCTCGGTTGTGTCCCTACTCCAAAGTTTAAGTCTAGGCCCAATCGGTCACCTAAATCCCTTAAACTACGGCTCTGATACCATTTGTAACAACCCAAAAACACATCACATAATATTAAAGCCAAAAGCCCATAAGGGTCCCAAATACATCATAAACTCCAATATCAATTACATTGATTAAGGTCCTCAAGCAAATACAACCGAGATGCTAACTAAACAAAAACTGGAACTTGACGGTCTCTAATATCGCACCTCCGTCTCAAGCCTTCTCATTTCCCTTGCAACAAGCACCTAAGCCACCCTTTCCTGAAAATGGTTTTGGTTTTGAAAAAGCGAGGGTTAGACCATAAGGTCTAGTGAATTCCCTCCTTAAAAGCGTAACTGCAAAACATTTAAAAAATCACTTTTCCATACACACAACACTTGACAAGTTTGAGCTCAAACAAGGGTATACACAGTGGGGCGGACCAATAACACCTTACAAAGCCAGGCACGGCAACTCAACACCTTACAAAGCCAGGCACGGCAACTCAACACCTTACAAAGCCAGGCACGGCAACTCAACACCTAACAAAGCCAGGCACGGCAACTCGGGGGTCCTCCACTGTGCAACCCGACTCTACCACAAGCATAAACATTTAAAACATGCTTTAAAACTTACTCGAGGAATATCCTCCTTCCACTTGTAAAATAACACTTTTCATGCATAAGAAAACATATGATTCATGATGATCAAGTAAACTCATTTTCAGTTATATCAATTCTTCGCAAATCATTTTAGGAGATAGAAATAATGCATAAAGGGAACTCACCTGGTACTCGGTTAAAAGACACCCTACTCAAAGCTCACTTAATCACCAAACGATCACCTGAATTGGGTTTAACAAATGAGGTATTAGACTCCCCATTTATGTTCTAAAACATTCCCCATACTGTCCTAAGACAATCCCCTAAACCAAGCCTCGAACCCAAGCCCAAACGACCAACGAAGCAAAAACGTAAAATCACGAAACAGAGCCTGGCGCCGATGCTGGCGCCAGTCCATCGGCGCCGCCATCGGCGCGGACCTCTGGACAGACTTTTTCCTGCACGAGAATTCTTTCCAAAACTCAAAGATTTCTCAATCCCAACTTCCCCAAATCAGTTCTAGTTCTCCCAAAACAATATTTCAGTCCCAAACTCAAAATGGAAGGACAAAACCTATAACCCTCCATTGGAAAGGTGAAATATCACCAAGAGGTCTCAATCTCCTCAAGGGATTCATCAATCTCACCCTTCCAATTGGTTTTGCCTCCAAAACACTTAAATAAAGAAAGAGATTGCAACAAATTCCTACACAAAAGCCCCATTTCCAAAACAAACCAAGAGATTAAGATGGAAGTATACCTTAGAAGCAAACTCCTTCAATCTCCAGCCCCAAAACCTTTCCAAACCTTCAATGGGGGAAAACTTGAGCTCTTTCTCCTCTCCAATTCTCTCCAGCCGAAATGAGTGAAGGAATAGGGTTTTAGGGAGGGTTTTATCTTAATAAACTTTCCTTCTTCACAACCCAGCCACCAAACTTTCAGTTCTTTACACAAGCACCCCAAAGTTCCTTATTTCTGCACTAAAACCACCAAGTATGGAATATGGGGTGTTACACCTAATATCAGCAAATATATACCAAGACATTGTTTGGTGTTTTTCTATAAGAGCCGGTACTTTTGCCACTCACAATTTAAGTAGGTATTGAACTTCCATTATCAATTCCATTTATCCCCGTAGGGAAAATTATAAGCCCACGTCAATGGTGCCAAAAGATTAATTTGAAATCATTCCAATGATGTTGCGTTGGCGCTGAGCTAAATCTAGCTGACAAGTTCAGTGAGAAGTATAATATACAGTCAAGTGTATTATGTTGAGTACAATAATGCGCATATTGTACTTAGGTATGGAATTTCAACTCCTAACACCTATTCGTCATCATCCTTTAGACGAAATGGATATTTCCTTATATCCAACACTTTGACCGATCATGGGAGTGCTAGTCGGATGCACTTTGTCCATATTAAGTCGCCTGATCATTTTCTGGACATATGCGGATCGGTGGATTAATATTCCACAAACTCAGTGTCCTAGTTCAAGTATCTAGACACAACCAAGTTTTCCCAAGATCTTTCATCTCAAAATCAGAATTCAAGTAGTTTGTGGTTTCTCTTATTTCATCAAGAGTGTCTATTATGTTCATAACATTGACATATAGAGCTACTTCGAAAGTCTGGAACTTGTTTTCCTAAACAAATACGCAAGGGAACAGTTCATCGTTCTTATATAACATTTCCCAATCAAGTATTCACTCAGGCGGGCATACCACATCCGCATAGATTGCTTTAATCTATAAAGTGAGTGTTTCATATTTATTGTAATCGCATTTCATAGTTTAAAGTTATTTGATATTGGTATAATGCCATCAAGCACTTTTATATCTCTGAATTTAGATCCCCATAGAGATATGTAGTAACTACATCGTTGAGCTGCAATTTCCAGTCCTTCGGAAACTACTTGGCTATATTAATTAGCAGAAAGTTGTCCATCACAAGAGAGTAAGTCTTATTGTGGTCAATCCAGTGCGTTGTGAGAAACCTTGCGCCAAAGGAGAGCCTTATATATTATGACTTAATTATTCTCATTACGCTTCCCTGACAAATGATTTATCTATGTCCTACAGACTTTACACTTGGTCGGTTAGCACTACCGAACCAAATACCTGTTCATTTGTCAAATAATTATCCTAGATTGCTTCTTTTCATTTAGGCCAATTTGCTTTTTGTTGACATTCTTCAACTGAGCATGGTTCGATGACATCGTGCTCTATTATCTCATAAGCAACGGTATATGCAAATATATCATCATTGAGTATGTATGATCTGTCCATCGACTCATATTCATTTGAGATTTCTTTGATCTCTGGAAACAGTATTAACTTCGGAGCGTCCTCCAGTAATGATTCATAGACATAGATTTAATCAGAGATAATCTCATGTATTGATGATATATAGTTGTGCCTTACTCTTCTCTTCCTTTAGATGAGTATCTATCGAACCAAGTAGCTTCCCCCATTTCCTTTTGGGAGCTACGACCTCAACCACACCTCCACCATGTATGATTGCAATGTACTTCCAACGACGTTGTGCCGTTGTTCGGGGACTTTTAACCTTGCGAGTATATTTGCAGCTCGTATATGTGATTTTGTCATTCTAGATAATATTAAACGTATCAGGTATCGAGTCTGATTCGTTTGACTTCAACTTTACATTGTGAAGTTTTTGGGGATCAAAATGAGACACAATTGAAATATTCAATGACACTTCCTGTTGTTCCCATGGAAAATCCTTTTTCCTATCTCCCCCTAACAACAGGAAGATTGTCTCATCAAAGTAACAACCTGCAAATCTAGCGGTAAAGGGATCACTCGTCAAGGGTTCTAATTAGCGGATAATTGTTGGGGGTTCATATCCAACATTTGATGACTCGTCTTTAAGACCCATTTTGGTACGCTGTGGGGGCGTAATTGGCACATATACAACACAACCAAACATACGTAAATGTAAAACATCAGGCTAATATCCAGTTACCAACTGGTACGCATAAGATTGGTTGGCTGGTTGTGGGTCTAAACACAAATAAGTAAAGTTGCATGTAATATTGCATTACCCCATGCAGATGTGGAAAAATTGGTGCGCATAACCAATGCCCTAGCTACCATCTATATTCTTTTGATGACAACTTTTATCATTTTACGAGACCATTTTATATACACACATGCGGTACAAATGCAATAATCATCAAATCCTTATGATCTAAATTCTCCGGCATTCTAAGTCATGTAGACTTGATGAGAAAAAATCAGGGTGGTGTGTCCTTAATGTATGAGTGCAACATTTCATGTGGACTATAATACGACACGTGTTCATCGTGTCAAAACCAGAACCATAAAGTACTTTAATGGCCCGCATTCTGGATGTTTATGTCCATAAATATCACCTTGTATTCGTTGTAAGAATGGAATATTTTTATATTATGTCCTTAGCTTTAGGATGGTCTCATTCCTGATTTGGCTAAGGATCAGGGTATATAAAAGTTCTAGGTATTAGAGAGGGCATGTTATGATGGTGGTGTTGCTTCTTGTGCAGTAGAAGTCAACAGTTACAATTTGGTTAATTCCCTCGTTTTATCTTTCACTCGAAAGAAATGTATCTAAGTGTATTTCCAATACATAGATCACTATGTCATGACCATGGTGTCCCACGTGGTCATGCCGAAACATATATGTGTCATTGTCCCAAAGTTCTTTATTGGTGACAAAATATGTTTTAATGACATAGATAATCCATTAATTTGATAAATTAATTTCTCTAATGTATGTTGCTTTCATATCATTAGAGTTGATGTGCATATACCAATTTCCATTCTTATAATATGATTTCTCATTGATACGAATATCTTAACAAGGTTCCTATTAATATAGTGTTTTAGTGATTGATCTTGTGTCATTAAGCAACAAGTGACAGTCTATCGTCTAAGTGTTTGGAGGATTAAAATAATTAATTCAATGAAAATAATCTATTTCTTAGGATTGTATGAGATGCCACAAAAAAACAATCAAGTTCTCCTCGATACATTCCTACATGGAACGAAGAACGTTGAGAGTTTTGTTTTTTATGTGTTTCTTCACATCTATAATGGTTATAAGACCGGGTGTTTATATGCAAATGCAATTAATATGATAGTTAAAATTCATTCAAATAAACTTATATTCAATCAATCTTAGATATGACATAGTTCATTTATAACTTGTCCCATTTTCTATTAGGCGTTCGTTCCCGACTCTTGCCATGAATTTGACCCTTTCCACAATCTTGTCTGTAACACCCCATATTTCAACTCTTGTGGCATTAGTGCATAAATAAGAAATTCTGGGGGTCTTTTGCAAAACTCAAAAGTTCTGTGGCTAAGTTGTGAAAAGGAAAAGTTGGGTAAGAGGAAAACCCTTCATAAACCCTTGTTTCATTCTTAATGTCGGCTAAGTATTTTGGAGGAGGAAGAGGAGCTCAAGGGTCCAGCAATTGAAGGTTGAAGGAAGTGTTTCAGTGGGAGATTGAAGGAATTTGCTGCTAAGGTATACCTTCATCTTCATCTCTTTGTGTTGTGTTGGAAATGGAGCTTAGATGTATGATCATTATTGCATTCTCTTCTTATTTAAGTATTTTGAGACAAAACCAATTGGAAGGGTGAGATTGATGAATCCCTTGAGGAGATTGTGAACTCTTGGTGATATTTCACCTTTCCAATGGAGGTTTATAGGTTTTGTTCATCCATTTTGGGTATTGTATCTAAAATATCGATTTGGGAGAGCTAGAACTGATTTGGGGAAGTTTGGGGTTGAGAAATCTTTGAGTTTTGGGAAGAAATTCGTACAGGAAAAATCTGACCAGAGGTCCGCGCCGATGGACTGGCGCCAACCATCGGCGCCAGGCTCTGTTTCTTTTTTTTTGTTTTTCGTCTCGTTGGTCGTTCGGGCTTGGATTCGAGACGTGGCTTAGGGAATTGTCTTAGGACATTATGGGGGGGGGGTGTTAAGGCATAATTAAGAAGTCTAAATACCTCCTTTGTTAACCCCAATTCAGGTGATCGATTGGTGTTTAAGTGAGCTCCGGTTAGTGTGTCGTTAACCCGAGTATCAGGTGAGTTCCCTTATGCATTATTCCTACTTTTTAAAATGAATTGCGAAGAATTGATATGACTGAAAATTGGTTTACTTGACCATCATGAACTTATGTTTCTCATGCATGAAAAGTGTTATTTTACCATTGAAGGAGGATTATCCTCAAGTACGTTTTAAAGCATGCTTTAATGTTTATGTCTGTGGTAGAGTCGGGTTGCACAGTGGAGGACCCTTTGAGTTGCCGTGCCTGGCTTTGTAAGGTGTCGAGTTGCCGTGCCTGGCTTTGTAAGGTGTCGAGTTGCCGTGCCTGGCTTTGTAAGGTGTTGAGTTGCCGTGCCTGGCTTTGTAACGTGTTATTAGTCCATGCCACTGTGTACACCCTTGTTTGAGAACATGATTGTTATGTACTGTTTTGAAAAGGAACGTGTTACTTTAAATGTTTCGTGGTCGCGTTTTAAAGGGGGAATTCACTAGACCTTATGGTCTAACCCTCGCTTTCAAAACTTAAAACCATTTTCAGGTAAGGATGGCTTAGGTGCTTCGTCCAAGGGTAAAGAGAAGTCTTAAGGCGGTGAAGTGAGAATAGAGACCGTCACGATTCATTTTATGCTAGTTTAACATCTCGGTTGTATTCGTATGAGAACCGTAAACTATGAGAATGTTATTAGAATTTATGTTGTAATTGGGACCCTTTTTGGGCGTTTGACTATTATTCTATGTTAAGTATTTTGGGTTGTTACAAATGGTATCAGAGCCGTAGTTTAAGGGATTTAGGTGACCGGATGGGCCTAAACTTAAACTTTGAGGATAGGGACACAACCGAGGTATAGGATGGCCATAGGAAATGACCTAAGAGGAATGAGTGGGACGGGGTGTCGAGGATCATCATGTGAGGTAAATTAGGGATTATATCTGGCCAATATAATTTCGAATTTACAGGCACGTGAGGATGCTTATTTTACCTCATGGGGTGGTATTAGTATTAAATGTTTGTTTCATGTGTTTTGTATCAGTGTCGCCATGTCTGCAAGGTCGTTGAGGAGCAGGTCTGTACCCAGTGTGAGAATGGCCACGTCTGAGGAGGTCCAAGCGGACGAACCTGTGGTCCTTCCGAGGGCGCCGGCTACCCGGGGAAGAGGAAGAGGTCGTGGTAGGGGACGTGAGACCATTCCACGTAAGGCCACTACCACTGTGGGAGGTACTCGTCCAAAGAAGAAAACTCCGGCTGGTCGCCGAACGAAAAGTGTTGAGGCACCGTCTGAGCAGGAAAAGTCTCATCGAGAGGGCTCGGCATCGAGGGATCATGCCTTTGTGACTCAAGAGGCCTTCGCAACTGAAATGGTGAAGCTGCAGGAAAAGTTAGACCGATGGATGAACCGTCATGAGGTTTCGGCGTCGGGGAGTAAGGAGAACAGTGAGAGTAAGGCGGTCACTGAATTGTCTAGCCCGCCCCCGACAGTAGTTGGTAGCCACAAGCAATCCACGACGTTAGTGGTGAATGAGTCGGCTGCTAGAGGATGTAGTCACAAAGCATTCTCATCTTGCAAACCTCCTACCTTCCAGGGGGAATGCGACCCGGTGTTAGCCATAAGGTGGGTTCGAGAAATGGAGTTGGTTTTTGACATTTGTAAGTGTGCCGAAGAGGATAAAGTGATTTATGCCCTGTCTATGTTGAAGTCGGAGGCCATCTTTTGGTGGGATGCCGAAACTGGAGGGTTGGGATCGTCAGTGGCCAAAACTATGAAATGGGAGGAGTTCGTGAGGAAGTTCAAAGCCCAGTTTTGCCCTCTGGCGGCAACCAAGAGACTAGAAGAAGAATTTATGAACCTGGCACAAGGGGACATGACCGTGAGGGAGTACACTTCCAAGTTCATTGAAAAAGCTCGTTTTGCGGAATTGTATGTCATACCCTCTTCTACCATAAAATGGCATTTTTCCCAATTCAAAATAAGGTCGTGGGTCTCACATCTCACTAGGATTTTGTTGCGTCTTAAAAGCGATATGTGTATTTCGCAGTGGGTTGCAAACTGTCCACAGTGGGAAGCGCAAGTGTACACTGTCCACTATGATCGTCACAGCAAGTAATAGTCGGTAAAATACCGGAATCGTTTCCACAGGGACTGGACAATCAAGACAATTCGGTTCTCATGAGCTCCTTTTACAAGTTTCGATTAGAGAGGAAAATAATATCTTGAGTTGGTTTGGTGAAATAACTACTTTTAACGATTTTACTAAAGATTTAAAAGATGGAATGTAGGTTAGATTTTCCCTAGATTTTATAGTAAATACTTGATCTCAAAAAGTGATCGTAGTAATTGAAGTCGGTCTTTTGGCTAGAAAAGCCCGGTTACAAAATACTCACACCGTTAAGTGAAAATCCCATACTAGTTGTACTTGTTGTTTTGTCAATGGTAATCTCAGAATGGACCCTCTCGGGCCTCGATGGAATGTGTAGAGACAAATACTCTAAGTGTTTTAAATACACAAATTAGCTTGTCTACTACTCCAGTGGGGATAGATTAGCTCACTGTGCTGACCTCACTCTCGTAAGTGTCATAAGAATTCTTTCGAACTCCCTACCATTATCCAAGCTCGTGTCACTACGTTCTACCCATTTCTGAGTTGAGAACTAGACTTTTAGATCCTTATAAGTGATCGGCTTGTTCGCATCCTTGGGGTATAATCGAGAATGAATAACCAAAACAACAAATATTCTAAGTATAAAGATTACTCAAGCATTTTCTCTAAAATCTAGGTACTTCTCTTGCCTACATCCCAAAGGATGTTTAGCCTAACATAACTGAAGTAAATAAAACACAAGATGAAGATTTAGACATGATTGAAAAAGTGACTTTGAATTACTGCTCACAGTGGGGAACGTAAGTTGGCCACTGTTCGAGAACTACAACTGAAAGTTAAACTAGAACTTTAAAAACACCAGAAATTAAAGTTACACTACTGCAGAAAATTAAAACTAACAATTGTTCTAAACTTGAGAGAATTTAAGTCTACAAACTAAGATGCTTGCTAAAATTAAAGATTGACAATGATCTTCATTAAATGACCCAAGCCCTTCCTTTTATACACCAAGGAAAGAGCTTGGGTAATACACAATGAGGTCTTTTGACTTTGCATCAGCTGAATTATGGGAGCACAAGGACCATTTGTGCCCCATGTTTCTTCTTTAACCAAGGGCTTGATGCTTCTAACCATGGGACTCTTCAAAAAGTTGACTTCTAGGCTCTTAGGTATGAATATTAAATTCACTTTGCCATCTTCTTTAGGAGCAAGCCTAGAATAAAATAATCCCCATGCTTGTACTTGTTGCTGAACCTTCTAACTGCCCCCACCATGTTGTCTAACTCAGATTTCTTCTTTTTGTCTTTTCCAGCGGCAGCAGTGGGGAACCGGAGTGAGCACTGTTCACGTCACTGCAGATAAATCGTGAAAACTACCCAAAATCCACCAAATAATTTATTAAACACAAAGGTTTACTCCATTTGCTCATTTTCGACATTTATACTAAGAATGGGGGTTTTGAGAGGCGGAATGGCTAAATTTGACAAAATAAAATCTGAAATTCAAAGAAATAATAACTCTATAAATAGAGTTATCAAAACCTCAAACTTAAACCATTACTTGTCCCCAAGTAATAAAATGTATACAAAATAATGCATTTGAATTTTTTTTTGGGACTTACCGACTCTTTACCTTGAATGGACGTTGATCTCCTCCTTTAGATACTTCTTTCGGTTCCAAAATTGAAGTTTCACTTTTGTATTTGACGAAATCTTTCCCTTGTTCACAATTGAAAAATAGGGCTTTTCTTGGGTTCGAAAGGTTTTCAGCTTTGAAGATTTTTCCAAGGGTTTTTGCACGGATTTCCAAACATGGACCGAAGATCTCGCTTCGAGAAAGTGAGTGGTTTAGATTTTTCATGGAATTGTACGCACACTTTCAGGCTTTATTTGGGTGTGGCTATTTTTGTGAGAGTGGGCATTCTGATGGTCCAGAAAAGGCACACCATCTTTTTCTGGGAGTGGGCACTTTGATGGTCCAGAAAAGGCACACCATCAACTTTGTTAGTGCAACTCCGTTTTTCTTCTGTTTTTGTATTTTTCTCTTCTTTTTTTTGGGAGGTGGGTAAGGCTTTACCCACCTCAAACTTATGACCTCACAGTGTCCTTACTGTGGACAGACTGGAAGTCACATCTGGAAGTCCCCACCTCAAACTTAAAACTGCACAGTGTCCCCACTGTGACTTGGAAGGATTCAACGAGGTGTGTTGGGGAAACACCAAAAAAGGTTGTGTTTGGATTCAAAAAGGACATATTTCACATTGTAGGAGAAGTTGAGATTTGTACTTACAAAAGGGACCCTTGAATTGTCGGAAACCGAGAGTTGTACCCTAAAAAGAAAAAAATCATGCAAGCATTCAAACCAAATAATCAAGTTAGTAACCAAAATTACCTACCTACGGTAGGATTTTCATGCATCATTAACGGATAGTTTAAAGCAGCAAATGTGTCAAAAGCCTAACCATAAGCATCATACAAAAAATTAAATTGTTTTTGGGAGCAAACTGGTAAAACCAATGTTTTAACAAACCATTCAGGGGCTCGGGGTGGTACTCGGTGAACTGTCGGCATCATCCTCCGCAACATCATCCTCACTATCATACGTTGCGCAAATATCCTCGGGAAAGCTCGGGAGTAGGGCTGCCAACACCGGGTTGGTTTCATTCACAAACTGCCCCATTACCTCATCCCGTTCCCGCGTGTACATCCAAAAAGAATTTGTGGCCCTTCCTTGGTATCTTTGCTCGGCTTCCATCAAGTCTAAGCGGTAATTGATCTTACGTAAAGCCGCAAAGATTTCGGTCATTTGATTGCTGGAAGATCCTGCATCGGTAGTGCGCACCGGCGTACGAGGCGTTCTTGCAACGTGCTCCTCAGCTATGAACACAGTGGGGTTAACAGTCCCCACTGTGGGGATATCTTCTTCCTGCTCGGGTGGAGGAGTGGTGATGTGCCGTCCCATCTTTCGGATGGTTCCCACATTGATATTACTCGTGGAATCTAACCATTGGTCCTCCACAGCCGACGGTACACCTGCGTCTATCATCAACGAAGTAATAAGGCAAGGGAGGGGCAAAATTACCTTCTTCCGGGTGCGCGCTTGATCGATGGCCACATGCATGACAGTGCCCACGTTGATCCTTTTTCCCGTGAGGATGCAGTACAACAGCGCACACTTATGCATCGACAAAGTGGTGTCGTGCGAAGTTGGGGATAATGAAGCACGGAGAAACTGGAACCAAACGGCAGCCTCGGTAGTGAGGGAACCAGCGTTTAGGCACCGTCGTTGACCGTCCTTATTCCATGGTTTCCCTTCAGCTGCTATCTCTCTTAAAATGAGGTCCTCACATGCGGGAGTCATTTTCTTCAAGAACTGCGCAAACTCACAAATACCCGAATTTCCTCTCCCCAACACTCGGTTAATTTCCCCTGGATTGTAACAAACTTTCCTACCTCGAACTACCACAAAGGGGTCTTTACTTTGAGAGGCCTCGGCGTAAAATTCACGCACTAGCGAGGCATTGGCGCGTCGATTAGCAGCAGATATAATCGACCAATCATGTATCACAATTCTATCCTTGACAAATGAATTAACTTCAGCGAAATCGGGGTCAAAACCCCTCTCTAATTTCAACTTTTGCTTCGCAATGCACTCAAAGTGGGCAGCCACCTCCGGAGAGGTGAACTGCCTGGGCACCCCACTGGGGGCATGTTCAGTGCCCACAGTGGATTGATGTGGGTTTTGGGTTTGAATTTGCTCATCCCCACCATCAATTTCCATAGACGATGAACTTAGAGAGGTTGCAGGGTTTTTACCTTTTCGTGAAGCTTGCTTAGCAGGCCTCTTTGTCGGTGTTTTTCGTGTCTTGGCCACCGTGGATCTGGTAACCATTCTCCTCTTCTTTTCGGCTTGGGGAATAGGGTTCTCCCCACTGTGGACATCTTCCGAAACAGCACTCTTCTCCTTATCAAACTTAAAACTATCATACTGACTCTGATAATTTTCCTCCACTATTCTCTGCAACTCCTCGTTCTCAGCAAACAATTCTGCTTCAGCCTTCTTCCTCTCCTCCTCGAAGATCCTCTCCTTTTCTGCCCTAATCCTTGCCTCCTCTAGTTTCTTTTCCTCCTCTTCTTTTCGGACCCTTTCCTCCTCCTCTCTACGCCTTCTCTCGGCATCCTCCTTCCTCTTTCTTATGACTTCCTTTCGTTGAATGTATTCCTCCTCCAATCGCCGTTCTTCCTCTTCGGCTTGCAGAGCCTCGGTGTCAAAAAGGCTGGTACTCGTGGTTGAGACGCGTGGAGAGGAAATAGCCTTCGGGCTTTCTTGTTTGGAGGAACCTTCGTCTGGTGCACCAGATGTCATCGGTGCACTAGAAGTCGCCGGATTTTCGCCGGATACCGGCAGCGGTTCATTAAGATCACCGGTGACGGTTTCCGGTGGGGTGTTTTCGGTGTTTCGACGGCGGACCGCCGCTCGATTAGGCGCCCGAGGGTTCGAAATCGGCCTCTTACTTCTAGCCATTAGAGGAATTTTGGTTCTGGTTCGTGTGAGAGAAATGGAGAAGAAAAAGATGGTTTTTGAATATTTGGAAGCAAAAGTGGTTTTTTTTGGGGAGTTAATGGTGGTTTTTAGGATTTTAGAAAGGGTTTAGGGTGGAACCGTCGGTTTTTAGGAGAGAGAGGGAAAAAGGACAATGATGATTTCCTTGGAAAATGGAGAACTAGGGTTATGTGGCAGCAAAAGTTGAGTAGTTGGCAGAAAAAGTGAAGTCTTGTCAGCATTGAGCCCCACAAATGGTCCCATCGTCCGTCAGATTCAAGAGTGGGGAGCGCAGTGACTTGCGCCTTCCCCACTGCGAAGCGTTTTGTTGACTTTTTCTTTGAAACTTGGGAGTTGTGCCTACACACATACAACCAGACTACCATGCAATATTAAAAAGAACAAAAAGAATAAAAACACAGCAAATAACAGAAATAAAATATTTACAAGTGGACCCAATGTTTCTTAACCATAGTGAGGTGGAGAGTGGGCACTCTCATGCAGAAAATGTTTTACCCTTTGCCCGTTGACTTTAAAGGTCTGACCAGACTGTGGAGACTTTAACTCCACTGTTCCAAAAGGACTCACCTTGACAATTGTGTATGGTCCCGTCCATCTGGATTTGAGTTTACCTGGGAAGAGCTTGAGACGGGAGTTGAATAGTAGTACCTTTTGTCCTTCCAAGAATTTCCTATGGTTGATCCTACGATCGTGCCACATCTTGGTCTTCTCTTTATACAACTTGGCGTTCTCATAGGAGTGATATCGCAACTCCTCTAACTCATGCATTTGTAAACTTCTTTTGATACCCGCAGCATCCTCACTCATGTTAAGCTCTTTAAGGGCCCAAAACGCCTTTTGCTCCAATTCAATCGGTAAGTGGCAAGCTTTGCCAAAAACTAATTTAAATGGAGACATTCCCAAAGGAGTTTTATAGGCCGTTCGGTAGGCCCAAAGAGCATCATCAAGTTTGGTTGACCAATCTTTTCGGTGCGGTTTAACAACTTTTTCCAAAATCCCTTTTATTTCACGATTTGAAAGCTCGGCCAAACCATTGGTTTGCGGATGGTATGCGGTGGCCACTCTATGATGAATATCATACTTAGCAAGAACAGAGGCCATGATTTTATTTACAAAATGGGTACACTCGTCACTAATCAATGCCCGTGGTGTTCCAAAACGAGTGAAAATGTTTTTATGCAAAAATTTCACCACGGTGTTGGTATCATTTGAGTGGCAAGCAATGGCTTCTACCCATTTTGAAACGTAATCTACCGCTACCAAAATATAAAAGTTGTTGTTGGAATTTGGAAAAGGTCCCATGAAATCGATTCCCCAAACATCAAAAAGTTCAACCTCTAAAATGTTGTTAAGAGGCATTTCATTTCTTTGCGAAATGTTCCCCGTACGTTGACATTGCTCACAATTTTTCACAAATTCATATGAGTCTTTAAAAACAGTGGGCCAAAAGAATCCACTTTGCAAAATTTTTGCAGCGGTACGGTTTCCACCAAAGTGACCACCGTAGTGGGATGTGTGACAACCATGGAGTATTTGATGTTGCTCACTCCCATGGACACAACGCCTCAATATTTGGTCCGCCCCTATCTTATACAAGAATGGATCGTCCCAAACATATTGTCGTGTGTCATGTAAAAATTTCTTAAATGGTTGTCCACTCATCCCATCGGGCTTAAGTCCACTAGCTAAAAAGTTTGCAATATCAGCATACCAAGGAACATTATTCTCATGATGTTGAGCGGATAACAATTGTTCATCGGGAAAAGTTTCCTTTACCGGAGTGGGATCAGGAGTGGGATGAACAGTTCCCACTGTCTTCTCAATTCTTGACAGGTGGTCAGCGACCTGGTTACTTGTTCCTTTTCTGTCTACGATTTCCAGATCGAACTCATGTAGCAATAACACCCATCTAATCAACCGTGGCTTGGAATCAGCCTTGTTGATCAAATATTTTATTGCCGCGTGATCTGTGTGTACTATCACCTTCGTCCCTATCAAGTATGACCTGAAACGATCAAAAGCAAACACCACTGCAAGTAATTCTTTTTCCGTAACAGTGTAATTAATTTGAGCTTCAATCAGTGTTTTACTTGCATAATAAATGGGGTGAAAGACTTTGTTCTTTTTCTGTCCGAGAACAGCCCCCACAGCCCACTCGCTGGCATCACACATTACTTCAAATGGGAGTGACCAATCAGGAGTGGTCACTATGGGTGCTGTGACTAATGCTTCCTTGATTTTTTCAAAAGCATCTCGGCATTCTTGGGAAAAAATGAAATCTTTTTCGTGTTGTAATAGGTTGCATAGAGGTTTTGTAATTTTCGAAAAATCTTTGATGAACCTTCTATAAAAACCCGCATGACCCAAAAAACTTCGAATGCCTTTTACCGTGGTGGGTTCGGGAAGTTGTGCCACTACTTCAAGCTTGGCTTTATCAACTTCCAACCCTCTTCTTGAGACAAGATGTCCTAACACAATACCCTCTTCGACCATAAAATGACATTTTTCCCAATTTAAAACTAGGTCGTGGGTTTCACATCTCACTAGGCTTTTCTCTAAATTTCCCAAACAATTTTCGAATGATGTCCCTATCACAGAAAAATCGTCCATAAAAACTTCTATGGTGTCTTCTATCATGTCGGTGAAAATGGTCATCATACAACGTTGAAAAGTGGCGGGGGCATTACATAATCCAAATGGCATCCTCCGGAATGCAAAAGTGCCGTAGGGATAAGTAAAGGTGGTCTTTTCTTGGTCCTCGGGTGCAATGTGGATTTGGTTGTATCCGGAGTATCCATCTAGAAAACAATAAAATTCTTTTCCCGCCAACCTATCAAGCATTTGGTCTATGAATGGTAAGGGAAAATGGTCTTTCTTAGTGGCTAAGTTGAGTTGTCTATAGTCCATGCATATCCTCCATCCCGTGACAATCCTAGTGGGAATGAGTTCGTTCTTTTCGTTCTTCACTACGGTTGTCCCTCCCTTTTTAGAGACACATTGGACGGGGCTTACCCAACTACTACTAGCAATGGGGTAGATAATGCCGACATCTAACCACTTCAAGACTTCTTTCTTAACTACCTCCTTCATGATGGGGTTCAACCTTCTTTGAGGTTGGACTTTCCCCGGGTTGTCACTTTCCAATTTGATCTTATGTTGACATAAAGAGGGGCTTATTCCTCTAATGTCCGCTATCGTCCAACCAATTGCCTTCTTATGCTTTATTAACAAATCGATCAGAAGTTGTTCTTGTTTCTCGCTAAGTTTGGAAGAGATAATAACGGGAAGTTTGTTATCCTTAGCGAGATAAGCATATTTTAAGTGGGAAGGCAATGGTTTAAGCTCTAACTCGGGGGGTTGTTCTATTGAAGGGGGTTGAACATCTCTATCCATAAAGTCGAGAGGTTCAAAAGCTGCTACTAAGGCGTTAAACTCATCCTCAAAAGTGTCTTCACTCTCAGATTCAGAGTGTTCACTCTCACTCCCCACTGTGGACACTGTTTCAAAACTGTGGGTTTCATTAATCAAACTCAAAGCAAAACAGTCCTCGGTATTTATATACTTAAGAGACTTAAAGACATTGAAGGTCACTTCTTGGTCATTGACTCTCATCGTGAGTTCTCCTTTATGCACATCAATCAAAGTTCGTCCGGTTGCAAGAAACGGACGTCCTAAGATGATTGGGATTTCTTTATCGGCCTCATAATCTAGGACTAGAAAATCGGCGGGGAAGATAAATTTATCCACTTGGACCAAAACGTCTTCTATTTTTCCCTTGGGATAGGCAATGGACCGGTCGGCTAGTTGTAAAGTCACGGTTGTGGGTCTAGCCTCTCCAATGCCTAACTTCTTAAAAATGGAAAGTGGCATTAAATTTATACTAGCTCCCAAATCACAAAGTGCTTGACCTACTTCTTGTCCTCCTATTGTGCACGGAATGGTGAAACTACCCGGGTCTTTCAACTTAGGTGGAATCTTGCTTGTAAGGAGGGCACTACATTCTTCGGTCAAAGCCACAGTCTCAAATTCACCCAACTTCCTCTTTTTGTTCAAAATATCTTTTAAAAACTTAACATAGCTTGGCATTTGCTCGAGAGCCTCTACCAAGGGTATGTTAATATGAAGTTGTTTAAAAATGTCTAAAAACTTTTTAAACTGAACATCGACATTTTTAGGCTTTATTCTATGAGGAAATGGTATGCTTCGTGGGTCAATCTGAGTTTGCTGTGGTATTGGCTTTGGAACAGTAGCTTTTGGTACAGGTCCAAAAGTGGGAAGGTCAGGAATGTCGGTTCTCACTGTGGGCACCACAGTGACCTGAGGAGTGCCCACTGTGGGCACCACAGTGGGTA
Organism: Saussurea involucrata; assembly: GCA_033807775.1. Taxonomy (NCBI): domain Eukaryota; kingdom Viridiplantae; phylum Streptophyta; class Magnoliopsida; order Asterales; family Asteraceae; genus Saussurea; species Saussurea involucrata. The sequence goes on along the minus strand of CM066312.1, from coordinate 94,331,577 downwards.
TTTGAGGCGGATCATCAGATTCGAAAATGATATCTTGCAGATCCTTTCCACTCCTCAGTGTGATGGACTTGACATGTTCAGGTCCTTTTCCTATCACTCTAGCGTGTTCGGTATCACTAGGTAACGTTCCTGGTGGTCTATTCTTAACTTCAACGGCTAACTGTCCTACTTGGGTCTCTATGTTCCTAATGGCTGCTTGAGTTTGATTCATAAAACCTTTGAGGATTGATTCGATTGATTGTTGTGCCTCAGCGGGTTGAGTAGAGCGTGATTGGTATTGTTGTGAGGATTGGCCTTGGTGAAAATTTGGTGGGTTCTGCCCACTGTGATGTGAGTTCTGCCCACTGTGATGTTGCTGAAATCCAGGTGGGTTGTGTGGTCTTGATTGGCCATGACTCGCCCCGTGGGGTTGGAGTCCTTGATTTCCCGACCAAGAGAAATTTGGATGATTTCTCCAGTCTGGATTATAGGTTTGTGAGTACGTGTTGTTTCTTGGGTTGGTCCCTATGACATTTACGGACTCGGGATTTGCTGGACAAAAGTCAAAAACGTGCTCTTCTCCACAGAGTGAGCAGTTTTCAGGGAGATGTGTTGCGGAATTGACTTGGCCTCTATTTTGGTTCAAAACGATTTTGGTCAAGGCCACTAACTGCACATTCATGGTTTTAAGTGCCTCGGAGTCGATGGTGTTGGTCTTTGGCATGGGTGCTCTCGGATTGGACTACTCGGTATTGTTGTTGGACACTTTTTCTAAGATTTGATACCCTTCGTTGTAAGTCTTACTTGTGAATGTTCCACCGGCTGTTGCATCTAAGATGATTTTGGCTGCATTGGAAAGACCATTGTAAAAGGTCTCCAATTGGATGCAACATGGGATGCCATGGTGTGGGCATTTGCGAAGTAAATCTTTAAATCGTTCCCACGCATCCGAAACAGCCTCATCTTCTTCTTGTCTAAACAAAATAATATCATTTCGCAATCTTACATTTTTCGTGGGAGGAAAATATTTTTGCAAAAATTTATCGGCAAGTTCATCCCAAGTGGTTATCGAATGAGGTGCATGTGAGTTCAGCCAAGTTTTAGCCTTATCCCTTAGTGAAAAAGGAAAAAGCCTTAACCTTAATGCTTCATCACTCACACCTTGCAATTGAAAGGAATCGGTCATTTCCAAAAAGGATTTTAAGTGCGAGTGCGGATCCTCAGATGGTGATCCCCCAAATTGACCCATGGCTTGGATCATTTGGAACATCACCGGTTTGAGTTCAAAGTGGTTTGTTTCAAGATTGGGCCTTCTAATCCCGGAGCTTAAATCACTAACTCCGGAAGTAGCATAGTCTCGTATTTTTCGATCTCTGCTATCGGCAATCGTCACTGTGGTCTCCACTACAGCCATGTTCACAGTGGGGATCACAGGGAGTTGTCGATTTTTGTTTCTGCGTCTTCTTCGAAAAGTTTTCTCTATTTCAAGATCGATTGGTAACAAAGGTTCGTGTTGTTGCCTTGGCATACAACACGAAAAGCTTAGAAAAACGAGTTACTCGGGCTCGAACAAAAACTAATGTCTTGAGATTTAAAATCACGCCAGTCCCCGGCAACGGCGCCAAAAACTTATTGCGTCTTAAAAGCGATATGTGTATTTCGCAGTGGGTTGCAAACTGTCCACAGTGGCAAGCGCAAGTGTACACTGTCCACTATGATCGTCACAGCAAGTAATAGTCGGTAAAATACCGGAATCGTTTCCACAGGGACTGGACAATCAAGACAATTCGGTTCTCATGAGCTCCTTTTACAAGTTTCGATTAGAGAGGAAAATAATATCTTGAGTTGGTTTGGTGAAATAACTACTTTTAACGATTTTACTAAAGATTTAAAAGATGGAATGTAGGTTAGATTTTCCCTAGATTTTATAGTAAATACTTGATCTCAAAAAGTGATCCTAGTAATTGAAGTCGGTTTTTTCGCTAGAAAAGCCCGGTTACAAAATACTCACACCGTTAAGTGAAAATCCCATACTAGTTGTACTTGTTGTTTTGTAAATGGTAATCTCAGAATGGACCCTCTCGGGCCTCGATGGAATGTGTAGAGACAAATACTCTAAGTGTTTTAAATACACAAATTAGCTTGTCTACTACTCCAGTGGGGAGAGATTAGCTCACTGTGCTGACCTCACTCTCGTAAGTGTCATAAGAATTCTTTCGAACTCCCTAGCATTATCCAAGATCGTGTCACTACGTTCTACCCATTTCTGAGTTGAGAACTAGACTTTTAGATACTTACAAGTGATCGGCTTGTTCGCATCGTTGGGGTATAATCGAGAATGAATAACCAAAACAACAAATATTCTAAGTATAAAGATTACTCAAGCATTTTCTCTAAAATCTAGGTACTTCTCTTGCCTACATCCCAAAGGATGTTTAGCCTAACATAACTGAAGTAAATAAAACACAAGATGAAGATTTAGACATGATTGAAAAAGTGACTTTGAATTACTGCTCACAGTGGGGAACGTAAGTTGCCCACTGTTCGAGAACTACAACTGAAAGTTAAACTAGAACTTTAAAAACACCAGAAATTAAAGTTACACTACTGCAGAAAATTAAAACTAACAATTGTTCTAAACTTGAGAGAATTTAAGTCTACAAACTAAGATGCTTGCTAAAATTAAAGATTGACAATGATCTTCATTAAATGACCCAAGCCCTTCCTTTTATACACCAAGGAAAGAGCTTGGGTAATACACAATGAGGTCTTTTGACTTTGCATCAGCTGAATTATAGGAGCACAAGGACCATTTGTGCCCCATGTTTCTTCTTTAACCAAGGGCTTGATGCTTCTAACCATGGGACTCTTCAAAAAGTTGACTTCTAGGCTCTTAGGTATGAATATTAAATTCACTTTGCCATCTTCTTTAGGAGCAAGCCTAGAATAAAATAATCCCCATGCTTGTACTTGTTGCTGAACCTTCTAACTGCCCCCACCATGCTGTCTAACTCAGATTTCTTCTTTTTGTCTTTTCCAGCGGCAGCAGTGGGGAACCGGAGTGAGCACTGTTCACGTCACTGCAGATAAATCGTGAAAACTACCCAAAATCCACCAAATAATTTATTAAACACAAAGGTTTACTCCATTTGCTCATTTTCGACATTTATACTAAGAATGGGGGTTTTGAGAGGCGGAATGGCTAAATTTGACAAAATAAAATCTGAAATTCAAAGAAATAATAACACTATAAATAGAGTTATCAGATTTTCTCTAAATTTCCCAGGCAGTTGTCAAATGATGTCCCTATCACAGAAAAGTCATCCATAAAAACTTCTATGGTGTCTTCTATCATGTCGGTGAAAATGGCCATCATACAACGTTGGAAAGTGGCTGAGGCATTACACAATCCAAATGGCATCCTCCGGAATGCAAAAGTACCGTAGGGACAAGTAAAGGTGGTCTTTTCTTGGTCCTCGGGGGCGATATGGATTTGGATGTATCCGGAGTATCCATCTAGAAAACAATAGAATTCTTTTCCCGCTAACCTATCAAGCATTTGGTCAATGAAAGGTAGGGGGAAATGGTCTTTCTTGGTGGCTAGGTTGAGTTGTCTATAATCCATGCGTATTCTCCACCCCGTGACAGTCCTAGTGGGAATGAGCTCGTTCTTTTCGTTCTTCACTACGGCCGTCCCTCCCTTTTTAGGGACACATTGGACGGGGCTTACCCAACTACTACTAGCTATGGGATAGATAATACTAGTGTCTAACCACTTCAAAACTTCTTTCTTAACTACCTCCTTCATGATGGGGTTCAACCTTCTTTGGGGTTGGACTTTCCCAGGGTGGTCACTCTCCAAGTTAATCTTATGTTGACATAAGGAAGGGCTGATACCTCTAATGCCCGCTATGGTCCAACCAATTGCCCTCTTATGCTTCATCAACAAATCAATTAGACGTTGTTCTTGTTTCTCACTAAGTTTGGACGAGATAATAACGAGAAGTTTATTATCCTTAGCGAGAAAAACATATTTTAAGTGGGAAGGCAATGGTTTAAGCTCTAACTCGGGAGGTTGTTCTATTGAAGGGGATTGAACATCTTTGTCCTTAAAGTCCAGAGGTTCAAAGGCTGCCACTATTGCGTTACACTCATCCTCAAAAGTGTCATCACTCTCAGAGTCGGAGTGCTCACTCTCACTCCCCACTGTGTGCACTGTGTCACGACTGTGGGCACCACTAATCGAACTCAAGGCAAAACAGTCTTCAGTTTCTATGTACTTAAGGGATTTGAAGACATTGAATGTTACTTCTTGGTCATTGACTCTCATAGTGAGTTCCCCTTTGTGCACATCGATCAAAGTACGTCCGGTTGCAAGAAACGGACGCCCTAAGATGATTGGGATATCTTTATCGGCCTCATAATCTAGAACTAGAAAATCGGCGGGGAAGATAAATTTATCCACTTGGACCAAAACGTCTTCTATTTTCCCATTTGGGTAGGCAATGGACCGATCGACTAGTTGTAATGTCACTGTTGTGGGTCTAGCCTCTCCAATACCTAACTTGTTGAAAATGGATAATGACATCAAGTTTATACTAGCTCCCAAATCACAGAGTGCTTGACCTACTTCTTGTCCTCCTATTGTGCATGGAATGGTGAAACAACCCGGGTATTTCAACTTAGGCGGAATCTTGCTAGTAAGGAGGGCACTACATTCCTTGGTCAAAGCCACAGTTTCAAACTCACCCAACTTTCTCTTTTTGTTCAAAATATCCTTTAAAAATTTAACATAGCTTGGCATTTGCTAAAGAGCCTCTACCAAGGGTATGTTAATGTGAAGTTGTTTAAAAATGTCTAAGAATTTTTTAAACTGAACATCGACATTCTTAGTCTTCATTCTTTCAGGAAAAGGTACATTTTGTGGGTCAATTTGAGTTTGCTGTGGTGTTGGCTTTGGAACAGCAGGTTTTGATATAGGTCCACAAGTGGGAAGCTCAGGGACATCGATCCTCACTGTGGGAATGACAGTGACTTGAGGAGTGGCCACTGTGGATTTAGGGGCAGTGGGTATTTGAGGCGGATCATCAGATTCAAAAATGATATCTTTCAGATCCTTTCCACTCCTAAGTGTTATGGACTTGACTTGTTCAGATCCTTTTCCTATCACCCTAGCGTGTTCGGTGTCACTAGGTAATGTCCCTGGTGGTCTATTCTTAACTTTGACGGCTAGTTGTCCTACTTCAGTCTCTATGTTCCTAATGGCTGCTTGAGTTTGATTCATGAAACCTTTGAGAATTGATTCGAGTGATGGTTGAGTCTCAGCGGGTTGAGTTGGTCGTGGTTGGAACTGTTGTGAGGATTGCCCTTGCTGAAAGTTCTGTGGGGGATGCCCACTGTGATGTTGGTGAAATCCAGGGGGTTTTGTGGTCTTTGCTGGCCATGACTCGCCCCGTGGGGTTGGAGTCCTGGATTACCAGCCCAAAAGAAATTCGGATGATTCCTCCAACCTGGATTATAGGTTTGCGAATACGGGTTGTTCCTCGGGTTGGTCCCTATAACATTAACAAACTCGGGATTTGCTGGGCAATAGTCAAAAACATGTTCTTGTCCACAGAGGGAACAGTTTTCAGAGACATGTGTTGCGGAATTGACTTGGCCTATGTTTTGATCCAAAACTAATTTGGTTAAGGCCACTAACTGTGCATTCATGGTTTTGAGTGCCTCGGAATCAATGGTGTCGGTCTTAGGTATGGGTGCTCTAGGATTGGACCACTCGGTATTGTTGTTGGACACTTTTTCTAAGATTTGATATCTTTCATTGTAGGTTTTACTTGTGAATGTTCCACCTGCTGTTGCATCTAAGATGATTTTGGCTGCATTGGAAAGACCATTGTAAAAGGTCTCCAATTGGATGCAATGTGGGATGCCGTGATGTGGGAACTTTCGAAGTAAATCTTTAAATCGTTCCCATGCATCTGAAACAACCTCATCTTCTTTTTGTCTGAACAAAATAATATCATTTCGAAACCTTACATTCCTTGTGGGAGGAAAGTATTTTCGTAAAAATTTGTCAGCAAGTTCTTGCCAAGTGGTTATCGAGTGAGGTGCATGTGAGTTCAGCTAAGACTTGGCCTTATCCCTTAATGAAAAAGGGAAAAGCCTTAGTGTTAATGCTTCATCACTCACACCTTGCAATTGAAAGCAATCAGTCATTTCCAAAAAGGATTTTAAGTGCGAGTGTGGATCCTCAGATGGTGACCCTCCAAACTGACCCATGGCTTGGATCATTTGAAACATCACCGGTTTGAGTTCAAAATGTTGTGCAACAATGTTGGGTCTTAAAATTCCGGAGCTTAAATCACCAACTCCAGAAGTAGCATAGTCCCGTATTTTTCAATCTTTGCTATCGGCAATCGTCACTGTGGTCTCCACTAACGGTGGTGGGTTAACAGGTCTTTCACCTCCTACACCAGCCATGTTTACCGTGGGGTTCACAGGGGGTTGTCAATCAGTGTTCTTGTTTTTACCTCTTCTTCGAAAAGTTTTCTCTATTTCAAGATCGATTGGTACCAAAGGTCCGTGTTGTTGCATTGGCATGCAACACGAACAGCTTAGAAAAAAGAGTTACTCGGGCTCGAACAAAAACAAATGTATTGAGATTTTAAATCACGCCAGTCCCCGGCAACGGCTCCAAAAACTTGGTACGTGCGAAATATGTGAATTAATCGCAGTGGGTTGCAAACTGTCCACAGTGGGAAGCGCAAGTGTACACTGTCCACTATGATCGTCACAGCAAGTAATAGTTGGTAAAATACCAGAATCGAATCCACAGGGACTGGGAAATCAAGACAATATGGTTCTCATGAGCTTCCTTTTAAAAGTTTCAATTAGAGAGGAAGCAATATTTTTGTTTGGTTTGGTGAAATGCTACTTTAACGATTTTACTTAAGATTAAAAGAAGGAATGTAGGTTAGATTTTCCCTAGATTTTATATTAAATACCTGATCCTAAAAATGATCCTTGTACTTGAGGTAGGCATTTTCGCTAGAAAAGCCCGGTTACAAAATACTCACACCTTAAGGTAAAAATCCCATTCTCTTAGTATTTATCGTTTTGTCAATGGTAATCTCAAAATGGACCTTTACAAGTCTCGATGGAATGTGTAGAGACAAATACTCTAAGTGTTTTTAAATACACCAACTAGCTTGCCTACTACTCCAGTTGGTTGAGATTAGCTCACTGTGCCGACCACACTTTCGCAAGTGTCATAAGAATTCTTTCGAATCCCCTAGCATCATCCAAGCTCGTGTCACTACGTTCTACTCATTTCTGAGTTAAGAACTAGACTTTAGATCCTTACAAGTGATCGGCTTGTTCGCATCATTGGGCAATAATAGAGAGTGAATGACCAAAACAATAAATATTCCAAGTATAAAGATTACTCAAGCATTTTCTCTAAAATCCAGGTACTTCTCTTTCCTACATCCCAAAGGATGCTTAGCCCATAATTACTGAAGTAAAGAAAACAAAAGATGAGAAGATGAACATAAATAAACTGAAAGTGACTTGTATTAAAACCGCAGTGGGGAACGAGGGTACGTCACTACTACTAACGACTTGAAATAACAATTACACTAGGAAATTAAATGCAGAAAACTAGAGAACTACTGCAGTAAATGAGAGCTAAAACTAAACTATCACTAAATGTGGTAGTTGGAGATGTGCAAGATTTCAAGATGAATTAAATGAGACACAATGCCCCTTTTTATACTAAGAGGAAAAGGTTGGGTCTTACAAAAGATGGGTTATAACTAGGAAATAAGGACTGAAGAATCAATATAAAATTCAGCTCTTTGAGTATTTTCTTCAATCCACCAACTTGTAGCTCTTTTACCCATAGGACCCTTCACCTTTCCACAAAGTCAACTTTAAAGTACCATGAGTTTTATTATTTAATTTATCTTGCCATGCTTTTAGGAACACTTTGTACTTCTCAATCCCATGCCTTCTGCCAACTGAACCTTATATTCTCCAAAACTTTACTTCCCAACTAAGAGTTGATTTTCTTTTGTTTTCTTCTCTGCTCGATAGTGGGGTCTGAAGTGGGATGCGCAAGTCACTGCGAGAATTTCGTGAAAAAGCAACAAAACTCCACCAAATAATTTATTAAAAACTATGGTTCACTCTTTTTGCTCATTTTCATAAATGTTACCAAGAGGTTTTGAGAAGTGAAATGGCTAAAATTTGACAAAATAAAATAAAAATAAAAGGAAATAATAACTCTAAAAATAGAGTTATCAAACGTCTTTAGATATGACATTATGTTTTTTGTTTTTATAAATTAAATATTATAAAGTGGTTTATTAGAGATCAAATCTAAAATTTGAACAAACCACATGGACTACCAATGTAATTCACTCTAAAAATAATGATAAAATATTTTGTGTATTTAAAACATGTTTTTAAAATGTATTTAGATTATTTACAGAAACTTAGTTTGTGTTACACTATATTTAATTACGCATTGGAATTTTTGATTTAATAAGTGTGGGGAATGATTTTATACAATTGGGAGATGATTATTTCAATTTTTTGATGATTGTTAGAACCCAAACATATAAATGGTCTTAACATGGATTTGTTGTTAAAATGGAGATTTACCCACTTGATAACTATTGATACATGATTATTCATATGATTGGATATGATTTGGCATATCTAGAATATTTTATATGTTAGACTATTATGCAATGGATCCATAGACATAGAATTCGGTTTTATTTGATGTGTATGAGATGATAATCTCTATTTGTAACTTGAAATAGACATTGAGTCTTCATAGGCAATAAGGTGTGGGCTCTTGGAGTCAGACATCACCCACTGACTAATACAATGTAGTTTCTAAGTAAACGAGCTTAACTTGGATTATGGAGATCACAAGGTATAGACCTAGTGTAGTGGAACTTGGTGACTTCACAAGCAACAGACTTGGGGCCTGTTTGGTACTGGCTTAATGGGCTGAGTGGGATGTTCAGCTTATTCGCTCAGTTCAAGGTATGTGTTTGGTACTGGCTTAATTTAAAATCTCATGGCTTATTCGCTCAGATTTTAAAGGCACTCTTAATGTAGACAACCATCATATTTACCCCACTACCCCTGTTATCAGAAAATCTCTCAAACCATCCCTCTCTCACGGTCTCACAATCGCCAAGACCTCTGCCCTGCTTCTCGCCGCCATCAACAGTCCATGCATCTTCTTCCTTGCAGTCCATGGCCTGAACTTAGGAGGTAAATCAAAATGAGTTCTCTAATTTTTGATTTTTTAAGTTTGAGGAATTCTTAGAAATAGCATGAGCAATTCAAGCCATGTTCTTCTGTCATGGTTTTCTCAAACCAAAGGGGTGTTATTTTTAGGTTTGAGGAATTCTTCTGCCATGTTCTCGAAATCAAACGGTAAGCCCTTTTATCAAGTACATGCTTCTTCCTCTGCGATTTGGAGTTGCCGTCGATTTCATTGGAGGGTTCGTAGCTGGGAAAACAAAGCACACTCGAGAGAAAAAAGATTTAAAACGGCAAAAACTAGGGTTCTAGTTGCAGACTTGCAGATTATAGCGAAAACCCAGATGAAATTTTGGGGTTTTTAAAGATGATTGATGAAGAAGAATGGATTGTTGGTGTGGAACCATGATTTTTTTTTAGAAAAGTATAGGAAATCTTCTTTGTGAATATAATCTAAAGAAATTGATGAAGAGAGATGAATCTTAAGATCTGGAGAAGAGGTGGAAGAGAGGTTTCTCATGAATTTGCATCAATTTTCCCTAAAAAAACTTGTAGCAATACGTTTCTAGGTATGATTTAAGTTGACGAGTTGAAAGCTGACATTTCAATTGATGCCCATTCTGAATGATAACTGTGATGAGAGTCGGACTGCAATGAGGGTAAAATAGTCATTTATGATATTCAGATCGTTTGTTCAGCACAACAAACAAACATCAAGATATTAGAATCCAGACAGACAGATAAATCCAGACAAACATCTATATCCATACAGGACTTAATGAAAAACCAACCAAACAGCCCCTTGGAGTAGTTAAGCTTGATAACTCATTAAACTATAGATATGGAGTGGTTGATCTTAATAGATGTTAATTCGTAAGTATGTTTTAAACATATAACATGGATATGTTGCTTACATTTGTGTTCCGTCACTATCAATGGTAAATCGGGTCTCCCCCGTCATCGTAAGATGTATTGTGTTCTTCCAAAAGAGAGAATGGTTTTAATGGTTAAAGTGTCTAGATTTAAGCTATGTTTCCTACTTTAAATGTTTTATAGCTTTGTTCTAAAACTGTTTGAACTCATTAGGTGTTAGTCTAACATTTTTTTAATGACATGTATATCAAAAACTCTTAGCGATGGGAGTCCAAACTTGAGCAAAGTGATTTGGATGCCGATTGAGGCACTTTTGGGGAATGATAGTATTTGTCGTTTAGCGTTACTTTTGATACGATTATTTTGGTAACAATAGTGATACCCGTCCCCAATCTGAAGTTAATCTAGTTTAGATTAGTAGATTGTTAATTATCATCTATTCCTTTGGGTTTTAAATGGTTTACAATTTCCCCATCGTGGGTAATTTCTATTTATACATGTATTTTTTGTATCGACTTTACGGTTTAATTTTATTTTGAAACGGCAACCGAGAATTTATTAAAGGCTAGCAAGAAACTAGCACAAGAGAAGCAAAAAATCATCATAGGGACTTCATACAATCGACTGGATGATATCTCCAGTTGCGGGTTTTTAACCCTCCCTTTACACTTGCTTAAAATCCAAAGGAACAATTTCTCCACAATCAGATCGATGACCAAACATTTCATTCTAATAGACTGTTTTATAAGACTTAATTTATAGGACCAAACAGTAAATCACCATATCTATAGGTGTTGAATAAGTTTACAAGACTGATTTGGGCGTCGTAACAATTTTTAGGACCTCATGTAAAACACTTCGCATTAGCTATTTTATATGACATTAATTGAAAAAGTGTCTTGTACAGATATTGACCTTCATCTTTATCTTTATCTTCATCTTTATCTTTAATTTCAGTCAGCTTAACTAACTTTCAATGTACATGTACATCATAGGTTCTAAAAAATCTCTTCTTTGAGTCTTGATTGCTGTAAACCACCCCAAGCTCGGGTTTCTTCAGAACGATATAAGCAGGAATACCTTGAATCTCAGACAGACGCCGGTTCAGTGCTCTTAGGTTAACTCGGGTTTGGTGAGACTCCAAAGGCATTTGGAAATCCGTAAGATAAGAAAATTTCAGGATATTCCACATGAACCTCTTGACACTTTGAAATGCAAAAGACCATTCAATCTTCTTTTCAGGAGCTCGTGTCAGGATATCATATAGGGTTATCACATCATCAAGCTTCCAACTCTTAAAATCTGCTTTAGAAAAGACATGTTCGGAGCCATCGGATCTTCTTACCGTGAATTGCGGGTACCAGACTTTGAAAAGCTTGCAGGAATCTATGTTCAGCACCTTCATGATAGCTTTGTCTGACCTCACCACATTTATATTCAGACTTTCATTGCCCCTGACATGTAGAAATTCAATCTTCTGAAGTGACGGCCAGTCCTCAATCCCGTATACCTTCTCTATATCGATCCTCTGGACATCCTTAACGAACAAATCTCTCCTTATGATTTCTTGATAAGGAATCATAATCCTAACTCGTTCACCTGTAGCCACATACCTTGGCTCAGCATCAATCACTTCTTAATAAAGTTCCAGTTCAGCTTCGAGTACCGAATCCCTGATTCTGCCATCAGCTTGCACTTGAATTACCGGATCATTCACTTGTACCACTAGAGCCAGAGGAACGGAAGTACTTGCACTCTGGTCAGTTGGCGTTTGTGGTTGAGTAGTATCATCTGTAGTATCGTTGTCGGAATCCGAAGCAGCCATAATAGCCCCGGTGATTTCGAATATTTCATCTAATTCCTCTTTGATCTGGACGGTTGTTTTCTCAGGTTCTTCCTCAGAGTCTATGTAGATATAATCATTGACAAACTCATCTGCCATCCTTTCTTCTACTGTTCTTTTGTCAACAACCGAAGGCTTTTCAACCCCAGTTATGACATCAACTAGAACTTCGGTTTCATCCACTTGGACCACATCAGTGTTCGATCCACCAGCCCCCGTTTCCCTTTCACTAGCTGAAGCATCAACATTTTCTGCCACTGCACCACTAGACTCACCAACCCTGGCTCTCTTCTCCCCCTCATGTTGATCAGGATCATCCTGATCATCATGTCTTCGTTTCTGTGAGGCTTGAGCTTGAACCCCACACGCTTGTTCAACTACGGTGATCCGTGCGGATAAGGATTGGTAGCCAACAATAACAGCTTTGGTCATGTCTTTGATTGAGTCGTTTAAGATTTGAAATTCAGCGCTTGTGGATGTTGAAGCTTGAGGTTGAGTTTGAGGTTGGGTTTGTTGGCGTAGTAATCCAACTAGGTCTACCTCTTCAGCCGTATTAGAATCGCCTTGGGCTAAGAGTCGGGCTAACAGCTCTGATTTGAGCTGGTCGGTTGGGATTTGGTGTAACGGAACTGACGGTGGTGGTTGTTGGTCTGGTTGAGTGCTGGATGGTTGATCCTGAGGAGTTGATGACGAATCAGCAATGCCTTTTCCTTTTATTGCCCTTTTAACTTCAGCAGATAAGTCACCAACAATCTTCCTTAACTGGTCGGTGTGATTCTTGTAGGTGGTGTCAATTGATGCAAGTGAAGCTCGCAAAACCTCCAGAGTGATGTAGTGCTGTAAAGCCCGTGTCCCGGTATGGATTTTAATTAATTATTTATTTGCCTTAATAGTTTTCTTAACGATGTTTTGTTATCGGGATTAGACGGCAAGGACCAAAAATGGATTAGTTTGGTGTTAGTTGATTCTTTTGGTAAAATCCTAAATTCTTGGGGTAAAAATGGCTTAACTTTGGAACCTAGGGGCTAAATGTGACTTTTGTTATTAGAGTTTGCATGGGATCGGTCCATGAGAACCGATCCCCTCCTCCTGGTGTGTTCGGTTCGTGTATCGCAAGAAAAGAAACCACAAACCCTAATCTCCTATTACCACCAGCCGTCATCGACCACCCTAAACCCCTCCCCATTCCCCTGCCGCCGTCGACCACCCTAAACCACCAGCAAACTGTCGCCGCTGCTGTCTTGCCAGCGAAGAGAGGGAGAACAGCGAAGAGAGAGAGAGCAGCGAAGAGAAAGAGAGAGCGCGAGAGGGAGTAGCCGCGAGAGAACGTGAGAGGGAGAAGGAACCGACGAGGATCCTGTGTTGCTGCGTTTCTGAGCGAGAGGTACCGTCTCTTCTCGTCTCTTCTCGTTTCTTTTTATTTTTCATTTCGTTGTCTCCCCGTCGCCGTGAAACCACCACAGCCGCCGTCAGCCTTGGCTGCCGGTGTGTGGCCGCCGTGCGCCACCAGTGCGGGGGTGGCATATTGCGTATCTGCGGTGCGTTGGTGGGTGTGTGGCCAAGAGAGGTGATCGGGTTATTCCGTTGATCTCGCCGGAGTTTTCTTCAAACAATCCCCACCACCGCCGTCGGTGACTGCCGCTGCCGCCGCCGGCGACCACCACTGCCGGAGGTGGCAGTGGGTGGTGCTGGAATGGTTGAACATATAATCCTAGAACCCTAAGTCAAAGTCGATTGCAGGTCTGAATTGAATTAAGTCATGGCTTATTGGTAGTAATCTAAAGTTATCATTTTATGTGAAAACCTCATTCTGTCCCTGTTTTGCATAGACCATAACGTTTTCCACGTAACTCGGTTTGAGGTGAAATCGGTTCCCAAAATTTACAAATCGAGTTGGGAAGGTTTTTCGTGTTTTACTGAAAATCCGATTAAGCCTATAGCTAGGTCTAAACTGACTGTTTTTGCAATCTGTTCCGAAACTTCCAGCTTTGATAGTCGTTCGTAGGAAATTCATATTAAATTGTAGAAAAATCGTTAGAACTCGTGCGATATGTCCCTGGAACCCTAAGACAGGGGATTTATGATTATGGAATTTGATTTCTGGAATTATCAGTTTCAAGGGGGTAAAACAGGTCCCGAACAGGCCTGTGTTTTTAGATAAAAAGCTGGAATGTTTAGTTTTGTGAGTTAGTAATCGTGGTTTGAGTTGGGACTTTCCGTTGACGTTTTTAGTGCGTATTTAGGTGGGAAAAAGTGAGGAAAGTTGACGTGTCGGTGTTGCGGCTCGTGGGCGCGTCGCGTTGCTTTGAGGTGAGTTCTCTCACCGCGTAGTTAGGAATTTCATGTGTAACGTTATTTTGTGTTACGTGCTATTACGAGTTATTACGTGTTTACGTGGACTAGTTGGGATGTGATAAATAGTTGTGATTGTTGAATTATTATGTGAATGGTATGTAATTTGTGTACACCTCGGTGGGACTGAGGGGCTCGGTGGGACCGAGGGCTCGGTGGGACTGAGCTTGTATCAACATATTTTTGTGTACTCGGTGGGACCGAGGGCTCGGTGGGACTGAGCTTGTATTTATACGTTAATTATTATGTGGCTTATATTCGTGGGGATAGTGGTGTTACCTACTTGCGAGTAGGAGCGATATACGTGGGGTTGCTACCTGCGTGTGTGGTAGGACTCACTAAGCGTTTAGCTTACCCTTTCCCAATATGTTGTGATTTCAGGTGCGAGCGGCAGTCGGGCTTGACGGTACACACACAAAGCGCGGGCGCCGAGAATTGTTGGAATTTACACTTTTAAACTTTTAGATTTATTTATAATATTCCGCTGCATAACTTCTTTTGACTGTTTGAGTTGACGACATTAACTTTAATTGAGTTACGGTTTATTAAATTGTGGTTGTTTTATAATGGAATATATGCTTTAGAAAATTTAAATTTCCTTGTAATTTTTGGGACGTTACAACTTGGTATCAGAGCACAGCTTGAGTGAATCAAACACATCTCGATGTGTTTGGTCTCAAGTTGCGGCTATGAAGTTTTTTTAAACTCTCTTATTAAAATCTTTGCAAATAAATGAACGGAGAAAGCCCGTTTGGGAAACGGTGATCGTGGGCGCAGTGTGTACAGTCAGCCGACGCCAATTGGGAAGGTACATCACTTAGTGTATTTATTGCTTTCTAGGCATAGGGTATGCATGCTAGATTGCCGAGGTTGTTTACACTGTACTGTACGATGACTGCGTGCTAGTAGGAATCAATGCTAATTATAGTAGGTTGTCAAGTGAAGGCCCTATAGGTTGCATGCAGTAAGAATCATATAGCCTTAGAATATTTGATTTAGTTCTACTGCGCAGCTCTTGTTTGAGTCCAACCGTTCTAGGATAGAATCTTGTATTCGAATGTCTATTTGATTCACGCTGCGTGCGACTGGGTATTCGCGAGGCAACTCGTTATGGCTAACAAGGATTCCGTTGTAGCAAGAGTAGTGGGATGAGATGAAATTCCTAGTGAGCTGGGAATAGCGTTTACATATGAGTACGTATGCTAGATTGCTTTCTAGAACATAGGAGTATGTATGCTAGATTGCTTACGTGGATTTTGTGGTACTGTATACTTGTTACTTGCTATTAGGAACTCATGCTAGCCTTGATAGGTTGTTATGTGAATGCACCTTAGGTTGTATGCAGTAGGAACTGAATAGCCTTAGAATGTTGGATTTAGTTCTATTGCGCAGCTCTTGTCTGAGTCCAACCGTTGTAGGATAGAATCTTATATTCGAATGTCTATCTGGTTTCACTGTATACGACTGTGCGTTTACGAGGCGACTCGTCAGGGCTAGTGGGAGTTCCGTTCTAGCAAGGGTGGTGGGGTATTACGATATTTCTAGGGAGCTAGGAAAAGTGTTTGCATATGCCAGAATGGGCATATGTGTTTGTTTGTGGTAAGCAACTACTTGGACGTCCCGGGACAGGACTCGAAACGAGTAAGGATAGGTGTGAAGGGTAGTAGCAGAGCTCCTACTATCTGAAGCACAGGATCCGTGCTCGAGTCGGGGAAAGTCACGGAGAATCCGAAGAGTTGAGTGTGAGCGTAGTTAGCAGGTTTTAATGTGTGCTAGTAGCTCGTTAAGGAGGAACAACAATGTTGATCCAGATGCTGATGCTGGAATTATTGCTGATCAGATTCGTGAGATGTTTGCGGTCAAGGTGACGCATATTTTGAGGAGGCGATCCCCGAAATTATTACCGCCATTCGTGATGAGGTAATAGTGTCGATGGAGGAGCGCATTGCGGCGATTCCACCCCCTGCGGGTGGGCAGCCCCGAACAAGAGGGTCGGGATCGGTTATGGAGTGCACATCCCTTACCGGTGGTTGTCCTGTGAACTAGAAGGTTCGCTTCGCGGTGAATCTGTTACGAGACGGAGCGAAAGACTGGTGTGCTATTGCTTTGACGCTTAACGGGCGCACTACTTGACCTGGGAGGAGTTCGTCGTATGTTTCGTGTAGAGCATGTGCCTCTAGTGGAGATGGAGAGGAGTGCCAAAGAGTTCTTGGAGATCTATCAGACTGCGGAGGCCATAAAGGAGGTGAACCGAAAGTTTACGGAAATGACATTATTCTATCCTTAGCATGCTGCTTTTGAGGACATGAAGAGGACACGGTGCAAGGATATGTTACGTACCAAGATCAGGGAGTTCGTGAGTACCGCGCAGTATGCTTCACTTGTTGTAGTGATGGAGGCGGCCTGAGGTAGAGTTCATCAACTGGGAGTGGAGGAGGCACAAGCTACGTATAAAGTGGTGACAGGTACGTTGTTGGTTAACTCGGTGCTTACTGTGGTGACGATTGATAGCGGGGCTACTCATCCTTTCGTGTCTCACATAGTCAGTGAGTGTTTGGGGCCGAGTTGTAGGACGGTTAGGCTATCCACTTGTGGTTGCAGTTGCTGAAGAGAGGACCTTGATGGTTACGGACGTGTACCGGGGGTGCACTTTGGAGATCTCTGGTGTGAGGTTCCCGATTGATTTGATTCCGATCGCTATGCGGGAGTTATGCGTGACTGTGGTCATGGATTGGATGAATGCGTATGATGCGGAGATTGTTTGCCGTCGCAAACAAGTACGAGTGCGAACCCCAAGCGGGGGAGAAATGCTAGTTCAGGGCGGCTTGCCCAGGCGGACCTCAGCGATATGTTCGACTGCGAGGGCTCGGAGGTACTTGCAGCACAGTGGTCAGGGATTTTTGGCGTATGTGATCGACACGCGCGTCGACGGAGAGAAGAAGTCTGTGGAGGATGTGCCAGTTGTACGGGAGTTGCTGACGTATTTTCCCGAGGAGTTACCGGGGATACCTCCCGAGCGACAGGTAGAGTTCCACGTTGATTTGATTCCGGATGCTGCTCCGGTGGCCAAGGCACCTTATCGCCTGGCTCCACCGGAAATGAAGGAGTTGTACACTCCGTTGCATGAACTTCTCGAAAAGGAGTTCATCAAGCCAAGTTGTTCACCGTGGGGAGGCCCGATTCTGTGTGAAAAAGAAAGACGGGTCCCAACGGATGTGTATAGACTATCGTGAGTTGAATAAGCTTACGGTGAAGAATCGTTATCCTCTGCCAAGAATCGATGACTTATTCGATCAGCTTCAGGGAGCCTCGTGGTTCTCTAAGGTTGATTTGAGATCGGGGTATCATCGGATGCCGGTGAGGAGAGAGGATACGAAGTAGACGGCCTTTCGTTCACGTTATGGCCATTTACAAGTTTGTGGTGATGCCTTTCGGGCTCACCAATGCACCCGCAACGTTCATGGACCTCATGAACCGGGTATGTAGCCCTATGTGGGATCGATCGGTGATCGTGTTCATCGACGATATTCTTGTGTAATCGAAGTCGAAGGAAGAGCATGAGATGCATTTGCGAGAAGTTTTGGAAGTTTTGAGGCGGGAGAAGCTGTATGCTAAGCTCTCCAAGTGTGAGTTCTGGTTACGAGAGGTCCACTTTCGAGGGCATGTCGTAAACCAGAATGGTATTATGGTGGATCCAGCCAAGATTACGGCTGTGATGCGGTGGGAAGTGCCAAAGACTATCACTGAAGTACGGAGTTTTCTTGGGTTAGCAGGGTACTTCCGGAGATCCATTCAGGACTTCTCCAAGATTGCTTTACCGATGACCCGATCGACGAAGAAATCTGCGGCTTTTAGTTGGGATGAAGAGCAGCAGAGGGCTTTGGGGAGCTACGCAGGCGTTATGCGAGGCTCCGATGTTGACTTTGCCGGAGGGTATGTAAGAATTGGTGGTGTTTGCTCTCAAGATTTGGAGGCACTATTTGTATGGCATCAAGTGTATACACTAACCATAAAAGCCTCCAGTACTTGATGACCGGCAAAACCTCAACATGCGTCAGAGGAGGTGGCTTGACGTGGTCAAGGATTATGATGGTGAGATACTTTACCACCCCGGTAAAGCGGATGTTGTTACAGACGCACTTAGTCGACATCTGGATGGTGAGCCACTGTGGGGCTTGTGTCAACGGTTAACAGTGGTTGCACCTCTTCTCGAGTCGATAGGTAGTGCTCATGAGGTGGCAGTTTTGGAGGGAAATGCCAATCGCGAGAGAGTTTCGGGGGAAATTCCGAATTTTGTCCGTGATAGTCATGGGTCAATTGCTCGGTCTTAATGGTCGGTTGGGTATCTCGGGGTGGGACTCCGGTATTCATGTGTTATGACCTTGACTTTCCAGTAGGCACTAAGAGGATACAGTCTTGGGCACTTACCTGAGAGGTAGCTCCGATGTGCCGGGACTTGAGACGTACCTGAGAGGTAGGCGTTGGGGTGTAACTGGGCTTCGTAGAGCGAGTGTGGAAGATACTTCGATGGTGGAAGGTTGGGTATCCCACGCGTGTGGGTACTGTAGGCCGAATAGTATCGGTTAAGGAATGCCGCCCTTTGTAATAAAGAGGATAAATGCATAGAATTTTTGAGGTAAATAGTATACTTAGGTGTCGACTTTTGGGCTTGAGGCCAAATGCCTTAGTGTAATTGGGGAATTGTAGCCGATTTTAAGGAAATTATGTTGATGGTAGTAGTAATCCTGAGATGTTTGCTTGTGGTGAATGGTTGTGGTGGAATGACCTTCGTGGATGATTATAAATTTACTAGTTTGATAATTCATGTGGAATAAATTGTGGGAGTCTATTAGAACTCGTGAAAGTTAATCGACAGTTAATGATAGGAATGATCGAATTCGAGTATCCTGTAGGGTATATTGGTGAGCAACTTTAGAATGGTTATAGCTTGAGATTTGACTCGGGATGTATGGAATATCTAAGGTTGGGAGACAACCGAAGTCGCTTGGCTAGGAATGATTCCAATTGTTGGGGTGTCTTGCCGATCATAATCCCAGTGTCCTAGAAGGAGTACGTTAGTAAGAAAAGTATTCGAGAAATTTTTTAGACGGTGTGAGTAATTTAGTTTTCAGTTAGTGAAGGTCCGGTGGAAGCACCGAAAGGGTTCCGAGTGAACTTGGGAACCCGAAGCTGAGAGGCGGGAGGACTATCCGGAGCTATTTGCGGACGTGGACTTCGAGGACGAAGTCTAATTCAAGCGGGGGGGAGTTGTAAAGCCCGTGTCCCGGTATGGATTTTAATTAATTATTTATTTGCCTTAATAGTTTTCTTAACGATGTTTTGTTATCGGGATTAGACGGCAAGGACCAAAAATGGATTAGTTTGGTGTTAGTTGATTCTTTTGGTAAAATCCTAAATTCTTGGGGTAAAAATGGCTTAGCTTTGGAACCTAGGGGCTAAATGTGACTTTTGTTATTAGAGTTTGCATGGGATCGGTCCATGAGAACCGATCCCCTCCTCCTGGTGTGTTCGGTTCGTGTATCGCAAGAAAAGAAACCATAAACCCTAATCTCCTATTACCCTTGCCTCCCTCGTCGGACCAAACCCCTCCCCATTCCCCTGCCGCCGTCGACCACCCTAAACCACCAGCAAACTGTCGCCGCTGCTGTCTTGCCAGCGAAGAGAGGGAGAACAGCGAAGAGAGAGAGAGAGCAGCGAAGAGAAAGAGAGAGCGCGAGAGGGAGTAGCAGCGAGAGAACGTGAGAGGGAGAAGGAACCGACGAGGATCCTATGTTGCTGCGTTTCTGAGCGAGAGGTACCGTCTCTTCTCGTCTCTTTTTATTTTTCATTTCGTTGTCTCCCCGTCGCCGTGAAACCACCACAGCCGCCGTCAGCCTTGGCTGCCGGTGTGTGGCCGTCGTGCGCCACCAGTGCGGGGGTTGCATATTGCGTATCTGCGGTGCGTTGGTGGGTGTGTGGCCAAGAGAGGTGATCGGGTTATTCCGTTGATCTCGCCGGAGTTTTCTTCAAACAATCTCCACCACCGCCGACGGTGACTGCCGCTGCCGCCGCCGGCGACCACCACTGCCGGAGGTGGCAGTGGGTGGTGCTGGAATGGTTGAACATATAATCCTAGAACCCTAAGTCAAAGTCGATTGCAGGTCTGAATTGAATTAAGTCATGGCTTATTGGTAGTAATCTAAAGTTATCATTTTATGTGAAAACCTCATTCTGTCCCTGTTTTGCATAGACCATAACGTTTTCCACGTAACTCCGTTTGAGGTGAAATCGGTTCCCAAAATTCACAAATCGAGTTGGGAAGGTTTTTCGTGTTTTACTGAAAATCCGATTAAGCCTATAGCTAGGTCTAAACTGACTGTTTTTGCAATCTGTTCCGAAACTTCCAGCTTTGATAGTCGTTCGTAGGAAATTCATATTAAATTGTAGAAACTCGTTAGAACTCGTGCGATATGCCCCTGGAACCCTAAGACAGGGGACTTTATGATTATGGAATTTGATTTCTGGAATTATCAGTTTCAAGGGGGTAAAACAGGTCCCGAACAGGCCTGTGTTTTTAGATAAAAAGCTGGAATGTTTAGTTTTGTGAGTTAGTAATCGTGGTTTGAGTTGGGACTTTCCGTTGACGTTTTTAGTGCGTATTTAGGTGTGAAAAAGTGAGGAAAGTTGACGTGTCGGTGTTGCGGCTCGTGGGCGCGTCGCGTTGCTTTGAGGTGAGTTCTCTCACCGCGTAGTTAGGAATTTCATGTGTAACGTTATTTTGTGTTACGTGCTATTACGTGTTATTACGTGTTTACGTGGACTAGTTGGGATGTGATAAATAGTTGTTATTGTTGAATTATTATGTGAATGGTATGTAATTTGTGTACACCTCGGTGGGACTGAGGGGCTCGGTGGGACCGAGGGCTCGGTGGGACTGAGCTAGTACAACTATATTATCTTACTCGGTTGGACTGGGCTTGTATCAACATATTTTTGTGTACTCGGTGGGACCGAGGGCTCGGTGGGACTGAGCTTGTATTTATACGTTAATTATTATGTGGCTTATATTCGTGGGGATAGTGGTGTTACCTACTTGCGAGTAGGAGCGATATACGTGGGGTTGCTACCTGCGTGTGTGGTAGGACTCACTAAGCGTTTAGCTTACCCTTTCCCAATATGTTGTGATTTCAGGTGCGAGCGACAGTCGGGCTTGACGGTACACACACAAAGCGCGGGCGCCGAGAATTGTTGGAATTTACACTTTTAAACTTTTAGATTTATTTATAATATTTCCGCTGCATAACTTCTTTTGACTGTTTGAGTTGACGGCATTAACTTTAATTGAGTTACAGTTTATTAAATTGTGGTTGTTTTATAATGGAATATATGCTTTAGAAAATTTAAATTTCCTTGTAATTTTTGGGACGTTACAACTTGGTATCAGAGCACAGCTTGAGTGAATCAAACACATCTCGATGTGTTTGGTCTCAAGTTGCGGCTATGAAGTTTTTTTAAACTCTCTTATTAAAATCTTTGCAAATAAATGAACGGAGAAAGCCCGTTTGGGAAACGGTGATCGTGGGCGCAGTGTGTACAGTCAGCCGACGCCAATTGGGAAGGTACAGCACTTAGTGTATTTATTGCTTTCTAGGCATAGGGTATGCATGCTAGATTGCCGAGGTTGTTTACACTGTACTGTACGATGACTGCTTGCTAGTAGGAATCAATGCTAGTTATAGTAGGTTGTCAAGTGAAGGCCCTATAGGTTGCATGCAGTAAGAATCATATAGCCTTAGAATATTTGATTTAGTTCTACTGCGCAGCTCTTGTTTGAGTCTAACCGTTCTAGGATAGAATCTTGTATTCGAATGTCTATTTGATTCACGCTGCGTGCGACTGGGTATTCGCGAGGCAACTCGTTATGGCTAACAAGGATTCCGTTGTAGCAAGAGTAGTGGGATGAGATGAAATTCCTAGTGAGCTGGGAATAGCGTTTACATATGAGTACGTATGCTAGATTGCTTTCTAGAACATAGGAGTATGTATGCTAGATTGCTTACGTGGATTTTGTGGTACTGTATACTTGTTACTTGCTATTAGGAACTCATGCTAGCCTTGATAGGTTGTTATGTGAATGCACCTTAGGTTGTATGAAGTAGGAACTGAATAGCCTTAGAATGTTGGATTTAGTTCTATTGCGCAGCTCTTGTCTGAGTCCAACCGTTGTAGGATAGAATCTTATATTCGAATGTCTATCTGGTTTCACTGTATACGACTGTGCGTTTACGAGGCGACTCGTCAGGGCTAGTGGGGGTTCCGTTCTAGCAAGGGTGGTGGGGTATTACGATATTTCTAGGGAGCTAGGAAAAGTGTTTGCATATGCCGGAATGGGCATATGTGTTTGTTTGTGGTAAGCAACTACTTGGACGTCCCGGGACAGGACTCAAAACGAGTAAGGATAGGTGTGAAGGGTAGTAGCAGAGCTCCTACTATCTGAAGCACAGGATCCGTGCTCGAGTCGGGGAAAGTCACGGAGAATCCGAAGAGTTGAGTGTGAGCGTAGTTAGCAGGTTTTAATGTGTGCTAGTAGCTCGTTAAGGAGGAACAACAATGTTGATCCAGATGCTGATGCTGGAATTATTGCTGATCAGATTCGTGAGATGTTTGCGGTCAAGGTGACGCATATTTTGAGGAGGCGATCCCCGAAATTATTACCGCCATTCGTGATGAGGTAATAGTGTCGATGGAGGAGCGCATTGCGGCGATTCCACCCCCTGCGGGTGGGCAGCCCCGAACAAGAGGGTCGGGATCGGTTATGGAGTGCACATCCCTTACCGGTGGTTGTCCTGTGAACTAGAAGGTTCGCTTCGCGGTGAATCTGTTACGAGACGGAGCGAAAGACTGGTGTGCTATTGCTTTGACGCTTAACAGGCGCACTACTTGACCTGGGAGGAGTTCGTCGTATGTTTCGTGTAGAGCATGTGCCTCTAGTGGAGATGGAGAGGAGTGCCAAAGAGTTCTTGGAGCTCTATCAGACTGCGGAGGCCATAAAGGAGGTGAACCGAAAGTTTACGGAAATGACATTATTCTATCCTTAGCATGCTGCTTTTGAGGACATGAAGAGGACACGGTGCAAGGATATGTTACGTACCAAGATCAGGGAGTTCGTGAGTACCGCGCAGTATGCTTCACTTGCTGTAGTGATGGAGGCGGCCTGAGGTAGAGTTCGTCAACTGGGAGTGGAGGAGGCACAAGCTACGTATAAAGTGGTGACAGGTACGTTCTTGGTTAACTCGGTGCTTACTGTGGTGACGATTGATAGCGGGGCTACTCATCCTTTCGTGTCTCACATAGTCAGTGAGTGTTTGGGGCCGAGTTGTAGGACGGTTAGGCTGTCCACTTGTGGTTGCAGTTGCTGAAGACAGGACCTTGACGGTTACTGACGTGTACCGGGGGTGCACTTTGGAGATCTCTGGTGTGAGGTTCCCGATTGATTTGATTCCGATCGCTATGCGGGAGTTATGCGTGACTGTGGGCATGGATTGGATGAATGCGTATGATGCGGAGATTGTTTGTCGTCGCAAACAAGTACGAGTGCGAACCCCAAGCGGGGGAGAAATGCTAGTTCAGGGCGGCTTGCCCAGGCGGACCTCAGCGATATGTTCGACTGCGAGGGCTCGGAGGTACTTGCAGCACAGTGGTCAGGGATTTTTGGCGTATGTGATCGACACGCGCGTCGACGGAGAGAAGAAGTCTGTGGAGGATGTGCCAGTTGTACGGGAGTTGCTGACGTATTTTCCCGAGGAGTTACCGGGGATACCTCCCGAGCGACAGGTAGAGTTCCACGTTGATTTGATTCCGGATGCTGCTCCGGTGGCCAAGGCACCTTATCGCCTGGCTCCACCGGAAATGAAGGAGTTGTACACTCCGTTGCATGAACTTCTCGAAAAGGAGTTCATCAAGCCAAGTTGTTCACCGTGGGGAGGCCCGATTCTGTGTGAAAAAGAAAGACGGGTCCCAACGGATGTGTATAGACTATCGTGAGTTGAATAAGCTTACGGTGAAGAATCGTTATCCTCTGCCAAGAATCGATGACTTATTCGATCAGCTTCAGGGAGCCTCGTGGTTCTCTAAGGTTGATTTGAGATCGGGGTATCATCGGATGCCGGTGAGGAGAGAGGATACGAAGTAGACGGCCTTTCGTTCACGTTATGGCCATTTACAAGTTTGTGGTGATGCCTTTCGGGCTCACCAATGCACCCGCAACGTTCATGGACCTCATGAACCGGGTATGTAGCCCTATGTGGGATCGATCGGTGATCGTGTTCATCGACGATATTCTTGTGTAATCGAAGTCGAAGGAAGAGCATGAGATGCATTTGCGAGAAGTTTTGGAAGTTTTGAGGCGGGAGAAGCTGTATGCTAAGCTCTCCAAGTGTGAGTTCTGGTTACGAGAGGTCCACTTTCGAGGGCATGTCGTAAACCAGAATGGTATTATGGTGGATCCGGCCAAGATTACGGCTGTGATGCGGTGGGAAGTGCCAAAGACTATCACTGAAGTACGGAGTTTTCTTGGGTTAGCAGGGTACTTCCGGAGATCCATTCAGGACTTCTCCAAGATTGCTTTACCGATGACCCGATCGACGAAGAAATCTGCGGCTTTTAGTTGGGATGAAGAGCAGCAGAGGGCTTTGGGGAGCTACGCAGGCGTTATGCGAGGCTCCGATGTTGACTTTGCCGGAGGGTATGTAAGAATTGGTGGTGTTTGCTCTCAAGATTTGGAGGCACTATTTGTATGGCGTCAAGTGTATACACTAACCATACAAGCCTCCAGTACTTGATGACCGGCAAAACCTCAATATGCGTCAGAGGAGGTGGCTTGACGTGGTCAAGGATTATGATGGTGAGATACTTTACCACCCCGGTAAAGCGGATGTTGTTACGGACGCACTTAGTCGACATCTGGATGGTGAGCCACTGTGGGGCTTGTGTCAACGGTTAACAGTGGTTGCACCTCTTCTCGAGTTGATAGGTAGTGCTCATGAGGTGGCAGTTTTGGAGGGAAATGCCAATCGCGAGAGAGTTTCGGGGGAAATTCCGAATTTTGTCCGTGATAGTCATGGGTCAATTGCTCGGTCTTAATGGTCGGTTGGGTATCTCGGGGTGGGACTCCGGTATTCATGTGTTATGACCTTGACTTTCCAGTAGGCACTAAGAGGATACAGTCTTGGGCACTTACCTGAGAGGTAGCTCCGATGTGCCGGGACTTGAGACGTACCTGAGAGGTAGGCGTTGGGGTGTAACTGGGCTTCGTAGAGCGAGTGTGGAAGATACTTCGATGGTGGAAGGTTGGGTATCCCACGCGTGTGGGTACTGTAGGCCGAATAGTATCGGTTAAGGAATGTTGCCCTTTGTAATAAAGAGGATAAATGCATAGAATTTTTGAGGTAAATAGTATACTTAGGTGTCGACTTTTGGGATTGAGGCCAAATGCCTTAGTGTAATTGGGGAATTGTAGCCGATTTTAAGGAAATTATGTTGATGGTAGTAGTAATCCTGAGATGTTTGCTTATGGTGAATGGTTGTGGTGGAATGACCTTCGTGGATGATTATAAATTTACTAGTTTGATAATTCATGTGGAATAAATTGTGGGAGTCTATTAGAACTCGTGAAAGTTAATCGACAGTTAATGATAGGAATGATCGAATTCGAGTATCCTGTAGGGTATATTGGTGAGCAACTTTAGAATGGTTAGAGCTTGAGATTTGACTCGGGATGTATGGAATATCTAAGGTTGGGAGACAACCGAAGTCGCTTGGCTAGGAATGATTCCAATTGTTGGGGTGTCTTGCCGATCATAATCCCAGTGTCCTAGAAGGAGTACGTTAGTAAGAAAAGTATTCGAGAAATTTTTTAGACGGTGTGAGTAATTTAGTTTTCAGTTAGTGAAGGTCCGGTGGAAGCACCGAAAGGGTTCCGAGTGAACTTGGGAACCCGAAGCTGAGAGGCGGGAGGACTATCCGGAGCTATTTGCGGACGTGGACTTCGAGGACGAAGTCTAATTCAAGCGGGGGAGAGTTGTAAAGCCCGTGTCCCGGTATGGATTTTATCTAATTATTTATTTGCCTTAATAGTTTTCTTAACGATGTTTTGTTATCGGGATTAGACGGCAAGGACCAAAAATGGATTAGTTTGGTGTTAGTTGATTCTTTTGGTAAAATCCTAAATTCTTGGGGTAAAAATGGCTTAGCTTTGGAACCTAGGGGCTAAATGTGACTTTTGTTATTAGAGTTTGCATGGGATCGGTCCATGAGAACCGATCCCCTCCTCCTGGTGTGTTCGGTTCGTGTATCGCAAGAAAAGAAACCACAAACCCTAATCTCCTATTACCCTTGCCTCCCTCGTCGGACCAAACCCCTCCCCATTCCCCTGCCGCCGTCGACCACCCTAAACCACCAGCAAACTGTCGCCGCTGCTGTCTTGCCAGCGAAGAGAGGGAGAACAGCGAAGAGAGAGAGAGAGAGCAGCGAAGAGAAAGAGAGAGCGCGAGAGGGAGTAGCAGCGAGAGAACGTGAGAGGGAGAAGGAACCGACGAGGATCCTGTGTTGCTGCGTTTCTGAGCGAGAGGTACCGTCTCTTCTCGTCTCTTCTCGTTTCTTTTTATTTTTCATTTCGTTGTCTCCCCGTCGCCGTGAAACCACCACAGCCGCCGTCAGCCTTGGCTGCCGGTGTGTGGCCGCCGTGCGCCACCAGTGCGGGGGTGGCATATTGCGTATCTGCGGTGCGTTGGTGGGTGTGTGGCCAAGAGAGGTGATCGGGTTATTCCGTTGATCTCGCCGGAGTTTTCTTCAAACAATCCCCACCACCGCCGACGGTGACTGCCGCTGCCGCCGCCGGCGACCACCACTGCCGGAGGTGGCAGTGGGTGGTGCTGGAATGGTTGAACATATAATCCTAGAACCCTAAGTCAAAGTCGATTGCAGGTCTGAATTGAATTAAGTCATGGCTTATTGGTAGTAATCTAAAGTTATCATTTTATGTGAAAACCTCATTCTGTCCCTGTTTTGCATAGACCATAACCTTTTCCACGTAACTCGGTTTGAGGTGAAATCGGTTCCCAAAATTCACAAATCGAGTTGGGAAGGTTTTTCGTGTTTTACTGAAAATCCGATTAAGCCTATAGCTAGGTCTAAACTGACTGTTTTTGCAATCTGTTCCGAAACTTCCAGCTTTGATAGTCGTTCGTAGGAAATTCATATTAAATTGTAGAAAAATCGTTAGAACTCGTGCGATATGTCCCTGGAACCCTAAGACAGGGGACTTTATGATTATGGAATTTGATTTCTAGAATTATCAGTTTCAAGGGGGTAAAACAGGTCCCGAACATGCCTGTGTTTTTAGATAAAAAGCTGGAATGTTTAGTTTTGTGAGTTAGTAATCGTGGTTTGAGTTGGGACTTTCCGTTGACGTTTTTAGTGCGTATTTAGGTGGGAAAAAGTGAGGAAAGTTGACGTGTCGGTGTTGCGGCTCGTGGGCGCGTCGCGTTGCTTTGAGGTGAGTTCTCTCACCGCGTAGTTAGGAATTTCATGTGTAACGTTATTTTGTGTTACGTGCTATTACGTGTTATTACGTGTTTACGTGGACTAGTTGGGATGTGATAAATAGTTGTGATTGTTGAATTATTATGTGAATGGTATGTAATTTGTGTACACCTCGGTGGGACTGAGGGGCTCGGTGGGACCGAGGGCTCGGTGGGACTGAGCTAGTACAACTATATTATCTTACTCGGTGGGACCGAGGGCTCGGTGGGACTGAGCTTGTATCAACATATTTTTGTGTACTCGGTGGGACCGAGGGCTCGGTGGGACTGAGCTTGTATTTATACGTTAATTATTATGTGGCTTATATTCGTGGGGATAGTGGTGTTACCTACTTGCGAGTAGGAGCGATATACGTGGGGTTGCTACCTGCGTGTGTGGTAGGACTCACTAAGCGTTTAGCTTACCCTTTCCCAATATGTTGTGATTTCAGGTGCGAGCGGCAGTCGGGCTTGACGGTACACACACAAAGCGCGGGCGCCGAGAATTGTTGGAATTTACACTTTTAAACTTTTAGATTTATTTATAATATTTCCGCTGCATAACTTCTTTTGACTGTTTGAGTTGACGGCATTAACTTTAATTGAGTTACGGTTTATTAAATTGTGGTTGTTTTATAATGGAATATATGCTTTAGAAAATTTAAATATCCTTGTAATTTTTGGGACGTTACAAGTGCGGATAAGGACCAAGATTTTGAGCAACCTGTCTCACAGTTAAGGATGGGAAAATAGATCTAACACCCGAACCACATAGGTTTTCGGTTATCGTAGTAGTTGTAGCAACTACACGGCCTGTGTTCAAAGCTAGCGTGGTGTTAGCAATGACAGGACTTCCACCTGGTCCTCGTGGGGCACCAACAAATGGCGGCCGCACTCGGGGTGTTCCGGTTGGGGCACGAAAGCCCACAACTTGTTGGGATGTCGACGCACGTGGCCTAGTAAAAGATGTATATCCAAGAGGCTCTAGACTCGATGTGATCGGAATAAAAGTCGGAGGCCGGGGCAGGAGCCTACCTTGTTCAATATCAGCAGACACTGAGTGTGTCGCCGATAGTATATGAGCTTTATCCCCTGTGGAAAATGAAACGCCGGCAAATTGAGATGCTGACGAGTGGCTTAGAGGGGCTGTGCTTTGCATGGCTGGGTCCACCATGTCTTGTTCAATACTCAACGGCGACGTACGCACGTTGGTAGTAGATGTGGTTACCCGGCTTGTCACAGTTTGGGGAGGATCGACAGTTAAAACTTTATCCGATCATATCTCAGCCTCTTCCATTTCTTTTCTCACAATCTCACGGCTCACAAATTTGTATTTTCTACTTCATCACCCTCTTCCCGCCTTATGTCACCAAATTCACCGGAAAGTCCGAAGTTCCAGGCGGAATCAGCTTCGGAACCCTCAACCTGTCGACTCCGACCGATGTGTCTCAGGATTAGATCTGCATCAGGGTCATGATCAGGATCGGAGTTGTAGTTACCGTCATCATCAGCTCGTGGTCGGTCAGATGCTTCATCGTCGGATGACGAAGCATCAGGATCAAAATCAAGGTCATCATCAGAATCCAACGACACGTCGTCGAGGATAGGAATTCATACGTTTCCGGATGTGGATGCCTGACCAGCAGTCCTCGCCACCCCACCCACTCTCTTTCTTAGCGTTCTCCTCACCACTTCCCGTTCATGAACCCCAAGTTCCTGAACCTGCTCAATATTTACACCCTCACCGCCTAGTGGGATTGCACCATGGGGAGGTCCCGCCGGTTCTGGCTGGACCATTAGTGCATTAGCTATTCTATATTGCCTAACTACCTCAGACTGCTGGTCGGCATAGGCAAGAACAACTTCAGGTATAACAACGATGTGGGCAAAGTCAATATGTTTTGGCATCTTTAGATAGTGCATCCATTGGCTCGGGCCTTTGACTGCAGTTTCTCGGCGAGGGATCTCTCGGTTATCTTCCATGATCTAGTGTATAAAGATCTGAAAGAAACGTTGGTAGGGAACGAAGTTGCGGTTCTTGTGTGGTCGGAATTTATCCTCGACCAGTTCTATCAGCTCGTTCCACAATATAACTGCGTAGTCGATGTTCCGGTTGAACGCGACTGCATGAAAATTTTGGAGTATCGAGATGTTGCACTTATCCAACCTGGTGTGCTTAGATGTCATACACCGGTTGATGATCGAACATAAGGTATACCAAATCCTCGGTAGGAATTGGCGTTGGAATTTAGATGATCCTCTTAGAATTGGATTTCGGGTGTCTTGATATCCGAGACTCTGAATATCAGCGAACAGTTGTGCCTCGGGAACAGGGTCTTCGAAGTTTTCGGAGTAAGGTAGGTCAAGTGCACATCAGAGTCTTCTAATCGTTATACGTGCATCAAAGTGATCGACTTTGGCTTTGAAATGGGGACCCCTTCGGTGATTTGGGAAGTATTGTAGTGTTGCCCAAAACTGTTGCAGGTAGGTGACGGGTACGGTGATGACTTTTGTAAGCGCGGTTCGTAGAGGATGGCCACGAAGGATCTCTACAATAATCTGGTAGTCGAAGGCCACATTTAAGTCAAGGTGATGGTTGTTGTCGTGAAGAGCAAGATGGAGACTTCTCGGTAGAAGCTCCTCGTCTAGATCACGAGCGTTTACGGATGGGCGTGACGATCGGTGCGAGGGTATAATGGTATTCTCGTCAGAAGAGTTTCCATCACGGTGTGCCATCTGAACCATTCACAGTTTAGAATAGTGCCAAAATAGGTTTTTCTTAAAAAAAATTCCAAAAATTTGCTAAGTCTTGGTTGTATCGCAACACACAAGGAAATCTTATCGCAGGGCATGATTATATCGCAACACAAGGGTTGCAAGGAAGTGTTATCGCAACACATTAGATGCGAGAAAATGTTATCGCAACACATAGGTTGCGATAAGTATGAATATAAGGCACTTGCGATAAGAATGAACATGCAGAACATGTTGGTTGCGATAAGATAGAACAATAGAGATTTTCTTAAGTATTTAAACCTAGAAACTGATTTTTCGCACTAAAATCTATCTATACCAATTCTACGAGTGTCGCAACTAACACAGGAGTTAAATCCTATCAATACTGAGCATAAACGAGCATACATGTATCGATTTCAAACAGACGATGAAATGGCAGATAAGAGTTACCAATACTAAACCCTAAAATCAATATTTGAGCATGAATCGACGGATGAAATCGAATGAAACTTTGGAATCCTTACCTCGAAAGTAGTCTGAGTGGAATGCAATCAACGAATAAATCCGAAAACACTTTGAAAATCAAAAGCACCAAGCAGCAGTTCGAGAGAGAGAGTTGAGAGAAAAATGAAGGGTTGAGATAAAATTTCAAACTCCTCGTATATAAAGGCTTGAGACAAAATGACACGTGGCATCTTATGATTGGTCCAAAGGTTTGACCGCCACAGTGTCAGCTTATCGTAAGTATAAGGTTGCGATAAACTCAAATGTTATCGCAAGAAACTGGTTGCGATAACATGTTCGACCTTATCGCAACAGAGGGTTGCGATAAGTTACTGTTCATTTGTGTTTTATCGCAATGCAAGGTTGCGAGGAAAAATCTTATCGCAACCAATGTGTTGCGATAAAACAACACTTATTTTTAATCGCAACTGAGGGTTGCGATAAACTACTGTTCATCAGTTTATCGCAAGTAGTGGGTTGCGATATCAGTAACACTTGGACATTTTCCAGTTAAAATTTTAAAAGATTTTATCACATTGGAAGATGTCCAACTTCCAATTGATTCAACACTCAAGGTTTTAAATATAGTTTTCACCCCCCCTTAAATGATGCATATATTTGAAAAATTGTTTTCATCATTTAAGAGTTAGTGTTTAAAACAAGTCAGAACACTTACCTTGGCTTCTCGGAAACAACAGTCACAATGTATATACACATACATGATCTGGCAGTTATGCACACTCCCCCTAAATTTTTGCATATGATCTGTACTAAAACTCCCCCTGAAACCATGAACATACCTTTGTGCAGATACAAGTATCATGGCAAATAACAGATAAGGCAATTAAAAGGCGAGAAAGAAAATAACAAGTTGAATAAACATTTGTAATACAACTAAGATATGAAAATTTAAATAACATATATTGAGAATAGAATATGATGAAAATTTGAGTGTATCAATCTAGATATGATGTTTAGATTGAGATACAAATATTTCCATCTATTATATGATCAATATATGGAAGTTAAACTTTCATATTCAGCATGCCGAGCTTGGATACTAGAAAATTGAAACGTTTTTAATCCAAGGCTTTTGTAAAGAGATTGGCAAGCTGATACTCAGTTGTAACAAAATACAATTCAACAGTTCCTTTCTCAACATGATCTTTTATGAAATGATACCTTATGTCAATGTGTTTGGTTTTAGTGTGTTGGACAGGGTTAGCAGATATGGCAATAACACTCTTACTGTCGCAGTAAATGGGGATCTTCTCGTATTTAAACCCATAGTCCATGAGTTGGGTCTTCATCCAAAGGACTTGTGAACAACAGCTCGCCGCGGCAACATATTTTTCTTCTGTGGTAGATGTTGAAACACAATTATGCTTTTTAGACGACCAACTCACGAGCTTGTCCCCCAAGAACTGGACGTGCCCCGAGGTGCTCTTTCTATCCAGCATGCTTCCTCCGTGATCCGCATCTGAATATGCAGTGAGTTCGAAGCCGGTTCCCTTAGGATACCACAGTCCTAGGTACGGAGTGTCTTTCAAGTACCGAAAGATTCGTTTGACGGCGTCGAGGCGTGATTCTTTGGGTTTGGCCTGAAATCTAGCACAGAGACAAGTTGAAAACATTATATCTGGACGACTAGCGGTTAGATACATTAGAGACCCAATCATTCCTCTATAATTCTTTACATCGACATCAATACCGTCAGGATCTGGACCTATCTTAGATGCAAGAGCCATAGGCGTACCGATCGACGTACAGTTTTCCATCTTGATTTTCGTCAAGATGTCAAACACATACTTCGACTGGTTGATGAAGATACCAGTAGAGAATTGTTTGACTTGTAATCCGAGAAAGAAATTAATCTCTCTCATCATACTCATTTGAAACTGAGTCATCATAATGCCAGAAAACCAAGTACAAAGTCCAGGGTTAGTCAAACCAAAAATAATATCGTCAACATAAATCTGAACTAAAAGAATATCACCTTCCTCGCGCAGAGTAAACAAAGTTGTGTCGATTTTACCATTCACAAAGCCAGCTTTTAGTAGAAAGGTAGATAATACTTCATACCAGGCACGAGGGGGCTTGCTTGAGACCGTAGAGGGCTTTGTCAAGAATGTATACGTGATTTGGATAGTCTTTGTCCACAAAGCCTTCCGGTTGAGACACATACACTTACTCCTTTAGGACACCGTTCAAGAATGCGGTCTTCACGTCCATTTGATAGACGGTGAAGTTTTGGCAAAAGAAAGAAACATCTGAATTGCCTCAAGACGAGCAACCGGCACGTACGTCTCATCATAATCTATCCCTTCCTGTTGCCTATACCCTTTCGCTACTAATCGAGCTTTGGTTCGCACAATTATACCGTCTTCGTCTTTCTTGTTCTTTAGGACCTACTTGGTACCGATAACTGTCTTACCTTTGGGTCGCGGAACTAACCTCCACACCTTTAGAGCTTCAAACTAATTCAGCTCTTCTTGCATCGCAATTAACCAGTCAGGGTCTTCTAAGGCTTGTTGAACTGTTGAGGACTCAACTTGACTTAAGAAGAGTGAACATAACACTTCGTTTGCGGATGCAGATCTTGTCTTCACTGGTTCAGAAACATCACCAATCACCTGATCAATTGGGTGACTGCGTGTCCACTTCATGGAATGTGGATGGAGAGAAATAGTATCTTCATTTGGGTCTACAAGAGTAGGGTCTTTATCAAAGTTCAACTCGATCGTCAGTGTCGGTTCCCATTGTGAGGCGGGTTGTTTGTCAGAATTGACAATCGGCATTGCCTCGGGAACTAATTCAGTAGTTTTTTCAGGAACGTTGTTATTACCCTGATCACTGACATTCGAAGTTGTTCCAGACGAAGAAGCGCCACTTGTAGATGCATGTTGTCGTTCTTGTGTAGATGCCACAGTTGTGTTCTTCGGAGAAGTTGTAGGAGTATTTGCACCAGTATCTGATGAAGTCAGCACCGGCGAGGGGCTTGACATATTAGCTTGCACTGGTGGTGTTTCAACTTGAATCCTGTTATTGACAGATGAAGAAAGTTTATTACTACCAAAGTAGTCATCATAAAAATGTTCAAACAATAAATCAAGTTCGTTAGGAGTAGAGTTAGAAGTGGAAGCTTGATCCTTGTTTGAAGTTTTAGTCATCATTGGACGGATTTGTCCAGATGCTAGTATTCCGGAGATTGCGGGTTCTGTACTGTTTTGCACAGAAGCCATCTCTTCAGATTCGTCGAATTTGACATTTATATTCTCAATCACAGTTCTGGATGATTTGAAGTAGACTCTGTATGCTTTTGATGTGAGCGAGTATCCAATGAAAACACCCTCACTTCCCTTCGAGCTGAACTTGTTCAAGTTGTCTTTATCATTCAGTACGATACATCTGCACCCAAAGACACGAAAGTAGTGTATAACCGGTTTTCTATTGTTAATCAATTCATATGGAGTCTTGCCAAATCGTCGATGGATGATTGAACGGTTTTGTGTGTAGCACGTCGTCGCAACAGCTTCAGCCCATAGAAACAGAGGTAGATAAGCATAAGACATCATCATTTTGGGCAGCTTCAACGAGTGTACGGTTTCGTCTTTCAACGACTCCGTTCTGCTAAGGTGTTCTAGCCGCAGAATATTGATGAGTTATTCCTAATGACTTAAAGAAGTCATCAAGAGTCTTGTTTTTGAACTCTGTCCTATTATCTGATCTGATGGTCTGAACTGATTGTTGTAGATTCACTTGAAGTTGCTTGACTAACGAGATGATCAAGTCAGGTGTTTCATCCTTTGACCGTAGAAACTTGACCCATGTATATCTCGAATAATCATCTACGACGACTAACACGTATCGTTTGGCACTTATACTCTAAGTCTTCATCGGACCACAGAGATCCATATGAAAGATTTCCAATGCTTTGTGTGTACTGGGCTCGGGTTTCGGTGGGTGAGGAGCTCGTTTCATCTTCCCCTTCTCACAAGCAGTACAAAAGTTGTCTTTTTCAAATTTCAGAATTGGTAGACCTATGACTAAGTCACCCAACGTCAGCTTTTGTATGTAACGGAAGTTGAGATGAGATAGTCGTCTATGCCATAACCAACTTTTCTCCAAAGACGCTTTCGACATCAAACATACGTCGTTCTTAGGCTTGAGTGTTGATAGGTCAATAGTGTACAGATTGGAATTCCTAGACCCAACAAGAAGCTCATCCCCGCCGTCCGTTATAACTGCACAACGGGTCTTCTTGAAATGGACTTCTAGGTCTTTATCACAAAATTGACCTATACTAAACAAATTGTGTCCTAAGCCCTCGACGTAATTGACTTTTGTAATCCTAACATTATCTTTGACAATATCTCCGTAACCTAATATTGGAGAATATTGATCGTTTCCAAACTTAACCCTACCACCATATTTCTCCATATAATTAGCAAGTAGTTCCTTTCTTCCAGTCATGTGCTTTGAGCAGCCTGAATCTAAGTACCAGACATGACTGGGCTGCAAAATGGAAATTAGATGGTTTTAGGTACCCATTTCCAAATTGGTCCTTTCTGATTAGTAGGTTTGGACTTGACATTATGTTTTCTATAACCGGTTTTAAAGTAATCATTTGAATAAAACCAACGGTTATGATCAGATTTGCAGATAAAATCATCCACACCACAAAAAGAGCAAAAAATTCGATCACGTGCCAAATTAATCAGTTGTCGCATTGAATAAACCTTGTAAGGAATTACAAGTTTTCGTCTATTGCCAACATCATATTTACTAACATTTGAAACAAACTTGTTTTTCTTGGAATTTAAAACATTCTTGGAATTTAAAACAACATGGGATGATTTGATCTGGGCCACATCCTGTGTGGACTCCTTTATTCTCCACTCAAGGCGCGTGTTCTTTCTCAAAATACGATCTGAAACACCAGAAAGATAGGAGTTGTAAGCTTTTGAATTCTGAGCTTGAAAAGAATTATTTTGTTTCTTTCTTTTTGTTTTTCTTTTCTTTTTCTGTAATGATTGTTTTGATTCAGATTTAGAATAATAATCATTAGCAGAAATTTTCTCAGCTGATTTTGAAGATTCTCCTATTAAGATAATCTTTTCAGGTTTCTCTTCTTTTATTAGAAAGTCAGTATGATCTGGAAGTTTGGCACTAAAGTTAAACTGAATGGCTGTTTCTTTCACTGTTTTACCTTTCCCATCACAATGAGTCTCAATTTCACATTCAGACTCACTATCCACTGAATTGGGAAAGATACCATAAGACTTAGGAAAAAGAAAATCATTATATTCTTTTTGAAAAACTTTTTCTTCTTTCGTAGGAAAATATATATCAGGAGTAGCATTAACAGATTGACTTTCCAAATCCCAAGATTTAAAATCATCTTGGTCATCAACTGTTAAACTCCTAAAAACAGTATTTCCCATGAAAGATTTGCATGAGGAAACATCTGAATTTGAAGATTGTTTATCTTTTGAAACTTTTTCTTCAGATATTTCCTCAAGTTTCGTTTTCATTTCCTTTAAATTTTCAGAAAACACTGTGATCATAACTTCCTTTTCGATCTCAAAAGCAAGTTTTTCGTCATTTATGACTTCTTGAATAGTACTTTCAAACTTGCTTTCGAGGTCCATGAGTTTCTGTTCAAGAACCATTGGTGGAAAATACCTTTTACCTTCCAAAATTGGTTTTTCATTAATATCTTTTTGAGGATTTTCCATTTCCTCTGGTTCTTTAATAACATAGCTCTCAAAGTAATCATTTGGCAAGGTTCTTTTGTTATCTAATGCCTTTGCATTATCAGGACCATACCAAAAAGGAAGTTGCATTTTAATAGTGGTTTTCCTTTTTATTTCTTCCCCAACCTCATAGTCTTCACCATCCATTTTAAGCCATTTGATTTGATAGCTAGGATGTGAAGAAATCATAAACCAATCAAATTCATAAAAAATGGGGGTTTTTATTAAAGCATTCCTAAGGTACTGTGGATTGTCATACCCTATACCCCCTTAGAGTTGAAATACCGGAATTTGCTAGGCTTATTTATGTGAATTGTTTGTTCAGTTTGGCCTGCTTTATGTAAGTTTTCTTCCAGACCTTTGACATTTTCACTCAGCTCATTGTTCCTATCTTTATAAGCATGTAAAAGATTTTCAAACTCATTATTTTTTGCTTCCGGACTCACTAAATTTTCTGACAGTTCAGTTATTTGATTGTGAAAATACGCTTGACCAATATCGAACTCAGTCTTTTTCTTTTCCAATTCTTTAATATGACTGTCTTGTTCTATTAGTCTTTCTCTTTGAGTGGAAATTAATTCATCTGCTCTTTTCTGGTCATTAGTTAGATATTCTAACTTCTTTTTCTAAATATGCTTGTTGAGAAAAGAATTGATTATAAAGAGCGGAAAGTACATCATTTGACTCTGAAGTAGATTCTGACCCTTCATCATCAGTATTTTTGGTCATGAAGCACATCTTAGTCTGAGCAGTTGTCTCATCATCTGCTTCATCGTCATTTTGATCAAGCCAGTATTCCTCTTCGACCAACAATGTTATCCCCGATTCTTTCTTTTGGGCAAGCATCATCTTGTTCTTATAGTAGTCGCAATCTCTGACTTTCGGCTTCCAACATTCCTTGGAGAAGTGACCAGCTTTCCCACAGTTGTAGCACTTTGGTGCTTCACCCTTTTTCTCAAATACCTTCTTCTCATCAGTCCTCTTATCATCTCTCTTATACTCATTCCTCTTCTCATCAAACTTCTCTTTCGATTCAACATGTGCTTTGTGTTCAAAGTTCTTGGAACCAGACGCGTATCTCTGATTGTTAGAACTGGGGGTTTTTCCAAACTGTCTTTGAAAGGCTCTAGAAAGAAGTATCATTGCATGGTTCAGACTTTCAGCTACATCCATCCCATCTGCTTCATTCTGTTCCTCATCAGACTGATTACCCACATTCTTTGAGTATTTCTTGATGGATTTGTTAGACGTTAAAGCAAGTGGATCTATTTCTTCTTCCTTAACCTCTTTCTTCTCTTCCTTTTTCTCTTTCTTCTCTTTCTTCTTTGTCTTATTTCTCTTCTCATCAGCATCTTCCTCATCATGTTTCAAGGTTTCATACATCTCTTGTAGAGGCAAATAAGCTAATCTAGCATTCTGTTTCATTCGGTGAGCATACTTCTTCCATTCAGGTTGAAGAACACTCAAGAATTTCACATTGTGCTCGATTATTGACTTGTCTATTTTGTACCTATTCAGCTCATTCAATATAGTAGTGAAACGGTCATATGTAGAATCAAGTGCCTCCCCTTCCTTTTGTTTAAAGTTCTCGTACATATTGATGGCGTTGGAGATTCTCATCTGGTTCTCCACTTCAGATCCTTGATACAGCTTAATCAATTCATCTAACATAGCCTTCCCAGAATAGTTTTTGCTATCTACCTTTTGATAAATATTGTTGGTCAAGGCTTGTATAACTAGGGACTTTGCTTGTTTATCTCCATAATGCTTTTTCTTTTGTTCAACGTCATAATGAATTGGTAGAACATCAACCCAATCTGGAATTGGATCACCATCAGTAGCCATTCCTCTTCTTCTTTGTAACCCCATAGGACCATTCTTAAGTAAATTAACAATGTAATCCCCATTCTCTTATCGCTCAACATAGTCCATAAATCTGTCTTTCCATATCTTGAATTCCTTAAGGAAAAAGAACTGGTGGTTTGTCCTTTGACCCAATAGTCAGGATGTCTCTCGCTGTCATATTTAGATTACTTGTTTATGATCGTTAAGTACCCCTTATGATCTGATTAGTAAAAAATGGTTCACACTGTCTTGTCTCAACCCACTGTTTGTCTCAACCCACGTCTTATCTCAACTCAAACCTTATCGCAACACAATTCTTGTCTCAACTCCCTTCTTGTCGCAACCAAAATCTTGTCTCAACCAACATCTTATCTCAAGAACCAAGTATATCGCAATAGAAAAAGAAACTTGTCACAACAAATAGGTTGCGATATAAGCCAAAGAGATTCTTATCGCAACAGAGGGTTGCGATAAGTACTGTTCATAATGAAGTAGGTTGCGATAAAAGAGTCTTATCGCAACAGGCAGTTGCGATGAAATATTGTTCACTTCGAATAAAGTTGCGATAAAAACGACTTGTCGCAACAGAGGGTTGCGATACAATACTGTTCACTTCTTGTTAGTTGCGATATTGATGAACACTCAAGAACACAGCCAGTTGCGATAGTTATGAATATTCAAATGATCTTAAGTCAATTCTTCAAAAATGTTCCAATTTCTCTGAAAATTGGTACGTAGGTGCGAAATGATATTCTGGACAACTTTAATTCTTCAAGTTTTGTCCAAAAATCACTAGAACAGTGATTTCCAATCCAAAACAGTGAGTATTTCTCAAAAGTCCGAAAATACTTGTTTTGCACAAATTGAGTCAAATTCTGGTGTAATTGCGGAATAAAAACACACAGAGATTGCTAGAAAACACTTCTATACCAATTCTAATCCATTTGAAGCACTCAAATGGCTAAAATCGAATAGAAAATGAATGAAAAATGAAGAACACTCAACTTTTGCAAAAATCCTCAAAATGCTAATCTGATCTAAGTGATGTATAGTGCTCTGATATCAATTGTGATCCCAGAACAAATAATCAATCTGTTAATCCAATCAGATGGCCATCCATATATATATATCAATGAAGAACAATCACAAAGTACAATAGAGAATATAGAGAGAATGGTAGAGTGTGTGTACTTGTGTGTGTAGTAATTGGATGACCTAATGAAAATCTAGACTAAAGTTACCTTATATACTTTGTAACTTAACAATTACATAAATGGTCCCTCTACATGGTACAACATGATAATTAAGGCACTAACACTATCATATTATGAAACAAATATACGTGAAACAAAATATCTTAAGTCCTAACATTTGATGAAAAAAATCATATAAAAATATATTTTTATATCGGTTCTCACAAGTTTGCAACATAGTTGTGGTTTCATTGGATTTAACCCCTATTATATATATATATATATATATATATGCAAGACCATATGTGATTCTCCGTCGTGGCCACAGAATCGACAATTGAAGTTGTTGATTAGAAAATATGGATGAATACAGTTTTGTGTATTACTTATAGAAAGATAATTAACAAGAAGCCGAGTTTTATAATATATAGATGGAAAATGGTGGTGGCCATGAAATTATTTACATAAGAGTGTAATCATACACCCCTCAATGAAACACTATTTGTAACGCCACATATGTTATATATCTCAGGCGTTTGATTACTTATATACCTTATATAGTTCATATATAATTTCTTTAAATATATATATATATATATATATATATAGAGAGAGAGAGAGAGAGAGAGAGAGAGAGAGTGGGGTGATAATATTTCTTTTGTTTATGGTTTAGGTGAGGTTTGGTTTGACTTTTATATTGAACATTAAATATGTGTTGTGTGTATATATATAATATGGGGAAAATATCCATTTCTTTATGTTGGATTTCAAGAAACAGATTCAAGTTTACTGCAAAACTATGATAATTAGTCGAAGTCTTGCATACCAAAATCTAAAGCAAGCATTTCTCTACCTACATTATGCCATGGAGATTTTTTTTTGAACGGCAATACTTTATTTCAACCAAAATCAAAGTCATGGTACAACCACACAATGATCCCAACAACTAAACAGCACCTACATCCACAAATTACCATCAACAGGTGCTACATAAAACCATCTCGGATTTCCAGCATACAGCAGCCCATACAACCACAAAGTGACCAAAACAGTCCTGTAACACAGCATGGTTTGCGAGAAGTAAACGTACCGTGTAAGGCCTGTTATAACGACACTTACACGATCATCTTAAAAACCTGCTGCTCCCAACTCTCCACAGCTGCTACACGAACATCGCACAGACACTATGCCATGGAGATGTTTAATTAAGTTCTACCCAACAGTTATACATGCTCAATCTATATATGCTGGTAATTTTTTCTTGAATGAAATCAAAAGATGGTTGTGTTACGACCAAAATGTCCTAATTATATGATAGTTTTGTAAAGGTTTATAATTGTAATATGAACTTGGGTAATTGTAATATGGGTTTGGGCTTAATGACTAACAAGGGAGTATATAAGGATTAATGTGTGTAATTAGGGTTAAGAGAATCATTTTACAATGTAGACATCAAGGTGTAGTGTGTGTTCTAGAGAGAGAACTCTCTCTAGGTAGTCTCTTCCATCATGAATAAAATACACATTTCCTCTATATCTCATCTTGTTACTATAATCATGTTTTCTTGAATTGTTGCTTGTTCAAATGGGACTAACAGGTTGATTACGTACTGAAAAAATACATACACAACAGGGATTAAACTTATGGCTTGTAAATGAACCACTAGCTCGAAGTATTTGAATTGGAAAAGAGTGATCAAATAAATTTAGAGAAAGATGGTGGAAGAAATTAATGGCATCTAAGGGGAGAAACATTTAATGATGAAATAAAATACCTTGGAAATCGTCCCTATGCACATTACTGTTTCTCCTTCATTGCCGCGAGAAGCCATGTGAATTGAATCAAATGGTTATTAATTTAGTTTGACTCATCTTACTTTTATGGTTCTAAGCTTCTTTAAATGATAAATAAATACAAGTTACCAAACATTTTAAACAATATTACAATATGTATATATAATACAAAATCATTTCTTGTAATTATTGCTGGTTTTGAATCCTTCCCGCTCACTACTACAAAAGTACATCAAAGGTGTTGCAGCCCAGTGGCAAGGTAATATCCCGCCGGGGGGGGGGGGTATGGTGTGAAAGCCATACTACCCGGGTTCGAGCCCCGTGGTAAGCGCTCTGGCGATATCCAGACTTTGGGCCTGGTCCTTCGGGGCCGGGTTCGGGGCCGATTGTAGCGGTCCAGTGGGCCGTGTCCGGTCGGGTCGGTCCATAGGCCGGCCGGGTCGACGGGGATTAGTCGGGTTGCACCCTTAAGTGAGAGCCCTGATACCCTGGGGGGGAGGGGGGGGGGGTATAGTGTGAAAGCCATACTACCCGGGTTCGAGCCCCGTGGTAAGCGCTCTGGCGATATCCAGACTTTGGGCCTGGTCCTTCGGGGCCGGGTTCGGGGCCGGTTGTAGCGGTCCAGTGGGCCGTGTCCGGTCGGGTCGGTCCATAGGGCCGACCGGGTTGACGGGGATTAGTCGGGTTGCACCCTTAAGTGAGAGCCCTGATACCCCGGGAACGTGTGCGTGTGTTAACTTGCCGTTAAAAAAAACTACTACAAAAGTACAAATAGAACCCGGTTGTAAAATCATATTGTACCTGGTTTTATAACGGGGTGTTAAAGGGTACCTGACCTGACAGATCTGATTCAAATGACGTAGCAGTAGTTAAGAGTATTTTACTGTCTTTTTGGCTCTTTCTGTTTCTATAAAGGCTCTATATAACGAGCCATTGGCTCTTTCTGTCACTATCATCTTCCAAAAACTTCTATCAAAAGTATGCATGTCGTATGTCCAAAAATGACTATCTCCAAAAGATGTCATCAAGGGCCAACCACTCGTATCTTGGAAACCCCATCGCAAACGTAATCTAATATACATGTAATTTGAGAAAAAGTGTTAGGCTTTACGTCTGGTGAGAACAAACATTTATATATTAAATGAAACATAAACAATAATAAGTTTTTTCTAAAGGTGTAAAGTAAGTTTGTTTCCATATAAAGCACATAGGAACTATACGGTCCAAAACTCATCTTACGATGACGAGGGAGACCCGATTTTACAAGGATCGTAGCGGAACACAAAAGCAAGTTACTTCTGAGTTAGTGAGCTCATACTACGATCAATGGCCATGAGCTCTACGGCTTGTACTTTAGATGTGGGGGAGGGCACCCGATGATCCTAGTCATACTTGTAATAACCGAGATTTTTTTTAATTGAAAAGATTAATTTTCGTGGAGAATTGTTGTAAAGTTGAAAGTCCAGGGGCTAAAGTGTAAAACGTTAATAAGGTATAAAAATTATTAAATTGGGCTCAAAACCCTAGGAGCTATTCATCTGTGTGGGTGTGGCGGCTTAGAGAGAGAGGAGCAGAGAAGGAAGTTGTTCAATTTCAAATTGGAAGAGAAAGCCTCATCGTTCTACAAATTTGAAAGAGGAAAGGAGATTGGAATCTGGTTCTACATCGATTCTAACAGGTAGTCACTAATCCC
The DNA here is from genome assembly GCA_033807775.1 of Saussurea involucrata. Taxonomy (NCBI): domain Eukaryota; kingdom Viridiplantae; phylum Streptophyta; class Magnoliopsida; order Asterales; family Asteraceae; genus Saussurea; species Saussurea involucrata. The sequence goes on along the minus strand of CM066312.1, from coordinate 94,288,148 downwards.
AACCTTTATTTTAGAGATTCTGCTGAGTTATTGCTTTGTTCATGGGGTTTTTGTTAAAAGTTGGAAATGGTGTTTTAAGAGGAGGATTAAGCATCCTTTTTGGGTGTTAAGTAGCAAAGGATTGTAAAGAAAGAATTTAAATATGTTTGTGGTGATTGTTTATCGGTATTTTCATTCAATATGTTTATGTCGTAACAACGTCGTTTTGGTTGTGTAAGACTGAGTTTTACGGAAAGTTGCATGCAAACGATTCTCGAGATCGTTGTGCAAGACATTGTAGTTATGAGAGTATTGGGGTCACGTGTACCCAAGTTGTTTCCAAGTGTTGTTTATTTAAAATGATAAAATATGCGAAATGATTTATTTATCGAGTTGTCATGCATGAAGGCTATGAACTCACTAGGTCGTAGAGTTATTACATTTTAAGATAAGGAAGGATTCCGAGAGTGGAGTGGTGCTGGGAAAACCAGGGGAGAATGTTTTTAATTTTGGTATTCGTGTTCAAGAAGAGAGGTGAACAACGGAAGAGTTGGAAATGGACATTGATGTCGGTTGTATGGTGGTTTGTGCCCTTGTTCGGTAACTGGAGATACAGTTGTCGAGGGACGGTTGGGACCGGAGGAAAGACTTGAAGTCATCAAGGTGTTGGTAATAGCAACCCGTTGTGAGTAGTGTTGAGAGGCAGAAATGAAATGTCCTCGACGTCGAACATGAGCTTCGAGGTAGTCATGTGATATTGACATTGCACAAGTAGGACTTGAAATTTTCCCCTTCAAGTGAGGACGACGAGATAAGAAGTTGATTATGGTATATTGGAAGGATTAGGTTCTGTTAGGAACCTTTGTTGACGGTAAGGTTAGGGAAGTATCATCAGGTCGACTATTTATGTTGAAGTCAGCAACTATGTAAGGTATCTGAAGCCGAAGACTTGAATCAGAAGACTGAAGGTTGAGAAAATCGCTCTGGTGTGTAGACGCAAGAGGTCAGCTAGGAGAGATATATACATGCATGATAGTGGACCACCTTGTATGGGTGTTAAGATGGTGAAAGATTGTTGTTTTGGATGAGTGTTTTACTTACGAGGTTTGGACGATTCGTAATAGGATGAGGTATTTAGCACAATCGAAGTGGGTGCATAGATTATATCGATCTGCAAGGGATTGTGTCTGTCTTATGTAATGGTTTTGGGATCGCCAAGAACCAGCAAGGAACGAATATGTTTGAGGAAGATGAAAATAGTGAGTTGTGGTTCATTTGGATTTGGGGGAAAGACAAAGTCGTGAGATAGACCTAGTTATATATGCGGGAGGATATGAAGGCAAGTTTGACTGGGTGTACAAATGACCGTGAGAAACCCGGTCTGCAGTGTGATGTTATGGGTGGAGGATGCATGGATGAGTTAGCGGCATCATTTACTAAGATAAATGTGCAAACCAGTGATACGGTAATGTGTTGTTAGAAGAGGGGAGGCATCAGATAGAAGCTTTTTTTGGGGATATCGGATGAGTTATGCAATTTGTTAAGCAAATTGTTGGGATAGGTGGTGTGTAAGTTGGCGTTAGGTTATGACCATTCTCGGAATAAATGGCGGAGTGGTAGTGGGTGGTTACCCAAATGAGAAACCAAGTGTTTCTGGTTGTGTGAGTCGCTAAGTAAGTATATTTTTTGGATCATTGAGAGTTTAAAGAAGATGTTGGTTGGTTAGTCTTCGTGGTGGCGTGGTAGATGCGAAATCTTTAAAAGAGGTGAATTGTTTCTTATGCGCGAAGGAATTATCCGAGAAGGTAGCGGTTTAGAAATCAAGGAGTGAGTAGTGTCTTCGAGCACCGGTGTCAATTGGGCTGACTGGGTTGGATGCCTCGAGTTAGAATGTTGGTGCAACCGTTTGGTTAGGTATAGTGATGAGAAAGTGTTATCGGCATGTGGAAAGGTCGGAAGAGAGAGGCGAGTGATGTTTGATGAGCAGTGCTCCACGCTAACGTGGGGAGGTGAAGATAGTATGTCGAACTAAGTGAGTAGGTTAGAAGCTGTAAGCTTGGCAGTAACACCAAAAAGGTGGAGTAGTGTGTGTAGATTGACATCCGTAAGTGTGCGAACTCCTGGAAAGAGTATGGAGAAAGGGGATTTGTGTATGTTTTAGTGCGAGAAAGAAGTGGAAAAAGGCAGTTGAATGAGTTTGAGTTGGTGATGTTGTGAGAAAGGTTCAAACGAACTGGTCGTTCAGTGATAAGCTATTGAGAATAGTATTGTGTGACCATGGTTACTCCTCCTAGTTGAGTGAGGGTAACCGAAGTTATGTTATATGACTGGACGCTTGTGGTAAGCAGTGAGAAATTGATGTGTCTTCAGGATAAGTTCAATTCGGATATGTGAACACTCCAATGAGAGATTTTGGAGGTTTCCTACAATTAACTACGTATAAGTGTGGAGTGATGAAGTGGTGAGAACGTATGAATTTGTCAATGGACTATGAGTTTCGAGAAAGGGAGGTAATATCTTCATAGACGAATGTCGGTTGGGAGAAGTAATCTAGAATTGCATGTAATCCAATGAAGGAACTCTTGGATGTGAGTTTGTTGGGATGTTCAAGGTTGGCCTTGTGCCAAGTTGTAGAGTGAGTGACTGTTTCCTGGTAAAAGATTCTCGTTGTTGTGGCAGGGAATTCGGCAATGTTCCTTCTTTTAAGGAAGTAAAGATGTATGAGAGACCTTAATTAGACGTATTTTAAAACCGCGAGTCCCGGTGTGTGGACGGAAGCGAGAAAATTAGGGTGCGGTTAGCCTTGGATGTGACATATAGTATTTAAGCGGGTATAGTGGATCGAAGAGGTTACAAGTATATGGTGCGAGATGGCACGACATAGCAAGTGGTGACTCACCGAGGGCGGTTCCGAAGTATGGAGTACAGTTATGTTTTCCATCAGAACGGTTTAGGGACAATCGAGTGGAACTAAGTTGGTTGGACTGAGAAGCATAAGACTTCTAGACCCCGAGTTCGAGAAAGGGGCAGCTTGATGTGGAAGACGACCCGTAGTTTGGGGTGGTACATTTGGGAGAAGAGTGAAGTGGACTACGTTTTTGGAACCGTTGAAGTTATGGAAGTTGGGTAGATAGTGTACAATCTTGTGGTGCCCGATGAGATTTTAGAAGAATTCATAGTGCGATGCACGTCTCTATTTTGGAGAGCAAATGTTGGAAGTTGAGATGATGGCGACCTTGCAAGAAATACTGACGATAAGGAGTTGACTTTCATTATTATTGAGCGAGTTGGAGCCGTGGCATATAAGTTAGGCTTGCCGGAAGAATTAAAGGGAGTTCATCCAACGTTTCATGTCTCGAACCTAAAGAAGTGTTTGGCAGAAGCAGATGTGGCTGTTCCCTTAGAGGATATCAGCGTTGATGAGAAGTTGACTTATGTCAAGGAACCAATAGAAATCGTGGACAGTAAGGTTCGCAAAACGAGGAGCAAAGAGGTTCGATTAGTAAAGGTTAAGTGGATATATCATAAAGGACGAGAGGAAACTTGAGAGGTAGAAGCGGATATGAGGTCCAAGTACCCGCATCTATTCGGCAATGGAATTCCGGGGACGGAATTCTTTTGAGGGGGGAGTGTTGTAATAACCGAGATTTTTTTAATTGAAAAGATAAAGTTTCATGGAGAATTGTTGTAAAGTTGAAATTCCAGGGGCTGAAGTGTAAAATGTTAAGAAGGTATAAAAACTATTAAATTTGGCTCAAAACCCTATGAGCTATTCATCTGTGTGGGTGTAGCGGCTTAGAGAGAGAGGAGCAGAGAATGAAGTTGTTCAATTTCAAATTGGAAGAGAAAGCCTCATCGTTCTACAAATTTGAAAGAGGAAAGGAGATTGGAATCTGGTTCTACATCGATTCTAACAGGTAGTCGCTAATCCCAACCCTTATTTTAGAGATTCTGCTGAGTTATTGCTTTGTTCTTGGGGTTTTTGTTAAAAGTTGGAAATGGTGTTTTTAGAGGAGGATTAAGCATCATTTTGGGTGTTAAGTAGCAAAGGATTGTAAAGAAAGAATTAAAATATGTTTGTGGTGATTGTTTATCGCGAAATCGTGATGTTTAAAAGTATATTAGCAAGTTTTCGTTCCATTGTTGTCACAGACCTGGCCTTCCGGAACGAGTTTATATCGAAGTGGATCCGGAATCCACATGGGATCCGGAAATCGGTTGGATCCGGAATTCCCATGGGATCCGAAATGGTCCTAAGATCCGGGGTTTATTGGGACGGATCCGGTATTAATCATGATCCGGAATTTGATCCAGAATTCACTAAGAACCGGAACGAGTGTTGGGCTGATTTAGGATCCGGAATCCTTTCGGATCCAGAATAGGCTTGAAACGATAATGGATCCAGAACCATAAAGGGATCCGTTATAGTTGGGCCATAGAAATCCGAAACCATAAAGGGATCCGGTATAGTTGGGCCATAGAGATCCGGAGTCCATAAAGGGATCCGAAAATTTAGATTGGGCCGAAACCGGAATTTGAGACTCAGTAGAAAACTGTTCAGGATGACCAAGCTAACTCAAGACTCACTATTTTTATTCTTGTAATACCATAGGTGTTCACACTTAAATCTGGGGTTTTCACGAGAAGAAATTGTTAAAGCGCCAGGTGAGTTTTTCTAACTAAAATACGTGTTTTGAACATGTTTTCAGAAGTAAGTAAAGAAATAGAAATGCCATGTTATTTGCATGATTTTTACTTGTTTGAAAGTTTATATGGGATGTATGCATACATTGTGTTAGACGTAAATTGGCTAAGTGGGGGGGGGGGGGGGGTAGGCCCGCTAGTGCTCACACCGGGGGGAGGTTCCGTTTATGCCATGGGAGGGAGTGACCCAGTAAGGCAACGTGAGGCTGACTCGTTGTCGCCTTCGTGTGACTTCAGGGTGCCATTTACGGGAGCGGATTATTCCGTGAAAATTTTATGTAAAGATGCTTGAAAGTTATAAACTGTTTTAAATGATTTGAGAACTGTTAGGAGGGAGCTCACTATACCTCATGGTCTAACCCTCGCATTTTCCAAACTAAACCTTTTCAGGTAAGCAGGTAGTAGAAGGCTTTGGCAAGTGAGCAGAGCAGGAGTAGAGTGTAAATGCAGATATAAGCAGGGCCACTCATACTTTTAGTAGTTAGTTTATTTTCAGTTGTGTATAGGTTGTTTCCGACAACCTAAGTTTTGAGACAGATGTAACGAAATTTTAGGACCCATTATTGTAATTCTTTAAATTTAAATGCTATGTATGCTTTATTTTAGACTGGGTTGTTACATACTCATTCACTAGGATTATATTTACGGCCCATGGTTAGTATTCCCTCCCACATAACCGTACCAAGTTGTGTCCAAGGACCCAATGTCTCAACTAGTTACAAACGATAATTATATTATCCCAAAAAATAAGGCAAATCCTAAACATATGGATCCATTTGTATTAGTCTAAGACTCGTCACATTCATATTATGACAAAACTACAATTACACATGTAGTCCTCATATAGCAAGAGTGTTATAAAACATTCCTTTCAAGTAAACGTTGCCAAGTGAAACCAACTCTATAGGAGTTTTCAAGTGAAACAAATCCATTTCCAATATCGTATGTTCCCAAGGTTACTATCCACGAAATCATAAGGCCTAGGATAGCCTTAGTTTATACTTGAAACTATTTATCCATTACATTACAAAACTCATGTTACCAAAAGGCTCATCCAACATAGTAAAATCATACATAAGGCAAAAATGGATTTATTCAAGAATTCAACCATAAATATGCATATAAAACCATATTTTTCTACACATATAGTAAAACAATTCATTATAGTTGAAATGATAATGCCCTAAAATCTCTAAAATCTCTAAAATCTCAAAGTTAGGTTAAAATCCTTCAAACAAGAAAATGTAAACAATGAAATGTTTAGGAGTTCAAAATCTAGAGTTTTGACATGTATAACGTTTAGAAAAGGTAGAAATAACTCACAACTTGGTTTTTGGTGATCATAGAGAAAACCTAGAAATGGTTGAAAACTTTAAACTTGGCCTAAGCTTCAGATGCTCCACACTAAATGCTCAGCTACCTAACGAGTAGAACAATAAATGTCCTTGATGTTCTTTCCAAAATGAATTAAATGAAGAGGGATTAAGAATAGAAAGACTCACCCAAAGAGCAGAGAAAATTGCCTCTAAAGATCAACTCCAAAATGATATTCTACTAAAAAAGGGGTCTGGGCTTTAAATATTAAATCTGACTTCGGGATAGTGCCCATGCGATAGTGACACTGTCACTATCGCAAGCACAATCGTCTAACATATACCGAAAGTTTCTTAGTTTGCGCATTGTCACTATAGTTGTACAACCGTTGAAAGTGTGCCGAATGTGTCATGAACTCGGCAATAATGACAAGTGACCATGTCTCTTGTCACTCTAGCTGTCACAATCACACCACATGTGCGGAACATCGAAATCTGACTTTTAGAGTGCGAAACGCTATGAAATCTATGGGTGTTACATGTTTTTAATAAATAAATAAATAATAGGGTAATATAGTAATGTTGTTAAGTGTAGGGATGTTTTTGCTATATGAAACACGAAATAAGGATCATTTATATGTTTATTGAATTTGAAGGACTAAAACCAAAAAACAGTTAAAACATAAAGAACTACGGTGTAATTCATCTTAATATAAATCGATGTTTGTGTTGAACATAGTGTCTTTAAAAAATCGTCGCCGTCTGATGTATCTATTTTTCAAGAACAACAATTAAAAATATTCAATGACAAATGTAATGACCTGGGTGAGTTAGTTTTTTATTTGTTTAATTATTTATTTTATATTTGTTAGTTTAGGGTAAGGTTGTGTCGGTTTGTAAGTTCAAGGGTGTATTCGTTGTTTTAATATAGCTCGAACCCTCAATCTTAATTTGGTGTTCATATAAATAGAACCGTCTCTTCTTTATTTCATTCAAGTCGGTTCCCTAGCTTTGTCTGTGTGTGTATTTGAGTCGAGAGAAGCAGTGAGGTGGTCGATCGATTAGGGCCAATGAGGGATTTCAATTGGTGCGATTTGAGGTATTATTCCTTTTCATTTTGTGTTTGTAGTCGATAGTATTAGATTTCTATCGGTTTAGAATTGTTAATTTTGATTCTTAGTTGGGTTCAATCGATTATGGTGTGATAGAGTTACCCGGATTCTTCAAATTCCCCGGATTTATTTTCGGGGAATTGGATTTCCCGGGGTGCAAGTGCAGGGAATTGGGTTTCCTAGGGTGCAGGGAATTGGATTTCCAGGGGTGCAGGGAATTGGGTTTCCCGGGGTGCAGGGAAACTGGTTTCCCAGGGTGCGGAGAAATTGGGTTTCTTGTGGTACCAGGATTTGGGTTTCTAGGGTACCAGGATTTAAGTTTCATGTGGTAAATGGTTATCTATATTTTGTGTTATTCAGATTCTGTGAAGTTTGTTGGAAAATAAGATTCGTGCGAGTTTCAAAAAAAGTGTTGGAGCATTATTTCCTTCAGGTGAGTTTTACTTTAACCATTTTCAAACTGGAATACATATATATTGGATAAGTATGTGGTACATAGTGTGATTATGTGAATATGATTGGAATGTGATGTATTGAGATGTATACTGTATATATATAAGTATTGCACTACACGATTGCATGTTGGTCGGACTTGGGGCCGGTGGAGTTTGGCTGTACCGAGGGACAACGGAGTTGGATGTATTTAGTGCAACAGAGTAAATTGATTAGTTGGTTTAGCGTAACCAACTAATATGACCATGTGAAAGAATTGAACACAGTGCATACGAGTCATGATTGGTATTTTGACAATTGTTGTATATCATTGTTGTTACAAAAATGTTTACTAAATTAACATGGATTTTTTCACTTAGACCAATTGGTCTAACCCTCATTTGTTTTCAAAAATCTGTATACCAAGTCAAAGAGCAAGTAGGAATAAAGGAAAAGATAAGATGTAAAGCTTGTATGAAGTCAATGTGTTTATGGAAGCCATGCTGGGCCATTATACTTAGTTTGTAATATAGTAGTTTAGTAATAAGTTTGTACTGCATTCTGTTATGTGTATTTGGACCATGAAGACCGTATGTGATATAATATGTATCTTTTGTTGTATATGTTTGACATGTATCTTGTGTTATATGGTCAGGGGCGGAGCCAGAAAATTTATCCAGGAAGTGCCTAAAAAATGTAAGAAAATTCACAATTGCAAGGTCGCCAAAACCCTTTTAAATATATATATATATATATATATATATATATATATATATATATATGTATATATGGTTGGGTTCCGGTGAGAAGTTGAGGTTAATGTGAAAAACGTAGAAGTGGTTGTCAACCGTCTGATGAGAAATGGATGCACATTATGATGAGATGCACCAAGATGCACCAGATCAATTCGCTTCTAAGCCGCAATTCATGAGAGGGCATTTGATTAATAGTGATCAACGGTTCAAATCCACTTCTCACGCTTCTCACGTTAACCTCAACTTCTCACACGATATTTTGCCATATATATATATAGAGAGAGAGAGAGAGAGAAAAAAAAAGATTCAAACGAGAACGTTAACTATTTAAGAAAACACGAGAACGGCCGCCCATGTACAAAATCATATATGATTTTACAGTATCAACAAAAAATTGGACGCATAAAACTTTGGCCGCAACTTAAAAGTCGCGGAGCAAGTCGCGTGAATCATATATGATTTTGTACATGTGCGGCCGTTCTCATATTTTCTTAAATAGTTAGCGTTCTCGTTTGAACTCACCTCTATATATATACATGTTTTTAATTAAATATTTGTCCCGAAAATAGTTGTAAAAAAGAGTTGAAAAGCACGAGTGACCCAACCAACATAACTATATCTATATTTATACAAACAAATACAAGATGTGTGTAGATAACCATGTAAATAAGAAAATCATTTGAAAATACATGAAATTTATAGTAAAAAATTATGTATTCAATAAAATCACTTGTTTATTTTAGAGTCTTTAGAAAATATGTCATTTATAAAGGAAGGAAAAGAAGAATTTGATATAAATAAATAAAGTTTTAAGTGGGTAATTGAGTTTTGAGAATATATCAAATTTTATTTTTAAAGTGTGAGGGGGAGCCACTGCCACTTCTGGCTCCAAGGTGGCTCCGCCCCTGTATATGGTGCATGCTTGGGGTGAGTCGTTACAACAAATCACCAAACCAAACTATCTTTGATCTCTACCTCCACCTTGTGACTCAAGTGTATAGTCATGTGGTGACACCATAAAACATAATTTGAACCATCGATCTAATATCACAGTGATAGGTCGATTTTGAACTATCAAGGGAGTTGCCATTGGTGTAGAGTTTGGTTTGCAAGAAGAACAACCCGAAATTAACAATGTTCAGTTTTGAAGGTCGCTTTGAAATCACTTTTGGAGAGGGATTGATCGGAATTCGTGTTATACCTAGAATTCTTACAACACGATCACAATCACGATACAGAAATCAAATACACACGATCCAAAGAAACTCGATTGAATCAGAGGACGATGACAGAGAAGGTCTAAAATCAGAAAGACGATGACAAAGGAATTAGGGTTAGGTTTCGGTTACCTCAATCCACATGAAACGTATTCTAAGATGTTGATAGGCTCGATGGTGATGATAATGAGAGCCTGATGCTCCGATGCCATGTGATAATTAATAGTTGACGCAAGACTCGATCGAATATTGGAGAAGATGAATTTAAAAAGTTTGGAATGTCTCTAACTGTGAATCAAGTCAATTACATATGCAAGGAAACATTATATACCTATTGCTAATAATAGGAAATAACAAAAAGCCCCTTATACTTATACAAAATATACATATATACACTAATAATTTTACCTATTTATTTATTATATTGTAATTGAATTTTGATCAATTAGGATTCACAAGATTTATCGTTTTTATGGAATGATATTTTACAAATTATATTTGGGAAAACATCAAAAACAACCTTGCGAAGTATTTCATTTTAAATAATTAAGTTTTTGAATTACATTTAAAAACCATTAAATTAACTTTCATATTTTGAATGATTAAGTTCATGAACTATTTTTTTGAATGAAAAACCATTAAATTTTTTCATTTTGAATTGTTAAGGCTCTGAACATTTTTTTTCAATAAAATAAACCACTGAACTTTAAAAAGAATAAAACTACTTGTAACCAACTAGGAATGTTAAAAAAGATACCTAAATCAGTTTTACTGTTCCCAAACCATACGTCATTCAAACCCCACTCAAACACCGGAATTACTCCTCTCGCCACTTCCTGTCCCCCTATTGTTGTTTGTTTTCAATATCGCATATCACGTGTTCGGCCTTGTCATTGATCTCCCTCTTTTTTATCTGTTTTTTATTTTTTGATTCTCCCTCTTTTGATAGATAAAAAAGGAGATCGATGACAGTGGCCAACAACGTGATGGGCGATATGGAAACGGACAAGGGAGACCGGCGAGGGGGAGCGATATTGTTGTTTGTGATGAGTTCGAATGACGTAGGCTTTGGAAACGGTAGAATTGATTTTGATTTTTTTACCTTAAGACATTTTTAATAGTTACGAATAGTTTTTTTTGTTAAAAATGTAGGAAACCAAGTTAATTTTAATTCGATAGTTTATTTTAGATAAAATTGCATCAAAACGGAACCAAGTTTACTCTGATTCCTATTTTGAGGAACTAATTTTCAAAACATTCATTTTAGGGTCTGAGAAAATTTTTATTTGTTTCAGGGACTCGTTAAATTGATAACCAGGTAACCTGTTACCTTAAAATATGTGGCAAAAAATAAAAAGGAAAACACTAAATGAGGGGTAGGGGTGCTCAAAATCCCGACCAACCCAACCCAACCCAACCCAACCTGACGTGAAATAATCCAACCCGAAGCAACCCGATGTCCAATATAGTTGTAAAATACTCAAACCGTATGTATTGGGTTGATATCGGGTTAGAAGAATTTGAACCCAACTATATATATATATATATATATATATATATATATATATATATATATATATATATATATAGGGTTAGGTTCACGTGAGACCAACCTGTTTTCGTGAGACCGTGAGACCAAGAAATTAATACTAAACATTCACAGTGATTTAATGTGAAGGTAAGAAAAACAACAAACTTTCACAGCAAAAACACTGTGAAGGTTTACCATCACAGTACCTTCACAGTCTTTTGCTGTGAAGGTTTAGTGTTAATACTTTGGTCTCACGGTCTCACGGAAATAGTATGGTCTCACATGATCTCAAGCCTCTCTATATATATATAGTAAATGCTAACATATATATGCAAATTGAGAAAAACAGTTGATGGTGATATATTTAAGATTTAAGAAATACGCAAATTGGAGACGTCAAGTTATTTGATCATATTTGGTTTAGACATTCTTATATGTAGTATCTATATATTGTGTGAATTATCGGTTGTATTTTAAAGACATGTATCATTTATTTTTATGTTTCTAATTTTGATTTTACCTTGTTTAAACACAACCCGACCAACCCGAACGGGTTGGGTTGTACCTTTGTTTGGGTTGGGTTGAGTTGAAATTTTTCAAACCACCAACATTAGGTTGATGTATCGAAATGCCTTCAACCCGATCATCCCAACCCATGAGCACCCCTAATCAGAGGGATATTCACTTCCAAAGAAAACCCTAAAGTAAAGACCTAGCAACGCCTACATCATCCTCACAACACCTGCATCGTCTTCATGACTTCATCCCTTCTTCATGGCTAAGGATGGAAACGAGACGGTATTAGGCGGGTAATACATCTCTTGTTCATGACCTTGACCTCCGTTTAAGCACCCCGTCCTTGACCCCGCCTCGACTAATCCCTGACGAGTTTAGGGGGAAGGAATCCTCAATGGGTTTGGAGAACCCGTTAGGTATCCATTTAATAAAAAACAATGTATTTTAAAATTATAATTATAATGAAGCATCATTAAATTAATTATCAGTATTGAAATATGAAATATAATTATCATTTAATAATAAATATAACCATATATTCACATATATTTATTTATACACATTATATACATATATTAAATAAAATGAAAAAGTTAAATCGGTGTCGGATTAGGAGCGGGTAAAACCATCCCCAACCCAACCCCGCCCCAATCTAGTTTCAAGTATGAAAATAAATCCCAGTCCCGCCCTATTAGGGGTGTTATTCGGTCGGTTAAATCGGTTTTCGGTTTATTCGGTTCGGTTAAATCGGTTTTCAAGTGTTTTTAAAATTAACCGATAACCAAACCAAATAAGGTTCGGTTTAATCGGTTTCGGTTTATTCGGTTTCGGGTTATTCGGTTCGGTAACCGATTAAACCGAATAAGGATTTATATTTTTTCGTTGGACACTTGCTCAAATAATTTTCTCAAATTAATTGTTTGTTACTTTTAATATATAATTGTGTCATACAATAATACTCAACAATTGACTTGTATTAAGTAAACACACCATCTATCAACCAATATCTACCAAATGACAATAGTTTTTTTCAATGCGCCACTGTAAATCAAATAAAAAACGTAATCTAATAAAAAAAACCTTATCTACCATCAATAAAAAATATTATTTAGCAATAAAATATGTACAATAATAATAGTATAACATGTATTTGGTTTATATTTTATGACCATGAAATATATAAATATTAGTAGAATGTGTTATTCGGGTTATTCGGTTTAACCGAATTAAGAAAAAATTAACCGAAAACCGAACCGAATAAGGATTCTTATTCGGTTAACCGAACCGTTTAACCCAAAAACCGAATAACCCAAAACCGTTTAACCCAAATTTCATTCGGTTCGGGTGGGTTATTCGGTTTCGGTTATTTTTGACACCCCTAGCCCTATTACTTGGCAACTCAGGAAATCTAGTTTCAAGTATGCAGCCTCTCCACTCATTTCCTTCTAGAACAAGGGGAAGGGATCATCATGCTCTATGACCAATTTTATTGTTAATTAAAATATGTATTGTTATTAATATTATATGTTTATGGTTATATAAAATTATAAATTAATTTAGATTTTTTCTAAAATTTATAGTATATATATATAATAGCTAGCTTAAAATTCTTTCAATTAACATATTATATTATTTAGTTTTTCTTTACTATCTTGTTTGGATTAATTAATATATTATATTTGTAGAAATTTGTTTTAATTATATTACTACAAATTTGTTTGAATTATATTATGAAATATTTATAATTAACTAGTTTTTTAAGACGACCTTTTTAGTAAATTTACATGATTATAAATTAGTTTTAATCAAATACGATTCATTCATCAGTTTATCAGCTAGTTTACCAAATATAATTCAAAAATAAGTTTACCCAAAAAATAATCTAGTGCTAAATGAAGAGGACTATGCATAGATAATATGCATGTCAACATTGTCGAAGAAACCTCGAAGCTCAATCAAGGTAGTTGCAAAGCATTAGTTTTACGTCTATGGCGTGTAGCTCAGTTGGCAAAGGGGCGGGACGACTTGTCCAAATATCTAACAGGTCCTGGGTTAGAACCCAGGCCCCCGCTAGCCTCAGCCGTTGAGTGAGCCTCAAAATGTCCCCTCATACGGATGTCCGAGTAGGCAGGGTCAGGTATGAGACCGATAAAAGGTTGTCGGTTATCAACCTTTTGTCCAAAAAAAGCATTAGTTTTACGTAAAACTTGTTGTTAAAAGAATTTATTTTAGAGATGTTTGAAAAGAGAGAAGATCAAAACTTTGACAAATCTTCTCGATCGACATGCTTGTCAATTCAATTCTAAACCAATCTCAAGCACTTGTTATTTTTCATAGTAATAACTAATAAATGGACCTATCATCCAATTCCTTTTATTAATTGAACAAAAAATTAAAGGAAAACGAAAGAAGATTTTAATTTCATTATCTCTAAGATAGTTTATTTTTGTAAAGATATTTTAAATATCATAATTTAATTTTTAAGACGTATTATATATTTTTTAAATCCTAGCTTTGGTTAAATATTTTGTTGACTTGACGTTTGATAATAATGAATTACACTAATCAACAAAATACTAATATATTATTTTTAAATGACTATTTTTTCATATGTTTAATTAATTATCCTTATTTTCATTATTAAATTCAAGAGCTAACCTTGTACTATATAATCAAATTAATACGTGCAATGCATATTGTTTCCAAACTCTCAAACAAATAACCTTAACTTTGTGTTCCCATTTATTTAAAATAAATTCGACAAATTTGAGCAAATGCATTAGTAATTTCTTAACAAATGTAGTATGTCATTGTTTCTCGCAAAGTCGTATAATTTTTCTTGAAAGGTCCCACAATTTACATCCCATCGTGAGTTCTGAAATCCTAATGTCTCATTAATTAGTATAGATATCCAAGAGTATATGCTTTGAAGCTTGATACTTGTTGGGAACTGAAGATATGCTAAGTATGGTTAGTACTGCTAAGTCTACATTACTACTGCCAGTTCTTCGTTACTACTGCTGGGCAAGATTACTACTGCTAGAAGAGATTACTACTGCTAGAAGAGATTACTACTGCTAGAAGAAGTTACTACTGCTAGAAGAAGTTACTACTGCTAGAAGAAGTTAATACTGCTAGACATGGTTAGTACTGCTGAGCTGAGTTACTACTGCTTGAAGACTGTGAAGGTTAATACTGCTGAAGGTTGTTAATGCTGCTGAGCCAAATCATCATTAATACTGCTGAGTTGATAAGTTTGGTATGCGATACTTTTGGAGACAAAGAAGGAATTGATCAAGATATGTTTAACGAAGATTCAGAAGATCAATTTACTTTTTATGGTTATCTTGTAATTACTTTTGTATAAATAGTATTGATAGATAGCTATTAGAAAAGAAAAAAACAGAAGATAGATAGTATACAGAATTCGATATTCAAGAGTGAATTAACCTCAAGATCATAGATCCTATTTCTAGAGAAGTAGAAATCGTCTTGTTGAGCCTGTTCAACAAGATTGAGGTTTGGTGTAAAACTTGTGAGTTATAACTGTTTGATATATATACAGTTTATTGAATTTCTATTGATTGTTCTTTAATTGATTTAGAGTTCTATTCCGCAAGATTCTCTAAATTCTGTTTCTAAGAAGTTTAATTCTTGTTAAGAATCGATCCTGACAAGTGGTATCAGAGCATTGGTATCTTAGAAGCTATGGACAATTCAATGGATACTCACAGTACTCCTGTTTCAAAAGTTCCCATGCTCAAATCCAATAAATTGAACATGTGGAAACTGAGAATCAAGCAGTACATTCTTCTTACTAATTATGCAATATGGGACATCATAGAAAATGGCCCATGTAATGAAGGAAAGATTGGAGAAGATGGTGAAGGCTTTGACCAATCCAAGGTTGAGTGTTATGGAGGATCACATCAACAGGCTCCAAATGGAAATCAAAACAGAAGCTCCTCTCAAGCCCATGTTTCTCAACAAGGAATGGGATTTGATTGGAGTGATCAAGCTGAGGAAGCCTGTCAGAATCAAGCTCTTATGGCAGAAGTATCTGATATTCCCACTGAGGTACAATCTAAACTCTGTTCTCAAGCTTGCATTGATGCTGTTAAAAGATATAGGGATCACAATCAGGGTATGTGTGATGACCTTAAGAGGCTAGAGAAAGATGTGAAAGATTATGTTAGGATTGTAGAAAGGTTTGAGGAACAGATTAGAGCTTTTCAAGCTAATGAACTTCAACACCACTATGATACTAACTATTGGAAGTGGGAAAAGAATGAGTATGAGATTAAGCTGAAAGTGTCTGGGGAGGAGAATGAGAAGTTAAAAGAAGAGCTTAAAAAGGTTAAACTTGATGTTGAAAAGTTTACCTGTGCTTCTAAAACCATGGACACCATCATTAAAGCACAAATCCATGACAAGATGAAAGTAGGGATAGGATACAATACCACACCTCCACCCTACAATAACAACTACATACCTCCTAAGTATGATTTGTTAGAGACCAAGGATAGAAAGGAACCTGAATTAAAGATTAATATAGATCCTTATGAAAAAGAAATAGTTGTTGAGGATGAGACTGACAAAGTAGACTCTGATGAGGAATGTGAGAGTCCATGTGTCAAGAACACTGAGATCAAAAGGACTGAAGAGAAAAAGGAAGTTCAATACACACAGCCCAAAGGTGTGAACTCCAATATCTGTAAACAGTGTTCCTGCAGGAAGTCTAAAGAGAACAAGCCCCAAAAACATGATAATCAGAGGGGAAATCAAAGGAACTGGAATAACCAGTGGGCTATGAGACAAGGAGTTGACCTGAACAGAATCAACAGACCAAAACCTTGTTTCATCTGTGGTAAGCTAAATCACTTAGCCAAACACTGTTATTTCAATCCAGTTAACCAAAGGTTTGATGCTCAAAGATCTTTTCAAAAACCTGGTGGTTACAGAAAGAATGGTGGATATAAAAAGTCTGCAAAGAAAAATATGGCAAAGAAACAAGATAAACCCAAAAGCCACATAAAGAAAACAACTGAAAAGGAATGTGATACTATGTGGGTTCCAAAAAGCACTAAAAACAATACTGCTGCTAACAGTGTTAGTACTGCTAACACTGTTAGTACTGCTTCAAAAGTTAGTGCTGCTAGCAGTATTAATACTGCTAGTAATCATTCCAAAGTTAGTGCTGCTAACAGTGTTAATACTGCTAGTAATCAGTCCAATGTTAGTGCTGCTAATACTTTTAGTGCTTCTTCTTCAGATAGTACTGCTGCTAGCAGTATTAACTCTGTTAATACTGCTTCTAGCAGTGTTAACTCTGTTAATACTGCTACCTCTGTTAGTATTTCTGAGGTTAATACTGCTAGCACTGTTAGTACTGCTAGCACTGTTAGTACTGCTGCAAGTGCTGCTACACCAATAATTTTGACAAAGTACTCCAGCACAGCAGTACCAAAATTTAAAAATCTCATCAAAACCAAGTGTAAGTACTTTGATGAGCAAGGGAGACCCAAGACCACTTCGGCTTGGGTTCCAAATAAAACTAACTGATTTATCTTGATGTGCAGGGCAACCAACAGCTCAAGGGGAAGAGCATTTGGCATGTTGATAGTGGTTGCTCCAGGCACATGACAGGTAACATGTCCTGCCTTAAAAATTTCAAAAAGGTTGATGGAGGACATGTTGCATTTGGGGACAATCCTGCTGGTGGAAAGATAAGTGGTAAGGGTGATGTTTCAAAGGGTAAGATGACCTTTGAAGATGTATACTATGTTGAACAATTGAGATACAACCTGTTAAGTGTATCACAGGTTTGTGACAAGAAGCATAGTATATTGTTTACAGATTCTGAATGTATTATCCTTGCTCCTGGATACAAAGTGGTTGATGAAAACATGATACTTCTGAGAACTCCTAGGAAGGATAATGTTTATTGTTTAGATTTGGAAAGTGTTTCATCTGATTCATCTCTAAATTGTTTAGTTTCAAAAGCTTCTTTAGATGAATCATCACTCTGGCACAGAAGGATGTGTCACATGAACTTTAAAACAATAAATAAACTTGTTAAGAATAACCTTGTAAGGGGTTTGCCATCCAAAGTATATTCATGTGATGATCATTGTGTTGCTTGTCTCAAAGGCAAACAACACAAAACTTCTCATAAGTCCAAAGAGATAAACACTATATCAAATCCTCTTCAACTGTCAGTAGTTAATACTGCTAGTGCAGTTAATACTGCTAGGTAGTTAATACTGCTTGGCAGTTAATACTGCTAGGCAGTTAATACTGCTAGGTAGTTAATACTGCTTGGTAGTTAATACTGCTCAGTAGTTAATACTGCTAGTGCAGTTAATACTGCTAGTGTAGTTAATACTGCTTGGTAGTTAATACTGCTTGGTAGTTAATACTGCTTGGTAGTTAATACTGCTCAGTAGTTAATACTGCTAGTGCAGTTAATACTGCTAGTGTAGTTAATACTGCTTGGTCGTTTATATTGCTAGGTAGTTAATACTGCTTGGCAGTTAATACTGCTCGGTAGTTAATACTGCGAGGTAGTTAATACTGCTTCTGATAATCTAGGGCATATAAATACCCCTGTTTGCCCGCCCAAGTTCATAACGACTCTTCGCATTTACTTCTTCTCTCTCGTTCTAACCTAGTCTCCCAGAATCTCTGTGCTTTTCTTTCAGGAATCCTCAGGAATCATGGAGTTTGTGGATGAGCACAATGAAATAGCCATGCTTCAGAAGCCGAAACAAGCTGCGGGATTCCACGATATAGTCGACTTTCTCAAATCCTCGCACATCTCCTATGCCCTAACGGTGAGCCCAACAATCTACATCGAACATCAGTCACAATTTTGGGAGAATGCCACTGTTAGTGTCGAAGATGGGCAGAAAACCATTCGAACAAGGGTCTGTGATAAACCCTTGAAAGTCACTGAAGAGGTTATTCGCATCTCTCTTCAGTTGAATGATGCTTCAGGTATATCTTCTATTCCTAATGAAGAACTCTTTTCTACTTTACAAAGAATGGGGTATGAAGGTCCCATTGGTGTTTTTAAATTCTACAAGTCAAAATTTTTCAACCAATGGAGATTTCTTGTTCATACCCTGATGCACTGTATTTCCAAGAAAACTACTGGATGGAGTGAGTTCAGCAGTCCCATTGCATATGCCTTGGTCTGCTTATCCACTGCCAGAAAGTACAATTTCTCAGCAATGATCTTTAATGACCTTGTATCAAACTTGGAATCCAAAAAGACCTTTTTCATGTATCCAAGGTTTGTGCAAGAAGTTCTTAACAAGGAGTTGATGGACTTACCTCAGTTCACTGAGGTATATGTACCCAAATCCCCTAAAGGGAAGGTTTTTTCAAATATGAAAAGACTTCCTAGGGACTCGGAAGGAGTTGACACACCATTGTTCTCTACAATGATGGTTGTGTCCCACCCCTCTGAAGGTATGGCATCAGGATCAAGGCCCTCATTAGATCAACCCACTGATGACCAATCCCAACCTTCCATCTCAAAAGGCATCCCTCAGTCCATTCTTGAACAGCCCACTCCCACAATCACCAAAAGGTTTCAAAGAAGAAAGGTGCACAAGGCTCCTTCCCTTGATGTACCTACTCAAAGCCCTAAGCCTTTAAGCCCTCAATTGGAGCATTCTCCAATTGAGAATATCAACAGGGAAACCACAGGGGTGTCTCCCAACCCCAAGAAGGTGGTCTCTAAGGAGAAGGATGACCATATGGGTGCTAAGGCTGCCACTACTTCTGCTAGCACAGAGAAGGACAGTGGTAACATAAATAAGACCTTCCCCATGGCAACTCTAAATGAGAAATCATTAGGAGGACCCAGGTGCCAAGAAACCAAGGGGGCAGGTAGTGCTTCTGCTAGGCAGAAGGCTTCTGCTGAAACTTCCAAGGATCCTTTAAAGAAGGTAAATACTTCTAAACAAGGTGAGGATAGATATAACTATGAGGAATTGATGGAAACCTTAGGGAATATCAACTTGGATGTCATGGCACAAAAGAAAGAGATTGAGCAACTTAAGACTGTGGTCACCTACCAACAGTCTCAAATTGAGAAGCTCAAAAAGATGGTCACCAAGTTGCTGAACAAAAAGAAAAAGGCAAGATTTGTGCTAAGAAGGAGAACCTCAACTGATGATGCTCCCAAAAAGGGGGAGTCAGAGTCAGAAGCAGAACTGAAACTGAAGGGTCCACAAATTGAGGGGGAGACTGTTCACATAGAGACTGAGATGGAAATGGACTATGCACAGTTTAAGGGGGAGTCCAGTGAGACAGAAAAGGGGGAAGAGTGTGTTAAAGCAGCAGAAACCACAGCAGCAGAAACTGTTAATGCTGCTGAGTTTGAACAAGCAGCAGAAACAGTTAATGCTGCTGAAGGCCAAACAGTCAAAGCAGCAGAAACTGAGCAGGAAGCAGTAACTACAACTCAAGCTGAAATAGATGAAGAAATTTACTGGATTGTAAAGAACAGTATTGAAGCAGCATCACTACATGTACTAAGAGAAGCAGTAACAGCCATAGCAGCAGAAATGGTTATTGCTGCTGAAAAACTTAAAGCAGCTGAACCAACTCCTGAGGCTGTCAAAACTCTTAAAAGAACCAAGATGATGTCAAAGAAAAGACCAAGAACCCAGCCCATAACTTCAAAGAAGAAAAATGAAAAGAAGCCAAGGGTGGAGTCATCTGCAGAAGAGGCCCAGGAGGAAACAGTGAAATCTGATGGAAAAGTTGCTGAAGAAGAAGCGGCAACTCCATCAGGGCAATCAGGCAATGTGCAATCACAAACGGATGCCCAATGTGATTTGTACATTACTAGTGTTGACTCTAACCCAATTCCACTTCAGGCTGAACCAATATCATCTAAGGCTCCTGAAATCATCTTTTGGGACACTTTGAAAGATGGTAGAAAGGAGTTCATTAGGATAAAAAGAGCTGATGGAAAATTTGAAGTATTTTCTACTTGGGGAAAAATTGTCAGAACTTGCTCAAGATCAGACTTAGAAGAGATGTTCAAAGTTGGGATGAAGATATATGGAAACATGCTGACTGAGCCAGGGATGTCAATTTCTAAAATGGTACTTGAATTCTTGTGCCAAATGTTCAAACCTGAAGCAGTTCAGCATAGGTTAAACACACAGTTTCAAGCCATTACCAACTGGATGCTCTATGAAAACTGTGGAGTATATGTCATCTCCCTTGACTCTGCAACTCAAGAATACTATCTGGTAGATGAAATATACAATCACAGCATGAAGAGGCTGCAAGGAATGTTACACACTAAGCTGACCTGCAACAAGGATTCAGCAATGGGTAGATTCTTGGTAAAGAGGATTCTAAATCAAAGTCTAGGTCTAAGTCCTAATCTGTGTGTACATGATGACTAAGTTTTGGAAGCATCATCTGAAGAACTTGACTTCTTTTCCTAAAAGTCAAGTTAGGGGGAGATTGTTGGGAACTGAAGATATGCTAAGTATGGTTAGTACTGCTAAGTCTACATTACTACTGCCAGTTCTTCGTTACTACTGCTGGGCAAGATTACTACTGCTAGAAGAGATTACTACTGCTAGAAGAGATTACTACTGCTAGAAGAGATTACTACTGCTAGAAGAAGTTACTACTGCTAGAAGAAGTTACTACTGCTAGAAGAAGTTAATACTGCTAGACATGGTTAGTACTGCTGAGCTGAGTTACTACTGCTTGAAGACTGTGAAGGTTAATACTGCTGAAGGTTGTTAATGCTGCTGAGCCAAATCATCATTAATACTGCTGAGTTGATAAGTTTGGTATGCGATACTTTTGGAGACAAAGAAGGAATTGATCAAGATATGTTTAACGAAGATTCAGAAGATCAATTTACTTTTTATGGTTATCTTGTAATTACTTTTGTATAAATAGTATTGATAGATAGCTATTAGAAAAGAAAAAAAACAGAAGATAGATAGTATACAGAATTCGATATTCAAGAGTGAATTAACCTCAAGATCATAGATCCTATTTCTAGAGAAGTAGAAATCGTCTTGTTGAGCCTGTTCAACAAGATTGAGGTTTGGTGTAAAACTTGTGAGTTATAACTGTTTGATATATATACAGTTTATTGAATTTCTATTGATTGTTCTTTAATTGATTTAGAGTTCTATTCCGCAAGATTCTCTAAATTCTGTTTCTAAGAAGTTTAATTCTTGTTAAGAATCGATCCTGACAATACTTTAGAGAACCGAGCAGCAAGCAGAATTGGCGCAATTTTCTGCCTTGAGAAATAAGTTGTAGTCGTTTGTGATTTCTCATCAGAAATATCGGTAGGTGTGGTCGTTGAATGGATCGGGCCATTGATTCCAAGACTGTTACATGTGGACGCGATTGGTACTAAATGGAACCGGTTAGTTCCTATTAATTAAGGTTAATGTTTTTGGTTAACGTTTGCGTTTGAACATGATAGCCACTCGAGAAATTTGGATAGGAGACGGATTGATCTTGGCTCTTTGCTTTTATCCGCTATGTGATGTGGGTTTGGAGTCATGCGGTCATTTGTTTTTTTGTGCTCTTAGTTTGGCTACGGAGATTTGGAGACAGTTTGGTGGATGGTGACATTTGGATATCCTAGCATTTAGTTCCTGTGCAACTTGGATTACATGATTTTCTAATTTGCGGTTGAAGAGTGGGGAGAAAATGTTTTTTTAAGGCAAAAGACAGATTTTATTACCACAATACTAAACGAACAGGAGCTGCAAACAGGTAGAAAAGTTTCCAACCAGGTCACTAATACAACAAAAACACAGAACAAAACCCTACCAGTTTGCAAGAAGTAAACCTGTAGGAGAGCGACCTACATCCCCACGTACCAACAGCTTTACCAAGGATTAGACCCCGCAACAGTTAAACGGCGAAGTTAACCAGACCACCCAATTTTGCTGCACCATTCGATCCCTTTTTGATATCAATTCAAACGTCGTTCTCTGAAATTCTAGGAATTGAGTTTGAATGTTCCTCTTATCGTCTCTAAAAACGAACTTGTTCCGACTTGACCATATGACGTACACGAAAATGCATACGACGTCCTTCCACATCATGGCCTTTTTTGATCCTTCAGTTAATTGGTTTCCTGCTATGAACAAATCATTAATTGTGTTTACGGTCTCGATGTTTATGTTCCACCATTTGCCCACATTTTCCACCATTTTTTCACGTCTTCACAAAGCAGCAACACGTGTTCCACCGACTCTATTTCACCTTCACATCTTGGACATAATGTTTAGTGTAAGTACACCCCCATTGAGTCTAGAACCGACCGACACGGTAGTCTTCCCAATCTTGTTCTCCAAGTGAATATCCCCACCTTTTTCGGTATCGTTTTGCTCCCTTAAGTGGCCTGATTTGTACATGCAGCAGAAGGCTCTTTTTCGCGAATTGTTTGTCTCAGAACCTTAACCGAAAACTCCCCATTTAAATCCAACTTCCAAACCACCCCATCCCTCTTATCCTTAGTTGGAGTCCAATCACTTAATAACGATGAGAGTGATTCCCATTCCCCACATTCCCTACCTCTTGGCTCCCTCCTCCACGACCACTTCCACTCCCATTTCTCCCCTACCCAACCTCCTTTCTCCAAAATCAAGCTCTCCTTATTCGTTTCTAGTTGAAATTGTTTTGGAAACTCCTGTTTTAGGATTTTATTTCCCATCCAATTCTCACTCCAAAACTTAGTATCTCTCCCTTCCCCCACCACTTTCCCAAAGGAATTCGAGAACTCCACTCCCATTTCGTCCACCTCCCGCCCCACTCTTATCACCTCGTTCCAAACCGATCTTTTAGTCCCTCTACCTCTATCTCCTCTCAATCCCTCTTCCTTCCCGTATATATTCTCTATCACCTTCACCCACATGGCGTCTTTCTTTTTATTGAATCTCCACCACCATTTACATAGTAACGCCAAATTAGAGCTCACCAAGCTCCCTGTATTCAGCCCCCCTACCGAAATCACCTATAGTTTTGGTCCATTTCACCCATACCAACCCCTTATTCCCACCGGAGCCATCCCCCCCCCTCCAAAAGAAGCGACACCTCTCACTTTCTAGAAGTTTTAGAACCCCTTTTGGGGTCCGAAACAACGAAAAGTAGTATAGTGACAAACTCCCAAGGACCGATCTTACCAATGTCCATCTTCCACCAAAAGATATCAACTTCGCCTTCCACGATGCAAGCCTATTTTTAACTTTCTCCACAACCGGCTTCCAATGTTCGATTCTTCTCAAAGATGCACCCATAGGTAATCCCAAATAGATGAATGGTAACTAATCGTATCCACATCCAATCCCGTTCGCCCAAGCTTGCACTTCCGCTTCGGGTACCCCACCCCGTAAATTTTACTCTTCCTCACGTTAATTTTCAGCCCCGAAAGAGCTTGAAAACATTTGAGGATTTTCCTCAAGTTCTTTAAAATGTTTACGTTCCATTTTCCGAAGAAAATGACGCCGTCCGCGTATTGCAAGTGTGAAACCGAGCATTCTCCGCCCACTTTAATGCCTTCATATAACCCTTTTTCTTTTGCTTCTTCCATTATCACGTGCAAGGTCTCGGCTACTATCACGAATAGAAAAGGTGCCAGAGGATCGCCTTGACGCAATCCTTTCTCCATTTTGAATTCCTTACCGGGTGATCCATTTACCAATACCGACACCGTTGATGCTTCAATCCAACCGCACCACTTCCTTCCGAAACCCATGATCTTTAACGTATCTAAGAGAAAGCCCCACTCCACGCTATCGTAGGCTTTCTCAAAGTCTACTTTGAACACCATTCCACGTGATTTTTCTTTTCTAACTAAGTCGACAACTTCGTTTGCTACTAGTACTCCATCCAAAATGTAGCGACCTTTAATAAAAGTGCTATTTACATTGCTAATAATACTCCCCATGACACCTTTTAGTCTCGATGCCAACAATTTCGCAATGATTTTATAATACATGCCTATTAGGCTTATCGGCCTATATTCTCCAAGTTCCGATGGATTTTTAGTTTTTGGGATCAAAGTAAGAAATGAGGGATTACATCCCCCACTTATCTTCTCCTTCTCCCAAAACCATCTCAAGGCGTCCATGATTTCCTTCTTAATCGCGTCCCAGTATCGTTTCACAAACCCAAAGGAAAATCCATCCGGCCCGGGGGATTTCTCATTTCCACAATCCTTTATTTCCGACCACGTTTCCTCTTCCGTGAACGGTTTTTCGAGCCCCTCCGCCTCCTCTCGGTTTAATTTCCTGAATTTTGATCTTGAAATCGATGCTCCATCTCCTTGTTTGGAAGAGAACTTCTCTTTAAAGTAGTCGTGCACATACTCCATTATTCTTTGTGGTTCCTCAATCCAATTTGAATCCACCATCATCCTCGAGTTTTCATATCCGCCCACAATCCACCTTGCCTTTGCTTTCTGTTTGAGCATCTCAATTTGCCTTTTCTCTAATTCCAACCATTTTTCCTAGCTTCCACCCATTCATTGTGTACCCTTACCTCCTATGTTCCATCTTCTAGCTCCACTTCTTTTTTCCTTGTCTTTTCTTTAAGTTCCTTTACTTTTTTCTCCACTTCCCCGAATTTCTCCTTGCTCCATACCTTTAAAGCCAACTTCACATTCTTCAATTTATCACGAAGGATGCAATCGGGGTTTGAGGAGGTAACCTGTTATTCCATGTGCCGTTGATTACATTTGCACATTCGTCCTCCTCCATCCAGGCGTCAAAGAACTTGAATGGTTTTGGGCCAAATTCGGGTTTGGAATCCGATAGCATAATCAGTGTGTGATCCGACCATCTTCGTTCCAAAGCTACCACCGCAAGAGAGCTCCAACTCGTACAAAACCCACTCGATACCAAAAATCTGTCAAGTTTTGAGAATTTCGTCCCATCGTCACTAACTCGAGTGTACTTGCGACCCCTCATCAAGATTTCAAGAAGATTGCATTTTCCAATGAACTCGTTGAAACATTCCGGCCCTCTTGTATTCATGATTGAATTTAATCTTTCATGAGACCCCCTTACCTCATTGAAATCTCCAAAACATACCCATTTTATATCCTCTCTTGCAAATATTCATTCTAGTTTGTCCCAAACCACTATCCGATCTCTCAGCTCCCTTGGACCGTAGACATTCACTACTACCATTAGTCCGTCTATCCCATTCCAACGTCCAACCACAACAATAAAGTTATCTTCCACAATCGCGAAATCCTTCTTGAATTGGTTCCTGTCCCACAAAAGAATTAGCCCGCCCGAGTTTCTCATGGTTTTTTTTTTGAAACTCCCCGTCATCACTGCCCCATATATAATTAAATTGACTTTCCGACCATCTTTTATGTTTTGATTATTGGATGCCAAGAACACTTGGTTTTTCTTTCAAGCAGATTTCCCTAACCCACTTTCTCTTTTCCCCACTTCCTAAACCTCTCGTATTAATTGAAATCATCTTCATTGCAAACATAAATTAAACGACACTCTTACTCCGTATTTCATCGCTGCTTCTTTCCCATGTCCGCTTCGGTATGTTTTTTTACTTCTCCATCGCACACCGATATTCTCTCCAAACTCCCTCAACTCTTCCGTACTTCCCCTGCTTCTAAGTTCATTTGAGATCGCTTCCTTCATTGTTCTTTTGCTTCTGCTTCCGTCTCTTGAATTCATTCTATAGTCGCCTCTTTCGTCTTTTGATCGAGTTTGTTTCATTTTTGAGTTTTTGTGATTGCCCTTCCTTTCCATTTGTTTTAATAGATGAAAGCTTACCTTTCCTCTTCCCCATCCTACACTATCTATTTTGGCTATCTTATTTCCTTTCTTCCCAGTCACTTTCATCGCATCCTTATTTCCTGCTTCTTCCTCTGAAGTCGATTTCCCCCTCTCCTTCAGTGGCATTTCCTCCTTTTCGATATCATTAATTTGATCGGATTGGGTTTCGGTCTCGTCTACTCCCATCGGCCCATTCTCTTTTTCTTTATTTTCACCAACTGGGCCCTCCATATCCCTTTCAGGATTGACACCTTTATTCGTTGGCCCAGAGTTCACGTCTAGCCTAATTTCCACGTCATTTTCTCCGGCCCGTGTACCTTCAGCCCTAGATTCTGCTCATTCGCTTCCAACGTATCTCCCAGTTTCCCTTTTTCTTTCTGTGGTTTCTAGAACTTGCTCATTAATTTCTACAGAATCTTTGGAAACTGCATTCCCATCCTCTCCAATCATTGCTTCTGTCTGGTCTTTCCCATGTTCAGTCTTCTTCTCCGGTTCCGGCGACTTGACTCCGGTAGGTTTTACCGTATGTTCCTCTTCTTTTCCTTTTTTCCCTTCTGTGTCCATGTTCCGGTCCCACGTGTCATCCACCCCCAATCATTTCCCGTATCGAAATATTCCTCCGACCATTCTTGATGCTGTTATTCTCACTATGGTTTGGTACATATTGTCGTCGGGAATGTGACCACTTTTGACGAGATCAAACTGAAGAATGCGAATATCTGTAACAGGATGGAGACTCAGAATTATTTTTGGGTTTCTAGTAGGAGTAACAAAATTTAAATTAATTGGATGCATGGGTAGACTTGATAACTCTCTCCTAACTATTTTTTGTATGTAATTGTTAGCTATACATTTTGCTAGTTTTTTATAACATTTCAATGTTGTTCAAAAAAATAGTATAGCTATAACGACAAACATGCTAATATAATTAAACTATTTTTTAACAAACATAATTAATCGTTATTCCAACATATGTTCTCGATGTTAGTCATGTTGGCTATATATAGTCAAAATGGAACCCCATACCTATAGTATCATGTCTCAACCTGTTATATATGTGGGCAACAATTTATTTGTTTTAATTACATCATAAAAACACACCGAGTGATTAGTTGCAGTTGCCACTCTTTCACTATGCAATTAATATATTTGTAAAACACACAAAATAATGGTGGGTTGAAATAATACAAGGATGAGGTTCTTTTATTTATAGGATGGAAAACCATGTACCATAGATTAAAATGTTACCTTCCGCACGACAACTCGCTTAAGATTAAAACAACGTCTATTGAATTATTCTAATAGACAAAAGGGGATGCACATAATTGTATAAAGAAAAAAGATGAGAGTGGATATTGGGAGTTCTTTAAACTTCTATAATATTTGTTGTCACTTAGAGCATTCACAATAGTGATTTCATATGAATTGCAAATGTGCCATATGGAGAGAGAGAGAGAGAGAGAGAGAGAAAGAGAGAGGACATAGAGCGAGGAGAAAGAGAGAGAGGTAGAGATGACAGATTCTTGGGGCAGATTCGACATCAGAGGTACAAGAATTATCCCGGAAATCACAGGTCATACGTGGAACCATGGTTGAGAAACATAGTGTTGTTTTATTCTTTAATTCCCAGATAATTGGGAGGTACCACAATTGTGGAAAATCTTCAAAATGTATGCGGATGTGGTGGATGAGTACATGGCAAGAAGGCGTATGAGGAACGGGAGGAAGTTTGGTTTTGTCAGATTCAGAAAAGGAGCTGATACAGGAGTTTTAGAGAGAAAGTTGAATGGGATTTGGATAGGTATGTATAAGATGAGGGCGTTCTTGGCGGACACGAGGAGAAGCGAAACCTATAATAAGGGACGAACATAAAGTGAAAGGTATGAAAGGGTTGGCGTATAAAGAAAGAACTCTCAGAAGAAGTCATACAAAGACGTTGTGGCGGATGACATCGGGACTGGAAGACAACCAAACGAAAAAGAATCGGAGAAACTTGAAAATCGTGAGGCGATAGGGATGTGGGAGGAAGACGAGATCTTGAGAAACATCATGAAATTGAGCCTTATCGGTCAGGTTGACTCAGTGGATAATTTCGAGATGATTCAATCCCTTTGCAATTCGGAAAATTTAGATATCTTGGACATAAAATATTTGGGCGGTAGAAACATCTTGTTAAAATTCTCAACGATTGAGGCTTTGAATAAACTACTTAATAACAAGATCCACGACATTCACCACTGAATAAAAGATCTCAGACGATGGTCAGCAGGCTTTAGATCGGGAGAAAGATTAGTCTGGATAAGAGTAGCAGGTGTTCCTCTGAATGCATGGAAGAAAGAAGTGTTCACAAAGATCGTAGGTAAGTGGGGGAGGGTGATGAAATTAGTCAATTGCGAATGGGACAAATCCTTCAATTTGGAACATGGGAAAATCTTAATTGGAACCTCAATATTGTCAAAGATCAACGAATTGGATTGTATTAAAGTGGGTAAACTATTTTATAGAGTTAGCATTTCGGAAGAAGATACAATACCTTGGATAGGTATGGAAAATTCGATGGATGATAGTGAGGAGGAGGACGATTCATTAATCCCTTCAGAATGGACAGAGGAAGATGGTTACGAGGAGGATTGGGGTGTCGAAGAAAGTGTGTTTGAGGATCCAAAAAACGATGAAGGCGCTAAATCAAACAAGGAGGAAGTAGGAGAAACGCTGGGTGATACAGGTAAGTCGGATGATATGACCGGAGCTCCGACGCTAGAGCCGAAACCGGAGACAGATAAGGTAGCCCAAGAGACACAACAATTCGAAGTAAAGAGTGGTCGAAACGTTGTCGATGGTGTTTCCAAGGATAATACATTAATGGACAATATCTCTAGGATGGGAGAAGAAAAAAAATGGCGCACGTGGGAGAAGGGTCAGACTCTTTGAAAGAATTTTCCCTCTCAAAATTGTAGGGACATGATGGAGGATAGGTCAAACAATGGGAGTGGCCGACAGAAAGTAAAATCCACCAGGAGAACCAAAGTGGTTGAATGTTGAGATGGGCCATGCGTTCCAAAACGAAATGGCTTCAGTCCACTAAGACCCAACAAATAATTCTGAAGCAGACCATAATAGTCCAGCGATACAACAGAGGGCAGGGATGTCGCTCGATAACAACAACATAGTGCCGGTTGAATCAAACCACAATAGTTCAGTAATGCAACATAAGGCAGGGGAGTCTTTCGATAACAACAACAGAGTGTAGAAGCCGATCAATGGTATAATTAATCACAACGAAAAAATCGAGAGGAACAAAGCTAGAAAACAAACGGAAATTTCGGAGAACAGTAAGCAAAAAGCAGCAGGAAAAAATAAGATAATGGATGGGATGGGGCTAGGGAGAGGTAAAGTGAGTTTCCATCTTCTAAAACAAATGGCAAGATCGAATCTTCAAAAGAGCGATCAGAAGAAAACATACCCGAGCTTGGAAGGAAATAAAGGGGAAAGATTCAAAAGAAAAAAGATAGTTTCATGCAACTCGGGTAACGCGGCGATGACCAATGCACTAAGGAGTTCGGATTCAGCAGAAAGTATAGAGGATTTTGGACGCAAAATAGGCGTTTTGTGGGACGAAAAAAAGGACCAGGAAGGGATGAAAGTCATGGGTTAAACCGGATAGCGACGGAGTTCGTATGGAAATTGGATTACAAAGATATTATCAGTGAATATTAGAGGTTTAGGCACAGGGGAAAAGAGACAATGGATTCGGGAAATATGTTTGAAGGAAAATCCAAGCATGATCGGGATACAGGAAACAAAACAAAAGAGGAGGAGAGAAGGGCAGATACAAAAAATCTGGGGTTTTGATGATGGTGACTATATCCAAGCAGAGGCGATAGGTAATTCGGGAGGCTTATTGTTAATATGGGACATCAAGGAATTCAATTGTGAGGAGTTCATAGAGGAGAAAATTTTTGTAGTCGCGATGGGAAAATGGAGAGGGGTGACCGACAAAGTGGGATGTGTTAACGTATACGGGCAGAGAGATCAGAAAGAGAGGCTTGAAGTATGGAGACAAATGGAATTGCTATGCGGACATGAGGAGGTTAGATGGTGCTTCTTTGGAGATTTTAACGAAGTAAGAAAATAAAGTGAAAGACTAAATTGTGCAACAAACAAAAAGGGGACGGAGGAATTCAGTGAATGCATAAGTGTCAATTGTCGGAGATCCCGATGGGCGGCCAAAAATATACGAGAATAAGTGACGACGGACAGAAGTGGAGTAAATTGGATCGGTTCCTAGTTTCGGAGCAGTTTAGTACGGGATGGAAAAATCTGGGGGTTAAAGCGTTGGAAAGGAAGTGGTCGGATCACTATCTGATTCTTCTCTTTGACAACCGGGTTGATTTTGGGCCGAAACCTTTTAAGCTCTTTGATACTTGGATTTTTGAAGAAGGAATTGATAACGTGGTTAGAGAGGTGTGGCACAAAATGGTAAGTTCAACAAGTTTGGATGGCAAATTCCGTGACAAATTGAAAAATGTCAAGGAAGCGTTAAAGGCAAGGAGCAAGACCCAGTTTTATGCATTGGAAAAGACAATAATCGAAAACAAGGAAGAATCTTTGAAGTTGTAGAAAATTTCGGAAATAAGAAGCCTAGACGAGTCCAAAAAACAAAGGTGGTTGGAAACCCGGAAAACATAGTGGGAGGTGGAAAAAAGAAAAGAGGACATGGCCAAACAAAGGGCCAAAATCAAATGGTTGGTAGAAGGGGACGAGAACTCGAAGCTATTTCACGCAAGTATAAAACGAAGAGAAAGAAAAAACAATCTTGGGGATTTAAACACGGATGCGGGTTGTTCGGAAGATCCGATTGAAATAAAAAACTTCGTTTATGAATTTTTTAAAAGCAAACTTTCACCGTCTTGCCAAAGTGGACCAAAGCTAAGGAGCGATCGCATCAAAAAGTTGACCGAGGAAGAAGCGGAAAATCTTAAAAAACAATTCTCGGAAGAGGAGGTTTGGGAGGCGATAAGAAGTTGTGGGAATAACAAATCCCCGGGTCCGGACGGTTTTACGTTTACATTCGTAAAAGAATTTTGGGATATGATAAAAGGAGATTTGATGGAGGCTTTGAGGCATTTTTGGGATTCAACACAAATCAGTGCGGGATGTAACGCGTCGTTTTTAACGTTAATCGCAAAGAATAAAAATCCGGTTGGTCTTGGTGAGTATCGACCAATAAGTCTGATCGAAGTCTACTTAAAAATACTCTCTAAAGTATTGGCGGAGAGAGTGAAAGCAGTGATAGGGAGGCTCGTGAGCAAGACACAAACGACTTTTATTAAAGGCCGATTTATCTTGGATGGAGTCCTTATAGCAAACGAAACAGTGGATTTCTTGAGGAAAGCGAAGAAGAAAGGCCTTATTTTCAAAGTGGACTTCGAGAAAGCTTATGACAGCGTGAATTGGAAATTTCTTTTGAAGATGATGAACGAGATGGGGTTCGGTGATGGATGGTGTCGGTGGATCAAGGCTTGCCTTTCGTCCTCCACGATCTCAATCTTGGTAAATGGCTCACCGACAAAAGAGTTTCGGATGGGGAAGGGCCTTAGGCAAGGCGATCCATTAGCACCATTCTTATTTCTACTTGTTGCAGAAGGTCTTAACACACTCATGTAGGAAGCGAAAAGGAAATGGGTCTACGAAGGATTTAGAGTTGGAAGCAATGAGGTGATGGTGTCCCACTTACACTACGCCGATGACGTAATCTTTTTCGGTAAGTGGAGTATCTCGAATTTAAGAAATCTTGTGAAAGTGTTAAAATGCTTTTATATAATCTTAGGCCTCAAAATCAATTTGTCTAAAAGTAAATTATTCGGAATTGGAGTACAAGAAGAGGAGTCTCGTACTTGGGCAATCGGGTTGGGATGTAGAAGTGGGAGTATACCCTTCACTTATCTTGGTCTCCCGGTTGGAGCTCCATGAGAAAAAAAATGGTGGCAATCAATATTGAGTTGGCAAATTGGAAGTCCAAATTGATTTCGTTTGGTGGTAGGCTAACCTCGGTGAAAGCGGTTTTAGGGAGCTTATCCTTGTACTTCTTTTTGTTGTTTTGCTCCCCAAGAGGAGTGATAAGTGTTGATCCAAACCCTCAGTGATTTGATAATGACCCTATCTTAAATACTTAGTGAAAATTGTAAGTAAACAATATGTATCAGAGTTTCACTATCGCTGATAAGTACTAAGATCTTACAGTACTGCTGATAGGAACTCTCGCACTTTTAGATTAAACATTCAGCGAATACTGTTCACCATATCGCTGAGTCTGTTCAGTCCTTATGGTGATCGCTGATAAGTTAGTTGTTTACTTATGATCCCTGAAGACAAGATTCACGCCAACAAAGGTTCTACGCTGAAGTCGAAGATCAAGCTCAAGAACCAGCGACAAGTCTCCTAATGAACTGATGCGGATCAGCGAAGACTCAGATTTGTCCACTCAACGTGAAGTATCAAGTACAAGACTTCAGCTATCGCTGAACTTTATCATCTGCTGAATAGTAAATGATAATCGCTGAATCAACGAAAGCTGATCATGAAGTCCTCCGTACAAAGTACTTTTGTCTTAACCTCCCTTGCACGCCACCGTACGAAATGTCAGAAAAGAACCTCCGAAAATCTGAAATCGTACAACCACTCTGACACTACACTGTTCATTCATGCGGCTACTAAGGTTGTCATCAAAGGTCAATGACATGCAACCAATCCGCTAATGACACGTGTAAAGTATATACTGGATTGCATTAAATGCATGCAGTATATAAAGAGATGAACTCACTTCATTTGAAGTAACTTGCTAACTCTGGACAAGTTCAAATCTCTCAAGATAGGATTTTATTAGTAATCTCCTTATCTTTCTTAGTGCAAGAAAACCTTAGTGTTCCAACTTGTTTAGATTTAGGTTTATCTTTAATCTTGTTTCCGCAACAAGCTGTAAATTGTTAATGATTTATCAATAAACAATTTAGAAAAGTAAAATAGTGTGTTTGTATTCAACCCCCCCTTCTACAAACTTGTTTAAGCCTTTCGGGACCAACAAGTGGTATCAGAGCAGATTTGTTTAATCTCATAAACAAGATCTAATCTAAGATATTTTCTCTTCCTTGCTATTATCTGAAAATGGCCAACTCAAACACAAACACTCACTATATCGACAATGGTTCTCTTGCAAAACCCCCTAGATTTTCCAGAGACAACTTCAACTTATGGAAAAATAGGATGACACTCTTCTTAGAAGGTGTAGACCCTACTATACCTTACTATCTTGAAAACGGTCCACACATTCCTGTAACGATTGATCCTGCCGTTCCAGCCACTGCAACTAGAGCTGCTATTCCAGAAAGGCTGATTCCAAAGGAAATCCATCATTGGACCGATGAAGACAAGAAGAAAGTGGCTATAGATACAAAAGCCAGATCCATACTATCCATGGCCCTTCCTGACGAAGTCTACCATTCCGTCATGAACCTGAAATCCTCGAAGGCCATGTGGGACACAATATGTGTTCAGTATGAAGGAACGTCTGAAGTCCAGGATTCAAGAAAGATCAACCTGGTAAGACAATACGAAAGTTTCATCTCTGGTAAGAATGAAACTCTCTCTGAAGTACATCAACGTTTTAACTGCTTAATTATAGATCTTAAAACGGTTGGTAAGGAATATTCTAACTTTGAAGTTCTGACAAAGTTTTTAGAATGTTTACCTGAAAGCTGGGACAATTATTCCATGTGTCTCAAGCTGTCAAAAGATCTAAGATCAATGACACTCGCTACCTTATATGGCACATTGCTGAATCATGAGCAATCTAGCCATCTTAAGAAGAATCTTGTAAAAGATTCCAAAAGCACCCCTGTTGCTTTAATCTCAGAGGAACCTTCTACTCAGCGACCCGTGGTCACTATCACTGAGTTAGAAAGTAACTCTGAAAGATCATCAGATTCTGATTCTTCAGATGATGAATCCTTGGCTCTCCTAACTAAAAAGTTCAGGAGATTCGCCAAGAAGAAAATGTTTAGAAAGAACAAAACTCTTTCTATAGCTGACAAGCCTAAGTCATCAGCTTTTGTTGATAAGGCTACTGCTACTTGTTTTAACTGCGAAAAGACAGGTCATTTCGCTAACGAGTGCAGGTCAAAGAAAATCATGAGACCTTCAGCCTTTACAAAGAAATCCTTTGTTCCAAGGAATAAAGACGACAAATACTTAAAGCTGAAGGAGAAGTATGCAAAGCTGAAAAGCTTTAAGAAGAAGGGAAAAGGCCTAATGGCTGACTATGATTGGGCTGCTTCTGATGAAGAAGCCTCATCATCTGATTCTGAAGATGATGAAGCAAATCAATGTCTCATGGCCAAGATTGAAGAAGAGGAAGAAAATTCAGACATTCCCTCCACTTCAACATCTGCCATTCAGGTATCACCTTCCTTCTTTACCAATATTGTAAATATTGATGAAGCTGATAGTCTCCGTAAAATCGAACTACTGACTAGAAGCTTATACGAAGCCATGAACGGCAAAGCTGTGGTTGAAAACCAAAATCTTGATCTCGCTGAAAAGCTTAAAAATTGCCACCTTCAAATAGAAAAGATTTCTAAATTTGAAGAAGATTTTAAAGATCAAGTCCATTTAAATCAGCTAGTCAAAATTGAACGAGCGGAAGCTATCGCTGCATTAAAAGCTGAACAAGCTACTGTTGAAGGATGGTGTAATTCTTCAACAAAGATCACTGAGATAATTAAGGCTCAGATTCCTCTGAGTGATAAACGTGGTCTGGGTTATAAATATGATACTCCAATACCAACCACTGAACGTTCAATGCTTAAATTTGGAACGTTCGTATCCTCAGTAGCTGACACTTCTTCATCTCAGTACTCCTCGTCGATTACACCAATCCCTGAGGAAACTCCTACCTCCTCAAAAGGTAAGGAGAAAATGGTTTATTCAAAACCTACCTCTGTCTCTAAAGATAAAGGTAAAGGAATTGTAATTTATCAAAATCCTCAGAAGGGTACTTTAGTACCTAAGTTGAATGCTTCCAAAGCCTTAGTGATTCATTCATCTGGTTCTAGAAATCAGACCTCTGGATCAGTTCAGCGACCTACTCCTAGACTCAGAGTAGATGTCCTTGGTAAGAAATCTGAAGAACTGAATGTTCGTCCTATTTCAAAAACCAATAGTGTACTTGGTGCTGGCACTTCTAATTCCAAATTAAAAGCTCAGCACACAAGTGGTCCTAGAACTAATTTTATTTATAGGAAATGTTATCACTGTGGACTTACCGATCATATTGCAAGTAAGTGTCCCACAGCCACCAAAGCTGATAAGATAGCTAAGGTGAAGATAGCACCAAAGAAGACCAAACCAGTTGCAAGTCAGGTCAAGGTGACTCATACCGCTGAGGTCAAGAAATTGACCAAAGTGAAGAAAGACAAAGCTGAATCTTCAAATGCTGCGAAGACTGATGAACCCATTCCAACCACTTCCACTGACAAACGCGTATACATGGTGAAGTGGGTACCCAAGCAAAACTAATCTTCCTTTGTATTGCAGGTTAAGAAGGGTATCTGGTATCTCGATAGCGGATGCTCTAGACACATGACTGGAAAGAAAAGCCTGCTCGCTGAATACAAGGAAGAGAAGGGTCCCTCTGTAACTTTCGGTGGAAATGGAAAAGGACACACCCGAGGGTATGGTGTACTTTCAAATGGTACAACATCCTTCAGAAGAGTCGCATATGTTGAAGGGCTGAAGCATAATCTTCTGAGCATCAGTCAGCTTTGCGACATGGATAACAAAGTGATTTTCACCAAGGAATCCTGCTTTGTCTCTGACAAAAAGGAGAAGATAGCTCTCAGCGGTTATCGTTTGGAAAATGTTTACGTTATAAACATGGACTCAACAACCACTGAGAACTCCTGTTTCTTCTCAAAGGCATCTTCTGATGTCAACTGGCTATGGCACAAGAGACTCTCACATCTCAACTTCAAGACACTGAATACTCTTTCATCCAAAGAGTTAGTCACTGGTCTACCTCAACATTCATACGCCAAAGAATCCTTATGTTCAGCGTGTGAAAAAGGGAAGCAGACCAAGGCAAGCTTTAAGTCCAAGCAAGTTTCCTCAGTGTCATCTCCTCTTCAACTACTCCATATGGATTTGTTTGGCCCCGTTAACAAACAATCCATCGCTGGAAAGAAATATACGCTGGTCATAGTTGATGAATTCTCTCGTTATACATGGGTAATGTTTCTCCGTTCTAAGAGTGACACCCCTGAAGAACTCATCACCTTTGTTCGGAAGATGGAAACTCTGAACAATATGACTGTTCGCTCAATAAGGAGTGATCATGGAACTGAATTCAAAAACAGTTCTCTTGATTCCTTCCTTGAGAGCAAGGGTATTTCTCATAACTTTTCGTCAGTGAGAACACCACAACAAAACGGAGTCGCTGAAAGAAGAAATAGAACAATTATTGAAGCTGCACGTTCTATGCTCAGCGATTCTCACCTGCCTACTCAGTTTTGGGCAGAAGCTGTCAACACGGCTTGTTTTACGCAAAACAGGTCGCTGATAGTCAAAAGATTCAAAAAGACAGCCTATGAACTCTTTCATGGGAGAAAGCCTTCAATCAGCTTTCTTCACATCTTTGGTTGTCAGTGTTTCATACTGAACAACAGAGATGCCCTTGGAAAGTTTGATCCTAAGGCTGATGATGGAATCTTTCTTGGATACTCCTCAGTTTCCAAAGCCTTCAGAGTCTTCAACCGAAGAAGACAAACTGTAGAAGAAACTATTCACGTCACGTTTGACGAATCCCGTTCAGCGAACTCTAAACCGAACGCTGATACAGAAGAACTGAATCAATGGATGTTTTCTCATCTTGGTGATTCAGAAGATGTTCCCACTACTCATACTCATACAACTGAAAATGATGGTCCTACTATCATTCCCAATATGCAGAATAGTGAAGCTGAAACATCTTGGGTCTCAGCTGTTCCTATAAATACTATACCCGCAGTTGATCCAAATGTCTCAGAAATTCCATCTATTTCTCAGCAATCAGTGAATGAAGTGACAAATGCAAGCATTCCTCTCTTAGCTGATTATCCA
This sequence comes from Saussurea involucrata, assembly GCA_033807775.1. Taxonomy (NCBI): domain Eukaryota; kingdom Viridiplantae; phylum Streptophyta; class Magnoliopsida; order Asterales; family Asteraceae; genus Saussurea; species Saussurea involucrata. The sequence goes on along the minus strand of CM066312.1, from coordinate 94,250,619 downwards.
GAAGTAGCTGAAGCCTCATCTTCAGTTTCTCCAGTTCAGACTGCGTCAGCGACGCATGCTCCGGCTCAGCGATGGACTGTAAATCACCCAATCGATCAAATTCTTGGTGATCCCAACGCTGGTATTCAGACTCGTAGAAGTGCAGGTAATATTTGTTTATTTGTTAACTTTATTTCTCTAACTGAACCAAAGAAAATAGATGATGCCCTCAGAGATCCAAACTGGGTCAGCGCTATGCAAGAAGAGCTGACTGAATTCGAAAGAAACAAAGTTTGGAAACTTGTTCGGAGACCAACTGACAAAACAGTGATAGGCACTAAGTGGGTCTATCGAAACAAGTTGGACGAACATGGTACTGTAACTCGCAACAAAGCTCGTCTTGTTGCTCAGGGATACAGACAAGAGGAAGGTATAGATTATGACGAAACCTTTGCTCCTGTAGCAAGACTTGAATCTATTCGTCTTTTCTTAGCATATGCTGTACACAAAAACTTCACTGTACATCAAATGGATGTTAAGTCAGCGTTTCTAAATGGAAAGCTGAATGAAGAAGTTTATGTGGAACAACCTCCAGGATTCTCAGATCCTAAGCGTCCAGGTTATGTTTATAAGCTGGATAAGGCACTTTATGGCTTGAAGCAAGCTCCTCGTGCATGGTATGACACTCTTTCTACGTATCTCCACCTTGAAAAATTTGAGAGAGGTAAGATTGACAAAACTTTGTTTTTTAGAAAAATAAAAGGTCATATCATTTTAGTTCAAATATATGTTGATGACATTATATTTGGTTCTACTAACCCTGAGCTTTGTACTCGTTTCGCTGATAGAATGAAAGATGAGTATAAAATGAGTATGATGGGTGAACTAACATATTTCCTTGGTCTTCAGATTAAGCAAACTGAAAAAGGAACTTTTATAAATCAGGGAAAGTATGTTAAAGATATGCTGAAAAAATTCGACTTAACTGAAAGTTCAGCTATGAAAACCCCTATGGCACCACCGCTGATACTTGATAAGGACACAAAGGGTGTTCCTGTCAATGTCACGCTGTACCGTGGGATGATCGGCTCACTACTGTATCTTACAGCTAGCCGACCCGATATTATGTTTGCAACATGTCTGTGCGCACGATATCAAGCTGAACCTAAGATATCTCATATGAAAGCTGTAAAGCGAATCTTTCGATATCTTAAGGGTACAGCGAATCTAGGTCTTTGGTATCCCAAAGATTCAGGATTCGATCTAACCGCCTATTCAGACAGTGATTTTGCAGGTTGCAAAATGGATAGGAAAAGCACCACAGGAGGATGTCAGCTCCTGGGTGGAAAGCTGGTAAGTTGGACAAGTAAGAAGCAAAACTCGGTGTCCACTTCCACAGCTGAAGCTGAATATGTAGCCGCTGGAAGCTGCTGTTCTCAAGTCTTGTGGATGAGAAATCAACTACTAGACTATGATCTTCAGCTCTCCAAAATTCCAATCTATTGCGACAGCACAAGTGCCATCGCTATAGCAAACAATCCAGTGCTACACTCAAAGACAAAACACATAGAAATCAGATATCATTTTATCAGAGATCATGTGATGAATGGTGATATAGAACTTCATTTTATCCCAACTGATTATCAGTTAGCTGATTTGTTTACCAAACCTCTTGATGAGACAAGATTCAACTTTCTCATCAGCGAGCTTGGAATGCTGAACTTTGAAGGATAAATCTTCAGCGGTTCACATTAAATCAGCGATACGTTTATACATTCTTGTATAGGCTATGGATAAAATAAACTAGTACAATCCATTTCATCATCTTCTCTCTGAATAAATTGGGTTAAACTGATATCAAGGTATGTTTTCTCTGACAAAACGCATGAAAATGCAAGATTTCAAATTCTTTCATCGCTGAATAATATTTTGAAATTTCTTAAAACCCTCACTGATATTTCTATTCAGTGCTTCATATTTTCCAAAGAGTCCCTGAGTTTTTCTTTCAAAACCTCAGAGACAACGAAAGAATGTGAAAGGACAGTTGTGACGTCATTGCAACGGATAACACCAGGCACGTTTCTTTTTCTGACACACGTTTGCACGTTTCGTTGTCTATCCAATCAAATGCAAACACGTGTCCGTGTCATGATGAAAAACTTTCTCGCTCAAGTTTTTCTCTCTCTACTCTCTTCCTATATAAACTCTCTCAAAGTTTATATTTGTCTTTTATGCGAATCAATCTTTCTCCGCAAGAAAAGAACACTGTTGCATTTTGTGCTCTCGATCTTCAAGAACTGTTCATCATCTTCTTCATCAAACTCAAGGTCAATATGTTCTTATATTTTATCAAATGCAAATAACTTGTTTTCGATCTTATCATTGTTTTACACAAGATCAAACAAAAGAACTCAAAAATAAAATCATTTTCTTTCATGGTTTTATAAACACAACCATTTCATGGTTGTTCTTCAAGTTTTAAATCTAAAATCTTAAACTTGTTCTTCTTTCGTATCCATTTTTAAAAAAAACTGGAATACAAGGCTTATAGGTGTTATATTCGTTTTTTTAAAACAAGAAAAACCCTAATCTTCATTAAGACTTTTTTGTCTGAATGAAATGGACAAAATTCGAAAAATCTTAATGGAAATTCTCTTTCCACATTAAGATATTTCTTATTTGTTAACATCTTTGGTTGAACTGATGATACAGTGAAATGGCAACTTCAAAGCTGAATGTTACCGCTGAGTCCATCTCCAGTGATTCTGAGGAACTGGAAATCACCAAAGCTCCTCAGGTTAAGTTTGAGCTGGATCAACTAGATTGGACAAAAGCAAACAACCTTTCAGCGCTTCTCGAGTTTCCTCCTCGGAAGCAGATATCCCATCTAGACGACGCTGTGATTTTTTTGAAGAATAGCCCCATATACACAGCACTGACAATCACACCTCCTGCCAGTCAGCGTCTATTATCCCAATTCTGGTACTCTGCCAGACACACCAACCTACCCTCAGCCAAAGATCCATCTAAAACCATCGACTGCATACTCAGCGATACTGAGTATGGCACCATCAAGATAACCCCCGCAATAATCCGTAAAGCTCTGAAATTCCCTAACGCTACCTCAGAAAATCCTTTCATTCCATTTCCTGACCACAAGAAGCACGCTGACAGGGAAGAAATCATTGCTTTCCTTGATGCGATGGGTTACATCTGGGAGACTGGAAGAGACAAGCTACCTGAGAAGAAGCTGACGCTGATAAAGAAATCCAAGATGCCCAGCGAGATGAACTTCATCTTCGCTCACCTGATCAGCTGCATGACAGCGAAATCCGGATCTTCTGATCAAGCCGCTCAACCTCAGCAGGCCATGGGTTACGCACTGCTGAAAGGTCTCAACATTGACTGGGCCTCCATCATCTATGAAGACCTCATTCAACGTGTTGATTCTGCCGCTGACCGACCAGCATGGGTTCCTTACCCGCGATTCATCAGCGCCATCTTTCAATATGGCCTGAAGGACAGCTATCCTGAAGAGGGTGATCTGAAACTCTCTCAGATTGGCCCTAAAGTTCTCGACTTCAAGCCTGTCGCCAACGAGGTACGTCTCTCTACTCTTCTCACTCTTCTTAACTCTCCGCTTTCTGTGGCTCCTTCAGCGACAATACCCATCGCTGATACCCCGGCCACAAAATCCATTCCTTCTAAGAAAAGGAAACAATCACTTACCCCTCTTGATTCCAAAAGGATCAAGAAAACCAAGGAGCAACCCCAGCAGTTGCATGCTGAAGACTCCTCAGCTCATTCTGAAGAGCTGAAGGAAAGTTCCGTGGTACGCTCTGCCACACCAATTCAAGCCATCCCTTCTAAACCTACTTCAGCGTCCCTAAACGCTGAGGTTAGAACTTTGGAATCTACCCAACCTTCGTCAGTCTCTCAAAAGACTGATGAAGTACTTCTCAGCGAATCCAACGCTGAACTTGAACCCCAACCCCAATTCTTATCCTTCGCTCCTCCCTCTACTTCTTTGGACACTCCTCCAGTCAAAACTGGAGATGCCATCATTCAAGAAGCCGTTGAAGCTTCTCAGCGAATGACGAAGAAAGGACCTGCAGAGATCTCCATTCCTCACGGAACTTTTGAGGGAGATATGGAACACTATGGAGGGACTCGAAACTTTGATGAGTTCGTCAACGCTCCTGCAGGTACAGATCCCACCTTAAACACTGTAACTAAACCTGAAACTTCTGAGCTTTCCTTTGTTCACAAGTACTTATATGTTACAGGTCCTTTTTTGGGAGATATCAACCAGTCTCTGAAGTCTATGGAGATGAAACTTACGGATCTCACCACCGGTCTATCAAATAACTCTACAGCTGTAACAAACGCTGGAGAGAATCTGACGAAGCTGACTACTGTGGTGGAAAAGAAGGCCTCCTCTGATGACATCAAAGATCTTGATAAAACTCTCGCCGACTTTGCCAAAGTGCTCTCCGACATCTACACTGACTACACCAACCTCAAATCATCAGTTTCCACCATTTCCAGCGAAGTTACAACGCTGAAGAAATCGGTTGGTACACTCGAAGGTGATATGTCAGTAGTCAAGACCGACTTGGGCTCAGTGAAGACCGACCTTGGTTCCGTCAAGACAATGATCGAGACGCTGGTGAACAAGGAAAATAATCCAGCTCCTGCTCCGGCCCCTGCACCTGTTTTGGACTCATTCACCGCAGAGGATCGCCAAGAGCTGAAGAAAATCACGCCTGCTATTTCTGGCCTAGAAGACAGAATAGCTAAGCTTGAAGGTTGTGTGAAAATCTCTGGCCCAGAAGACAGAGACAACACCAATGCTGAATCTACCCATTCCTCCCCCGCCCTTCATGAGAAAGAGGGGGAGAAGAGCGCTGAACAGGAGAAGAGCGCTGAAGACCTTTCCCATGATGAATCTATCAGGGGAGAGGGTAATGAAGATCGGATTACTGGACCTCAGGGAGATGAAAACCCTGAGGGAACCGAGAACCTCGCCTCTATATCTGAGGGGGAGCAACTCGATGAAGATGCTGAGGAATCTGAAGCAGAAGAAGACGAAGACTTCGACATCCCTGAAGCTGAACCATCCTCCTCTCCAAGGAACGATGATGATGATGATGAAGATGACGATGATTTCTTTGTTGTCAAACCTGCTCCTCGAACCAAAGCTCTTAAAGGTATTTCAATAAAAGAACCTTCAGGGGAGAAGACAAAGACAAAGCACTCAGCCTCTGGCGCTGAGAAAAGCAAAGACAAAGGCATCGCTGAAGATGATAATCTGGCGATCCTACTTGCAAAGCCGATTTGTCAGGTACACTAAACTTATTTTTCCTTCCCTGATCATCTATGAAAAATCAGTTATCCATTCCACAAACACCATACACATCCACATTTTTTTTCTATCTTTTCTACCCAAGTTCTTCTACCCAGTTCTTATTTGTAAGATCGCTGCGTTTCAGCTAGTCCTCTCCCCTGTTTGAGGATATCGCTGAAAGATCTGTTGCGACTTCACCAATAATTCCAGCTAACGCTGAAGACATAATCCCAGTCTTAGATTTAATCTCTGAGACTGATGAACCAGAAGAACAACCTCTCTCGCACAGAAACAGACCTTCCTCAGTTGATCAAAAGAGGAGAGAAGAAATGATAAAGCGATTCGAGGATCAGCGAATCATCCTAAGGCGCGATCAACTACCTTCAGTTCCTCCTAAGTTCAGAATTTCAAAAGCTGAATACCAAGATCATCTCAGAGCTGAACGCCTCATCGCTGAAAGGAAGGAAGCTGAAGATAAAGACAGAGAATACGCCATCAAGCTCACTCAAGAATCTGTCAAAGACCCCAAGCTGAAGCGTATTCCCATTCAAATCCAACGAAAGCTTTGGGAACAAGCCCAGAAGATCGTGGAAAAGAAAACTGAAGTTTCTCAGACCACCCTGATCTGGTGTAAAGAGAAAATCCACTTCAGATATCGTCCAGCGAAGATCAACAAGGTATTCATCTCTGGAAGAACCTCCGTCGGAGTACCTATTGTTGACATCAAACTGTTCAGAGAAGATGACTCATCTGAAACCTTTCGTGCTGACACTGTAAAAAGGTATGGTCTCTCTGAATGGCTGGAGATGAGGTTAGCTATCCAACCGTCAAAATCTAAGTACAAGGATCATTTCGAAAAGCTGATAAACAGACAGATCGATTTGATATCTTCTTGTGTGGATATTCCTCCTGTTCCTGATCTAAAACCGAAAAGAAAAAAGGACTCTCCAAGGAAGAAACGTCAAGATTCAAACTCAGGTCCTGTCATACGAAATGAAACTGGAATTGGTTTCTCTCGCGCTGAAGTACTTGGTCCTGATCCTGATCTATCTGCCCTTGATGTCTCTTTGCCACCATGTGAACTTTTCGTCCCTGGTAAAGTCATCAGTAATCCTTATGGAATATTCTTTCTTGACTACGACGGACGTAAATGCTTTCAACGGATCGCTGAGCTTCCAATCACTCCAATCGAACAGCTCAAAGATCTCATCTACTGGTGCGACTTCAGAAAAGACATTCAGGCACGACACCTAAAACCCTTGATTTTTGAAGCTGCTCTGAAGCTAAAGAATAAAGGAGAAAAGGTTCCTGACTGGATGATTCCAACTGAAAAGACAACCCTTGATGAACTTCTCATTAAGGAAGAACCCTTTGAAGGCTGACAACAATCACCATTTTCTCTATTGTATCAGTCATCCTTCAGTACTTGTAATTTATTTCGCTTGTACTTGTAATCTTTCTTATTCATATTGTAACCTGATTCAAAGATTTAAAGAAAGATTTCAGCGAATGTACTTTACTCCATCAGTACTGAAAAGATCCCAGAAAACAGTAAAAGGGACAAATATTTTATGAGTTCTTTTTATCCTTATGTTTTCATTAAATAGCAATTTTCTCTATTGCTATGTCATAATCAAATAGGGGGAGATTGTTGATCCAAACCCTCAGTGATTTGATAATGACCCTATCTTAAATACTTAGTGAAAATTGTAAGTAAACAATATGTATCAGAGTTTCACTATCGCTGATAAGTACTAAGATCTTACAGTACTGCTGATAGGAACTCTCGCACTTTTAGATTAAACATTCAGCGAATACTGTTCACCATATCGCTGAGTCTGTTCAGTCCTTATGGTGATCGCTGATAAGTTAGTTGTTTACTTATGATCCCTGAAGACAAGATTCACGTCAACAAAGGTTCTACGCTGAAGTCGAAGATCAAGCTCAAGAACCAGCGACAAGTCTCCTAATGAACTGATGCGGATCAGCGAAGACTCAGATTTGTCCACTCAACGTGAAGTATCAAGTACAAGACTTCAGCTATCGCTGAACTTTATCATCTGCTGAATAGTAAATGATAATTGCTGAATCAACGAAAGCTGATCATGAAGTCCTCCGTACAAAGTACTTTTGTCTTAACCTCCCTTGCACGCCACCGTACGAAATGTCAGAAAAGAACCTCCGAAAATCTGAAATCGTACAACCACTCTGACACTACACTGTTCATTCATGCGGCTACTAAGGTTGTCATCAAAGGTCAATGACATGCAACCAATCCGCTAATGACACGTGTAAAGTATATACTGGATTGCATTAAATGCATGCAGTATATAAAGAGATGAACTCACTTCATTTGAAGTAACTTGCTAACTCTGGACAAGTTCAAATCTCTCAAGATAGGATTTTATTAGTAATCTCCTTATCTTTCTTAGTGCAAGAAAACCTTAGTGTTCCAACTTGTTTAGATTTAGGTTTATCCTTAATCTTGTTTCCGCAACAAGCTGTAAATTGTTAATGATTTATCAATAAACAATTTAGAAAAGTAAAATAGTGTGTTTGTATTCAACCCCCCCTTCTACAAACTTGTTTAAGCCTTTCGGGACCAACAATAAGTGACTTGGAGGGGGTAAGGAGCCGGTTCTTTTTTTTTGGGGGGGGGGGGGATCGGATATTAATGAGAAAAGGGGTTTGGCGAAGGTAAAATGGGAGAGAGTCATTAGAAATCTTAAAAAGGGTGGGCCTAATGTGGGTGGACTTCAATCTAACAATTGGAGTCTTCTAGGTAAGTGGTGGTGGCGGTTTGTTAAAGGGAGAAATTCGTTTTTGGTAAGAATTGTCAAAAGCCTTTTCGTGGAGGACAGGGGTCTAGGAGAAAATGCTCACCGGAATAGTGGTAAAGGGTCGGTGTGGGAAAACATTATAGAAGTAGGAAGGGAGCTAGAGAGGTTGGGAATTAGTTTCTTTGAGTCCTTTGGTAAAGAGTTGGGGGAGGGGAGAGAGACAAAATTTAGGTTGGAGAAGTGTGCGGAAAATAGAAAATTAAAAGAGAGATTCCCGAGATTGTTTCGTTTGGATAGAAATAGTGAGGCAACGGTAGGAGAGAGAGGAGGGTGGGTTGGTGAACAATGGGTTTGGAAGTGGGATTCGAGGAGCGAGTCGAGAAAGAGAGAGGTGGGTGAGCTTGATGAGTTTCAAACTTTTTTGGACATGTTTTCTACAAAAAGAGGGAAAGAGGATCAACAAAAATGGTGGCTTCAAGAGAACGGTCAATTCTCGGTGCAAGGACTCAAAAACATTATCGACGAGAAAGTTACGGCAAGAAGCGAGTCAGTACAAGAAACAATTTGGATAAAATCAGTTCCTAAAAAGGTTAATGTTTTCGCTTGGCGGGCAAGAAACAGGAGAATCCTCTGCAGGAAAGTACTGGAGAAAATGGGGCTGGATCTCGACTAAACTTTGTGTCCGAGGTGTGGGGAAGAAGTGGAAACAGTTGACCATGCTTTGGTTAACTGCATGGACGTAAAACGGGTATGGGAACATGTTTACTCTTGGTGGAAAATGTCGATTGCGGACCAAAATTCGGTTGCGGAGATCACAGATTATGTGCTAAATCAAGAGGGGAGTTCGAGCAGATCAGAAATTCGGGCAGCAGTGGTCTGGACTTTCCTATACATGATCTGGACACATCGAAATAATCTGATTTTCAAGAATGAGCAACGGAAACTCTCGGAAATGGTGTTTGAGTTACAGCGTAGAAGCTTTGAGTGGATCGTCGGGAGATTCCAGGGGTGTAAGATAGAGTGGCGAATGTGGCTAGCGGATCCAAAGGAAATAAGCGGCGCGTAATTGGTCGACGAATCTCAGGTTCGGTTTTCATTTGCGTTGTGAGTTTCTTGAAGCTGTTTTAGTGGTGGTTCGCGGTGGTTAAGCTGCTGCTGCTGACAGTGACTTTTTCTTAATTCCTTCTGTTTTAGCTTGGTCGAGTATGGCTGTTTGGTTGTTTGGTTTTGTATGTTGTTTTTGTAACACTTGGTTTTGGTAATGCATGGCTACTTTTCGAAAAATAAATGTGCCACATAAAATTTCTATTTTAGAAACTGTGGTGGTTGTGAGTATGATTTCTAAATTAGAAATTGGTTTTTGGTAATTGCGAATGTCAAATCAGTACTTTTTTGCTGATGTGACAGTGAATAGTATAAGAAATTGTAGTGAATAATTTCTAAATTAGAAATTGCTTTATGTCACATCATGTTTTGTGATGTTTTGTAGAGTATGTTTATGAAAAAATGTATGAACAATTTAGGATATTATCTTACTGATGGGATCTATCCTAATTGGGCTACGTTCGTGAAGTCAATTCCATTTCCTCAATCCTCAAAACATCAGCTATTTGCAAAAAACATAAGAGGCTGCTAGGAAAGATGTAGAGAGAGTGTTTGGTGTACTCAAATCACGTTTCGCTATTATATGTGGGTCATCTCGTATGTGGTGCAATAAATAAGTTGGAGAAATAATGAGAGTATGTATAATCATGCACAACATGATCGTCGAAGGTGAACGTCATATTTATATTCATCAATTTGATGATATAAACGATGATATTAGTTTTACTATAACTATGCCTCAAATCTCTGATAACATACTTACTGAGTACGAAACTATCTCCAAAATCACATACAAGTAGGTAATCGGTCAACGAATCATTGTTTACAATCAGTTTTGGTTGAAGAGATTTGACAAAGATTTAGATAAGAAGAAAATGACGATTAATGTAAAATATTTCGTATTCATTTTACATTATTATAATTAAATATTTTATTTATTTATTTAATTTAATTTTATTATAATTATTTAATTAATAAAATATTTCGTATTAAATTATAGTAAAAATATTTAACTGTAGTTTTGTTGTTATTTGATTAAAATATAGTTTTTTATAATGAGGTGTCACTTTAGAAAGTGGTTGAATATCATTGTTGTGGAGAATAATTTTAAGATAATTGTAAAGCTGGTGTGACACTTTAAAAATCGTGTTAAAAATTCATTGGTGTGGATGCTATTAGTGCCAGCTACGTACCTCAATTACAACATAAATTAGACATCTTCAAAAAAAAACATATAAGGATAGTTATGCATATAATCGCTTGTATGCATTTGAAAAAGTCCAAAAGTAAACGGATTCAATCATAGGACGATAATCAAATGAGAACCTAAAATAGGTTGAGAACCGTGAAAACCAATCTAAACCGTTAATTGATTTTAATCTATAAACATTATTATAAGCAAAAATAGGTTGAGAACTGTGAGAACCTATGAATGAATTTTTATGTTTTTAAAACCATTGGATCAAAACCAAATGACGGCTTAGATCGGTTCCCACGGTTCTCAACCTATTTTTGGTTCTCACATGATTTAACCCCTTCAATCATATTACTAGAAAAGGTTTATTTGGACGATCTAGGTTTTTTTTTGTAACTATGTATCATTATTCAATTTTTATGTGGATGTCTTTACTATCGGCCCTCTTCACATCATTTTCCATATTTTTACAAATGTACATTTTTTTGTATGTTGTCTGATAACAATGAATATATATATATATATATATATATATATATATATATATATATAGGGTCAGGTTTAAGAGAAAACCTCAAATAAATGGAAAACTGGAAAACCACGAAAAAACGAATGAAAAAATATATCAATATGGGTGTCAAATTAACGAGAAAAATATTGTCGTTTATTTGGTGTAATTTATTTCGTTCGAAATTTGTTTATTTTTCGTCTTTTTTCGAATAAAAAATAGAGTGGTAAGGTTTTTTATAATATCATTAGGTGTTTTTTAGTTTTTCATTTATTTGAGGTTTCTCTTGAACCTCCCTCTCTCTCTCTCTATATATATATATATATAATATTTAATGACAGAGATCGATTAACTTAGAGATTTATTTAAAAATGTTTTGAAAGAATACAAAACTGCTGCAAGAACACTCCAAAAAGAAAATGACATTGTTTTGAAGTATATAATATTTATATACGGCAAATGCAACAAATAAACTCACACACCCTTCTCACATTTGGTGAGGTTTGAACTCCTGACCTCCTAAGAGAAAAGTGTTAATGCCAAAAATCGTCCAAAAGGATAACTTAAGGTTGATTGTGGAATTTAACAACTAAAGAAGAGAATCTTTTGACAAAGCGTGCGACAAAGACAGAAATGTAAATGAGACAGAATTTGGTGACGCGGGAAAAACCTCAACGAGGAAAAAACCCGCGGACGACAAGGATGATGTCGTCGCTGCACTATGGTCGCCAAACAGGGGCGATATCCTTATGTTTCGGGTGTCGATCGTACAATAATTACAATACAAATGAAAGAAAGACTTTTAATGTAAAGTAACAAGTGTTTCGAAGGTAAAAACAATGTGTGTCGTGTGTAAAAGCAAAGTGTCGTGTGTGAATGTCGTGCGTCGAGAGCGATTCTTCGAGAGAGAATTCCTTGCTTCGAGTGTTCTTTAGAGCTCAGATGATTGTGAGAGATTGTGTCATCCCCTAAATGATGATTGAGCCTTCGCTTTTATAGTCTTCGAGCGCCTTGAATGACTTCATAAAGACTTCTGATAACGGTCGTAACAGTCACTGGTTTTAATGCTCATAACTGCCTCTGTCGGTTATAGCCGTTGATCATCAATGCCATTAATTCCTGCATTTAAACACTTAAAAAGTAACGGTAATATCGCATGTTAGTTGGTCGAGGCCGCATGGTTCTATACGACGGTCGTATGAGCTAGACGACATCGTGGTCGAGTGTCGTGAGGTAGATAACTTTCAATTTCAACTTTGGTCAGGGGATAAAGTACTATGATTTTACTTTATCATGGAAAAGTGAAATAAGTGTTTTCCTTACCTTGGTCGTGGTCGAGACTGGTGAAATTTTACCCAAACAATTTGCCCCCAAAATTTGAATACAGAATGGCAAATTCAAATTTTAAATTTTGTCAGTCGGACGTCTGGGGTCGTGACACGTGTCGAAAGTTACCTTAGTTGCCTTGGAACTGGATCAGTTCAATTCTAACTAAAGAGGAAGTCGAAAAGAGGATAGGATCGTGACGTCACGCTGACGCACGATTATGCTTAATAGCTGTCATTGCCAGGTGTCGACGATCCGTGTGGTCATACGAAAAGACAAGGGTACGTGTCGATCATCGAGGGACTCGACCTGACACGATCATTTACATAAATAGAGAACACGATGGATCTTTTCCTTTTTACGCTTTCAGAGAGTTTTTAGAGTGAGATTATTCCTTGATTTCTTGCTGTTCTTCGTTCAATCCTTTCCAAACCTGCAAGAATCTTCATCCAAGTTAGAAATTTCGAGGTTTCTAGGCGCTTATATAAGGTACGATTCTCAGTCTTTGTAAATCTGTATAAAAAAGTTAGAAAATGTCGACTGAGCCTGTAAGTTCCATTTGAGATCAAAAGGACCTCGACGACCTTAGGATTTTGGCAAAAATCCCTACGAGGATTAAACTGATTAGAGCAGGTCAGACTCGACCGAATGAGTGTCCCGAGGGGTATATCGTGATATACGAGTACCCTTTCAAGATTGGCTTCCACTGGCCATATTCGCCTCTGGCCAAGGCATTTATGATAGAATTCGATTTAGCACCGGGCCAATTAATGCCCCAATTCTGGCGAGTCGTACAAGTGATTGAACGCCTTACCGAAAAATGGGAATCTCCCATGAATGTGCGCGACCTCCTCTTGGATTATCAAGTCAAGAGGGACGGATATCATCGTTATAGCCTATTTTCTAGGTTTAAAGGCGATCATACCTTAGTCCTAAAGACGACTGTAAACGATCGTAAGTGGAAGACTAGGTACGCATTTGTGCGTAAGTCGACTCTTGACTCTGAGAGTGGCTGGATTAGGGCCGGCTGGAACGTGTCGGGTGAGATTTACTAGTTTTCTTTGTCGTATGTCGTGTGTTACTTTTTTACTTATTTCTGACCTGTCTTCTCCGTATCGACAGAAATAAAGTTTGAGGACGTGAAGCCCTACGCCAACTCTCAAGCGAAGGTCGATGCATTCTTGGCGTTCAGTGTTATAGAACGGTCATTTGTCGTACGACAATTGGTGGACGACGACGAAGACTTGGTATATTTAGGAGAGAATCTGGGACAAAAATGTGAGGAAGAAGAGAGAGAAGAAGAGACAGGGGAGGAAGAGGAAGAGTCGAGAGAAGGAGAAGAGGAGATGACTGGTAAGTGTATTTTCATACTCCCTTCTACTTGATCTTGATCTTTTTCTCTTATGCTTAATGTGCAACACTTCTTTCTTCTTTGTTTCCAGGAGAATCTCAGACAACGGTACCGACTGTCTCTCCTAAAAGAGCAGCTCAACTTGAGCTCGCCCGTAAGGGTAAGGAAAAGAGGCAAAGGACCTCGACCACTAGGTCAGGGGTTTTACCGAAGGAAAAAATGACGATCCCGAGGGAACCGTCTTCAGGGGCTGATGACTCGTCGAGAGTCGTTACGCCTGAGAAGGCGAAGGTTGCATCGCCTATGAAGACGAAGACGTCTTCTAGTGCAATTGCTGCGACACCTATCAGTTCGGCGCCTCCGGCGAAAACAGCGAAGTCCCCGTCTACCGCATCGATCCCTCTGTTGGCCGACAAGGGCAAGGATCACACGACGGGAGAGGCCAAGATCACGACGGTTAATTTTACATTGCCATCGGACTTTATGGTTGATAATATCCTAGACGGGACGAACATGTTTCCTCATTTGGGGAAATATCTGCTCCCTTCTTTCAAGGAGCGTTTCGAGGGTTTCCCAATCGAGGAGACGGGAGCCCATGTCGTCGGGCTGGCGTTCATGGTAAGTCTTTCTTTCAAGACTTGTTTTATTTTGTCGATGTTTACGTTGTCGCATGTTTATTAACAATGCTTGTTTTATGTTTCTACAGACGTTCTAGTCTTCCCTTGCCTTGCGTGCCGAGACGACGAAGATAAAGGGTCTGGTATCTGCTGCTCATGAGAGGGGGAACGTGGCGTTGGACAGGGCGAACGTCGCCGTAGAGCGTGAAGAGGCTATGTCCGTCTTTGCCTTGGCTCGTCTGACTGCCAGGGCGACGATTATGAGGCAACATCTGTTGGGGAAAAATCCTCTTGCTTCGGCGTCAGAGGAGCTTGCCGTTTACCTGAAGGATGTCGGATCTGCGAGAGATCTCGATTCAGATGACGAGAAGGATGTCGAGGAGGAGGATGTGGTCGAGGGTTTAACGGGTGAGGTCTCTGGCAAGGATGCGACCGACGCTCCTCTTCAGCCTTAGAAAAAATCTTTGTTATCTTTGTTTTTATCACTCGATCATTACGGTCGGGTTATTTGAATGTACCTGACCGTTTTAATGGAATGAAATTTACATTTCCTTTGAATTTGTGCATTATTTTACTGACAATTAATAAACAAATGTCGAGCATAATGCTGATCGTACGGTGATAAACATAAGTCGTATATACAACAAGTGTAGACACGTGCGACGAAGGCATTTCTTGAAAGATAACGATTAAAACATAAATCGTGTGAGCAAACATGTGTACGTGCGTTCAAAGCATACATTCAGAACATGAGATTTTTCTAAGTTAAAACACTCAGATCGTGGGTCGATCGCATAATTAAGATCATGCGACGAGTCTGAGCCATGCATCCATGCGACAAGATAGCCAAGTTATATAGTAGACCCGATTAATTATGTTATGCGATCCTGCGAAAGTGTACTGATGTCGTGTGACAGACTTAGTAACTTATGTCGTGCGACCCTGCGATAAAATATTGTCAAAGGTCGGTCGTTGGCTAACCAACGACCCTCCGATGCTTAAGTCAGTAACCGTTGTGGTGGATAAAAATCGTGTGAAAGAAAAGGGGTTTAGAAGAAATACCTTTTTAGATGTGTTGCATTCCAGCTACGTGGGATATCTTGACCGTCGAGGGTTTGGAGCCGGTAGGCGCCTTTACCCACAACTTCTGAGATTAGGTAAGGACCTTCCCATTTGGTGGAAAGCTTACCTGCATTGAGCTCTTGAGTGCTCTGAAACACTCGTCGTAGGACATAGTCGCCTTCTTGAAAGATTTTAATTCTGACATTCTTATTGAAATGCCGCTCAACCGCTTGCTTCTGTGATGCCATTCTGATCAAGGATGATTCTCTGAGCTCTTCGAGGGCGTCGAGGTCATAACTTAAATCGACCAAGTTGTGGTCGACGGAAGTATGTCTCGAAGTTGGGAGCTGGACCTCGACTGGCAGGACTGCTTCACAACCGTAGACTAGAGAGAAAGGGGTTTGTCCTGTGGACGTGCGTGGTGTCGTGGGATTCGCCCATAGGACCGAAGGGAGTTCTTCGACCCACTTTCCTTTTGCAGCTTTTAACCTTTTCTTGATCGAAGCAATAATGGTCTTATTGCTTGACTCAGCAAGTCCGTTTGCTTGGGGATATCTGGGGGTCGAGGTCGTCAGCTTGATGTTTCGGTCTTCACAGAACTGTCGAGTCCTGTTGCTTATGAACTGGGATCCATTGTCGCAGACAATTTCGGATGGAATCCCAAACCTACATATGATGTTAGTCTGGATAAAAGAGACGACTTCTTTGTCCCGAACTTGGGAAAATGCAGTCGCTTCTACCCATTTGGAAAAATAATCTGTAAGTACAAAGAGGAATACCTTTTGCCCTAGAGCAGGTGGTAGCTTGCCGACAATATCCATTCCCCACCTCATGAAAGGCCATGGGATAAGTGTCGAGTGTAAAGGTTTAGAAGGTTTATGAGACATACCGGAATGTCGTTGACAGGGATCACAGTTCTGAACATACCTGATGTCGTCTTGTCGTAGTGTTGGCCAAAAATAGCCTTGTCGAGAGATACGATTGGCCAGACTGCGACCTCTTGAGTGATTGCCACACTCTCCAACATGCATCTCTTGAAGGATCTTCTGAACTTGACTTTTGTTGACAATGCATCTCAGATTTAAACCCGTTGATGACCGTCGATAGAGTCTATCTCTGATCATGACATACTTGGATGCTTTGAATCTAATCTTCCGAGCTTCCATCTTGTCTTCTGGGAGTTAGTCGTGCATCAGAAAATTTCGGATGTCGCACGACCAGTCATCTTCTTGGTCTTCGATGTGGACGACATCGACATTTTTGATGGATGATGTCGCCAGATGGACCATGGGAATACTATCGAATATTGGCTCAACCAGAGCAGACCAATGGTATGCTAAAGCATCTGCTTGAGTGTTCTGGTCCCTTGGAATCTGTTCAATAGAAAAAGATTTAAATTTTTTGGATTTTTCTTTTGCTACCTTCAGGTACGCTGTCATTTTTGAATCTTTGGCCGCGAATTCTCCATTGATCTGGTTTACCACCAGGAGAGAATCGCTTTTGACATGTAACGCGGTTGCCCCCGATTCGTGGGCCATATTCATTCCCACGATCAGGGCTTCATATTCAGCTTCGTTGTTGGTGGTTTTGAAGTCGCATCGGACTGAATATACCATCTTGCCCCCCTGTGGCGACTTTAAGATGACGCCTAGTCCCGAACCTCTAGTGTTGGATGAACCGTCGACGTATAAAGTCCAAGGCACGTCGTCGTGAGTCGCCACAGTTGACACTTCGAGCTCTACTTCCTTCTCCAATTCAGGCTGAAATCATCAATGAAATCCGCCAAGGCTTGCGATTTGATCGCGGTCCTGGGCTTGAAATCGATGTCGTAACTGCTGAGATATATGCTCCATTTTGCCAAACGACCTGTTGTTAATGCCAAAAATCGCACCAAAGGGACAACTTAAGGTCGATGTGGACTTAATCTACTAAAGAAAGAATCTTTCGACGAGACGTGCGACGAGGAATAAAATAAATGAGACAAGGGATTTGATGACGCAGGAAAAACCTCAATCGAGGAAAAAACCTGCGGACGGCAGGGGGTGTCGTCGCTGCACTATGGTCGCCAATTAGGGGCGATGTCCTTGGTACTGGCGTCGGTCGTACAAGGGTGACAATACAGATGAAGGAAATGCTTCGAAATGTAAAGTACAAGTGTTTGAATGTAAAAAATAGTGTTTGTCGTGTGTGAATACAAAGTGTAAACTGTTGGTCGAAGGCTGATGTCGTACGTCGGGAGCGATAACTTGAGCTTTTCTTCGAGCGTTCTTGAGTTCGTAGTGTGGTTCTTGATCTGGAATGATTGTAGTAGATTACTCTTCAGATGTCCTTTAGATGTTCTCTACTTAGATGTTCGATGTTCCGTCCCCCTGAAATGAGGATTCGGCTCTAGCTTTATAGTCTTTGGGAGCTTTGATTAGCTCATTGATTGCTTCATTAACAACTTTAATTGTCGCAACGGTCTGTAACGACTGCCGGCGTGATCTTCCATAATGGTCTTCGTCCGTTACGAGTAACAGCTTGCATCGGATAACGGCTTGCGTCGGATATAGCCGTTGCTCCTTTAATAGCTTTGACTCATGCATTAAACACTTAACAAAACGTAACAGTTATGGTTAACGTTAGTTTTGATCAAAGACGTATGGCTCGATGCGACATTTATGCAGGACGGGCGTCGCTATGGTCGTACGTCCTAGGAAACTCTCGACTTACCTTTTACGACGGACGACGGACGTTTTGCGGGTCTTGGTCGGGACCTTATATTAATCCAATATGTCTTTCAAGACGCGCATCTTACCTTTTCTGGTCGTGGTCGTACGACGTGAATTTTTGCCCAAACAGTTTACCCCCAAAATTTGAAAGAAGGATGGCAAATTCGCGTTTAAATTTTGTCAATCAGACGCGAAAAAAAAATAGAGCAAGGGTCAGAAAAAATTTCCTTGACCGCCTTGTAACTGGGCTGGTTTGCCTCTAACTGAACGAGAAGTTAAAAAGGGGAACGAGGTCGTGACGTCATACGATCGTGCTTACCAGCTGAATGTCGACGGAGCCCAGAGGTGCTATTAGAAATGAAAAAGATTATGACGACTTTGGAAGTCTAGCGAGGATTCTCATGTGTATTACCATAAGCAAGGTTGGCGAGGTTCGACCGGAGATGTGTCCTGATGGATATGTCATGATATATGAGTACCTGTTTAAGATGGGCTTCCACTGGCCGTATTCGCCTTTGGTCGAGGTGTTCATGCGTGAATTCGATCTTTCACCGAGGCAACCGATGCCCCAGTTCTGGCGAGTTATCCTGCTCATCGAGCGACTTACCTCGCACTGGGAGTGGCGTATAAAGTCACGACCGATCAATATCGTCGTTATAGTTTACTTTCAGGACTTAAGGGTGATCGTACCTTAGTTTTGAACACTGCTGTCGATGATCGCAAATGGAAGACGAGGTATGTGCTGGATACGGACAGTGATTGGATTGGATCTGTTGATACTGCACAACTGGCGACGATGTCTCATATTGCGCAACCGGCGACGAGGTCTCATACTGCGCAACTGGCGACGATGTTTCATACTGCGCAACTGGCGACGATGTTCTCTACATCCTCGTCGACCCTTTCGTCAGCCGCCAGGGGCAAGGGTGTAAAGACGGGAGAGAATGAGGGAGAGTTTATGGCGACGAACAACTTTGCGTTGTCGTCAACCCTCTTGATTGACTATGTCCTCGTCAGGGCAGAGTCACTTCCGCATCTGGGGAAATATCAGCTCTTATCTTTCAAGGAGCATTTTCGAAGAATCTCTGTTGAAGAGATTGGACTGTGTTTAGCCGAACAGTTTTTCTTTCAAAACTTGTGTTATCGAAGTTCTTTCGCTGAGCATTTAGTATGTTTCTTTTGTAATTTGCAGATGCTTCTGTTTCCTCTCATTGAATATGTGAAGGTAGAGGAAATGCTGGAGTGGAGGTCGATCGTTGAGAAGGATATATTCCTTCCTCCGACCTTAACATTAATCTTTAGAGCCATATTCTCAGAATGTCGAGGCGTAAGGATTTGGAAGACCACTCCTAATATACTCGTTTGATCCTTGCATCAGTTCTTCCGGATTGGCAGGGCTTCGAAGGTCGAGACTTTTGGGCATAGCTTTCCATCGACGCTTTTCTCTAGGTTTAGGAAATGCTATGTCTTTTCATGTCTCGACCGTTGGTGGTCGAACCATTTTAACTTTGTATACTCGACCGTCGGTAGTCGGGTTCTTTTGAATATAACCGACAGTTTTGTAAATGAAACTTTGAACTTTTGTTTGAACTTGCGTTTTATATATTTGGTAAACAAATACCATATCAATTATGAAATTGAATCTGGGAATCATGCGACTAAGGCATTCATTGTAACACAATAACTGGTACGTAAGCCATAAGACTTTTAAATCGTGTGTATAAACATAAGCACATGCGACTAAAGCATACATTCGGAGTATGAAATTTTTCCAAGTTAAGAGGCTTAGATCATGAGATCGTTAGACCTCGCCATCGTACGACTAAGTCGTGTGATTAATTTGAATCATATGTCCCTGTAAAGGATGATCAAATCATAGATTTGGTCGTTTATATCGTGCGACCTTGTGAATTTAAAGTCATATTGTAGACTTAATGACTACTGTCGTGCGATCCTGCGATAAGCTGTCGTGCGATTCTGCGATAAGCTGTCGTGCGATTCTGCGGTAAAACGATGTTAAGGGTTGGTTGTTGGCTAACCAACGACCCTCCGATTCTTAAGTCAGTTGTGAGAAAAAATCGTATGAAAAAGATTTAGGAACATACCGTTAGAGTCTCTTTTTAGTGGGATATTGCCCCCTGTCATTTATTATCTTATTCTTCTCGGAGGAAAGATAGGTTTTGTTTGGGCAAAAACTCACGTCGTACGACCGCAACCAAAACAGGTAAGACGCATGTTATGACCCAAATCTTGTATTAAGATAAGGTCTCGACAAGAACCCAGAAGACATCCGTCGTCTCCCGCAAAAGGTAAGTCGTACGTCCCTCATGACGCTCGACCATAGCGTCGCCCGTTCCGCACGACCATCGCGTAAGATCACTGTACCTCGACCAAAGCTAACGTTAACAATGACTGTTACGTTTGTTAAGTGTTTAATGCAGGAGTCAAAGCCATTAAAGGAGCAACGGATATAACCGACGCAACCATCAACGATCGACAACCGTAACGGACGAAGAACATTATGGATAATCACTCCGACGACCGTTTCCAGTCGTTGTAGCCGTTGATCAAAGCATTAATGGAGATAATTAACGACGCGAAGACTATAAATATCAAGCTAAGTCTTCACTTCAAGGGAGACAAGTTAACATCTGAGAGCACAACAGCGAATACCATCAAATAGCAGAGAAAAGGCACCTGAATTCAAAGAAGAGCACTCTAACTCTAGAAATCAAGTACTGAAAGCCAGAACCCTACAGCGAACTCAAGAACACTCGAAGAAAAGCTCAAGTCATCGTTCTTGACGCACGACAACAGCCTTGGAATAATAGTTCACACTTTGTATTCGCACACGACAAACAGTTGTTTTTACATTCAAAACACTTGTACTTTACATTTCGAAGCATTTCCTTCATTTGTATTGTAATTATCGTACGACCGACGCCAGTACCAAGGACATCGCCTCTGATTGGCGACCATAGTGCAGCGACGACATCCCTTGTCGTCCGCAGGTTTTTTCCTCGATTGAGGTTTTTCCTGCGTCATCAAATCCCTTGTCTTGTTTATTTTATTCCCAATCGCACGTCTCGTCGAAAGATCCTTTCTTTAGTTGATTAAGTCCACATCGACCTTAAGTTGTCCCTTTGGTGCGATTTTTGGCATTAACAGTTTGGCGCCATCCGTGGGACTACATCTAGAGAAAATCCTCGACGAACGTGCATTCTACTAATAGTTTCTTAGAGTTTTTCTGTTCTCTATTGCAGGAAAATGGCAGCCCCTTGAAATCCGCAGCAAGCCGTCGCTCAGATGTATCAGGAGCTCGAGGTTGCCAGGAATCAACTCAATGCAATGGCAGAGCAGAATCGTAGAGCAGCTGAAGAGATCGCGCGGATAAGGAATCCTTTTGGACCCCAGAATGGTCCTAGACCATTCACCCAGAATCCAGGTTCAGGACCAGGCCCGTCCGCGCAGAATCAGCATTCAGGTCCATTCATTCCGAATCCCCAGCCTGGGCTGATTCCCCCTCAGCACATTCGACCACCACCCTTGAACCATGGATCCCAACCATTGCAAGATGGTTCCCAGCCATTTCAGAATGGATCCCAGCCGTTCCAAAGTGGTCCACAACCTTTCCAGCAAGGATCGCAATCTTTCCAGCAGAGATCGCAGCCATTTCATCATGGACCACAATCGTTTCAGAATGGACCGCATCAATTCCACTACGGGTCGCAACCATATTTTGGTCCGTCCAACGGGGACACCAATGGTTCGTCGCATGGCAATGGCATTAGTCCAGGGACCAATCCCTCGACAGGGGCAAATCCTGATCTTAACGATCCCGTCGCCCAGCGTTTAAAGATGTTAGAAGACCAAAATGAGCGCGTCCTGTCCTTGCTCGCCAAGTTGCCTGGGGCAGCCATGCCTGTCGACGTCGAGCCTCGCTTGGGGTATCAGGCGTCGTCCTTCATCGACGAGATCGCCACCGTTGAGGTCCCAAAGAAGTATAACATCCCTGCCTTCACTCCCAAGTATTCGGGTGTGACCGATCCAACCGAGCATGTCGCGCAGTATAGGCAACTCATGTGGACGATCTCGATTCCACACATGTACCAGGAAGTATGTATGTGCAAGAGTTTCGGGGCGACTCTCACTGGTCCAGCTCTCCAGTGGTTGATCAACCTCAAACCCAAATCTATCGGGTCGTTCGCCGAATTGGTCAACCAATTTTCCCGTCAATTCGCCAGCAGTCGTAAGATGGAAAAGCAGACTAGTGATCTGTACTATGTCGTGCAGAAGACTAATGAGTCTATTCGAAGTTATTTCAATAGATTCAATGCCGAAATGATCAGTATCCGCAATTGTGACATCAAAACTGCGATCGAAGCTTATAAGTGTGGTCTGGACGATAGTTCAGGTTTATATATCGACCTGACCAAGTATCCCCCAGAGACTTTCGAAGACGTTCGAGCTCGAACCTTAGCATATATGAGGGTCGAAGACGATGCAGCATTCCGTCACAAACATACTAGCGACCGCAAGCCGTTAGGTGTCAAGAAGCCAGAATTCAAGCCGAAAGCCACATCAAGAATAGAGCCAGCGCGTCAAATTTCAAACGTTCGTTTCAAGACGAAGGCAAAAGCTAAGACCGCGACTAAGTTTACTCAGTATCCCAAGATATCATCTTACGGATTCAAAGGATCAGCTAAAGACTTAGTCGAAGCTCTAAAGACCACCCAAGCGACCATTCAATGGCCGAAGAAGTTGGACTTGGACGATGCTAAGAAAGATAAGTCAAAGTGGTGCAACTTCCACGTCGACCATGGTCATGCGACAGATGATTGTATCGCACTCAAGAAAGAATTGGCATATCATGTTCCACAAGGTAATCTGAAAGATATAATTGATGATGTCGTTCTTCCAGCTAATAGCCATCGATCGTCAGTGCCCAAGCTTGCAAAGATCATCAACTGCATCACTGGTGGTTCGGATGTGTGTGGTCTGACGTACTCCACAGCTAAGCGTCATGCCAGTCAAGCACCCGACGACCGACCTATTCCTCTTGCATCCAGACCCAAAGGAGATTTGGAGCTAGAAGCCATGAAGATCGTGTTTGACCAAATCGACCTCGGTGACTCGTACCAAAAGCATCACGACGGGTTGATCATTCAACTCACGGTCGTTAATTGTTTGACTCGTCGAGTCTTGGTCGACGGGGGCAGTTCAGCAAATGTCATTTTTCTCAACACCATCAAAGCCATGGGAATCGATCGCTCGGAAATCATCCGACGTTCGACGACCTTGGTCGGCTTCAATGGAGAAGCGACAAGCACCTTCAGAGAGATAATTCTACCCGTCTATGCCGGGGGAGTCAACAAGCAAACCAAGTTCAGCGTCATCGATTGTGCGTCGGCCTATAACATCATATTGGGTCGACCATGGATCCATGACATGAAAGCTGTTCCTTCGACGTATCATCAAATGTTGAAATTCCCGACGCCATGGGGAATCCAGGAGATCAAGAGTGAGCCAAAAGTCGCTCGTGAATGCTACAAGTCTACCTTGAAGCCGAGAAAATAAACTGAAGTCGCAAGATCAAGCTCTTGACAGGTTCGTTCTTCTATCCCTGAATTTATATCTTTTCCACAGAGATGAGTCTACTATGGTGCCCTGTCGCACGACAACGTAGTCAAAGCAAGACAGTATTTCACAGGATCGCCGTTCTGTCATTTAAAACCTATCTTTTCCTGCCAAAAAGAATGAGGTAACAAACGACAAGGGACAAATAGAGAGAGAGTCTGAAATGGTACGTTTCTCTAACTATTTTTCATACGATTTTTTTTCTCACAAAACGACTACTGACTTAATCATCGGAGGGTCGTTGGCTAGCCGACGACCAACCCCCGACATCGTTTTATCGCAGAATCGCACGACAGCTTATCACAGAATCGCACGACGTAAATGATCAAGTCTTTTCTTCCTAGATCATCCCTTATACAGGGGCATACGATACAAATTCATCGTACGATCTCGTCGTACAATCGCAAAGCCTAAAACGACTTTTCCCCTAAGTTTCTTAACTTTTGTACCCTGAATGAATGCTTTAATCGCGCGTTTTTTTATTGTTTTACGTTCTTATTATCGTATTACAATAAGTGCCTTAGTCGCATGATTTCATATGTATCTTATGTTCGACTCTATAATCAAATGTGATTCAAACAAAGCATAAGCAAAAGACATATTCATTAAGTAAATCATTATATACACACTCGACCCCCAAGGGTCGAACAATAAAAAAAAAGAGAAAGTTCTAAACTACAGGAGGAACGTCGGATGCATCCTTGCCTGAAGGCCCGTCCTGAGGATCTTCATCTATCACTTCCCTTGTACGACGGAGAGCCTGTAGTTCATATTGAGCATCGAAGAGTTGAACAGCCAGTTCGTCAGCACGAGCCGAAGCCAACTTCTCTTTCTCTAACACCGCCTTCTCTCTTTCCAAAGCCGACGCCACCAGTTCCTCGACTTCCGACATTTCGGCGCACAATGCCAAAGACGACTGGAACGTCTGAAAATACACGAGAAAATGTTAAGACAACGTCGAAACAACGAAACAAGTCATGAAAGATTGACACTCACTGAGAACGCCAGATTGGCAACTTGAGATCTTATCTTGTAACACCTCGAAAATTCCATTGTCATTTTGTTATGTTATATTTGGTTTAAAATTTAAGTTAAATGGGAAAAGTTAACTAGAGGGGTTTGAATTGCCATTATTTGGAAGTTTGGGGTACAAATTGGAAAATGAATTAATGACTCATCAAATCTTAATGAGGTGTCCTGATTAGAAGGGGTTAAGGTTTATTTGTTGGGTTTTTGTTTCTGCAAATGAAAAGAAAGAAAAAAGAAAACGAGACAGAGAAATAGAATTCGAAAAGAAGAAAGGAAAAAGGGAAATCGGTTTGGTGTTTGTTGTGGTAAGAAATTGTTTTCTTTGCTGTTATCGTTCATCTCCATAGATTTAAGTTGTAGTATTTTGTCCAGATTGTGATTAAGCTGTTGATTAAGCCACTGGTTTTGAAGAACCAGTGTTCAAGAAAGTGTGCAGATTTGCTTAATAAGGTGAGTTTATTCAACTCTCTTTAAAATTAAGCAATTAGAATGGTAATAGATATGTTTTCCTTGGGATTGAACCATCTGTAGATTTAATTTGCTAAGAAAATCGATACTGGTTTAAAGTTTGTGAAAGAGACGATGAACAGTACACTTTGCGCAAGCTTTGGCTGCGCAAAGTGATAGAATTCGCAAGCGTGGATTGCGAGTTTTGAAGAACGCGCAACAGTGGGTTGCGACTTTTGAGCTTTTCGCAGCTTTGGCTTGCGAAAAGTGTAGCTTTTCGCTACAGTGGATTGCGACTTTTGTGGACTTTCAGTAGCAGTTTGAGGCTTTTATGTGGAATGCAATATGATATTTATATGCTATTTGTTATATGATTAAAACTCAGAATTTGATACGAAAGCCATGTTATGAATAATTGTAAAGGACTTATTTATGAGTCCGATCATATAGTTAACATTTGAGATGTTGATCCCCGATGCTAATTGGCAAAAAAAATGGGGATAATTGTTGTAATTAATATTCTGTATATAGACATATAGAATATATGATATATCGTACATCTTTAGTATACGATAGAAAGAGTGATGATACACAGTTATTGTTTTGCGTTGGCTAGAAATATTCATCCGGTCGTGGGGGCATTTAGTACGGTATAATGGGAACCGTTTACTAGCCATTGACCATTGGGATGTTATTTCTAGTTGTTGGAGTGAATATTGAATCATTTGTGAGGGCCCTTGTTGTTGATCGCGATATAGAAATAAAATTCCATTTGGGGGGCCAGTGTTTCAAAGTGGTGAGAAAGTGAAATGCGGATAGTAGACCTAAAGTTTGTAATTTCCATTTCAGACGGAAGATTTGATATCTTCATTGTTAGGGAAGTTCAGAGATATGCTGATATTGAAATTTGTAATCTCTACTTCTGAACCAAGAAATAAGCAGGTGTAGAAATTGTAATTTCTTGGGGATGAGAATTATTTAAAATCTGGTACGATTTATAGTAATTCTTGAGAATAGTATTATGATTTGATGAATTAGTCATAAGTATGGGAATGAAGTAGATTCCTGTTGTTGAAAGGAGCTTCGGTACGGTAAGTTGGTTGCTAACAGGTTTGATATATCTGTTAATATTTTAGTTGTTAAATTTTAACTTGATTTGAATATTATCACTAGGCGAAAGCCTAATGTTTCGAATTAAATTTTCTTATCAGGTACAAGCTCGGGGAAATAGTCTGGGGAAGTGAGATGCAGTAACTGGAAGAAATCAGACTTATAGTTGTTAAAGGATCAAGATCTTCTTTTGATGATTTTTGGGACGCAAGCTTAAATAATCTAGTAATCTGATTATGTTGATATGATTAGATTAGTAAGATTATTCAAGGCAGATGTTTATGTACATATAAAACCTTACTTTTGATCCTTTGGTTATAAAAGTTTGATATTTTGATGGTCATAACTTGTGAATCTTGAGGTTTAAATTGGCCCTGATTTTTAGGGTGTTACAGTATGGTATCAGAGCAGAAGTTTAAGTGAACTAGGTATGATATTGAGATGCCTAGACTTAAGCTGTGATGAAATTAAGTTATGATCTGCGAGAGATGGTAGAATTGCTAAGACCGGGTAGTCTTAGGGTTGACGGAAATACACGAAATTAGTACTGTAACGATGGTAACGAGAATTCTCATGTATAATATGTTCGCAATTTCAATTAGCTACTGTTATTATGGATATATTGTTACATAAGCATGCTTGTTTCTCAATTGTTACATTGGCTAATTAGTGATAAAGTACGTTTAGTATGTTTAGAATTTTGTTTAACCATTTGTATGGTTATTTGTGTCTGTTCAGAACAATGGTGAATACGCCACCTAGAGAAAGAGTTGGAACTGATGAAGCAGAAGTGAGTAATATGCATAATACACCAAGAAATTTTCTTTCTTTGGGAGGCATGCATACTCCAGCTCAAGGGGTGGGTACAAGCAATGTTAGTCAGACGGCAGAGTCTAATATGGAGGCAAGAATAATGGAGAACGTATCAAGAATGATGAATGCTTCGGTAGAAAGACAAGCTGAGTTGATGAACGCCTCTATGGAGAGACAAACCGAAATGTTTATGAAACTGTTCAATGAAAGGAATGTAGAACCAAGACGTCAAGTAATTGATACTGGGGTGATAAATCCGACGGGTAATCCAAGGCCAGAGATGGAACGAAGGGTAGAAAGAATTTATTCTTACAAAACATTTCTAAGCTGCAAGCCGCCTGAATTTAAAGGGGAAGATAGTCCAGTTGCATGTATGAATTGGCTGCGGGAGATAGAGCAAGCTTTCCGATCCTGTGAATGTGAGGAAGGATCGAAAGTCAGATTTGCCTCTCAGATGTTAAGAGGTAATGCTTTGAACTGGTGGAATGTTTTGACAGCTTCTTTTGCGACACCTGTGTTAAATGCCAAGACATGGGGAATATTTAAAGAAAAGATACTGAAAGAGTATTGTAATGAACATGAGATGGATCGGATAGAAGAACAATTTAGAAATCTCAAGAAGGGTAACATGTCGGTGAGAAGATATACAGAATTATTTATGGAGAAACTGAACTTGGTAGGGCACGTGGCTCCTGCTGAGAAAGATAAAGTTAAAGCATACTTGAAAGGGTTTCCGGCTGAGATGATGTCCCGAGTGCGAAATTCAAAGGCTGTAACACTCAGGGAAACGATTGAAGAGGCCAAGTTGATAGAGAAGATGTATGCCAGAGACAAGGAAGAGAAAGCTCAGGTTGGAGATAAAAGAAAGTGGGAAGGTCGTTCTGATTCTTCTCAGAAACTTAGATTGTTTGGTAAAAACATACGTTCAGATTCTCGAAAGGAACCCAGCTGGTGTCCGAAGTGTAAAAGTAAGCATTTTGGGCAATGTCGAGCAGGCGGACCAGAGTGTTTTAAGTGTGGAAAGACGGGGCACATTGCAATCAATTGTTCTATTCCGGGTGTGATGTGTTTTGAATGTAAGCAGCCAGGACATATTCGGAGGGATTGTCCAAAATTGTAGAAGGAAGGAGAACAGGGAAGGAAGACGGTTATTCCTAAACCCACATGACGAGCGTTTAATATGACTGCTGAGGAGGCGAAAGGATCCAAAGATGTCGTCTCTGGTACATTTCTTATAAATTCTATTCCAGCCCATGTGTTATTTGATTGTGGTGCAAATTATTCGTTTGTATCCAAAGTGTTCTATGGTAAGTTAGCTATGTCTGTCACTACTTTAGAAGATGCCTTAGTAGTTGAGGTAGCTAATGGGGGTTTAGCTTTGGTTTGTGAAAGAATAGATGGTTGTACAATTCAGATAGAGGATACCAAGTTTCCAATTGACATGTTGTTAATGGAAATTGGGGGATTTGATGTTATTGTGGGTATGGATTGGTTGACTGATAATCAAGCAGAAATAATGTGTGCCAAGAAGTTGATCCGAATCCCGATGGGTGACCAAGATGATGTATTTATATATGGGGAAAAGCAAAAGGGAGAAGTACAGTTGATCTCAGTTGCAAAAGCACGCAAGTGCTTAGCAAAAGGATGTTCGTCGTATTTGTCCTATGTTTTAGATGCAAAATCAGAAAAGAAGCAGATACAAGACATCAAAGTAGTATGTGATTTTCCTGATGTATTCCCAGATGATCTTCCAGGTTTACCTTTGGAAAGGCAAGTAGAGTTCCGTATTGATCTAGTTCCTGGAGCGGCACCAATAGCTCGTGCACCGTATCGTTTGGCGCCAGCAGAGATGAAAGAGATGATGTCACAATTGCAGGAGTTATTAGACAAAGGCTTTATTAGACCGAGTTCTTCACCTTGGGGAGCTCCGGTGCTGTTTGTTAAAAAGAAAGATGGAACTATGAGAATGTGCATAGATTATCGGGAATTGAATAAAGTGACAATCAAGAACAAGTATCCGTTGCCACGAATTGATGACTTGTTTGATCAATTGCAAGGTGCGAGATGTTTTTCTAAGATTGATCTGAGGTCGGGGTATCATCAAGTCCGAGTAAGGGATGAAGATATTCCGAAGACTGCTTTCAGAACAAGGTATGGGCATTATGAATTCCTCGTGATGCCATTTGGTTTGACTAATGCTCCAACAATATTCATGGATTTGATGAATAGAGTGTGTCGGCCCTTTCTAGACAAGTTTGTCATTGTATTTATTGATGACATACTAGTCTATTCAAAGAATGAAAATGATCACGAGTGTCACCTTCATGAAGTTTTGGGAGTGTTGAGAAAAGAGAAATTGTATGCAAAATTCTCAAAATGTGAATTTTGGTTAAAAGAAGTACAATTTATGGGTCATGTAATTTCTGCTGAAGGTGTGAAAGTGGATCCAGCCAAGATAGAAGCAATGATGAATTGGGAGACTCCAAAGAATGCATCTGAAATAAGAAGTTTCTTGGGTTTGGCTGGGTATTATCGGAGGTTTATCCAAGATTTCTCGAAGATTGCTTCTGCTTTGACAGTGTTAACTCGTAAGAATGTAAAGTTTGTCTGGACCGAAAAGCAAGATTCAGCTTTCAAAACTTTAAGGCAGAAGTTGTGTGAAGCTCCCATTTTAGCATTGCCGGAGGGAACGGAGGATTTTGTAGTTTATAGTGATGCTTCAAAGATGGGTCTAGGATGTGTATTGATGCAAAGAGGCAAGGTAATTGCTTATGCATCAAGACAATTGAAAGAACATGAAAGGAATTATCCTACCCATGATTTAGAATTGGCAGCGGTAGTGTTTGCTTTGAAATTATGGTGTCATTATCTGTATGGAACGAAGTGTACTCTTTTTACTGATCATAAGAGTTTAAGACATGTCTTCGATCAGAAAGAGCTAAATATGAGGCAAAGACGATGGCTTGAATTACTTAAAGATTACGATTGTGAACTGCATTACCATCCTGGCAAAGCAAATGTTGTAGCTGACGCCTTGAGCAGGAAGGAGTATAATGGTTGTTTGAAGTCAACTAATGCTAGAATTGATGTAATGTCAAGTCTGATTGAACGAATAAAGGATGCCCAAAAGGAAGCTCTTTTGGAAGAAAATTTAAAAGCTGAAGTTATGGTCAAACAACGGTTTCAATTGACAGAAGATAGTCGCGGGGTGAAGTTATTTCGAGGCCGTGTTTGGGTACCAAGAATAGGTGGGAATCGAGAATTGATTATGGAAGATGCTCACAAATCTAAGTATTCCATTCACCCTGGGAGTACTAAGATGTATAGAGATCTGAAGCTACACTATTGGTGGCCAACTATGAAGTTAGACGTGGCTCGATGTGTAGAAAAGTGTGGAACCTGATCTTTAGTTAAAGCTGAACATCAAAAGCCATACGGAAGTTTTCAATCTTTGGAAATTCCGGAGTGGAAATGGGATAAGATTACTATGGATTTCGTGACGAAATTACCAAAGACGCAAAGAGGTAACGACACTATATGGGTAATTGTTGACAGGTTGACAAAGAGTGCTCATTTATTGGCTATGAAAGAAGCTTCACCGATAGAAAAGTTGGCGAAGTTGTATATTGACGAAGTGGTGTCAAGACATGGTATACCAGTGTCTATTGTTTTTGATCGTGATAGTCGGTTTACATCAAGGTTTTGGCAGTCATTTCAAGAAGAGTTGGGTACGAAATTGAATTTGAGTACCGCGTATCATCCACAAACGGACGGTCAAAGTGAAAGAACTATTCAGACGTTGGAAGATATGCTTAGAGCATGTATATTAGATTTTGGAGGTAATTGGGATACGCATTTACCATTAGTGGAATTTGCGTATAACAATAGTTATCATTCTAGTATCGGAAGAGCACCGTTCGAAGCCTTGTATGGTAGAAAGTGTAGAACTCCAGTATGTTGGTTAGAAGCTGGAGAGAAACAGTTTGTCGGACCGGAAATGGTGCAACAAACGGCTGATAAAGTGAAGGAAATCCGACAACACATGAAAGCGGCTCAGGATAGATAGAAGAGTTATGCTGATCTAAAAAGGAGACCAAAAGAATTTCAAGTTGGGGAGCGAGTTATGTTGAAAGTATCTCTGTGGAAAGGTGTAATTCGTTTTGGAAAGCATGGGAAGTTAAGTCCTCGTTTTCTAGGACCTTTCACTATCACTAAGAGAATTGGTCAGCAAGCGTATCAATTAGATCTACCACCTGAATTAGAAGGAATTCATAACACGTTTCATGTATGTTATCTTCGAAAGTGTTTAGCTGAAGAAAAGGACGTAATTCCAATTTCTGATGTAAAGGTGGATGAGAAGAGTCGATGTGTTGAAGAGCCGGAAGCAATACTGGAAAAGTTTGTTCGGAAGTTGAGAAATGGCAAAGAAGTAAGTATGCTGAAAGTACAATGGAAACATCATCGAGGTAGTAACGTGACTTTAGAGTCAGAGGAAGAAATGAAGAAAAGATACCCTCATTTGTTTGCTTAATGTGATTTCGGGGACGAAATCATTTTCAAGTTGGGGAGTATTGTAACACCTCGTAAATTCCATTGTCATTTTGTTATGTTATATTTTGTTTAAAATTTAAGTTAAATGGGAAAAGTTAACTAGAGGGGTTTGAATTGCCATTATTTGGAAGTTTGGGGTACAAATTGGAAAATGAATTAATGACTCATCAAATCTTAATGAGGTGTCCTGATTAGAAGGGGTTAAGGTTTATTTGCTGGGTTTTTGTTTCTGCAAATGAAAAGAAAGAAAAAAAAACGAGACAGAGAAATAGAAGTCGAAAAGAAGAAAGGAAAAAGGGAAATCGGTTTGGTGTTTGTTGTGGTAAGAACTTGTTTTCTTTGCTGTTATCGTTCATCTCCATAGATTTAAGTTGTAGTATTTTGTCCAGATTGTGATTAAGCTGTTGATTAAGCCACTGATTTTGAAGAACCAGTGTTCAAGAAAGTGTGCAGATTTGCTTAATAAGGTGAGTTTATTCAACTCTCTTTAAAATTAAGCAATTAGAATGGTAATAGATATGTTTTCCTTGGGATTGAACCATCTGTAGATTTAATTTGCTAAGAAAATCGATACTGGTATAAAGTTTGTGAAAGAGACGATGAACAGTACACTTTGCGCAAGCTTTGGCTGCGCAAAGTGATAGAATTCGCAAGCGTGGCTTGCGAGTTTTGAAGAACTCGCAAGCGTGGCTTGCGAGTTTTGAAGAACGCGCAACAGTGGGTTGCGACTTTTGAGCTTTTCGCAGCTTTTGCTTGCGAAAAGTGTAGGTTTTCGCTACAGTGGATTGCAACTTTTGTGGACTTTCAGTAGCAGTTTGAGGCTTTTATGTGGAATGCAATCTGATATTTATATGCTATTTGTTATATGATTAAAACTCAGAATTTGATACGAAAGCCATGTTATGAATAATTGTAAAGGACTTATTTATGAGTCCGATCATATAGTTAACATTTGAGATGTTGATCCCCGATGCTAATTGGCAAAAAAAAAATGGGGATAATTGTTGTAATTAATATTCTGTATATAGACATATAGAATATATGATATATCATACATCTTTAGTATACGATAGAAAGAGTGATGATACACAGTTATTGTGTTGCGTTGGCTAGAAATATTCATCCGGTCGTGGGGGCATTTAGTACGGTCTAATGGGAACCGTTTACTAGCCATTGACCATTGGGATGTTATTTCTAGTTGTTGGAGTGAATCTTGAATCATCTGTGAGGGCCCTTGTTGTTGATCGCGATATAGAAATAAAATTCCATTTGGGGGCCAGTGTTTCAAGGTGGTGAGAAAGTGAAATGCGGATAGTAGACCTAGAGTTTGTAATTTCCATTTCAGACGGAAGATTTGATATCTTCATTGTTAGGGAAGTTCAGAGATATGCAGATATTGAAATTTTTAATCTCTACTTCTGAACCAAGAAATAAGCAGGTGTAGAAATTGTAATTTCATGGGGATGAGAATTATTTAAAATCTGGTACGATTTATAGTAATTCTTGAGAATAGTATTATGATTTGATGAATTAGTCATAAGTATGGGAATGAGGTAGATTCCTGTTGTTGAAAGGAGCTTCGGTACGGTAAGTTGGTTGCTAACAGGTTTGATATATCTGTTAATATTTTAGTTGTTAAATTTTAACTTGATTTGAATATTCTCACTAGGCGAAAGCCTAATGTTTCAAATTAAATTTTCTTATCAGGTACAAGCTCGGGGAAATAGTCTGGGGAAGTGAGATGCAGTAACTGGAAGAAATCAGACTTATAGTTGTTAAAGGATCAAGATCTTCTTTTGATGATTTTTGGGACGCAAGCTTAGATAATCTAGTAATCTGATTATATTGATATGATTAGATTAGTAAGATTATTCAAGTCAGATGTTTATGTACATATAAAACCTTACTTTTGATCCTTTGGTTATAAAAGTTTGATATTTTGATGGTCATAACTTGTGAATCTTGAGGTTTAAATTGGCCCTGGTTTTTAGGGTGTTACATATCTCACCGGCCGGAACTCCGCGAAAACGCTCCCTGAAAGATGGAAGAAAGCACCCCTCCAAGTTAGGGAACAACGACGTCCCGTCTAGGACATCGTCCGCCATAAAATCAGACGGCAATGAAAAATTGACCGTCGAAACTTTGGCCGACGACCCCTTGCCCCGGGCGGCAGAAGATGGGGCTGACATTTTGAACACCGGTGTCATTGTTGTCGCCAGAGGCGCCGAACTTACCGGTGTCGCGTCCATCACGCCTGGACGGCTAGATGACGCCTTCGCCTTCTTAGGCAAGATGACTCTCGACGAGTCATCAACCCTCGACGACGGTTCCCTCAGGACCGTACTCCTAGTTCTCTTCTGGCTCGACCCAGCTGTCGAGACATCTCCTCCTCGAAGGGCACGCATGATTTGCTTCCCTCTCGACCTAGAAACTGACTTCCTTTCAGTTGGCACTGACCAGGAAAAATGCGAAGCGTCAGACAGGAATAAGAAATAAATGGTAAAAGACAGGAAACCATAATACACCCACCAGTCGCCTCCTGTCGTCCACTTTCCTCTTCTCCTTCTCCTTCTTCCTCCTCCACAGCGTCCACCACCACGTCCTCGTCTTCGGTCGCCAGTTGCCACGTGGCGAAAGATCGGTCCTCGACGCTATAACTAAGGAATCTATCAATCTTGGCACGAGAACCTTCATTCGGGTGCAAAACGCCAAACTGAATCTCTGAAGACAACAAAAGGAGAAGAGTAAATAAAAGGTTAGAAAAACCATACTATGATGTAAATAAAAAAAGAGCATACCTCCCATATTCCAGTCGGGACGAATCCACTTGCTGGCGGCATCCAGCGAATCAACACGTACGAACACATACCTGGACCCCCACCCCCGATCGTTCACTCCAGTATTCAAAACTAAGGCACGATCCCCTTTATATCTGGAATACGGGCTATAACGCCACGCTTATCTCCCTTAACTTGGTACGCTGCCAAGAAATCATTCAAAGACATAGGGGGGTCCCAATCCGCAGACAAACGCTCAAAAACCAAAAGAACCCGACAGAGTTGAGGCATCAACTGCCCCGGCGACAAACCAAAGCATCGCATCAAATTCTTAGTCAAAGTCGAAAACGGCCATTCGAAGCCAATCTTGAAAGGATATTCGTATATCACGAAATACCCCTCGGGGCAATCCTTAGGACGAACAGTTCCCGGACTTGTTAGCTCTACTTCTACGGGAATCTTCGCTAGACGCCTAAAGTCATCTAAATCTTCCTGGATAACGATGGAACTCTCTGGGTCAGTCGACATCTCTTACCAGGGGAAAGAAGGCAGTGAAAGCTGAAAAGAAGAAGCAATGTGTTATATAAACGTCCTAAATCCCAAACAATCTCCGCTAAATCAAAGGGATTCGGAAGAAGAATGGCAAGGAAATCACAGCGCAAAATCTTCATGGGCGAAACAAGGAAATGATCCGTCAAAATCCCTATTTAGACTGAAAAACAGGACTGGATCGAATCCCTGGATGATTTCCACACGTCCATGTCCTTTTGCATGCCCGCCCGGATCTTCGACGCCTGTCTTCGACAGCTAGTAAGTATCATCGTGCGTCAGAATGACGTCACGACTCGTTCAACTTTTCAACTTCTCGTTCAGTTAAAAGCGAACCGGTCCAGTTCCACGACAACCAGGTAAGTCCCTCAACCCAGGTCACAAGTAGCAAAATTTAAAACTTAAATTTGACATTCAATTTTCAAATTTTGGGGGCAAACTGTTTGGGCAAAAAATCACGTCGTACGACCGCAAACAAAACAGGTAAGACGCATGTTATGACCCAAATCTTGTATTAAGATAAGGTCTCAACAAGAACCCAGAAGATATACGTCGTCTCCCGTAAAAGGTAAGTCGTACGTCCTTCATGACGCTCGACCATAGCGTCGCCCGTTCCGCACGACCATCGCGTAAGATCACTGTACCTCGACCAAAGCTAACGTTAACCATGACTGTTACATTTGTTAAGTGTTTAATGCAGGAGTCAAATCCATTAAAGGAGCAACGGATATAACCGACGCAACCATCAACGATCGACAACTGTAACGGACGAAGAACATTATGGATAATCACTTCGGCGACCGTTTCCAGTCGTTGTAGCCATTGATTAAAGCATTAATGGAGCTAATTAATGACGCGAAGACTATAAATATCAAGCTAAGTCTTCACTTCAAGGGAGACAAGTTAACATTTGAGAGCACAGCAGCGAATACCATCAAATAGCAGAGAAAAGGCACCTGAATTCAAAGAAGAGCACTCTAACTCTAGAAATCAAGTACTGAAAGCCAGAACCCTACAACTAACTCAAGAACACTCGAAGAAAAGCTCAAGTCATCGTTCTCGACGCACGACAACAGCCTTGGACCAACAGTTCACACTTTGTATTCGCACACGACAAACACTTGTTTTTACATTCAAAACACTTGTACTTTACATTTCGAAGCATTTCCTTCATTTGTATTGTAATCATCGTACGACCGACGCCAGTACCAAGCACATCGCCCCTGATTGGCGACCATAGTGCAGCGACGACATCCCTTGTCGTCCGCAGGTTTTTTCCTCGATTGAGGTTTTTCCTGCGTCATCAAATCCCTTGTCTTGTTTATTTTATTCCCAATCGCACGTCTCGTCGAAAGATCCTTTCTTTAGTTGATTAAGTCCACATCGACCTTAAGTTGTCCCTTTGGTGCGATTTTTGGCATTAACAGGTTTTAAATGACAAGATGACACTGCGATCTGATGAGATATTGTCGTGCGACAGGGCACCATAGTAGACTTATCCCTGTGGAAAAGATATAATATTAGAAGAACGAACCTGTCAAAGGCGCCTGACTGTGGAGTATGTCAGACCATACATGTCTGAACCACCGGTGATGCAATTGACGACTTTTGTATGCTCGGGGGTCGACGGTCGATGGTTACTAGCTGGAGTAGCGTCATCGTCGATGATATCTTTGAGATTTCCTTTTGGGAAGTGATATGCTAGCTCCTTCTTCAGCGCGATGCAATTTTCTGTCGCGTGACCATGATTGACGTGGAAGTCGCACCACTTTGATTTGTCTTTCTTAGCATCGTCCAAGTCAGACTTCTTCGACCACTGGATGGTTGCTTGGGTGGTCTTCAGAGCTTCGACTAAGTCTTTAGCTGACCCTTTGAACCCATAAGAAGAGATCTTGGGGTACATGGGGAATTTAGTCGCGGTTTTAGCTTCTGCTTTCGTCTTGAAACGAACGTTTGAAATCTGACGCGCTGGCTCTATTCTGGATATGGCTTTCGGCTTGAATTCTGGCTTCTTGACACCTAACGGCTTCTTGTCGTCAGTGTGTTTGCGACGAAAGGCTGCATCGTCTTCAACCCTCATATATGCTAAGGTTCGAGCTCGGACGTCTTCGAAAGTCTCTGGGGGATACTTGGTCAGATCGATATATAAACCTGAACTATCGTCTAGACCACGCTTATAAGCTTCGATCGCAGTTTTGATGTCACAATTGCGGATATTGATCATTTCAGTATTGAATCTATTGAAATAACTTCGAATGGACTCATTGGTCTTCTGCACGACATAGTACAGATCACTAGTCTGCTTTTCCATCTTACGACTGCTGGCGAATTGCCGGGAGAATTGGTTGATCAATTCGGCGAACGACCCGATAGATTTGTGTTTGAGATTGATCAGCCACTGGAGAACTGGACCGGTAGAAGTCGCCCCGAAACTCTTGCACATGCATACTTCCTGGTACATGTGTGGAATCGAAATCGTCCACATGAGCTGCTTATACTGCGCGACATGCTCGGTTGGATCGGTCACACCCGAATACTTGGGAGTGAAGGCAGGAATGTTATACTTCTTTGGGACCTCGACGGTGGCGATCTCGTCGATGAAGGGCGATGCCTGATACCCCGAGCGAGGCTCGACGTCGACAGGCACGGCTGCCCCAGGAAACTTGGCGAGCAAGGACAAGACGCGCTCATTCTGGTCTTCTAACATCTTCAAACGCTGGGCGACGGGATCGTTAAGATCAGGATTTGCCCCTGTCGAGGGATTGGTCCCTGGACTAGTGCCATTACCGTGCGACGAACGATTGGTGTCCCCGTTGAACGGAACAAAATATGGCTGCGACCCATAGTGGAATTGCTGCGGTCCATTCTGAAACGATTGCGGCCCATGCTGAAATGGCTGCGATCTCTACTGGAAAGATTGCGATCCTTCCTGGAAAGGTTGCGGACCACTTTGGAATGGCTGGGAAAACGGCTGGGATCCATTCTGAAACGGCTGGGAGCCACCTTGCAATGGTTGGGATCCATTGTTTAAGGGTGGTGGTTGTTAATGCCAAAAATCGCACCTAAGAGACAACTTAAGGTCGATGTGGACTTAAACAACTAAAGAAAGAATCTTTCGACGAGACGTGCGACGAGGAATAAAATAAATGAGACAAGGGATTTGATGACGCAGGAAAAACCTCAATCGAGGAAAAAACCTGCGGACGACAGGGGGTGTCGTCGCTGTACTATGGTCGACAATCAGGGGCGATGTCCTTGGATACTGGTGTCGATCGTACAGAAATTACAATACAAATGAAGGAAATGCTTCGAAATGTAAAGTATAAGTGTTTGAATGTAAAAACAAGTGTTTGTCGTGTGTGAATACAAAGTATAAACTGTTGGTCGAAGGCGGATGTCGTGTGTCGAGAGCGATAACTTGAGCTGTTCTCCGAGTGTTCTTGAGTATTGCTTTGGTTGTTAATCGCCGGATATTCGATATTATGTTCGATGTTTGATGTTCATTGTTCCGTCCCCTGAAATGATGATTGAACTCGGTCTTTATAGTCTTCGGGATCTTTAATTAGCTCATTGATTGCTTCATTTAACATCTATAACGTCTGCAACGGTCTGTAACGGTTGTCGGAGTGAATATCCATGATGATCTTCATCCGTTATGGCTATCGATCGTTGATGGTTGCGTCGGTTATATCCGTTGCTCCTTAATGATTTTGACTCCTGCATTAAACACTTAACAAACGTAACAGTCATGGTTAACGTTAGCTTAGGCCGAGGTTACATAATCTTACGCGATGGTCGTGCGGGACGGGCGACGCTGTGGTCGAGCGTCATGAGGGACGTACGACTTACCTTTTACAGGAGACGACGGATGTTTTCTGGGTTCTTGTCGAGACCTTATCTTAATACAAGATTTGGATTATAACGTGCGTCTTACCTGTTTTGGTCGTAGTCGTACGACGTGATTTTTTGCCCAAACAGTTTGCCCCCAAAATTTGAAAATTGAATGTCAAATTTAAGTTTTAAATTTTGCTTGTCAAACGCTTAGGCTTGTGACCTGGGTTGAGGGACTTACTTGGTTGTCGTGGAACTAGACCGGTTTGCCTTTAACTGAACGAGAAGTTGGAAAGTTGTGACGTCATACTGACGCACGATGATGCTTACCAGCTGTCGATGACAGGTGTCGATGATCCCTGCCGTCATACGAAGGGACGAGAGCACGCGGTGATCATCAAAGGGCTCGACCTGACATGATCGGCTGCATAAATAAAGATTACGATGGATCTTTTCTTGTTTACGTTTTTAGAGGGTTGTGAGCGAAGATTTCTTTAGGGTTTTCTTGTTGATTTTCGTCCGATTAAAACTTGCAAGAATCTTTGACCTAATTTAAGTTTGTCTGAGATCAAATAAGATACGGCCCTTCAGTTTGCGTATGCGTCGCAAGTCTATTGCTAGAAAGCCTAGAAAAAACTGGGATATCTGGGGCCTTTCAGAAGTGCAAATCAATTTAACGGGGCTGGCAATGTCGACAGAGCCTAGAAGCATTATTAAAAATGAAGAAGATCTCGGCGACTTTAGAAGTCTAGCGAGGATTCCCATGGGGATTACCGTAAGTAAGGTTGGCAAGGTTCGACCGGAAATGTGCCCCGAGGGGTACGTTGTTATATACGAATATCCGTTCAAAATAGGCTTTCATTGGCCATATTCGCCTTTAGTCAAAGAGTTCATGTGTGAATTTGATCTTTCGCCGGGGCAACTGATGCCCCAGTTCTGGCGAGTTGTCTTGATCATCGAACGACTTACCTCCAACTGGAATCCGCCGATGAATGTGAGGGACCTTCTGACGGCGTATAAGGTCAAGAGTGACCAGTACCGTCGCTATAGTTTGTTTTCAAGGTTCAAGGGTGATCGTACCCTGGTTTTAAATACCGCTGTCAACGACCGTGGATGGAAGAAGAGGTATGTATTCGTATGGGCGTCGATGTTGGACACTGATAGTGACTGGATTAGGGAGGGTTGGAATATGACGGGTGAGCCTTTGATTGTACGTTTTCATGTTATTCTGCTGCTCGATTGTTTTTTCGACTAATCTTCTTTTTTATGCGTAGATATTGATTTCGATAAGGTAGAGCCAGATGATGCTTCTCGGGCTAAGATCGAAAAGTTCTTGGAATTTAGTACTGAAGACCGGTCGTACGTCACGCGTCATTTGATAGACGAGGATGATGACACCGTTTTTTTGAGCGACAGAGTGAGGATGGGTCGAGAGGAGAAAGAAGAAGAGGGGGATTCTGAGAAGACTAAGGAGGAAGAGAAGAGTGAAGAACCAGAGGTAGAGATAATTGGTAAGTATCCTTTTGTCTTCTTTTCGCTTGACCTGGTCTTTCTCTGTTCTAAATCGTCTAATTTCTTTCTTTTTCCGTACAGGTGAATCTCAAGCGCAGGCGACATCTTCTGTTGCTAGGAAGATGGCCCAAGTCGAAGTAGCTCGCGAGGCGAGGAAGAAGGACGTTTCGACAACTGGGTCGGGGGTCCTGGAAAGAAAAGAGGTCCCGATAGCCGGGTCGGGCCTCTTAAAGAGGACAAAGGTGTCCATTCTGAGGGAACCGTCTTTGAAGACGGGTAACCCATCGAGGGTTGCCTTGTCCAGGAAGGCGAAGGCGTCGGTTCCGTTTGACACGACCGGCGCAAAATCTGTAGATACTGCGCAACTGGCGACGATGTCTCCCGTCGTCCTATCCGGCCCTTCATCGGCCGACAGGGGCAAAAGCGCGCAGAAGGGACCTGTGGGGCAAACGACGGTCAACTTTACGTTGCCGTCGGGTTTTCTGGACGACAATGTCTTGGACGAGACGAAGTTGGTCCCCCATTTGGAAAAATATTTGCTTCCGTCTTTCAGGGAGCGTTTTGACGGGTTTTCTTTCGAGAAGAAAGAGTTCCATGCAGCTGGACTCTTATTCTTGGTAAGTCTTTCTTTCAAGACTTGTCGTTTGTCGTTGTCGTTGTTTACTAATGTCGCTCATGTTATGATCCTTCAGGCGTTCCAAGCTTCCCTGGCATTGCAGGCCGAAACGACGAATATAGAGGTTTCAACGGCTTCTGTTACCAAAGATGAAGATGCAGTGTTAGCTAAAGAGAAAGCCGTTTTGGAGCATGAAGAAGCGATGTCAGTGCGCCTTAACCATGCTCTGGACGAATTGGATGCCTTCAGTCATACAAGAGACGAGATAAACTCGCGTTTGAAAGAGTCCCTGACTTTGATGCGCGACCAGAGAGAGGAGCTGGAGGGGATGAAGGAATCCGTAACCGCGAAGAGGAAGGAAGTCGAGGGAATCAAGGCTAAGGTGATAAATTTGAAGAAGGAGTCTGATGAGTTGAAGGACGAAAATAAGTCTTTCTTTTCGTATGCTCGACTTACTGCGCGTGCGGCAGTTATGCGATGTCACCTGCAGGGCAAGGATCCTCTGGCTTCAGCGTCAGATGAGCTGCGTCTCTTTTATGAGAGAGTCGGGACCGAGAGAGATCTCGACTTGGATGACGAGAAGGAGGTCGAGGAGGAGGTGGCTAGCGAGGGTTTTCGGGATGAGGTATCGGACAAGGTTGTGATCGATGCTCCTCCACAACCTTAGAAAAAATGTATTTGTTTGTTTGTGCTGCTCGACCGCTAGTGGTCGATTATGTACTCGATGGTTTATATAATGAACGCAACTTTTGTTTGAACTTTATGCTTTATCCAAACCATGTTTAATTATGAATTTTAACATAGGACACATAGGAAATCATGCGACTGAGGCATACATTGTAATACGATGAGTATAACAAATATGTGAACACGCGATTTAAGCATTTTCTAAGTTAAGAGACTTAGGGGTAAAATTGTTTAGACTTTGCGATCGTACGATTAGATCATATAATGAGTTTATATCGTATGCCCCTATGGAGGGATGATCAAGTCACAGGCCTGATCATGTATATCGTGCGACCTTGCGAATTTAAAGTCATATAGTAGACTTAGATTATTACTGTTGTGCGATCCTGCGATAAAACAATGTCGAGGATTGGTCGTTGGCTAGCCAACGACCCTCCGATGCTTAAGTCAGTAGTCGTTTGTGAGAAAAATTTGTATGGAAAAGAGTTAGAAATCATACCTTTCTCTTTCATGGGG
Source organism: Saussurea involucrata (assembly GCA_033807775.1). NCBI lineage: Eukaryota > Viridiplantae > Streptophyta > Magnoliopsida > Asterales > Asteraceae > Saussurea > Saussurea involucrata. Next base: position 94,208,564 of record CM066312.1, on the reverse strand, counting down.
TATTGTCCCCCTGTCATTTATTATCCTATTCTTTTTGGAAAGAAAGATAGGTTTTAAATGACAGGACGACACGACGATCCGATGAGATACTGTCTGTGACTGATCATGTCGTCGTACGACAGGGCACCATAGTGACGTTTTCGACTCATTCTCGATCTTCAGGATTCCCAATGGCATAGGGGATTTTAATTGACAACTTTTGCATGCTCGGGAGTCGACGGTCGATGGCTGTTAATAACGACATTATCAATAATATATTTGAGATTACCTTGTGGAACATGATATGCCAATTTCTTCTTGAGTGTGATACAATCATCTGTCGCATGACCATGGTCGACGTGGAAGTCGCACCACTTTGATTTATCCTTCTTAGCATCGTCCAAGTCAGACTTCTTCGGCCACCGGATGGTTGCTTGGGTGGTCTTTAGAGCTTCGACTAAGTCTTTAGCTGACCCTTTGAACCCATAAGAGGAGATCTTGGGGTACACGGGGAATTTAGTCGCGGTTTTAGCTTCTGCCTTCGTCTTGAAACGAACGTTTGAAATTTGACGTGCTGGCTCTATTCTGGATATGGCTTTCGGCTTGAATTCTGGCTTCTTGACACCTAACGACTTCTTGTCGTTAGTGTATTTGCGACGAAAGGCTGCGTCGTCTTCGACCCTCATATATGCTAAGGTTCGAGCTCGGACGTCTTCGAAAGTCTTTGGAGGATACTTGGTCAGATCGATATATAAACCTGAACTATCGTCTAGACCACGCTTATAAGCTTCGATCGCAGTTTTGATGTCACAATTGCGGATACTGATCATTTCGGCATTGAATCTATTGAAATAACTTCGAATAGACTCATTGGTCTTCTGCACGACATAGTACAGATCACTAGTCTGCTTTTCCATCTTACGACTGCTGGCGAATTGCCGGGAGAATAGGTTAACCAATTCGGCGAACGACCCTATAGATTTAGGTTTGAGATTGATAAACCACTGGAGAGATGGACCAGTGAGAGTCGCCCCGAAACTCTTGCACATGCATACTTCCTGGTACATGTGTGGAATTGAGATCGTCCACATGAGCTGCTTATACTGCGCGACATGCTCGGTTGGATCGGTCACACCCGAATACTTGGGAGTGAAGGCAGGAATGTTATATTTCTTTGGGACCTCGACGGTGGCGATCTCGTCGATGAAGGGCGACGCCTGATACCCCGAGCGAGGCTCGACGTCGACAGGCACGGCTGCCCCAGGCAACTTGGCGAGCAAGGCAGGACGCGCTCATTTTAGTCTTCTAACATCTTTAAACGCTGGGCGACGGGATCGTTAAGATCAGGATTTGCCCCTGTCGAGGGATTGGTCCCTGGACTAGTGCCATTACCATGCGACGAACCATTGGTGTCCCTGTTGAACGGAACAAAATATGGCTATGACCCATAGTGGAATTGCTGCGTTCCATTCTGAAACGATTGCGGCCCATGCTGAAATGGCTGCGATCTCTGCTGGAAAGATTGCGATCCTTGCTGGAAAGGTTGCGATCCTTGCTGGAAAGGTTGCAGACCATTTAGGAACGGCTGGGAAAATGGATGGGATCCATTCTGAAACGGTTGGGCGCCACCTTGCAATGGTTGGGATCCATTGTTCAAGGGTGGTGGTCGGATGTGCTGAGGGGGAATCTGCCCAGACTGGGGATTCGGAATGAACGGACCCGACTGCTGATTCTGCATGAATGGATATGGATGCTGATTCTGCGCGGACGGGCCTGGTCCCGGACCTGGATTCTAGATGAATGGTCTAGGACCATTCTGGGATCCAAAAGGATTCCTTAGCCACGCGATTTCTTCAGCTGCTCTGCGATTCTTCTCTACCATTGCATTTAGTTGATTCCTGGCAACCTCGAGCTCCTGATACATCTGAGCGACGGCTTGCTGCGGATTTCCAGGGGTTGCCATTTTCCTGCAACAGAAAATAGAAGAAACTCCAAGAAACTATTAGTAGAATGCACGTTCGTCGAGGATTTTCTCTAGATGTAGTCCCACGGATGGCGCCAAACTGTTAATGCCAAAAATCGCACCAAAGGGACAACTTAAGGTCGATGTGGACTTAAACAACTAAAGAAAGAATCTTTCGACGAGACGTGCGACGAGGAATAAAATAAATGAGACAAGGGATTTGATGACGCAGGAAAAACCTCAATCGAGGAAAAAACCTGCGGACGACAGGGGGTGTCGTCGCTGCACTATGGTCGCCAATCAGGGGTGATGTCCTTGGATACTGGTGTCGATCGTACAGAAATTACAATACAAATGAAGGAAATGCTTCGAAATGTAAAGTACAAGTGTTTGAATGTAAAAACAAGTGTTTGTCGTGTGTGAATACAAAGTATAAACTGTTGGTCGAAGGCGGATGTCGTGTGTCGAGAGCGATAACTTGAGCTGTACTCCGAGTGTTCTTGAGTATTGCTTTGGTTGTTAATCGCCGGATATTCGATATTATGTTCGATGTTTGATGTTCAGTGTTCCGTCCCCTGAAATGATGATTGAACTCGGTCTTTATAGTCTTCGGGAGCTTTAATTAGCTCATTGATTGCTTCATTTAACAGCTATAACGTCTGCAACGGTCTGTAACGGTTGTCGGAGTGAATATCCATGATGATCTTCGTCCGTTACGGCTATCGATCGTTGATGGTTGCGTCGGTTATATCCATTGCTCCTTAATGATTTTGACTCCTGCATTAAACATTTAACAAACGTAACAGTCATGGTTAACGTTAGCTTAGGCCGAGGTTACATAATCTTACGCGATGGTCGTGCGGTACGGGCGACGCTGTGGTCGAGCGTCATGAGGGACGTACGACTTACCTTTTACGGGAGACGACGGAAGTTTTCTGGGTTCTTGTCGAGACCTTATCTTAATACAAGATTTGGATTATAACGTGCGTCTTACTTGTTTTGGTCGTAGTCGTACGACGTGATTTTTTGCCCAAACAGTGGTCGGATGTGCTGAGGGGGAATCTGCCCAGACTGGGGATTCGGAATGAACGGACCCGACTGCTGATTCTGCATAAATGGACCTGGATGCTGATTTTACGCGGACGGGCCTGGCCCCGGACCTGGATTCTGGATGAATGGTCTAGGACCATTCCGGGGTCCAAAAGGATTCCTTAGCCGCACGATCTCTTCAGCCACTCTGCGATTCTGCTCTGCCATTGCATTGAGTTGATTCCTGGCAACCTCGAGCTCCTGATACATCTGAGCGACGGCTTGCTGCGGATTTCCAGGGGCTGCCATTTTTTTGCAACAGAAAACAGAAGAAACTCCAAGAAACTATTAGTAGAATGCACGTTCGTCGAGGATTTTCTCTAGATGTAGTCCCACGGATGGCGCCAAACTGTTAATGCCAAAAATCGCACCAAAGGGACAACTTAAGGTCGATGTGGACTTAATCAACTAAAGAAAGAATCTTTCGACGAGACGTGCGACGAGGAATAAAATAAATGAGACAAGGGATTTGATGACGCAGGAAAAACCTCAATCGAGGAAAAAACCTGCGGACGACAGGGGGTGTCGTCGCTGCACTATGGTCGCCAATCAGGGGCGATGTCCTTGGTACTGGCGTCGGTCGTACGAGGGTTACAATACAGATGAAGGAAATGCTTCGAAATGTAAAGTACAAGTGTTTGAATGTAAAAAACAGTGTTTGTCGTGTGTGAATACAAAGTGTAAACTGTTGGTCGAAGGCTGATGTCGTACGTCGGGAGCGATAACTTGAGCTTTTCTTCGAGCGTTCTTGAGTTCGTAGTGTGGTTCTTGAGCTGGAATGATTGTAGTAGATTACTCTGCAGATGTCCTTCAGATGATCTCCAGATGTTCTCTACTTAGATGTTCGATGTTTCATCCCCTTAAATGAAGATTTGGCTCTAGCTTTATAGTCTTTGGGAGCTTTGATTAGCCCATTGATTGCTTCATTAACAACTTTAATTGTCGCAACGGTCTGTAACGGCTGCCGACGTGATCATCCATAATAGTCTTCGTCCGTTACGAGTAACAGCTTGCATCGGATAACGGCTTGCGTCGGATATAGCCGTTGCTCCTTTAATAGCTTTGACTCCTGCATTAAACACTTAACAAAACGTAACAGTCATGGTTAACGTTAGTTTTGGTCGAAGACGAATGGCTCAATGCGACAGTTATGCAGGACGGGCGTCGCTATGGTCGTACGTCCTAGGAAACTCTCGACTTACCTTTTACGATGGACGACGGACGTTCTGCGGGTCTTGGTCGGGACCTTATATTTATCTAAGATGTCTTTCAAGACGCGCGTCTTACCTTTTCTGGTCGTGGTCGTACGACGTGAATTTTTGCCCAAACACTTGTCAACTCAGGTTTCCTCAAGACAGACTTAAGAGGAAAATTAGTTACGACAATAATAGGATGTGATACAAAATAGTGTCGCAGTTTTTTGGCAGCTGTGATCAGCGATAAAAGCAATTTTTCCATAGAGGAATACTTGGTTTCTGCGTCCAAGAGAGATTTACTTACATAGTAGATCGGCAGTTGCTGCTTTTCATCTTCTCGTGTCAGGACGACACTTACTGCATTAGGACTAACGACCAAATATAGCTGCAAGACCTCATGATCGTGAGGTTTTGACAACAGAGGAGGCGACGTCATGTACTCTTTAAGTTTTTTCAATGCCTGCTCATGACCGTTGGTCCAGTCGAAGCCTCTATTTTTCCTGAGGACATTGTAAAATAGATGGCATTTATCTGAGGATCGAGAGATAAATCTGTTCAAAGTCGCCACCCTACCAGTGAGCCTTTGGACTTCTTGGAAATTTCTCGGAGATTTGATATCGATAATAGCTTTGATCTGGTCGGGGTTGGCCTCGATCCATCGTCGAGTGACCATATAACCCAGGAATTTCCCAGCACTGACACCAAAGGAACATTTCGTCGGGTTGAGCTTCATGCTATACTTTCGAAGGATGTCGAACGACTGCCTTAAATGCTCGACATGGTCGACTGCTTGCTTTGACTTGACGAGCATATCGTCGATATACACTTCCATCGTGTCGCCAAGACGATCTTTGAACATCTTATTCACTAGGCGCTGGTAGGTAGAACCTGCATTTTTTAGTCCAAAAGGCATAACCTTATAACAGTAAATACCTCGGTCTGTCATGAATGCGGTTTTCTCCTGGTCCTCGACGTGCATTAGGATTTGGTTGTATCCAGAATACGCATCCATGAACGTCAATAGTTCATGCCCTGCTGTCGCGTCGACCATGACATCGATATGTGACAGTGGGAACGGATCTTTTGGACAAGCTTTGTTGAGATCTGTAAAATCGATACAGACCCTCCATTTTCCATTTTTCTTCGCCACGACCACGACATTAGCAAGCCAGTCAGGGTATTTTATTTCTCGAATTTTACCTGTCTTGAGGAGGTTGTCGACCTCGTTATTTATCACTTGATTCCTTTCAGGAGCAAATTTTCGCCGCTTTTGCTTGATTGGCTTAAATGACGGGTCGACATTGAGTTTGTGGGAAATGACTCCAGGGTCTATGCCGACCATGTCTTCGTGCGACCAGGCAAAACAATCGGCATGTTCTTGCAAGAAAGATATTAGCTTATTTTTAAGGCAGGAATCGAGGGACGACCCTACGAAGACTTTCTGGTCAGGCTTGCTCTGGTCCAGGATGACTTCCTCTAGGCGATAGTCGTCGACTGCTTCAGGAGCATCTTGTGCATTCTCAGGCTCCCCATGCATCTGTGCAATGATCTGCTCTGGGATTACATTACCCTCCATTTTGCTGAAACAGAAAAGAGGGAACTCCAAGAAACCGTTAGTAAAACGCACGTTTGTCGAATATTTTCTCTAGATGAGGTTCCACGGATGGCGCCAAACTGTTAATGCCAAAAATCGTCCAAAAGGATAACTTAAGGTTGATTGTGGAATTTAACAACTAAAGAAGGGAATCTTTTGACAAAGCGTGTGACAAAGACAGAAATGTAAATGAGACAAAGAATTTGGTGACGCGGGAAAAACCTCAACGAGGAAAAAACCCGCGAACGACAAGGATGATGTCGTCGCTGCACTATGGTCGCCAAACAGGGGCGATATCCTTATGTTTCGGGTGTCGATCGTACAATGATTACAATACAAATGAAAGAAAGACTTTTAATGTAAAGTAACAAGTGTTTAGAAGGTAAAAACAATGTGCGTCGTGTGTAAAAGCAAAGTGTCGTGTGTGAATGTCGTGCGTCGAGAGCGATTCTTCGAGAGAGAATTCCTTGCTTCGAGTGTTCTTTAGAGCTCAAATGATTGTGAGAGATTGTGTCATCCCCTAAATGATGATTGAGCCTTCGCTTTTATAGTCTTCGAGAGCCTTGAATGACTTCATAAAGACTTCTGATAACGGTCGTAACAGTCACTGGCTTTAATGCTCATAACTGTCTCGGTCGATTATAGTCGTTGATCATCAATGCCATTAATTCCTGTATTTAAACACTGAAAAAGTAACGGTAATATCGCATGTTAGTTGGTCGAGGTCGCATGGTTCTATACGACGATCGTATGAGCTAGACGACATCGTGGTCGAGTGTCGTGAGGTAGATAACTTTCAATTTCAACTTTGGTCAGGGGATAAAGTAATATCATTTTACTTTATCATGGAAAAGTGAAATAAGTGTTTTCCTTACCTTGATCGTGGTCGAGACTGGTGACGTTTTACCCAAACAAAAAGAGGGTCACATACCGCTAGACCAAAGGCCCTTTGGTAAAAGAAAATGACATTCTCAAGAAGTAGAAACCAAACAAAGGGCAAAGGACAAAATCACAATATATCTACACTTATTTATGTCATGTATGTCATAAATATAACATAGGACTTGTTTATGTCATGTATTAGTTAATAAAATTTGAATTATCATAATATATATACATATATATATATAACAAAACAAAAGAAAAACACAAAAACTATAATAAACTTAATTAAATATCAAAAATAGAAAACGACCAAAAAATAACAAAGGACAAGAAATTAAATAAAAAGGGACAAGAATAAGAAAGAAAATGATGAATACAAAGAAACAAGTTGCATTTAATACGCCAAGCACTAGAAGTCTACAACAAATATATGATCTTCTTTATAACTCAATGTAAATACATATAAATATCACATTTTTAGTGCATAAAATTAGTTCAAACTTCAAAAATATAAAATATAAAATAACTACATGACAAAGTCATATTTTTTTTTAAAATTTAAATGATCAATTTCCTAAACTTTTATAATTGAAATAATTAATTATTGAACTTATCATTTTAAATAGTTAAATCCCTAAATTATTTTTTATTAATAGGTAAACCAAATGAACTTCTAGATAAACTAAAAAATAATCTAATTTACTCTTGAGTTATGGAGAACGGACGGCGGTGGGGAACAAGAAGAAGAAATATTGTTGGATGTAAGGGATTTAAATATTGACGTAAACTTGAAAATAATAAAAACTGGTTTATGTTTTTCTTACTTGAAAACTTTCATAGCTGGTTACATGCATATTCTTTTTCGGTTTTAAATCAAAATAATGTAGGTAACTAGTTTTCAAAAGTTTATTAATTAATTTATTAAAAAAATAAATTCAAGTATTTAATCATCTAAAATAAAATAAAAATTATTTATTTATTCAAGAAAAAGTTTTAGAAACTTGACCATTTAAAAAAAGAAAAGTCATTGGTTTTTTCAAAACTTTCTTTTTATAAAAATAAAATAACTTGCATGGTTGATAATTACATGTTAAAAATAAAGATAAAAATAAATCAAATGGCCGACGATTTATTAATTAATACAAGGGTGTTACCTTCCACACTTTAGGGCAATTCGAAAACGCCCCCAACTCCAGAGAACTTAGAGAGAATAAAGAGTTTGAACAAATTTGGCTGCCCTCTCCAGCCTCCTCCATTTGATATATATTAAATACAAATGTTTATCCAAAAGGTTTAACCAAATCCACTCCTACATTTAAGTACTAACCTAACATTAAATAAAATAGATAACCTAACATTAAATAAAATAGAAAATATATTGCATCTCCCTGTGCCACCTGTTATCCGTTAAGCACAAAGTCATTGAGCCATGTTGGACTCTTCTTTTCTCTTATTGATCTTCTCTTATCCTCAGTTATGTCCTCCAGTTTCGTATCAATTTGCTCCTCGTCCGAGAAAACGACCTTGCCCTCAAGGTCGAAGTGAGGATAAAGTCGAGTAAACTCCGACAACGAGATCCATGAGGAATCTTCCACAGGTAAGCCTTCCCATTGAACCAGAACTTGTGGTTCCACACAGCTATCTTTGATGAGACGATGCGTTTGTATAATCGCAATAGGAGACACTAAAGGTTGTCCATCCACGGCAAGTGAAGGTAGGGTTGGTGGATGAAAGGCCAGATTTTCCCGAAATAGTTTGAGCCGAGAAACGTGAAATGTTAGATGGATCTTAGAACCCGTAGGTAGATCAAGCTTATAGGCTACTGGTCCAACCCGAGCCAGCACCGAAAATGGGCCATAAAAACGACGATTCAACTTTGAGTAAGGTTGGTTCGCACAAGAAGTTTGACGATACGGCTACAATTTTACCAACACTCGGTCTCCAACTTCAAAATTTACGTCTCGCCTCTTTCGATCCACCATCTGTTTCATCCTATTTCTGGTTTCCTCCAACGTTTTCTTGATTTGGCGAAGGATATTATCACGTTGATGGAGAAGAGTGTCTACGGCCTCTACGTTAGATGGTATCCCAGTGTACGGAATCACTGCTGGGGGGCACATCCATACACCACCTGAAAAGGCGATAAGCCAATAGAAGAATGGTATGAAGAATTGTATGAGAACTCTGCCCAAGGTAAGTATTGCAACCAAGTACTTGGGGCGTCCATTGCATAACAACGGAGAAATTGCTCGAGTCCACGATTAGTTACTTCAGTTTGCCCATCCGACTATGGATGATAAGCAGTACTAAATTGGAGTTTGGTACCGCTGAGACGAAATAGTTCTCGCCAAAAATGACTCATGAACACACGGTCCCGGTCAGACACAATAGACTTTGGAATGCCGTGGAGACGACAAATTTTGGCCACAAAAAGAGCAGCAACTTTGTTGGCCGTAAATTGACTTGGCAGAGCCAAAAAATGGGCCTACTTTGAGAGACGATCCACAACCACCATGATTACCGTTTTTCCTCCCAAAGGTGGAAGGCCAATAATAAAATCCATGGATAATTCTTCCCAAATGGCAGTGGGAATTGGTAATGGTTGCAACAATCCGGCTGGAGTCATTGTTTGGTATTTTGTAACTTGACAAACCGGACAAGTGTGAACAAACTCCTGCACATCGTGCTTCAATTGTGGCCAGACGTAATGGTCAGCGACGCGACGCCAAGTTTTGGATACGCCCCCATGTCCACCAGACGAAGAAGAGTGAAATTCGAATAGAATTCGGGTTTTGAGGGTGGAAGTGGAAGGCAACACAATTTTCCCGTCTTGATACAAGAGGCCCTCACGATAGGTATATTGTTGATAATCCCATGGGGTCAAAGTAATAGACTGAATTAACTGTTGCAGATCGGCGTCACTATGAGTTTCTGCTCGAATTTCATCAAGTAACGTCGTGGACGATGTAGATAACATATGCAAAGTGGTCGCAACCGGATTGGGGTTAGCCTCCGGTTCACCTTGGCGGGACAAGGCATCTGCCACTTTATTAGAACTCCCTGGGTTGTACTCAATTGAGTAGTCAAACCCCAACAATTTTACCAAGAAACTATGTTGCTCTGGTGTCTGAATAACCTGACTCATCAATTCCTTAATGCTTCGTTGATCGGTACGGATAGTAAAACGGCTCCCCAACAAATACTGATGCCACTTGGCTACCGCTTCTGTGATAGCAAAAAGTTCTCGAACATAAGTTGAGGCATGTTGCATTTTGAAGTTTAGTTTCTTACTGAAGTAAACAATTGGGTGGCCTTCTTGTAAGAGAACAACCCCAATTCCCATACCGGAAGCATCTGTTTCAATAGTAAAAGGCTTGGAAAATTTTGGCAGAGCCAAAACCGGTGGTTGAGTCAATGACGACTTCAGTTGCTCGAAGGCAGTTCCGGCTTCAGGTGACCACTTAAACCCATCCTTCTATAGTAGGGAAGTGAGTGGGCCGACAATTTGTGCAAACCCACGGACAAAGCGTCGATAATATCCAGCTAGGCCCAAGAAGCTGCGAAGTTGTTTAACTGATGTCGGAGTTGGCCAAGTAAGTATTGATTCAATCTTTTCTCTTTCTGGTTCAACACCTTGACCGTGAAATACATGACCCAAATAATGCACCCGCGATTTACCAAAAGCGCACTTGGACATCTTAGCATAGACATGGTTGGATTGAAGGCAACTCAAAACTTCTCGCAAGTGTCGTAAGTGATCGTCCATGGACTGACTGTAGATCAATATGTCATCAAAGAAGACGATCACAAATCTTCGTAGATACGGTTTTAATATGGAATTCATGGCACTTTGAAATGTGGCAGGGGCGTTTGTAAGCCCAAAGGGCATCAGGACAAATTCATAATGACCTTCGTGAGTTCAGAATGCCGTTTTGTGGATATCTTGAGGAGCCATGCGAATTTGATGGTAGCCGACACGTAGATCCAACTTGGAGAATATAGTAGCACCGAATAATTCATCCAACATCTTGTCTACCGTTGGAATAGGGAAGCGATTCGGAATGGTAGCTTGGTTGAGAGCACGATAATCAACACAAAATCTCCAAGTCCCGTCTTTCTTTTTAACGAGAAGTACTGGGGATGAATAGGGGTTGTGACTTGGCCGAATAATTCCAGCAGCCAGCATTTCAGAAACCAGCCGTTCTATTTCTTGCTTCTGAAAATGTGGTTAACGGTATGATCGAACATGAATTGGTTTCGTGTCCGGGGTGAGCACAATTGTGTGATCCATTGGTCGCCTAGGGGGAAGATCTGTAGGTTGAGCAAAGACCTCACTGAATTCATCAAGAACCCTTTGAATATCTACATTAACATCCCCATCGTTTGGATTAGACTGATCGGGGCATAAAGTAAACAACTGGAAATAGGAAGAAATGGCATCTGCTGCAGTCAATCGGAGGAGTTGGTTAAAATGAATGGGTGTCGGGGAGGATGATGATTCACCACAAAGAGTGATTGTGTGTCCCATCCGATCAAACTTCATAGTGAGATCCTTATAATTAGTAAGAATATGCCCCAACAATTCTAGCCATTGGACCCCAAGCACAATATCAGCACCCTGAATCGGTAATACGTATAAATCGACATAAAAAATATGCTCTTGTAATCGGAGAGGGACCTTGGAACACCATCCCGAACACTGAAGTGTCTCCCCATTGCCGACTAGAACCTGGAAACGAGGTCCAGGAGCAATCGGTAGCTTGAGAAATCGAGCTAAGCGTTCCTGGATAAAATTATGAGTCGATCCTCCATCAATCAATACTTGAATCTCATTGTTCTGCAAGTACCCTCGAAGACGTAAAGTACTCGGGTTAGGTTGCCCTGCCATTGCAAGCAGACTAATGGCAGGACGACTCAGTTCAGTGCCCCCATCTAGTCCTTGGTTCTCCAAAGTAAGGAATGAAGGGTCGCTCGCCGAATCGGATTCTGAATCTTCCACCTGCAGGAGAACAAACATTTTTCCTTTGCAAACATGGCCTTTGTGGAACTTCTCATCACAGTTATAACATAAGCCTTTCTCACGTCGCTCTATCATCTGGGCTGCTGTCAATCGACGAATTGGAATTGTATTTTTCGGTAACGATTGAGTTGAAGGGGGCGTAGAAATCAAGGGCGGTAGAGGTTTTGGTTGAATTGTAAGTGATCGAGGGGGTAAGGAGCGTGACAGAGTGTCATTGAATTTACCCTCTATCATCTTAGCTAGACTTACCGCTTGTAATAGTGACTTAGGTTGATGAATGCGAACCTCACGTTGAATATCTGGACGCAACCCTGATTCAAAACAACTTTGTAAAAAGGTCGCATCGGCTCCCATCACACGAGTAGACAGATCCTCAAAGCGATCATAATATTCTGTCACCGAAGAAGTCTGTGTTAACTTGACCAATTCACCCTTGAGATCACGATAGTCGGAAGGACCAAACCTTTGTAACAGGGCGGACAAGAATATAGGCCAGGAAGATAACTGCTTCGTCTGGAACATCCAACGAAACCATGTTCGAGCGGGGCCGTCCATGTGGAACGATACTAATTGAAGACGTTTCTCGTCGGGGAGGTTATGGAAACGAAAAAATTGTTCGGACGCAAAAATCCAAGTATGGGGATCAGAACCATCAAAACGAGGAACATCTAATCGAATATTACGAAAGGGATTTGAGGCTTGCGAATCAGAATTTACCAGATTAGTGTCTCTTTTAGAGGAGTCGAACTGTTCTGGGTCTTCTGATTTAAGCAGAATGGTCTGGTCCAATTTAGCCTCCATTGTAGTGAGCTTTAGATTGAGATCTTTTAATAAATCAGCAATGGAATGAATCTGGTCGTCATGGTTTTTCAGACGAGAAAGACAATCCTCCATTTGTTTGGCAGCACGAGTTCCTTCAGCCATGGAGGGAGAGAATATCTCTCAATGAAAGCACCAAATGTTACCTTCCACACTTTAGGGCAATTCGAGAACGCCCCCAACTCCAGAGAACTTAGAGAGAATAAAGAGTTTGAACAAATTTGGCTGCCCTCTCCAGCCTCCTCTATTCGATATATATATTAAACACAAATGTTTATCCAAAAGGTTTAACCAAATCCACTCCTACATTTAAGTACTAACCTAACATTAAATAAAATAGATAACCTAACATTAAATAAAATAGAAAATATATTGCATCTCCTTGTGCCACCTGTTATCCTATCCGTTAAGCACAAAGTCATTGTGCCATGTTGGACTCTTCTTTTCTCTTATTGATCTTCTCTTATCCTCAGTTATGTCCTCCAGTTTCGTATCAAAGGGCAATCACCTCCATGACTGAAGTTTCATAGCAAGTACGGTGAATAGCACAGTCGTGTTAGTAAAAGAATTTGTAAATTAGAATAAAAGAATTCAAAATCTCTAAAAAAGATTGCATTCAACTCCAACAACTATGCTATTTTAGTAATTCTAGTATTAATTATCTTATTAAAATATTCAATTTATTTGATTATATTATTAAAATATTAAATATATGAAAAGTTGGGAGATGGAAATTTTACTTTTGGGGGGTAATGATTCGTTTTGGGAAGAAACCATCTATTTAGAGAAATCTCTAAATTTAGAGATTTTTACAATCTCTCTCCTCCTTTCTCTATTTTAGATAGCATAGCTGTTGGAACAACACAAATGCTAAAATTCCACTTTTTCTATTTTATCATAGCTGTTGGAGATGCTCTTAATATTCACAATCACGATGACAGTCCTAGGGAGTTTCAAGGATAGCTAGGGATTATTATGGATGGATACGTTAATTGTCTTTACTTCTATAAAAGGTTATCAGGTTGATTATATTATCGGATGTACATGTTAAAGACTTAGAATCTTACTCGGTAAAAGCGATTGAAAGATTGAGAGTTTTACTTGATAAATAAGGGCGACGACTCTTACGTGATTAGTGTTGATAAATTACTAACGAGCAGTGGCGGATGTATAGTGTGGTTAGTGGGGGGATGGGACCCCACTAAAAATAATTTTTTTGAAATTTTAGGGTTAAAAATACAGATTTTTTAACTTTTTAACCTCATGTTCCCCCAGTAGGTTTTCGTCCGGGACTCCATCAACAAAGAAAATGTTTCTAAATCAACCAAAAAACCAAAACTACTCTCGAAATCTACTAAAAAATCCCTCAAAATCGACAAAAAAACTTAAAAATCTCTTAAAATTTACCAAAAAAACCCTCGAAACATTGGATTTAGACTAAAAATATATCGGATAATTTTACGGACATTTAAACTACCTTAAACGGGACTCCAGTAGGAAAAATTCTTGAATCCGCCATTGCTAACGAGTAAATATTTGGGTAAACGACACCAATTTCTCGTTTGAGAATGGATGAATAACATTTATTACCAATTCGTTTGATATAGCTTGATTTGTAAATCAACTAATAAAATGCAAAAGGATAATGCATTTGATAGATATGTACACGCAAAACTAAAACATGGAAAAGTTAACGGGTGTGATGGTTATTTTCATGCATTTATGACAAATATAGTTTTTGTATTTTTAAGTAAGGAAATTAATTAAAATAGTTATTTTATACATGTGGTTTAATTTCTTAGTCACATTTTCTGCAAGTTTATTCAAAAACACCAAAAAAGAATTAAAATTTGATCAATTTTACTTAAAAAAAATTTGGGTCCGCTATATACAATATATATATATATATATTGGAAAATCGATCATATTTTATTTTAAGTAGGTCTGCAATTACGGATCTATTTTTGCAAACCTGGTGCTATTTTGATAACTTTCCTCCTCGAAATTCTGCACTAAGGGAAGAGATGAGGGTAGCGTCTCTTCATGTCCCCCTCGGCTTCCCAAGTCACATTGGCGCCTCGATGATGTTTCCATTGGACCTTCACCATATTTACTTCCTTGTGACGAAGCTTCTTCGTCTCCCTTTCCAAAATAGCTTCCGGTTCTTCCACACATAGGTTGTTGTCCACACGGATTTCCGATAACGGGATGACATTTTCTTCTTCCGCCAAACACTTCTGCATGTAGCACACATGAAACGTAGGATGGATTCTGCTCATCTCGGGCGGTAGCTCTAGCTTGTAGGCTTGTAATCCCACGCGCTCGATAACGGGGAAAGGACCAAGGAAAAGGGGACTAAGCTTTCCACGCTTCCCGAATCTAATGATTCCGTTCCACAGGGAAACCTTCAACATCACGCGATCACCCACTTTGAACTCAACTAGTTGTCTTTTCTTGTCGGCGTAACTCTTTTGACGATCTTGTGCCGCTTTCAAACGCTCCCGGATACCTTTCACTTTATCTGCCATTTCTTGCACAACTTCTGGTCCGACAAATTGTTTCTCGCCCGCCTCGAGCCAACAAACTGGTGTTCTATATTTCCGCCCATACAAGACTTCAAACGATGCCACACCAAGGCTTGAATGATAATTGTTGTTGTAAGTGAACTCCACCAATGGGAGATGAGAGTCCCAATTTCCCCTAAAATCGATAAAACACGACCTCAACATATCTTCCAAGGTTTGGATGGTCCGTTCACTCTTCCCGTCCGTTTGAGGGTGATATGCCATACTCAGCTTTACTTTCATTCCAAACTCCCTTTGAAAAGCATTCCAAAAGTGGGCAGTAAAATGGCTATCCCGGTCGGATACAATAGACAATGGCACTCCGTGCCTCGAAACCACTTCGTTGATATACAACCTTGCCAGTTTGTCCAATGGCAACGTTTCTCTCATAGCCAAGAAGTGAGCGCTTTTGGTCATTCGATCCACTATCACCCAAATGGTGTCGTGACCTCTCAACGTCCTTGGTAATTTCGTCACGAAGTCCATTGTAATGTGATCCCATTTCCACTCCGGTATTTCTAGTGATTGCAGACTACCATGCTCGGCTTTCACTAGCGAACACGTGATACACTTTTCCACGACACCGGCCACATCAAGCTTCATGACTGGCCACCAGTAGTTCAACTTCAAATCTCTATACATTTTGGTGCTTCCGGGATGTATAGAGTACTTTGACTTGTGGGCATCTTCCATGAGCAACTCTCGGCACCCTCCGATCTTAGGTACCCAAATTCGCCCTTGGAAAAGTTTCAATCCTCTACAATCTTTCGTCAATAGAAGATGTCGCTTCACCATAGATTCTTCCTTAAGATTCGCTTCGAGCAATGCTTCGGTTTACGCGATCTTGATCATGTCCATCAAGCTCGAGATAATCTCAATCCTTGCCAACGACGTTTGAACCTTTCCACTATATTCTTTCCGACTCAAAGCTTCCGCTACCACGTTCGCCCTGCCCGGATGATATAGTAGTTCACAGTCATAGTCCTTAAGCAACTCTAGCCACCTTCGTTGGCGCATATTCAACTCCTTTTGATCAAAGACGTACTTCAAGCTTTTATGATCGGTGTAAAGCGTGCATTTCGTACCATAACAGTAGTGTCGCCATAACTTCAAGGCTGAAACGCCCAAAATCCAGGACAAATTTAAACCTTAAAATTAATCAAAGTTAACCATAATTTCATCCAAACTTTCATATATAAATGGAGAATTAGCTATGAGGGTTCACATATACAAATTGAACTTATCAAAACAACATGCTAATCTAATCCTAAACATTAAGATCAGATTATACTAGTTGTTTAGACCATTCACCAAAACATCCTCGTATATGCTAACTTCTCCATTCATCACCAAAGGTTGAGTATCAGAAATCACTCGTCCCTCATCCTGCTATTACTTCCCCGAGCTCGTACCTGGTAAGAAAACTTAATTTGAAACGATTAGGCTTACGCCTAGTGAGAACATCCATTTTCAAATTAAAACTTATAAGCTTTGGAAACCAATGTAAACAAAGCGTATAAACAAACCTGGTTTGCCATCATTCTTACCGTACATATAAACATCTTGTGATGACGGGAAAATGCCTGATTCCATGAATATGACTAACACTCAGTAAGTCATATCATCACGTTCGAGAGCCTACTACGAATCATCATAGATTCTAGATCATTGCTCATGTTCAAGAAATTACAATTTACTTTATGCTTATTTCTTGGAGTAGAAGTAGAGATTACAATTTACTTTATGCCTATCTCTTACCTTCCCATAGAAATCAGGAATTATGATTAACTCTCGTCTATTCCTAGATTTCTCATCACAATACGAAATGGGAATTACAATTTACTTTATGCCTATTCCACGTTTCACATCATAATACGAAATGGGAATTACAATTTACATTATGCCTATTCCTCATTTCTCATCACCTTACAAAATGGGAATTACAATTTACTTTATGCCTGTTCCTCATTTCAGGTCAACGGGAATTACAATTTACTTTATGCCTATTCCACGTTAATAAATAATGTCAGTGCCTATGGATCCATTACACTTACTAGCATACGTGCATATTTACTCGAACGCACAACACATTTCATATCATATTCTCAAAGCTAATAATCCCAAATAATCTATCATACCCGTATTCTCAATTGTCCGTCTTCGGCGACTTAGCACGGGGGTTCCGCTACCCGGTTAGCGGATGAGGTCAAGGGGCAACGCCCTTGCGGGGTCTGGGCAGCGCCCTCCAATCGAAACCGGATCCCAATCGAAACCGAAACTCAACACTGGGACTTTGATACCGGGACTCGATCTGCACATCGATTTTCAATACAATTTCTACGAACCAGTCGAGATATCTTCCTAAACCAGTAATCAAAGTTTACCAATACCATTTCTAAACTCAAATCGTTCATAAATTAGATGGTATCACTTAAAATTTAACAAAGAGATGAACTCACCTGTAATCACGAAACTTGACGAACTCAATCCGGAATCCAAACTTCAGACTAGACTTTCTTTCACAAATCGGAACCTAATTACAGAATAGATTTGCTTTGAGACAACAAATCTTCAGGAATTAAATTGCACGAATGGGATGAATTTCTTACCAAATCGATCTTGCAATCCCACTCTCTGCTTGACCGACTTCACAAAATAGGATTGAGATTTCTTATCACTTTCAACCGACTCCAACTTTAAATACCAAACAACTTTCAACAAATTACCAATTCAACCCTAAAGTTTACAATTTGATAATTAGTCCAAAACTTTGACTTAATTACATTTCGACCCCATTCATATTAAATATAATATAATGGAATTTCGAGGTGTTACAAGGCAAACACGATCGCCGCCAACTCGAGGTCGTGAGTTGGGTAATTCTTTTCGTGCTCTTTCAACTGCCTCGATGCATACGCTATCACCTTTCCTCTTTGCATCAAAACACAACCTAAACTCATCTTGGATGCATCACTATAAACGACGAAGTCTTCCATTCCTTCGGGTAAGGATAAGATTGGAGCTTCATAAAGTTTTCGTTGTAAAGTCCGAAATGCTTCCTCTTGCGTGCTAGTCCAAACGAATTTCACATTCTTTTGAGTTAATGTCGTTAGTGACGAAGCAATCTTGGAGAAATCTTGGATGAATCTTCGATAGTACCCGGCTAGACCTAAAAGCTTCGAATCTCTGTAGGACTCTTTAGAGGCTCCCAATTCATCATTGCCTAAACCTTTGCGGGATCCACGTTCACCCCTTCTCGGGTCACCACATGCCCTAGAAATTGCACTTCCAGCAACCAAAACTCACACTTAGAGAACTTAGCGTACAACTTCTCCTGCCTTAGCACTTGCAACACTTCCCTAAGGTGTTGCTCATGTTCCGCCTCGTCTTTGGAGTACACTAAGATATCATCAATGAACACGATTACTGACTTATCCAAGAATGGTCGACACACTCGGTTTATCAGGTCCATAAAAACTGTCGGCGCGTTCGTTAAACCAAATGGCATGACTAAGAACTCGTAGTGCGCATACCGAGTCCTAAATGCCGTCTTCGAGACGTCTTCCTCTGTAACTTTCACTTGGTTGTAACCGGATCGAAGGTCAATCTTGGAGAAGCATCCGACTCCTTGAATTTGATCAAAAAGGTCGTCTATACGAGGAAGGGGATACATGTTCTTCACGGTTACCTTGTTCAATTCTCGGTAGTCAATACACATCCGCATTGACCCGTTCTTCTTTTTGACGAAGAGCGCCGGAGCTCCCCAAGGCGATGAGCTCGGTCTTACGAAACCCTTCTCTAGGAGCTCTTGTAGTTGTGTCATCATCTCTTGCATTTCTGTCGGTGCAAGACGGTACAGTGCTCGGGCTATTGGTGTCGCTACCGGGATCAAGTCGATCTTGAACTCCACTTGACGGTTGGGTGGCAAACCTGGCAGATCATCGGGGAAAACATCCGGATACTCGCTGACGACTCTTACATCTTCTACTTTCTTCTTCTCTGCCTTGGGATCCACCACATAAGCTAGGAATGATGTGTACTTCTTCATTCGGCACTTCCTTGCCTTGATGGCAGAGATGATATCCACTTCGCCTTTACGCTTCTCTCCGTATACTAGGACAAAATCCCCACTTAGTAGAGGTATCCGTATAAGTTTCTTTGAGCATAAAATTTTCTCTTTGTGTTTTGCCAACCAATCCATCCCAACAACTATGTCAAAACTCCCAATGGCCATGGGTAGTAGGTCCGCTTCAAAAGTTTTGCCACTGATCTCTAGGCGACACCTTTCCATGATCTCCCGCAAAACCACTTATTCCCCATTTGCTACCTCTATGACTAAAGCTTCACGTAGAATACTAGTAGGCACGTCTAAGGACTTGCAAAATTCTAACGACAGGAAAGAACAATTCGCACCTGAATCAAACAATACTCTAGCGGGTAAATAGTTGAATAAGAACATGCCCGACACCACATCGGCGGTTTCCTTCGCTTCCTCCTTCGTCATCTGAAAGGCCCTCCCTTGTGCCTTGGGAATGGACTCCCTTCTTGGTTGAATTCCCGAACCGGTCCCTCTTGTATCCCCTTTCAGCTTGGGGCACTCCCGCTTCACTTGCCCAATCTCTTTACACTCAAAACAAACTGTCCCCTTGATATGGCACTCGGGACTAGTGTGCCCCGCCTTTCCGCACTTGAAGCATGTAACCTGACCAGAATTGCAAGAACCAACGTGCTTGCTCTTGCACTTAGGACACCACATCGCCTCTCGACGATTGTCCCCTCATATACCACTTAGTTGAAACCTCGACTTTTTGAACGAATTTTGTGGGTTCTCCCACTTCCTTTTTTCTCCAACCCTTGTTTTCTCCTCTTTGTCTCTTGCGTAGACCCATTCCATAACATTGGCTTCTTTGATCGTCTCTCGAAGATTAGTAGTTTTGGAGTTACGGACCATTGCCATCATGTCCGTAGGTAAACCCTTCAAATATGCCTTCATCTTTACCTTCTCAGTTGGGGCCACGTGCCCCACAAGGTTCAACTTCTCCATGAAGAGTCGGGTATACTCCATCAACGACAAATTTCCTTTCTTGATCGACCAGAACTCTTCTTCAATCAAATCCATCTCTTTATTGTTGCAGTACTCTTCTAAGATCTTTCTCTTGAAAGCCGCCCAAGCCATCTTGGCCAAAACTGAAGCTTCCGGGGTGGATGTGTAGATGTTCCACCAAGTTAAAGATGAAATTCTGAGCATTTGAGAACCAAACTTTACCTTCTGATTTTCTTCACAGTCACAAACCCTGAAGGCTTGCTCAATTTCCAGAATCCAATTCATGCATGCTACCGGATTATCAGAACCGGCAAACTCAGGTGGTTTACAACATAGGAATGTTTTGTAAGAGCAACTTCTTCCTTGAGGTCTCGTCTCTAAGGTTTTCAACCCATCGGTCCGAATCTAATCACCGGTGCCCCCCGAACCCAGCTACGAACACACTCTCTTCGATTTGTTTCATGACGGTGCGGGTTGGCATCCCTATCCTCCAGGAGTTTCATGAACAACTCTTGTTGCTTTACCATGGTATCGTTCATGGCCCGCATCATATCCATCATTTGAGTTTGGGGAGTTATTTCCGTTATAATCGGGTTGGCGGAGGCAATGTTTGTCCTTGGAATTTGTTCCACTCTCCCACTCAACAGTGGTGGGATGGGAGGTGGCAAAGTTGATGCATTAACGTTTGATTGATCGGCCGTGGACTCAGTCACGACGTTTCCTTCCGGTGAAGACATCGGTCTACTCCACGTGTTTACCATTTCTGTCAGTCACATTCAAGAATAACGATGAGAAAGTAGACTACGAGATTACACATAAAGAAACGTACTAGCACAATCATCGATCATCATAATCATAGCAATCAAGCATGCTCACGTAACAATATATTCATAATAGCAGTAGCTAATTGAAATTATGAACGTACTACACATAAGAATTCTCGTTACCACTTTCATAACTCACAATAATGTAATTTCCGTCGAATCCGAACGTCCCATCTTAATGTTTCTACCCAATTTCCTCACTTTTCATAGCTTATTAGTCTCAGCTTAAGTCTAGGCATCACACTAGCATACCTAGTTCACTTAAACTAGAGCTCTGATACCAACTTGTAACACCCTAAAATTTAGACATTAAATATAGGGAATTCCAGGAAAATGGGTAAAATAAAATTTCATAAATTAAGCCAACTAAAACCCTTGATACAACGGGATAGTTTGGACAAGGTATAAATTAACGAGTATTGAGACATAATACACAACAACCTATTAATCTAGAATCAAAGTAAGCTAGATTAATCCGGGTGTCACTATATCTCCAAAAAGTCTCTCATCTCGATTCCCAAAAATCCCGACACTCCAAGCTCCTAAGCATGGTCGACAAAAATCAATACGTCAAAGACGCACGACTGGTGGAACCTGAAACCACAATATACAACACCACAAGTGTTAGACCGGAAATCTAGCGAGTATGAGTAGCTTCACAATATTAAATAAGTAAACGATATTGCAAGTCAACCAATGTTACCGGAACCGTGCGGTAGCAAATAACCACCATTTGATTTCCGTCAAGTGGCTTAACCTGAGCATAAAACATACATGGGAGAAATGTTCCCGAAATATGGGGGAGACCCGTTACCATCGGGGTAACGAGAAAACATGACATGGAGTCACCCGTGATGTTATTTGGAGTGCACCTCAAGTCCCGGTTTTAGTTCCCATGTCATTAAGACATCACAACCTCAAACCATCTTTTAATGCATTTACTGCCTACTCCGTCGAGTTACACCTTAAGGACTTAGGGGACCATATTGCATCTCTAAGCTAGACGAGTTACACCTCAAGGACCTCAAGTCCCCTATTGCCTACTCTCTGGTGACCCGTTATGGCCAACAATTTATACCAACAATCAATACAAGTCTACGTCCTCGTGTACGAGGAGTTAGATACCAAGCTACCATATATAGACATGGCCAAATGGGCCGGCCCGACCCAAGCCTGATGGGGGCCCAATGTAACGACCCGGTTTCCCAAACATACAACAAATAACATACATTGCATAACTTCATTACATTCATAATAAAAGGTACATCACAAACCAAGTACGGTCTCAATAGTCTTGACATTACAAAACATATAAAAGCTTCCTAATCAACATCCGTCAAAAGCTTCCTACACTTCATCCTCTCCTGCCGATCCTTAACCTGGAAAACATATTTTTGAAAACAAAATGAGGGTTAGACCAAACGGGTCTAGTGAGTTAATCCCGGTCCTTTCCAAAATCAATATAAAACTCTTTTCACATAATACTTTGTATCAAAATAGTTTACATAAAACCTTTCGTATAAGCACGCATATACCACACGTATATAAATACCACATTAGGACTCGTGCACCGTGTATCTCTCCTCGTCTCATCTTCTTTCCCCTGGCCACATTAGTCGGTAGCAAGCCAACTAATCATCGTCACCGTACAATACAGTCGACTCCACTGTAATTACATACAGCCCCGCTGCAATTACCTACAGCTCCACTGCCATTTCATGCAGCCCCGCTGTATTTCCATACAGCCCCGCCGAACAATAATTCGGCTCACTTATACTCGTTTCGTGCAATATAACCATAACATATATCTCAATATATTATCAATCATGTACACCATACATATAAGCACATTAATCACTAATTATCACATTCCCAAACCATACGTATGTATTCCAGTTGAAAATACTTTTAAAGTAAAACTCACCTTGAATGCTTAAAATACGCTTCCAAGCCTTTCTCCGAGCTATCCGTTCCTTTATCCAAATACCTCAGAATCTGAAACCATTTACATACAAATATCTCCTTACCAACTTATGTATAAGACTTACTAGCAGGTTATGGACTCTAGATACATCTACATAACTTTTATCCTCAAAATTACCCAAACAGCCAAGTTATCCGGACAACCCAAACAACCCGGACAACATGACTTTTCCGGACAACCTCAGTAATCCGGACAGCAAGACTAATCCGGACAACACGACTTATCCGGACAACACAAGGAATCCGGACACCATCCGGACTCTAAATCACCCGGAAACTCTCAAACAAATCATCCGGACACTATCAATAAACTACCCGGACACCACCCAAGAAACTACCCGGATACCTTCATATTATCCGGACACCTCTGACTGTTTATCCCATTTTTACCCAGAAATCGACTGAATCATTAACAGAAGTAATTCTAACTATTCTACTCCGATAGAAACATTCAGCTATCAATTATACACATAATATGTAAAGAAAACATACCTCAAACACTTCCAAATGAATCAATTTGATGCCTTTACCCTTCTTTTCTTCTTCTCCCTTTTTCTCTCAAAACACACACATACACCTACTGATTTTCTGCTGATGTGAGGATAACTTGACACCTAATCATATATTATTAACTTAATTTACCCATCTAGCCCCTAAACTCTTCATTAAAGACTAAAACACCTTTATCTTATAAACTTATCCAAACTTACCCTAAATAGTAACTTTAAGGTTAAATAAACTTAACGGAATTGAATTTTTAACTAACGGATTTACCCGGGGTATTACATTATCTCCCCCTTAAAAGAATTCCGTCCCTGAATTCGGTTAAGCAATAAACGAGGGTAACTACTATCATGTCCTATCCAATGGTCCTTCACTCTGATCATTACATTCGACTACTTCCTCCCATTCTCTTCTCAACATAAAACACGTTTTCTCCAAAGATAGCACCCTAGAAAGTACTCACTCTTAACAGATCCTATAAGCTATCTTTCTTTCGCCTCCAAACCAATTGCACGCACCTAATTTCAACAACTACTATACTTTACTAACAACTTCACCATACCTCATATCAGAAGCTTAATCGAGTCAATCCGAAATCATACTCAATGCTCAAAATAACTTCATATTTTCCATTTCTCAAACGGTAATACCCTATTCTTTAGCTAACTATCTACTGCCACTTCATTCTCTTATTCTTGAATAACACTACTACACACCGCCTAGACATCCATACCTCTCCCCACATACTTTTGACACCTTCACACAACTTACAAACAAAATTCCGAGCAGAGGTTTCCACTTATACTCACTCCATATCCTCATAAATCCACCACTTAATCTCATGAAATTCATCACTACTACACCTCGCACATTCACTAATTATAAACTGCCACCATCTTATCCACATTACCCCACACATTTAAACAATACCTTTCTTGATAGCGTCAACGATCACATTAAGTATAATCTACACAACATACTAAACTGTCGCCTTCATGACTAGGTCAAGACTTTACGCACTATCGTTACCTTCCACACACAATTCATCACGTTCTACATACCGCTATTATTCTTTACACTCAATCCATCACACTCCACACTAACAGATTAGAACAACAATAATTAAACACACCCTTCTATATCTCTAACACAATTATCAAATATTTTTCTAACACAAATAATAAAATTGAAAACACAAAAGAATCGGTTTGCACCGAAGTCAGATAACACTTTAGCACGTATAAAGTTTATAGAAATATACCTGTCTTCATCTCTATCCATACGTCGAGTTCGACTTGCCACTCTGTTGATTTCAACAAGGTTAATATACACGTAAGCACATACCCAATATAACAAGATATTCCGGTTCAACATGTACTTGTAAGTTCCCGCTTACACTGGCTAGGTGTAATTTGAACATACCTTACATGATGTTCCTTCTACCTTTTTATACTTAACATCCCCAGGTTCTAAAATAATAAGGACATCCTACTTCACATGCAGTTTAAGTCTAGGTATAAATCCAAATACCTAAATCTCTTAAACTAGGGCTCTGATACCATTTGTAACGACCCGGTTTCCCAAACATACAACAAATAACATACATTGCATAACTTCATTACATTCATAATAAAAGGTACATCACAAACCAAGTACGGTCTCAATAGTCTTGACATTACAAAACATATAAAAGCTTCCTAATCAACATCCGTCAAAAGCTTCCTACACTTCATCCTCTCCTGCCGATCCTTAACCTGGAAAACATATTTTTGAAAACAAAATGAGGGTTAGACCAAACGGGTCTAGTGAGTTAATCCCGGTCCTTTCCAAAATCAATATAAAACTCTTTTCACATAATACTTTGTATCAAAATAGTTTACATAAAACCTTTCGTATAAGCACGCATATACCACACGTATATAAATACCACATTAGGACTCGTGCACCGTGTATCTCTCCTCATCTCATCTTCTTTCCCCTGGCCACATTAGTCGGTAGCAAGCCAACTAATCATCGTCACCGTACAATACAGTCGACTCCACTGTAATTACATACAGCCCCGCTGCAATTACCTACAGCTCCACTGCCATTTCATGCAGCCCCGCTGTATTTCCATACAGCCCCGCCGAACAATAATTCGGCTCACTTATACTCGTTTCGTGCAATATAACCATAACATATATCTCAATATATTATCAATCATGTACACCATACATATAAGCACATTAATCACTAATTATCACATTCCCAAACCATACGTATGTATTCCAGTTGAAAATACTTTTAAAGTAAAACTCACCTTGAATGCTTAAAATACGCTTCCAAGCCTTTCTCCGAGCTATCCGTTCCTTTATCCAAATACCTCAGAATCTGAAACCATTTACATACAAATATCTCCTTACCAACTCATGTATAAGACTTACTAGCAGGTTATGGACTCTAGATACATCTACATAACTTTTATCCTCAAAATTACCCAAACAGCCAAGTTATTCGGACAACCCAAACAACCCGGACAACATGACTCTTCCGGACAACCTCAGTAATCCGGACAGCAAGACTAATCCGGACAACACGACTTATCCGGACAACACAAGGAATCCGGACGCCATCCGGACTCTAAATCACCCGAAAACTCTCAAACAAATCATCCGGACACTATCAATAAACTACCCGGACACCACCCAAGAAACTACCCGGATACCTTCATATTATCCGGACACCTCTGACTGTTTATCCCATTTTTACCCAGAAATCGACTGAATCATTAACAGAAGTAATTCTAACTATTCTACTCCGATAGAAACATTCAGCTATCAATTATACACATAATATGTAAAGAAAACATACCTCAAACACTTCCAAATGAATCAATTTGATGCCTTTACCCTTCTTTTCTTCTTCTCCCTTTTTCTCTCAAAACACACACATACACCTACTGATTTTCTGCTGATGTGAGGATAACTTGACACCTAATCAGATATTATTAACTTAATTTACCCATCTAGCCCCTAAACTCTTCATTAAAGACTAAAACACCTTTATCTTATAAACTTATCCAAACTTACCCTAAATAGTAACTTTAAGGTTAAATAAACTTAACGGAATTGAATTTTTAACTAACGGATTTACCCGGGGTATTACATTATCTCCCCCTTAAAAGAATTCCGTCCCGGAATTCGGTTAAGCAATAAACGAGGGTAACTACTATCATGTCCTATCCAATGGTCCTTCACTCTGATCATTACATTCGACTACTTCCTCCCATTCTCTTCTCAACATAAAACACGTTTTCTCCAAGGATAGCACACTAGAAAGTACTCACTCTTAACAGATCCTATAAGCTATCTTTCTTTCGCCTCCAAACCAATTGCACGCACCTAATTTCAACAACTACTATACTTTACTAACAACTTCACCATACCTCATATCAGAAGCTTAATCGAGTCAATCCGAAATCATACTCAATGCTCAAAATAACTTCACATTTTCCATTTCTCAAACGGTAATACCCTATTCTTTAGCTAACTATCTACTGCCACTCCATTCTCTTATTCTTGAATAACACTACTACACACCGCCTAGACATCCATACCTCTCCCCACATACTTTTGACACCTTCACACAACTTACAAACAAAATTCCGAGCAGAGGTTTCCACTTATACTCACTCCATATCCTCACAAATCCACCACTTAATCTTACGAAATTCATCACTACTACACCTCGCACATTCACTAATTATAAACTGCCACCATCTTATCCACATTACCCCACACATTTAAACAATACCTTTCTTGATAGCGTCAACGATCACATTAAGTATAATCTACACAACATACTAAACTGTCGCCTTCATGACTAGGTCAAGACTTTACGCACTATCGTTACCTTCCACACACAATTCATCACGTTCTACATACCGCTATTATTCTTTACACTCAAGCCATCACACTCCACACTAACAGATTAGAACAACAATAATTAAACACACCCTTCTATATCTCTAACACAATTATCAAATATTTTTCTAACACAAATAATAAAATTGAAAACACAAAAGAATCGGTTTGCACCGAAGTCAGATAACACTTTAGCACGTATAAAGTTTATAGAAATATACCTGTCTTCATCTCTATCCATACGTCGAGTTCGACTTGCCACTCTGTTGATTTCAACAAGGTTAATATACACGTAAGCACATACCCAATATAACAAGATATTTCGGTTCAACATGTACTTGTAAGTTCCCGCTTACACTGGCTAGGTGTAATTTGAACATACCTTACATGATGTTCCTTCTACCTTTTTATACTTAACATCCCCAGGTTCTAAAATAATAAGGACATCCTACTTCACATGCAGTTTAAGTCTAGGTATAAATCCAAATACCTAAATCTCTTAAACTAGGGCTCTGATACCATTAGTAACGACCCGGTTTCCCAAACATACAACAAATAACATACATTGCATAACTTCATTACATTCATAATAAAAGGTACATCACAAACCAAGTACGGTCTCAATAGTCTTGACATTACAAAACATATAAAAGCTTCCTAATCAACATCCGTCAAAAGCTTCCTACACTTCATCCTCTCCTGCCGATCCTTAACCTGGAAAACATATTTTTGAAAACAAAATGAGGGTTAGACCAAACGTGTCTAGTGAGTTAATCCCGGTCCTTTCCAAAATAAATATAAAACTCTTTTCACATAATACTTTGTATCAAAATAGTTTACATAAAACCTTTCGTATAAGCACGCATATACCACACGTATATAAATACCACATTAGGACTCGTGCACCGTGTATCTCTCCTCATCTCATCTTCTTTCCCCTGGCCACATTAGTCGGTAGCAAGCCAACTAATCATCGTCACCGTACAATACAGTCGACTCCACTGTAATTACATACAACCCCGCTGCAATTACCTACAGCTCCACTGCCATTTCATGCAGCCCCGCTGTATTTCCATACAGCCCCGCCGAACAATAATTCGGCTCACTTATACTCGTTTCGTGCAATATAACCATAACATATATCTCAATATATTATCAATCATGTACACCATACATATAAGCACATTAATCACTAATTATCACATTCCCAAACCATACGTATGTATTCCAGTTGAAAATACTTTTAAAGTAAAACTCACCTTGAATGCTTAAAATACGCTTCCAAGCCTTTCTCCGAGCTATCCGTTCCTTTATCCAAATACCTCAGAATCTGAAACCATTTACATACAAATATCTCCTTACCAACTTATGTATAAGACTTACTAGCAGGTTATGGACTCTAGATACATCTACATAACTTTTATCCTCAAAATTACCCAAACAGCCAAGTTATCCGGACAACCCAAACAACCCGGACAACATGACTTTTCCGGACAACCTCAGTAATCCGGACAGCAAGACTAATCCGGACAACACGACTTATCCGGACAACACAAGGAATCCGGACGCCATCCGGACTCTAAATCACCCGGAAACTCTCAAACAAATCATCCGGACACTATCAATAAACTACCCGGACACCACCCAAGAAACTACCCGGATACCTTCATATTATCCGGACACCTCTGACTGTTTATCCCATTTTTACCCAGAAATCGACTGAATCATTAACAGAAGTAATTCTAACTATTCTACTACGATAGAAACATTCAGCTATCAATTATACACATAATATGTAAAGAAAACATACCTCAAACACTTCCAAATGAATCAATTTGATGCCTTTACCCTTCTTTTCTTCTTCTCCTTTTTTCTCTCAAAACACACACATACACCTACTGATTTTCTGCTGATGTGAGGATAACTTGACACCTAATCAGATATTATTAACTTAATTTACCCATCTAGCCCCTAAACTCTTCATTAAAGACTAAAACACCTTTATCTTATAAACTTATCCAAACTTACCCTAAATAGTAACTTTAAGGTTAAATAAACTTAACGTAATTGAATTTTTAACTAACGGATTTACCCGGGGTATTACACCCGAAGCCCAACCCGACCAAAGCCCGACCCGCTCCAAGCCTGGTCCCAGCCCGACAGGCCTTACCAGGCCCTGTTTTTTTCGATTTTTTCCGGTCCCGGCCTGAGCCCGGTTTAGGCCTGGCCCGCCAGATTTTAAAAAAACTAGCCATTTTTATAGCCGTTTTATTACCGTTTTTTTGCGGTTTTTTGCCGTTTTTTTTGTTTTTTGCCTTTTAAACACTATAAATAGGTTAGTGGGTGTATGAGGTTAGATACCATGTTACAAAAACGCAATTCTCGATTTTTCGCTTTCTCGTGTTCATTTTTCGCAACTTCTCATTCTCTCAACTTTTCCATCCTTCAATCAAAATGACCGGCAGTAGTGCATCAAACGATCAAATTAGAGAAATTATTGTCGAACACGGACGAAAATCCGAAGTTTGGAATGGTTTCAAAATGGTGGTTCTCAACGACGGGAAAAAGGCACAATGCAAAAGGTGTGGAGCTCTCCTTGAGACCTTGGGAAACTCGACGTTAAAGAGGCACACCGATAGCACGTGAAAGGCACTCAAGTCCGGAGGTGATTCAAGCCAACCCATACTTGACAACCAAGGTCAAATATGGTGGTCGTACGATACCATGTTGTCCCGGGAATTAACAACAAAATGTGTCATTCAAATGGGGTTGCCGTTTGGACATTTCCACAATCCGTATATGACGAAGATGATCCAAAGATGTCTACAACCTCGCTACACTCTGGCAAGCCGTCAAACTCTTAAACGTGATGCAATAAAAATGTGGAAAGATGCTAAAAATGAAATGCAAAACATGTTTGGACAAATGTCTAACAGCGTTTCTTTAAGTTGTGATGTGTGGAGGGCACCACACGGATTGCCAAATTCTTATATATGTATAACGGCATAGTCTTGAAAGAATTCAAGACCAAACGGACCTAGAGGCGAAGCTCGAGGGGGTGGAAGAAAACCTCGAAGAAAACGAATTTCGTGCCGGACTAAGTACTCCGCCAAGTACCGATTGTGAAAGTATTGTATCACATTACGACGACGACGAGACCGACAACGAACGACTCGATGTTGATGACCTCGATGATGGAACGGCTCTTACTAGACTTCGAACGACCGAAACTCTTGCATACTATCCACCATACGAGGATTAAGAGTATTTTTCTTTATAATTCAAAAAATGTAGTTATTTAAATGTATTTTTCTTTATAATTCAATAAATGTAGTTATTTAAATGTAATTTTCTTTATAATTCAATAAATGTAGTTCTTTATAATTCAATCAAAATTCTAATAAAACGTATTTTTAAGTATGTTTGAGTGACCCAATTAAGTATTTTATAGTGGATACGAATAATATTTATTAAAAATTGTATATATATATATATATAATTATTTTTAAAAGCCCGGTTTAGGCCCGGTCCCGGCCCAGTTCTAAAAGCCCGGTCTTTGAAAAGCCTAAACAGTCCGGATCTTCAACCCCCAAGCCCGGCCCGGGCTGGCCCGCCCATATGGCCATGTCTAACCGTATATAATCATATGCACACGTTGGATTTGTAAGTAAATAAAGCAAGCACGAAAAGTATTATAACCGTCAATAAGTCCACCGTATGGAAATCTCAATTTTTGGTCCAAAAGTTATATTATCTAACATTTGACCCTAACCATCATAATAAGAATACTTAGTCGTCATTTTAGAAGGACGTATTTTCGAGTAAGTGAAATCCATATTTCCATTTCTAGGTCAAAATGTAAAACACCATTTACGACACATTTAACTCACACAACATGCATTATAGGAGGTTTTGTAACCCAAAATACCCACTTAAGATCATCACCCCCAAAACCATAATTTTATCTCAATAAAGCAATCCATATTCATCTTGCATATATATATATATATTCACATTTAATGAAGTAGGTAAGTATGGAAAATCGTACCTAGGATCTTTATGGAAGAAACCCTAATTTTCTTTAAATGAAAACCCTAGAAATGTGGAGGAACCTTTGGTGAAGCTTGGATCTTCTTGGGTTTTAATGGTCTACTAGAGCAACACCTTGCACACCAACAAACCCCTAGTAACAATCATAAATGAGGGGTCTTGAGAGCATTAATTGAGGAGGGAGAAGAGAGAAAATCGCTAAAGGAAGGGGTAGAAATCTGCTGCAGAAAAGGAGTGAAAATGAGAGCTAAAACCCCAAAAATCGCAATAAGTAGCAGAAAAACGCGGGCTGGTCGCGACCTTGCCCTCGCGACTACGCCCCGGGCAAAGTCGTGGGCATAATCACCACGTCGGTCCACCCTTCTGTTCGATCTGCTTCTTGCGCGACAAAGCCACAACGACTGTGACTCGGGTAAGGTCATCGGGCATAGTTACCCTCCTTGCCATGCCTGCTGTTTGGTTCGTGCTTCGGCCCTCCAAACGCCGTCGTCCGACCTCTCGAGCTCCTTTAACAGTACCCAAGATCCCGACTATCCCTTAGGAGAGGAACGATGATGTCAAAGGTAAAGATTATCCGGTGCCAACCCAAACCTACGGTGACCTAAACAACTGCGATTAACGAGATACACTTTTCTTTAACGCAAAAACACTAAGATGCGAGCACCATGCATGCATGCGATAACGATCACGTGAAGAGCTCGGGGCACCAAAGGACCCCTCAAGTAACTTGGGTCAACAAGCTAAAATATTTAAATGAGAAGGCTAAGGAACAAGAACTTACTGAAGTATAAAATTTGGGGCGTTACAGTAGTGTTGGTTTAAGAGGTGTATTTTGTCACAAAAATGCTAACCAAAAAAGGGCTCAAAACAAGAAAGAAGGCTCCAAGGCAAAATTTGAACAAACACTAAGGCCTTGTTTGTTTTTTCAATTTCAACTTTTAATAACCATTTATCACTTATTCGATTAGATGTTTTTAAATTCAGACTGCTTGTTTTTTTAACTTTTCAAACCCACTTATCACTTAAAATCATTTGAAAGAAAAAGTGGTAGCCTAACCACTTATTTCTCTGTTATTCACAGGAAGAGGCGATGGGGATGAAGATGATGTGCCGTTTTTTTAAGTCATTGTACAACTTTTTTGTCTTGGAAATGAGGATTTTTTTAAAGTAATAATGGAATAAAATGAACCATTTTTATTATACTTTAATTCATTACCATTTCCATTTGTATTCCTTAAAATGAATCAAATGTCCCTGCTATATTCAAGTAATCTCTCATCATTTCTTCAACGTTTTTCAGATTCAGACATTTAGCAGTTTACAAAAACAAACAGTCTTATTATTCAGATTTTAGACTTCAGCACCACCTCTTATTTATCAAAAGTGAAATCCGATTTCAGACTTCAACACCTCCTAAAAAATGAACACCGTCTAAGGATCATTTACCAAATAATTACCAGGGAGACGCTTATCTGATGTCACTTACTTTACTGGTTGAACTAAAATGACAAGGACCAAAAATCTTAAACGTATAAGAGGTATAGTAAGGACCAAAAATCTAACCTAATAAGTGAAGGATAAAATTCTTACTCGGTAAACGTTTAATGTGTAAAAGACGTTTACCAACAATCCATTTCGATGACTGAAAATATGTTAGAACAAAGTAATGGACTAAAACAAAAACGATAAGACTAGGACGTGATGAAATCATTATCCTTTAGGAACATTAGCCCACCCACTAGGTCGTTGATAGATCTAGGCTAATTCCCTCTTAGGATCCCCTTGGGTTTTAAGAACTGTAGGCAAGGATCCTACAAGTTCTTCTCATTATCATGCTTGTAATATAGTGAAGAAGATCATAAATTAATTAGATGAAAATTGAAGGAAATGATCATATTTAGAGCATCCGCAATGGTGAGGTTCTTAGTCACCTCACCACTTATGTGTACCGGTCCATGGTTTTTAATACCATTGGAGAAGGAGAGGTATTTGCCACCTGGAAGAGAAAGGTTCACGCAGAAGAACCGGTTCATGCTCAAAATTAGTGGGCCCATTCATGTACATCACTCTCTCTACCACTCACATTCCATTTTATTTTCTTTTTTCCTTTCTTAAATTTCATTTTTGTATAAGTCAGTTAATGAGTACAGTATATATTTATATATAATAATATAAGATAATAATATTGATAATTTTATTTTATTTGATATTTTTTGTTATTTAAATAAGATTAATTTTTATTAATAATACATTATTGTAATATTATAAATTTATTAGATAATACTTTAAATAAGTATAAATAAAAGTGATATTTATTAATAAGTATTTTTTAAATATTATAATTTTTATTATTGTATTTTTTATTTTATAAACTATGAACCGGTCCATGATTGAGAATAAAAGGTTTATGAGATGTGTAGGAAAGGAAAAACTGACGTGACGGAGAGAGAAAGCTGATATGGCAAGATCATGAACCTCTTAAGAGGTTCATGATTGTGGATGCTCTTATAGCTGAAATCCCAACAATCACAACCTTTAATAAAAAGGTGCGACTTTTCAAGAAATGTGCAATGGTATACGAACAGATGCAATGGTTCATGGACAATTGCACTGGTTCGTTTTTCCCTCAAAAAATAACCAAATTTAATAAACAGAAAGTTAACGAAAAAGTTAACTGGTCGTTAACTGTTAAGACCAAAAATGTAAGTGCCATGCAAGTCTTTGATTATATATATAATCCTTCAACTATATAATATTTGTCAAACACCCCCTCTAAACTTTGGCACTTTATGTTCTCTCAAAATCTCATTCAAATAATTTAAATGATTTTACTTTTAAAACAAAGGAAATTCTCTACATTTCTCCTACGTGAGACAAATACAACAAGTGATAAATCATATATATATTAAAAAAGAAAACCAAAGATGATGAGGTGGCATCTTCTAAGCATGATAAGACCATTTTTCTTTTTTTTCTAAGATTTTTGATTTTTTATATATTTGATTTGATAAAGACTTTTCCGTCCCTATACTACAAAGATGAAGTTCATTGAGTTAGGGTTGTTTTGGTAATTTTTAAAACTTTAACCTCCTAATCTTTTCATCTTCATTTCAAAAGTGAAACCTCCAAATCTTTTCAACTTCACTCTTGAATTTGAAAAACTCAAAAACCCTTCCATTTTGTATTATGATTTGTTCATCACTATAGATCTTCATCTTCCTCTCCATATCACTTTATGTATGATTCATATCACCAATCATGCAGTGTTCTTCAACAAGATCATTTTTCAGGTAAACACTTTTTCTCCCTCGCTGACACTTGATTTTTTTCTATCATTTCATAAACTATTATTGTTCAACAAAATTGTATTTCAGGTTTACTTTGAGAATATTAATCCAGGTTCTATTTCTTATTGATCCAAATCCTTTCAACTTCACTCTTGAATTTGAAAAACTCAAACCCTTCCATTTTGTATTATGATTTGTTCATCACTATAGATCTTCATCTTCCTCTCCATATCACTTTATGTATGATTCATATCACCAATCATGCAGTGTTCTTCAACAAGATCATTTTTCAGGTAAACACTTTTTCTCCCTCTCTGACACTTGATTTTTTTCTATCATTTCATAAACTATTATTGTTCAACAAAATTGTATTTCAGGTTTACTTTGAGAATATTAATCCAGGTTCTATTTCTTATTGATCCAAATCCTTTCAACTTCACTCTTGAATTTGAAAAACTCAAAAACCCTTCCATTTTGTATCATGATTTGTTCATCACTATAGATCTTCATCTTCCTCTCCATATCACTTTATGTATGATTCATATCACCAATCATGCATTGTTCTTCAACAAGATCATTTTTCAGGTAAACACTTTTCTCCCTCTCCGTCACTTGATTTTTTTCTATCATTTCAAACCAAAGATGATGAGGTGGCATCTTCTAAGCATGATAAGACCATTTTTCTTTTTTTTTCTAAGATTTTTGATTTTTTATATATTTGATTTGATAAAGACTTTTCCGTCCCTATACTACAAAGATGAAGTTCATTGAGTTAGGGTTGTTTTAGTAATTTTTAAAACTTTAACCTCCTAATCTTTTCATCTTCATTTCAAAAGTGAAACCTCCAAATCTTTTCAACTTCACTCTTGAATTTGAAAAACTCAAAAACCCTTCCATTTTGTATTATGATTTGTTCATCACTATAGATCTTCATCTTCCTCTCCATATCACTTTATGTATGATTCATATCACCAATCATGCAGTGTTCTTCAACAAGATCATTTTTCAGGTAAACACTTTTTCTCCCTCTCTGACACTTGATTTTTTTCTATCATTTCATAAACTATTATTGTTCAACAAAATTGTATTTCAGGTTTACTTTGAGAATATTAATCCATGTTCTATATCTTATTGATCCAAATCCTTTCAACTTCACTCTTGAATTTGAAAAACTCAAAAACCCTTCCATTTTGTATCATGATTTGTTCATCACTATAGATCTTCATCTTCCTCTCCATATCACTTTATGTATGATTCATATCACCAATCATGCATTGTTCTTCAACAAGATCATTTTTCAGGTAAACACTTTTCTCCCTCTCCGTCACTTGATTTTTTTCTATCATTTCATAAACTATTATTGTTCAACAAAATTGTATTTCAGGTTTACTTTGAGAATATTAATCCAGGTTCTATTTCTTATTGACTTTTGTTGTGATTTTAGGTTCATTTTTACATTTATCTTCTTATTTTTTCTTATTTTTTTCAATGGAAACAGAGGTTTGTTTATGGCAATGGTTTTGAAGTTTTGATGCCAACGATGGTTCAATAATCAAATCATGCATGTATGTATTACAATCTATGACACAACCACAACAAACTTCAATATGTTATTTTTAATGGTTATTTTTATTTTTTCAGGTTTATTTCGAGAAGACTAATCTGAGTATACATTTTTTTGACTTTTGTTGGGATTTTAGAGTTTTTTTTTCGTTTACTAATCATTTTAACTATGATTAAAATTAATATTTTTTTTTATTTACACACTTAAATATAATAATATGTATATCTTTATTTATATAACAATAGAATAAAATAAGAAATTGATTATATAATGTATATAAATAAAAATAAGATGAACATAATCACTAATCATGTGAATGTAACAACTTTTAATGTATACATAAAAAAATCTTTATTGCCATCAATATACATAAATG
Source organism: Saussurea involucrata (assembly GCA_033807775.1). Classification (NCBI taxonomy): domain Eukaryota; kingdom Viridiplantae; phylum Streptophyta; class Magnoliopsida; order Asterales; family Asteraceae; genus Saussurea; species Saussurea involucrata. The sequence goes on along the minus strand of CM066312.1, from coordinate 94,171,921 downwards.
AAATACATATAATAACTTACTAGAATATAACTTATCAGTTATTATTATTTACATAATACTTCTATCTATGTATCTATATAAAGGACAATAATCCAAAGAAAATGTGATATTATGAGAGAGCTTGAAACATTAGTTATTATTTTCTCTAAAATTTTGAGTTTTTTTAAAACAAAAATATATCATTAAATAAATGAACATTTCATTTATTTTTTACAAGTTACATGTGAAATCTTATTATATACATATATAGATTAATCAATATATAGGCTGATTTATATAACAAGTCTATATCTACATCTATATAAAGGAAAATCATCAAGAGATGATGTGACACATCCTAATACTTAGAATGCTTTCTCCATTTTTTTAGTGTGAAAAACAAACCGGTTTCCCATAAAGCATTGTCATCATGAACCTCCTTATTGGGATATTCCACACAATATTCATTTAAAAGTATAATGTATAATTTAATAGAAATAATATTTTTCTTTGTTTTTATTAATTCTTTTAAGTGATGTCGATTCCGGTAAATAATAAATCTTATTACCTCTAAAACACAAGTTGTGATAGCGGCAAGTAGGGTTGTATTGTCATTGACGCAGTGTCAACTGTGAGTCCAAGACGTAATTACGTGCAAATTCGTTGGAAACGTTAAAAAATGGGAGGGGGTGGTTGGAAGTTGTTGATTTATCTAAGTATAAAAATAGATTAATGCTTTAAATAGAGAACAAACCGGTGATCTTTCTCAAAACCAAAAATGAAGAACACATATAAAAAGATTAAATTAGAACAACCAAACATATAAAATTAGAAATGATAACTTACTACAAACATTGATATATAAATTCTTTCGGTTTCATTTTTTAATTTAAGTTGAAATCAAACAAAGTTTTTTTGCAAAAAAAAAGTTTATTAATGTGAGCCAACACTATGACTTGCCACAAAAGAATGATCTCCTCATTTCATTTACACATTTCATTTACACATTTCATTCTTTCAAACTACTCCTTCTAACCAATGTGAGATAGCCAAATCAGATCACATTTCAAGATTTGATTAATACTCAAATCACAATATGTCACTTCATTATCTTTTGGGTATTCCTTTAATATATATATTGAAGGTGTTTTAATCCTTCCATAAAAAATGAGAGGTATTATATCGGATTATAATTCATTTTTATATATAGTTATATAATAAATTGGTAAATCAACGTCTTTGTGGTAACTAAATCTATATACATCAAATTTGGTTAAGAGAACAACCAAGAATTATCGTATAAAATACAACCAATAATGATGACTTGACATTATATAAAAGTTATTACTGATACATATGAAACTATTCGTAACAACACATTGTTATCAATATATGAAAATGAAGCACTTATCGAAATACATTCTTCATTTTAAAGTGTATCTTATTAATAATCAAATAAAGAATTACGTTTTATGCTAACTACGACAATTGTTTCTTTAAAAAACTTATTAGTATCGTGCAATGCACGAGACCCATACTAGTAATTAAATACTACTTGTTCCAACAAATATTAGTGGAAAGGTAATGGCTTTTGCCCACAAACATTTATCGTATAAATGTTTATTAAATATCCATAAGTTACGTTTTTGATAAAAAGGATAAACCACGTTAACTAGTCAATTATAGTCATAGTGATACATCTATGCCCTCTTCTCTTACTAAAAAAAACATAAAACAAATCAATTTTGATTAATCCCGGATTAATTAAAGTCAGGATCATGCCAGGGGAGGGCTGGCCAGGCGCACGCCTAGGGCCCACAAAAAGTAGGGGCCCAAACTTTGTTGGTATATATAATATATAGTATATGGTATATAATAATAGTTCAAAAACATTAGTCAATAAAAGAACACAATTTTTTTTAGTATCTAATAGAATCCAAAAAGAATTTAACATTATATTAAGGGCCCACAAAAAGTAAGGGCCCAAATTTTATTTAGTATATACTATATAATATATAGTAGTAATTCAGAAAAATTAACAAATAAAAGAGAGACAATTTTTTAGTATCTAAGAGAAGCCAAAAAGAATTTAACACTATATTAAGAACACACAAAAAGTGGGGTCCAAACGTTTTTAGTATATGTTATATATTATATAGTAGTTGTTCACAAAATTAGTCAATAAAGAAAACACAATTTTTTGAGTATCTAATAGGACCCTAAAAAAATTAACATAATATTAAGAGCTCAAATCTTTATATTATAATATAGTAAATTTCTTGTTATTAACTAAGAAAGTTCATTCATTTTGAAAAAACTACCAACCATATGAGACTATCCTACCGTATATCTATATTTAGGATTTCAAAACTAACTTTGTTTTTCCATATATTATGGAATTTTCTTATGGAATATTCTCCTATCTCTACAACAAGAATAAGATTTCAAGCTATAACAAACATTGACTTTTGATTCTAAGATTGATGGTTCGTAAAAAGTATGTATTAACCCTAAAAGTTTAAAATGGTGATAAAAACATCAATATGTGAGGTGATGTGGAAACGGGAAACCTAACCGATATATTAATTTGCATAAAATGTTACTCTGAATAGTTAACATTGTGACATAAAATGATGTCGGTCTATATATTAAAGGTATATCATATGATGTGTTTGACGGTGAAATGAATTTATGATGCTAGGTAAATTTGATATAATAGATAATATTAATTTAGAAATAATTATTGATTGATTTTGCGTCTAGGAATTCTTGAAAAAACAGTTTACTATGATTTACTTATATTTCTTGAAGTCAATGTTATTTATGATGATAGAAGACAACATATAGAAAAAAGTCGTACTTATCGATGACCCATTTTTATATCTCGTCCAAGGACTACAATATGTCAGGCACGACCCTGATTAGAGTCAATGGCAATAGTTATCACAGGACTTCACATGAAAAATACAAAATAGCCATTTCCATCAGTTTTGAACTTATTTTTCGTGTCCTTTCTTATCATTGAATATTTGAACCTGTTTCTAGAATTAAAGACCATGACTAACGTCATTATTTACCGTTTTATTTTTTATTTTAAAGTATTTAAATTTAGAGTAAACTCCAATTTTAGTCCTTGATGTTTCTCGGTTTTTTTAAAAGTGGTACCTATACTTTCATAAGTCAAGTTTTTGTTTTCAAGGTTTTAATTTTGCTCTAAAAGTGGGACCTGACCAATAACTCCATTAAAAGCTCCGTTAGAGCCAAGGGTATTTTCGTCCAACAATATTTTGTCTCTCTTTTTGGATTTTTTGTCTTACTTTTTTTTCTATAAAAAAATACTAAATCACAGAGACCAACCACGACAATGTCGATCTGCCAGTCAAACTCTCCTCCTCTTCTCGTTTCCGTCCCACCCTTCCCCTCATTGCTTTCTCGTTTTTCCCAACAAATTCGAACACATATATCACCATTAACACATGGACCATAACATTGGAGAGGTCACAGGGATCAAAATGGTTACACTCAGGGACCTTTCTAATGTCCCCTCCTTCGATCTCAACCTTTCTCTCGTCTTTGTCATTAATCGGTTAAGTCCTGTTAATTTCCTCGTAAAAACTAGTAGGTTTGGGTGGGGAGTTTCACCGGAACGGAAATGTGATGGAAGGTGTGGTCGAAGATGGTGGTAAAAAACAGTGAAGGGGAGGGGTATTAATCAACGAAGGGGAACGATCATATGGTCTGTGTGTTCACCGTGAAACTCCACCGTGAGTCTGTGACCCTTTTAACCTGTTCACAGGCACCCATCGTGATCCCACTTATCAGCACCGAGAAAACTCCATCATGAACTCTTGTAAAATGGTGAAAAGCTCCCTCTAAAACAACAACCCAGATTGAAGCAATCATCATCCCCCAACCACTGTCCCTGTGGTTTTCATTTTATTCACAGAGGTTGGCATCGGAAGATTTATGGGTTTTGTCATCTACACACCTTGAAGGTTTCTAGAAGGGATCAAATCATAGAGTTTTGATCAGAGTTTGATTTGGATTTTCATCCCTTTTCTTTCTTCCCTATCGTGCAAAACTGATGAAGATTTGGTCCCTTTGAGATTTCGTTCCTGTAGCGCGTGTGTGTGTATATATATATATATATATATATATATATATATATATATATATATATTAGTTAGTTACTAGTTGGTCTATGTGTTTTGATTGTTTTTACAAATATAAGGAAAAACAAAAAGGTATAAAAAGAGGACGGAAACATGGTTGGACGAGTTTGCCCCTGTTTCTAACATAGCCTTTTAAAGGAGTTAGTGGTCAAGTCCCACTTTCAAAGCAAAATTGACACCTTGAGGACGAAAACTTGACTTACGAAAGTATAGGTCGCACTTTCAGAACATAATTGACATCTTGAGGACGAAAACTTGACTTGTGAAAGTATAGGTCCCGCTTTCAAAGAAATCCAGAAATGTCAAGGACCAAAATTGGAGTTTACTCTTGTGGAAAAGTTTTGAAAAAACCTAATAAACTTTCCCATATGTTAAAACTCTGTGTTGTTAATTCAATCTTGACATTGTTGCAATACTTTTATTAATTCTGGATAGTTTGTTGTATTGTAGGATCTCCAAGGCTCAGTAAGTAATTTCTCTAAAGCTGAAGGGTCTGTTTGGATATTCTGTCAATCTTATGGGCTGCTCTTCACATCTGTTGGCAGTTGGAGGGACTGAAGTTGTATTTTTTTGATGCATATATAAAAAGCATATGGACGCATTCCTTTCATAATCTGATATCATTTTATTTTGCAAAATCTCTTTTCTCTCTCTCTCTCTCATTCTTTCTTCTCTGGTTCTTATCTTTTAGTAACTAGGGTTAGATTTCTTCATTACATTGTATTTTAGAGAGATTGTAATTGATTTGTTTCATATTTGTTATAAATAAAATGTCGATTTATGGTTTTATACATGGTATCAGAGCTCAAATGGCTCGATCCCATTGTTAGTTCCTGGTTTCTTCTTGTTCTTGGTTGCTACTTCGGAAACCACTCTCGGTTATTACAGATCTGTGGTTGTGCTCATTCGACTTGAGCTGTGGTGTACCACAGCAGTGATAAGTTCGATCCCTTCTAACAGATCTGTCACACCGTGGTTTTCTTGTTGTTCTTGGTTTATTCTCGGTCTGCAGGTGGGGTTTTTCAGCGCCGATTTGTTTCATCGTTTTGCTCCACCGTGAGCTTCTGTTTGTCCACCTCGATCTGCCCTAGACGATCGATTTGTGGATACCAGACAAGGATCAGTCTTTCTTTCTACGTCTACCTTGTTGGTTGTCGGTAAAGATCTGACTTACAAGGGTTGTGGCGCTTTATTTTTTACAACGAGGACGGTAAGCTGTGTCGTTGAGGTTCGTCTTGTGTTTTTTTTGTAAACTCAGATCTGCGATCTATCAATATCGTTGTGTCTGAGTTCTTCTAGTTTGATTGAAGGGTTGGTCGGTTAAGATTTGTGGTAGCAATATCTCAGATCCTCTCGAGTTAGCCTCCGATCTGTTGGTTTTCTTTTGCTTGCTTAACTCAGATCTATGATCTGTCAATATCGCTGTGTATGAGTTCTGGTTTCCTTCGATCTCTTCGTTTTTTTGTCAACTCAGATCTCTGATTCGTTATATCGATTGAATCTGAGTACTGTTGTTGTTCTCTCAGATTTGAGGCCTTTGGTTGCTCTCGGCTCTCTTCAGATCTATCTGTTTTGTTTTTTTAGTCTCCACTCAGATCTGCGATTTTCCATATCGCTTATCTGAGTTCTCGAGGTGTTTTTTTGTCTGATCTGAGATCTCATTATCTCAAGATCGGTCGGGTTTGTGGAGCGTGCCTAGCATTCTGATTTGAGATCTAAATATCTCAAGATCGTCATGTTCTTCTATTTTTGTTCGTTCGGTTCCTTGATATACTTGCGTTGGTTAAGTGGCCGAGTTTTTTGACTGTTGTGGCTTGTAGTCCGTGTGTCACTAATAAGGATTGTCTTCTTTTATTGTTGTTGCTATATATATCTCTATATCTTTATATTTGTATATCGACTTAATTTCTGTAATTCATTCCTTATTGCTTCGCTTATTATCTGTCTTAATCTTGTTTCTTGTTATTATATGTAAAATTGTGTTGGTTCTTATTTCGTCCAGATCTAGTCCTAATCTTAGATCTGGTCCTTTTTTTGTTCACTCTCTGTTCTGGTCCATTTTCTCAGATCTGGGCCTTTTTCCTTAATTTGTTCAGGTGTAATATCTGGTTTTTCTTTGTGTTTTTTTTTGCTTCCGCTGTATTACTGTTGCATATTAATTTTCCTTTGCTTGTAAGAATATACTGAGGTAAGGCTTGACCTTGCACTTTTGAGTGTTTTAGGAATCCTGCCTTTGGTTTATCTCAGTATTTTCCTTGTGTGTTGATTTCTTGTTTTTTCAGTATGCCTGAAGCTGAGGTAATTCTTCCCTCTAGTTCCACTGTGCAGTCTCAGATCGCTAAACTTGACTTTGGCGATCCTTTGTACCTGCATCACAGTGACACTAGCGGGGTGTCTATCTTGAATTTTAAGCTGAGTGGAACTGAAAATTACAAGGTTTGGTCATGTGCCATGATCATTGCCCTTGAAACTAAAAACAAAGTTGGCTTTATTGACGGTTCTTGCACTAGACCTAACAATGATCCTGTCCGTGCTAAGCAATGGGATAGATGTAATTATGTGGTTTTGTCCTGGATATTAAGCTCTCTTACTGAGGAATTATTTTTAGGGCATGTCTTTTCAAAACTATCCTCTGAAGTATGGGAAGAATTGAAAGAAACTTATGATAAAACAGATGGTTTTGTTACTTATAATCTTCATCAAAAATTAAACTCATTAAGTCAAAATGGAACTTCTGTATCTGACTATTATCATAAGCTGAACGCTTTGTGGAAACAATTCGATGCTCTTGCTAAGTTTCCTTCTTGCAACTGCTATGCTTCAAATAAGTTTTTTCAACATAATCAATTAATAAAACTTTTGCAATTCCTGATGGGTCTTGATGATGTTTATCAACCCATTAGGAGTAGCATTCTTACAAGAGATCCCTTACCCTCGGTCAAAACTGCGTTTTCCTTAGTTTCTAGGGAAGAATCGCATATCAAGTGTTCCACCGCCCCCTTTGTTTCCAAATTCCAACATGGCAACTTTTCCAATAAGAGTCCTGAAAATAAGAGAAGCGGTTCTAGACCCTCAAATCTGATTTGTAAGCATTGTGGTAATACTGGACACACTATTGAAAGGTGCTACAATCTGGTTGGCTTTCCAAATAATTTTCAAAATAGACAAAGAACATTAAATCAAGATTTAAAATCGTTGTCCAACAATGCCTTTGCTCCTATGTCTTCTGAAGTATCTAAAGTCACCAGATCGGTGTCTCTCTCTTATACTGAAGATCAAGTTACCAACATACTTGGTCGCCTTGAGTTACCAACTGCAAACATGGCAGGTATGTCAAAACTTCAAAGTCATAGATGGATCATAGACTCTTGTGCAACTCAACATATGACATCCACTTCTTCTTATCTTTTTAATGTTGTTGATGTGGCTGATTTACATCTTAAAGTAAATCATCCTAATGGTACTAAAGCTAAAATTAGTAAGATTGGAAATTATAGACTATCTACCAATGTTACTTTGTTGGATGTCTTAGTTGTACCAGAGGTTAATGTGAACTTTCTATCTGTCCATAAACTTGCTAGAGATAACGAGGTGTTTGTTGGGTTTGATGAAACCAAGTGTTATCTTCACGACACACTTCGAAATAACGTTGTGGGGACGGGTAGCAATGAGGGCGGTCTCTATTTCTTTGACAAAAGTGTTAGTAGTGAATATATAGCTGCTGCTAATTCTGTATCCTGTTTTGCTTCTAATCTTCTTTGGCACAATAGACATGGCCACCCAGCTGACCAAGTTCTGAGTGTTTTAAAGGAAAATTTGAATTTAAGTTCTGAAAGAAGTGGTCATTGTGAAGTTTGTCATAAGACACAACAGTCAAATAAAAGGTTTGATATTAGTATTCACAAGAAGAATAGTGTTGGTGAGTTGATGTATTTAGATATATGGGGTCCTTGTAAGGTCCCTAGTAAGGATGGTTTTAAATATTTCTTGACTATTGTGGACGATTTTTCTAGAGCTATGTGGGTTTACCTTTTGAGAGAAAAATATGAGGTGTCTGATAATATTGTTGCTTTCTGTAATATGTTAAGGACTCAATTTGGGAAATCTGTTAAGATTTTTAGGAGTGATAATGGTAATGAGTTTGTTAACTCTAATCTGAATAAAGTTTTTAAAGCCAAATGTATTATTCACCAAACTACTTGTCAATACACTCCTAAACAAAATGGAGTTGTTGAGTGTAAACGGCGTTTATTGAAGGTTGCCAGATCTCTAATGTTTCAAAGTGGAGTTCCTCTACATATGTGGAATGAATGCATTTTAACTGCCACATATTTGATAAATAGAACACCTTCTTTTGTTCTAAATGGAAAATGTCCGTATGAGTTGATATATGGTTTTCGTCTTGTTCTTTTTCATCTTAAATCTTTTGGGTGTTTGTGTTTTTCAGTAAAACGAAATTATAAGTTTGAAACCAAGTCTGAGAAGTGTATCTTACTAGGTTATGCTAATTCTCAGATAGGGTACCGGTTATTTAGTCTGGATACGGAAAGGGTGATTGTTTCTCGTAAAGTTCAGTTTTATGAAAGTGTTTTTCCTTTTAAGTTGAGTTCTAACAACTCAAGTGATTCTGGTTCGACAGATGATACTGTGCTGAATTTATTTGGTGTTATTTCAAATTATTATACTAATTCTGTTGATTCTCTACCTAATGATGAATCCTTAAGTGACCAGTCTCAAAACAAAAATGTTATTAATAATGATGTGAATGACCAACAAAAGCTGTATATTCTGTCCAAAACTGCCAGCAACGAATCACTAGGTGGGTCAGATTCATCTCAAAAGGGTGCTAGTAAACAGTTAGTTGGTAGTACTTGCATTTCTGTCGGTAATTGTTCTTTTATCAATCCTCGGGTTTTAACTCACAATGAGAGGCAAGGTGATGTTAAAACTTGTCTCAATCCAGAGGTCTCTCTTATGCCTTCTCCTAACCCTTCTCATCTTTATAGAAAATCAAATAGGTCTTATGTTTTATCTAAAATAGTTGATGTTCTTGTGGTTGAAGGTAAAGTTGAGTATGGTATTGAAAGAGTGATTAACTATGTCAACTTGTCTACAGAAAATATTTGTTTTGTGAAGTCGTTTTATAGTTTAAAACATGCACCATGTCAGTGTATGTGTCTTAAGTTGTTTTTGAAGGTGTTTAGGTACTTCAAGCCTTCTCTTGTAAGTTTTAACATGTTGGACTCTTCAGTTTTAGCTGTTCATGTAGATGCAATCTCGGGTAAGTGTCTTTCTTCTAGATGTTCTGTGTCTGAATATCGTACCATGGCAGCAACATATTGTGAGTTAATTTGGTTTCTTAAAATTTTAATTGTTTTGAAACTTGATGATTTACTTCTTGTAAATTTGTATTGCAATAATAAATCTGATAGTCAAATATCAAATAATCTAATTTGTCTCCAGCATACTAAACTCATTGAAATTAATGTTTACAAAGTTCGAGATAAAATTTCTTCGGGAATTATTGAAATTGTAATACCCCGGGTAAGTTCGTTAGTTAAAGTCTATGTCCGTTATATTTTAATTAACTTTACAATAGAAGTTTAAGGTAAGTTTAGGTGAATTTATAAGTTTAAAGGGTGTTTGGGTCATTATTGAATAGGTTAGGGTTTAAATGGTAAAGTTGGTTTGATATTACCATTTTGAGTCCAAATATTTTCATAAAAGCATAAATTCAGTGTGTGTGTATGTGTGTGTTTTTTAGACAAAGAGAGAAAGAAGAAATATAAAGCTAGGGATTCAAATTGGTGCCTTTGGAAGTGAAATTGAGGTATGTTGCTTTGTAATTTATGTTTGTAATTGCTATTAGATGGTTCCTATCGGATTAGAATAGTTGATTTCGTAGCTGGTAGCAATTTCAGTCGATTCTGGGTAAAATTTGAACAAACCGACAGAGGTTTCCGAATAATGTTGATAGTGTCCGGTAGGTTTGTTGTTAGTGTCCGGTAGTTTTTCCTTGCAGGTATCCGGACGAATTGATTATCCGGGTAAGTCTCTCTTTTTAATAGTTTCCGGATAAGATAAAATACCGGATGGTATCCGGGTTACCTTGGTTTCCGGATATCGTCCGGATTGTGGTGTTGTCCGGAAACGTCATGTTGTCCGGATTATTTATGCTGTCCGGGAAGATGTGTTGTCCGGATTGGTTAGGATTGTCCGGATAGTTCTGCAGTATCCGGATACTTTAGCTGTTTGGTCATTTTTTAGAATTCAGATACTTTTGAGTATCCAGTAGCCTGTGTTTTGTTGACTCTTGGATAGGGAAAGAATGAGGATTGAATATACTGTGGACTCGACTTAAGTTCGGGTTTGGGGGTAACATTTGAGGATAGAGTTATCTAGAGCCTTTAACTTTAGTAAGTCTTATGTGTTCTATATGGTAAAGAATACTTGTATCTAATTGTTTCAGATTCTGTGGATTTGGGGTGAAAGTTGAACTGTTTTTGAGAAAGGATTGGAAGCGTTTTGATAGGCAAACAGGTGAGTTTTATTTTAAAACGTTTTTAAACTGGAATTCATATATGTGTGGATTGGGAATGTGATAGATGGTGTGATTATGTGTTTATGTTTGAAATATAATATATTGAGATATTGTATTTACATGAGCGTTACACTATACGAGAATACGTTGGCCGGGCTTAGGACCGGTGGTGTTGGCTGTAATATTCGTAGAGCGGTGTTGGCTGTAATTGTCGTACATCGGAGTTAATTTATTAGTTGGCTTGCAACCAATTAATATGGCCAAGAGAATGAGACAGGAAAGTATATGATGCATGAGTCATAACTGGAATTTGTATTTGTGTTATGTATATGATGGTTGTGCAAATGGTTTTAAAACTAACAGTGATTTTCTCACTTAGACCTCTAGGTCTAACCCTCATTTTGTTTTAAAATATGTATTCCAGGGCGTGGATCAGGTAAGAGCAAATGACAAGGATAGTCAGGGGATAGCTTTTGTGAAGACTTATGTCATGAAGATTAAAATGTGTTTTGTAGTTATAACCTCGTTATCAGATATCATGTATTTAGTTAGCGAAAAGTTTGTAATGAAATACCCTATTTTGGATTGTAAAGACTAAAGGGACCGTATTTGTTATATGATGTATCTTGTTATGTAACGATGTTATGCAATGTATGTTACTTGATGTTTGTTTGGGAATTCGGGTCGTTACAGAAATTGTAAAATTGATTGTTTGGAACAAGATTCAAATGTTTTTACAAAGTGTCTTGGTGCATATAAGCATGACCGTTTGTACTCCAAAATTAGAATGATAGTTTTGTTTGGATGTCAAGATTGAGGGCGGGTGTTAAAACTCTGTGTTGTTAATTCAATCTTGACATTATTGCAATACTTTTATTAATTCTGGATAGTTTGTTGTATTGTAGGATCTCCAGGGCTCAGTAAGTAATTTCTCTAAAGCTGAAGGGTCTATTTGGATATTCTGTCAATCTTATGGGCTGCTCTTCACATCTGTTGGAAGTTGGAGGGACTGAAGTTGTATTTTCTGGACGTATATATAAAAAGCATATGGACGCATTCCTTTCATAATCTGATATCATTTTATTTTGCAAAATCTCTTTTTTCTCTCTCTCTCTCATTCTTTCTTCCCTGGTTCTTATCTTTTAGTAAATAGGGTTAGATTTCTTCATTACATTGTATTTTAGAGAGATTGTAATTGATTTGTTTCATATTTGTTATAAATAAAATGTCGATTTATGGTTTTCTACACCATATTAAATAATTAAATAATTAATTCATTATATTTTTTTGAATGAAAAAATCATTGAACTATTTTATCTTGATTTATCAAGTCCTTGAACATTTTTATAGCACTTTTAGAAAGTGATTATCTAAATGCATTTAAACAAAAAAAACCTACATAGAAAAGTTTTAAAGTAAAAATAAAACTCAGATAAATCAGTTTTATTGTTCTCAAACCTTACACCATTCAAACCTCTTGCACATAATATTATTGGTACCGGTTCTCGATACCTTCCATCGTCGGAGTTTGCTCCTGCCATCAATCTCCCTTTTTTGATCTTTTTTTTGTCTTTCAGTTTACCATTTTGTATAACAATTTATTAGAGTACGTATAGACATATAAAAAAATAGTTAAAAACATGATTAAAAAGAAGAAACTTGATGGCAAAGGCAACAATGTAACACCCGGAAAATCCTTGTAAGTAATAATAGTCCTAATATTCCTTTATATTTTGACTTTTAGATTATAATTGATTTCCTAAGTAATTTCCGTGATTGTCACTTGTTATTTGATAACTTCCGATAGAAATCAGTAAGTTTATTCCTTAAGGAAATTAATGAAAAATAGATGATAAAGTTAAATATTAGATTTTATGGATTAGTTGGATGGGTAATTTGAATACGAGTCCAACGGTACTTTCCAGGGTAAAAACGGAGTTCTAACGAAGAAGTTACGACTAAATAAGTGGAAGTTGAGAAGGTTAGCAAACAGAAGCCGGCGCCGATGCATCGGCGCTGGTGATCGGCGCCGAGCACCTGACGTGCCAAAAGGGGGTTAAACCCACCTCTTTATCCTTAGTCATTCACTCTTTTCACTTAAGAACTCTCAAATCCGATTTTATTCTGCTATCTTCTTCTCAAGCGATTCTCCATCTAAACCTAAGGTAAATTCTTATATCTTAATCCAAATTTAATTTAAACAACCATTAAGAGGAATCTTACCAATTAAGCTTGAATTAGGGCATTACATCTTCATTCTTCTTCTTGGAGTGATTGGGTTCAAGTCTTCAAGATAGGGTTGTACCAATTGAAGAATTAAGGTGAGTAACTTGTATCTAATTGATTGTATTATACTTTACTACCATACTTCATCTTGATTTTGGTATTGATAGTGAGAAATCTTGATTAATAAGCTCTTAATGGTTAAGAGGGAAACAAGAAGAGTTCAAGTAAGTTATGGTGGATTTATTGTGTTTTATTACTTAGATTGCCATGGTAAATGTTAGTGTTAAAGGTTTGGGTTTGATTATACTTCATTGGTATGTGATTTTGATGATGGCTTAATATAAGTCTTAATGAAGTAATGATGGCTTAATGGTCAAAATGGACCTATTATTGAATTGTAAACATGGATGTTTATTATTGATATTATCTAGAATATGTTTTATTACATATGGATGTATATGAACTACATGGAAGTAGTATTGATCATGTTAAATGGTTGGACCATTGTTATGTGTTGAAAATGCTTGAATATTATTTGGATTAACATATTTGGTATTCACATAATTGGAGGAGCACCTAGTAGGCATTGGAGGATATATTCTTACACACCGTGGGGTAAGTGTAATTGATTCATACCTTCGGATACCGTGGGGTTTTCCGTTGTGTTATGCCTTGTGACAATACCGTGGGGTACCGATCAAGGTATATCTTCAATTATGATGTAACTGGGTAGCGATATGGGCCTTCTCCATGGAATCCAATTTGTGAATGTATCGAATTGTTATTCCTACATGCTATGATTATGCTCTATGTGCTATGTGTAAACCTCACTTAGGCTTTAAAAGCCTAACACTTGTTATGTGTTTTATGTGTTACAGATATTAGTGGTTCAGAACACAAGAAGGTCTAGAACGGGGTTGTGAGCATGGGATCATTGTTGGAGAGTGAAAGATTGGAAGACTTATGATAGAACTTTCCGACACCTTTAGTTATCTAATTTCTATAGTAAAGATATGATAAACTAGTGGTCCATTATTAGTTATAATTAACTAAATCTTCGTATTAATGGTTATGTAATGACTTATGTATACTTTTACTTCAGTAATGAGTACCACTCTTCCGTTTTATGGAAGTTTTTGTTAACCCCTATTTTGGGGTGTTACAAACAACGATGATAGGTGATAGAGAGCGAACGATGATGGGAAAGCGAGGGGTGGGAAGGGGGAGCGATGTTATTGGATGCAAGGGGTTTAAATGACATAATGTTTGGGAAGGTAAAATTGATTTAAACTTTTTAATTTGACGTTAAACTTAAACCTTTCTAGCCGATTATATGTAGCTTTCTTGGTTAAAATAATATAGATAAATAATTTCTTAAAGTTCAATGGTTTATTTATTCAGAAAAAGCTTCTCATGAACTTAATCATTCAAAGCAAAAAAAATTGATGGTTTTTTCATCAAAAAGAAGTTAAGGGGCAATCACCCAAAATCAATAAAGTTTGTTAGTTTTTTTTTTGACTTTTGTCTAATTTTGACTTATCACATTGAATTCATTTTAGAAGAGTGAATTACACTACTGGACCATGTGGTTTGGTCAAATTATGGATTTGGTTCATAAATAAGCTATGTACACTGATGATCCTTAAACTTTTTAATTTAATAACACTTAGGGTGCGTTTGGTAGGCAGACAGGACAGGACAGGACAAGACAGAACAGGACAGTTGTTCGGCGTTTGGTAAGACATAACAAAACTTGATAGAACAGAACATGACAGGTTAAATGACCAATTTACCCTTGATAAGATGTTTAATGTTTTTACACCAAATAATCAATCTAAATGAATCAAACACGTATCAAGCTTGTATACAAGAATCAGATAAAAATCATTAACCAAATTAAACACATGAACACCATAAACACACACTACTTTGGATCACAATCAAGTCTGTAAGTCAAAATTTCTAATTCTCTTCATTCTCATAGTCAAAATCACTGAGAGATGGACAGCTTCGAAGATTTTGATGTAAAAACATCAAAATGAGATTACCTGAAGATTTTGATGTAAAAACGTCAAAATGAGATTACCTGAGGAGGGAGGGTCGAAGAAGCAGCTTCGAAGATTTTGATGAGCGGCTTCGTGATGATTTCGTGAAAGTCAATTTTGATGAGAGCTTCGTCAAAATCACAAAATCGCAGGTCAAAATCGCAAAGAAGGGAAGAAATCGACAGAAATCGATCTCAGGTGGGTTTAGGTTGAAAATCGGGAACCACATGGAGAAGACGATGTCAGGTGGGTTTAGGTTTAATGACCGATTGCAGAAGGGGCTGAAGATCTTCGATTGCAGAAGGGCTGAAGATCGATTCAGATGGAGACGGGGTTGAAGGTCGATTCAGATGGAGAAGAGAAATTGAGGGTATTTTGGTACATAAGGGGCTGTTCTAGTTAGTTCCAGGGGGTGGGGTGGGACAACCGTGTCCCATGCTTGTTCTAGTTAGTCCAAGCGTGTCCCATATATGGTGATACCAAACGCAGGACAAGTGTGTTCTGTCCTGTCATGTTCCATCCTGTCCATCATACCAAACGCACCCTTAAGGTTCTTCCGGTTACTAGGGACAATCCTTATTTTGGACAAGCTATAGGAAACAAAAGTATAATTCAACCTAAAATTAATTGTGAACTTTTTTATTAAAAATATGGTTAATCAAAAAATTTTGATTATTGTATATGACTAATTTTTTAAATAAATACGTGAATAATGTTTTAAATAAATATATCAATAAATACACTTTAATAAAATAATTACTTTTATTTAAAATATTTGAAGTACGGTTAAAATAATATTTTTATTATTATATGTAAGTGAAAATTTTATTTAAAAATGTGAATACAAATATCTTTAATAAATAAAATATATCATTTATAATTAAATATTACAATGAATTACACTTTTAGTTTCTAAAATTTGTTCAAATAATGTTTTTTTTTTCTCTTTTAATGGTTGCTAATTAACATTGTTAACTTCAGAAACCTTGACTGTAATGAAATTGAAAATTTAAGTAAACCACAGAAGCCACTAGAGTAATTCATTCTTTTTAGAATATTTGGTGAATATGCAAGTTCATGCTTTATTCACTTCAAATTGTGAACAAATGTTAGCAAGAACCCGATTAACATAACTATTTATAACGATTAATGCCAATAACTCTTAGACATTTCTCTAATGTTAATTCCACCTATTTTATTTAGTCTAAAGTCATCCCAAATGAGGACATAATATTTTGTTCTGTCATGTTCCATTTTTTTCTACGTATCAAAGTTGGAGAGCCAACAGTGAAGAGAAACGGCTGAAGTGGAATGAAAAAAAACATTCATGCCTACCACCATCATAGCAAACCAAACAATTGCAACTACAACTTTGGAGGTTGTAGTACTCAATCAACTATTAATCTCAGTATGTCATCCATATATTCAATGAAGTTCTTCAAGTTTACACAAGATGATGTAGAGAGAAAGTGCAATTGTGTGTGTACTTGAGTGTGTAAGAATGAATGACATGATACAAAATTACAAGGGTAAAAACCTTAAATAGGTTGTAAGGTATAAGTTTCAATAAGGCCCCTCTACTTGGTACAATATGACAAATAGAGCACTAATAGAGGTGTAAGGAATAAGTACCGATGAAAGAACCCTTCATAGACACTTTGCAATACCTTTAACAGATAGACTCAACTTCAATGTTATCCAACCGATGAAGTTTCGATCCTAAAGGCTCTATTCACTTGCAAATATCTTAAAAGAGAGGTTATTTCTAGTTTAAAGGGAAAAGTATCGTTAATTGTTAGGGTTTTGGGGGATTAGGGATGATTCATGAACTAGATAATCTCTTTGCATCATGAAACTTCATTTTCCGAATACAATAATTCGTCTCAGTAGGGTTTTAAAATGATTTTGTAACTTTTAAAAGCAGCGGAAAATAATTTATAGGTTACATATTTAGAAAAGAATTTCTAAAATAATTTATAGGTTACATAGTTGTAGGTTCTGACGGAGCGCTTAGAAACCAAAATAGGTTTCTTCTATTGCAGATCCACACACGAATACATTGTAGCCTTTGTCGAGTTTTAGCCCAAAACCCTAATTTAGTATGTGTTTGTAAAAAAGAAATAAAAGATTTGTTTTATATTTTATCTGATGCCTAATAAATCTAAAGGGGCGCGATTAACATTCTAAGCTTAGTCCATCACCTTATTTATAGGTGACTTGAATTACGAATAGAATATAATTCAAATAAAGGTTTTTATAACTTTTTGTAAATATATTTATTTAAAAATAAATATCTATATTACATAAAAACCACGTAATTATCATAACTATAATTTTAAACATATTTTTAATTAATTTTCAAGAATAACTATTTAATTATCAACTTGATATAATTCGAGTTTCTGTGTATAGAAGCGTACATATTCTTTGTGTGTGACCCAAGAGATTTACACACTCACTGGCAGTGTTTCTGTGTGAGACGTGTCATGACCATATAACAACTTATAGTCTGATATTGCCTGAGTTATCACAAATTTAATTTGTATTGGGATAATCCAAGATCGAGTCATTATATATTCTCAGATTCTCGTTTAGATTTTTTATGAGGGATCGATGGTTTCAAGCGTTTTAAACGGTTAAGACATACTTACACAACAGTTGTAATCGTTAACTGATAAGATTTAAGAGCAATTGCAACTGCTACAGAGTTATAAGCAACAACTTCATAGAGTGTCCACATGCCCTAAGTGATTAGAGGCTTGGAGAGTCCTGAGGCTCTGGTCACACGATATAGAGGATCCGAGTTTAAACACTTAAAACAACCGTGTGAATTAGAGCTTTGGGCTTAAGGCTTAGAGGCTCTAATTCCACATCCTATTAGCCATCCCCACGGGCTCTTCCCCTGGGACCTCGCAAGACGGCACAACCCCCAAGACCCTAGCCTTATGGTAATCCAATGTGATAGATGCAACAATTGTGAGTGTGTTTTTCACACATTCTAATTCACTTATGTTTGTCTTATCATCCAGCCATTACAAGTAAATTACAATCACACCAAAATGATTGATTGACACTAAAATCACTAACGTTAATTGGTTCCAGGATAATTTTTTACAATAACTTATAGGATGGCGTTAAAATATGTTGAGTAAAATGAAAAGAAACAACGAAAATAAAAAAAGAACATTGCTGAAGTCCACAAAGGTAGGATTTGTGGACGTTTATGAGACCAATATTTTTCTTGACCTCCATGGCGTTCCATGGATGCAACCAAAACAATTTTCAAAGTTTGTATGATCATGTAGAGGCGCACGACAAACGTACCGTGCCAAGTGATATATACTTTGATCTTGTAAATACTTTGTAGTTCCAAGCTGTATAACTTCATCTTCCTCTATATATGTCGACGCATACTATTATTACCGCTAGTAGAACCACCACCATTACATGACTTGTGAGTATAAGCTTGTTCTTGTTATTTTTGATATTGTGGGTTGTTTATTTTTTGCAGTTCAACCATTTTCACATACTAAACCTTTTTTTTCTGCATTGTTATGTTGGTTTGACGTCCCAAGACAGTTGAGATGTTTGTCAACATGTTCAAACAACTCTGCAAAAAGATTTCACAAAATTAAGAGAGTCAACTTAACGATAGATAAGGGAAATTTTTTAAAAAACCTAGCGAACTATTCCATTTTGAATGATTAAGTTTCATAACTATTTTTTCAAAATGAAATAACCATTAAGCTTTCTGTTAGGACACAAATTTTCCTAATTATATGATAGTTTTGTAAAGGTTTATAAGTGTAATATGGGCTTGGGTTTAGGAAATATGGGTTTGGGCTTAAGTGTGTAACAAGGGAGTATATATAGGATTTGTGTGTGTGATTAGGGTAAGAAATGATATTACAATGTAATCCATGGTGTAGTGTGTGTGTTCTAGAGAGAGAACCATTCTCTCTCTAGGTAGTTCTCTTACATTTGAATCATATTTCCATTATATCTCATCTTGTTACTCTATTACAATCGTTTCTTGAATTGTTGCTTGTTAATAATGGGACTAACAAGTGGTATCAGAGCCCAATCGAAGAAATCATTCATCGATACGATCATTCTGCAACAAGTCAAGTTCTACAGCCCAATATGGATGAAAAAAGTGAAGTTTTTCGATGAACAGTGTCCAATTCGAGATCTGATCGTGGATTCTGGAGCTAATTGGTATTGTGTTGATGTTAATTGGTTCGATTCCTCACTCTTAATCTTTAGAATCGATTTCATTCTGTTTTCTCAACAAATCTGAAGGAATTCGATTAGATCTATGTTATTCACTCTTGACACTGTGTTCATCATTTTCTGATGATTTTGTGCGTATAGATGTGCTTGGATCAATGCTAAATGCTAAGGATTGATTGAATAGTGTTTCTGAACATCATATGATCATCAATCCATCATATGTTGATCAATTTGGACGTTTTTGAGCTTTCAGTTCGGTATGAGTTCATATATTTAAAGTCCTCGCACAAGCTATGTTCATACTTATCGCACAAGACAATGTTCATCTTTATCGCGCGACAAAGAGATTCAAGTTTATCGCACATGTGGTGTGCGATAAAATAGGGTGAACAATATTTTTATCGCGTATTTGGTGTGCGATAAAACAGTGTGAATAGTGTTTTTATCGCACGTGTATCGTGCGATAAAAGGCTTAATCGGTTATCACGTAAGTATCATGTGATAAAAGGGGTCATCGCGCAAGTATCATGCGATAAAATGAGTTCCTCGCCCAAGTTATCGTCCATTCAATAGCGGAACCCCCGTGCTAAGTCTTAGGAGGGGGGCATTGTTCATGGATTTTAGCATAAAGCGTGTGTGACATCATTCTCATATTTAGTTTGTCACAGACCTATAGCAATTGTCATAGTTTAAAAGAGCTCAAGTTTGTCAAGATTTTCAGAAGGTGGGTGTTGGAATTCAGTCTTTGATTGGATTGGATTAGACGTTTGAGCATTTGCAATCATTATTCTGGAGTTTTGGTTGTGATTCAGACTTTTGAGTGCTTATAATCATTCATCTATTTCTTGAAGATTGAAGTTCTGGACTTTCATCATTCAGTGTTCTGAAGTATTTTGGAGATGAGCATTTCTCTACAGTTGTTGAACAATGTTACTTGTTTGGTTCTTCTAATCCCTATCTTGTAGTGTGTGCTTCATTATGTTTCCTCCTTCGAGCAAATCTGAATCAAGCTCTTAAGCCGAATTTCTATTCAACTCGCGGTTTATCGACGGATTTGATGTTATACACTAAGATTGTACTTTGGTTTGTCACGCAACAACTCGCTCGTTATCTTTCTTGTGGACTTATCGGTACGAGCTAGAGTTTCAACATTTTTAAAGATGTTTTTCGTGCACTTAGTCGAGGTTATGGTGCACATCGAATCCGGTTTTTCAAGGTTGAAATATAAAGAGTAAGATCTTATTTCAAGGGGGAACCTAGACTACTGATAGCGGAAAAACGTATAGTTCCAATCAATGGCCACAGTGTGCCTACAGTGGGGGCGTAAGTATACGCCTCAACTATGATCGCTATAAGTATTAAAATGGCAAGTATTTACCAAATATCGTACCCACGAGGACTGAACTACTGAGAATCAGAGAATGCCACAAACTTCTTGCACAAGTCTCGGTTTGAAAATATTGTTGGTTTGTTTGGAAAATGATTAAACTTTTGAATAATAAAAAATGGGTATGGATGTGAATTCCCTTGAGATTTTTGTAGTAACAAAATGGTTAGTTGCTTTGTAGCACGAAAAGTTCATAAAAAGCCCGATCTCTCGAAATGATGCGATTTATAAACCGGTCGTACAAAGTTTCCATAAAGTGTCCATTGTTACCGACTCCCGATCTTGCCGATTTAATTAAGTTTGACTCTAAACATCAAGTTCTACCAATATGGAGATTTACACCCAAATCTCTTTGTGATATAAATCTCGACCGGCGTTTGAACCTTAACAAATCATACAAAACCCGCCTCTCGACGTGGTTATCAAAGACTCTCTCAAATCTTTGTGCATCACTTAAGCCGTATTTCGAATCCGCCCCTCTCGAGGTCTAAGATCTAATATTAACACATCTAAGTGATCGGCTTATCCGCGTTAAGTTTGAGTCCCGACTCAAGTGACCAATCTCAAGAGTTAGTAACAAATGGCCACACCCAAGTGTTGCCTACTAGTCTCAAATTTGTTCACATCCACACCCAATGGATGCTTAGCTCATAATGAAAGTAAAAGACATAACAATATAGAAGAAATGCATAAAAGTTACTTGCATAAAATTAAAGACGTGCCCACAGTGGGTTCACCGCGGGCAGAATGGAAATTACAAACAAGAAAATAAATTGCTACAACTCTTCAAGTTTTTAGGAAACAAGAAGAGGAATTAACTATTGGAAAGCAAGTAAAAGTAGCTGAGTATTGATGCTCTTCAAGTGATCTAAGCCCTTTCTTTTATAGCCCTAAGAGTGTGTAATACCCAATGGACAAAGTTTCTCATTATCCAAAAGGTAATGCCCAATACCACCTTCCATTGCCCCTAGTTTACTGAGATTTCCCAGATCTTGCAATCTTTAGAATGCCAGCTCTTAGATGCTTTCTTTTATCCAGAAAATCGCAAAATCCGCTGGTCCATAGAAAAATCCGTTCGTGCCCACAGTGGGCAGTCCTGTGCCCACAGTCGATAGTGCAGATTTTTCCAAGAAAATAACTTTTGAAACGTCATCATCTTTTTATCACATTTTAGACCAAATAAAGGGGAAAGAAGCAAAGTGGGTTTAAAAACAATATAAAATCCTAGAAAAAGAGTAATAATAAACTCTCAAAAATGAGAGTTATCACACCCTCAAACTTAAGGTTTTGCTTGTCCTCAAGTAAAAGAAATGAAAGAAACATAATTTTTACGGGGGTAAAGAAGAGGAAACTTACAAACATGCTTGAATGATTCCTCGGAATGTGTACTTCTTCCTTTCTTGACCATTTCTCGTAACTTCGATCGGTAGGACTTTTCGGGTTAGTGTTTGTGGCTAAAACAATTTCCCCCCAAACTTGAACTAAACTACAAAAGGAATTTGGATATATCTTTGTTGCTTTTCCTTTGAGTTCTATTTCAGTCACAAAAACCCAACCTTTTTGATATTTCATTTTCTACGAGCTTTTTGGGTTATGTTTTTCCTTCCAATTTTTCGAAGGTGGTCTTCCAATTTTTCGAAGACATTTATTTATTTATTCATTTTTTTCGGATCATAACAATAATGATCACACAGTTTTCCCCACCCCCAAACTTAAAGATGGACAATGTCCACATTGTCGTATGGAACGGCTCGGTTGTGGGAGCGAAGGGAGAGGTGTTTAGGCCACACAAGAGGGCCTACGTCCTCTCAAAATTACCTATAAATGGTCAAGCGAGGTTGAAGTACCTGAAATGGAAGGGAAATCACAACAAAAAAAATTCAAGCAACACAAACCATCATCGGTATTTAAACAAAACCCGCAAGTGGTACACAAAAAGCGGGAAGGAGCAGTTTAAAAGTGTTAGACAACCCAAAAGACAGATAAAAGCATTAATGTTTAAAACGATGATGATGAATCAAAAGCTACTTCTTCGGAGATTTCTGCTGCGTTGCTCGTGCCCGCTGTGGGTGCCCTGCTCACTATGGGCACACTCAACATTTTTGGGGTTTTGGCCATCAGGGTTTTCTTTTTCCACAGCCTCCTCAAATGGGTAAGGCGCCGTATTTTGAGGCCGGTTACTCCCCTCGAAATCAAACCACAAGTCCGCATCAGCGTCTTCCTCTCCCATATCTCCTTTCTCATTTAGGTCAAAGGGTTTGGATTTAGAGGTGGATGGCTGGTTTTGGGGTTCAACAGGGATGGTGGTAGTCATGGTGGGTGGGGCTGTGATAAAAATAGGTTTCAGATGGTGTGATTGTGGTGGAGGTGTATTTGGGGTTTGTATGTAACGTCCCAAAAATTACAAGGAATTTAAATTTTAAAATTAATGCATTTCACTATAATCAAACCACAAGTTCACAAATCCCATTACAATAAAAATAAACGTCATTGATTTAAACCGTCAGACAAAGTTAAGCAGCGGAAAAGTTATATAATTAAATCCCCATTTAATTAAAATTTAACTTAAACAGTCTTCGCCTCGCGCCCGTGTGTACCGTCATGTCCGACTGCTACTCGCACCTGAAATCATAAGATAATGGGAAGGGGTAAGCACGAAGCTTAGTGAATTCAAACCATAAATAGGATCGCAATTATATCAGCATCACCCTTAAACAGCTAGTTATCACAACCAACTCATACCATGCAATCACGTCCTGCACCCAAATTTATATATACCAAATACACCAGCACATATATTTCTTGGAACATCCATCAAGAAAATATATCACGATTAATAATAAGCCCTATACTTCTTGGAACGACCATCAAGAAGATATAATCACAACTTATTATACAAACACATATACTTCTTGGAACAACCATCAAGAAAATATATCACCATTAACAATAAACCTTATACTTCTTGGAACGACCATCAAGAAGATATAATCACAACTCATTATATAAACACATATACTTCTTGGAACAACCATCAAGAAAATATATCACCATTAACAATAAACCTTATACTTCTTGGAACGACCATCAAGAAGATATAATCGCAACTCATTATACAAACACATATACTTCTTGGAACAACCATCAAGAAGTACATCAATCACAGTTCAATATATATACACAATTATATATACCCCATAACACAATAATATCAACAAACAATCATAACTATCACACTCGAGCTATAGTAATACAAATATAATTCCCATCCTATTTAGTGAGAGAACTCACCTCAAAAGCAAAGCTTATGTCCTCAACAGCAACACGAACCGGCTAACACCAGCTCACCTTTTTCCACCTAAATAAGTGTTAACAAATGTCAAAGTGACGCCCCAACCCAAAGCCACGACTACTAAATTATAAAATACATTTTCCAGTTTTTACTCTCACCACATAGGTCTGTTCGGGACCTGTTAAACCCCTTATAAACTGATAAATCCAAGAATATTTTTCCATAATCACAAAGTCCCATGTCTTAGGGTTCCAGGGACATATCGCACGTACTCTAACGATTTTTCTACAATTTACTATGGATTTTACAAAACCGACTTGCAGCACAGTGAAAAACAGGACCTTTCAGTACAAAACAGCAATTTGACACTAGCTATGGTCCGAACTGGTTTTTCTGTAAAACAAATGAAACTTACTAGACTCAGAATGGGAGATTTTGGCACTGATTTCACCCCAATACGATGTTCCTATAAAAAGTTATGGCTTTCACCAAAACAGTGGCAGAAACTGTGAAATTCACATGAAATGACAAATAATGCTTAGTAACCCATTAAGCCATAGCTTAACCCAAACAGACCCGAATGAACCTTTGAGGATGCAAACAAATAGGGTATTCTAAATGCAAGTAAAAACAACCCCAAAACATACAATCAACAACCACAATGAGACCCCAAAATTTTAGCGTGGAAAACCCCTCAAAATCGAGAGTAAAAAAAAACCACGGGACTACTAGAGCCGCTTCAAATCCACTACCACCAATATTAGAGCAATACAAAGTCTTCTCTAGATTATACTAGAGGCATACAAAACCATCATACACTTGGAAATAAGCACATCAAGATGTATGGAACCAAAATAGAGCAAGAATGGAGAAAAATCACCACAAAGTTACTGCTGTGTATAACCCCACGAAACCATGACCTCCGGACCTCAAAACCACGATCCCACCGTCCAGAATGTTGATGAAGATGTCGTGAAGCTGCTCACCAAAAATCACGACGATCCGACCGTTCAATCTCCGATAAACAGAAGTTTTCTGCAGCTAGGTTTACAAATACGAAAAATGGAGCTCTCTCACTTTTTCTTGTTTCTCTCTACTCTCTCTTTTGTTGCTACTCTCTCTCGGCCGAACTCACAAGGGAAGGGGAGGGAGGGGCCGTAGGGTTTTTCCTTCTCCCTTTCTTTCCTCTTTTCTTCCTTGCCAAGCCACGAAACCAACCCCTCAAAATGAAACATGAAATCGGTTTTGGGTTGTGCATGGGCCGAAATGTACATTGTTTTGGCCCTTTAACAATTTGATCTCTCAACTAATTCCATCTCGCACTCTAACCAACGATTTGACATAATTAACTATTAGGTCCAATTCGTCTAACCCCGTTAACGGAAACCACGTTAAATAAAACTTAAGAGAAAAAAATTAATAAAAAGAAAATACATACTGGGATACGGGCTTTACATTGTAAGAAATGGGGGTTTCGAAAATCACCATGTGGGTTGTTAGGGTTTATTCTTAGGTGAATGGGAGGGATGGTGATGGGTATAGTGGGTGGTGAAATGCACACAAACAGGGGTTGGGTAAAGGGTATTTGGATAGCGGTAGGGATGATAGGAATAGGGTTTTGAAATGGGTTTTGAGGTGGGTTTTGGTTTGGTGGGTCTATCACTCGAGTGAGTACCTCATGAGTTTCAGCATAAGAGTGCACATACCTTGGTGAGGAGGGAGTTGCAGGTTCATCGGTGGTCTGAGCTTCGCCGGCCGGAGTGCCGGAGGTGGTCTGAACTGCCATGGTTTATGACGCAGAGCTGAGAGCTTGAGTCTCGGCCACCATAGAAGCGGTCGAAGATGGTTGAGCGTCGGAGACGACGGCGGTCGCGGTGGTGATCAGTTCAGCGGCGGAGGAGATGATGGTGGGTGCGGAAGGTTGGCCGGCACTGGTGGCGGAGTGGCGGACGGACCGCCGCGTGGGTCTTCCTGGAACATGGACCAGGGCTTTTTTTCTTGCCATGGTTGGAGGAGTATGGTTGCTGAAAACCTTTGGGGAAGATGACCACAATGGGTTTGGCTTTTGGGAAAAAGGGGTTTTGTGGAGAAGAAGACCTCAAAAGGGGTTTTGCTTTTTGAACAACAAAGAAGGGTTTTCACCCACCAAGATATTTCCTTTAGGAAATGTTTTATGTTTCACAATTTGAACACCCATTGGACAAAAGTTTTGACCTTTGCTTATAAAAATTTGAAACTCAAACAGCCCATGGTTTTTTTTCTTTCCAGCTGGGTTTTGGTCTTGGGAACTCACACAAGTACATCCCAAATCTTAAAAAATATTCTTTTTGTACATAGAAAGTACTTGATGTACTAAAGAAAGTTCTTTTTTTTCTGCACGCACCCCAACCAATGGTTTTCTTAAAAACTTGCCCCACATTTTGCTGAAAAATTACACTTCCCCCCCCCCAAAAAAAAACTTTCATGTTCGAGATTCAAGGTCTGTGGGTACAGAGTACCCACAGTGAGCAGGCCTGCACTTTTAATTCTAAAAATAAAATAACACAAAGTGTCAGGATCGATTCTTAACAAGAATTAAACTTCTTAGAAACAGAATTTAGAGAATCTTGCGGAATAGAACTCTAAATCAATTAAAGAACAATCAATAGAATTCAACACACTGTATATATCAAACTGTATTACTCACAAGCTTTACACCAAACCTCAATCTTGATGAACAGATCTCACCAAGACGACTTCTACTTCTCTAGAAATAGGATCTACGATCTTGAGGTTAATTCTCTCTTGAATGGCTAAACAACTTTTTGAATAACTGTTCTCTCTATCGTGTATATTGTCTATTGTGTTTTCTAATAGCTATCTATCAATACTATTTATACAAAAGTAATTACAAGATAACTATCAAAAGTAAATTGATCTTCTGAATCTTCATTAAACATATCTTGATCAATTCCTTCTTTGTCTCCAAAAGTATCACATACCAAACTTATCAAGTCAGCAGTATTAACAACCTTCAGCAGTATTAACCTTCACAGTCTTCTAGCAGTAGTATCTCAGCTCAGCAGTACTAACCATGTCTAGCAGTAGTAATTTTGGTCTAGCAGTACTAACCGTGTCTAGCAGTAGTAATTTGGTCTAGCAGTACTAACCGTGTCTAGCAGTAGTAACTTCGTCTAGCAGTAGTAACCTTGATCAGCAGTAGTAACGAAGAACTGGCAGTAGTAACATTGTCTTGGCAGTACTAACCATACTTGGCATATCTTCAGTTCCCAACAATCTCCCCCTAACTTGACTTTTAGGAAAAGAAGTCAAGTTCTTCAGATGATGCTTCCAAAACCTAATCATACATGCCTAGATTAGGATTCAATCCCAGACTTTGATTGAGAATCCTTTTTACCAAGAATCTACCCATTGCTGAATCCTTGTTGCAGGTCAACTTAGCATGTAGCATTCCTTTCAGCCTCTTCATGCTGTGATTGTATATTTCATCCACCAGATAGTATTCTTGAGTCGCAGAGTCAAGGGAGATGACATATACTCCACAGTTTTCATAGAGCATCCAGTTGGTAATGGCTTGAAACTGTGTGTTTATCCTATGCTGAACCGCTTCAGGTTTGAACATTTGGCACAAGAATTCAAGTACCATTTTAGAGATTGACATCCCTTGCTCAGTCAGCATGTTTTCATATAGCCTCATCCCAACTTTGAACATCTCTTCTAAGTCTGATCTTGAGCAAGTTCTGACAATTTTTTCCCAAGTTGAAAAGACTTCAAATTTTCCATCTGCTCTTTTTATCCTAATGAACTCCTTTCTACCATCTTTCAAAGTGTCCCAAAAGATGATTTCAGGGGCCTTAGATGATATTGGTTCAGCCTGAATTGGAATTGGGTTAGAGTCAACACCAGTGATATACAAATCACATTGGGCATCAGTTTGTGATTGTACATTGCTTGATTGCCCTGATGGAGTTGCCACTTCTTCTTCAGCAACTTTTGGATCAGATTTTTCTTTCACTGTTTCCTCCTGGGCCTCTTCTGCAGTTGGCTCCACCCTTGGCTTCTTTTCATTTTTCTTCTGTGAAGTTATGGGCTTGGTGCTTGGTCTTTTCTTTGACATCATCTTGGTTCTTTTAAGAGTTTTAACAGCTTCAGGAGTTGGTTCAGCTGTTTTAAGTTTTTCAGCAGCAATAACCATTTCTGCTGCTATGGCTGTTACTGCTTCTCTTAGAACATGTAATGATGCTGCTTCAACACTGTTCTTCACAATCCAGTATACTTCTTCATCAATTTCAGCTTGAGATGTAGTTACTGCTTCCTGCTCAGTTTCTGCTGCTTTTTCTGTTTGGCCTTCAGCAGCATTAACTGTTTCTGCTGCTTGTTCAAACTCAGCAGCATTAACAGTTTCTGCTGCTGTGGTTTCTGCTGCTGTTGTAGTTTCTGCTTCTTTAACAAGCTCTTCCACCTTTTCTGTCTCCCCCTTATTCTGTGCACTGGACTCCCCCTTAAACTGTGCATTGTCAATTTCCATCTCAGTCTCCATCTGAACTGTCTCCCCCTCACTTTGTAGACCCTTTTTATTCAGTTCTGCTTCTGATTCTGACTCTGACTCCCCCTTTTTGGGAGCATCATCAGTTGGAATTCTTCTTCTCAGCACAAATCTTGCCTTTTTCTTTCTGTGCAACAACTTGGTGACCATCTTCTTGAGCTTCTCAATTTGAGTCTGTTGGTAGGTGACCACAGTCTTCAGTTGCTCAGTCTCCTTCTTCTGTGCCATAACATCCAAGTTGACATTTCCAATGGTTTCCATCAATTCATCATAGTTATATCTATCCTCACCTTGTTTAGAAGTGTTTACCTTCTTTAAAGGATCACTGGAAGTTTTAGCAGAAGCCTTCTGCCTAGCAGAAGCACTAACTGCCCCCTTGGTTTCTTGGCACCTGGGTCCTCCTAATGATTTCTCATTTAGAGTTGCCATGGGGAAGGTCTTATTTATGTTACCACTGTCCTTCTCTGTGCTAGCAGAAGTAGTGGCAGCCTTAGCACCCATATGCTCATCCTTCTCCTTAGAGAGCACCTTCTTGGGGTTGGGAGACACCCCTGTGGTTTCCCTGTTGATATTCTCAATTGGAGAATGCTCCAACTGAGGGCTTAAAGGCTTAGGGCTCTGAGTAGGTACATCAAGGGAAGGAACCTTGTGCACCTTTCTTCTTTGAAACTTGTTGGATAAAGCAGGAGTGGGCTTTTGAAGTATGTGCTGAGGGATATTTATAGTGAGTGAAGGTGGGGTTTGGTCATCAGTGGGATGATCTAATGAGGGCCTTGATCCTGATGCCATACCTTCAGAGGGGTGGGACACAACCATCATTGTAGAGAACAATGGTGTGTCAACTCCTTCCGAGTCCCTAGGAAGTCTTTTCATATTTGAAAAAACCTTCCCTTTAGGGGATTTGGGTACATATACCTCAGTAAACTGAGGTAAGTCCATCAATTCCTTGTTAATAACTTCTTGCACAAACCTTGGATACATGTAAAAGCTCTTTTTGGATTCCAAGTTTGACACAAGATCATTAAAGATCATAGCTGAAAAATTGTACTTTTTGGCAGTGGATAAGCAGACCAAGGCATATGCAATGGGACTGCTGAACTCACTCCATCCAGTAGTTTTCTTGGAAATACAGTGCATCAGGGTATGAACAAGAAATCTCCATTGGTTGAAAAATTTTGACTTGTAGAATTTAAAAACACCAATGGGACCTTCATACCCCATTCTTTGTAAAGTCGAATATAAGTCATCAGAAGATAGAGAGGTTATACCTGAGGCATCATCCAAGTGAAGAGAGATGCGAATAACCTCCTCTGTGACTTTCAAGGGTTTATCACAAACCCTTGTTCGAATGGTTTTATGCCCTTCTTCGAAACTAACAGTGGCATTCTCCCAAACTTGCGTCTGATGTTCGATATAGATGGTTGGGCTCACCGTTAGGGCATAGGAGATGTGCGAGGATTTAAGAAAATCGACGATATTGTGGAATCCCGCAGCTTGTTTCGGCTTCTGAAGCATGGCTATTTCATTGTGCTCATCAACAAACTCCATGATTCCTGAGGATTCTTGAAAGAAAAACACAAAGATTCTGGGGAGAATAGGTTAGAACGAGAGAGAAGAAGTTAATGCGAAGAGTCGTTATGAACTTTGGCGGGCAAACAGGGGTATTTATTGCAGTATTTGCCCTAGATTTTCAAAAGCAGTATTAACGACATAAGCAGTATTAACTACTGAGCAGTATTAACTGCAAGGCAGTATTAACTACACAGCAGTATTAACTACCGAGCAGTATTAACTACCAAGCAGTATTAACTACCAAGCAGTATTAACTACCAAGCAGTATTAACTACCTAGCAGCATTAACTACCTAAGCAGTATTAACTACATATGCAGTATTAACTACACAAGCAGTATTAACTGTGCACTAGCTGTATTAACCACTGAGCAGTATTAACTACCTAAGCAGTATTAACTACATATGCAGTATTAACTACACAAGCAGTATTAACTGTGCACTAGCAGTATTAACCACTGAGCAGTATTAACTGCAAGGCAGTATTAACTGCACAAGCAGTATCAACTGCACAAGCAGTATTAACTGCTGAGCAGTATTAACTCTGCACTAGCAGTAGTAATTCTGCACTGGCAGTAGTAACTCTGCACTGGCAGTAGTAACGCTGCACAGGCAGTAGGAACTACACTTGCACTTTTCTGCACTTGGTAATCTGAGGGAAACAGAGGATCCTGAGAAAGAAAGTTAGTAGCACCAAATATATGAAGAAATACAGGTATAAAAACAGAAAGTCATAAATTTATTCTAGGTTGATCATGCCCACACTTGTTACCAAAAAGGTGAATCTACCCACATCAAAAGCTTTTGTGAATAGATCAGCAAACTGGTCATTTGTATGAACTTTAGCAACCTGAATTAATTTCTTTTCATTGCAATCTCTTATAAAGTGATACCTTATCTCTATATGCTTTGTTTTTGAGTGTTTGACTGGATTATTAACAATGCTAATAGCACTGTTGTTATCAATGAAGATTGGAGTGTGAAGAAATGTTACCCCATAGTCCAACATCTGATTCTGAATCCATAGAACCTGAGAGCAGCAGCTTGCAGCAGCTATGTACTCAGCCTCTGTGGTAGATAAGGACACTGTGGTTTGTTTCTTACACTGCCAAGATACTAGTCTTGTACCCAAAAACTGACATCCACCTGAAGTAGACTTCCTATCCATGTTGGCTCCACCCAAATCACTATCTGAATATGCAAGCAAGTCAAAAGAGGATTCATGAGGATACCAGAGACCTAATCTAGGTTGCCCTTTTAAGTATCTGAATATTCTCTTGGCAGCATGAAGGTGTGATTGCTTAGGAGAAACCTGAAATCTGGCACAAACACAGACTGAAAACATAATATCTGGTCTAGAGGCTGTGAGATACATGAGAGATCCAATCATTGATCTGTAGTGATGGACATCCACATCCTCCCCCTCAAGATCTGCAGTGATCTGTTTATGTGTTTCCATTGGTGTGCTTGCTGGCTTTGAGTCTGCTAAAC
Source organism: Saussurea involucrata (assembly GCA_033807775.1). Classification (NCBI taxonomy): domain Eukaryota; kingdom Viridiplantae; phylum Streptophyta; class Magnoliopsida; order Asterales; family Asteraceae; genus Saussurea; species Saussurea involucrata. The sequence goes on along the minus strand of CM066312.1, from coordinate 94,140,439 downwards.
CAAACTTGTCCAGGATGTCTTTCACATACTTGGATTGGCTAATAAAAATCCCATCTTTCCTCTGTTTTACCTGAAGCCCAAGAAAGAATGTAAGTTCTCCCATGGAACTCATCTTGAAGCTTTTGTGCATCAATTCTTCAAACTCTTTACACATTTGATCATTGGTGGATCCAAAGATGATGTCATCCACATAGATCTGAACAAGTAATGTACCTCTCTTTCTCCTCTTGATAAACAGGGTCTTGTCAATTACTCCTCTTTCAAAGTCATTTTTCAAGAGATAGGTAGACAGAGTGTCATACCATGCTCTTGGAGCTTGATGCAAACCATAAAGAGCCTTCTTCAGCTTGTATACTCTGTCAGGGTGCAATGGATTCTCAAATCCAGGGGGTTGACAGACATATACTTCTTCCTCAATACTTCCATACAAAAATGCACTTTTGACATCCATTTGGTACACTTTGAACTTCATGTATGAGGCATAGGCTAGAAATAACCTGATTGCTTCAATCCTTGCCACAGGAGCAAAGACTTCCTCATAATCTATTCCTTCTTCCTGAGTGTACCCTTGTGCAACCAGTCTAGCTTTGTTTCTGATCACAATCCCTCTGTCATCCTTCTTGTTCCTGAAAATCCACTTGGTGCCAATTGCTCAATGACCTTTTGGAAGGTCTACCAAGTCCCAAACATCCTGTAATTTGAACTGTAGTAGCTCCTCTTGCATTGCCTCTATCCAGCTTGGGTCTTTCATAGCATCATAAGCCTTTTTGGGCTCAATCTGGGACAGAAAGCAAGTAAGAACAGTATTGACTGTATTTTGCCGCTCTTGCAACTCTTGGAGTCTGCTTTGCTTTCTAGTCATCATGGGAGATGCAATATCTCCAATCACCAACTCAGGAGGATGATTTTTCTGAGTTCTTGTTGGATGACCAGCTTCCTCTTGTATGTTCTCATCCAGATTTGACTCATTTAATTCTGGATTTGTTTCTGCTTCTTCAGTCACCTCAGATTCTCTGGAATTTGGACCTGAAGACTGATTTTCCTCTGCTCTCCTCTCTTCTTTATTCTGAATAGGTTCAGTCTCCTCTTGGTGTTCACAGAATTCAACAGGATCAATGGAAGGGAGTGGAAATATCACAGATTGAATTCTGTGTTCTGATGTTGGTGTATCCCTTTGTCCTGCATATACATCACTACTGAAACCCAAAGAATTAGTGAGTGAATCAATGTCAAATAGCCAATTAGGACCTGAACCAATAGGATTTGGTGTGTTCTCATTGCATTTGACATTGTCACTTTCTTCAATTATTCTAGAAGAGGTATTAAAAACTCTGTAGGCCTTACTTTGAGATGAATACCTAACAAGAAAACCATCATCTGCTTTGCTATCAAACTTGCCTAAGTGAGATTTGGTATTGAGAATAGTACAAGGACATCCAAATGGTTTGAAAAATCCAATATATGGTTTCCTTTTATGGAAAAGCTCATAAGGTGTCTTGTTTTTAGGCTTTACAACTAAAACTCTGTTTTGAACATAGCAGGCAGTATTAACTGCTTCTGCCCAAAAAGTAATTGGTAACTTTGAATCAGCTAACAGAGATCTAGCAGCCTCAATCAGTGTCCTATTCCTTCTCTCAGCAACACCATTTTGTTGTGGAGTCCTAGGAGCACTGTATTGTCTCTCAATTCCTTTTTCTTCACAAAAGGTGTTTAGATCAAAATTTTTAAACTCAGTTCCATTATCTGATCTAATGACTTTCACTCTTTGATTTGATTGGTTTTCAATTTTGAGAATAAAAGATTTGATCAGTCCACTTGTCTCATCTTTAGTTCTCAGAAAATATACCCAAGTAAATCTAGAATAATCATCAACAATAACTAAGCAGTATGATTTCTTGCCAATACTCATCACATTAGTAGGACCAAACAGATCCATATGTAACAGTTGAAGAGGATTTGAGATAGTGTTTATCTCTTTGGTCTTATGAGAAGTTTTGTGTTGTTTGCCTTTGAGACAAGCAACACAATGATCATCACATGAATAGACTTTGGATGGCAAACCTCTTACAAGGTTATTCTTAACAAGTTTATTCATTGTTTTAAAGTTCATGTGACACATCCTTCTGTGCCAAAGTGATGATTCATCCAAAGAAACTTTTGAAACTAAACAATTTAGGGATGAATCAGATGATACACTTTCCAAATCTAAACAATAAACATTATCCTTCCTAGGAGTTCTCAGAAGTATCATGTTTTCATCAACCACTTTGTATCCAGGAGCAAGGATAATACATTCAGAATCAGTAAACAATATGCTATGCTTCTTGTCACAAACCTGTGATACACTTAACAGGTTGTATCTCAATTGTTCAACATAGTACACATCTTCAAAGGTCATCTTACCCTTTGAAACATCACCCTTACCACTTATCTTTCCACCAGCAGGATTATCCCCAAATGCAACATGTCCTCCATCAATCTTTTTGAAATTTTTGAGGCAGGCCATGTTACCTGTCATGTGCCTGGAGCAACCACTATCAACATGCCAAATGCTCTTCCCCTTGAGCTGTTGGTTGCCCTGCACATCAAGATAAATCAGTTAGTTTTATTGGGAACCCAAGCCGAAGTGGTCTTGGGTCTCCCTTGCTCATCAAAGTACTTGCACTTGGTTTTGATGAGATTTTCAAATTTAGGTACTGCAGTACTGGAGTACTTTGTCAAAATTATTGGTGTAGCAGCACTAGAAGCAGTATTAACCTCAGAAGTACTAACAGTGCTAGCAGTACTAATACTGGGAGCAGCAGTATTGTTAGCAGCAGTATCAGCAGTACTAACAGAGGTAGCAGTATTAACAGAGTTAACACTGCTAGAAGCAGTATTAACAGAGTTAACACTGCTAGCAGCAGTACTATCTGAAGAAGAAGCACTAAAAGTATTAGCAGCACTAACATTGGACTGATTACTAGCAGTATTAACACTGCTAGCAGCACTAACTTTGGAATGATTACTAGCAGTATTAACACTGCTAGCAGCACTAACTTTGGAATGATTACTAGCAGTATTAACACTGCTAGCAGCACTAACTTTTGAAGCAGTACTAACAGTGTTAGCAGTACTAACACTGCTAGCAGCAGTATTGTTTTTAGTGCCTTTTGGAACCCACATAGTACCACATTCCTTTTCAGTCGTTTTCTTTATGTGGCTTTTGGGTTTATCTTGATTCTTTGCCACATTTTTCTTTGCAGACTTTTTATAGCCACCATTCTTTCTGTAACCACCAGGTTTTTGAAAAGATCTTTGAGCATTAAACCTTTGGTTAACAGGATTGAAATAACAGTGTTTGGCTAAATGATTTAGCTTACCACAGATGAAACAAGGTTTTGGCCTGTTAATTCTGTTCAGATCAACTCCTTGTCTCATAGCCCACTGGTTATTCCAGTTCCTTTGATTTCCCCTCTGATTATCATGTTTTTGGGGCTTGTTCTCTTTAGATTTCTTACAAGAACAATGTTTACAGGTATTGGGAGCCACAACTGTGGTCTGTGTGTAATGGACTCCCTTTTCTGTTTCAGTCCTTTTGATCTCATTGTTCTTTCCCCAAGGATTTCCATCTTTCTCATTGGTCACAATTTCATTGTCTAAGGGAACCTTACTACTAACACTCTTATTCTTCTTAGATTCTTCCTTCTCTGTTTTATCCTTAACTACTACTTCTTCTTCACAAGGATCTATATTAATCTTTAATTCAGGATCCTTCCTATCCTTGGTCTCTAACAAATCAGACTTAGGAGGTATGTAGTTGTTATTGTAGGGTGGAGGTGTGGCATTGTACCCTATCCCTACTTTCATCTTGTCATGGATTTGAGCTTTAATGATGGTATCCATGGTTTTAGAAGCACAGGTAAACTTTTCAACATCAAGTTTAACCTTCTTAAGCTCTTCTTTTAATTTCTCATTCTCCTCCCCAGACACTTTCAGCTTAATCTCATACTCATTCTTCTCCCACTTCCAATAGTTAGTATCATAGGAGTGTTGAAGTTCATTAGCTTGAAAGGCTCTAATCTGTTCCTCAAACCTTTCTACAATCCTAACATAATCTTTCACATCTTTCTCTAGCCTCTTAAGGTTATCGCACATACCCTGATTGTGATCCCTATATCTTTTAACAGCATCAATGCAAGCTTGAGAACAGAGTTTAGATTGTACCTCAGTGGGAATATCAGATACTTCTGCCATAAGAGCTTGATTCTGACAGGCTTCCTCAGCTTGATCACTCCAATCAAATCCCATTCATTGTTGAGAAACAAGGGCTTGAGAGGAGCTTCTGTTTTGGTTTCCATTTGGAGCCTGTTGATGTGATCCTCCACTTCTGCATTCTCTGGCAAAGTGTCCCATCTTGTGACACTTATAACACTCAACCTTGGACTTGTCAAAGCCTGCACCAACTTCTCTTCTCTGGGAAAAGTTGTTTATCCCAGTCCTTTTGATGAATTTCTTCACCCTCATTGATAGCATAGCCATCTGCCACTTGATGTCCATCTCTTCCAGATCATCAGCATTAATCTGCTCTAAGTCATCATTGATTAGAGAAGAGTGAACATGACTAGAAAAGAATGCTTCTAGTACAGAATCTGTAGTCTTCTCTTGATTAGTTCCACCAGCAGCATTAACAGAACTAGCAGTATTAACAGAATCAGGGTTAGCAGCATTATCAGAGGATGAAGATAATAAAGCAGCATTATAAACAATTCCAGATGGTCTTTTCTTGGCTTCAACTTCAGCCTCAAATACTCTCAGATCATTGTAGAGGTCATCTAGCTCTTTGTCCTCCAATTGGTCATTCTGTCTGAATGAGACTGTGTACATGGTCCATTCTTCTCCCAATGATCTAAGGAACTTTCTATTGACATCATCAGCATCCATGTGTACACCCACAGTTGCTAATTCTCCAATCAACTTGTTAAATCTGTCAAAAGTTTGAGTCATAGACTCATTCTTTGCAGACATGAAGTTCTCATATTGTTGCCTGAGAATAGCCTTTTGATTTCTCTTTGTGCTCTTTGTGCCAGTAAATCTTTTCTCCAGAGCATTCCACAACATCTGTGCATCTGTGCAGTGTTGGAATTGATGTTGGTACTCATTAGGAATAGCCAAAAGCAGAGTGCTTAAGGCCTTCATCTCTGTTTGTCTGACTTTCTTTTCAGCATCTGTCTTGGGAGGAGGTCTCTTTCCATCTGCTCCAATCTTTCCTTCATTACATGGGCCATTTTCTATGATGTCCCATATTGCATAATCAGTAAGAAGAATGTACTGCTTGATTCTCAGTTTCCACATGTCAAATTCATTGGGTTTGAGCATGGGAACCTTTGAAACAAGAGTACTGTGAGTATCCATTGAATTGTCCATAGCTTCTAAGATACCAAGGCTCTGATACCACTTGTCAGGATCGATTCTTAACAAGAATTAAACTTCTTAGAAACAGAATTTAGAGAATCTTGCGGAATAGAACTCTAAATCAATTAAAGAACAATCAATAGAATTCAACACACTGTATATATCAAACTGTATTACTCACAAGCTTTACACCAAACCTCAATCTTGATGAACAGATCTCACCAAGACGACTTCTACTTCTCTAGAAATAGGATCTACGATCTTGAGGTTAATTCTCTCTTGAATGGCTAAACAACTTTTTGAATAACTGTTCTCTCTATCGTGTATATTGTCTATTGTGTTTTCTAATAGCTATCTATCAATACTATTTATACAAAAGTAATTACAAGATAACTATCAAAAGTAAATTGATCTTCTGAATCTTCGTTAAACATATCTTGATCAATTCCTTCTTTGTCTCCAAAAGTATCGCATACCAAACTTATCAAGTCAGCAGTATTAACAACCTTCAGCAGTATTAACCTTCACAGTCTTCTAGCAGTAGTATCTCAGCTCAGCAGTACTAACCATGTCTAGCAGTAGTAATTTTGGTCTAGCAGTACTAACCGTGTCTAGCAGTAGTAATTTGGTCTAGCAGTACTAACCGTGTCTAGCAGTAGTAACTTCGTCTAGCAGTAGTAACCTTGACCAGCAGTAGTAATGAAGAACTGGCAGTAGTAACATTGTCTTGGCAGTACTAACCATACTTGGCATATCTTCAGTTCCCAACACAAAGGTTACGAAATAATATTTACACTATATACACAACGGTTCCTTCAAAAAATCACTCGTCACCACCATTGGGTATGGGCACTTCATTTGGAATAAAGTGCTTGACCCGGTGGCCGTTAACCCGGAAGATGCTTCCGTCTTGTGGGTTAATTAAATCAATTGTTCCAAACTTACCACATTCGCAATGGTAAATGGTCCCGACCAACGTGATTTTAATTTTCCGGGAAACAACTTCAACCGAGAGTTAAAAAGGAGCACTTGTTGATTTTTTTCAAAATTCCTTTGATTAATACGATGATCATGCCATACTTTCGTCTTTTCTTTATAAATTTTGGCGTTCTCGTAGGCATGATGACGTATCTCCTCTAACTCGTTTAGTTGAAGTTTTCTCTTCCTCCCGGCCACTTCTTCATTGAGGTTTAATTCCTTTACGGCCCAAAACTCTTTGTATTCAAGTTCCAAGGGTAAGTGACATGCTTTCCCAAAAACCAGTTTATATGGCGACAGTCCTAGTGGTGTTTTAAAAGCTGTTCGATATGCCCAAAGTGCGTCATCCAACTTAAGGGACCAATCGTTTCGATCGGGTTTTACCACTTTTTCCAAAATCGATTTAATTTCCCGATTTGAAAGATCGGCAAGTCCGTTTGTTTGAGGATGGTATGCCGTTGATACCTTATGATGGATGTTGTATTTGCTCAAAATTATGCTTAACATTTTGTTGACAAAATGAGTTCCCTCGTCACTAATTAAAGCGCGAGGTGTTCCAAAACGAACAAAAATATTTTTAAGAAAGCTAATCACAATTTTAGCATCATTTCTTGGACATGCGATGACTTCTATCCATTTCGAAACATAATCTACCGCCACCAAAATATACTAACTATTAAAAGACATAGGAAATGGTCCCATAAAATCGATGCCCCAAACATCAAAAAGTTCAACTTCCAAAATATTATTTAAGGGCATCTCATTTCGTTGGGACAAGTTCCCGGTCCTTTGGCATTGGTCACAACTCTTTACGAACTCAAATGAATATTTAAAAATTGTAGGCCAAAAGAAACCACTTTGAAGAATTTTTGCGGCCGTACGTTGACCACCGAAATGGCCCCCGTAAGGTGAAGCGTGACAATCCCGCAAAATACTTTTCATTTCAAAATCCGGAACGCATTTCCTCAAGATTTGGTCCGATCCTACATTATACAAAAAAGAATCATCCCAAAATATTGTTTACAATCATGAAGAAACTTTTTATGGCCTAATTCCACTTGCAAGATAATTTGCAATATCGGCATACCACGGCAATTCTTTTTCAACATGTTGTATTGCTAAAATACACTCATCCGGAAAAACTTCTTTGATTTCATGATTCCCCCCACTTGACACGTTCATTTCGATTCTTGAAAGATGATCGGCAACTTGATTATTGACTCATTTTCTATCAACCATCTCTATGTCAAATTCTTGTAAAAGAAGAACCCAGCGAATAAGCCTTGCCTTAGCATCGGTTTTGTTAAAAAGATATTTGATAGCGGAGTGGTCCGTATGAACAATGACTTTTGTACCGATCAAATAAGAACGAAAACGGTCAAACGCAAATACTACGGCAAGTAGCTCTTTTTCAGTTGTTGTATAATTAATTTGAGCTTCGATAAGAGTTTTACTTGCGTAGTAAATGGGGTGAAAATTTTTCTCTTTTCTTTGTCCCAAAACGGCACCTACCGCCCAATCACTAGCATCGCACATTACCTCGAAAGGTTTTGTCCAATCCGGTGCTATTACAATAGGTGCTGAGACAGGAGCTTCTTTGATTGTTGAAAAAGCCTTTTTGCATTCGGAAGTAAAATCAAACGTTTGATCAACATGCAGTAAATTACACAACGGTTTTGCAATTTTTGAAAAAACTTTTATAAAGCGTCGGTAAAATCCCGCATGTCCCAAAAAAACTTCTAATGCCTTTAACCGAAGTGGGTTCGGGTAATTGCATTATTACTTCTAATTTAGCTTTATCAACTTCCAAACCCTTTTTAGAAACCATGTGACCCAACACAATTCCTTCTTGAACCATAAAATGGCATTTCTCCCAATTCAAGATTAAATCGTGCGTTTCACATCTTTCTAAACTTTTTCTTAAATTATCAAGACAATTATCAAAAGACGTCCCAATCACCGAAAAATCATCCATGAACACTTCCATGGTATCCTCAATCATGTCCGAGAAAATAGACATCATGCAACGTTGGAAAGTCGCGGGAGCATTGCACAACCCAAATGGCATTCGCCGAAAAGCAAAAGTTCCGAAAGGACATGTGAAAGTTGTTTTTTCTTGATCCTCGGGAGCTATGTGAATTTGATTATAGCCCGAGTATCCATCCAAAAATCAATAAAACTCTTTTTCGGCCAATCGATCTAGCATTTGGTCTATAAAAGGCAAAGGAAAATGGTCTTTTTTCGTGGCTAGGTTCAATTGTCTATAATCCATGCATATTCTCCACCCGGTGACGGTCCTAGTAGGGATGAGTTCATTTTTCTCGTTTGTTATAACCGTGGTACCTCCCTTTTTAGGAAAACATTGCACCGGGCTAACCCAACCACTACTTGAAATGGGGTAAATAATACCCGCATCAAGCCATTTCAAAATTTCTTTCTTCACGACCTCTTTCATGATGGGATTTAATCGCCTTTGTGGTTGCACTTTGCCAATACTATTTTCTTCCAAAATAATCTTATGTTGGCAAATAGATGGACTAATCCCCTTAATGTCCGCTAAGGTCCAACCTATGGCTTTCTTGTGACTTTTCAACAATTCTAACAACTTCATTTCTTGACCATCACTTAACTTGGAAGAAATGATTACGGGTAATTTTTCTTCTTCCATGAGATAAGCATACTTAAGGTGACTAGGGAGAGGTTTCACGTCCAATTCCGGAGCTTTAAGAATTGATGGCATTTGTGGAGGTCGATCATTAAAGTCTAAATGTTCAAAGGCATCTATTACCTCCATCAAATCTTCTTCCGAAACATCATTTTCAACGCCTAAAATTGGTTCTTCTTGAAGGTCTTCTAAAAAGCTAGGCTCAAAATCATCACCTAAAGTGTCAATGGAGGAACAATCTTCTAAATCACCGGTGCATTTTAGTGATTTAAAGACGTTGAAAGTCACTTGTTGGTCATTCACTCGCATAGTTAGCTCACCTTTTTGGACATCAATTAAGGTTCGGCCGGTTGCAAGGAAAGGTCTTCCTAAAATAATGGGAATATTCTTATCCGCCTCAAAGTCCAAAACTAGAAAATCGGCCGGAAAAATGAATTTATCAACTTTAACCAAAATGTCTTCAATTTTTCCTTTCGGATAAGCTATGGATCTATCTGCAAGTTGCAAAGTGACGGTAGTGGGTCTTACTTCACCAATTCCCAATTTATTAAAAACTGACAAGGGCATGAGATTTATGCTTGCACCCAAGTCACATAGTGCATTTCCGACCTCTTGACCACCAATGGAGCACAGGATGGTGAAACTTCCCGGGTCCTTGAGTTTCAGAGGGATTTTACATGTAAGAATTGCACTACATTCCTTGGTTAAAGCGACAGTCTCAAATTCTCCTAGTCTCCTTTTCTTGTTGAGAATGTCTTTTAAAAACTTAACATAATTTGGCATTTGCTCGAGAGCTTCTACCAAATGAATGTTAATATGGAGTTGTTTGAAAACATCTAAAAACGATTTAAACTGAACATCTATCTTTTTATCTTTGAATCTTTCAGGAAAAGGCAACTTACGTAGATCCAAGCTCATTTGATTTTTGTTGGGTGTGGGCACAGGCTGCCCACTGTGAGCACGCTGCTCCGCATTTTTGACAATATCGGAAGAATCTACTGTTTTAGACACAAAAACAGGGTCTTGCGTGTTTTCGACAGCAGGGAACAGCTAGGGAAATTTTCTCTATCGAAGATATGTGATTCTTTTTGCACGTTAGGTGTGGTAGAAGATTTATCGTTTTCACGCGAATCCTCTACGTTACCTATTTCCATTATGCTTATGGCCTTGACATGTTTCTTGTGTGGTCCTTTTGGGTTCTCGGTGTCACTAGGCAAAGTCCCTTGTGGTCTATTTTTGAGCTCGGTCGCAAATTGACCAAGTTGGGTCTCAAACCCTCTCAAGGTTGCATTGGTTTGGTTAATAAAACCTTTAAGCAACGATTCGAGTGAACCGTTACCTTCCGATGCATTATGTTGCCTAGGTGCATGTGATTGTAAAGATTGACCATGTTGGTACGTGGATTGTTGAGTTTGATAAAATCCCGGGGGATTTTGTGGTCGATTTTGTGGTTGACTCGCCCCGGGGGGTTGAAGTCCTTGATTTCCCGACCAAGAAAAATTCGGGTGATTCCGCCAATTCGGGTTATAAGTTTGAGAAAAAGGGCTATTCCCAGCATTTCCCAGATAATTTACCGAAGCGGGATTTCCCGGACAATTCTCATAATTATGACTTTCCCCACAAAATGCACACGACTCATTAATAGCTTGAGCTTGGTTTTTCTCTCCATTGATGTTTAAATTATTTTTTACCAAGTTAGTCAAAGCTACAATTTGTGCATTTAAAGAAGTGATGGCATCAATTTCATGAACTCCCGATGCATTTGGTGTGGTGATGGCACGAGCATTTTTCCATTCGGTGTTATTGTTGGCAACTTTTTCTAAAATATCAAATGCCTCGTTGTAAGTTTTTGAAACAAAAGCACCACCGGCCGTAGCATCGAGAATAATTTTAGCAGCATTAGAAAGACCATTATAAAATGTTTCTAATGGGATGCAATAGGGAATTCCATGATGAGGACATTTTCGAATTAAATCTTTAAATCTTTCCCATGCATCCGAGACTGCCTCGTCATTCTCTTGCCGAAAGTTCATGATATCGTGCCTAAGCTTTACGTTTCTTGTTGGAGGAAAATATTTTTAAGAAACTTTTCAGCTAGACCCGCCCAAGTATCGATGGATTTCGGTGGTTGTGAATTTAGCCATGCTTTAGCTCTATCTCTCAACGTGTAAGTGAAGAGTGTCAAACGTAAGGCTTCCGGTGTTACGCCGGGAATACGAAAATGATCCGTCATTTCTATAAATGATTTCAAGTGTGAATGCGGATCCTCCGAAGGTAATCCCTCATATTGACCCATTGCTTGGATCATTTGGAACATTACGGGTTCGGGTTTAAAAGCTTGTGCATTCATGTTGGGCCTAATAATTCCCCATTTTAATTGCTCAAACTCGGGTGTTGCATAGTCCCTTATTTTCCTATCTTTACTATCGGCAATACCTACCGTTGTTTCAACCGGTGGAGGTGGCGGCGGTGGAGCTGCCATGTTTCGGTTTAAAGGTGGTGGGTTTTGCCGATTACCTCTTCTACGTCTAGCAATAGTTCTTTCGATTTCGTTATCAAGAGGTAAAAGTTCTCCGCGTTGCAACCGTGGCATACATCACGAAGATTTTGTTTTGAAACAAGTGACACTGGCTCAAGTGATTATTCAATATCTCAAGATGTAAAAATCGCGCCAGTCCCCGGCAACGGCGCCAAAAACTTGATAGCGGAAAAACGTATAGTTCCAATCAGTGGCCACAGTGTGCCCACAGTGGGGGCGCAAGTATACGCCTCAACTATGATCGCTATAAGTAATAAAATGGCAAGTATTTACCAAGTATCGTACCCACGAGGACTGAACTATTGAGAATCAGAGAATGTCACGAACTTCTTGCACAAGTCTCGGTTTGAAAATATTGTTGGTTTGTTTGGAAAATGATTAAACTTTTGAATAATAAAAATTGGGTATGGATGTGATTTCCCTTGAGATTTTTGTAGTAACAAAATGGTTAGTTGCATTGTAGCACGAAAAGTTCATAAAAAGCCCGATCTCTCGAAATTATGCGATTTATAAACCGGTCCTACAAAGTTTCCATAAAGTGTCCATTGTTACCGACTCCCGATCTTGCCGATTTAATTAAGTTTGACTCTAAACATCAAGTTCTACCAATATGGAGATTTACACCCAAATCTCTTTGTGATATAAATCTCGACCGGCGTTTGAACCTTAACAAATCATACAAAACCCGCCTCTCGACGTGGTTATCAAAGACTCTCTCAAATCTTTGTGCATCACTTAAGTCGTATTTCGAATCCGCCCCTCTCGAGGTCTAAGATCTAATATTAACACATCTAAGGGGTCGTTTACCAACTCTTTCCGGGTAAGTGCTGTCCGGGTAAGAGTGATGTCCCGGGTAAGTGCTGTCCGGATAAGAGTGTTTACCAAGTATTTTTTGGTAAGTGCTTACTGACAAAAAATGACTATTTTAACCCTTTTGTAATTATATGCTAAATTAAATGTAATTATTTCTGTTATAAATCATTTAATGGAAAAAAACTTCATACTTTAAATAATTGCTTACCAACAATATACTCTTTTTTTTATATAATTAACTGACAAATTAGATAACAAAATATAAAAGAAATACTACTTATATCCTAAAATAAGTATTTATTTTACCATTTTAATTTTCTTTCCAAATATTCTTTTTCAAAATATGAATATATTTTTATTTAAATAATTATATACTTTTAAAACTATCCTTCTTTTAAACAGATATAAAAGTTTATTTTGATAAATCAATTTTCCATTTTATAGAATGTGACACATCCTCTCCTTCATCGTGAGTTGGCCTCCTCTCCAAAAACTAGTCCCTGTAAACACACTCTCTCTCTACACACGCGTGCACACACACACACACACACATGTATATATATATATATATATGAAACCCTTTATGATTCATGTGTTCTCGATACATTTTTAACGTGATTGAACCGATACACTCCCTATAATCAATCCATTCTCTCTCTAAAGTCAAGAATCGGGTGTTCTTCAAAAAAAACCATGTTTGATTTGCTTAATTATTTCAAGAATTAGGTGTTTTTCACAACCCCGTTTTTGATTTTTCTATATTTCTTTTAAGAATTGGGTTTTCTTTAAAACCCCATGTTTGATTTGCTCATATTTTTCAAGAATTGGGTTTTCTTCAAAAAACCCAAGATCGAGAATTTAAAAAACCCTTTTCTTCTTCTTCATCTTCATCTTCATCCATTCCTAACTCCAATTTGCAGACAAAACCACTAACAGCAAGCAAAATCAGAAGGGCACCTTGGAAAAAAGAAAATCTGACCCGGGTCAGCATAGTTTTCAAGCAGGTTCGGTCAGATCTCGGTCAGATCCGGGATTTGGTAAACGCACTGACTGCTGACCGAGTCAGATGTGCTGACCGAGTCAACCTGGTCAGTTGCTAGTAAACAACCCCTAAGTGATTGGCTTATCCGCGTTGAGTTTGAGTCCCGACTCAAGTGACCAATCTCGAGAGTTAGTAACAAATGGCCACACCCAAGTGTTGCATACTAGTCTCAAGTTTGTTCACATCCACACCCAATGGATGCTTAGCTCATAATGAAAGTAAAAGACATAACAATATAGAAGAAATGCATAAAAGTTACTTGCATAAAATTAAAGACGTGCCCACAGTGGGTTCACCGCGGACAGAATGGAAATTACAAACAAGAAAGTAAATTGCTACAACTCTTCAAGTTTTTAGGAAACAAGAAGAGGAATTAACTACTGGAAAGCAAGTAAAAGTAGTTGAGTATTGATGCTCTTCAAGTGATCTAAGCCCTTTCTTTTATAGCCCCAAGAGTGTGTAATACCCAATAGACAAAGTTTCTCATTATCCAAAAGGTAATGCCCAATACCACCTTCCATTGCCCCTAGTTTACTGAGATTTCCCAGATCTTGCAATCTTTAGAATGCCAGCTCTTAGATGCTTTCTTTTATCCAGAAAATCGCAAAATCCGCTGGTCCATAGGAAAATCCGTTCGTGCCCACAGTGGGCAGTCCTGTGCCCACAGTCGATAGTGCATATTTTCCAAGAAAATAACTTTTGAAACGTCATCATCTTTTTATCACATTTTAGACCAAATAAAGGGGAAAGAAGCAAAGTGGGTTTAAAAACAATATAAAATCCTAGAAAAAGAGTAATAATAAACTCTAAAAAATGAGAGTTATCAACTACATTTGAAGAATTGCATCACTATGGTTTTCTAAAGAAAATCAAGGGGGAGAGGAACTGAAGATTTGAAGATCTTTTGAGAAGGGTGATTCCTTTACAAAACTATAGGGGGGGAATGTTAGGACACAAATTGTTCTAATTATATGATAGTTTTGTAAAGGTTTATAAGTGTAATATGGGCTTGGGTTTAGGAAATATGAGCTTAGGCTTAAGTGTGTAACAAGGGAGTATATATAGGATTTGTGTGCATAATTAGGGTAAGAAATGATATTACAATGTAATCCATGGTGTGGTGTGTGTGTTCTAGAGAGAGAACCATTCTCTCTGTAGGTAGTTCTCTTACATTTAATAATACACCATATTTCCATTATATCTCATCTTGTTACTCTATTACAATCGTTTCTTGAATTGTTGCTTGTTAATAATGGGACTAACACTTTCTCATTTGGAATTATTAAGTCTCTGAACGATTTTTTTTAATAAAAAACCATTAAACATTCTTATTTTGGATAATTAAGTTCGTGAATTTTTTTCTCAATATACTAAATCGTCAAACTTTTAGAAATTAGCTATTACATTCTTTTAACCAAAAAAATCTACCTATTGAATAGGAAGGTTTTAAAACAAAAGAAACATAGATAAATTTAACCGTTTCCAAACGTTACCACATTCAAACTTCATGCAAGCACAAGTATCACTCCCCCTCGCTACTCCTCCTCGCCCCGTCGTTGTCTGTTTTCCATATCACCTATCACGTTATTGCCCCTACCACCGATCTCCCTTTTTGATATGGTTTTATCTTCTGATACTCCCTCTTTTGATAGATCAAAAAAAGGAAGATCGATGACAGGGGCCAACGACATGATAGCTGATATGGAGAATGGATAACGATGAGGCAACATGCGACGAAAATGATATGGAATAGTTCGTTGGGTTTTTTTCCTGAAGTTTTTCCCGAAAATAAATGATAAACTTTGTGTCTACTATTTATAGGTTGACAGTTCATGTTTTTTCAGAAAAACTAAGGATTTTCCGGCTATTATCTTTAGGATCTCGTAAAATTAGTTGTGATACACTGACGCAGTAGGAATTGCATGGAACGGATCGACAAGCGTCAAATCCAAATAATGAAGAGTCTACAAGCGTAGAACCCGGAAAATAATGAGAAAACTCTCAAACTTAGAGATAAAACTCTAAAAGATTTATTGATCAATAATAATTCAGATGTTATCAAAACAATGAAAATGAAAACCTATTTATAAGCTAAACTAATTAAAGATAACTATGGAAATAATTCAAACTAATCCTAATCCTAATCCTAATCCAACTTTAGAACTAATAATTAATAAATTAAACTAAGTAATAATCCTAATAATAATAATAATTCTCCTAAAGATAAATCCTTATTGTAAAAAGAAACTAACTCTTAAAGCAAATTAGAAACGAAGAGGATAGCTTGGCCGACAAGACACACGCGGTTTGGCCCGCGACTTCAAGTCGCGTGGCTAGCCGCGTAAGCCATTGTTTGGCCTTTCTTCGATGCCAAATTCCGATTCTTTTTCGAGCTTGTTTTCTTATTTTCCGGAGATAGAAGAAACACGTTAATAACCCTCGAATTCTCTCTGTATCATACACATATATAATTAAGTTGGTCTGACAACTCATAGTTACCAAAAAAGTAGTTACACTTAGTCCAAGGTTCTACGTGAGACATGATGTAGCAACGAGATCAAGCCTTAGGATCCACAACGAGGCCACAATATTTTTAAAACGTGATTTATGACGGCAAATTTATATTTCATTAATATTTAATATATATATATATATATATATATATATATATATATAGGGAAGGGTTCAATAGAGAAGTCCAAATATTTAGAGAAATAGAGAAGTGATCTTGACCATGCATTCGGTCAAGATCGGCGGCTTTGACCGAGAAACAGAGGATAATTCCTCGCGTGGTCTGCACAAGATAGAGGGGTAGTTTTGTAAAAAATACGCGGGACAGGTTCATATATGAATTTGTGTGATTCATATATGAACCTTTGTGTTCATATACGAACCTTTGTAATTCACATATAAAATATTTTTAACTAATTCATATATGAACCTTTGTGATTCATATATGAACCTTTGTGATTCATATATGAATCAGTTAATTTGTTCATATGAGAATTAGTTAAAAAAATTCATATATAAATCACAAAGGTTCATATATGAATTAGTTAAAAAAGTTTATATGTAAATTACAAATGTTCATATATGAACACAAAGATTCATATATGAATAAGTTAATTGGTTCAACTGATTCATATATGAACCTACAGTTAATTAGTTTCGTATATGAAACACAAATGTTCATATATGAATCACAAGATTCATATATGAATTAGTTATAAATAGTTCATATGTGAATTACAAAGCTTCATATATGAACGTATAGTTCATATGTGAATCACACAGATTCATATATGAACTCAGCCCGTCTTTTTTGTAAAAGTTACGAAATTGTCCTTCTATTTTTGGAACAGCCGCAACTTTTGACCGGTCAAAGCCGCAACTTTTGACCAATTATAACCGATCTTGACCGAATGAATGGTCAAGATCACTTCTCTATTTCTCTAAATATGTAACACCCGGAAAATCCTCGTAAGTAATAATAGTCCTAATATTTCTTTATATTTTGACTTCTTAGATTATAAGTGATTTCCTAAGTAATTCCCGTAATTGTCACTTATTAATTGAGAACTCCCGATAGAAATCAGTAAGTTTATTCCTTAAGGAAAGAATTGAAAAATGGATAATAAAGTTAAATATTAGATTTTATGGATTAGTTGGATGGGTAATTTGAATACGAGTCCAACGGTTCTTTCCGGAGCAAAAACGGAGTTCTAGCGAAGAAGTTACGGCTAAATCAGTGGAAGATGAGAAGTGTAGCAAACAGAACCCGGCGCCGATGCATCGGCGCGGGTGATCGGCGCCGAATTCCTGACGTGCCAAAAGGGGGTTAAACCCACCTCTTTACCCTTAGTCATCAACCCTTTATACTTAGAACTCTCAAAAACGAATTTCACTACTGCTCTTGCTCTCTCTCAGACGATTTCTTCATTCAACCTAAGGTAAGTTCAAATCTATTAAACTAAATCCAATCCAAGTAATTGTTATTTGAATCTTAACAATCAAACTTCAATTAGGGCTTGCATCATTCATCTTCTTGTTGGAGAAATTAAGTTCAAGACTTCAAGTTTAGGGTTATTTCAATTGAAGATTAAAGGTGAGTAACTTGTATCTAATTGATTGTATTATACTTACTACCATACTTTATCTTGATTTTTGGTATTGATAGTGAGAAATCTTGATTAATAAGCTCTTAATGGTTAAGAGGGAAACAAGAAAAGTTCAAGTAAGTTATGGTGGATTTATTGTGTTTTATTACTTAGAATGCCATGGTAAATGTTAGTGTTAAAGGTTTGGGTTTGATTATACTTCATTGGTATGTGATTTTGATGATGGCTTAATATACGTCTTAATGAAGTAATGATGGCTTAATGGTCAAAATGGATTAATTGTGGTTATTATTTAGTATGCCATGATAAATGTTGATGTTAAGAGTTTGGTTTGATTATATATCAATGGTATGTGAAATTGAGATGATGGCCTAATAGATGTCTTAATGATGAACTGATGGCTTAATGGTCCTAATGGACTTATTCTTGAATTGTAAACATGGTGGTTTATTACTGAATTCTTATGGAATGTGAATTAATACATGTGGATGTATGTGAACTACATGGAAGTAGTATGGATTATGATAAATGGTTGGACCATTGCTAAAGTGCTTAATATGCTTTGAATCTTATTTGGAGTAACATATTTGGTATTCACTTAATTGGAGGAGCACCTAGTAGGCATTGGAAGATATAATCATACATACCGTGGGGTAAGTGTATTTCGTTCATACCTTCGGATACCGTGGGGTTTTCCGTTGTGTTATGCCTTGTGACAATGCCGTGGGGTATCGATCAAGGTATATCTTCGATTATGATGTAACTGGGTAGCGATATGGACCTTCTCCATGGAATCCAATTTGTGAATGTATCGAATTGTTCTTCCTACATGTTATGATTATAATCTATGTATTATGTGTAAACCTCACTTAGGCTTTAAAAGCCTAACACTTGCTATGTGTTTTATGTGTTACAGATATTAGTGGTTCCGGACACAAGAAGGTCTAGAACGGGGTTGTGAGCATGGGATCATTGTTGGAGAGTTAAAGATTGGAAGATTGATAATAGAACTTTCCGACGTCCTTTTGATATTTGATTTGCTATAGTAGTGATCAAATAAGCTAGTGGTCCATTAGTAGTTATAATTAACTAGATCTTTGTAGTAATGGTTATGCAATGGTATTTATGAATACTTTTTCTTTAGCAATGAGTACCACTCTTTCGTTTTATGGAAGTTTTTGTTAACCCCTGTTTTGGGGTGTTACAAAATATTTGGACTTCTCTATTGAACCTATGGCTATATATATATTTTTTCATGCTTTCTATTAATACTCAATAAGCTATGATATTAAACAATTTAAGTTATATACTAAAAGTAAAAAAATAACATACTAAAAAGATAGAAAATAATTAAAGGGAAATTAATTAAAATGCCCTAAGTCAAACTTTGTGTTACCAAAATGCCCCAAAAAATTCACGGTTTACCAAAATGCCCCAACGGTCCGCGATGGAGCCCGCGATCGCGGGCTAGGCCTACGTGGCATGGTCTTTGGCCAAAAAGTGTCCCGCGGAGCCCCTCAACTATGGCCGCGGTGACACTTTTGGTCCCTCCCCGCGATCGCAGCCCGCGATGGGCTGAAAATTTACACTTTCATCCCCTGCACTTGGACGAATCTTGCATGCTTTTACTGTTTGTTTCCACAATTATTGTACTTTGAAGACCAATTTGTGGTTCAAATTCACTGGCATGTTTTCATCAATGTTGAATCAGTGTTTTTGGAATACCAATTTGTTGATGAAATGAGAGATTGGTTGTCAACAATGTTGGTTGTTTCATCCATAAATAGATGTAAAATGCAATCCGTATTTCATCCATAAATATATGTAATCCACACCCATTCCATATTTCTTTCTTGCTTTCTTTCTTCAATATTTTGTTTTTGAGATACTACTACTGAAAAAATGAGTTCATCTGTTGCAAAAGCGAAGCTATATTTCTGTTACGATGGTGAATGGGTGAAAGAAAACAATGAGTGGAATTTTGCTTATAAATCTAAGCATGGTGTAAAATTGCCAGTAAACTATACTTATCAGAAGTTTGTTGCATACGCCATGCAAAAATGTGCCAGTTAACCCCTGTTTTGGGGTGTTACAAGTTGGTATAAGAGCTTTAGTTTAAGTGAACTAAGTATGATGAGGAAATACTTAGACTTAAGCTGAGATGAATTAAGTTATGAATTGTGAGAGTGGGTAGAAGTATTAAGACGGGATGGCCTTAGGGTCGACAGAAATACGTGAAATTAGTACGGTAACGACGGTAATGAGGATTCTCATGTATGATACATTCATAATCGCAATTAGCTACTGTTATTATGAATA
Organism: Saussurea involucrata; assembly: GCA_033807775.1. Classification (NCBI taxonomy): domain Eukaryota; kingdom Viridiplantae; phylum Streptophyta; class Magnoliopsida; order Asterales; family Asteraceae; genus Saussurea; species Saussurea involucrata. The sequence goes on along the minus strand of CM066312.1, from coordinate 94,120,571 downwards.
TATTGTTACATAAGTATACTTGTTTCTAAATTGTTCCGGTGACTAATGATCGGTAAAGTACGTTTCGTGTGTTTATATTTATATAACCATTTTTCAGGGTTAACTTTTGTTCGATAGCGTAGTGATGGTAAAAACACTACCAAGGTCTTTCAATTCTTTGGAGGACAGTTTGGTAAATGATTGAGGATTGGAAGGACAACCTGGAACTGACGGGACTCATGAAAGCCCGCCAGGACAACCTTAAGTAAGTGGATTAAAATGTGTGGAAATAGAATGTAAGATGTTTGATCAAGACGGGTATAGTCTGAAATGGTTGAGTAAGTGAGCTTTGAAAGGCATATATAACAAGTGTTAGAATGTTGAGGGGGTAACCATTGGTTGAAAATAGGGCGTCAATGATAAGTTGCGTGAGTTAAACGATAGACCTTGTTTGAGCAAATAGCCTTCAATTGCAAGTAGAGTTTTATGCATGGTGTCTTCGAGTGTGTGTTACATGGGTTTTTGTGATTTCAAAACAAATGCATAAATAACAATTTAGTCGATGATGAGTCAGTAGGTATACGTGGGTATTATAAGCAAGAGGTAATACCATTTACGTCGCGCAGTCAAATTTTGAGCTTAGTAATTTGCAAAATACATTATACTTTACAAGAAAAGTTAAATATAGATGAGTGTGAGAACCGACTAGCTTACTTTGTGTCGGTAATTTCTTGCAACTTTTGTCGTATGTAAAGATTTTCATTAAATATACTACGGTCATAACAATATCGTTTTGGTTGAAAAAGATTAAGTTTTGCGGAAAGTAGTATGCAAATGATTCTCGTGATCGTTCTGCAGTACATTAAAGTTATAAGAATCTTGGGGTCATGTGTACCCAAGTTGCTCCAAGTGTTGTTCTTTAAAAGGAGGAAATGTGCGAAATAATACATTTAATACATTGTTATGTATGAAGGTTATGAACGAATTAAGTCGTAAAATATTGCTTTAAGCTAAGAAAGAACTCTGAGAATGGAGAGGTGTTGGATAAACCATGGGAGAATGTTTGTAAGTTTTGGTAATGGTGTTTAGGAGGAAGGTGAACAATGGGAGAGTTGAAAGTGGACTTTAGCGTCGGTTGTAAGAAGGTCTATACCCTTGTTTGGTAACTAGAAATACAGTTGGCAAGGGACAGTAGTGTCCGGAGGAAGGATTAGTAGAAATCAAGGTGATGGAATTAGCAAAATTGCTATGAGTAGTATGGTGAGACAGTAAGGAAATACTCTCGACGTTAAATAAGAATTTATGGTGATCTTGTGATATTAGTATTGCACGAATAAGTTTGAAATGAAGACGATGAGATGTAAATTGTAATATGTATTGTCGAAAGGATTAAGTTCAGTCCTTATTAATGAATAGATTAAAGAAGTATCGATAGGTCGACTATTGACATTGAAGTCGGCAGTTGTGTAAGATGTTTGAGGCCTTTTGCCTGTCACAGGGTGCGGTCTGGGTGTGTCCCGCGTATGCTTGTGCGGGCAGAACTAAATTATGAGCGGTACCGGCATGCTGTTATGCAGAGGGTATGCGCAAAGCGAATATTATCGTGTACGGTGGACTGAGAATGTTGTAGAATGCGGACAATACATATCTTGTGAAACACCATATGTGGGGATTTGAGTGATTGGCGAATAAATCACGAGTGGAAAAGGTTTTGGTTAAATTATTACATAAGTGGAAGTTAGGTGGTCGAAATACGCTTTTAGAAGTTTATTGTAGTTGTACAATAATTATGGTGTGTTATATGTTTAATCACATTTTAATAAGTGTCGGTTTAACTTTTGGTCTTATGTGCGAGGACAGTTTGATGGTCATGTAATTTTAGTACTTTTGGGACTAGTGATCTATGGCAAAATAATAATATGTATATTTATATTGTGGAGTATATAGAGTTGTATATGCGTGTACATATGGATACATATATGAAATGACTTCATTGGGAAAGTAGCAATAAAGAGGTCGTGAGATTATCAGGTCTCGAGGCGTGTGTTGCATGATGTGGGATTAGATGTATTTTAAATTTCATGAGTTGATAATTGATAAATGATCAATAGACCCTTTGAGCGGATGGCTTGGTTTTAGATTCGGTTGAGTCTTAGGGGTATTCGTCGGTTTAAATTAACTTGACATAGGCTTGAGGGTTGGAATTACATGAATTGTATTATAATTAAAGTTTACATAATATGAATACATTGAGTTTTCTGTTGAGATCATGTATGAATGTTAAGTCAGAATCGGAAGACTAAAAGTTGAAGGATCACCTTGTGGAGGGGTGTTAGCAAAGTGAAAGATTATTGTAGTAGATGAACATTCTACTTATGGTGTAAATGGTTTATATAGAATGAAGAATTAGGCACGAATATGGTAAGGGTATGGACTATGTCGACTCGTGATGGAGTGTGCACAGTATATAAAATGGTTTGGAATCACAAAGAAGTAGTATGAAGCGGGTAAGTTTAAGTTAATTAGAAACTCGTGAGTAGTAAACCAAACTAAGTTGGGGAGGAATAAAGTAATGAAATAGATTCGGTTAATTGTGCGGGAGAGCATGAAGGTAAATTTGATTTGTGTATGAATGACCAGGAGGTATCTGATCTGCTGTGAGATGTTATGAGTGGAGAATGTACAAACGAGTAGTAGCATTAATTATCAAGATAAATGTGCCAGCAGTAATAAGAAGTTATAAAGAGGGAACATTAGATGAAAGTCTTTTCGGGGATTCCAGATGAATGGTGCTAGTTGTCAATAAGCTGTTGGAATATGTGATTGTAAGATGATGTAGTGATTTGGCTATTATTGGAATAGAATGCCGAGTGGTAGTATGAGTTTATCCAAAGTGAATTTGGTTGTGTGAGTCGCTAAACAAGTTTATGATTTTGAATCATAGGAAGTTTAATAAAGATGAGAAAGTGTTATCGGTATGTGGAAAAGTGGGGGAAAGAGACAAATATTGATTGGAGGGTAGTACTCCATGCTAACGTAGGAAGTAATGATAGAAAGGTCGGACATAAGAAGGTAGTTATACTACAGGTTCAATGGAATTATCACCTTTGATAGATAAAATTTTAGTGCTTGGTTGCATTGTGGTCACGTAGTGCGATATTGGTGTGAGGAAGTGGTAGTACTTTATACTGGAGAAATGTATGGGTCATAGATGTAGTGATGGGTGCTGTAGATATGGAAGTATTCAAAAGTGGTGTGTATGCTCAATTTAAAGTGAGTATAGACTTTCAAGCAGTATATGTTAATGTTATTTTGAGATCTGGAGATTGAGATGTGGATGACGACGGTATTAAAGACCAAGCAATAGTCGCATAAAGGTTTAATGATAAACGGTTACTTTAAGGAGGCTTACAAATCTAAGTTGGGGAGCGGATAATGGGGAAATAAGTAAGGTTCATGAAATATGAAAGATTAATCCTTGTTCCTTCTAGATTTTTATTTGTGAATGGAATTCATGTGTGGGTTTGGTTAGAGTGCAACGGTTGGTGATAATTAGGTGTCAACTTTTGGGCTTAAGATCAAACGCCTTTAGTGTAATCGGGGAATTGTAGCCGATTTTAAAAAGAATGATGGTGATGGTTGTAGTAACCTTAAGATACTCATTTGTGATGAGTGGTTTTAGTGAACTAATCTTTGTGTATGATTAGTGAACCTGTCCGTTTGATGGTTAATCCTGACGTGCCAAAATGGGGTTAAACCCACCTCTTTACCCTTAGTCATCAACCCTTTATACTTAGAACTCTCAAAAACGAATTTCACTACTGCTCTTGCTCTCTCTCAGACGATTTCTTCATTCAACCTAAGGTAAGTTCAAATCTATTAAACTAAATCCAATCCAAGTAATTGTTATTTGAATCTTAACAATCAAACTTCAATTAGGGCTTGCATCATTCATCTTCTTGTTGGAGAAATTAAGTTCAAGACTTCAAGTTTAGGGTTATTTCAATTGAAGATTAAAGGTGAGTAACTTGTATCTAATTGATTGTATTATACTTACTACCATACTTTATCTTGATTTTTGGTATTGATAGTGAGAAATCTTGATTAATAAGCTCTTAATGGTTAAGAGGGAAACAAGAAAAGTTCAAGTAAGTTATGGTGGATTTATTGTGTTTTATTACTTAGAATGCCATGGTAAATGTTAGTGTTAAAGGTTTGGGTTTGATTATACTTCATTGGTATGTGATTTTGATGATGGCTTAATATACGTCTTAATGAAGTAATGATGGCTTAATGGTCAAAATGGATTAATTGTGGTTATTATTTAGTATGCCATGATAAATGTTGATGTTAAGAGTTTGGTTTGATTATATATCAATGGTATGTGAAATTGAGATGATGGCCTAATAGATGTCTTAATGATGAACTGATGGCTTAATGGTCCTAATGGACTTATTCTTGAATTGTAAACATGGTGGTTTATTACTGAATTCTTATGGAATGTGAATTAATACATGTGGATGTATGTGAACTACATGGAAGTAGTATGGATTATGATAAATGGTTGGACCATTGCTAAAGTGCTTAATATGCTTTGAATCTTATTTGGAGTAACATATTTGGTATTCACTTAATTGGAGGAGCACCTAGTAGGCATTGGAAGATATAATCATACATACCGTGGGGTAAGTGTATTTCGTTCATACCTTCGGATACCGTGGGGTTTTCCGTTGTGTTATGCCTTGTGACAATGCCGTGGGGTATCGATCAAGGTATATCTTCGATTATGATGTAACTGGGTAGCGATATGGACCTTCTCCATGGAATCCAATTTGTGAATGTATCGAATTGTTCTTCCTACATGTTATGATTATAATCTATGTATTATGTGTAAACCTCACTTAGGCTTTAAAAGCCTAACACTTGCTATGTGTTTTATGTGTTACAGATATTAGTGGTTCCGGACACAAGAAGGTCTAGAACGGGATTGTGAGCATGGGATCATTGTTGGAGAGTTAAAGATTGGAAGATTGATAATAGAACTTTCCGACGTCCTTTTGATATTTGATTTGCTATAGTAGTGATCAAATAAGCTAGTGGTCCATTAGTAGTTATAATTAACTAGATCTTTGTAGTAATGGTTATGCAATGGTATTTATGAATACTTTTTCTTTAGCAATGAGTACCACTCTTCCGTTTTATGGAAGTTTTTGTTAACCCCTGTTTTGGGGTGTTACAAAATATTTGGACTTCTCTATTGAACCTATGGCTATATATATATATTTTCATGCTTTCTATTAATACTCAATAAGCTATGATATTAAACAATTTAAGTTATATACTAAAAGTAAAAAAATAACATACTAAAAAGATAGAAAATAATTAAAGGGAAATTAATTAAAATGCCCTAAGTCAAACTTTGTGTTACCAAAATGCCCCAAAAAATTCACGGTTTACCAAAATGCCCCAACGGTCCGCAATGGAGCCCGCGATCGCGGGCTAGGCCTACGTGGCATGGTCTTTGGCCAAAAAGTGTCCCGCGGAGCCCCTCAACTATGGCCGCGGTGACACTTTTGGTCCCTCCTCGCGATCGCAGCCCGCGATGGGCTGAAAATTTACACTTTCATCCCCTGCACTTGGACGAATCTTGCATGCTTTTACTGTTTGTTTCCACAATTATTGTACTTTGAAGACCAATTTGTGGTTCAAATTCACTGGCATGTTTTCATCAATGTTGAATCAGTGTTTTTGGAATACCAATTTGTTGATGAAATGAGAGATTGGTTGTCAACAATGTTGGTTGTTTCATCCATAAATAGATGTAAAATGCAATCCGTATTTCATCCATAAATATATGTAATCCACACCCATTCCATATTTCTTTCTTGCTTTCTTTCTTCAATATTTTGTTTTTGAGATACTACTACTGAAAAAATGAGTTCATCTGTTGCAAAAGCGGAGCTATATTTCTGTTACGATGGTGAATGGGTGAAAGAAAACAATGAGTGGAATTTTGCTTATAAATCTAAGCATGGTGTAAAATTGCCAGTAAACTATACTTATCAGAAGTTTGTTGCATACGCCATGCAAAAATGTGCAATCAACCCTTCTGCTGTTTGCAAGTTAGCGTTTAAGAATGGTGATGGGTCATTTGTGGAGTTATCCAACGATGGGGATATCTCTAATTTTCTGCACTTTGCAGCCGATTCAGAAAGGCCGCCATTTCTTTTTGTGTATGCCGAATCCGACGAAGACGAGGACGACGGTGACGACGAAGACCTCCAAATAGAGCAGCCTGATTCTCAATTTCAGTCGTCTCACGTCCCAACAGTTCATTTAAAAGGGCGTTCTGCTGGAGTTGCTGATGACGAAACCTACGTTTTCAGAACGGGTAATTCTTATATAGACAGATCAGATACCGATAGTGATGATCACGAAGAATATACCCCTAGTAGAAAATCATGTAGTCAGATAAATGACTTTTTTTATATGCCCCCTATTCTTCCAGACTCCCATACCCAGACACAAACCTACGAACCTACACCTTATATTCGCAGTGAAAGGTTAAAAGCAGGTCAGATATTCGATTCGAAGGATCTCTTGGCAAGTCAGATCGGACTCAAGTTCTTGGAAGAGGGTTTCCAAAGTCACGCGCGGAAATCTGACAAAAGCAGATACATAGTTGAATGTGCCAGAGAAAAGTGTGAGTGGAGGTTGTACGCGATTCACACGGGTCCCAAAGGAGGGGCGATAATGATTAAAAAGTTGCACGACGTACACACTTGCACGAGGACGCAACTTAATCCCCACCACAAACAAGCCGGCAAAAAGACTTTGGGTGCGATGCTGAAAAACAAATTTCTTGATGTTAGCAGGTCATTGCGTCCAAAGGACATCGTCCACGATGTTCACCAGCAGTTCGGCGTCACGATTGATTACCACCAAGTTTGGCGTGCGCGATGCCAGGCACTGCATATGGTGAGAGGCACGTTCGAGGAGTCGTATGAACGACTCCCGACATATTTATATAATTTGCAGCTGCAGAACCCTGGTACTGTCACGCAACTACGGACCGATTCACGTCGACGGTTTGAGATGTGCTTCGTGGCCCTTGGACCCGCGGTACGTATTTTAACACGTCATATGTTTACACATTATAAACTATAACATTTACAAAGGAAAACCACCTATGTTTTTGCAGATCCGCACATTTGTGGCAAATCTACGTCGTGTCCTGATAATATACGCAGCCCATTTAAAGGGCCGTTACTTGGGTATGATGTTCCTGGCGGTTGCCATGGACGGGGATAACTCCATCGTTCCAGTAGCTTTCGGCATAGGCAAGTCCGAAATCGGGGACGAGTGGACTTGGTTTCTGTCCATGTTGAGACAAGCTATCGGAGACCCGCAAGGGTTGGTGTTTATGTCCGACAGGGCTCCTTCCATAAGCGCCGCAATCTCTGCCATCTACCCAAACGCCCCTCACGCCATATGTTGTCGACATTTGGAGATGTACGCCAAATCCGTGGACAGACGTATTACGACCTACAAGGATGTATATTGGTCGGCATGCAGAGCATATACGGATCGGGAGTTTAACCGGTACATGAATCTCCTACGATATAGTGCCGATCAAGCAGCCAAGTACTGTGATGAAGCTGGACCGGAGAGGTGGTCCGCGGACCATTTTCCTGCACAACGGTATGACATTCTGACCTCGAATAGTGCAGAGTCTGTGAATGCACTCTCCTGTTTTGCGCGTAGATGTCCGATTGTTAATCTTATGGACTACTTTCGGGGCTTTCAACAAGAGTGGTACCAAATTCGACGCCGAAAAGGAGCTGAGATGCAAAATGCACTCACACCAACGGCGGAGGAGATCGTTCAGTACAGGGCGCGTCGCTCGGCGACATGGACGGTAAGAGAAATCGGGTATGGGAAGTACGAGGTGCAGGATGACCATCTTCATGCGATTGTGAATATGCCCGACCACCTTTGTTCGTGTCGCGAATGGGATAAATCTGGGTTACCGTGCGGCCATGCCATCGCTGCAGCAAGATATATGGGTCGTACAGATTGCAGCGACTTGGCTGTACCTTTCTTCACGTCCGAATATTACCGGAAAACATATGTGGAGGTAATAAACCCAACTGGACCCCCTGCAGCATGGGTGTATCCACCCGACCCGCTTCCGCCATGCTATCCACCTTTAATGGATAAGAACAGAGCCGGGAGACCGAGAAAGAACGACCGACGTCCATCACGTGGTGAAGGTTCGATACAACGAAGATGTACTCGGTGCCAATGCGTAGGACATACTCGTGGAGAGTGTCCAAATCCAGCCCCTTCAACCGTGCCAAGGAGACATTCAGTCAGTCACACCCCGGGCCCGTCACAGCTTGAACCATATGGAACAAACACATATGATACTATTGATCTAAACCCTGATTTGTAAAAGATATATATATATATATATATATATATATATATATATATATATATGCTTCTAAATGAACATTGATAACACAGCTAGTTTGTAAATGATATATATATTCATATTATATATATACACACATACATATGCTTCTAAATGAACATTGATAACACATCTAGTTTGTAAATGATATATATATTCATATTATATATACACACATACATATGCTTTTAAATGAACATTGATAACACAGCTAGTTTGTATTCCATCCAACATGCTCTTCATCTTCAATCTTTCTGACCCTTCTTCAACGGCTTCTGCTTTTGCAACCACGTATGGCCATTGTGTACCACAACCCGGACACACTTTAGCAAATGAGTTGAGGTAACCTCTGACTTGACCTTACATGATGTAAAAAACAACAAAAAAATACAAACAACAACACAGTAAAAAAATACAAAACAAAAAAAATACAAACAACAACACAGTAAAAAAAATACAAAACAACTAAAACAACCACCACCTACTTAAAACTTGATTTAGTTTCATCAATCCAAGCTTGCTTCTCGTTTACCTTCGCTTGAATAATTGCGAAGTCTTGCAGAATATGGTGAATTGCTTCTTGTTCTCGACGAACACGAGCCTCCCTAGCTTTTATATCCCCTTTCATCCTTTTGATCTCCATGTCTTCCTCTTCGATCTTTCTCAAATGGAGTGCCTTCCTGTCCATCATTTTTTTTCCACTATTCTGTTAGTTCATCTATCTCCTTTTCCTTTTTTGCTATGGCGACCTCGATTTGAGGTGGAATTTTTTCAAGAGTAGACTTAGGGTTTGATGATGATGCCATTTGTGGATGAAATGAGAGAAGAAATCAAGAGAGAAAGCAATTCAAAGAAAGAAAGCAAGAGAGAAATCAAGAAAGAAAGCAAGAGCAAGTGTGAATTGTGAATTGCATATTACTGATATTTATGGATGAAATCTCAAACATGCCAGTGAATTTGAACCATAAATTGGTCTTCAAAGTACAATAATTGTGGAAACAAACAGTAAAAGCATGCAAGATTCGTCCAAGTTCAGGGGCTGAAAGTGTAAATTTTCAGCCCATCGCGGGCTGCGATCGCGGGGAGGGACCAAAAGTGTCACCGCGGCCATAGTTGAGGGGCTCCGCGGGACACTTTTTGGCCAAAGACCATGCCACGTAGGCCCTAGCCCGCGATCGCGGGCTCCATCGCGGGCCGTTGGGGCATTTTGGTAAACCGTGAAATATTTGGGGCATTTTGGTAACACGAATTTTGACTTGGGGTATTTTAATTAATTTCCCATAATTAAATATCATGTTACGAAAATCATACATTGGATCATGGTGTGACACATATTTAATATGGCGTTAGACATGTGTTTTAAGATACAATAGTTGCCATCATGAGCCATTTAGGGGCCGTTTATAAAACGCTTATCCCGGTAAATGCTTACCAAGTCACATTAGTTTACCGGATGAATATGGCAAGGACCAAAAATCTTACCCGGTAAGAGCGGAAACAAGGATCGAGAGTCGAAAGCAAGAACCGAGAGTCTTACCCGGTAAGTGAGTGTGACGACTTTTACCACGGTAAGCGCTTAGCGGCTAAATTATTGCATACGATGCCATTTTAATTTGTTGGACTAAAATCTTACCCGGAAAGTAAGTGATAGTCTTGAATTTACCGATAAACACTTACCCAAATAAGTGATTAGGTAAACGGCCCTTAGTACAGTAGTTTAATCATCCTAGAAATATTCTATTTGAGTTTGGTTGTGTTTTTTCACATTTGTCCCCATACTTTTAATATTTACACAATTTTGACACATTAAGTAATATATGTCACATGAAAACAAATTTATTAGTGAAATATATTTAAAAAATGCAATGTAAATAAAGGATAAGACCATCCACAACAGCGAACTCAAACAATCTGATCGAATATAAGTCAAATATTTTCCACAAAATAAAAATAAAAAATAAAATCAATACCCACAATCTCAGTCGATCTCATCGCCCAACGAACCCAGATTCCTCAAGTTCATCCATTTAATTTTTATTAAAAATTGACACATGTCAATTTTTTATTGGCTTGTTTTATATTTTTAGGATAAAACTTATCTAATTAAAAATCAGACTTTTACAAATAAATTAAAAATTAAAAAATATACCAAAATTCATGGTTTTCAATTCCCTACAAATAGAGACCACTCTTGACATATTTTCACCACACCAATTTTTCTCTTCATTTCAATCCTCTTGTTATCTTGCTACTTTCTTTCAATTATCTGCTATGGATCCAAACTTCCCAAATCTTCTTTCAAATTCTCAACATCCTGATAGCTCTCAGTATCACCCAAACACACAGTATGAAAACACTGAGTTTTCTACTGAACGGATTGCAAACCTATCCCGCTATATGGCTAACAGGGAACAACTTCGCAATAGGGAAGCTCATACCGTCCTAAAAAATGATTTGATTGAGCATATATGGCAAAAATTGTGGTCAAAATAATTAACTACGGTTATTTATGTATTTCAGATATCTAATTTCGTACTTTTTTTATGACTTGTTTTATTTAATTTCAGTTGTATGGTATGTTTTTTTATAATTATAATTATGTTTCAAAATATGTAATTGTTCGTTCGTTTAATCTATATTTTATACTTATAATTAAAAAAAATTATATGTATAAAAATTAAAATATATAATTTTTGTAAAATAATATTGTAGATTAGATTGGATTGTAGGGGATTGTGGTTGGAGTATGAAAATTTTGAGATTGGATTGGAGTTGAATATTATGTAAGTGGATGAGAGAGAAACTAATATTTTAATTGAGATTGGATTGTTTGAGTTCGCTGAGGATGGTCTAAGGGAAGTGCCAAAAAGTCGCAGGTTATATTAAACAATCAAAATCAATACTAAGAGGTATCTTTCACAATTGGAGGTAGTTGTAGCCCAGTTCACATTGAACAAAAAGCATATTAAATATCTTCTGATTAACCGATATTTAAATTTCTAAAGTAGTATTTTAATTAAATACAACATCAAATAATAACAGACGGACCAAGTACCGAATAAGATTTGAAAAACGATAATATATATATATATATATATAGCCATAGGTTCAAAAGAGAAGTGTAAATATTTAGAGAAATAGAGAAGTGATTTTGGCCATTTATTCGGTCAAGATCGGTTATAATTGGTCAAAAGTTACAGCTTTGACTGGTCAAAAGTTGCGGCTGTTCCAAAAATAGAAGCGCAATTTCGTAACTTTTACAAAAAACACGGACTGAGTTCATATATGAATCTGTGTGATTCACATATGAACTATACGTTCATATATGAACCTTTGTTATTCACATATGAACTCTTTATAACGAATTCATATATGAATCTTGTGATTCATATATGAACCTTTGTATTTCATATATGAAACTAATTAACCGTAGGTTCATATATGAATCGGTTGAACCAATTAACTGATTCATATATGAATCTTTGTGTTCATATATGAATCTTTGTGATTCATATATGAATTTTTTTAATTAATTCATATATGAATCTTTGTGTTCATAAATGAATCTTTGTGATTCATATATGAAATTTTTTAACTACTTCTCATATGAACAAATTAACTAATTCATATATGAATCACAAAAGTTCATATCTAAATTAGTTAAAAATAGTTTATATGTGAATTACAAAGGTTCATATATGACCATAAAGGTTCATATATGAATCACACAGATTCATATATGAACTCATCCCGTGTATTTTTTACGAAACTACCCCTCTATCTTGTGCAGACCACGCGCAGACCATGCGAGAAATTATCCGCTGCTTCTCGGTCAAAGCCGCCGATCTTGACCGAATAAATGGTCAAGATCACTTCTCTATTTCTCTAAATATTTGCAATTCTCTTTTGAACCTCTCCATATATATATATATATATATATATATATATTATCGTTTTAAGTAATAATGCTATGTTGCAAGATTTTTATATCATTTTTTGTAAGTAAAAACTTTGACAAATAGTTAAGTAATTTTTTAGTCTATATATATGAAACAAAAGGATCGTATGACAGGTTAAACATTATGCGAGAAAACAAGAAGTGTGATATCATATATGATCACACGGCATATAGATGTGTTTAATCATATATGATTAAAGTCTATGTATTGTCAATGTAACATGCGTTTAATCATTTATGATTAAACTTGTGTATCATATATGATATCACACTTCTCGTCTTCTCGCATAAGGTTTAGTTTCTCATTTTAAACATGTCCCTATAAAACAAAACCAATTATTATTTATAGAAGTAGCAGTTTGTAACTTTTTATACGATCATCTAAGTATGTATTATTAGAATAATTTAATAAATTAATATTGATGAAATGAATTAAAACCTCTCTTTTTGAGATTTGGCTTTATTTCACATTTGCCTGCACCTCCCTTAGACTATTCAATTGCCCATCTGTCACCATTTCGGACCCCATATAATTCATTTGGATCAACCCCATTCTTTCACCACCTTCTCTCTCTCTCTCTCTCTCTCTCTCTCTCTCTCTCTCAAGTTCTGCCATTGATTCATTCCAGCCATCAGCTAGCCATATATAGTAACTGTATATACATACATATAGAGGTACACATACATCTACAAACACAGAAAACAAAGAAGGTGGCTATTAGATCATGGAAGTTGGTTTTCATCCTTTCACTATCCATCAAGAAGACCACCAAAACTCACCGGAAAACAGTGATGATTCTCCGGCTTCCACTTTGGTCTATGACACCAAAGCAACATCTACGTCCTCCCCTAAACGAAGGTGAGCCAAATTCTAGCACAAATTCAAACACATCTATACACACACACATTAATTTTTATTTTTCAACAACTAAAACCCAACAATCTCTAAGATGGGTAAGTTTGAATACTTATTCACTGTCACACGAGAAAAACTTTTGTGTACGAACTTTTCCCCTGTGAAATCTGTCGCTGAAGGGATCGTCACAAATTGTCACAAAAGTTTGTGGGTAAATCAAATAAGTGACAAATTATTCAGGGATTTTCTGGGTAATCTATGGGTATTTTCTCGAAAACATCGGATTCTACCAAAGTCCAAAGCATTGGTATTTTCTGGGTGATCCGTGGTAATCATCGATGGAAATTTTCCTGTGTAAATTTTGTGGGTAAAAGTCATATGTTTTGTACTGTACGTTAATTGTTGGATTTTGCCAGCAGACGAGGCACGCAGAAAAGGGTGGTTCATGTGCCGATCAAAGACGTTGAAGGATCTCGTCTAAAGGCTGAGACGAATGCTCCGCCTTCGGATTCTTGGGCATGGAGAAAGTATGGCCAAAAACCCATCAAAGGATCTCCTTACCCTAGGTATTTACATCTCAATTTCTCCATTTTCTTGTTCAAAATTTTGTTCTTCAATTCCATAAATTGATTATATAATCAATCAAGCAACCTCATTTGAATATATGTAAATCGAGGGTGAAAACGAACCCGACTTGGGTTTCTGAACAAATCAAACATGAGTTTTATATTGATAACTATTCAACAAAATCGCTGTAAAATTTTATTTATATCATATGCTAATGAAATCTTTAAATATTTTCATTGAATTTAATCCATATATATTTTTTAAACAGAGATTAAAAGAAAAATTAGTATCATCAAATGAAATTCAATATATAAATACATATGTAATCTGTGTAGTTGTTATATTAAAACGGATTCAATTATAATATTAACATATATACCTCAATTATTTGTTTTTGGCAGGGGCTATTATAGGTGTAGTAGTTCCAAAGGTTGTCCAGCAAGAAAACAAGTCGAAAGGAGCCGGACGGACCCTACTATGGTGATGGTGACGTATTCGTGTGAGCACAACCACCCTTGGCCGGCTTCTAGAAACAATAATCACCACAACCACCACAATGCACCACCATCACCTCCGGCCACCACAACTGAAGCCGCCACTGATGACCAAGTGGACGAAGAACCGCCAAGCTTTACTAGGCAATCAGAACCAGAACCTGAACCTGAACCTGACCAAAAGTTCACAAGTCTAGAAGTGGGATCATGTGGGCCATTCGCGGGAACCACAGACCAATACGGGTGGTTCTCGGATTTGGACTCCACGTCATCAACCATGTTCGAAAGTCCCTTGATGGCTAGGGACATAGTCGAAGATAGTGACATGGCAATGATTTTTTCAATTAGAGAAGACGAAGAATCTTTTTTTGCCGATCTAGGCGAACTACCCGAATGCACGACGGTTTTCGGGCGAAAAGAGATAGAAAGGGTGGAGGAGCACCGCCGGAAGTTGGCTCCATGGTGTGGTACCACAGGGTGATGACAATGCAATAATTAATAAGTAATTAAACAGAAAAATGTCACCTAACAAATTTGTCTTAACTGTGGGCAGGTATTTGTAAAATTCCAAGATTTGCATATAGTGCGGCTAAAGATACCAAAGAAGCAATTTTTTAAATCTTTCTAAATTTGAATTTCCTTTTATTTTTATTATTTCATTAGATATTCCAAGATTTCAGTGTCATGAAAAATAAATAAAAAAATGGGAAATTTTTTATTGGGGAGAAATACGTCTTGATATGGGTGTAATTAAGCATTCTATTGGTGATGCCACTTTACCCAAAGATGAAGATAGATCGACATTTGCAATTTATTTATTTATTTATATTATATTATATTATTATTACCATGTGATATAGGATCCTACATTTTCAATTGTGTAGTATTATTATACTTGTTTAAGTTAGTTTTTACCAATTTATAATATAATAACAGAGTAAAGTTCACTTTTGGACCTTAACGTTTATTGATTTCAACGGTTTTAGTCTCTAAAATCGTTGACGGATGTTAAATCGAGGGACGAAAATCGTTGCGAACTATCAAACGTGAGGGTGTTTTTGGTAAAAATGAATTTTAGGGACAAAAACCGTTGAAATCAACAAACGTTAAAAGACCAAAAGTGAACTTTACTCTATAATAAATATTCTTTTAGGAATCTTATACCTAAGGTAGCTGGCTGCTAGGCACTATTTGTTAATTTCTCGTTCGCTACTCCGTTATAAACAAAAGGTGTTAAAAAGTTCTAAAATTTTCTAAGTTCAAAAGGTGTTAAAAAGTTTACGTTAGATTATTGATGTTTATGAAAATTTGTTTAACTCATTTCAAATTCTAAACATCGTGATAGTCCGGTGTGATTGTTGTGTTAGGGAATGTGTACATGTCACCATGGGCGGACCCAAGTGAGGAGATACGGTGGCACGTGCCATCGTATTAATCGTCCGGCGAAGGGTAAATTTTTTTACTTCTATGAAGAGTGCAACCGTATTGTTTTCGAGGGTGCAGCCGTATTAACCAAAAACCCAAAAAAAAAACACTTGAAATCAACCAAAAATCCAAAAAACACTTGAAATCAACCAAGAAACCGAAAAGTTATCTCGAAATCGATAAAAAAAACTTAAAAAATCCTCGAAATCGAGAAAAAACTTAAAAAATTCCCTCAAAGCGGTGGAATTAGGATAAAACATCGGACGATGTGGAAATTTTTAGTTTCGTCAAAGGTGCCACTGTATCAAAAAATTTCTGGGTCCGCCTATGCATGTCACACAAACAATGCTAGCAAATGATTTCTTAGGTCCTTAACTTATAGAAAACCAAGTGCACAATAAACTCAACAATAAATATGGATAACCATGATCTAGATATTGCACAAAAATACTCTAACGTAGATAAATAAACCCATAATATAGATAATAACAATATATCTTATTATCTACTAATATAGCAAGTTCAAAACAAATAACATCGGAATTTAACATGGTTCTACTATCGGTGTGATAGTGTATGTCTAACAAAGAGAGAGTAAAAACTTATTACTACCAAAGAGAGAGCAAGAAGTTATTACTACGAAAGAGAATTACAAAGTGTTTTGTACAAGTATCTTGAGATCCACGATCAACTTAGCAAATCTTCACACTACAAAACAAATGAATTTTACCTATAAAATTTACTCAGAGAAATTTTCGTCGGTGATTACCCACGGATCACCCAGAAAATACCAATGGTTTGGTATAATCCGATGTCTTCCGAGAAAATACCAATGGATCACCCAGAGAATCCCTGGGTAATCTGTCAATGATTTGCATTACCCACAAAAAGTTTACCCACCAATTTTTGTGACCGTTTTGTATCGAATCGCCCTTTAGCGACAGATTTCCTAAGGAAAAGTTCGTAGGCAAAAGTCCTTCATGTAGTAGTGTCAAGAACACCCAAAATATCAAGAACACTCTCTTATCCTCACATATAGTATGTATTAGGGGTGCTCAAAAACCCGATCAACCCAACCCAACCCGACGTGAAATAATCCAACCTGAAGCAACCTGATGTCCAATCAAGTTGTAAATCCTCAAACCGTATGTATTGGGTTGATATCGGGTTAGGAGAATTTGAACCCAACCCAACCCAACCCGATGGACCCGATATATATATATATATATATATATATATATATATATATATAGAGAGAGAGAGAGAGAGAGAGAGTATGTTAACATATATATATGCAAATTGAGAAAAACAGTTGATGGTGATATATTTAAGATTTAAGAAATATGCCAATTGGAGACGTCAAGTTATATGATCATATTTGGTTTAGACATTTTTATATATAGTATCTATATATTGTGTGAATTATCGGTTGTATTTTAAAGACATGTTTTCTTTATTCTTATGTTCCTAATTTTGATTTTACCTTGTTTAAACACAATCCGACTAACCCGAACTAGTTGGGTTGGGTTAGGTTGTACCTTTGTTTGGGTTGGATTGGGTTAAAAAAATTTCAAACTGCCAACATTGGGTTGATGTATTGAAATGCCTTCAACCCGATCAACCCAACCCGTAAGCACCCCTAATATGTATATTGAAAGGATATACTAGAGAGAGTATTATGGTGTTGTAACTAGCGAAAGCTCAAATCGGTGGTGATTAAAATGTTGGAGTTCAAAAGTTATTTATAATAATAAAAGGAGTAAATACCAATTTTGAGGAGTGGTGACCAAGTTTGTGTGGTCACCAAATTGGATATTCTCCAGAATAATGTAATATGTTATATATTATATGTAGCAACTATGTAAAGAAAGATGTAGATCAAAATCTAAATAGTAAGATTGATTCTTAAATTAAGTTCTACAACTTATCTTTTGTATCATTCATCAATAATTCCTTTGACAAGAACAAACTTGGATTTGTTAATAGCAACATCAAGAAATCTACTGCTAAAAGTTCTATCATGTGAACGATGCAACTATTTGGTAAACAAGTGGTTATTAAACTCCGTTTCACCTCATATTAATTTATATGATGCTTCTGTAATGTGAGCTCATGTGATTTTCTCAAATTAATGCTCCAACGATTTATTAGCTTAAGCAATCTATTGCTACACTCATGTGATTTTCTCAAATTAATGCTTCAACTCTTCATGGTGGCTCATATAATTCTCAGTCTTCAAACAAGAGACAACGTCCATATTGCAACCATTGTAATCATTTAGGTCACACCAATGCTACACATTTCAAGTTTCATGGTGTAACACCACGAAATTTCCAAAGTCAATGTACTTTTATTTTGGGAAGAATATTTAAAAATAATGGAAGTATTATTTTTAAACGGAATGACGGAAGGATTGAAATCGTAATTGATCAAAGTTTAAGTTAATTGTGGAACTTGAAACTTGGAGGTTGAATTGGTCATTAGTTGAAAGTTGATTGTCTATTTAAAGTTGGAGTCGGTTAATTTGAGAAAAGATCTCAAATGCTCCTGGTTTGAAGTCGGTGTTCATCAGAGAGAAAGAAAGAAAGAAGAAGAAATAAAATTGTAGTTATTAGGTGACTTCTAGCTATTCTTTTTCCTAAATCCAACCTAAAATCAATTCGTGTTGGTGTTTGATTGGGGTTGATTGTTTATTTGGCGATTAGGATTGAAGATTGAGTTTGGAAAAAAATCAAGTTCTGTACTGCCTCAAGAATTGCCAGGTGAGTTCATCTTTCTTCCATATAATTACAGTGGAAATTGAATAAGATATTTGATTGTACACTATCTAAATGTCGTGGTAATTATGTACTGATATGAAATCAACTGAGAATTGGGTTAAGGTGTGTGATCCCAGAACAAGTAATCAATCAGTGAATCAACTCATATAGCCATCCATATATTCAAATAAAAACAATCACCAAGTACACAATGAGAATGTAGACAGAAAGTGCAATGTGTGTAAGAATGGATGACCTAATGTCAATCTAGAAGAAAATTACAATATATAGTTTGTAACTTAACAATTACACAATAGGTCCCTCTACTGGGTACAACTAGGTAATTAAGGCACTAACAAGGTGAGTTTTAAGAATTAAAATCGAGGCCCTGCACGAATAGTCCGAAAGATGAAATTCCCGAAAAGTTAAGGTTCCGGATAAAAGTTCCGGATTGGTTCCGGATACCGAAATACGTCCGGATTCGGGATGGTTGTCCGGAATGTACCGGATTCCAGATGAGTGTCCGGATGTTTTTACCGGATTCTGGATGATAGTCCGGGTTTGGCTTTTCCGGATGAGTTTTCATGATAGTTCCGGATATGGGTTCCGGATAAGGGATTTTTCCGGATATAGTTTTCGGATGTGTTATCTGGTTAAGCTTTTCTAAAAAAATTCTCGGGGCGTTGCCCATTGACCCCATCCGCTAACCGGGTAACGGAACCTCCGTGCTAAGTCGTCGAAGAGGGACAATTGAGAATAAGGGTATGATATATTATTTAGGATTCTTAGCCTTGAGAATATGATATGAAATGTTTTTGTGCATTCGAGTAAATATGCACGTATGCTAGTAAGTGTAATGGATCCATAGGCAATGTCATGATGTGAAACATGGAATAGGCATAAAGTAAATTGTAATTCCCGTTGACCTGAAATGAGGAATAGGCATAAATTAAATTGTAATTTCCATTTCGTAAGGTGATGTGAAACGTGGAATAGGCATAAAGTAATTTGTAATTCCCGTTGACGTGAAATGAGGAATATGCATAAAGTAAATTGTAATTCTCATTTCGTATTGTGAGGAGAAATTTTGGAATAGGCATAAAGTAAATTGTAATTCTTGATTTCTATGGGAAGGTAAGAGATAGGCATAAAGTAAATTGTAATCTCTACTTCCACTCCAAGAAATAGCATAAAGAAAATTGTAATTTCATGGATATGAGCAATGATCTAGAATCTGTAATGATTCGTAGTAGGCTCTCGAACGTGATGATATGACTTACTGAGTGTTAGTCATATTCATGGAATCGGGTATGTTCCCGTCATCGCAAGATGAGTATGTGTACGGTAAGAATGGTGGAAAACCAGGTTTGTTTATACGCTTTGTTTACATTTGGTTTTCAAAGCTTATAAGTTTTAATTTGAAAATGGATGTTCTCACTAGGCGTAAGCCTAATCGTTTCAAATTAAATTTTCTTACCAGGTACAAGCTTGGGGAAGTAACGGGAAGAGGGACGAGTGATTTCTGGTATTTAACTTTTGGTGATGAATGTAGAAGTTAGCCCAACGAGGATATGTTGGTGAATGGTCTAAACAACTAGTATAATCTAATCTTAATGTTAGGATTAGATTAGCAGGTTGTTTTTGATAAGTTCAAATTGAATATATGTGAACCCTTATAGCTAATTCTCCATTTATGTATAAAAGTTTGGATGATATTTGGTTAACTCTGATAAATTTTAAAGTTTAAATTTGTCCTGGTTTTCGGACATTTCAGTATGGTATCAGAGCAGTAGTTTAAGTGAACTAGGTATGATCGTGAGATACCTAGACTTATGCTGAGATGAATTAAGTTATGATTTGTGAGATATGGGTAGAAGTACTAAGACGGGATAGTCTTAGAGTTGACGGAAATACGTGAATTAAGCACTGTAACGATGGTAACAAGGATTCTCATGTATAGTATGTTCACAATTTCAATTAGCTACTATTATTATGAATATATTGTTACACAAGTATACTTGTTTCTAAATTGTTACAGTGACTAATTAACGTTAAAGTACGTTTCTTGTGTTTGGGATACGTGTAACCATTTCTTATGGTTATCTTTTTGTGCTAAATCCTAGAACGATGGTGAATACACCAACCAGATCCCCTAATTCTTCGAAAGAGAGGGCCGTAAATGAATGGGTGACGGAAAAGCAACCTGAAATAGGTGGAACTTATGAAAGTCCACCACGGCCGCCTATAATAGGGGGAGGAGAAAGTCGAGTGCAAAGAACGACTGTCGATACTTCTAACCCGGTGACGACAGAATCTACAATGGAATCTCGCATGATGGAGAATATGATGCGAGTTATGAATAACGCATTGGCGCAACAACAAGAAATGTTTATGAAAGTATTGAATGATAGAAGTGCTGAATCCTGAAGATCTGAGACGGGAACTGGTGTTGTAACTCCGCCTATTAACACATCGTTGAATGTTAACAAGAGAGTGGAGAGAGTTTGCTCTTATAAAACGTTTCTAAGCTGCAAGCCACCGGAGTTTGTGTAACGTCCCAAAAATTTCGAGAAATTTAAAATTTTTAACTAAACATTTCGTATATAAAACCCATTAAATAATCCCAACATATTAGTTGCAAAATCATAAATATTGTTCATGTAACCAGAAACCAACAGAAATAATGTTAATAAATAAAACTAATAATAGCCAGCTCATCCCGCACGCCAGTGTGTACCCGTCACGCCTTAGAGCCACTTGTACCTGAAACCACAGTTTATTGGGAAAAGGGTAAGCACGAAGCTTAGTGAATTCAAACACCATAAATAACACAGTTATTCCACACTACCCCTAAAACAGATAGTGACACGCAAACGATCATACAAGTCTACGAACAAATCATAAACATGCATATCCACACCCACCCACCTAGAGGCACAAGTCGGTCCCACCGACCTCATGATAACATCTCCGGCCCCGCCGAATCCCCGGTCCCACCGAGTCTCTACGCCACCCGCGTATAAAATCTCCGGCCCCGCCGGATCCTCGGTCCCACCGAGTTAACGTGACAACATAGTATCAACTAAATACCCCACTATCTAGTTCCACAACACAATCACATAAAGCTACCACACACGTACTACAGCAATGATAAAACAACCGTTATTAGATATAGTGAGAGAACTCACCTCGAATGCGCGCCTAGCTTAACAATACAATTCAAGCTTCACAATTACGGTCACTTCCCAGCACCTAAACGCATGTTAAAACGTGTCAATACGAGACCCGGACCCTACGACACGACACACGCTTAAACCGTCACTAAAACTATTTTCCGTTCTCGCCAAACAGGTCTGTTCGGGACCTGTTTCGACCCCTTTAAACCCATAAAATTCCCAATATTACTTCATGATTAGAAAGTACTCTGAGATAGGGTTTCAAGGACATATTATACGCCTCCTAACGATGTTTTTACAATTTATTATGAATTAAATACGAACGACCACAAAAACTGTCCGTTTTCGGACCAGCCGCGCAAACAGCCCGAAACAGCCTAGCTACGGGCTTAATCAGACTTTCGGCAAAACAAGAAAAACCTCCCCAACTCAAATTGGGAACTTTGGGCACCAATTTCACGTCAAAACGAGTTACGAGTGAAAAGTTAAGGCTTTCGCAAGATCAAGGCAGATTCCAGAAATTTTCACATGAAATGACGAATCACCGAACTTGCGACCACTTTTTCGCCCAGCTAGAGACCGAACCAATTTTCCGCTAAAACACGGAAAACGTGCCCGACCCAGAACTTGAACCGTGGGCGCCAGTTTCGACTCAAACGGAGTTACGACGGAAAAGTTATAGCCGTCGTAAAAACAGTGGCTGCACCATTTTCCACATGAATTGATGATTAAAAAAAACGATGGTTTTAACGAAACGGCTTAAACGATTAAGTCGAGGCTTAACGGATTCTACGGTGATTATTAATAAGACATGGCCACACACCACCCTCTGCCCTCCGGCAGTGGTGGTCGGCGGCGGTGGTCGGCGGCGGTTCATCGACGAGGAAATAAAACAACCCGCAAACCACCGCGAGACCACTACCCACTCGATCACCCTACCGCATGCACCAACGACTCACACCACCACCGCCACCCGACACCCAGCCACCATAGTGGCGGCGTGGCAGCGGCAGCGGCGGCCGGCCGGCGGTGGCACTTCTCGCCGGTGACGAAAACAAAACAAAGGAAAAGAAACGCCGAGATAAACGACGGAACCTTACCTCGCGAGATCCCATGACGGCGCAACCGCTGTCCTCCTCGACTTCTCCGGCGACGCAGGCTCCGGCGGACAGCAGTCTCCGGCGAACAGCAGGCTCCGGCGGTACTTCCTTTTCCTTCTCGCCTTCTCGATCTTCCTCTCTCTCTCTCTCTCCCGAAACTCTCTCTCTTTCTCGCGAACTCCGGCGCCGAGCAACACGCTAGGGGAAGGGGGGGTGATCGCGGCTGCCAAAGGGGAGGGAGGAATTAGGGTTTTGGTTTCTTTGTTCGTGGGTTTTTGGCCGAGAGGAAGGAACGAGGAGGAGATAAGGGGTGTTCGGTGCCTTGCATGGGCCGAGCCCCAATCTAACCTTTCCCCATTTGACACTAAAAGCCCCTCAACTTATCCTAAACCCGCATAATTACACTTGATCAAGAAATGTTCTCTATATTGGTCCCTCGACATCGAACCACAAACAAAACAATTAAGGGTGGACGTTTTACATATCTTTAAGTAAAAATAAAATAAATAAATTACATAAATGTATCGGGACACGGGCTTTACAACTCTCCCCCGCTTGGATCAGACTTCGTCCCCGAAGTCCACGCCCGCAAACAGCTCCGGGTAATTCTCCCGCATCTCGGCTTCTGGTTCCCACGTCCACTCGGAGCCCTTTCTGTGTTGCCACTGGACTTTCCTCAACTAGGATCTAAATTTCTCACCCCGTCAAGAATTTCTCGAATACTTTTCTTACTAGCAAAACTCCTTCAAGGACACTGAAAATATGATCGGAAGAACACTCCAACAACTGGATTCATTCCTAATCAACCGACTTCGGATGTCTCCCAACCATAGATAATCCATACATCCCGACTCAAATTTCGAGCTCTAACCATTCTAAAGGTGCTCACCAATTTACCCTACAGGATACTCAAATTCGATCATACTTACCAATAATTGTCGATTAACTTCCACGAGTTCTAAAAGACTCCCAAAATTTATTTCACACGAATCATCAAACCAGTAAATTTAAAATCACCCACGAAGGTCATTCCACCATAACCATTCATCACAAGTGAGCATTTCAGGGTTACTACTACCATCACCATAATTATTTTAAAATCGGTTACGATTCTCCGATTACACTAAAGGTGTTTGGCCTCAAGCCCAAAAGTCGACGCCCTAATATACTACTTACATCAAAAATGTTACTGCGCATTTATTCTCTTAATTACAAAGGGCATCATCCCTTTAACCGACATTATTCGGTCTACACTAACAACACGTGTGGAATACCCAATCTTCCACCGTCTACTTATCCTCCACGCTCGCTCTAGGAAACCTAGTTACACTGTATCAAGATACGCCTTAACGCCTACCTCCCAGGTACGTCTCAAGGCCCGGCACATCGGAACTACCTCTCAGGTCAGTGCCCAAAACTATATCCTCCCAGTGCCTACTGGAAAGTCAAGGTCATAACACATGAATACCGGGGTCCCACCCCGAAATACTCAACCGACCATTCCCAATGACTGACTGACATGACCAAGGATCCAATGCAAAACAGTCTACCAACAACATGCCTATCCCAGAATGACTCACTCACCCAACATATAAATACGCAACGTGCAATAAGTGCAAGACTGTGCAACAAAACAACTCATCAACAAAACTTCGAATCGAGCCATTAAAAACCGTGCAATTGACCCACGACTATCTCAAAGTCGAAACCGAGCAAAATGCTCCACGCTTGCTAGACCCATAAGTCGGTCAAAAACGCGTTTAAATAAAGTTTAAGCAAGCAATAATCTAAAATCAACATTAGTCCCAAACTCAACACGGGTTAAACAAAAGAGTTTTCCAAAAGGACTCACACCCTCAAAATTCTCAAAATGACACATAACACTTAAAAGCGCATTTCCCAAATGGTTTACAAATCATTTACAAAAATGTTTTCAACGTCAAGATTTTTCATTTCAAAAAGACCGTAAGCAATAAAACTACTATTACCAGGTCGGTAGTTACGCAAAAATGGACACGATCGTCCCACAAATGAAAATCATGTCGAAAATCATTTCATTGCAGCTTAGTTACTCACAAACGTAAAGCGAAATAAATAATTTCTTTGAAAATGAACCGTCACGGTTCTAGTATGAATTGACTCATGACGTGTATTTAAAGTAACCGTTCGACCTTACACCGGGTGCAACAAAAGTGTGCACATAATTTCAAAATCAGTTCCACGATATTTGACCCCAAAATTCCTCTTTTTTTTCAACAAAAATGTCGTGGCACAGGGTTCACTAACAAATCTTTCGCGCGTCGGCTAGTCATACAAAACGATGAAACGGTTTACAAATATATTTTTGTTAAAACACAACTGTCTCGTGTAAGTTTCAACTTAAAGATAAAAACCAATCTGTTTCCATCAATTGAAAATATCGACTAAAATCTCATAAAATCTCAAAAGGTGGGGTTCTTTAAATTGATTTCCAAGATTTCCCCAAATGGTCGCATAAACAAATAAGGTATGCACCTCGTGAATTTAAACCCACACGACTCAACATGTCGTAAAACAAAACTTATTTAACGAAATCACTCAAACAGCTTTAAACAGACATCGTGGAATGTAACTTTTCGTCTCAACTCTAACATATGTGGAGGAGTTCCAATGTTAAAGTCACAAACCGTAGTCACTTGCCCGACATTTTAAACACCACAAAACACGAATATCATCTTACCCGAAAGAACCGTTGGAAAAATAACGAAATGAGACAAATTCTAACAAAGTTTGCAACTCCCGTGATAAAACGATTTCATGCACTTTCAAAATCATAATTCAAAATCTTGTGTGTGTGTTGAACATTTCCCAAAATTCCAAAACACCATCCATAAAATGATTTGAAACACAAGAATTTGTTAATGCAAACTATTTCAAAATCAAACTTTGTGCATGACTCAGTCGGCATTCTACGCCTCGACTCCTACTCCTCCAAATCTCTCCGATCCACCAACGTCATCCGGACATTTAAACCTCTTAGGCAAGATGGGAAATTACGACAAATAATCCCTACAATTTTTCCTCAAATCAAAGTCGGCTCTATAAGCCTATGGTTCTAGCACAATCATCCATCTTGGCCCGAAACAAACATCATCCTCATCGTCACTCCAAGTGACTAATACTAGAATCGTCCTTTTATTCCAACGACTACTAATTATAACCTTCGACACTACCCCAACGATAATCCCATCAAAGCAAAACAAGTACACACCTGTACTAGTGGGTTTACTATAGTCGTTCCTCCTTGTGATGGCGATTCTGGGTAAATATTACAACGAGTTATTAGCACATAATAATTCACACTAACAACGCTCACGCTCAACTCCTTGGATTCCTCGTGACTTTCCCCGACTCGAGCATTGATCCTGTGTTTCCGATAGTAGGAGCTCTACTACTACCTTCCACACCTATCATCACTCGTTCCGAGTTCCATCCGAAGCGCCCAAGTAGTTTCTCGCCGATAACTATACCCATATGCCCACACCAGCATATGTACACACTCTTCCTAGCTCCCTAGGAATAAACATAATACCCCACTACCCTTGCTAGGGCGGAACCCCCACTAACCCTGACGAGTCGCCTCGTAAACGCACAGTCGTATACAGTGGAAACCAGATAGACATTCGAATATAAGATTCTATCCTACAACGGTTGGACTCAAACAAGAGCTGCGCAATAGAACTAAATCCAACATTCTAAGGCTATTCGGTTCCTACCGCATACAACCTATAGTGCATTCGCTTAACAACCTATCAAAGTTAGCATAAGTTCCTAATAGCAAGTAACAATCATACAATACAGTGTATTAAGCACCAAGCAATCTAGCATACCTACTCATATGTATACACTATTCCCAGCTCACTAGGAATTTCATCTCATCCCACTACCCTTGCTACAACGGAATCCCTGTTAGCCATAACGAGTTGCCTCGCGAATACCCAGTCGCATGCAGCGTGAATCAAATAGACATTCGAATACAAGATTCTATCCTAGAACGGTTGGACTCAAACAAGAGCTGCGCAATAGAACTAAATCAAATATTCTAAGGCTATATGATTCTTACTGCATACAACCTATAGGGCCTTCACTTAACAACCTACTATAACTAGCATTGATTCCTACTAGCAAGCAGTCATCATACAGCATAGTGTCAACAACAGGCAATCTAGCATGCATACCCTATGCCTAGAAAGCAATAAAACACTAAGCATTTTACCTTTCCCTTTGGCTCCGGCTGACTATACACACTGCGCCCTCGATCACCGTTCCTCGAACGTGTTTTTACCCTTTTCTTTTATTCCCAAACAGGTTTAATAAAGAATTTGAAAATTTTCCCAGCCGCAACTTGAGACCAAACACACCGAGGTGCGTTTGATTCACTCAAGCTGTGCTCTGATACCAAGTTGTAACGTCCCAAAAATTTCGAGAAATTTAAAATTTTTAACTAAACATTTCGTATATAAAACCCATTAAATAATCCCAACATATTAGTTGCAAAATCATAAATATTGTTCATGTAACCAGAAACCAGCGGAAATAATGTTAATAAATAAAACTAATAATAGCCAGCTCATCCCGCGCGCCAGTGTGTACCCGTCATGCCTTAGAGCCACTTGTACCTGAAACCACAGTTTATTGGGAAAAGGGTAAGCACGAAGCTTAGTGAATTCAAACACCATAAATAACACAGTTATTCCACACTACCCCTAAAACAGATAGTGACACGCAAACGATCATACAAGTCTACGAACAAATCATAAACATGCATATCCACACCCACCCACCTAGAGGCACAAGTCGGTCCCACCGACCTCATGATAACATCTCCGGCCCCGCCGAATCCCCGGTCCCACCGAGTCTCTACGCCACCCGCGTATAAAATCTCCGGCCCCGCCGGATCCTCGGTCCCACCGAGTTAACGTGACAACATAGTATCAACTAAATACCCCACTATCTAGTTCCACAACACAATCACATAAAGCTACCACACACGTACTACAGCAATGATAAAACAACCGTTATTAGATATAGTGAGAGAACTCACCTCGAATGCGCGCCTAGCTTAACAATACAATTCAAGCTTCACAATTACGGTCACTTCCCAGCACCTAAACGCATGTTAAAACGTGTCAATACGAGACCCGGACCCTACGACACGACACACGCTTAAACCGTCACTAAAACTATTTTCCGTTCTCGCCAAACAGGTCTGTTCGGGACCTGTTTCGACCCCTTTAAACCCATAAAATTCCCAATATTATTTCATGATTAGAAAGTACTCTGAGATAGGGTTTCAAGGACATATTATACGCCTCCTAACGATTTTTTTACAATTTATTATGAATTAAATACGAATGACCACAAAAACTGTCCGTTTTCGGACCAGCCGCGCAAACAGCCCGAAACAGCCTAGCTACGGGCTTAATCAGACTTTCGGCAAAACACGAAAAACCTCCCCAACTCAAATTGGGAACTTTGGGCACCAATTTCACGTCAAAAGGAGTTACGAGTGAAAAGTTAAGACTTTCGCAAGATCAAGGCAGATTCCAGAAATTTTCACATGAAATGACGAATCACTGAACTTGCGACCACTTTTTCCCCAACTAGAGACCGAACCAGTTTTCCGCTAAAACACGGAAAACGTGCCCGACCCCGAACTTGAACCGTGGGCGCCAGTTTTGGCTCAAACGGAGTTACGACGGAAAAGTTATAGCCGTCGTAAAAACAGTGGCTGCACCATTTTCCACATGAGTTGATGATTAAAAAAAACGACGGTTTTAACGAAACGGCTTAAACGATTAAGTCGAGGCTTAACGGATTCTACGGTGATTATTAATAAGACAGGGCCACGCACCACCCTCTGCCCTCCGGCAGTGGTGGTCGCCGGCGGCGGTTCATCGACGAGGAAATAAAACAACCCGCAAACCACCGCGAGACCACTACCCACTCGATCACCCTACTGCATGCACCAACGACTCACACCACCACCGCCACCCGACACCCAGCCACCATAGTGGCGGCGCGGCAGCGGCAGCGGCGGCCGGCCGGCGGTGGCACTTCTCGCCGGTGACGAAAACAAAACAAAGGAAAAGAAACGCCGAGATAAACGACGGAACCTTACCTCGCGAGATCCCATGACGGCGCAACCGCTGTCCTCCTCGACTTCTCCGGCGACGCAGGCTCCGGCGGACAGCAGTCTCCGGCGAACAGCAGGCTCCGGCGGTACTTCCTCTTCCTTCTCGCCTTCTCGATCTTCCTCTCTCTCTCTCTCCCGAAACTCTCTCTCTTTCTCGCGAACTCCGGCGCCGAGCAACACGCTAGGGGAAGGGGAGGTGATCGCGGCTGCCATAGGGGAGGGAGGAATTAGGGTTTTGGTTTCTTTGTTCGTGGGTTTTTGGCCGAGAGGAAGGAACGAGGAGGAGATAAGGGGTGTTCGGTGCCTTGCATGGGCCGAGCCCCAATCTAACCTTTCCCCATTTGACACTAAAAGCCCCTCAACTTATCCTAAACCCGCATAATTACACTTGATCAAGAAATGTTCTCTATATTGGTCCCTCGACATCGAACCACAAACAAAACAATTAAGGGTGGACGTTTTACATATCTTTAAGTAAAAATAAAATAAATAAATTACATAAATATACCGGGACACGGGCTTTACAGTTTGCTGGAGCAGATAATACGATAGCATGCATGAACTGGATTATGGAGATGGAATAAACTTTTCGAGCTTGTGAATGCGACGAGGAATCGAAAGTTAGGTTCGGTTCTCAATTGTTACGAGGAAACGCTTTAACCTGGTGGAATATCGTAACATCGACAGTGACGGCTCCAGTCTTGGCTGCTATGACGTGGGAGTCATTCAAAAGAATGATTCTAGAAGAGTATTGTAATGAAAATGAAATGGACCGAATTGAAGAAGAGTTTCAGACTCTTAAGAAGGGTACTTCGTCTGTTCAGGAGTACACTCGAATATTCATGGAAAAGCTGAATTTAATGGGGCATGTGGCTCCAACTGAGAAGGAGAAGATTAAGGCATATCTGAAGGGCTTACCGGCTGACATGATGTCCCGGGTACGAAATTCTAAAGCCTTGACGTTGAGGGAAACTATAGAAGAAGCTAAAGTAATAGAAGAGGTATATGCCAGAGATAAGGAAGAGAAAATGCAAGGGGGAGAGAAACGAAAATGGGAAGGTCAGTCGGAATCTTTTCAGAAATCTAAATCGTTTGGCAAGAATGTTTGTTACGAGACTCGTCGGGAACCGAACTGGTGCCAGAAGCGCCAAAGTAAACATTTTGGCCCATTCCGAGTGGTAGGAAGTGAATGTTTCAAATGTGGGAAGACTGGTCATCAAGCTGCAAACTGTCCAGTTCAAGGGTTGACCATTTTTTAGTGTAAACAACCTGGTCACTTCAGGAGAGACTGCCCAAAGATAAGGAAGGGTGGAGATCAGGGAAGGAAACCAAATGCTCCAGAGCCAACGGGTCGGGCATTTCATATGACGGCTGATGAGGCAAAGGAATCTAAAGATGTTGTTTCTGGTACATTTCTCGTTAATTTTATTCCTGCACGAATATTATTTGATTGTGGCGCCAATCTGTCGTTTGTATCAAAGTCATTATATCAAAAGTTAGTTATGTCTGTCACTACTTTGGAAGATGCCTTAGTAGTCGAGATAGCTAACGGGGGTCAAGTCTTAGTTCGTGAAAGACTTGAGGGTTGTCTGATTTGATAGAGGAAAAGAAATTTCCGATTGACTTGATGTTGATGCAAATTGGGGGATTTGATTTAGTTGTGGGTATGGATTGGCTGACAATCAATCAGGCAGAAATTCTATGTGCTAAGAAATTAATTCAGATTCCTATGCCTGACAATGATGATGTATTCATCTTTGGGGAAAAGAGAAAAGGGGAAGTCCCGCTAATTTCTGTTGCAAAAGCGCGTAAATGTCTTGTAAAAGCATGTTCATCCTACTTAGCATATGTTCTGGATGTTAAGGCAGAAAAGAAACAAGTGGAAGACATAAGGGTAGTACGTGAATTCCCAAATATATTCCCTGATGATCTTCCGGGTTTACCGCCGGAACGATAAGTAGAGTTTCGAGTTGATCTTGTCCCTGGAGCGACACCGATAGCGTTGCACCGTACCGTTTAACGCCAGCTGAAATAAAAGAGATGATGTCCCAGCTACAAGAACTGCTCGACTAGGGATTTGTTAGGCCAAGTTCTTCATCTTGGGGTGCTCCGGTATTATTTGTTAAGAAAAAGGATGGCACTATAAGAATGTGCATCGACTATAGGGAGCTGAATAAGGTGACTATTAAGAATAAGTATCCGCTTCCAAGGATTGATGATTTGTTTGATCAACTCCAAGGTGCGAGATGCTTTTCAAAGATTGATCTGAGGTTGGGCTATCATCAAGTACGAGTAAGGGATGAAGATGTTCCCAAGACGGCGTTCAGAACGAGGTATGGGCATTATGAATTTCTAGTGATGCCATTTGGGTTGATAAACACTCCTGTTTTGTTCATGGATCTGATGAACAGAGTGTGTCGACCATTTTTAGACAAGTCTGTCATTGTATTCATTGATGACATACATGTTTACTCAAAGAATGAAGTCGATCATGAATGTCACCTTTGTGAAGTTTTAAATGTTCTAAGGAAGGAGAAATTGTACGCAAAATTCTCCAAGTGTGAATTTTGGTTAAAAGAAGTACAATTTCTTGGTCATGTGATTACTTCGGAAGGGGTCAAAGTAGATCCGGCAAAGATAGAAGCAATGACGAACTGGGAAACACCAAAGAGCGCATCAGAGATAAGAAGTTTCTTGGGTCTGGCAGGTTATTATTGGAGGTTTATAAAAGATTTTTCAAAGATCGCTTCTGCCTTGACAATTCTGACTCGAAAGAATGTAAAGTTTGTATGGACTGAAAAGCAAGAGTCAGCTTTCAAGACATTACAACAGAAGCTGTGTGAAGCTCCTATTCTTCCATTACCAGAAGGATTGTAAGATTTAGTCGTGTATAGTGATGCGTCAAAGATGGGTTTGGGGTGTGTGTTGATGCAACGCGGCAGGGTGATTGCTTACACATCAAGACAACTCAAAGAACATGAGAAGAACTACCCTACCCATGACTTAGAACTTGCAGTGGTAGTGTTTGCATTGAAATTGTGGAGACATTATCTGTATGGAACGAAGTGCACTCTCTTCACTGATCATAAGATCTTGAAGCATGTCTTTGATCAGAAATAGTTAAACATGAGGCAACGGCGTTGGTTAGAATTACTTAAAGACTATGATTGTGAATTGCATTACCATCCCGGTAAAGCGAATGTTGTGGCTGATGCTTTAAGTATAAAGGAATATAGTGGGTTCTTGAAACCAACTAACGCCAGAATTGATGTGGCGTTGAGTCTGATTGAAAGAATACAAGCAGCACAAGCGGAAGCTTTATTGGAAGAAAATGTGAAAAAGGAAGTCATGGTCAAACAACATCTTCAACTGAATGAAGATGGTCGTAGGGTCAAATTGTTCCAAGGACGAGTTTGGGTGCCAAAGGTGGGAGGAAATCGAGAATTAATTCTCGAAGACGCCCACAAATCTAAATATTCTATACATCCTGGAAGTACTAAGATGTATAGATATCTGAAACTACACTATTGGTGGCCAGCTATGAAGTTAGATGTGGCACAATGTGTAGAAAAGTGTGTGACGTGCTCGTTAGTGAAGGACTTTGTAAATCTTACGGAAGTCTACAATCTTTGGAAATTCCGGAATGGAAGTGGGATAAGATTACCATGGACTTTGTAACTAAGTTACCAAGGACGTTGAAGGGTAACGATACCATATGGGTAATCGTGGATCGGTTGACCAAACGTGCTCACTTCTTGGCAATGAAAGAAACATCACCAATTGATAAGTTAGCCAAGCTTTATATTGATGAAGTGGTGTCAAGACATGGTATACCAGTGTCTATAGTTTCTGATCGTGACAACCGATTTACTTCAAGGTTTTGGCAATCACTACAAGAAGAACTGGGCACGAGAGTAAATTTGAGCACTTCATACCATCCACAAACGGACGGGCAAAGTGAAAGAACTATTCAGACTTTGGAAGACATGCTTAGGTCATGTGTGATTGACTTTGGAGGTAACTGGGATACGCATTTACCTTTAGTGGAGTTTGCGTACAACAATAGTTATCATTCCAGTATTGGAAGAGCAACTTTCGAAGCATTGTATGGGCGAAAATGTAGAACTCCGGTGTGTTGGTTAGAAGCTGGAGAAAAACAATTTGATGGTCTAGAAATTGTTCAAAAAACGGCTGATAAAGTGAAAGAGATTCGGAAGCACATGAAGGCGGCTCAAGACCGACAAAAGAGTTACGCCGATCCGAAAAGAAGGCCGAGAGAATTCCAAGTTGGGGAGCGTGTGATGCTTAAAGTATCCCTGTGAAAAGGTGTGATAAGGTTCGGAAAATGTGGAAAGTTAAGTAATCGTTTTCTTGGACCTTTCACTATAACTAAGAGTTTTGGACTTCAAGCCTATCAGTTGGATCTTCCACCTGGATTGGAAGGAATCCATTATACCTTCCATGTTTGTTATCTTCGGAAATGCTTAGCTGAAGAGGATGATGTTATACCACTTTCTGATATAAGAGTGGATGAGAAGAGTCGTTGCATGGAGGAACCAGAAGCAATTTTAGAAAGGACGACAAAGAAGCTACGACATAAGGTAGTGATTATGGTGAAAGTACAATAGAAACATCACCGAGGTGCTAACGTGACATGGGAAACTGAAGAGGATATGAAGAATAGAAATCCCCAGCTATTTACCTAACTTTGATTTCGGGGACGAAATCATTTTCATGTTGGGGAGATTTGTAACACCTCGAAATTTCCAAAGTCAATGTACTTTTAATTTGGGAAGAATATTTAAAAATAATGGAAGTATTATTTTTTAAACGGATCGACGGAAGGATCGAAATCATAATTGATCAAAGTTTAAGTTAATTGTGGAACTTGAAACTTGGAGGTTGAATTGGTCATTAGTTGAAAGTTGATTGTGTATTTAAAGTTGGAGTCGGTTAATTTGAGAAAAGATCTCAAATGCTCCTGGTTTGAAGTCGGTGTTCATCAGAGAGAAAGAAAGAAAGAAGAAGAAATAAAATTGTGGTTATTAGGTGAGTTCTAGCTATTCTTTTTCCTGAATCCAACCTAAAATCAATTCGTGTTGGTGTTTGATTGGGGTTGATTGTTTATTTGGCGATTAGGATTGAAGATTGAGTTTGGGAAAAAAATCAAGTTCTGTACTGCCTCAAGAATTGCCAGGTGAGTTCATCTTTCTTCCATATAATTACAGTGAAAATTGAATAAGATATTTGATTGCAAACTATCTAAATGTCGTGGTAATTATGTACAGATATGAAATCAATTGAGAATTGGGTTAAGGTGAGTTTTAAGAATTAAAATCGAGGCCCTGCACGAATAGTCCGGAAGTTGAAATTCCCGGAAAGTTAAGGTTCCGGATTGGTTCCGGATCCCGGAATGCGTCCGGATGGTTGTTCGGAATGTACCGGATCCGGAATGTACCGGATTCTGGATGAGTGTTCGGATGTTTTTACCGGATTCCGGATGATAGTCCGGATTTGGCTTTTCCAGATAGTTTCGGATATGGGTTCCGGATAAGGGATTTTTCCGGATATAGTTTCCGGATGTGTTATCTGGTTAAGCTTTTCTTAAAAAATTCTGGGGGTGCTGCCCCTTGACCCCATCCGCTTCCGTGCTAAGTCGCCAAAGAGGGACAATTGAGAATAAGGGTATGATATATTATTTGGGATTCTTAGCCTTTAGAATATGATATGAAATGTTTTTGTGTATTCGAGTAAATATGCACGTATGCTAGTAAGTGTAATGGATCCATAGGCACTGGCATGATGTGAAACGTGGAATAGGCATAAAGTAAATTGTAATTCCCGTTGACCTGAAATGAGGAATAGGCATAAAGTAAATTGTAATTCCCATTTCGTAAGGTGATGTGAAACGTGGAATAGGCATAAAGTAATTTGTAATTCCCGTTGACGTGAAATGAGGAATAGACATAAAGAAAATTGTAATTCTCATTTCGTATTGTGAGGAGAAATCTTGGAATAGGCATAAAGTAAATTGTAATTCCTGATTTCTATGGGAAGGTAAGAGATAGGCATAAAGTAAATTGTAATCTCTACTTCCACTCCAAGAAATAGGCATAAAGAAAATTGTAATTTATTGGACATGAGCAATGGTCTAGAATCTGTAATGATTTGTAGTTGGTTCTCGAACGTGATGATATGACTTACTGAGTGTTAGTCATATTCATGGAATCGGGTATGTTCCGGTCATCGTAAGACGAGTATGTATATGGTAAGAATGGTGGCAAACCAGATTTTTTTATACGCTTTACTTACATTTGGTTTTCAAAGCTTATAAGTTTTAATTTGAAAATGGATGTTCTCACTAGGCGTAAGCCTAATCGTTTCAAATTAAATTTTCTTACCAGGTACAAGCTTGGGGAAGTAACGGGAAGAGGGACGAGTGATTTCTGGTATTCAACTTTTGGTGATGAATGGAGAAGTTAGCTCGACGAGGATATTTTGATGAATGGTCTAAACAACTAGTATAATCTGATCTTAATGTTAGGATTAGATTAGCAGGTTGTTTTTGATAAGTTCAAATTGAATATATGTGAACCCTCATAGCTAATTCTCCATTTATGTATTAAAGTTTGGATGATCGATATTTGGTTAACTCTGATAAATTTTAAGGTTTAAATTTGTCCTGGTTTTCGGACGTTTAACATGGTTATCCACCAAAGAAGAACATTGATGTTGTTACATCTCCATCAATAATTCCTAGTTATTTCACACCTGACACCTTACAAGTACTCATAACTTATTTGTTCCAAAGTACATCCAACCCCTCCCAATTAAGCATCCTCCAATAAAACTCAAACTTGGTTCAAACCTCAAGGAGTCATTCATGACCAAAGTTGGTCAAGACTCCACAACAAGCCTTCTCAAAACATCATCATTTATTTGACATAGGATGAGTTACGTTTTCAAGCACATTTATACATTTCCCTTTGGGGTGAATGCATTCTCATGATTGTGTATTTCATTTTACAAATTATTAATTAATGCTTATGCCGAATCTACATAACAAAAATCTTCGTAAAGTATTATTTAGTATGTAGTATACCAATGATTATGTACACCCATCACTATATGCCAAGTGTTACTAAGGGCCCGTTTGTTAGCAGCTTAATGAGCTTATTGGGACTCATAGCTTATTCAGTCAGCTATACATGACTGTTTGGTAGTGACTTAATGATATAGAAAGTGACAAAAATCTTTCCAATCTATACAGACAGATTAATCCACACAGACAACTTTATTCATACATGACTTAATGAAAAACCCCTAACATGTGTCATGACACTAGTAAGTGATTATGTGGCACAGCCAGTTACCATTCAATTTTTGTCAAAAAATGATTATCACGATTTTTTATACACATTTGTGCAACATAAGTAAAAAGTGATGATGATGTGTATCCGAAATTAATTGTCATTAACAATCTTATTCTATTACTTAAGCAAGTACCTTTACAATTGTTAGAGTATTAAAATGTCAATATGTATAGTTCAGGGTCTTTTATGTAATTAGCTGTAACTCCTCTTTGTATAAATAGGCTTTTAGGGTTCCTTGTCTAGGTTAGACACTTTACTTGTATTACTCTCTCATTATATGAAAACGGCCGATTCAGCCATCTCTCGTGTCTCTCTATCAATCGACTCTACAATTCTAACATGGTATCAGAGCTCTAGGTAAGCCTCCTCAACCTCTTTTCAGATCTGCACTATTGTTGCTATTGTTTTCCTTTTCTTCTTTTCTGCACTCGTTTTAGCCTCAGAAATCTCGTTTCTGTTGTTATTCTGTCGAAATATCAAGTTTTAAAGTTGCTCGGAACATCCTCTCGAACCTTCATACCAATTTTCAACCTAAACCGACCTGTTTTGAAAAATCCGACTCAAGAACATCATAAATTCATCGTTGTCGCAACCTTCTTATTCATCGTTGTCGCAACCTTCTAATATTCATCGTTGTCGCAACCTTCTTCCTCGTGAACAGTACCAAGTCGCAACCCTTAATTGTGAGTTCACTTCAAATCGCAATCCTCAGTTGCGATTTCATTCGTGAACAGTCCAAGTCGCAGTCCTCACTTGCGACTTCATTTCCAAATCGCAGCCTTCAATTGCGATTTCATTCGTGAACAGTCCAAGTCGCAGTATTCAATTGCGACTTCATCTCCAAATCGCAGCCTTCAATTGCGATTTCACTCGTGAACAGTCCAAGTTGCAGTCTTCACTTGCGACTTCACTCCCAAATCGCAACCTTCCCTTGCGACTTCAGTCCCAAGTCGCAACCTTCATTTGCGACTTCATCCCCAAGTCGCAACCTTCACTTGCGACTCCAACCTCAAGTCGCAATCCTCGTCTGAAAACAGTACCAAGTCGCAACCTTACCTTGCGACTTCATCCTCAAGTCGCAATCCCTGCCTGCGACTTCAGTCTCAAATCGCAATGGCTGTCAACCTCGATCACTCCAATTCCATCTCAGTTGTTCTCAATGGGAGCAACTACGTTCTGTGGCATCATCATATGTCCATTTTCCTTAAGTCTCAGGGTCTCTACACTTACGTCACCGGTATATCTACTCTTCCGGTTCAGAAGGAGAAGGAAAGTGAAACTGACTTCGCAAAACGTATGAATGATTGGGACATTGCCAATGCTCGCGTTCTTGGCTATATAAACGCTTCTACCACCACTGAGATCAATCAACAGTTCCTCGGCTATACCACTGCAAAAGGGCTTTGGGACTTTCTTGCAAACAGGTATACCTCTACAGGACTCTCTCACCAATATCAGCTGTGGCCCACCTTTCAGAACAAAAGGCAACTACCTGATCAATCCATAAACTCCTACATCTCTGAGATGCAAGCTCTTAGAGATCATCTGAACCTGGGTGCCCCTCAAGTGTTTGATGACACTGCTCAGAAATTTACAGCCTACTTCAATCAACTGCACTTGACTACTATTCTCATGGGCCTCTCTGACCGCTTTGAGAATGTTCGAGCCTCACTTCTGCATCGACATCCTCTCCCTACCCTTGAACAAGCTATCACTGAACTGTTAAGCGAAGAAACCCGTCTTCAGCAGCGTTTTCCTCTACCATCAGACACTGTGCTCTACACTCCCAGCTCAGGGAAATCAAAAGGAAAATGGGGTAACCATGATCAGTCCAGATCTGCAAGCAAAGGGAATAACAGTGAATGCACCTTTTGTCACTCCACTTCCCACCTGCTCCTCAATTGTCCAATTAGAAAATGTCGCTGGTGTGGAATTACACAGCCACGTCACTATGCTTCTGACTGTTCAAAATGTCCATACCCAAAGCACTCTGGTAATCAAAAACAACAGTTCAAGTTGCAACCCATTGCTGGTTCCATCACTCAGGAGCACCCATCACCAGCACCTACAGCACCGAACAACAACCAATCACCATCTGATCTCATGGAACTCATGCGCCGAAACCAAGAGCTCATGGAGCAGCTTATGACAGGTTCTATGGGTATGAATTCTCACTGCAATGCAACCACACCAGGTAACCCTTGGCTTTTTGATTCTGGATGTTGTAATCACATGACACCCAAGGCAGAAGGTTTTGTCTCTAAACAACCTTCCAGTCTGTTCTCGTCAGTCCGCACTGCTGATAACACTCGCTTACCGGTTTCCTTCAGTGGAACGGTTTCTACACCTGATATTCAATTACCTGATGTGATGCATATACCAAACTTATCACTGAGTCTGATTTCTATCACTCAGCTTATGGAAGCCAATCTAATAGTCTTATTTCATTCTACTGGTTGTGTTGTGCAGGATCCCAAGACCAAGCAGATCCTTGGAATAGACCGTAAAGTTGGTCGGATGGTTGAAGTGGTCTATCTCCGTCTTCCGTTACCTGCATCCAATTTTGCTGCTTCAGTTTCCAGCACCCCGTCTTTTGAGCTATGGCATGCACGCTTAGGCCACTTATCTTTAGCTAGGATGAAAGTTTTAGCTAATTCAGGACTCTTGGGAAACATTTCCTCTGAACATGTCTCTTGTCTATCTTGTCAACTTGGAAAACATCATGCTTTACCTTTTCAAATTAATGATTTTAAATCTGCTTCTGCCTTTGATCTTATTCATTCTGATGTATGGGGACCAGCACCACACCCCTCTATGGGAGGTGCCCGATATTTTGTAATCTTTATTGATGATCATACTCGTTTTACATGGATTTATCTTATGAAAAACCGCTCAGAATTACCCAAAATCTACATCACCTTTGCTCGCATGATTCTAACCCAATTTTCAAAACCCATAAAGATTCTTCGCGCGGATAATGCCATGGAATATAAAGAATCGTCTCTTCTTTCATTTCTTCAATCTCAGGG
Organism: Saussurea involucrata; assembly: GCA_033807775.1. Classification (NCBI taxonomy): domain Eukaryota; kingdom Viridiplantae; phylum Streptophyta; class Magnoliopsida; order Asterales; family Asteraceae; genus Saussurea; species Saussurea involucrata. The sequence goes on along the minus strand of CM066312.1, from coordinate 94,081,204 downwards.
CACTCTCTCTCAATACTCTTGCCCTGGCACCTCTCCACAAAATGGTCGTGCCGAACGCAAACATCGTCACATTCTTGACACTGTTCGTACCCTACTAATTTCAGCCAAGTGTCCAGAACGCTTTTGGGGCGAAGCAGCCTTCACGGCTGTCTACACCATCAACCGACACCCGACTCCCATCCTCAATCAAAAGTCCCAGTATGAAACACTCTATGGAGTCTCACCTCCCTATGAACTACTCAAAGTATGGGGTTGTGCTTGCTTTGTTCAGCTACAACCTCATGAACATACCAAACTTGAACCTCGTTCTCGTCTGTGCTGCTTCTTAGGCTACGGAATTGAACATAAAGGATATCGTTGTTGGGATCCAATCTCTAAGCGACTTCGTATATCCAGGCATGTCACCTTCTGGGAACATCTTCCCTTCTCCACGGTGTCCAAATTTCAGGACCCCATCCCTTCTTCCTTTTCCTTCTTTACTGACACATCTATCTCTTTAGACTCTCTCCAATTAGATTCTTTGTTCTCCTCATCATCTGATCCACCAACTTCCGCATCACCTGAACCCTCTCTTAACCCGTCTGAGCCTTCACCTGAACCTTCCACATCTTCTGAACCTTTGTCTGTACCCTCTATACCCGCTGACCATGATCAATCATCTACACCAACTCCCCGGCCTACTTCCGAGTCTTCTGCAGAGTCTATGGATCCTACAACCTCCCAACCATCAGATGAGGTAAGACGCCCCAATCGGGTAAGACAAGTTCCTACTCACCTTCGTGATTATCATTGTTATGCTACCTTGCTGTCTACTCATGAACCCACCTCTTATAAGGAAGCAACTTCTAATCCTGTCTGGCAGCAAGCTATGACAGAGGAACTTCAGGCTCTCGACAGAGCAAAAACATGGGAATTTGTTCCTCTTCCACCAGGCAAGTCACCCATTGGTTGCAAATGGGTCTTCAAAATCAAAACCAAGTCTGATGGCTCCATCGATCGCTATAAAGCTCGCCTTGTGGCAAAAGGCTTCAATCAAGAATATGGCATTTACTACGAAGAAACGTTTGCTCCTGTGGCTCGTGTCACCTCCGTTCGGAGTCTTCTAGCCATCGCTGCCACCAAGAAATGGCCCCTATATCAGATGGGCGTCAAAAATGCCTTCCTAAATGGCGATCTCAAAGAGGAAGTCTACATGAGACTCCCTCCTGGCGTGACCTCTCGACAGGGCAATGTCTGTCGCCTTCGCAAGGCCCTCTATGGTCTCAAACAAGCTCCTCGTGCCTGGTTTGAAAAATTCAGCAATACTGTCCTATCTTTGGGTTTTTCTCCGAGTAATTATGATTCTGGTTTGTTCACTCGGACTACTGCCACAGGTACTATCTTACTTCTGCTGTACGTTGACGATATGATCATTACAGGCAGTGACTCTACAGGTATCATTCATCTCAAAAAGTCTCTCAGCTCCTGTTTTGAGATGAAAGACCTCGGCAAGCTCCACTACTTCCTTGGCCTTGAAGTCTTGTCAGACTCTTCAGGCATCTATCTCTGTCAAGCCAAGTACATATCAGATCTGTTATCCAGGGCCGGGATCACAGACAACAAGGTTGCTTCTACACCTATCGAGCAAAATCTGCATCTTGCTCCGAATGCCGGAACCCCGATGAAAGACCCTACACGGTACCGTCAACTTGTTGGCTCTCTAGTCTATCTAACTGTTACTAGACCAGATCTCGCCTATGCAGTTCACATTGTTAGCCAATTCATGGCCGCACCATGCTCGGATCACTACGCTGCTGTCCTTCGTATACTTCGGTATCTCAAAGGAACCATGTTCCACGGTCTTCATTTCTCATCCAAGTCATCATTACCGCTTCGTGCCTTCTCAGATGCTGACTGGGATGGTGACATAACCGACCGTCGCTCCACCACCGGCTATTGTTTCTTCCTTGGGGACTCTCTTATCTCTTGGCGCAACAAGAAACAATCCCTGACAGCTCGCTCCAGCACCGAGGCTGAGTATCGAGCCTTAGCCGACACCACTCAAGAACTCGTATGGCTACGTTGGCTACTCTCTGATATGGGTGCTCATCAGTTCTCACCGACACCCTTATGGTGTGACAACACCAGTGCAATCCAGATTGCTCACAATGATGTCTTTCATGAGCGTACAAAACACATAGAGATTGACTGCCACTTCACTCGTCAACATGTCCTCCGCAAGACTGTTAAACTTTTTCCAATCTCCACCATTGATCAGACGGCCGATATCTTCACCAAAGCTCATCTCCCAGGGCGTTTCCGGGCTCTCGTTTCCAAACTCAACTTGTCTCATTCTTCCCCTACTTGAGTTTGAGGGGGGATGTTAGAGTATTAAAATGTCAATATGTATAGTTCAGGGTCTTTTATGTAATTAGCTGTAACTCCTCTTTGTATAAATAGGCTTTTAGGGTTCCTTGTCTAGGTTAGACACTTTACTTGTATTACTCTCTCATTATATGAAAACGGCCGATTCAGCCATCTCTCGTGTCTCTCTATCAATCGACTCTACAATTCTAACAACAATAATCTCTTAATACATATTTATGTCACATATGTAAAAAGCGTTGACATACAATAAAGAATCGCATAAACAATCGTCAATGCACATGCTCTAACATGAAAGATTATACAATTCTTTCTATGTAACTGTTTCTTTTTCTAATTTTTTGCTAGTTTTATAAAATTTCGCCATTCTAAAGTAAAAAACCATACTCTAACATGACAATTATTAAAATAATTAAAGATTAACACCGGTAAGAAGGGGAAAGAATGAATCAGTACTCTCTAAGCTAGTTTAGAGAGATAATAATTTGTAAACCTCTAAATGTGTGTAAACTTTGTTTCATAGGTTTTCTTGATGAAATTGTTTCATGAAATTGTTTATTTTGATGAAAGTGTTTCATATCATTCATTTCTTGATGAAATTGTTTCATATATTTGTGTTTTTATGTAAAAACGAAAAAGTTTTATCAAACTTTGAAAATATATGAAACAATTTCATAAGAATGAAAAAAAATATGAAACTACATAAAAAACACAAATATATGAAACAATTTCATCAAGAAATGAATGATATGAAACAATTTCATCAAAATTAACAAATTCATGAAACTATTTCATCAAGAAAAACCTATGAAATCAAAGTTTACACGAAAAAAAAGTTTAAAAAATAGTGGACCTCCTCTAGTTTAAATCACATCGATGTTAATAGTCGAAGATAAAGATCAACCTTAAAAGGACCGGTTTTGAAAGGACCTAATTAGCATGTCACCAAGATCCGATAAAACCTAGGGCCTATTTGTTTTTGACTTAATGAACTTAATGACATGTATGGCTTATTCAGCCAGTCATATAGAGGTGTTTGGTAGTGGCTTAATGAAAAACCTCATGACTTATTCGCTAAGATGAAAGGGGAAGAATTATTTGGTCACACATAAATGTCCCCAATTTACCCCTCACATTAAATTATACGAATTCCTCCCACAAAACCCTACACTCTCCACTCTTCATCCGCCTCCCTCCCCCCTCATATGAAAACCTCCGCATTGGCTGCTTTTCTTCCACCGGCGCTCTTCAGTGGCGGCTCTCCAGTGACGGTTCCAGGGCACCACCTCCTCCCCATCGCCACACTGCCTCCTCCATGGTTCACCCGGTCGTCTCCTTGCTCCATCCTCTCTGCTCCTCCCCATCACCGCGCTGCCTCTTCCCCTTCTCCGTCGACAGATCCACCTCCTCTCTGGGTTTGAGAGGTAAATCGAAAAATATGGGTTTTGGGACGAGTTTGGAAATCAATGATGAATCGAATGGTATTTTTAGGGTTCTACAGGGATGAGTTTGGAAGTTGATATCAAACCTCTAATTTTGGTTCTTCATTCGAAGTTCTAGTTGTTCTAATCATTGAAGGGTTCTACATGGATGGTTTTCTCGTGATTTTTGGAAATCTCTCAAACCTGCTACAGAGATGAGTTTGGAAATCTCTCAAACCTCTCATTTTGGTTTTTCTCGTGATTCTTTTTTGCCAGATCTAGAGGGATGGGTTTTTATGAGTGTTCATTTTGGGATTGGTTTTTAGACATGGATTTTACACATGGGCGGAGGTAGCTAATAGCAAGGGTTAGCAACTGCTTACCCTCAAATTTTCAAAAATATATTTGATATAATAAGTTTTTCATACTAAACAATTGTGAGATGAGCTTATTTCTATTTAAATGGGTTTTAGGTCCACAAAGGCACTAATTTAATATTGGGCTGAATTGTTAAATGGTTATCCCATTAACCTTACATGTGTATTAGTTTTTAAAGAATAAAGTCTACATAAAAAGAAGTCTCCCAAATTAAAATCCCAACTTTCAGTGGAGACGTTGATTCCAAGTTTCCAGGTTCTAACCCTTATACTTCGACAGAGTTTTCTAACGTAAAAGGAATCAGTGTGATCTTGTGCAATAAATGATTGAAACAAGAAGGGATAATGTGTTCTCTTTCGTATAAAAACTAGTAATGATGTTACTCATTGCGACTGCAACAGTTGAGAGAGCATTTTCAACTATAAACATTGTGAAGAATAGGTTGCACAATAGAATGGGTGATCAATGGATGAACAATTGCTTGGTTTTTTATATTGAAAATGATGTTTTTGTTAACGTAGATAATGAAAACATCATAGATAAGTTTCAGAAAATGAAAACTCGACGATGTCACTGTGGAAATTGTATAGGTTGGTGTTTCAAGAATATATGATTGTTATTTTTACTTGCTATTTAAAAGAAAAAAAACATTTTTACTTTCTTTAATTTATTTTATTTATAATTGTTGCTCCTCCTAGACCAAAATTCTGGCCCCGCCACTGATTTTACATAGATCTGTTTTGGTTTGATGGTATTGTTTTTCAATAGACCAAATGTAAACAGAAGGGTAATTGTTTGTTTTCTTATCTGCATAGGAGATCAATAATCAATTGATTCTTTGGGTTTGATGCAACAATACAATATGGTTTGGTCTTCTTCTTCAATCATCTATGGGTTTGATGTTCTTGATTGTTTTGGTATTTTTAGGACAAAAAATAAATAAAAGGGTAAAATGGTTATTTTCATCATTCAGACAATGTATTCAACACACCAAACAAACAACAATTTTAGTTAATTCATACATCCAACTTTATCCATATAGCAAATTTTATCCATACCCACGACTTAACGAAAAATCAACCAAACGGCCCTAGTTGTGCATCTCTATATATTATTTTGATATTTTATGAATATATATTTGGAAAAAATCAGTTTCACCTACTATGGACGAAAACCATGTGCCTCATCATCAGAATGTCAAATGAAGTATTTGACTTTCAAGCAAAAATTGGCTGGATACATTTCATTGAGACATATCAATTATTGGTTAGTTATAACTTATCATTTGCATAATAAACATAATTACAATAATAATAATTTAATTGTCTTCTTGATCATCAACTTCATCTTCTTTCTTTATCTTTCACAGGAACCATATATATATATATATATATATATATATATATAGAGAGAGAGAGAAAGGTTCAAACGAGAACGCTAACTATTTACGAGAACACGAGAACGGCCGCTCATGAACAAAATCACATGTGATTCACATACAAAATCATATGTGATTAAAATTCTGGACACGCGCGGCCTGGGACGCGACTTGCAAGTCGCGTGGCAAGTCGCGCGAATCACATGTGATTTTGTACATGGGCGGCCGTTCTCGTGTTCTCATAAATAGTTAGCGTTCTCGTTTGAACCCACCTCTCTCTCTCTCTCTCTCTCTCTCTCTATATATATATATATATATATATATATATATATATATATATAACTACCTCCACCGTCCACAACCATTATCCACTGTCAATCACTACTATCGCCACCGTATTTACCGAGAGTTAGAAAATTAATCTATAAAGAGTCTAAAAATATTATAAGGCTGGTAATGACTTCAAGGTTGACAAGGTTTTTATAATAAAAAGGACATTCAGCAAGGAACAAGGGGTCCCGAACTTTACCGAATATCGTAAAGGAAGAGCATGCTAAAAAGGGAAGGACAAGGGGTCGGAACTTTTGGGATAAGAAAGATAAAGAGGCGTTAAACTCGCGATTAATAATAAGAATACCTCTCAAAGTGTTTGACTGCTACAACAAAATTGAGTTTATAGGACGTCTAAAATAAATAAGCGACCTAATGGGGTGTTTTATAGGATCAAACAAAAAACATCTTATCTAAAGTGTTACAAAAAGTTTGACGCATTTGAATGTTGTAACAAGTTTTTTAGAACACTAAAGCGTCCTATTAACTATTTATTGAACAAAATTTAAAAAAGTGTCTTATAAACATATATGTCCACTAAAAAGACGGGTTTATAGAATTTTTTTCAAAAGTGTCTTATAAAATTAGCTAATACGACACTTTATTTTAAAAATGTCCTAAAAACCTTGTTACGACGCTCAAAACGTCCTATAAACTTATTGTAACACTTTTAATATGACGTTTTTTGTTTGATCCTATAAACTAAGGTTCTATAAAACACTCTATTAAGACGTTTATTTATTTTAGTCGTCCTACAAATTCAAGTTTGTTGTACTGCTGAAAGACATTGCCGCCAATGATATCCCAAAACCTTCTAAAAGAAGCGAAAGAGAAACCAACGGCCCCCAAAGCTTTATTCAACTGCAATTCTAAACAGCCATTTTAACTACCTCTTCGATAAAAGGAACTTCTAAGAAGCGAAACTTTCATCTGAGGAAGAGCGGGCTAAAAAGCGAGGTCTTTTCAAAAGGCGGTAGATCTTAACTTTGCAGAGGTGGCAAAAGAACGGAAACAGACTGTTAAGGAGCAGAGTTTGCTCGGTACGTGCTGTGTGTCTCCAGAGTTGGTATATGTTGGAACTTAACGTTATAATCACTGGTAGTATTTTAAAGTTAGTTTGCTAATATGTATAGATGTCTAAATTAGGAGGGGTGTTATGTAAATAGTGATAAATGACAGTTATCATAAACTGCCATAAACACCTCTGTATGAATCGATGTGTCTCTTCAATGACACCGATTCATAACCTATATATATGTTTGTTTACTTGGAAATAAATCAGACCGAACTATTGTAGTACATACGCTTCCCCTTACTGCCTTCGTTACTTTTTATTCTAAACACAGTTTATTGTTCGATCATGGTGACTATGATCAGAAGTCTACATCGATCTCCTAGGCAGTCGAATTTGAGAGAATACGACTCCAATAATTGGTATCAGAGCCCAAGGTTGATACCGAGGGGCTGTTTTGGCGTCAACCGAAAAACCAACCGCAGAAATTTCAAGAAGCATCGTCGTTACAATAGCGATTTTTGGAATCGCAGAAAAGAGGAAGTCCTACAAGAACTCAGTAACATGACGTTGTTTGATTCAAAGCCCGCAAACAAACGTTACTCGAATCTCCATCAAGACGCAAGAAAGATGAAGCGCTCTAGATGCTACGTTTGCCATAAAAGAGGACATGCATATTGGAATTGTCCCATTAAAATTATGGGACAGGTTTGGAAAAGGGAAAACGGATAAGCCTTGGATCACGAAAGTTTGGAGAACACGTTCAAAACAAAGATATACCACTTTGGGATGTTGTTGGATCAGACGGAAAGAGTTGGAATGAGATTTGGTACGTCTCGAACTCTCATTCGAGACATATGTCCCCAAATCTTGAAGTATTTGAAAGATTCAAACGAGATTCCGCAAGTTCAAGCATCACGAGTGAAATTGGTATACAAGTAGAGGGGTTAGGCGAAGTACTAGTGCAAACCGAGTGTCACAAGTACGTGATACCCGGTGTGTTCTATGTTCCTAATATAAAACTGAACATACTAAGTTTTGATCAATTGATACATCAAGGTTTTGATGTGATCATCAAGGACTCTAAGTGTGTCTTAAGGAATGCTTTTGATACCACTAGTAGCGATGAGAGGGATGAAGATAAGGGGTTTGGAACCGAAACCAGCGACAAAATGGATATTGAAGGAGGAAACGAAGACGTGACCGTTGAGGAAGATGGTGGTCTTGATCAAGATAAGGAGAAGGCTATAAGGGCAATAATACGATACTATGATGCATTGTACTTCAAAGATTGTACAATCATGACGGAAGAAGAAAGAAGTAAGGCACCATCCAAGAACGACTTTGAAAGCCTAATCGGCTTTCTTCACATGGTTAACGAGAAAGAGATTCACGACGGTTGTAAAAGCTTAGTAGCGGAACATTTTGAGAAAATGGTGAAGTGGTTTTACCGGGCCTTTATGCAATGCGAGGAAAGACCAACACCGGTAAGAATTAATAATACCGATGTTTGCCTCTTGGACTTATACCTTACCGTGAAGGGTATGAAAGGACACACTCATGTATCTAAAAAGAACGAGTGGTCCTTAGTAGCCTCGTCAATGGGTTTTCCAAAGGATTGTGCGGATGACCTAAAGGAGTGTTACTCAACACACCTAAGTCTCCTAGCGGCTTACTATGAAGTAGTGCGAGTCTACACCAGTGAGGAACTCGTATCCGAGATGGCGGAGCACATAGATACGAGAGACCGAGGGTCTGAAAACTCACCGGAGAGGGAGACTATGCATGATCAAGTTGGAGAAGTTGAGAGGCAAGAGGCAAGAGTCGAAGAAGATCGCATGCACGGGATTATAGAATATGATGATGGTGAAACTATAATTGTTTCGTTTGAAGGAAACCAAGAAAGTGATGATGATGAGAGGGCTGGGGATCAAAGCTCTGATGATGAAGGCGACATTATCGTGATCGATTGAAGACAAAGTAATTATAACGTTAAGGGGGAGAATGTTGGAACTTAACGTTATAATCACTGGTAGTATTTTAAAGTTAGTTTGCTAATATGTATAGATGTCTAAATTAGGAGGGGTGTTATGTAAATAGTGATAAATGACAGTTATCATAAACTGCCATAAACACCTCTGTATGAATCGATGTATCTCTTCAATGACACCGATTCATAACCTATATATATGTTTGTTTACTTGGAAATAAATCAGATCGAACTATTGTAGTACATACGCTTCCCCTTACTGCCTTCGTTACTTTTTATTCTAAACACAGTTTACTGTTCGATCATGGTGACTATGATCAGAAGTCTACATCGATCTCCTAGGCAGTCGAATTTGAGAGAATACGACTCCAATAGTATATACGTGGCAGAAAAGCTTCAATGGAAGGGACTGGTTGTAACATAATTATGTGATTTATGTCTATATTTACTCAAACAAACAAAGATGTATTTAGAAGTGTAATAAAATATGAATACCCTTGTGAACAAGTCTCTATAATATGGAGTCTAGTCATTGTTTATGTTCATTTCGACGGCAAAAGATTTTGAGCTTTTGCCGGCGACTTTCGAGACTTTTGCCGGACCACATGTTTGGTTTCATTGAATTAAAGTGAACTTTGTCGATAAAATCGGAATGAAAAGGAATCTATTCTGACCAAGCTTTTGGTTGTCAGAAAATTAAATGAAATTTATTAAAACAATTGAAATATGTTTGTTTGGTTCGTAGAAAGTAGATTCATAAATGAATTAAAATAATGATAAAGAGCCAAAATACCCTTTATGACATTTTTTGTGATTTTTGTATAAATTATAAATACTTGTTTTTATAAAAGCAATTTCTAATTAAAACACACCAACGGCTAGCAAGAGGCTAGGAATACAAACACGAGGCAATGACTGCACTTCGATCACAACACCAATCGGTCCATTTCATAAGGCTACCAAAAGGGGCTTCAAGATTAACCCAATAAAACGCAACAAAACGAAATCGATAGCAAACACTAAGGGACTGGTAGACTTATTGTTAAAGACTTTATCGTTTCTGCTTTTCCAGATGAACAAATGACGCGACGATTTCACCTGGGAGCTACAGAAAACACGCCAATGAAAACTCATACCTTGGCGTGGGTGAGAAAGAAACAATATGGAATACTTTGACACCTTCGAAAGTAAACATATTTATGTGGAGGGTAATGCTTGGTAGAGTTTCTACCCAGGACAACGACCTTAACAAGATGAAGTTGGACCTCGACTCCCTGCTATGTCCGGTGTGCGGCTCCACTTCAGAAACAATCAACCACGTGTTATATATTCGATTGTCCAGTTGCGATGGAGGTGTGGAAATTCATCGAGAGATGGTGGTCGATTTCGTTCCCCGCGGTTAAGTCGTTGGAATCGATGCTTAACGGGCTTAACTCAACGTGTAATTAAGGATAGACAAGTCAAGAAAGCAGTTGAAGCAATCGTTTTCATCAACTGTTATTTTATGTGGTGCTTTTGGAACAAATGCGTTTTTGACAATCTTCTGCCTCGTAAAGACTCTCTCCTTGATCAAAGTGTAGAAAAATCTCATTTGGTTATTAGCTAGATGTAAGGGGAGCGATAAAACTTCTATAACGTGGAGATATCATCCTTTCGATTGTATCAAGTAATGTATCGTTTTTTTGGTCCTTTTTGCTAGCCGTAATAAAATCTGGTTTTTGCTGGAAAAAAAAAATAAGACTCCAGCTCAACCCCTCTGATCCGTAAGTAATCTTTGGATGGAATTCTATATATTTTGATTGGCCAACAAATGGCCCGAACTTTTCTAGGAACAATTGTACTTTATAGAAATTTAACATTTAAATGTATCTCATCACCTTACAATTAATGATGTCAATATTAATTAAAGTGGTTTGGAGCCTATAACATTTTTGAAACGAATTACCCTTTAGCGATAGATTTCCGAGAGAAATGTTTATAGGTAAAAGTCTTCCGTTTAGTAATGGCAGGATGGCGGCAAAGATGAGGGTGGTGATAGACGGTTTTGGTGTTTGCTTTGGGGGTCATTGATAAAATTTAGATTCTTTCAATAAAATTTTACCAATCAACAATTAAAACGCTTGTCAATCAGGTTGTAGCGCAGTGGTTGATCGTCCTGGGTGATGTGGTGGAATATCCCATCTACCCAGGGTTCGATCCCAGGCGTCCTCAACATTGATAAGACATCTTTAAGTTTCAAAATTGCCAGGGAATGGTCCGGGCTGTGCCTGGGATACCCTTTCCAAAAAAAAACAATTAAAACACTTTTTTGGTGAAAATTTGTAGTTCAATAGGCAAGAGCAATGCCGACAGGCGGACGTTGCGGTTCGAGCCCCCACTATGCCAAAAGCTAGGGAAACCTGTCCCTCTCTTTCCTTTTTACGTCCCAATGTCGCCACACATCAATGTCCATAAATTGCAGGTTTTGAATGAAATTAATGGTATTGTTGAATATGCCTTCAATTTCGTTATCGGAGGTGTATACAATTTAAAAAATTGATGAAATCGTTTGAATAGTGGAGAACTTGTAGTTCGATGTTGCACATGAGATTGTCATTGCTCACCGAGTCGCTCAAAGTTACGCGACTTGACCCTCTCACTTTGAAAGACGCTAAATTAAAAGGCATAATGAATTGAATAGGCACAACAAATTTGAGTTTATAAGACGCCTAAAATAAATAAGCGTTCTAATAGAATGTTTTATAGGACCTTAGTTTATAGGACCAAACTAAAAAACGTCATGTCTAAAAGTGTTACAATAAGTTTATAAGATGCTTTTGAGCGTCGTAACAAGATCTTTAGAACATTTTTTTTTAAAAATGTGTCGTATTAGCTAATTTTATAGAACGCTTTTGAAATTTTTTCTATAAACCCTTCTTTTTAGATGACACTTGTGTTTATAGGACACTTTTTAAAAATAATGTCCTATAAAATACTTATTAGGACGTTTTATTTGAAAAAATGTTCTAAAACACTTGTTACGACGCCCAAAAGCGTGCTATAAACTTTTTGCAATACTTATAAATATGACATTTTTTTGTTTGGTCCTATAAAACACTATATTAGGACGCTTATTTATTTTAGGCGTCCTATAAAACTCAATTTTGTTGTAGTGCCGACCAACCGAGTTTCAAGGCGACTTGCATGGAACTCACCGCCAAAATCGCCCACCGTGACCGGGTATTTTAACCCTTTTTAGGGTATTTATAGTTGTAACCCTAAATTAGCATCTTTCTCTCTACACCAAGGGGCATTTATTTTTCTCCTCTTGTACATAAAGCATTGAATGCTCCTTCAATCTATCAAGAACATTGTTATACTATATGTATTAAACGGATATTTTTCAACTTGCTCTTGAAGCCTTTGAAACAAAGGGATTACACATCAAATAGTTAAAATCGACAAATGTCATTTACATCATCCCTAAAATCCCTGGTACCCTCAACCCTAGTTTATGTTCAAATAACGCATTGAGGGATAAAATCGGAAGCCTCTTTAACCGTCAAGGAAACCCAAGATTTGAAGCAACGTCACAAACAGTTGTATGATGTCAATATAAAGCATGGCTGCGGCCATGATATATTGATCGTAGCTGCAACGTTTAATCATGTTATCTGTATCGTATATGATGAATGCACAGTATATAAGTGCTATCACAAATGAGATTATCATCCTCACTAAGCTTCCCATTGGGAAAAAGATCTGTTTGACACAAAAAATAAAACAAGAACAGATTATTATATGTGTTCTAAATAATCATTCCAAAGAAGAAAAGAACTAAGCTGATCTTTGTACCACTACGTACAAAACAAATGACTTTTACCCACAAAATTCATCTAGGGAAATTACCCAGAAAATACTAATGGTTCGGTAGAATCCGATATCTTTCGTGAGAGTACACATGGATCACCCAGAGAATCCCTGGGTAATCTGTCACTGATTTGCATTACCCACCAACATTGTGACGATTTTGTGACGTATCACCATTTAGTGACAGATTTTTTACCGAAAAATTTGTAGGTAAAAGTTTTCATTTAATAGTGGTACATAATTAATATACCTGAATTATGCTGAAAAGTAATACTAAAATGAGGGCGACAAACAAAAATGGCCCAAGGAAGTTGAAGTCATATCCCATTTTGGCTGCCCAGAAAGTGAAGAGGGTGAGGCTGACCACCAACACGGTGGTCAAAATACAAGCCTCCAATATGATCTTCCCTGTAAAAAATAAAGTATAAAATAAAAATCAAACAGGTTTAGACCATCCGCATCCGCATCATGTTATATCAGTTTTGCAATAACACCTTCTACATCAATGCAAGACCAAACTCTTTTTTAAAGTGGTCCCCACTGCCAATATTATAATATAATGTAATAAACTAATGAAACTAAAATATATAATAAACCAATACTATAAAAATAATAGTATTAATTTATTAAATTTAGTGGGTCTCACATCTTGCAAAACCTGTAATTTAGCAAGTGTAAGGGGTTGTTTGGTTGGTTTTCCATTAAGTCTTGTATGAATAAAGTTGTCTGCGTGGATTAATCTGTCTGTATAGATTGGAAAAGTTTTTGTTTGGGAGGGTGTTTTCATAGACGGAAGAACCATGTTTTTAATTGGGAGAGACTGGTTTGGACAAAACTTGACTTTCTACATAAAGCTCCCTCCTAAAAGCTTAGTAAATAAGTCACTTTCTATATCATTAAGCCACTACCAAATATAGCTGATTGAATAAGCTATATGTCACGTTGCAAGGTTTCTAGCAAGATGGATGTGGATGCACTTATGGCTTAATGATAATCAAGATTGAATCAACGCGAAAAAATATTACAATTTCTTCACTTACCATCGGAAAACACACAAGAAACCCCAACCATAATCGAAAATCCAAGAGTAAACAAGCCCAACATGATCATATTTACAGGGTGACGCTCCAGAACGCATTGCATCACAAGGCCAACTGTGAATTCAACCAAAACAAATAATCAAAAGAGTTTAGGGTATGCATATATTATTGGCTTTTTCCAAAAAGAACACGTAAAACGTTATGTTTAAAGTGAATTCCTTACTTATCAGCGTAAAAATGCAGATGATGAGGTAGACGATCAGACCCGTTCGAGTATGGAAAAACTGGTTAATTCGTGGAGTTACAACTACTATACTTGCCACGGCAACGGTTAAAAACAATTGTAATGTCAAGATAGAATAAACTTTTCGAATGAACCCCCAACGCAGCTGTGGATCTTCATTTTGTGACGGATAATGCTTTTGCGCTTCAACATCAAATTCCTGCTTCCCCATGATTATATATATATTTCTTGAAATTAATCGGTGTTCTGATCTATAGTACGGTTGTATGTACGATGATAAATGTTCCTTTTGATGATTATGAAAATATTATTTATCGATCAACCACTGTGATTGATCAAAATATTCATCAATCACAGGAGGTAGAGATAAATATATTTTCTCTTTCGAGGAAATTAGAGAAATGGGGTTCACGATTCTTGTTCTTGACGAGTTTAAGTACATTTTTATTAGTGTAAATATAGAATTTCTGTTAGAATAACAGTTAATTATGGGGCGTAAATCATTCTTAACCGTCACTAATTTATCACGTAGTTAATGTATCTCGAAATATGACCATGGATAAGTTCCTATATTTAAGAACCATATTTGTCCACATATATAAATATATTTAGTTTTCATGTTGTATGTTCGACTTTTATGGGCCAATTTAAACAAAAGCCAAGATATTAATTTTTTAGTTTTCATTTAAACTAAGTTCCTTAAATCGGCAAAAATCCAAATTCCAAAATACATCAAATGTTTGGATCCGTCGTGATAGGCCGTGGCCCAAAAGGTTGTTGGTGTTGCTATCAGCGACGGATCAATGAAGAAATTCAGCGACGGATTAGCGATGGACAAAATCAGCAACGGATTAATGACTCCTATCAGCGATGGATTACAACAGGCCCCATTGACAAATTAGGGACGGATTAGCGTGGGCATTTTAGCGACGGATTACTACGGACAATTTTTTTTAAGAAAACTAAATTTAATTACCTATCTGTCGGTAAAATCTAATTTAAAAAAAAAGTAATTAAGTTCACTTATTTTGCTCTAAAATAATTATTGATGGTCAGAAAACAATAATTATTGCACTACTAAACATAATGCATTTTCCGGTGGATTAATCCGTTGGAAATCCACCAGAAACACGAAACAAAAGGATTCTAACAAGCAAATAACCAAAAGTACATGAAGCAAAAACCGCAAGAGTAAGATGCTAAAGGATTCTTTCTAAATTTTATGAAATTACAAGAAATATAAGCTTAATTTCTGAAGAACACCAAAAATGGTGTTCTAGAAAAGACTTATGATCACCACGTAATCAAAGTTTTGCTTTATGTGTGTTAGAGTTATTATCGTATATATGTAAAGTACAAGGTCTATTCTGTAATTACCTGTAACTTAGCTGTATATATAGGTTACTTATGTTTCAGTTTTAGGTTAATCTTTCTATTGTAATCGTTCTCAATATATGAAAAGCCTGTTGATGCTTCAGCCACATCTCTCTCTCAATCCTTACTTCTATTCATCAATCGATTCACACACAAATTCTAACATGGTATCAGAGCTTTCGGTACGTCTCATCTACACATCTAGTTGTTCGATTCCTACTCTTTGTTTTCGTCTTATTCGATTTGTTTAAACCTGCTGTTCGACGTTGTTAGAAACGTCGGATACCCTAATCCGGAATCACCGAAATTCCGGATCTCTCGATTCCGGATCTCAGCATTCCGGTACTCTCCAGTTCCGGATCCTCAAAATTCCAGATCCTACACAGCTTCCGAATCCTAGTTTCGGTACTCAACTTACGGTACGTATCTCTTCTTTCAGTTAATATTCTGGTACACTTGCTTTCTTAATTCCGGAACCTTTGTCACCCACTCCGGAACCTGTTTCTCCACAATTTCCGGAACCTGTTTCCCCATAATTCCGGAACCTTTGTCACCCACTCCATTTTAATTCCGGAACTTATACTTCCGTATCTACTGCATTTTTTTTACTTCCGGAACTTCATTTTCGGTACCTCAAAAATTTCGAAAACAGGGTTTGAGAACAATTCCGGAACTCATATTCCGGTCCTTAAATTTCGGAACACCCTTTCGGTCTTCTGCTCCAGTTCTCTAATCAGTTCTCTAATCAGTCAGATGGCTCTCAATCCCAATCACTCCAATCCTATCTCAGTTGTACTCAATGGGAACAACTACATTCGGTGGCATCACCACATGACTATTCTTCTCAAATCTCATGGGTTATATACATATGTTACTGGTGCTTCTAAAATTCCTGTTCAAGATGAAAATGAAAGTGCAGTTGATTTTGTAAAACGCATGAATGATTGGGATATCATGAATGCTCGCATTCTGGGATTCATAAATGCTTCCACAACAGCTTAAATCAACCAACAATTTCTTGGGTATACAACGGCTAAAGGTCTCTGGGATTTTCTTGCCAAACGATACACATCTACAGGTCTCTCACACCAATATCAGTTGTGGACTACTTTTCAGACCAAAAGGGAACTGCCTGATCAATCCATTAACTCTTATATCTCTGAGATGCAAGATCTTAGGGATCACTTGAGCCTGGGGGCTCTTCAAATCTTTGATGACACAGTTCGGCAGTTTACAGCCTATTTTAGCCAACTGCATTTGATCACTATACTGATGGGACTCACCGATCGCTTTGAGAATGTTCGAGCCTCACTTCTCTACATGCATCCTTTACCTACTCTTGAAGAGGCCATCACTGAACTACTCAGTGAGGAAACTCGCCTCCAACAGTGTTTTCCTCTGTCCTCCGATACTGTGCTCTATACTTCACACTCAGGAAAGCCAAAAGGTAAGTGGCATAACAATGATCAGTCAAAGTCTGCAGGTAAGGGGGAACAATAGTGAGTGCACGTTCTGTCACTCTACATCTCATCTGCTTCTCAACTGCCCATTTCGCAAATATCGTTGGTGTGGGATCACACAGCCACGACACTATGGGTCTGATTGTCCAAAGCATCCAAGGAACTCACTCAGGTAATCAGAGACAACAGCTCCGAACTCAATTAGTTGTTGGATCAATGATTCAGGATACCCCTACGCCTGCAACTCAGGCATCGCACATCAACAACTCATCGCCTGATCTTATGGAACTCATGCGCCGAAACCAAGAGCTTATGAAGCAACTCATGACAGGTTCTATGGGTATGAATTCTCAGTGCAATACCTCTACATCAGGTAACCCTTGGCTATTTGACTCTGGATGTTGTAATCACATGACGCCTAAGGCTGACGGGTTTGTTTCTAAGCAAACCTCCAGCATGTTCTCATTAGTCTGTACTGCTGATGATACTCGCTTACCTGTATCCTTCAGTGGGACTGTATCTACCCCCAATATACAATTACCTGATGTGCTACATATTCCTAACTTATCTCTGAGCCTGATTTCAATCACTCAGCTTATGGAAGCCGGTCTAATTGTTCTGTTTCATCCTTCTGGTTGTGTTGTGCAGGATCCAAAGACCAAACAGATCGTTGGAGTAGGCCGTAAAGTTGATCGGATGATTGAAGTGGTCTACCTTCGCCTTCCCCTACGTTCATCAAATTTTGCTGCTTCTGTTTCCAGTACTCCTTCATTTGAACTATGGCATGCGCGCCTATGACATTTATCATTAGCTAGAATAAAAGTGTTAGCTAGTTCAGGATTGTTAGGAAACACTTCTTCTGAAAATGTTTCTTGTTTATCTTGTCAACTTGGCAAACATCATGCTTTACCTTTTCAAATTAATGATTTTAAATCTGCTTCTCCTTTTGATCTTTTTCATTCTGATGTATGGGGACCAGCACCACACCCATCCATGGGAGGTGGTCGATACTGTCATCTTTATCGATGATCACACTCGTTTTACATGGATATATCTCATGAAACACCGCTCATAGCTACCTCAAATATATATTACCGTTGCCCGTATGATTCTAACACAGTTTTCCAAACCCATAAAGATTCTTCGAGCAGATAATGCTATGGAATACAAGGAATCTTCTCTTCTCTCTTTTCTTCAATCTCAGGGTACTCTTTCTCAGTACTCCTGTCCAGGTACCTCTCCACAAAATGGTCGTGCAGAACGTAAACATCGTCACATCCTTGATACTGTCCGTACTCTATTAATCTCCGCCAAGTGTCCATAACGTTTCTCGGGTGAAGCTGCCTTCACGGCTGTCTACACCATCAATCGACACCCGACTCCCATCCTCAATCAAAAGTCCCCTTATGAAGTACTCCATGGGGTCTCCCCCGCATATGAACTCCTCAAAGTGTGGGGATGTGCCTGCTTTGTTCAGTTGCAACCTCATGAACACACCAAACTCGAACCTCGTTCTCGATTATGCTGCTTTCTTGGCTATGGTATTGAACACAAAGGTTATCGTTGTTGGGATCCAGTCTCTAAGAGACTTCGTATATCCCGTCATGTCATATTCTGGGAACATATTCCCTTCTTAACGGTATCCAAATTTCAGGACACTCTCACTACTTCTACTACCTTCTTCACTGATAGCTCTATCTCATTGGACTCTCTCCAATTAGATCCCATACTCACTCCTCCATCTAGTACAACTCCTGCCGCTTCACCTCAATTTGTGCCCTCTTCCGATTCACCCTCGTCTGTGCCCGCTGATCATGATCAATCATCTGCACCACCTCCAAGTACTACTTCTGAGCCATCTGCTGAGTCTATGGATCCTAGCTCTTCTCAACCACAAGATGGAGTACGACGCTCAGACCATGTAAGACAAGTTCCTTCTCACCTTCGTGATTATCATTGCTATGCTACATTGCTGTCCAACCATGAACCCACTTCCTACAAGGAAGCTGCTTCTAACCCTGTCTGGCAGCAAGCTATGACTGAGGAACTTCGGGCCCTTGACAAAACAAATACATGGGAGTTTGTACCTCTCCCACCGGGCAAGTCACCTATTGGTTCCAAATGGGTCTTCAAAATCAAAACAAAGTCTGATGGATCCATTGATCGATACAAAGCACGCCTTGTGGCAAAAGGCTTCAATCAAGAATATGGCATTGATTACGAGGAGACGTTTGCTTCTGTGGCTCGTGTCACCTCGGTTCGTAGCCTTCTCGCCATTGCTGCCACCAAAAGATGGCCACTTTACCAGATGGATGTCAAGAATGCCTTTCTAAATGGTGATCTCGAAGAGGAAGTCCACATGAGACTCCCTCCAGGTGTGACCTCTCGACAGGGTCATGTATGCCGACTTCGAAAAGCCCTCTATGGTCTCAAACAAGCTCCTCGTGCCTGGTTTAAAAAATTCAGCACTACTGTCATTTCATTGGGGTTTTCTCTGAGTAATTATGATTCTGGCCTATTTACTCGGACCACTGAGGCATGTACTATCTTACTCCTATTGTATGTTGATGATATGATCATTACCGGCAGTGACTCTACAGGTATCACCCATCTCAAACATTCTCTCAGCTCATGCTTTGAGATGATAGATCTTGGTAAGCTACACTACTTCCTTGGTCTTGAAGTTCTGTTAGACTCTTCCGGCATCTATCTCTGTCAAGCCAAGTACATTTCAGATCTGTTGTCCAAAGCTGGAATTACAGATAACAAAGTTGCATCTACACCTATTGAGCAAAACCTGCATCTTGCCCCAAATGTCGGAACCCCTCTGCGGGACCCTACACGGTACCGTCAACTAGTTGGCTCTCTGGTCTACCTGACTGTTACTCGACCGGATCTTGCATATGCAGTTCATATAGTCATCCAGTTCATGGCTGCTCCGTGCTCCGATCACTATGCCGCGGTTCTTCGTATCCTTCAATATCTAAAAGGGACAATGTTTCATGGGCTCCACTTCTCATCCACATCGTCTTTAATTCTTCGTGCATTCTCAGATGCTGACTGGGATGGAGACATAACAGACCGTCGTTCTACCACCGGATATTGTTTCTTCCTTGGGGACTCTCTTATTTCCTGGCGCAACAAGAAACAATCTCTGACAGCTCAGTCTAGTACTGAAGCTGAATATACAAGAACTTGTCTGGCTTCGCTGGTTACTATCTGATATGGGTGCTTATCAGATATCTCCAACACCATTGTGGTGTGATAACAACAGTGCTATTCAGATTGCTCACAATGATGTCTTTCATGAGCGTACAAAGCACATCGAGATTGACTGTCACTTCACTCGTCAACATGTTCTTCGCAAGACGGTTCGACTTCTTCCAATCTCAACTATTGATCAGACCGCATACATCTTCACCAAAGCTCATCTTCCAGGGCGTTTTTGGGCTCTTGTTTCCAAACTCAATTTGGCTCATTCTTCCCCTACTTGAGTTTGAGGGGGGGGGGTGTTAGAGTTATTATCGTATATATGTAAAGTACAAGGTCTATTCTGTAATTACCTGTAACTTAGCTGTATATATAGGTTACTTATGTTTCAGTTTTAGGTTAATCTTTCTATTGTAATCGTTCTCAATATATGAAAAACCTGTTGATGCTTCAGCCACATCTCTCTCTCAATCCTTACTTCTGTTCATCAATCGATTCACACACAAATTCTAACAATGTGAAGCAAAACTATTACGACAAACCAAACCAATTAATATAAAAGTGTAGAAGCAAAGCAAGAGAATCAACAAATGGATCGATAATCATTTAAAAGAACAAATTTCATGCTCCTTGTTCATCATATGTTTCCCAAACTTTAGTATAAATTTCCTTCCCATGCTCTTTGAGAAAGGAAATAACACACCTGCATGAGCATGACCATTTGTTAATGTGTGAGCTAATGTTGAAATTTTGATCAGATAAAAGCTAACTTTAGTAAATGGAAGAATAAAAGAAAGCTAGCTCAATATGAAGCATCAAGATGGCAGCCTATGATACTTCAGTCAAAGAAATTCCTTGATGTTCTCAAGTAAAAATAAAGAAATTCCGCCATGGCCAACGATAACTCTTCCACAGTCGACAGTGGTGGTGCTGTCACCAACCCTTCCCCCAACCAAGTTCTCACGGCAGCAAGTTCCACCACAAATCTCAACTTTCAAATACCACCGATCAACATCAAACTCGATGGCCATAATTTTTCGCTATGGCGCAACACCGTTCTAGCATCCCTACAAGCTTTTGACCTAGAGGATTTCATCCTACACTACAATCCGCCGCCCGAGTTCAAACCACAAACAACCGACACCATTACAGCACCGGTACCAAGTCCGGACTTTACCTCTTGGTGTAATACCTCGGGTAAGTCCGTTAGTTAAATCCTCTTTCCGTTAAATAAAGATAACTTTAAAGTTAGATGTTTAGAGTATGTTTGGGAAAAACTATGAGTTTAGGGGTGTTTGGGTTAAATTTGAGAAGTTCAAGGTCTATTTGGTAAGTTGTGGTTTAATATTACCTCTTAAATCTTCAGATAGTTTTCATATACCAAAATTAGAAAGAGTGTGTGTGTGCGGGAGTTTTGGAGGCGAAGAAAGCGAAAGAAGAAAGTTACGGTTTGAGCATCAATCGATTGGGTTAGAAACGATTTTGAGGTTAGTCCCTTTATATTTTGTGTTTATAATCATGAGTAGAAGATAGCTATCGGTTTAGAAACGTCGATTTCATTGTTTAGTGTTAGTCTCAATCGATTTCTGAGAAAATGGAACCGACTGTGTTCTTGATAGTCCCGGGGAAGTCCCGGTAGACTCCCGGTATGGTCGACTCCGGTAGTATGGACTCCCGGTATGGTCGACTCCCGGTAGTGTGGAGTCCCGGTATAATCGACTCCCGGTAGTGTCGACTTCAGGTATAGTGAACTCCCGGTATTGCTAACTCCCGGTACCAAAGAGTCCCGGTACTGAGAAGCCCGGTACTCTGTATAGTCCCGGTAGTTGTTAAGTTTAGTGATACAGTTGAGAACAGGAACTGCTAAGCTTTATAGGTTGGCTAGTAAAGCAGTATTTGTACCTTAAATTGTTTCAGATTCGGTGGAAGTCGTGGTAAGAGATAAGACCAGTTTGAAAGGAGCTTGCGAGCGTGTGTAATAATCAAAATAGGTGAGTTTTACTTTAAAAATATTTTCAACTGGAATACATATACGTATGGTTTGGAAATGTGATAATTGGTGGTTATTGGTTTACATGTGTGATATATGTGAATTATAATATATAGAGGTATTATATTTACATGAGTATTATACTATGTTATAATACGTTGGCCGGACATAGGACCGGTGTGTTTGGCTATAGAACCTGTATAGCGTTGCTTGGCTGTAGATGTTGTACATCGTTGTAAATTATTAGTTGGCTTGCTACCAACTAATATGGCCAGGAGAAATGAGAAGGGAAGGTGCAGGATGTGTGAGTTCAAATTGATATATTTGATTGTCCCGTGTAATTTATATGAATGAAGTTATATAAATGGTTTCAAATTAACAGGGATTTTCTCACTTAGACCATTAGGTCTAACCCTCATTTTGTTTTAAAATATGTATTCCAGGTGGCGGATCGGGTAAGGGCAAGTAATTATAGTAATCGAGGCATGGCTTTTGAGAAGGGATATATGTTGAAGAATTTGGCATGTTTAGCAGTTGTATTATAATGGTTAAATGTTATGTATGTATTTAGTATGAAGTTTATAGTAGAATGACTTCTTTTGATTGTAAAAGACTACGGGACCGTATTTGTAATATGATGTTCGTTTGTTATGTCAATGTTATACTACATATGTGAGTTGTTGTGTATATGGGATCGTGGGTTGTTACAAATGGTATCAGAGCCTTAGTTTAAGGGATTTAGGTATTTGTATCTGTACCTAGACTTAAACTGCATGTGAAGTAGGATGTCCTTATCATTTTAGAACCTTGGGATGATGAAGTATAAAAGGTAGAAGGAACATCATGTAAGGTAATTTCATATTACACCTGGCCAGTGTAATTGTGATCTTACAGGTACATGTTTGAACTGGAATACATTGTTATATGGGGTATGTGCTTATGTGTATATTAACCTTGTTTAAATCTACAGAATGGCAAGCGGTACACGGAATTCGAATCAAGGAGGAGGAAGAAATCCGAATAGTACGAATCCGCCGATAGGAACGGGGGACAGGGGAGGCAGAACTGGGGGCAAAGTCGGGGGTAGAACCGGAGGTAGAGCTGGAGGTCGAGCCGGAGGCAGAGTCCAGCCACAGGGTACAGAGTTTGTTACCGGGGATGATCTAATGGCAGAAATGGGAAGATTACAGGCTAGCATACAAACAATGTTTGATCGGAACCGTCATAATGAAACTGGAATACCGGATCCCGGACCGGAAGATGAAATGCCAATCACATCGACTGTTGTACCAATACAAAGGAGGTGCGACTACAAAATGTTTTTAAGCTGTAGACCTCCGACCTACTCAGGAGACAGGGATCCAGTGAAAGCAATGAGATGGATGAAGGAAATAGAAGCTATTTTCAAGACGAGTAAGTGCGCTGACGAAGATAGAGTATTGTATGGAACAGCAATGTTAAAGGGGGATGCTTTGTATTGGTGGGAATCCTTTATTCATTCTAAGGGATCTGATGTTTATTCTACCCTCTCTTGGGAAGAATTTGTGATAGCCTACAGGAACGCATTTTGTCCCCAAGAAGCCGTCAAACAACTGGAAGGGGAATTTATGAACTTACAACAAGGAAACTTATTCGTTCGAGACTACACCGCTAGCTTCCTGGAAAAGTCTCGGTTCACAGAATACTACGTTGCTACGGAGGCGATGAAGACGGAAAGGTTTATCTTCGGGTTGAACTCAGAGGTTAGAAGGCTAGTGACTGCAAAAGGACCCGATACCTTCTCAGCTGCAGTTGATGCCGCGGAGAATGTTGAACGAGATATGAGAAGAGATGCTGGCGATAAAAGTATCGGGAAGAGAAAGTGGGAAGGACCACAATACGATCCGAAGAAGTCCCGATTTCAGAGGTATGATAACCGTCCGCCATTCCGACCAGTGGAAAGACCATGTCAGAAGTGCAACTGTGTCCATCAAGGAAATTGCCAAGGTGATTTACGAGCATGTTATAAGTGTGGGAAGACCGGACACGTCATCAAAGATTGTAAGGTAACGCGGCTATGTTTCTTATGCAATTCACCAGATCACCTTCAGTCAGACTGTCCGAGGGGAAGGATACAACAAGGTGGATCTTCAGGCAGGCCAACGATTGTTAAACCAGTAATACCAAGACTGGAACCGCCAGTAACCAGGGGTCGTGCATTTCAAATGACTGAGAAAGAAGCGGAGGAAACTCCGGATGTGGTCACAGGTACATTTTTGATAAACTCTACACGTGCTAAGGTGTTTATTGATTCCGGTGCAAACCGATCGTTTGTGTCTCCTGCATTTGATGCTTTCCTGTGTTTGAAACCTAAAATGTTAGAACATGCTCTATTAGTAGATACTGCAAATGATAACCAAGTGTCGGTTAGAGAAGTATTTGATGGTTGTGTGATAAATATAGAGGGGTGTGGAGTGCCTATACAACTGTTTCCTTTAACTTTAATAGAGTTTGACGTAGTAGTAGGAATGGACTGGTTAGCCGAGAATCAGGCTAACATAGTGTGTGATAAGAAGTTAATAAATGTTGTATTACCTTAGAGGGGACCGGTAGTGATTTATGGTGATCGTAGGAATCATCAGTCTTGTCTTATATCGATAGTAAAAGCACGTAAGTGTGTTAATAAGGGTTGTCAGAGTTACTTGGCTTACGTGATAGATATTAAGCCAGAAAAGAATAGGATGGAAGATATTCCTATCGTTAGTGAATTCCCTGAAGTTTTCCCTGAAGACTTGAATAGTCTTCCTCCGGTTAGACAAGTGAAATTTGGTATCGACTTAGTTCCTGGAGCCATTCCTATTGCTCGTGCACCTTATCGTCTGGCACCTCCAGAGATGAAAGAGATGATGGCACAATTACAAGACCTATCCGATAAAGGCTTCATCGGACCTAGTTCTTCACCGTGGGGAGCACCAGTGTTATTTGTGAAAAAGAAGGATGGTTCCATGAGAATGTGTATCGACTACCGAGAATTGAATAAGCGCACGATAAAGAACAAGTATCCGCTACCCCGAATTGATGACCTCTTCGATCAGTTAGTTGGAGCTTGCTATTTCTCCAAGATTGATCTAAGGTCCGGTTATCACCAGTTGAAAGTTAAAGAAGAAGACGTTTTAAAGACTGCTTTTCGAACAAGGTATGGTCATCATGAATTCTTAGTGATGCCGTTTGGACTGACGAACGCTCCAACTGCCTTTATGGATTTAATGAATCGGGTATGTAAGCCGTATCTCGATAAATTCGTTATTGTATTTATCGATGATATCCTTATCTATTCCCGATCCAAGGAAGAGCATGCGCAACATCTTCGTTTGGTTCTGGAGCTATTGAAGAAGGAAAAGTTGTATGCAAAATTTTCTAAATGTGAATTCTGGCTGTGGAAGGTTCAATTTCTGGGGCACATGGTTTCTGAGAAAGGTATACAAGTTGATCCGATGAAAGTGGAAGCAGTTGAAAAGTGGGAACCGCCGAAGACAGCAACCGAAGTACGTAGTTTTCTGGGTTTAGCCGGCTACTATCGGAAATTTATAAAAGACTTCTCTCGTATCGCAACGCCTTTGACTAAGCTGACCCGGAAGAACCTGAAGTTTGAATGGAAAGCAGAACAAGACGAGGCATTCTGGATATTGAAAGAGAAACTGTGCAGCGCGCCGATTTTATCACTACCTGAAGGTTCGGAAGATTTTCTTGTTTATAGTGATGCGTCAAAACTGGGTTTGGGATGTGTACTTATGCAGCGGAGAAAGGTTATTGCTTATGCTTCTCGTCAATTAAAGGATCATGAAAGGCAGTATCCTACGCACGACATGGAGCTTGCAGCAGTCGTTTTCGCGTTAAAGATTTGGAGACATTATCTGTATGGTTCCAAATGTCAGATTTACACCGATCATAAAAGTCTCCAACATCTCTTTGATCAGAAGGAACTAAATATGAGACAAAGAAGATGGCTAGAATTGCTGAATAATTACGACTGTGAAATCCTTTATCATCCGGGGAAGGCACATGTGGTAGCTGATGCATTGAGTCGTCAAGAAAGGGGTGGATCAATAAAAGTTATTTCGCTACGAACTGAACTCCTACCCAACATATTTGACGAATTGCAGAAGTGTCAAGTGGAGGCTTATCAGGATGAACATCTGAAATCAGAACGGTTAGCGGGGATGTCAGCATTGTTAGTAAAAGATGATCGTGGGTTATTGTGTCTGGGAAACAGAATGTGGATACCTCGTTTGGGTGGGTTACGTGATCGTGTTTTACAAGAAGCTCGTCAATCCCGTTTCTCTATTCACCCAGGTACAAACAAGATGTATAAAGACCTAAAGCAATTCTATTGGTGGCCGGGGATAAAAAGAGGGATTGCTCAGTATGTGGAAAGATGTGATACTTGTAAGAAAGTAAAGATCGAACACCAAAAGCCGTTTGGTCAACTACAGCGGCTAGAAATACCTATGTGGAAGTGGGAGCAGATTACCACAGACTTCATCACGAAGCTACCAAGAACTCCGAAAGGATTTGATTCTATTTGGGTGATCGTCGATAGATTGACAAAGTCTGCACACTTTCTACCGATAAAGGAAACCGATTCGATGGAACAATTAGCTAAGTTATACATTGACGAAATAGTAACTCGACATGGAGTTCCAATCTCGATCATTTCTGATCGTGATAGTCGTTTTACTTCAAGATTCTGGAGAAGTTTTCAAAGGGAAATGGGGACACAGATAAAGTTAAGTACGGCGTATCATCCTCAAACAGATGGTCAGAGTGAACGAACGATTCAGACCTTAGAAGATATGCTCCGGGCTTGCATTGTTGATTTTGGGGGATCATGGGATAAACATTTACCGTTGATCGAATTCGCTTACAATAACAGTTATCATTACAGCATACAAGCGGCACCGTTTGAAGTACTGTATGGTAGGAAATGCCGAACGCCTCTGTGTTGGAACGAAGTGGGAGAGAAACAGTTAGCGGGACCGGAAATAGTTCAGTTAACCACCGATAAGGTTACTCAGATTCGTGAACGATTGAAAGTGGCTCAAGACAGACAGAAAAGCTACGCTGACCGACGTCGAAAGCCTTTGGAATTTCAAATTGGGGATTTCGTAATGTTAAAGGTTTCACCGTGGAAAGGAGTCATCCTATTTGGACGACAAGGTAAACTTAGCCCGAGATATATCGGACCATTTGCAATTACAGAAAGGATCGGTGAAGTAGCTTACCGATTAGATCTTCCGCCGGAGTTGAGCAGGATTCATAACGCATTTCATGTATCGAACTTCCGAAAGTGTTTGATTACTCCAGATCAGTCGGTCTCCCTACCAGATATCCGAGTCGACGAAAAACTGAATTATGTGGAAGAGCCAGAAGCTATAGTGGATCGTAAAGTTAAAGTGCTACGGAATAAAGAAATCAGGCAAGTGAAAGTTCAGTGGAGAAATCATAGAGGTCAGGATGCTACATGGGAGTCAGAGACGGAAATGAGAGCCAAATACCCTCATCTTTTTACTTAACTGAATTCCGGGACGGAATTCTTTTAAGGGGGAGATGATGTAATACCCCGGGTAAGTCCGTTAGTTAAATCCTCTTTCCGTTAACTAAAGATAACTTTAAAGTTAGATGTTTAGAGTATGTTTGGGAAAAACTATGAGTTTAGGGGTGTTTGGGTTAAATTTGAGAAGTTCAAGGTCTATTTGGTAAGTTGTGGTTTAATATTACCTCTTAAGTCTTCAGATAGTTTTCATATACCAAAATTAGAAAGAGTGTGTGTGTGCGGGAGTTTTGGAGGCGAAGAAAGCGAAAGAAGAAAGTTACGGTTTGAGCATCAATCGATTGGGTTAGAAACGATTTTGAGGTTAGTCCCTTTATATTTTGTGTTTATAATCATGAGTAGAAGATAGCTATCGGTTTAGAAACGTCGATTTCATTGTTTAGTGTTAGTCTCAATCGATTTCTGAGAAAATGGAACCGACTGTGTTCTTGATAGTCCCGGGGAAGTCCCGGTAGACTCCCGGTATGGTCGACTCTGGTAGTATGGACTCCCGGTATGGTCGACTCCCGGTAGTGTGGAGTCCCGGTATAGTCGACTCCCGGTAGTGTCGACTTCAGGTATAGTGAACTCCCGGTATTGCTAACTCCCGGTACCAAAGAGTCCCGGTACTGAGAAGCCCGGTACTCTGTATAGTCCCGGTAGTTGTTAAGTTTAGTGATACAGTTGAGAACAGGAACTGCTAAGCTTTATAGGTTGGCTAGTAAAGCAGTATTTGTACCTTAAATTGTTTCAGATTCGGTGGAAGTCGTGGTAAGAGATAAGACCAGTTTGAAAGGAGCTTGCGAGCGTGTGTAATAATCAAAACAGGTGAGTTTTACTTTAAAAATATTTTCAACTGGAATACATATACGTATGGTTTGGAAATGTGATAATTGGTGGTTATTGGTTTACATGTGTGATATATGTGAATTATAATATATAGAGGTATTATATTTACATGAGTATTATACTATGTTATAATACGTTGGCCGGACATAGGACCGGTGTGTTTGGCTATAGAACCTGTATAGCGTTGCTTGGCTGTAGATGTTGTACAACGTTGTAAATTATTAGTTGGCTTGCTACCAACTAATATGGCCAGGAGAAATGAGAAGGGAAGGTGCAGGATGTGTGAGTTCAAATTGATATATTTGATTGTGCTGTGTATATGGGATCGTGGGTTGTTACACTTGGCGACGTCGTGATCGCTTTGTTCTTCGCTGGCTTCGATCTACCCTCACCGAACGATCTCTTGCTCTCGTCGTTCATGCCACGAATGCCTATGAGGCTTGGACCACACTCAATCGCACTTTCCAAGCGCAAACCAGGGCACGCCGAATGGCACTCAAAAACCAACTTCAGACACTCATGAAAGTTTCCTATCCATCTAAAACACCCTTAAACCACAATCAATTTAAACTTTCGATATACAAGGTCCATAACAATTTCTTCCCAAAACTTTCAATACAAAATGGAGGATTAGAGTCAAGGTTAATATACAACTGATATATTGTAAACAACAAACTAATCTAAATTATAATTAATAATATCAGATTAGACTAGTTGTCTATAATATCTCCAAAATAATCCTTGATCTACTAAATTCTCCAATCTAGCTCCAAAAGCGTAACTCTGAGACTTCTCAGACACTCATCCCTGTTTATCCCGCCCCGAGCTAGTACCTGGTAAGAAAATTTAATTTGAAACGATTAGGCTTACGCCTATTGAGAACATCAAATTTCAAATTAAAACTTTATAAGCTTTGGAAACCAATGTAAACAAAGCGTATAAACAAACTTGGTTTGCCATCGTTCTTACCCTACATATAAACATATTGCGATGACGGGATCATACCCGATTCCATGAATATGACAAACACTAAGTCAGTCATAGTATCATGTTCAAGAGCCCACTACGAACCACCACTGATTCTAGATCATTGCTCATATCCAAGAAATTACAATTAATCCATGCCTATTTCTTGGAGTGGAAGTAGAGATTACAATTAAGCCATGCCTATCTCTTAACTTCCAACAGAAATCGGGAATTACGATTAGTCCACGCCTATCCCACGATTTCTTATCTTAATACGAAATGGGAATTACGATTAATCCACGCCTATTCCTCATTTCAATTCAACGGGAATTACGATTAGTCCACACCTATTCCACGTGTTCACATAATACTAGTGTCTATGGATCCATTACACTTAATAGCATACGTGCATATTTACTCGAATGCACAAAACATTTCATATCATATTCTCAAAGCTAAGAATCCTAAATAATACATCATACCCTTATTCTCAATTGTCACCCCTTCGGCGACTTAGCATGGGGGTTCCGCTACCCGGTTAACGGATGGGGTCAAGGGGCAACGCCCTTGTAGGGTCTGGGGGCAGCGCCTCGAGAAATGTTTTTAGAAAAGCTTAAGCAGATAACACATCCAAAAATCAATCCGAAAACCATATTCGGAAAGTCCCTTATCCGGAACCCAAATCCGGAACTATCCGGAAAACTCATAAATATCCGGAATATAAGAAGTATTCGGACATCAGAAGTGACCGGAAATCAATCCGAAAACTATATCCGAAGAATCCCTTATCAAAATTTATCTAAAATATACTGGTTACCGAAAACCCAATACTTCCCGGATACCACAAACTATCCGGAAAACAAAATTTATCGGACAACATATACAATCCAGATACCAAAGCAATCCGGAAATGTTATACGGAACTTTCCATCCGGAAACCTCACTTACCGGATACCCACAATTTATTCCGGATTCATCCAGAAAACAATGAGTTCCGGATACTTCCAGAAACTTTACCGGACACTATGAAAATAATACTTACCGGATGCTATGTCTCGTCCGGATACCATCGAACAAGGGTTACCGGATACTACCTCTTATCCGGTAACTTCGAACTGCACATTGTTTTCAGACTAATACCCAACCCAATCACATTTTACATTAACATGATATCCATACAGATTTTCTAAAACATTTAGACCATAAACCATCATATATTACATTCAATTTCAATTGCTATTATTAAGAAAAGACATGAGCTCACCTGGAAGTTCTTGACCCAGCACAAAACTTGATTTCCAGATTCAACTCCAACCCTAATTATAAATACTAAATCAATACTCAAAATCAGATACCATCAAGGATTCCAGTGATTAGATTGAATACAAGGAATAACTCTAACTCACCTAGCAACAACCAATTTCAATTTCTTCTTTCTTCTTCCTTCCCTGTTCTTGACCGACTTCCCTGGAATCCAAATGAGACATTTTCTCATTCTAGCCGACCTCCACCATTTATACACCCAACTATCACTAAAAGACCAAACAACCCTTCAAGATTCAATTTTCAAATTAACTTAGACTTTGGTCAATTTAAATTTCAACCCTTTGAGTTTTACATTTACAAAAATAGCTCAAATCTTAGGCTAAAATATAAATCGACCCCATTCATATTAAATATAATACAATGGAAATTCGAGATTGTTGATCCAAACCCTCAGTGATTTGATAATGACCCTATCTTAAATACTTAGTGAAAATTGTAAGTAAACAATATGTATCAGAGTTTCACTATCGCTGATAAGTACTAAGATCTTACAGTACTGCTGATAGGAACTCTCGCACTTTTAGATTAAACATTCAGCGAACACTGTTCACCATATCGCTGAGTCTGTTCAGTCCTTATGGTGATCGCTGATAAGTTAGTTGTTTACTTATGATCCCTGAAGACAAGATTCACGTCAACAAAGGTTCTACGCTGAAGTCGAAGATCAAGCTCAAGAACCAGCGACAAGTCTCCTAATGAACTGATGCGGATCAGCGAAGACTCAGATTTGTCCACTCAACGTGAAGTATCAAGTACAAGACTTCAGCTATCGCTGAACTTTATCATTTGCTGAATAGTAAATGATAATCGCTGAATCAACGAAAGCTGATCATGAAGTCCTCCGTACAAAGTACTTTTGTCTTAACCTCCCTTGCACGCCACCGTACGAAATGTCAGAAAAGAACCTCCGAAAATCTGAAATCGTACAACCACTCTGATACTACACTGTTCATTCATGCGGCTACTAAGGTTGTCATCAAAGGTCAATGACATGCAACCAATCCGCTAATGACACGTGTAAAGTATACACTGGATTGCATTAAATGCATGCAGTATATAAAGAGATGAACTCACTTCATTTGAAGTAACTTGCTAACTCTGGACAAGTTCAAATCTCTCAAGATAGGATTTTATTAGTAATCTCCTTATCTTTCTTAGTGCAAGAAAACCTTAGTGTTCCAACTTGTTTAGATTTAGGTTTATCCTTAATCTTGTTTCCGCAACAAGCTGTAAATTGTTAATGATTTATCAATAAACAATTTAGAAAAGTAAAATAGTGTGTTTGTATTCAACCCCCCCTTCTACAAACTTGTTTAAGCCTTTCGGGACCAACAAGTGGTATCAGAGCAGATTTGTTTAATCTCATAAACAAGATCTAATCTAAGATATTTTCTCTTCCTTGCTATTATCTGAAAATGGCCAACTCAAACACAAACACTCACTATATTGACAATGGTTCTCTTGCAAAACCCCCTAGATTTTCCAGAGACAACTTCAACTTATGGAAAAATAGGATGACACTCTTCTTAGAAGGTGTAGACCCTACTATACCTTACTATCTTGAAAACGGTCCACACATCCCTGTAACGATTGATCCTGCCGTTCCAGCCACTGCAACTAGAGCTGCTATTCCAGAAAGGCTGATTCCAAAGGAAATCCATCATTGGACCGATGAAGACAAGAAGAAAGTGGCTATAGATACAAAAGCCAGATCCATACTATCCATGGCCCTTCCTGACGAAGTCTACCATTCCGTCATGAACCTGAAATCCTCGAAGGCCATGTGGGACACAATATGTGTTCAGTATGAAGGAACGTCTGAAGTCCAGGATTCAAGAAAGATCAACCTGGTAAGACAATACGAAAGTTTCATCTCTGGTAAGAATGAAACTCTCTCTGAAGTACATCAACGTTTTAACTGCTTAATTATAGATCTTAAAACGGTTGGTAAGGAATATTCTAACTTTGAAGTTCTGACAAAGTTTTTAGAATGTTTACCTGAAAGCTGGGACAATTATTCCATGTGTCTCAAGCTGTCAAAAGATCTAAGATCAATGACACTCGCTACCTTATATGGCACATTGCTGAATCATGAGCAATCTAGCCATCTTAAGAAGAATCTTGTAAAAGATTCCAAAAGCACCCCTGTTGCTTTAATCTCAGAGGAACCTTCTACTCAGCGACCCGTGGTCACTATCACTGAGTTAGAAAGTAACTCTGAAAGATCATCAGATTCTGATTCTTCAGATGATGAATCCTTGGCTCTTCTAACTAAAAAGTTCAGGAGATTCGCCAAGAAGAAAATGTTTAGAAAGAACAAAACTCTTTCTATAGCTGACAAGCCTAAGTCATCAGCTTTTGTTGATAAGGCTACTGCTACTTGTTTTAACTGCGAAAAGACAGGTCATTTCGCTAACGAGTGCAGGTCAAAGAAAATCATGAGACCTTCAGCCTTTACAAAGAAATCCTTTGTTCCAAGGAATAAAGACGACAAATACTTAAAGCTGAAGGAGAAGTATGCAAAGCTGAAAAGCTTTAAGAAGAAGGGAAAAGGCCTAATGGCTGACTATGATTGGGCTGCTTCTGATGAAGAAGCCTCATCATCTGATTCTGAAGATGATGAAGCAAATCAATGTCTCATGGCCAAGATTGAAGAAGAGGAAGAAAGTTCAGACATACCCTCCACTTCAACATCTGCCATTCAGGTATCACCTTCCTTCTTTACCAATATTGTAAATATTGATGAAGCTGATAGTCTCCGTAAAATCGAACTACTGACTAGAAGCTTATACGAAGCCATGAACGGCAAAGCTGTGGTTGAAAACCAAAATCTTGATCTCGCTGAAAAGCTTAAAAATTGCCACCTTCAAATAGAAAAGCTTTCTAAATTTGAAGAAGATTTTAAAGATCAAGTCCATTTAAATCAGCTAGTCAAAATTGAACGAGCGGAAGCTATCGCTGCATTAAAAGCTGAACAAGCTACTGTTGAAGGATGGTGTAATTCTTCAACAAAGATCACTGAGATAATTAAGGCTCAGATTCCTCTGAGTGATAAACGTGGTCTGGGTTATAAATATGATACTCCAATACCAACCACTGAACGTTCAATGCTTAAATTTGGAACGTTCGTATCCTCAGTAGCTGACACTTCTTCATCTCAGTACTCCTCGTCGATTACACCAATCCCTGAGGAAACTCCTACCTCCTCAAAAGGTAAGGAGAAAATGGTTTATTCAAAACCTACCTCTGTCTCTAAAGATAAAGGTAAAGGAATTGTAATTTATCAAAATCCTCAGAAGGGTACTTTAGTACCTAAGCTGAATGCTTCCAAAGCCTTAGTGATTCATTCATCTGGTTCTAGAAATCAGACCTCTGGATCAGTTCAGCGACCTACTCCTAGACTCAGAGTAGATGTCCTTGGTAAGAAATCTGAAGAACTGAATGTTCGTCCTATTTCAAAAACCAAAAGTGTACTTGGTGCTGGCACTTCAATTCCAAATTAAAAGCTCAGCACACAAGTGGTCCTAGAACTAATTTTAGTTATAGGAAATGTTATCACTGTGGACTTACCGATCATATTGCAAGTAAGTGTCCCACAGCCACCAAAGCTGATAAGATAGCTAAGGTGAAGATAGCACCAAAGAAGACCAAACCAGTTGCAAGTCAGGTCAAGGTGACTCATACCGCTGAGGTCAAGAAATTGACCAAAGTGAAGAAAGACAAAGCTGAATCTTCAAATGCTGCGAAGACTGCTGAACCCATTCCAACCACTTCCACTGACAAACGCGTATACATGGTGAAGTGGGTACCCAAGCAAAACTAATCTTCCTTTGTATTGCAGGTTAAGAAGGGTATCTGGTATCTCGATAGCGGATGCTCTAGACACATGACTGGAAAGAAAAGCCTGCTCGCTGAATACAAGGAAGAGAAGGGTCCCTCTGTAACTTTCGGTGGAAATGGAAAAGGACACACCCGAGGGTATGGTGTACTTTCAAATGGTACAACATCCTTCAGAAGAGTCGCATATGTTGAAGGGCTGAAGCATAATCTTCTGAGCATCAGTCAGCTTTGCGACATGGATAACAAAGTGATTTTCACCAAGGAATCCTGCTTTGTCTCTGACAAAAAGGAGAAGATAGCTCTCAGCGGTTATCGTTTGGAAAATGTTTACGTTATAAACATGGACTCAACAACCACTGAGAACTCCTGTTTCTTCTCAAAGGCATCTTCTGATGTCAACTGGCTATGGCACAAGAGACTCTCACATCTCAACTTCAAGACACTGAATACTCTTTCATCCAAAGAGTTAGTCACTGGTCTACCTCAACATTCATACGCCAAAGAATCCTTATGTTCAGCGTGTGAAAAAGGGAAGCAGACCAAGGCAAGCTTTAAGTCCAAGCAAGTTTCCTCAGTGTCATCTCCTCTTCAACTACTCCATATGGATTTGTTTGGCCCCGTTAACAAACAATCCATCGCTGGAAAGAAATATACGCTGGTCATAGTTGATGAATTCTCTCGTTATACATGGGTAATGTTTCTCCGTTCTAAGAGTGACACCCCTGAAGAACTCATCACCTTTGTTCGGAAGATGGAAACTCTGAACAATATGACTGTTCGCTCAATAAGGAGTGATCATGGAACTGAATTCAAAAACAGTTCTCTTGATTCCTTCCTTGAGAGCAAGGGTATTTCTCATAACTTTTCGTCAGTGAGAACACCACAACAAAACGGAGTCGCTGAAAGAAGAAATAGAACAATTATTGAAGCTGCACGTTCAATGCTCAGCGATTCTCACCTGCCTACTCAGTTTTGGGCAGAAGCTGTCAACACGGCTTGTTTTACGCAAAACAGGTCGCTGATAGTCAAAAGATTCAAAAAGACAGCCTATGAACTCTTTCATGGGAGAAAGCCTTCAATCAGCTTTCTTCACATCTTTGGTTGTCAGTGTTTCATACTGAACAACAGAGATGCCCTTGGAAAGTTTGATCCTAAGGCTGATGATGGAATCTTTCTTGGATACTCCTCAGTTTCCAAAGCCTTCAGAGTCTTCAACAGAAGAAGACAAACTGTAGAAGAAACTATTCACGTCACGTTTGACGAATCCCGTTCAGCGAACTCTAAACCGAACGCTGATACAGAAGAACTGAATCAATGGATGTTTTCTCATCTTGGTGATTCAGAAGATGTTCCCACTACTCATACTCATACAACTGAAAATGATGGTCCTACTATCATTCCCAATATGCAGAATAGTGAAGCTGAAACATCTTGGGTCTCAGATGTTCCTATAAATACTATACCCGCAGTTGATCCAAATGTCTCAGAAATTCCATCTATTTCTCAGCAATCAGTGAATGAAGTGACAAATGCAAGCATTCCTCTCTTAGCTGATTATCCAGAAGTAGCTGAAGCCTCATCTTCAGTTTCTCCAGTTCAGACTGCGTCAGCGACGCATGCTCCGGCTCAGCGATGGACTGTAAATCACCCAATCGATCAAATTCTTGGTGATCCCAACGCTGGTATTCAGACTCGTAGAAGTGCAGGTAATATTTGTTTATTTGTTAACTTTATTTCTCTAACTGAACCAAAGAAAATAGATGATGCCCTCAGAGATCCAAACTGGGTCAGCGCTATGCAAGAAGAGCTGACTGAATTCGAAAGAAACAAAGTTTGGAAACTTGTTCGGAGACCAACTGACAAAACAGTGATAGGCACTAAGTGGGTCTATCGAAACAAGTTGGACGAACATGGTACTGTAACTCGCAACAAAGCTCGTCTTGTTGCTCAGGGATACAGACAAGAGGAAGGTATAGATTATGACGAAACCTTTGCTCCTGTAGCAAGACTTGAATCTATTCGTCTTTTCTTAGCATAGGCTGTACACAAAAACTTCACTGTACATCAAATGGATGTTAAGTCAGCGTTTCTAAATGGAAAGCTGAATGAAGAAGTTTATGTGGAACAACCTCCAGGATTCTCAGATCCTAAGCGTCCAGGTTATGTTTATAAGCTGGATAAGGCACTTTATGGCTTGAAGCAAGCTCCTCGTGCATGGTATGACACTCTTTCTACGTATCTCCACCTTGAAAAATTTGAGAGAGGTAAGATTGACAAAACTTTGTTTTTTAGAAAAATAAAAGGTCATATCATTTTAGTTCAAATATATGTTGATGACATTATATTTGGTTCTACTAACCCTGAGCTTTGTACTCGTTTCGCTGATAGAATGAAAGATGAGTATAAAATGAGTATGATGGGTGAACTAACATATTTCCTTGGTCTTCAGATTAAGCAAACTGAAAAAGGAACTTTTATAAATCAGGGAAAGTATGTTAAAGATATGCTGAAAAAATTCGACTTAACTGAAAGTTCAGCTATGAAAACCCCTATGGCACCACCGCTGATACTTGATAAGGACACAAAGGGTGTTCCTGTCAATGTCACGCTGTACCGTGGGATGATCGGCTCACTACTGTATCTTACAGCTAGCCGACCCGATATTATGTTTGCAACATGTCTGTGCGCACGATATCAAGCTGAACCTAAGATATCTCATATGAAAGCTGTAAAGCGAATCTTTCGATATCTTAAGGGTACATCGAATCTAGGTCTTTGGTATCCCAAAGATTCAGGATTCGATCTAACCGCCTATTCAGACAGTGATTTTGCAGGTTGCAAAATGGATAGGAAAAGCACCACAGGAGGATGTCAGCTCCTGGGTGGAAAGCTGGTAAGTTGGACAAGTAAGAAGCAAAACTCGGTGTCCACTTCCACAGCTGAAGCTGAATATGTAGCCGCTGGAAGCTGCTGTTCTCAAGTCTTGTGGATGAGAAATCAACTACTAGACTATGATCTTCAGCTCTCCAAAATTCCAATCTATTGCGACAGCACAAGTGCCATCGCTATAGCAAACAATCCAGTGCTACACTCAAAGACAAAACACATAGAAATCAGATATCATTTTATCAGAGATCATGTGATGAATGGTGATATAGAACTTCATTTTATCCCAACTGATTATCAGTTAGCTGATTTGTTTACCAAACCTCTTGATGAGACAAGATTCAACTTTCTCATCAGCGAGCTTGGAATGCTGAACTTTGAAGGATAAATCTTCAGCGGTTCACATTAAATCAGCGATACGTTTATACATTCTTGTATAGGCTATGGATAAAATAAACTAGTACAATCCATTTCATCATCTTCTCTCTGAATAAATTGGGTTAAACTGATATCAAGGTATGTTTTCTCTGACAAAACGCATGAAAATGCAAGATTTCAAATTCTTTCATCGCTGAATAATATTTTGAAATTTCTTAAAACCCTCACTGATATTTCTATTCAGTGCTTCATATTTTCCAAAGAGTCCCTGAGTTTTTCTTTCAAAACCTCAGAGACAACGAAAGAATGTGAAAGGACAGTTGTGACGTCATTGCAACGGATAACACCAGGCACGTTTCTTTTTCTGACACACGTTTGCACGTTTCGTTGTCTATCCAATCAAATGCAAACACGTGTCTGTGTCATGATGAAAAACTTTCCCGCTCAAGTTTTTCTCTCTCTACTCTCTTCCTATATAAACTCTCTCAAAGTTTATATTTGTCTTTTATGCGAATCAATCTTTCTCCGCAAGAAAAGAACACTGTTGCATTTTGTGCTCTCGATCTTCAAGAACTGTTCATCATCTTCTTCATCAAACTCAAGGTCAATATGTTCTTATATTTTATCAAATGCAAATAACTTGTTTTCGATCTTATCATTGTTTTACACAAGATCAAACAAAAGAACTCAAAAATAAAATCATTTTCTTTCATGGTTTTATAAACACAACCATTTCATGGTTGTTCTTCAAGTTTTAAATCTAAAATCTTAAACTTGTTCTTCTTTCGTATCCATTTTTAAAAAAAACTGGAATACAAGGCTTATAGGTGTTATATTCGTTTTTTTAAAACAAGAAAAACCCTAATCTTCATTAAGACTTTTTTGTCTGAATGAAATGGACAAAATTCGAAAAATCTTAATGGAAATTCTCTTTCCACATTAAGATATTTCTTATTTGTTAACATCTTTGGTTGAACTGATGATACAGTGAAATGGCAACTTCAAAGCTGAATGTTACCGCTGAGTCCATCTCCAGTGATTCTGAGGAACTGGAAATCACCAAAGCTCCTCAGGTTAAGTTTGAGCTGGATCAACTAGACTGGACAAAAGCAAACAACCTTTCAGCGCTTCTCGAGTTTCCTCCTCGGAAGCAGATATCCCATCTAGACGACGCTGTGATTTTTTTGAAGAATAGCCCCATATACACAGCACTGACAATCACACCTCCTGCCAGTCAGCGTCTATTATCCCAATTCTGGTACTCTGCCAGACACACCAACCTACCCTCAGCCAAAGATCCATCTAAAACCATCGACTGCATACTCAGCGATACTGAGTATGGCACCATCAAGATAACCCCCGCAATAATCCGTAAAGCTCTGAAATTCCCTAACGCTACCTCAGAAAATCCTTTCATTCCATTTCCTGACCACAAGAAGCACGCTGACAGGGAAGAAATCATTGCTTTCCTTGATGCGATGGGTTACATCTGGGAGACTGGAAGAGACAAGCTACCTGAGAAGAAGCTGACGCTGATAAAGAAATCCAAGATGCCCAGCGAGATGAACTTCATCTTCGCTCACCTGATCAGCTGCATGACAGCGAAATCCGGATCTTCTGATCAAGCCGCTCAACCTCAGCAGGCCATGGGTTACGCACTGCTGAAAGGTCTCAACATTGACTGGGCCTCCATCATCTATGAAGACCTCATTCAACGTGTTGATTCTGCCGCTGACCGACCAGCATGGGTTCCTTACCCGCGATTCATCAGCGCCATCTTTCAATATGGCCTGAAGGACAGCTATCCTGAAGAGGGTGATCTGAAACTCTCTCAGATTGGCCCTAAAGTTCTCGACTTCAAGCCTGTCGCCAACGAGGTACGTCTCTCTACTCTTCTCACTCTTCTTAACTCTCCGCTTTCTGTGGCTCCTTCAGCGACAATACCCATCGCTGATACCCCGGCCACAAAATCCATTCCTTCTAAGAAAAGGAAACAATCACTTACCCCTCTTGATTCCAAAAGGATCAAGAAAACCAAGGAGCAACCCCAGCAGTTGCATGCTGAAGACTCCTCAGCTCATTCTGAAGAGCTGAAGGAAAGTTCCGTGGTACGCTCTGCCACACCAATTCAAGCCATCCCTTCTAAACCTACTTCAGCGTCCCTAAACGCTGAGGTTAGAACTTTGGAATCTACCCAACCTTCGTCAGTCTCTCAAAAGACTGATGAAGTACTTCTCAGCGAATCCAACGCTGAACTTGAACCCCAACCCCAATTCTTATCCTTCGCTCCTCCCTCTACTTCTTTGGACACTCCTCCAGTCAAAACTGGAGATGCCATCATTCAAGAAGCCGTTGAAGCTTCTCAGCGAATGACGAAGAAAGGACCTGCAGAGATCTCCATTCCTCACGGAACTTTTGAGGGAGATATGGAACACTATGGAGGGACTCGAAACTTTGATGAGTTCGTCAACGCTCCTGCAGGTACAGATCCCACCTTAAACACTGTAACTAAACCTGAAACTTCTGAGCTTTCCTTTGTTCACAAGTACTTATATGTTACAGGTCCTTTTTTGGGAGATATCAACCAGTCTCTGAAGTCTATGGAGATGAAACTTACGGATCTCACCACCGGTCTATCAAATAACTCTACAGCTGTAACAAACGCTGGAGAGAATCTGACGAAGCTGACTACTGTGGTGGAAAAGAAGGCCTCCTCTGATGACATCAAAGATCTTGATAAAACTCTCGCCGACTTTGCCAAAGTGCTCTCCGACATCTACACTGACTACACCAACCTCAAATCATCAGTTTCCACCATTTCCAGCGAAGTTACAACGCTGAAGAAATCGGTTGGTACACTCGAAGGTGATATGTTAGTAGTCAAGACCGACTTGGGCTCAGTGAAGACCGACCTTGGTTCCGTCAAGACAATGATCGAGACGCTGGTGAACAAGGAAAATAATCCAGCTCCTGCTCCGGCCCCTGCACCTGTTTTGGACTCATTCACCGCAGAGGATCGCCAAGAGCTGAAGAAAATCACGCCTGCTATTTCTGGCCTAGAAGACAGAATAGCTAAGCTTGAAGGTTGTGTGAAAATCTCTGGCCCAGAAGACAGAGACAACACCAATGCTGAATCTACCCATTCCTCCCCCGCCCTTCATGAGAAAGAGGGGGAGAAGAGCGCTGAACAGGAGAAGAGCGCTGAAGACCTTTCCCATGATGAATCTATCAGGGGAGAGGGTAATGAAGATCGGATTACTGGACCTCAGGGAGATGAAAACCCTGAGGGAACCGAGAACCTCGCCTCTATATCTGAGGGGGAGCAACTCGATGAAGATGCTGAGGAATCTGAAGCAGAAGAAGACGAAGACTTCGACATCCCTGAAGCTGAACCATCCTCCTCTCCAAGGAACGATGATGATGATGATGAAGATGACGATGATTTCTTTGTTGTCAAACCTGCTCCTCGAACCAAAGCTCTTAAAGGTATTTCAATAAAAGAACCTTCAGGGGAGAAGACAAAGACAAAGCACTCAGCCTCTGGCGCTGAGAAAAGCAAAGACAAAGGCATCGCTGAAGATGATAATCTGGCGATCCTACTTGCAAAGCCGATTTGTCAGGTACACTAAACTTATTTTTCCTTCCCTGATCATCTATGAAAAATCAGTTATCCATTCCACAAACACCATACACATCCACATTTTTTTTCTATCTTTTCTACCCAAGTTCTTCTACCCAGTTCTTATTTGTAAGATCGTTGCGTTTCAGCTAGTCCTCTCCCCTGTTTGAGGATATCGCTGAAAGATCTGTTGCGACTTCACCAATAATTCCAGCTAACGCTGAAGACATAATCCCAGTCTTAGATTTAATCTCTGAGACTGATGAACCAGAAGAACAACCTCTCTCGCACAGAAACAGACCTTCCTCAGTTGATCAAAAGAGGAGAGAAGAAATGATAAAGCGATTCGAGGATCAGCGAATCATCCTAAGGCGCGATCAACTACCTTCAGTTCCTCCTAAGTTCAGAATTTCAAAAGCTGAATACCAAGATCATCTCAGAGCTGAACACCTCATCGCTGAAAGGAAGGAAGCTGAAGATAAAGACAGAGAATACGCCATCAAGCTCACTCAAGAATCTGTCAAAGACCCCAAGCTGAAGCGTATTCCCATTCAAATCCAACGAAAGCTTTGGGAACAAGCCCAGAAGATCGTGGAAAAGAAAGCTGAAGTTTCTCAGACCACCCTGATCTGGTGTAAAGAGAAAATCCACTTCAGATATCGTCCAGCGAAGATCAACAAGGTATTCATCTCTGGAAGAACCTCCGTCGGAGTACCTATTGTTGACATCAAACTGTTCAGAGAAGATGACTCATCTGAAACCTTTCGTGCTGACACTGTAAAAAGGTATGGTCTCTCTGAATGGCTGGAGATGAGGTTAGCTATCCAACCGTCAAAATCTAAGTACAAGGATCATTTCGAAAAGCTGATAAACAGACAGATCGATTTGATATCTTCTTGTGTGGATATTCCTCCTGTTCCTGATCTAAAGCCGAAAAGAAAAAAGGACTCTCCAAGGAAGAAACGTCAAGATTCAAACTCAGGTCCTGTCATACGAAATGAAACTGGAATTGGTTTCTCTCGCGCTGAAGTACTTGGTCCTGATCCTGATCTATCTGCCCTTGATGTCTCTTTGCCACCATGTGAACTTTTCGTCCCTGGTAAAGTCATCAGTAATCCTTATGGAATATTCTTTCTTGACTACGACGGACGTAAATGCTTTCAACGGATCGCTGAGCTTCCAATCACTCCAATCGAACAGCTCAAAGATCTCATCTACTGGTGCGACTTCAGAAAAGACATTCAGGCACGACACCTAAAACCCTTGATTTTTGAAGCTGCTCTGAAGCTAAAGAATAAAGGAGAAAAGGTTCCTGACTGGATGATTCCAACTGAAAAGACAACCCTTGATGAACTTCTCATTAAGGAAGAACCCTTTGAAGGCTGACAACAATCACCATTTTCTCTATTGTATCAGTCATCCTTCAGTACTTGTAATTTATTTCGCTTGTACTTGTAATCTTTCTTATTCATATTGTAACCTGATTCAAAGATTTAAAGAAAGATTTCAGCGAATGTACTTTACTCCATCAGTACTGAAAAGATCCCAGAAAACAGTAAAAGGGACAAATATTTTATGAGTTCTTTTTATCCTTATGTTTTCATTAAATAGCAATTTTCTCTGTTGCTATGTCATAATCAAATAGGGGGAGATTGTTGATCCAAACCCTCAGTG
The DNA here is from genome assembly GCA_033807775.1 of Saussurea involucrata. Taxonomy (NCBI): domain Eukaryota; kingdom Viridiplantae; phylum Streptophyta; class Magnoliopsida; order Asterales; family Asteraceae; genus Saussurea; species Saussurea involucrata. Next base: position 94,038,057 of record CM066312.1, on the reverse strand, counting down.
ATTTGATAATGACCCTATCTTAAATACTTAGTGAAAATTGTAAGTAAACAATATGTATCAGAGTTTCACTATCGCTGATAAGTACTAAGATCTTACAGTACTGCTGATAGGAACTCTCGCACTTTTAGATTAAACATTCAGCGAACACTGTTCACCATATCGCTGAGTCTGTTCAGTCCTTATGGTGATCGCTGATAAGTTAGTTGTTTACTTATGATCCCTGAAGACAAGATTCACGTCAACAAAGGTTCTACGCTGAAGTCGAAGATCAAGCTCAAGAACCAGCGACAAGTCTCCTAATGAACTGATGCGGATCAGCGAAGACTCAGATTTGTCCACTCAACGTGAAGTATCAAGTACAAGACTTCAGCTATCGCTGAACTTTATCATTTGCTGAATAGTAAATGATAATCGCTGAATCAACGAAAGCTGATCATGAAGTCCTCCGTACAAAGTACTTTTGTCTTAACCTCCCTTGCACGCCACCGTACGAAATGTCAGAAAAGAACCTCCGAAAATCTGAAATCGTACAACCACTCTGATACTACACTGTTCATTCATGCGGCTACTAAGGTTGTCATCAAAGGTCAATGACATGCAACCAATCCGCTAATGACACGTGTAAAGTATACACTGGATTGCATTAAATGCATGCAGTATATAAAGAGATGAACTCACTTCATTTGAAGTAACTTGCTAACTCTGGACAAGTTCAAATCTCTCAAGATAGGATTTTATTAGTAATCTCCTTATCTTTCTTAGTGCAAGAAAACCTTAGTGTTCCAACTTGTTTAGATTTAGGTTTATCCTTAATCTTGTTTCCGCAACAAGCTGTAAATTGTTAATGATTTATCAATAAACAATTTAGAAAAGTAAAATAGTGTGTTTGTATTCAACCCCCCCCCCCCCCCCTTCTACAAACTTGTTTAAGCCTTTCGGGACCAACAGAGATGTTACAATCCAGGAGTATGTTGAACAGAAACGAAGTATTGCTGACTCTCTCTCTCTCTGAAAACCTCCATGCCATCTCGAATGAAGATCTGGTAAGTCACATTCTCAATGGTCTTGACAACTCATATGGACCGTTTGTCACTGCCTTTATGATGCGGACCGATGATGTCCACGTCGATGAGCTGGTTGGCTTGTTACTCCAAGAAGAAGAACGTATTGCCTTCGAAACTCGGAGACTAGCACAACCTGCGATACTGCCCACACTGCCTGTGCCTGCTCCTTCGGCCAACATAACATTCAATCGCACCTTCCAACACAACCAACGCTCATCGGACCAGCAATCTCGTAATCGTGACAACAACAGGTCAACAGATCGACGTCGAGTTCAATGCCAAATCTGTGGAAAATTGGGTCATGTAGCTATCGATTGCTACAATCGCAACAATCACAATGATTATCCGGCCAGACATCCACCTCCTCGATCAACCGAACGATTGGCTCACTACACATCTCCGTCAGCAATTGTGGATCCATCCTGGTACTTCGACACAGGTGCTATCAATCATGTCACCCCTGATCTGAACAAACTCAACATCGTAGAAACGTATCGTGGGAATGACAAACTCTCCGTTGGTGACGGTAACCGGTTATTTATTTCGCATTTTGGCTCTAATATTCTATCTGCTAAGCCTACATCCATTAAACTAAAGAACATTCTTATCGTTCCTAAACTCACCAAAAGCTTGCTTAGTGTCTCTAAAGTCACTAGTGACAACAATGCATACATGGAATTTCACTCTAACCATTGTGCTCTTAAAAATCTACAGGGCAAAACCCTCCTCTTGGGGGTTGTCGATAATGGTCTATATCGCCTCCTACCACCTTCTCAATCCACTCAATCCTTGCCTACTGTTTTGTTCGGTGCCCGTACGTCTCTCCAAGGCTGTCATCGTCGTCTTGCTCATCCCCACGAAAGCATTCTTCGGCGTCTCGTCTCTCAATTTCGGCTTCCTATTAGTTCTTCTTCTTTTCCTAATATATGTGAACCATGTCAATTAGGAAAGAGTCATCGCTTTCACCTTCCTGTTTCTCATAATATTGCCAATAAACCTTTTGATATTGTTTATTCTGATGTTTGGGGTCCGGCTCCGGTTTTATCATTTAATGGAAATCGTTATTTCGTATTCTTTATTGATGATGCTACTAAGTTTATATGGATTTACTTTCTTACACATAAATCTCAAGTTTTTAATGCCTTTCTCACCTTCAAAGCAATGGTTCATACACAATTTGAGTCTAATATCAAATCTCTCCAAACCAATTGGGGTGGAGAATTTCGTAATGTCTCAACCTTTTCCTCTCTGAACCCACCACATACCATCAAGCAAGCAAACATCCTTGTTGGCAAGAGGCTATGAAGACCGAATTTAGTGCCTTAATTCTAAATAACACTTGGTCACTTGTCCCTCGTCCTCACGATACTAATCTTGTTGGTTATAAATGGGTTTACAGGATCAAACAACATGCCGATGGGTCAATTCAATGGTACAAAGCCCGCCTCGTTGCAAAAGGCTTCCAACAAGAAGAGGGTGTTGATTACTTTGATACTTTCAGTCTGGTGGTTAAACCGACCACTGTGCGCCTTGTTCTCTCTCTTGCTCTATCAAAGGGTTGGTCCATTCAACAGTTAGACATCAATAATTCCTTTCTCAACGACGATCTTCAAGACACAGTTTACATGGAACAACCAAAAGGCTTTATCGACTCCCGGTTCCCTTCACATGTGTGCAAACTCAACAAAGCATTGTACGGACTCAAGCAGGCTCCACGAGCATGGTTCACCAAGCTCAAGACTTTTCTTGTTGCCAATAACTTCGGCGCCTGTCACTCCGACACTTCCTTGTTTGTTCATCACTCGTCTACGGTAACTATTTATCTCCTTGTTTATGTCGATGACATCATCATTGCAGGGAGCGATCAAGCACTCGTCTCCCGATTTATTACCCAACTCAATCGAAAATTCTCCTGAAAGATTTGGGCAAATTACATTTTTTTCTGGGTGTGGAAGTATAACATCTTACTTCGGGTTTGTTCCTGTCCCAATCGAAATACATTCGGGACATTCTCGCACGATGTAAAATGCTCGACGCAAAACCTCTATCTACACCTGCCGAGTCCAGTAGCAAACTTCGAAAATGTTGGCACTCTGTTTCATGATGATCGACTTTATCGCCAAGTCGTTGGGGCACTACAATACGCGACAATCACTCGTCCCGATATTACCTTTGCTATCAATCGGGTTTGTCAGTTCATGCACTCCCCCACTCAAGATCATTGGCAGGCTGCCAAACGCATTTTACGATACCTCAAAGGCACTATTAATCATGGTCTTCTCATCCGTGCCAGCTCTCAAACCCACTTCGTGCTTACTCGGATGCAGGTTGGATGTCTGATCCGGATGATTATCGGTCTCAATATGGTTTTAACATCTTCTTTGGTCCTAACTTGATCAATTGGACATCTCGCAAACAACATGTTGTTGCACGTAGCAGCACCGAGAATACATCTCTATCACTTTGCTTGACGGTAGCCTACAAAACTACCATATGAGATAAGAAATTATCACTTCTGCTTGGAAGAAGACAGTGATGCGATGATTCTTTGAATTTGATGCCCATTCCTTACATATATGTTATTTTTTCCTTGAACCATAGAATTTCTTTTGGATATTGTGATGAATCAAGGTTTAACTGATAATATCATAGAATACATGAAAGAAAACCAAGCATCATTAAGATAGCAAATATCCTAAATCAAGCAAACAACTCTTTCTTCTACTCTCTTTATGATTCTCTTTGACATTATGATGCATGTGGTTATTGACAAGTGGGTTTACACTCCCTTAAATCTAACTGGTAGTGTACGAGTCAAATCAAGTAATATGTATTGAAAGTACGAGTATCGAACCAATGGAAATAGGAACAGAGTATCACAATAATTATATACACTATTAACTAGATGGTCCAAATGAAGAATTGTTGGAATTGAAATATTAACTAATATTTAAATAAAAGTTGGAATGCAAGTAAGAAACAAATTTGGAAAATGAAGAAAATAGTTGAGGGTTGGAATCCAAATGGTTTTCACAAAGGACATTTTACTTATAACAATTACCATATTTTGCCCCTTAATTATTGAATATCCAATCACTTATATAAATCATTGTTATTCTAAAAACATAAGTCTTATCTCTCTATCTCATCACATGTAATCAAAACTCCTTAAGATCTATATTGTAACATGAAACACCCTAAAAACCACAACAAATTTAAACCTTAAATTATCATAATACTTTACAACATCTTCCCAAAAGTTTTCATTCACAAACGGAGGATTAGTGACAAGGTCTAGGTATAACTGAAATATCATAAACAACCGACTAATCTAATTCATAACCAATAACATCAGACTTTATGGGTTGTCTATAATATCTCCAAAATAATCCTTGTTCTACTAAATTCTCCAACATAGCCCCAAAAGCATAACTCTAGGACTTCTAGACACTCATCCCTGCTTATCCCTTCCCGAGCTAGTACCTGGTAAGAAAAATTAATTTGAAAAGATTAGGCTTACGCCTAGTGAGAACATCTAGTTTTCAAATTAAAACTTTATGAGCTTTAAAACCAAAACTGTAAACAAAACATATAATTTAACATGCTCGTGATCTTTCTTATCGTACACATAACATCTTTCGATGACGGGAATCATACCCGATTCCATGTGTATGACAAACAATGAGTAAATCATAGCATCATGTTCAAGATCCCACTACGAATCACACGGATTCTAGATCATTGCTCAAGTCCAAGAAATTACAATTAGTCCCTGCCTATTTCTTGGAGTGGAAATAGAAATAGCAGTTATATCTTGCCTATTCCTCATTTCCTAATAGAAAGCGAAAATAGCAATTATATCTTGCCTATTTCACATTTTCACAACACAGTACAAACGGGAATAGCAATCATCCGTTGCCCATTCCACATATAAAATATAATGGGAATAGCAATCATCCCTTGCCCATACCACATTAATCAAATATAAACGGGAATAGCAATTATCCATTGCCCATTCTACATTTATCAAACATAATGGGAATAACAATCATCCCTTGCCCATTCCACATTACTCAAATATAAACGGGAATAGCAATCATCCTTTGCCCATTCCACATTTATCAAACATAATGGGAATAGCAATCATCCATTGCCCATTCCACATTAATCAAATATAAACGGGAATAGCAATCATCCCTTGCCCATTCCACATTTATCAAATATAATGGGAATAGAAATCATCCCTTGCCCATTCCACATTAATCAAATATAAACGGGAATAGCAATCATCCCTTGCCCATTCCACATTTATCAAACATAATGGGAATAACAATCATATCTTGCCCATTCCACATTAATCAAATATAAACGGGAATATCAATCATCCCTTGGCCATTCCACATTTATCAAACATAATGGGAATAACAATCATCCCTTGCCCATTCCATATTAATCAAATATAAACGGGAATAGCAATCATCCCTTGCCCATTCCACATTTATCAAACACACGGGAATTACGATTAGTCCACGCCTATTCCTCATTTCAATTCAATGGGAATTACGATTAGTCCATGCCTATTCCACGTTTATTAAACACACGGGAATTACGATTAGTCCACGCCTATTCCACGTGTTCACATAATACTAGTGCCTATGGATCCATTACACTTACTAGCATACGTGCATATTTACTCGAATGCACAAAACATTTCATGTCATATTTTCAAAGCTAAGAATCCCAAATAATACATCATACCCTTATTCTCAATTGTCCCCCCTTCGGCGACTTAGCACGGGGGTTCCGCTACCCGGTTAGCGGATGGGGTCAAGGGGCAACGCCCTTACGGGGTCTGGGGGCAGCGCCTCGAGAAATTGTTTTAGAAAATCTTAACCAGATAACACATCCAAAAATCAATCCGAAAACCATATCCAGAAAGTCCCTTATCCGGAACCCAAATCCGGAACTATCTGGAAAACTCATAAATATCTGGAATATCAGAAGTATCCGGGCATTAGAAGTGACCGGACATCAGAGGTTTCCGGACACCACAACTATCCGAACATCACAACTTACCAGACACTACACTATCCGATCCTCACATCTTACCGGACACTAAACCTATCCGGATGTTACCGGAAATACATACAATCTGGATGACATCCGGAAACCAAAGAAATCCGGATTCCATCCGGTAACTAGTTATTCGGAAACTCAGATACTTACCGTATGTTTTGACTATCGGACACCATTGAAATGGAATTACTGGACACTATCAAAATCGTCCGGTAACTTCGACATGCACACCAGATTCCAACCCAGATCGATCTCTGTTCCACCCAACTTATTTTACAACTATACCTTCATTTCCAATCATCATAACAATACCAATTTATTGCTTAATTTGGAAGAAAACATCGATTTAAAGGGAAGGATGAACTCACCTGGGTTTCGTTCGAGTTTGGTAAAAACCTTTCTCAAGCTTCCAATCATTTCCTATTACTGAATCATTGTTCTAATTAAAGATAGAACACAGTTATCAATTGAAACAGATTGATCAAAACAAGCTATAGAACTCTTACCAATTGAATTCAGCTTTTCTTTCTCTCTCTCTGCAAACCAACATCAAAAACCAAAATAATTGAGATGAATCTCAATTCAACCGACCCTTCTATATATATCTGAATTTTCACCATTTTACCAAATTAGTCCAAAACTAAGGCCCCTTGTTGAAACTAAACCTAACTTTTACATTTCAACAATTTAGCCCATCATCCTTAATCAACAACACTTTCAACCCTTTCAACAAACCATTTAAAATAATATTTCCATTATTTAAAACCTTCTTCCCACCACTAATAGTACATTAACTATGGAAATTTTGAGGTGTTACATAACAGTATATCTTTATCCAATTTCTCACATTAGGCATACAAATCCAATTCTAGTTATAATTAAAGTAACTCTCTTGAATTTTATTTATAATGAACAAAAGAATTGAAAGTTGATCAGACTTACATAAGCATTAAGTTCAAATTCATATGCTTCATTAGTAGGAAAAACTGATAAATGTCTCAACTTACATGCTCATTTGCTTACATACGAAAGTTAATCCAACCCCCAAATCTAAAGAATAGTTCATGTTGCGGGTATTATTAAGAAAAACAATAAAAATTCATGAATCTAAATAAAGGTCTCTCGACAAAAATATAAGTTCGTAAAAACTCCCTTGCGCTGCAATACCCACAAACAACGAACAAATCTCGGCTAAACAATGCTTCACGATGGTTTCCTTGCTTCAATCTATTGCTTCCTTGAGGAAAAAATTGCCTAGAAGTCGCCTCTTGCCGCATCCTTGAAGATTGGTCAGTGAATTAAGGCTTAACCCTTAACTAAAAGAGGGATAAAATTCGTCGACTGGTGTCAGGATCGAATCTTAACAAGACTAATAATACTTAGAACTCAGAATTAAAGAATCTGCGGAATAGAACTTTAATTCACACAATCAAAGAACAATATATCAGAAAACACACAGCTGTTTGTATTCACTAATTCAACTCACAAGCTTACAACCAAACCTCAATCTTGATGAACAGGCTCAATCAAGACGACTTCTACTTCTCTAGAAATAGGGTTCTAAACCTTGAGGTTAATTCTCTCTAAAACAAAACGTATTCTGAAACTCTCTTATCGAATAGCTATCTATCACAATCTATTTATACAAAATAATTACAAGATAACTATCAAAACAAAATTGATCTTCAGAATATTCTTTCACGCTTATCTTCAATCATTCAATCTTTATCTCCAACATTCTCGCATTCCAAACTTATGATCACAAGCAGCATTAACATCTTTATGCACGAGCAGTATTAACTTCATTCAGCATGAGCAGTACTAATATTCTCCAGCAGCATTAATTCATTCCAGCAGCATTAACTTGACTCAGCAGTACTAACCTTGCTTCAGCAGTATTAATCTTGACAAGCAGTAACATCTTTATGCACGAGCAGTATTAACTTCATTCAGCATGAGCAGTACTAATATTCTCCAGCAGCATTAATTCATTCCAGCAGCATTAACTTGACTCAGCAGTACTAACCTTGCTTCAGCAGTATTAATCTTGACAAGCAGTACTAACTTCACTCTAGCAGTATTAATTATGCCCTGGCAGTATTAAAGTTGTTCTGGCAGTACTATCCATACTTAGCAAATCTTCAGTTCACAACAATCTCCCCCTAACTTGACTTTTCAGGTTGAGAAGTCAAGTTCTTCAGATGATGATGCTTCCAAAACTTAATCTTGAACACACAAGTCAGGATTCAATCCCAAACTTTGATTGATGATCCTTCTTACCAGGTATCTTGCCATCTTAGAATCTTTGTCACACACCAACTTAGCTTTTAGCATTCCATCCAACCTTGTCATGATGTGCTTGTATATTTTATCCACCAAATAATACTCATGATATGCATAGTCAAGTGTTATGACATACACACCACAGTTTTCAATAAGCATCCAGTTGGTAACAACTTGAAATTGCCTTTCTGTCAAATACTTAACTGCTTCTGTATTGAACATTAGACACAAGTATTCAAGTACCATTTTGGTGATGGACATTCCATTCTCAGTCAGCATATTTCCATACAGCTTCATTCCAACCTTGTACATCTCCTCTACGTCAGATCTAGAGCATATTCTGATAAGTCTTCCCCATGTAGAACAGACTTCAAACTTCCCATCTGCTCTTTTGATTCTAATGTACTCCTTTCTCTGCTCTATCAATGTGTCCCAGAAGATGATCTCAGGAGCCATAGAAGCTAATGGTTTAACTTTGATTGGACTAGTATCAACCACAGTAATATACATATCACATTGAGCATTTGATTGTGATTGTACATTGCTTGGTTGACCTGATGGAGTTGCCACTTCTTCTTCAGCAACTTTTTGATCAGCTTTCTCTTTCACAACTTCCTCCTTAGCTTCTTCTACAATGGGTTCCACCCTAGGCTTCTTTACAACTTTCTTCTTTGAAGCTATAGACTTTGTTCTTGGTCTTTTGTTTGACACCATCTTGGTTCTTTTGAGTGATTTAACAGCTTCAGGAATGGTTTCAGCTGTTTCCTTTGTTTCTGCTGCTTCAGGGATGGTTTCTGCTGCCTTATGTTTTTCAGCAACATTAACCATTTTTGCTGCTTGAATGGTTTCTGCTGCTTTTTGACTAGCAGCATTAACCATTTCTGCTGCTCTATCTGTTACTGCTTCTTTTACTATCTTTGATACTGCTGCTTCAACACTATTCTTCACAATCTCAAATACCTCTGCTTCAATCTCAGATTTAGTTACTGTAGATACAGATACTGCTTCCTTCTCACTTTCAGATACTGCTGCATCAACAAGACTCTTCATAATTTCAGCTACTGCTGCTTCAATCTCAGATACTGCAGCATTAACTGTTTCTACTGCTTTTTCTGTGGTTTCTGCTGCTAGAAACTCAGATACTACTTCCTTCTCATTTTCTGCAGTTTCAGTTACTGCTGCTTTCTCACTTTCTGCTTCCTTTGCAACTTCTGCAACCTGCTCAGCCTCCCCCTCAACCTTATGCTCATTCTCCCCCTCAACCTTTGCATCCTCCATGTTTAGTTCAGTTTCTAACTCCCCCTTTTTGGAAGAATCAGTGGTTGATCTTCTCATTTTCAGAACATACTGAGCTTTCTTCCTTCTTTGCAGCAGCTTGTTGATCATCTTCTTATTCTTCTCTATCTTGGTGTGTTGATAAAGAACCACCTTCTTAAGCTCATCAATCTCCTTCTGCTGATTCATGACATCAATATTGATGTTGGAAATGGTTTCCATCAATTCCTCATAAGTATATCTATCCTCACCTGGTTTAGAAGTGTTTACCTCCCTTACAGGCTCATTGGAAGTTTTAGTAGGTGTCTCTTGCCTAGCAAAAGCACAACATACTCCCATGGTTTCTTGGCGCCTGGGTCCTCTGAATGTTTTCACATTCTGAGTTGCCGTGGGGAAGGTCTTAGTGATGTTACCACTGTCCTTCTCTTTGCTAGCAGAAGTAGTGGCAGCCTTGCAGCCCACATGCTCATCCTTCCCCTTAGAGAGCACCTTCTTGGGGTTGGGAGACACCCCTGTGGTTACCCTTTTGATATTCTCTATTGGAGAATGCTCCAATAGAGGGCTTGTAGGCTTTGGGCTATTAGGAGATACACCAAGGGAAGGAACCTTGTGTACCTTTCTTCTTTCAAACTTCTTGGTGATTTTGGGAGTGGGTCTTAAAATAATGGACTGTGGAACTTCTTTGGTGATGGAAGGTTGGGATTGGCCATCAGTGGGTGTGTCTAATGGGGGCCTTGACCCTGATGCCATACCTTCAGTGGTGTGGGACACAACCATCATTGTAGAGAACAATGGTGTGTCAACTCCTTCCGAGTCCCTAGGAATTCTTCTCATATTTGAGAAAACCTTCCCTTTAGGGGGTTTTGGCACATATACCTCAGCAGACTGAGGTAAATCCGTCAATTCATGGTTAATTACTTCTTGGACAAACCTGGGATACATGTAAAAGCTCTTTTTGGATTCTAGGTTTGCCACAAGATCATTAAAAATCATTGCTGAAAATTTGAACTTTCTGGCAGTGGCTAAGCAGACCAAGGCATAAGCAATGGTACTGCTAAACTCACTCCATCCAGTTGTTTTCTTTGAAATACAGTGCATAAGAGTATGAACAAGAAATCGCCATTGGGTGAAAAACTTTGACTTGTAGAATTTAAAATTTCCAATGGGACCTTCATACCCCATTCTTGGTAAGGTCGAGAAAAGTTCATCATTAGAGAGATAGGTTATACCTGAGGCATCATCTAAGTGAAGAGTGATGCGAATAACCTCCTCTGTGACCTTCAAGGGTTTGTCACAAACCCTTGTTCGAATGATTTTCTGCCCATCTTCGAATATAACAGTGGCATTCTCCCAAAATTGCTTTTGATGCTCGATATATATGGTTGGGCACACTGTTAGGGCATGAGAGATGTGTGTGGACTTGAGAAAATCCACAATATCATGAAATCATGCGGCCTGCTTTGGCTTCTGAAGCATCGCAATCTCATTGTGCTCATCGACAAACGCCATTGTCATCATTCTTCCTGAGGATTTGGATAGAAAACACAGATATTCTAGGGAGAATAGGTTAGAACGAGAGAGAGATAAATTGAATGCAAAGAGACGTTATGAACTTTGGCGGGCTGAAAGAGTATTTACAGCAGTACTAGCCCTGATTTTCTTTAAAAGCAGTATTAACGACTTAGCAGTAGTAACGACTGAGCAGTATTAACTGCAAGGCAGTATTAACTGCAAGGCAGTATTAACTACACAGCAGTATTAACTACACAAGCAGTATTAACTACTAAGCAGTATTAACAACAAAGCAGTATTAACTACACATGCAGTATTAACTACTAAGCAGTATTAACTACAAAGCAGTATTAACTACACATACAGTATTAACTACTAAGCAGTATTAACTACAAAGCAGTATTAACTACTAAGCAGTATTAACTACAAAGCAGTATTAACCACTAAGCAGTATTAACTACAAAGCAGTATTAACTACACATTGGCAGTAGAAAATATGTACTAGCAGTAGTAACTCTGCACTGGCAGTAGTAACTATACTTACACTGTGCAGCACTTGTCAATCTGAGTCATACTGAGGTTCTGAGAAAACTAGTTAGTAACACCAAATATACAAAGAAATACAGGTATAAAAAATTAAAAATCAAGAATTTATTCAAGGTTGATCAAGCCCACACTTGCTACCAAGAAAGTGAATCTACCCACATCAAAAGCTTTTGTGAATAGATCTGCAAACTGGTCATTGGTACGAACTTTAGCAACTTGAATCAATTTCTTTTCATTACAGTCTCTAATAAAGTGATACCTGATCTCTATGTGCTTTGTTTTTGAGTGCTTGACAGGATTGTTAACAATGCTAATGGCACTGTTGTTGTCAATGAAGATTGGAGTGTGAAGAAATGTTACCCCATAGTCCAACATCTGATTCTGAATCCATAACACCTGAGAACAGCAACTTGCAGCAGCTATATACTCAGCTTCTGTTGTGGATAAGGACACTGTGGTTTGTTTCTTACACTGCCATGATACAAGTCTTGCACCCAAAAACTGACATCCACCTGAAGTAGACTTCCTATCCATGTTAGCTCCACCTAAGTCACTGTCTGAGTATGCAAGCAAGTCAAATGAAGATTCATAAGGATACCAAAGACCTACTCTAGGTTGCCCTCTTAGGTATCTAAAAATTCTTTTGACTGCATGAAGGTGTGATTGCTTAGGTGTAACCTGAAATCTGGCACAAACACATACTGGAAACATAATGTCTGGTCTAGAGGCTGTGAGATACATGAGTGATCCAATCATAGATCTGTAATGATGGACATCCACATCCTCCCCCTCAAGATCTGCAGTGATCTGTTTGTGTGTCTCCATTGGTGTGCTTGCTGGCTTTGAGTCTGTTAAACCATACTTGTCCAGGATGTCTTTCACATATTTGGATTGGCTTATGAAAATCCCATCTTTCCTCTGTTTCACCTGAAGCCCAAGGAAGAAAGTAAGTTCTCCCATGGAACTCATCTTGAAGCTCTTGTGCATTAACTCTTCAAACTCTTTACACATGTGATCATTTGTGGATCCAAAGATGATGTCATCCACATAGATCTGAACAAGTTGTGTGTTTTTCTTTCTCCTCTTAATGAACAAGGTCTTGTCAATGACTCCTCTTTCAAAGTCATTTTCCAAGAGATAGGTAGACAGGGTGTCATACCATGCTCTTGGGGCTTGATGTAAACCATAAAGTGCCTTCTTCAACTTGTACACTCTGTCAGGGTGCAATGGATTCTCAAATCCAGGGGGTTGACAGACATATACTTCTTCATCAATACTTCCATACAGAAAAGCACTTTTTACATCCATTTGGTAGACCTTAATCTTCATGTATGAGGCATAGGCTAGAAATAGCCTAATTGCTTCAATCCGTGCCACTGGAGCAAAGACTTCCTCATAGTCTATGCCCTCTTCCTGAGTATACCCTTGTGCAACCAGCCTTGCTTTGTTTCTGATCACAATTCCTCTGTCATCCTTCTTGTTTCTGAAAATCCACTTGGTGCCAATTGCTCTATGACCTTTTGGAAGGTCCACCAAGTCCCAAACATCCTGTAATTTAAACTGTAGCAGCTCCTCTTGCATTGCTTCTATCCAACTTGGATCTTTCATAGCATCATAAGCCTTTTTGGGCTCAATTTGGGATAGAAAGCAAGTAAGTACAGTATTAACTGTATTCTGCTGATCTTGTAGCTCTTGAAGTCTGCTTTGATTCCTAGTCCTCATGGGAGAAGCAATGTCTCCTATAACCAACTCAGGAGGATGATTTTTCTGAGTTCTTGATGGATGACCAGATTCCTCTTGTAAGTTCACATCCAGATTTGACTCATTTAAGTCTGGACTTTCTTCAGCTTCTTCAGTCACTTCAGACTCTCTTGAAGTCTGATTTTCCTCTATTCTTCTCTCTTCTTCATTCTGAATGGGTTCAGCTTCCTTTTCTGGTTCACAGAAGTCAACAGGATCAATGGTAGGGAGTGGAAATATCACAGACTGAATACTGTTATCTGATGGTGGTGCATCCCTTTGTCCTGCATTTACATCACTACTGAAACCCAAAGAATTAGTGAGTGAATCAATGTCAAATAGCCAATCAGGACCTGAACCAATAGGATTTGGTGTGTTCTCATTGCATTTGACATTGTCACTTTCTTCAATTATTCTAGAAGAGGTATTAAACACTCTGTAAGCCTTACTCTGAGATGAGTAACCAACAAGAAAGCCATCATCTGCTTTGCTATCAAACTTACCTAAGTGAGATTTGGTATTGAGAATTGTACAAGGACACCCAAATGGTTTGAAAAATCCAATAAATGGTTTCTTTTTCAGAAAAAGCTCATAAGGTGTCTTGTTTTTAGGCTTTATGACCAAAACTCTGTTTTGAACATAACAAGCAGTATTAACTGCTTCTGCCCAAAAAGTAGTGGGTAGTTTTGAATCAGCTAACAGAGATCTAGCAGCCTCAATCAGTGTCCTATTCCTTCTCTCAGCAACACCATTCTGTTGTGGAGTCCTAGGAGCACTGTATTGTCTCTCAACTCCTTTTTCCTCACAAAAGGTGTTTAGATCAAAGTTTTTAAATTCAGTCCCATTATCTGATCTAATGACTTTCACTTTTTGATTTGATTGGTTTTCAATTCTAAGAATAAAAGATTTGATCAGTCCACTTGTCTCATCTTTAGTTCTCAGAAAATATACCCAAGTAAATCTAGAGTAATCATCAACAATAACTAAACAGTATGACTTCTTGCCAATGCTCATGACATTTGTAGGGCCAAACAGATCCATATGCAACAACTGAAGAGGATTTGAGATAGTGTTTATCTCTTTGGACTTATGAGAAGTTTTGTGTTGTTTGCCTTTGAGACATGCAACACAATGATCATCACATGAATAGACTTTTGATGGTAAACCCCTAACAAGATTATTTTTAACAAGTTTATTCATTGTTTTAAAATTCATGTGACACATCCTTCTGTGCCAAAGTGATGATTCATCTATTGAAGCTTTTGATACCAAACAATTTAGAGATGAATCAGATGAAACACTTTCTAAATCTAAACAATACACATTATCCTTTCTAGGAGTTCTCAATAGTATCATGTTTTCATCAACTACTTTGAATCCAGGAGCAAGAATAATGCATTCAGAATCAGTAAATAATATACTATGTTTCTTGTCACAGACCTGTGATACACTTAACAGGTTGTATCTCAATTGCTCAACATAGTAAACATCCTCAAATGTCATCTTACCTTTTGACACATCACCTTTACCACTTATCTTACCTCCTGCAGGATTATTTCCAAAAGCAACATGTCCTCCATCAATTCTTTTGAAATTCTTGAGGCATGCCATGTTACCTGTCATGTGCCTGGAGCAACCACTATCAACATGCCAGATGCTCTTCCCCTTGAGCTGTTGGTTGCCCTGCATATCAGATAAATCAGTTAGTTTTTATTGGGAACCCAAGCCAAAGTGGTCTTGGGTCTCCCTTGCTCATCAAAGTATTTGCACTGGGTTTTGATGAGATTTTCAAACTTAGGTACTGCAGTACTGGAGTACTTTGTCAATATGATTGGTCTAGCAGCACAAAAACTAGAAGCAGTATTAACCTTAGAAGAAGTACTAACAGTGTTAGCAGCACTAACACTGCTAGCAGCAGCATTCTCTTTAAAAGAAGTACTAACAGTGTTAGCAGCACTAACACTGCTAGCAGCAGTATTGGCAGTAGTATTGCTTCTAGCAGCACTATCCTTGTCAGCAGTACTATCTGAGGTAGCAGTACTAACATTAGTGCTTTTGGGGGCCCACATATTGACACATTCCTTTTCAGTCTGTTTTCTCATGTGGCTTTTGGATTCAGCTTGTTTCTTAGCCACATTATTCCTTGCAGGCTTCCTATAACCAGAAGATTTTTGAAAACTTCTTTGAAAACTTTTCTTTTGGTTAATAGGATTGAAATAACAGTGTTTGGCAAGATGATTCAATTTGCCACAAATAAAACAAGGTTTTGGTCTGTTAATCCTTTGCAGATCAACTCCTTGCTTTTGTGCCCACTGGTTATTCCAATTTCTTTGATTTCCCCTCTTTTTATCATGTTTTTGGGGCTTATTCTCTTGAGATTTCTTGCAAGAACAATGTTCACAAGTATTAGAGTTCACAACAGTGGTCTGTGTATAATGAACTCCCTTTCCCTTTCCAGTCCTTTTCATCTCATTGTTCTTAACACATGGACTTACACATTCCTCACCAGATCCTTCTTTTTCAGTCTTATCCTCAACAACTACTTCATCTAATGGATCTACTTCAGTGGTTCCTCCAGGTAAGTCCTTCCTATCCTTGGTTTCTAATAGGTCTGACTTAGGAGGGATGTAGGTGTTGTTGTAGGGTGGGGGTGTGGCATTGTACCCTATGCCTGGTTTCAACTTACTATGGATTTGAGAGTTGATTATGTTGTCCATGACTTTAGAGGCACAATTAAACTTTTCTACATCAAGTTTAACTTTCTCAAGCTCTCCTTTTAGTTTCTCACACTCTTCCCTGGATTCTCTAAGCTGGAACTCTAGACCATCCTTTTCCCATTTCCAGTAGTTTGTATCATAGGAGTGTTGAAGTTCATTGGCTTGAAAAGCCCTAATCTGTTCTTCAAACTTCCCAACAATTACTACATAGTCTTTTCTGTCCTTTTCTAATCTCTTAAGGTCATCACACATTCCCTGATTGTGATCTCTATACCTTTTAACAGTGTCTATACAAGCTTGAGTACAGAGATTAGATTTTACCTCAGTGGGAAGATCTGAAACTTCAGCCATAAGAGCTTGATTTTGGATGGCCTCTTCTGCTTGATCACTCCAATCAAATCCCATTCCTTGTTGAGAGACAAGAGCTTGAATAGAGTTTCTGTTTTGATTGGAGCTTCCAGCCTGAGTTTGTTGATGGCTGTTGTGAGATGTTCCACCTCTGCATTCCCTGGCAAAGTGTCCCATCTGGTGACACTTGTAGCATTCAACTTTGGACTTGTCAAATCCAGCACCATCTTCTCTTCTTTGGGAAAAGTTGTTTCTCCCTGTCCTCTTTATGAATCTCTTCACCCTCATAGACAGCATAGCCATCTGCCACTTGATATCCATCTCTTCAAGATCATCAGCATTAATCTGTTCTAAGTCATCATTAATCAACGAGGAATTAACATGACTAGAAAAGAAGGCTTCTAGTTCTGAATCATTGGTCTTTTCTTGATTGACTCCTCCAGCAGCACTAACTGATTCAGGGTTAGCAGTAGAATCAGGTGATGCTGAAAGGAGTGCATCATTATGTACATATCCAGAGGGCTTCTTTTTGGCTTCAACCTCTGCTTCAAAGACTCTAAGATCATTGTAAAGATCATCAAGCTCTTTATCTTCCAATTGGTCATTCTGTCTGAAGGACACAGTATACATTGTCCACTCTTCACCTAATGGTCTTAAGAACTTTCTGTTAACATCATCAGCCTCCATCTTGACTCCTACTGTGGCCAATTCTCCAATCAGCTTATTAAATCTATCAAAAGTTTGAGTCATAGACTCATTCTTAGTAGAAGTAAAGTTTTCATACTGCTGCTTGAGAATTTCCTTCTGATTCCTCTTGGTGCTTTTGGTGCCAGTGAATCTCTTTTCCAATGCATTCCACAGAGTCTGAGCATCAGTGCAGTGATGAAATTGATGCTGATATTCATTGGGGATAGCCAAAAGCAGAGTGCTTAAGGCCTTCATCTCTATTTGTCTGACTTTTCTCTCTGCATCAGTCTTTGGAGGAGGTCTTTTGCCATCTGGTCCAATTCTTCCTTCAGCACATGGACCATTCTCTATGATATCCCAGATGGAATAATCAGTAAGCAGAATATACTGCTTGATTCTAATTTTCCACATGTCAAACTCATTGGGTCTGAGCATGGGAACCTTAGAAACAAGAGTACTGTTAGATTCAATAGAACTGTCCATAATAATTGTAGAATACTAAGAAACACAAGCTCTGATACCACTTGTCAGGATCGAATCTTAACAAGACTAATAATACTTAGAACTCAGAATTAAAGAATCTGCGGAATAGAACTTTAATTCACACAATCAAAGAACAATATATCAGAAAACACACAGCTGTTTGTATTCACTAATTCAACTCACAAGCTTACAACCAAACCTCAATCTTGATGAACAGGCTCAATCAAGACGACTTCTACTTCTCTAGAAATAGGGTTCTAAACCTTGAGGTTAATTCTCTCTAAAACAAAACGTATTCTGAAACTCTCTTATCGAATAGCTATCTATCACAATCTATTTATACAAAATAATTACAAGATAACTATCAAAACAAAATTGATCTTCAGAATATTCTTTCACGCTTATCTTCAATCATTCCATCTTTATCTCCAACATTCTCGCATTCCAAACTTATGATCACAAGCAGCATTAACATCTTTATGCACGAGCAGTATTAACTTCATTCAGCATGAGCAGTACTAATATTCTCCAGCAGCATTAATTCATTCCAGCAGCATTAATTCATTCCAGCAGCATTAACTTGACTCAGCAGTACTAACCTTGCTTCAGCAGTATTAATCTTGACAAGCAGTAACATCTTTATGCACGAGCAGTATTAACTTCATTCAGCATGAGCAGTACTAATATTCTCCAGCAGCATTAATTCATTCCAGCAGCATTAACTTGACTCAGCAGTACTAACCTTGCTTCAGCAGTATTAATCTTGACAAGCAGTACTAACTTCACTCTAGCAGTATTAATTATGCCCTGTCAGTATTAAAGTTGTTCTGGCAGTACTATCCATACTTAGCAAATCTTCAGTTCCCAACAGCTGGTGTTCGCTAGTTTCCACGCTATTTTAAACTAGCGAGAAACTAATTAATTTTCAAACTCTCGCGAAAACCAAACTAACGACTAAGTCAAGTTGGCGGTTGTTTCTGCCAAAATTTTACTGCTTTAACCTACTTCTTCACTTGGATAAATCTCCCATTTTAATATTTAATCTTTTTGTGATATTTTTCGGCTGGATTTTCCTCCTTTACATAACACTTTCTTTAGTTTTCCATGAGAAGATAATTCCTAACAAACTTGACTTAAACCGTGAAAATCTTGCTTTGTTTACATGGAAATAAGCAAAATTACACGGAGGGTGGTATAAAAATAACACCAGAAATTGGGGTTATCGGTTATAACATTGTAGGATTATAAGATGATTCACAGAGTTATGTACGCAACAATGAACTTAATATGAATTCAAGATAGTACTAATTTTTGTTATGCAATATGCTTAAGAAACTACAAATGAATCTTAAAATCACCAACCTAGTTGGCGAATTCTTCTCTCCCATCGCAACTTTGTTAGATTTTGAAGTAATATATACGATCCTCTGAATGAATCTTTAGACGCTTATTATTTTTTATTTTTTTGGGAAAAGAGGACGGAACCCCTGGAAAAAATTTATTCAATAAAAAAGAAAGTTAGACAAGATACGATGGGCATACCCTAAAATTTGCAAAATGAGAGCTCAAAATGTGTTTTGGAAATAGAGGTGGCCAAAAAATCGGGCCATGCCGAGCCAGACCGGGCCTCGGGATGAACCGGGCCGAAACACTATTCCAAAGCCCGGGCTTGAATCATGTCCGGACTTCAAAGCATTGCACGATTTTACGGTGTGCCTCTTTAACGTCGAGTTTCCTGTGGTCGTCAAGAGAGCTTTGCACAATTTGCATTGTGCCTTTTTTCCCCGTTTGTGAGAACCACCATATTATAAAATTCCCAAATATCGGATTTTCGTCCAAGTTCGGCAAGAACTTCTCTAATTTGTTTGTTTGATGCATCATCGTCGGCCATTTTGAGTGAAAGATGGAAGAATTGAGAGATTGAGAATTTGCGAAAAACGATCACGAGGTAGCGAGAAATCGAGAATTTTGAGCGAGAATTGCGTTTTTTGGGTTTTGTAAGTTGGTATTTAACACCATACACCAACTATGTTATTTATAGTGTGAGGAGTGTCTAAAATCATCAAAAAAACGGCTACAAATCGGTGAAAAACGGTCATATGACCGTTAGGTAACGGCTAGAAAATTGAAATGAAAACGGGTCGGGTCGGGCTAGGGTCTCGACCTTGATCGGGCTTCAGGTCGGGCCAGGTCAGGCTGGCGAATCAGCCAAATACCAGGCCCGGCTACGTCTAGCGGGCTCGGTTACGGGCTTTTGGCGGGCCGGTCAGGGTCGGGCTTTTGACGGGTCGGGCATCGGGTACCTGGCGGGTCGGGCTGGGCCTGGGCTCTGATGGCCATCTCTATTTGGAAAAACCCAAAACCGGTTTCTAAAACAAATGCCAAAACTAATATTTGAATACCATATGTATTCAAATAAGCCCCATTAAAATAATTGCCCATATGCAACCTAATTAAATCCACGTTCTCTTTAAAGCCCATATTACAAAGAGTCTATCTCTTCCCATAATTGTGGCCCATGAAATATTCTATCAGGCTCCAGTCCAACAACATCACATTAGAAATAGCCCAGCAAATATACCCCATTTTATACACAACTCTGCACATATAGACACCTCCAGAAACGAAAGAGCAGTCGATCATCATCATCACATCATCCATCTTCAGAACACGAAAAAAATTAAATCTCCAGGATGAATAGTTCCTTCATATCTATCTCCAGGATGAATAGTTCCATCTTAGATGCTTATTCCCTTCTGGTCTTTACAGAGTTCGTGAACCACTAAACATAAAATAAGGCAAATGCACCTAATTGAGGAACTTCTTTTATGAACACATAATAGACAACTTTTAAACACACACACACACACACACTACTAAACAAATGGGAAATTCCGGTGGATTTTTCCAAGACAAGATTAGTGGTTTGAAAGTCTTGATCCAAGAGAAGATTGGACTCTAAACTCTGTGGATTGTAACTGAAGCCTCAAGTCTAGCCATGAAAGTCGGGCTAATGGACAGATCAACATGTGTTTTATCTTCTTCCCAAAACAAAGACGAAACATGAAGGAATGATGAGTTTTACAAGCAAAGTTCCACCGCAAACTATAGGAAACAATGGTAGTCGCAATCACAAACCATTACCAAGGAACGTGGGCAACTCCAACGATAAGGCACTCGCTCAGAAAACGCCCCAACCCTTATGCAAGACCAACGGGACTCAAGTGCTACCGTTGTGGACAACCTGGCCATAGGTCTAATGAATGTACAACTCGAAAGACTGTCCGATTAGTGGAAGGAGGAAAAGATGAAGATGATGATTATTCACTGAAGAGGACCTATCAAAGAAGATCAACATTGTACTCCAATGGGTTTTGCTATCATCAAAAGAAGACAAACAACGTAATAACCTTTTCAGATCTCACTGTTCTGTTAACAACAACCTATGTGATTTAATTGTGGATAATGGTAATTGTTAGAACTTGGTGTCACAAAATTGGTGGATTACTCGAAACTACCAACACAACCTCTTGACACACCATATTCTCTTGGTTGGGTAAAAAGAGGTCCACAAGTTCGAGTAACACAAACCTGCAAGTTGCCTATCTCCATTGGAAAACACAATAGGAAAGATATAAGTTGTGATGTGTTTGACATGAATACTTGTCACATCCTACTTGGCCGACTTTGGCAATATGACAATGATATCATGTATAAAGGAAGAGACAATGTTATGTTATTCCGTTGGGGTGAGCATAAGATCGCCATGTCGCCTGACTTGGATTTTGAGAGAGACATGAAATGGGAAAAGGAGAACTACTTGATCGTTGCCGTGAACAAACATCCATATAAAAGGGACAAGTCAAGTACAAGGAAAGTTATCGTGTACGAAAAACTGAAGCCTACATAACATGGACCATTCAAGGTTGCTAATACAAGTGGATACCAAAAAGTTTCGAATAAGACTCAATCTTTTGGTAAGAACTCGGGGTCGAGTTCCTTGGAAGTGGAGGAGACTGATATAGAGAGAGTTGGAATAGAGATCAAGAAACAAATTGAGAATCAGAAACATAAGCCAAAACTGTTGGGGGAATTTGGGGTAATTCGTGGGAGAGATAGAGTGTATGGAACTTGGATAAAAGATAGAGATCGCGTGAGAGCTCGCTTTCCGTAAGAGATATTTAGACCCTATACTGCCCGGGTATCACGAAATTCTCTCGAGGATAATCTCTAATTTTCAATGTAACGATTAAGGCAGAAATCGATTCATACTTATACACCTTTAGAGAATCGTAACCGACCTATTTTGAATACTGATAATAATCTCTCATTTAATGAGATTGATTGTGGAATTAATAACGGCAGTTACAAACGTGAAAAACCAGTCCAGACGTCGGCGCTACTTTCCGCGCTAGACAACTGGCGCCACAAAGGGCGCGGGTAACATTCCAGAGCCTGGCGCCAGACTTGGCGCTAGCCAACTGGCGCCACAAAGGGCGCGGGCAACTTTCCAGAGCCTGGCGCTAGTCTTGGCGCTAGCCAACTGGCGCCAGTACTGGCCTCGACACCCAGCACATGAAACTACTTTGTAACTTGACGATTTTAACCGTCCAACAATCCCGGGTTCTAGTTAGCTTACACGAGTGTGCACTCCACACCTCCTAACTCATGTTATAGCTTAGCTAACAACCCCATTATTATCTTTGTGAATCCAATTACATAAAATGAACATGATGATTTCACTAAAATCACCAACATTCCTCCCCCATTTTAGTGCAATCCTTGATTCACAAAATAAAAGTTCAATACAGGTAAACAAACTCATGCATAAATGAAAATATCTAAAAGATTGAATTTCCATCTTAGTACAATACACGTTTCAAATACTCGAGAATCCGGGTGTCCTAAGGATTGAACCCGTCAACCCATTTGAGTACCAGAAAATAACATACACATGAATTTAAAAGATTCTCTAAAGATAAACTTGACACTATACAGGCCATGTGTCCTTATCCATTCGTGAGTGCATCAAAGCCAAGTCCAAGCTTCTTGAAGCGGCCACACTTCCCACTCATATAGGTAGTTCTTTTCTTCATGCACCTGCACATGCATTTTTGCAAAAGAACAATTACCTCCTTCACTTGCAGTACCGAGCACTAACCGTGGGATGATCATCTTGTGCTCCAATCCCTTAGAGTGAGCTTTCCCATTGAATTCAGCGTCTAACGTTGTATTAGAAGGGAATTGGGTATCTCACTTTTAGAGATTTAGATGGACTTTAATCCCATCCCTATCACCGACATGTGAACCAAGTCCCTAGCTAACCCCTTCGTCAAGTGTTCCGCTAGATTTTGTTGCGACCGAACAAATTCAACCGAAATCACCCCATTCGTGATTAGCTCACGAATCATGCTATGTCTGACACCTAAGTGTCTAGACTTGCCATTATACACTTGACTATAAGCTTTAGCCAAAGCAGCCTCACTATCACAACGGATAGAAATGGGTGATATTGTTTTCGGCCATAATGGAATTTCATGGACCAAATTCCTTAGCCATTCCGCCTCTTTACCGGCAGCGGCTAATGCCACAAATTCCGACTCCATAGTCGAACTCGTGATGCAAGTTTGCTACTTGGAAGCCCATGAGATGGCACCTCCCCCAAGCAAGTATACCCAACCACTCGTAGAAGAGTGATCTTCCAAATTGGTGATCCAACTTGCATCTGAATATCCCTCCAATATTGAAGGAAACCCGACATATGACAAACCATAATCAATGGTTTTCCAAGTATTTGAATACTCGTCTTATTGCTTGCCAATGATGAATACTAGGATAACTAGTATATCTACTCAACTTTCCTATGGCAAAAGCGATATCCGGCCTAGTGCTTGTCATGGCATACATCAAGCATCCAATAGCCTTTGAGTACTCGATTTGTGACACCGCTTCACCCGAATTGGGCATAAGCTTCACACTCGGATCCCATGGAGTACTCACCGGAGAACAATCAAAGCAATTAAATTTCTTTAATACTTTCTCAATGTAATGAGATTGCGTAATTGCAATCCCTTTGTTCTCACGCTTGATCCTTATACCAAGGATCACCTCCGCCTCTCCCATATCTTTCATGGAGAAATTCAACGACAAAAACTCTTTGGTTTTTCCAACTTGATTTTGGTCGGTGCCAAAGATCAACATGTCGTCAACATATAGGCAAATGATTACACCGTTACCGGATGTGTCAAATTTGCTATATACACACTTGTCCGCTTGGTTTATCACAAAACCATTGAACAAGATAACCTCATCAAATTTCTGATGCCATTGTTTGGGTGCTTGTTTCAGCCCATACAATGATTTTACAAGTTTACACACCTTACGCTCCATTCCGGGCATAACAAAACCTTTCGGTTGTTTCATGTAAACTTCCTCCTCCAAGTCACCATTCAAGAATGCCGTTTTGACATCCATTTGGTGGATCACTAAATTGTGGATAGCTCCTAAGGCTATCAACAATCTAATCATGGAGATCCTTGCAACCGGGGCATAAGTATCGAAATAATCGATGCCTTCCCGTTGCCTAAAGCCTTGGATCACTAGTCGAGCTTTGAACTTGTCGATTGACCCATCTGCTTTCATCTTCCTTTTGAAGATCCACTTGCAACCCAAAGGTTTGCAACCCGGTGGCAAGTCCGATAATACCCAAGTATTATTCCCCATGATAGAGTCCATCTCATCATGTATTGCTTCTTTCCAGAAAGCAACATCTTGAGACTTCATAGCCTCATCAAATGATTTTGGATCCTCCTCAACACTATAACAGTAAAGGAATTGGGATCCAATCTCATCTCTTGATCCCTCTACCAAGTATACTTGGAAATTGGGACCAAAGGATTTTTCAATCCTTCCTCTCTTGCTCCTTTGAAGCATCGTAGATTCGGTTGGAACAATTGCTTGTTCTTCAACCTCACTAGTTTCACTAGTACTTGGAACTATGTCCTTTGGCCTCGGTATTGAGGAGAATCTAGTCTCATCAAAAATTGCATCTCTCGATTCTATAACGGTATGAGTCGCTATAGAATCATTAGGTTCAATAACATAGAACCTATAAGCTTTGGAATGCTCGGCATATCCAACAAATATGCAGTCAATACCTTTCTCACCCAAAGTCTTCCTTTTGGGTTCGGGTAGTCGAACAACCGCTCGACAACCCGAAACTCGAATATAACTCAAGTTCGGCCTTTTCTTGAACCAAAGTTCATATGGGGTAATCTTGTTCCTTTTATTGGGAACTCGATTCAGCAAATAACAAGCCGTTAGCATGGCTTCACCCCAAAATCCATCACTCAAACCCGAGTAGGATAACATAGAGTTCACCATTTCTTTGAGAACTCTATTTTTCCGTTCCGCCACACCATTTTGCTGTGGTGTATAAGGCGCTGTAGTCTCATGAATGATTCCCACGGTTTGGAAAAACATGGGGTCGTAATACTCCCCACCACGATAGATGCGTAAACACTTTATATGGCAATTCATTTGCAATTCAACCTCCGTTTTATAAACTTTAAATTTAACCAACGCTTCATCTTTTGAATGTAACAAATGAACATAGCAAAAACGTGAAGCGTCGTCAATAAAAGTGACAACATACTTTTTATTACCAAAAGATGGAGTTGAATGCAAATCACAAAGATCACTATGAATTAAATCAAGCACCGACGAGTCCCTTTTCACGTTAGGAAAAGGTTGTCTAGTGATCTTTGTTAACATGCAAGTTTTACACTTATCGGTCTTAATATCAAAAGCCAGAATAAGACCGTCTTTTGACATTTCAACCATACGTTTATAATTAACGTGACCAAGTCTTGCATGCCATAAATTAGAATCAACACAAACGCTATTTGCAACAAAAACAGAATTTGAAACAACATTCATTTTATTCAAATTCAACATAAACATATTATTAAGCAAATAACCAAATCCAACAAAAGAGCCACCCTTTGACAAGATAAACTTGTCGGACTCATAAACTTGCCTATACCCTAACTTATTCAAGATACTACCGGAAACCAAATTCTTTCGAATTCGCGGTACAAACAAAACATCAAAAAGTTCAACTACTTTGCCAGAACTAAATTCTAGCATAACTAAGCCTCGTCCTAGAATGGGGGCCATCGACTCGTTCCCCATGCGTAGCATTGATCCGTCTTCAACCGGTTCCAAAGAGGTGAACCAACGGCGATCTTTTCACACATGACTTGTAGCACCCGAGTCGATCCACCAAGCGACATCATCATCCTGCACATAAAAAGATTCGGATATTAGTGGTACATAATTCAAATTTGAATTAAAACCAAAGTCAAAATTCTGACCTTGCCGTGGGTTTTGATCCTTGGATCCTTGCCCACTACCACTTGCGATTGCACCATTCTTATTCTTGACAATCCGACAATCCCGCTTGAGATGGCCGGTCGTCCCACAGGTCCAACAGGTTAATTTAACCTTCTTGTTGGGCCCTTTCTTGGCTTCGTTGAACTTTCGTTTTCCCTTGAAATTATTAGTCTTTCCCTCTTCCACCATGTTCACCGAAGGTGCAGAAACCTCTTTTATCTTTGGTTTCTCAGCCTCCTATGCCCGAAGAGATTCCTCTATGCGCAAGTGACTACCGAGTTGGACAAGAGACAACTCTTCCTTCTTGTGTTTCAACATATGTTTGAAGTCTTTCCAGGAGGGGGGCAGTTTATCTATAATACTCGATACGGAGATGGATTCGTCCATCTTCATATCATGTTGAGCATATTGGCCGAGAAGGCGAAGAAGCTCATTGTATTGCTCCATCACCGGCCTTGAGTCCACCATTTTGTAATTATTGAAATTACTAACCAGGAACTTCTTACTAGAAGCATCCTCCGCCATGTATTTGGACTCGAGAGAGTCCCATAGCTCTTTGGCGGATTCAACGTTTTGATAGATGTCAAAGAGGGAGTCACACATACCGTTTAAGATGTGGCCATGACAGATGTAGTCGTCGTTCTTCCATTTGCCGCGACGTCGGGTCACCTCCAATGTCTCGTTCTCCATTACCTCCGGCATTGGGGTGCTCAGCACGTACACGACCTTCAACGTCGTCAACAAGAAGTGCATCTTCTTCTGCCATCTACGGAAATCAACGCCCTCGAACTTCTCCAATTTTGAGAACTTGGACGTCATGTCTCTCACGGACTGTTCACTCGCCATCTCTCTTCACGAAGACAAATATCTCTTACGATTGTTGGGGGAATTTGGGGTAATTCGTGGGAGAGATAGAGTGTATGGAACTTGGATAAAAGACAGAGATCGCGTGAGAGCTCGCTTTCCGTAAGAGATCTTTCGACCCTATACTGCCCGGGTATCACGAAATTCTCTCGAGGATAATCTCTATTTTTCAATGTAACGATTAAGGCAGAAATCGATTCATACTTATACACCTTTAGAGAATCGTAACCGACCTATTTTGAATACTGATAATAATCTCTCATTTAATGAGATTGATTGTGGAATTAATGACGGCAGTTACAAACGTGAAAAACCAGTCCAGACGTCGGCGCTACTTTCCGCGCTAGACTACTGGCGCCACAAAAGGGTGCGGGTAACATTCCAGAGCTTGGCGCCAGACTTGGCGCTAGCCAACTGGCGCCACAAAGGGCGCGGGCAACTTTCCAGAGCCTGGCGCTAACCAACTGGCGCCAGTACTGGCCCCGACACCCAACTCATGAAACCACTTTGTAACTTGACGATTTTAACCGTCCAACAATCCCGGGTTCTAGTTAGCTTACACGAGTGTGCACTCCACACCTCCTAACTCATGTTATAGCTTAGCTAACAACCTCATTATTATCTTTGTGAATCCAATTACATAAAATAAACATGATGATTTCACTAAAATCACTAACATTAACGAGTTGCATGTGAGTTGCATGCGGCTTAACCCGCGTGAAACTCACTTAACCCACCGTGGGTTTTCCAGCAATGAGGCACCCACCACACTTCCACGACTTCCACGTTGCCATCCCTTTTCCATTCAAAGTCTTTTGATTATTTCCCTTATCTTATCTTATCTTTAGATTTAAATTAGATTCTCGTTATAAATAATACTATTAGGTTTTTTTATAATAACTTTTGTCAATTAATAAAAGTTTATTTTTAAGGAATATTCTTTAGTTCTTGAGTTTTATGCTTCGTAATACTCGTTTATCAAAGGGTTTAGACACTTGTCGACCCTTCCGCAAACCACCGTTGCGTCAGAATGCATACAAAATAAGAGAAACAAATAATTTTTTTATAGAAAAAAAAACTGAAAAACACATAAAAGAACGAAATGACCCTCATATTTTTAGCACGTCAATCATTTAACGGGTTTCCTTAACAACCGTTAGGGCCAAACACCGCATCCAAAATAAAATTTAATCCCCAAGCAAAATTTTGTAATTTATAAACTACTCTAACTAAACCTAATCACAGATGCATAATTTGTAATTCACAATTAAAATAGTTATTATAAACAATATGCATAAACATTTATGATATATAAAATCAGTAGTTGTCACACATCATTTCGATTACACTTCTACCGTTCTACCACACAATGTAAGACCATTTCCTAAATTAAAAAAAACTTAAAACAATTCCATCGATAACATGCATAAAGAATCATTTTTCTCTCGCAAGTAATTATTTTTCTAGATATCTTTAAGTTTAAAGATTTTCATCATCTTTCTTATACTTTCTCTATTTTAAAGAAGATTTTATAAGAATGTATTAGAACAAAAAATCACTAAAATCTCCATTTTAAAAAAGTTGTTGTACATGCTCTAACAAGTAGCCAAGAAGGTGCATCGATTCTCCCTCAAAATCAGGACTCTGCTGGTAAAGAGGAATGAAAGCTTCAAATTGAGTTCTCAGAGTCGTCTAAGTCAGAGCAACCCTGCCGAAATCCCACCCATTTAATATCTTTAGTACTGATGTCGAACCCCTACCTTTTCCACTAGAATATCTTTCCGGCAAAGGAAGCTTTAAAAAATAGTCAAGATGGAGTAGGGCTAGTCAAATAGAGGGCTTACCCTCTCATTCACTTACTATAGGCCGAGGAGCACATAATCATAAAGAAAAGAGCTAAGAGAGCAATCATTGTCATTGTGGATTTAGGGGTTCTAACTTCTAAGGGACGTATCGGGGACCAGAACAGGGACACGAAGCTGCTCCGTGATATTCCAGATATGTTTGAATTTAAATAAAAAAGTAATGAAATGAGACCTCGTCATGTTCAGAAATAAGAGTGGACAAACAGGGAAAATTCTTCACATAGGTGTTGTTGCGTCTTGAGATCCTTGGCCAATGTATGTGATAGCTAGAGGTGGAAGCATGAGTTCAGAGTTAGCATCGAAGGTATACCAGTCATGAGCGATAACAGGGAGCCGGATGAGGGGAGACCCTCACTCATTTCTATTCAACTGTTTTATTAAGTTTAATTTTAATTTTTTGTCTAAGCACACAATACAACTACACAATTGAAATGTTTCCCCGAGGGCTATTGGCACCCTAAGGGTGCATTTGGTACACAGACAGGATAGAACAGAACAAGACGAGACATGATAGAACAAAATATGACATAACAGTTGTTCAACATTTGGTAGACAGAACTAGACAGAACAAAACATATAACATTAGATAAAATACAATAAATAAAACTTAAAGAATAAATAAAATATAAAAAAAGAACGTGTATTTGATGTTTTTGAAGAGAATTAGATTTTATTTTGAGGTTATATTGGTAAAACATAAGTCTGTTCCACTTTGTTCCATGGGGTGGGGGTGGTACAGGTCTGTTCCACTCTGTTGAAAGAATAAACAAGTTAAACCAATCTTGACATGTGTAACATTAACTAATTATATTTTTACATTTTCTAATTGTGCGAGGACTGATTATGTTCAATAATGAAACTTGTGGATATCGCTGCAAGGAGTGAGGCGCATAAGGGTAGCGGTACAAATCAGTAACAATTGAGGACCAATCTGCAATTTCGTGTTGTTATAAAAAGGAATGAGATGACTAGGGTTTTCCATAATTCATATTTCAGTTTTAGGGTTTTCTTCTAGAATTCTCTTTTCTCTCTCTTTTCTCCAGCAAGTTTAGATATTCAGTATAATCTTCAAATCTCTTGAAGATTGTGTGTTTGAGTGATTGTGTAGTGAGTTTTACTATGTAATTTGTACGAGTGTGTGAGTTATGTAGTGAAGTTTTTCTTTGTAATTTGTTTCTTAATTTTCAGAGTTAATGATATGTTTAGTTTTACATTTCGAACATGGTATCAGAGCGTTATGGTGAGATTTTCTTCGATAGAATCATCACCGGCGTTCGGATCTGGTATGGTTCTTGTTATTCACCTCTGAAAATTATTGTTTACGTTTAAAACTTGACTCACGAGGGTTTTTGGTGTTCTATTACCAATAATCCAATGACCTCAGTCGTTTTTGCTTTAATATTGTTAAACCAAGATCTAATCAAGATAGAGAAGATAGAGAATTGTCATCCAATTACATCAAGAACATGTTACAAGATATGAGTTCAACACTGTTCTCTCTAAAGATTCTCTCTTAATCAGTTAGTGTAAGTGTTTTTATAACAAACACTAAACAAGCCTATTTATACCTAGACACACAAGGTATAAACCACACAGTAACAACACAATAACATTGACTTTGACATTTGACTTTCTACATTAAACCTTGAAGACATATTAGCACTAACAATCTCCCCCTTGGATTCAAGGTTTAAACAAAATGAAAACAGCAGTCTTTAGCTTTCTTGAATCTTCAAAACTTTAAAACTTCAGCTCTTTGATCTTTAATATGGCTTGTCAAAGTCAACATGTCACACAATCTTCAAACAATAATTTACGGACTATCTTTCTTCGAACAGGAGAATATGGATCTTCACACAAATCATATTAATACACAAAAGCCCAAGTTCAAGAAAAAGATATCACAAAATGATCAATCGATTTTTCTCAAACTCTTGAAGAATTCTCCCCTTATTCATTGACTTGAGAAATTCAAACTTCAGTATCGATATCTTCATAAAAGCACGAGTTCAAAAGAAAGAGATCACTAAATGATCAATCGATTTCTTATAAACTCTTGAAGAAGAAATCTCCCCCTATCCTTTCTTGAAACAAAGACTTCTTTCAACATTTCTCCCCTTTGACGTTAAAAAAAATCTTTGACATGAAACGCTCTTTGACATGAAATTGATGTAGAGATTTCTCCCCCTTTTTCGATGAAAATGACCAACATGAGCATCGAAAATTCTTGTCAATTTTAGTCAAGTCCTTGTAAAACACAAACAATCTCCCCATTAACGAAAGATCTTGATCCCCCTAAAAATAAGAATTGTAGAGCAAATTGATTTTCTCCCCCTGAAAATTTGCATAAAATTTCATTAGCGCACATTTTAACAAATTTGTACAAGGAAAAAAAATTAATTCATTGAACTACATTTTATAACTACTAACAATTAATCATTTGAACACCAAACAAAAGAAATTCAACTTAATGAAATGTAACAGATATTTCCATCAAGTGAAATCAAATGCATGCGTTTGGATTCAAAAACAAGACATCATTGCATATCAAGTTACAAAAGTTCAGTTTCAACTCCTTTATAAAATCTATTTGGTGTGCTAGCATGCGAAATATGATTAGCAACAAGCATATGCAATTCTAAAACCTATAAGAATACTTTGCTCTTACTCACACTATTTATCCAAAATCAGAATTTTCACAAATTTACGGATTTATCGCAACTTTGTATTTTCCCCAAGTTTCAAGAGATGTGTGCTCATTGGCATCTTTTGATTTTGTGCACATTGGCATCTTTTGATATTGTGCTCATTGGCATCTTTTACTTTTGTGCACATTGGCATCTTTTAATCACAAAGTTTAGTAAGAATAAGATACACCGTTAAACATGACTTTCTAACTGGTTCTATAGCAGGATTTGGGTCAGCGATCCTAGACCAGTTGGCCTTAGGTGCTAGGTGACGAGAACCCCTTAGAACTTACTTTCCCAAACCAGAAAGGCCACATCGATATATCTTAAACCCATTTGTACCAGTAGAACATGGCTTTCTATCTGGTTCTATAGAAGGATTTGGGTCAGCCGATCCCAGACCAGTTGGCCTTAGGGACTAGGTGTCAAGCACCCTTTAGGACTTAATCTCCCAAACCAGATAGGCCACAGGAACAAACTTTCAAACTAAATGATTTGTATTTAAAACATAGATCATCTCAATCTCTTGGTTCTAAAACATAGTGCTTCTCCCATATTTTCGTTTCCATCCATCATTCTGACAAAAAGGCTTTTTGAGCATTATATTCTATATAAGTTAGAATTACATAATTTTGAGCATTCGGCATAATTTCATTCATGTTTTGCTGACCTTTCGATTTATTTCAGAAGTGAAAGATGAAACAAATTTAACTTAGATAATACAAAAACGCTTGTAAAATCACCCTTGACACACATTTCATTCATTGAATGAAAGTTGAAAAAAAAATTCCATCTCATTGAATTAAATTTGTTGAGATTCAAATTTTCAAAGCAGTAGAAACAAAATATAATACAATGTTGCCTTTTACCACTTGTTCCTTAAATTGAAAGATGTGACAGTTAAGGATATCACCTGATAAGTATGAGTTCTAAACTGATTTGTTTAGAAGTCTTAGTCTGTGAAGTACGGGTCCTGAACTGAATTGTTCAGAAGCCATAGTCGTTGAAGCACGGGTCCTGAACTGATGTATTCAGAAACCAAAAACTTTGAAATCCGGGTTCTAAACTGATGTGTTTAGAAACCAATCTCTTTATACTCCCCCTTAATGGCACAAATAATCTTCTTCCGAGAGTTCAACGCTTTGCTTCTAAATCTGCAAAAACAGATTAAGTAGATTTTGGTACCCAACGTGTCTTGGGTCCTGGCTTGTTAAGCGGAGCTCTATAGGAAGGAAAATGATAAGTACCATACCAATATTGAACATTATCATTTTTAACAAAATCATTAGTTCCACAAAACGAACAACAGATATTCTTTTGTGCTAACCTGATTAAATAATTTGCAGAATATAATGAATCAGGTTTAACAAAAGATTTAGCTTTTATGTTAGTGTTCATTTTGGGAACAGATGATTTAGGAACATCTTTTACAGGAAAAGTACCTTTAACTCTCCATTGCATGTTGACTTTCTTGTATGGAGGAAGATCAGCAGATTGATGCTTGGAGGAATTATCTACTGAATGATCATAGAAGAGGTTAGAAGGACGAATCGGACTTCTTGAATAGCCTTTGGATTTGGTAAGTGATTTCACTTTGTAGGATAAGTCGTTCCGTTCCTTGGTCACCAAATCAAGTTTCTTCTGGATATCAGACTTGACCCTCTTCTCTTTCATGATATCAGTCGATAACGCAGCCAAATTCATTGTCAATTTATGAATTTCCTGCCGAAATATCTTCCTTTCTTCAGAAAATTCGTCTTTAACGCATCTAGCCTGAAAGTCAGCTTTCTTCATCTTTTCTAGCTCTTGACTTTCTATATCTAAGTCCTTTTGAAGCTCAGAAATTCTCTTTGACAGTTGCACATTCTTCGCTTCAAAGCTTTTCCTTGTCTTTTCATACTCAACCATTTCCTTTTCCAATTTCTCTTTTTCCAGAAATAAAACTTTCTCAAAATCTGCATTTTGTTTAGAAAGTTTTATGCATCTGAGTTCAAGGGCTTTCTTTACTTCATCTTCTTTCTTCTCATTCCTCTCATTCTTTTCAATTTCAGAAACTTTCTGTGAAAGAGACAAACTTTGCTTTTCATAGCTCTTTTTGTCATTTGTACGATTCTCTCTTTCCTCTTTTAGCAACTTTTCCGTTTCAGAAAGTCTCTTTGTAAGCTCTATAACCTTTTCCTTGAGTTCTTCATTTTCAGCAGCTGTTGATTTCTGTTCCACATCCTCCTTTTCAGCTTTCTTTTCTTCTTCCTTTCTCTTAAAAGCAACTTCAGATCCAAGCATTTGCTTTGTTAACTTGTTCCACATAAGCATTGGATTGTTTTTGAAACATTCAACGCGTTTGAAGATGTGTTGTGGAAGTTTGTAAAGTGCGAAGATCAAGTTGGATGAAGCTTCCTTGTCGGCTTTCTTTCTTTTAATCTCTTCTTCTGTAAAATCATTCTCCATTTTATATCTGATCATTGGACCTTCGGAGAAAGATTTTATCATATTCTCTCCATTTTCGCTATTCGCAATAAAGTCGAAGAACGAAATACTCCATCGTTCAAAATCAGATTCTTTGATCAGCACTGGAAGTCGGTTCATGTTCGCTTGACAATCAGAAAAAAAATTATATAAAACTTTTTCTTGAAAAACTCTTAAAAAGTATGAAATACACTATAGAAAAAATTTCAGTATAAAAATTTTTCTCAACTGTGAGAAGCGAAAAGTAAGAAACTCGCAAGCCAAGGTTGCGAAAAGTAAGAAACTCGCAAGCAAGGGTTGCGCAAAGTGGAGAAATTCGCAAGCAAAGGTTGCGAAAAGTAGCCTTAGGCAAGGAATGAAATCTGACAGATCACTTTTCGCAAAAGAAGCTTGCGAAAAGTTATAGAATTCGGGTCAGTGGGTTGCGAAAAACTCTAAAACTCGGGTCAGTTGGTTGCAAGATGTAGACTTGAACGAAGAACAACACACAATTCGATGAAGCTTGCGAAAAGTAGTATGAATCTTGCGAGAAGTTTGGATCTTGCGAGATTCTTCCAAAAATGACATAAATCACTTAAAACTCAAAATCACTTAAATCAAACTCTGTAGATCTGATCTAAATATGAATTCGAACCCTTCTTCTTCATATACAAACCTCTGAATCAGAAGATTGAAGATCGAACAGTAGCCAATTCGAACAAACCAAAAAAATCAGAAAAAGCAAAATTGAACTTGAAATCCTTTGAATTAGTTCTCAATCCTTGAATGAAAATTGCTCTAATCAGTAAGACGAATCCAAAGAACCAAATTGCAGACCAATTCGATCAAAAATCAGAAAATTTTGATCAAATTTCAAGAAAATCTCAGAAAATCAATCGAATTTTCTTGTAGAATTCATCAAAGTTTTTAAGATTGATCACTGAAAAACTCCTCTAAATCTCGAATCCTGCTCTGATACCAATTGTTAAACCAAGATCTAATCAAGATAGAGAAGATAGAGAATTTGTCATCCAATTACATCAAGAACATGTTACAAGATATGAGTTCAACAATGTTCTCTCTAAAGGTTCTCTCTTAATCAGTTAGTGTAAGTGTTTTTATAACAACACTAAACAAGCCTATTTATACCTAGACACACAAGGTATAAACCACACAGTAACAACACAATAACATTGACTTTGACATTTGACTTTCTACATTAAACCTTGAAGACATATTAGCACTAACAAATATCCTCACTCTAACTCAGATCTATCAGTATTCTACACTGTTTGAGGATTGCTTTGGTATTATTACCATTAATCCGATGAGCTTATTTGATTCTTGCCTTATTTTTTCGTTTACTTCAGATCTGTTACTGTTCTACACTTCTGAGGATCGTATATCATTTTTTTTAAACTGAGGTTTGTATATCATGTTTTTTTCTTTTCAAAACATCGACACACGAGGATTTAGGTGTTGAAACCCTAATCCGATGACATCGGTCATTTTTCACTCCTTCTTTGTTTAGATCTTTTTGGTTTAGACAAATTTGACTCACGAGGGTTTTTTGGTGTGCTTTTACCAATAATCCAATGACCCTAGTCGTTTTTCACTCTTACTTTGTTTAGATCTGTTTGGTTTAGACAAATCTGATCAGAAGAGGTTCTTGGCTCGTTATAGCTCTAACTCTTCTGTATTCAACCTCTCTTCTCTAGTTCTTAGCACTCAATCAATATTGATGTATGGATCCTGCCTGAATCATAGACAGGGTCATTCATCAAGTGTTTTCATCATTTTCTTCAAATTTCTGTTTTAAAATAGACCATATTATTGTCCTTGTTCTCTTTGAAGCTGTTAGATCTTGTTGTAGTACTGGATCTATTGTCACTCTTTGAAGTACAGATCGCATTATTTTTTATTCCTTCCTTCTGATTTTAGATATCGTAGTAGTACTAGATCTATTACCATTCTACTGAAATATTATTGTTCAGGTCTGTTATCAGTCCGTGTTATCTGTGGTTCATTTAGATCTTGTAGTAATATTAGATCTATTATCACTTGGTTAGATTTATCATTTTCTGATCTGTCTTTATCACATTTAGATATGCTATTATTTTTTTGCATGCTTCATATGTCTGTGTTCAGTAGTTTATACTGTCTGTTTGATTGTGAAACACGTGTGTGGATAGAACTACAGTTCTAAATCACACTTCACTCTGCTTATTGCAGATCTTGCTTGAAGATTTTTCACTGTGTGAGATCTGTTCTTTTCTTTTGGTTTTTTCGTTTACGTACTGTGTTCAGGTTTGTATCATCTCTCTACTATATACTCTAGCTCTCAGTTTTTCACTGAGGACTCTTATTCTTCCGCTGCATCATTTGCATACACATCCACTGTAAGTCTTCTTCCCTCTCTCTGTGTGTGCTTTTCCTTTTCTTGTTCTAGTTTAGGGACCTAAGTGTTTGGCTTGACCTACCACTTCGAGTGGCAAAGAATCCTGTCATCTATCATTTAGGTTTTTCCTATGCTTGCTTTACTTGTTTGTTTCACAATGACTGGTATAGAAGATCCCAAAGGTCTAGAAGGGCAATCTCTGATTGCAAAACTGGACTTTGGGGACCCTCTCTACCTTCATCCCAGTGACACCTCTAGTGTGTCCATTCTCAACATGAAATTAACTGGTACAGAAAACTATAAAGTGTGGTCCTGTGCTAAGATTTTGTCTTTGGAAACTAAGAATAAACTTGGTTTTGTTGATGGAACTGTTTTGCGCTCTACTGATAATGAAATCTTAGGAAAACAATGGGATAGGTGTAACTCTGTTGTATTGTCCTGGATTCTTGGTTCAATGTTTGAGGAACTATTTGTTAGCCAAGTTTTTTCAAAAATTGCTTCTGAAGTTTGGCTAGAACTGAAAGAGACCTATGACAAAATTGATGGATCTGTGACCTTCAATCTTTATCAAAAGATAAATTCACTCACTCAGCATGGGTCTTCTGTTTCAGATTATTGTCACAAATTAAATGCCTTATGGAAGCAATTTGATGGATTAGTTAAACTTCTTGCATGCCCTTGTAAAGCTTCACATGATTTTACCAAACATAATCAACTAATAAAACTAATGCAATTTTTAATGGGATTGGATGATGTATACATGCAACTTAGAAGTAATATTTTAACGACAGATCCTTTACCAACAGTTAAAACGGCTTTTTCTTTAGTCTCTAGAGAAGAGTCCCACCGCGGTGCGACTCGTCCTTTCTCAGATTCCAAAACTCAAAATACCGCTACCCTCAAGGAAAACTAATGGTTTTCCTCCTGTTTTGTCACACTTAAGGAATTTTGGATGCTTGTGTTTTTCTGTTAGACCTAATAATCCTGATAAATTTGCTACGCGTACTGAGAAGTGTGTTCTTCTTGGATATGCTAATTCTCAAAAGGGTTATCGTCTTTATAGTTTAGATACTAAACAGATTATCATTTCAAGAGATGTGAAATTCTATGAAACAATCTTTCCTTTCAAAATGAAAACCAACAATCAACATCTCAACTCTAGTGACGTCAATTCTTTAAATTTTTTTGACAGTATTATTCAAACTAATGACTTTTCTGTTGAAATACCGCTTTTTTTAGTAAACTACTCGACAATAAGAAAAAGCCAGGAAAATCTCCTTTAGTTTGCAAACACTGTGGTGTGACAGGTCACACCATTGAGAGGTGTTTCAAACTAATAGGGTTTCCAAAAGATTTTCAATTTACCAAGAGCAAGACAAATCAATTTTCAACTCAATTTTCAAAACCTCCTTCTAGTAATGCATGTAGCACTGAAGGTCCTATCAATGGTTCTAGTTCCAAGTCACTTACAGAAGAGCAAATCATCAAACTTCTTTCACTTCTGGATCAAAAGCAAAATGATGGTGTCACTGCCAACATGGCAGGTAGGTTTTTTGCCAATATGGCACATGTTTCAAAATCTTCTCAAAATGGATGGATTATTGATTCTTGTGCTAATCAACACATGACATCATCTGTTTCTCGTTTAGAAAATATTGTAGACATATCCGATTTGAACTTAAAGGTGTCCCAACCTAATAGGGAGGAGGCACAAATTAACAAAATTGGAAATTATAGGTTAAATGATGGTGTGATGCTGTTTGATGTGCTTGTTATACCAGACTTTCATGTCAATCTTCTATTTGTTCACAAACTTGCTAGGGACAGTAAAATCTTTGTTGGGTTTGATGAATTTAAATGTTACTTGGTTCAGGGTTTACTTCCCATGAAAGTAGTGGGGACTGGTAGTGAAAATGGAGGCTTATATGTGTTTGACCAAAATAATAAGGGTGAGATGTTTAACTCTAATTTTCTTAAGAATAAACGTAACACCTCAAATATGTCCATTTTCTGCTATGTCTCATACCAACTTTGGCACAGTAGGCTAGGGCATCCCGCTAAACAGCCCTATCTTGTTTAAAGAATAGACTGAACTTAGGAAATAATTCTCAACCTTCCCCTTGTGACATTTGTCACATGGCAAAACAAACAAGGGAAAAGTTTAATCTTAGTAGTCACACCTCCATGGTCTTAGGTGAATTAGTTCATCTGGACCTATGGGGTCCCTATCGTGTCCCCAACAAGGATGGGTATAAATATTTTCTCACAATAGTTGATGACTTCACTAGATCAGTTTGGGTATACCTTTTGAAAAATAAAGATGAGGTGTTTGAT
The DNA here is from genome assembly GCA_033807775.1 of Saussurea involucrata. NCBI lineage: Eukaryota > Viridiplantae > Streptophyta > Magnoliopsida > Asterales > Asteraceae > Saussurea > Saussurea involucrata. The sequence continues at coordinate 93,999,339 of CM066312.1, read as the reverse complement.
AATATTGTTTCTTTTCACAGTTTGTTGATTACCCAGTTTGGGAAACATGTTAAAATTTTCCGAAGTGACAACGAGACTGAATTTGTAAATAAAAAACCTTGTGAGTTTTTTAAATCAAAAGGTATTTTACATCAAACTACTTGCGTATACACACCCCAACAAAACGGGGTTGTAGAACGCAAGCATAGGCATCTTCTAAATGTTTCTAGGGCTTTGATGTTTCAAAGTGGCATCCCTCTAAACATGTGGAATGAGTGCATTTTAACTGCAACATATCTAATCAATAGAACTCCTTCCTCTGTGTTAAGTGGAAAATGTCCATATGAAATCGTTTTTGGTTTTCCTCCTGTTTTGTCACACTTAAGGAATTTTGGATGCTTGTGTTTTTCTGTTAGACCTAATAATCCTGATAAATTTGCTTCTGTTAGCTTCAATCTTCCTAATCAAAGAAGTATTTAGAAGTAGTGAAAAATAGGCTAAGTGAAGAAAGCCTCTTACAGAGGCTCTGCCGGACTTACCGAGAGATCAAGATCAAGAATCTACATAAGCTAAAGAGGCGCGCTACAGAAGCTCTGTCATACGCGCAAAGAAGATCAATAACTCGGAATCCGGGGAAGACTGCTCCACAGAGGACCAGACCGTAGAACCTCTGTAACTCATTACAGAGCCTCTGTGGTCCTCACAATCAGACTTGAAGATATTTACAATATCTTGCTACTGTTACAGGACCTGTTCATCAACTTGCATGGTAGCATGCCCTGTCCAACGTCGACGTGTCAAACTCTGATTGGATTCAATAGGGCTTAGTACATAATAGACGTCTGCTGCATTAAATGCAATACATCACGTCTGACTGTTCATGCCACACTTGCAACTGTTCACGACATCCGTTTAACTATTCATCAGTACCTTCTGAATAGTAGCATATGCTTTATGGTCCCCTTTAGAGTAGTATATAAGGAAGACTCATGTTGAGTTCTTCCTTATCACATATAAATAAAACATCACAAGAACACAAAAGCTTATTCACCTTAAAAGTCATATCTGTTTTGAAGCTTTTCTTACTCACAGTTCTTAAACCTGTTCTTATTTTGTATATTCAGTAAACTTTAAGATATAATATTCTGTTCACTGTTTATTTATATTTTGGTCTAAATCTATCAAACTTATCTGTTAGTTCTTCAAATACGCTTCCGCATCAAACAGTAACTTGAACTAATAGATCTGATAATCTTGTTTAAAGCAAAACGGGAACCAACAATTGGTATCAGAGCAAAGCTTGATTTTCAATATCAAGTGATCCTCGTTTTACAACTTTTATCTGATAGATTATTTTCTCTCTTCATCACCATATTTCTGGAAATTAGTTGTACCCAGAAAAAAAAACTTTCAGATCTTCATACTCATAAATCCTCCATCAGATTATCCTTTTCTCAAAATGACAAATACCAATAACTTTTTTACTGCTGGCTCATTAACTAAACCTCCTACTCTTCTTAGAGATGAGTATCCTCAATGGAAAATAAGAATGGTTCATTTTTTTGAGGGTACTGAAAAAAATCTCAAACAATATCTTTATAATCTTCCTCCGGTTCCTATGATAACTATGCCACGTGTACTAGCTACTGATGAATCTCTTGAAATCCCTGAACATAAAAAATAAGCCAAAAGTAGACTGGTCAGATGAAGATAAGGCAGAAGATGAAGTTGCACAGAAAACGAAAAGAATATTAATCATGGCTATCCCCAACGAAATATTTCAATCTTTAGATGCATGCGAAACAGCGCACGATCTTTGGAAAGACTTAGAAAGACAACTGGAAGGGGGTGCTAAAACACAGAAGAACCGAAGAGCACAATACATAAACGAGTACCATGCCTTCAGAGCCTCTGCAACAGAATCTCTGCAAACAACATACGATCGGTTCAACTCTCTCATAAACAAATGCAGAAAGTCTGGTATTCACAGAACCACGGAAGAAAATAACGTCATGTTTCTAAAGAGCCTGAACGATGAGTGGCTTCAGTTGTCTATGTCTTTACAAACAAATCAAGATCTAGACTCCTGGACACTCTCTGATCTCTATGGAACACTAACCGCACAAGAGCCTCAAATAGCTCAAGCTAAAACACTAACCATTGTACCATATGCATTGGTTAGTAAATCAACAGAGGCTGCGGACAGACCAAGAAATGAGAGATCTACAGAGGAGAAAAAGAAGGAGAAAAAGAAGATGGTAATGATTGATAGCGAAGAAGACGAGCTGATAGAGGAAGAAATAACTCTTGCATCATTAGCTAAATCAATGGCTCTATTGACAAGAGAGTTTAGAAATAACCAAAGGAATTCTGGTAGAAGAGATGATGGAAGAAGAGAAGAATCAAGTAACCAACAGAGGTCAGACTACAGAAATGATGACCAACAGAGGTTGTGCGACAGAAGCTACAGAGGAAATGACCGACAGAGATCAGATGACAAGGTAGGCCACACACAAGAATGCTACAAATGTGGTAAGCCTGGTCATTACGCAAACGAATGTCGAACAGAGAAAGGTGAAGACCAACAGAAGTCCGAAGATCGAACTGGAAACACCTCCCAAGGTTGTTTCAACTGCGGCAAGCCAGGTCATTTCACAAAAGAATGCAGAAGTAGACAAAATCGCCCACAAAAGGACTCAGCTTTTTACAAAAAGAAGGCTGAGTATTATGCGCAAAAATCCCTAATGGCGAACAGAGGGCATTCTGAGGCAAACAAGGAGGACTTCGAGTCAGACTCTACCTCTGACGATGAATTCCCCACCAATGCCCTGTTCTGTGGCATGGCAGAAGTTGACTCCGGCACTGACACTGAGGTATCCATTTCAAACTCTACCTCAAGTATTAATACTGTAGATGATGATTTATTTAAACTTAACAATGAACTGAAAAAAGTAAATAAAAGCATTCAGAAAAGGCTAACCTTTAATGAGAGAGAAGTAAGGCTTCTCACTCAAGAAAAAGCCAAAATCTTTGAAGAAAAAGAAAAAATCGAAAAATATTGGAGCAAGAATGTAGATCCTTTAAAAAGGCAAATTTCTGATCTAACCTATGCTTTAAAAATCAAAACAAAAGAACTTTCGGTTTCAAAAAGTGAAACAACAGATATAAGAGCTCTCAAAGAATACTTTCAAAAAGAAAGAGATGTACTTTGGCAAGATCTCTTAAGAAGAGAAGTTTTACTTAAAAACTATAAAGATGCACAGAAGGTGTATGAAAAGGTAAACTCTCAAATAGCAAGACGAGGTATAGGGTACAGTGATATTACCTTAGGAGTTGAAAATAAACAACTAAAACCTCTGTCTTCTCTATTTGTTTTGGGAAAAACTAACAAACCAAACTTTCTAAACTTACTTTCTGTAAGTAAAAGGGTTAAAATCTCTGCAGAACCTCACTTGAGGAAACATACAAAGATGATCAATGTATGGTTTGAAAACACAGATTCATCATCTTCAACCTCTGTCAATAGAGGAATCAAACCAAAGAAATATCTGAAAACACAAGATCAGATTGGTATCTTTAAGTTTGGTAAACCAGAGACTCAAACACATGTCGCTTTTGTCTGCATGATAAACGATGAAAAGAAATTATCAGCAGAAGCTCCTGAGTTTAAACCCATCTTTTCAGAAGAAAAACTTGAAAAATCTATTGAAAAAGAAATTTTGGAAGTTTTGAAATCAAATGTTTTAGAAAGTCTCAATACATCTTCTATAGATCAAATTCTCGCTGAAAAGATCTCATCAGATACCTCTGCCATCTATGAAAGTCATTCTACAGAGGAAGAAAGCTCGTACGATACTTGCTCAGAAAATCCAGCCTCTGTCGAAAGAGATGACTCAACCTCTGTATATGAGGACGATTCAACCTCTGACGACTCAGAGACTGATTCTAAATCAGGGATAGTTCACTATGACACAGAGGATGTTAAAATCTCCTCTGAAGTTCTTAACAGAACTATTTCTCCAAAAGAGAAAATAACAGAGATACCTATCTGCCCAGATTTTCTGAACATGTATTTAAAAGTCAAAACCTCTGTTGAACTTGATATATTAAAGAAGACCTCTGTAGATCCTAAAAGTTCAAAATTTTCAAAACCTTTTAGGAAAATTAAAGAGAATCCCACTTGGCAACAAAAGGGAAAATGGCCTGAAGCTAACAAATACTTTTCCTCTGTGACAGTGAAGAAAGATGTTCACCACAGAAGAGAGTCACAGAAGGCAGGAACTAAACAAGACTTTTGCAAACAACATTCTAGTATTCATAGATCTTCTTGTAATAGGAAATCTAATGTAAAGAAAGAGTGTAATGCCTCTGTGGCTCAGTTCAATGAATTCAATGAAAAGTTCAAACGAATCACGTCTCATATTCAATACTGTCATTGTTTTGATCGTATGTTTAAATTGAATAAACACTTCTCAAGTCCAGATTGCTTACTCTCCACTAAAACTCCAAAGTCAAAACCTAGAGAGAAACAATCTGATCTTTCTACAAAGGATAAAATGTATTTCAAGAATGCTAAGGCAAACTTGAAAATTCTAACAATATTGGACCCATATGGATATGGGTACCTAAGTCTCTGTGATTGTCTTACAGAAGCAAAATGTGCCAATTTGGTATCTTGACTCCGGATGCTCAAGGCACATGACTGGCGACAGAAGATTACTATCCACATACAAAGAAACACACGATGGTGGATCTGTAACTTTTGGAGACAACAAGAAGGGACACATCAAAGGCTATGGAGTCATACAGAAAGAAAATGTCTCTGTATACAAAGTTGCATATGTGAATGGCCTCAAACACAACCTACTAAGTGTAAGTCAACTCTGTGATACAGGATTCGATGTGTTATTCAAAAGAACTTTCTGCTCTCTACAAAGTGAAAACACAGGAATGGAACTTCTGCGAGCTGAAAGAAGAGGTGATCTATATCTAATGAACTTTACTTCAAAATCCAAGGACAAAGTTTGCCTAGTAGCCTGCAAAAGTGAAGAAGCTTGGTTATGGCACAACAGGTTCTGTCACTTAAACTTTCACACCTTGGATAAACTAGTAAAACTCGATCTAGTTAAAGGTCTGCCAAATGTTAAATTCAATAAGGATCACTTGTGTTCGGCCTGGGAAATGGGAAAACACAGAAGGGCTTCCCACAAAGGCAAAACAGACGTGTCTTGCACTAGGCCTCTGTACATGCTTCATGTCGACCTCTGCGGTCCCATTGCTATACAGAGCCTAGGTGGCAAGAAATACATACTTGTCCTAATTGATGAGTATTCACGTTTCACATGGGTTGAATTTATTAGAAAGAAATCAGATGTTCCAATTATATTGATAAATCTAATGAAAAGAATCCAAGTTCTTTATTACTGCAGAATACAGAAGTTAAGAAGTGACAATGGCACAGAATTTAAAAACTGTGTCATTGAAGCCTATCTTTCTACAGAAGGAATATCACAGAACTTCTCTGCCGCTCGCACTCCATAACAGAACGGTGTAGTCGAAAGAAAGAATCGAACACTTGTGGAGGCCGCAAGAACTATGCTATCAGCATGCGGATTATCAATGAACTTTTGGGCAGAAGCAATTTCTACTGCGTGTTATACACAGAATCGTTCAACCATTGTGAAAAGACACCTCAAGACGCCTTACGAATTGCTTCACAAAAGGCGGCCAAACATCAAGTTTTTCCATGTATTCGGATGCAAATGCTTTGTTTTAAACGACAGAGATTCGAGAGGAAAGTTTGAAGTAAAAGCTGATGAAGGCAAATTCATTGGATACTCTGCCACTTCCAAAGCCTACAGAACCTTCCTTACAAAGTCTCGCAAGATTGTAGAAAGCATTAATGTTTCTTTTGATGATTCATTCCAAATGACTTCTGAGCAAATCAGTTCAGAACTCGGAATTAAAGGGAAATCCTCTGGCATCTCGTAAACGAAAGAAGACTTGAATCTTCTATTTTTAGAGATGTTCCACGATGACATTGATCCTTCTGTTGGAACCATCAGAGTTTCTGAAGAACCATCCTCTATCGGACAAAATCCTACAGGTATGACTCTAACTGGTCCAAATAATGCTTCATCTTCTTCGATAAATACTACAGAAGCAAATGCCGAAGAAGAAAATGCAGAAGATGAAACATCAAGAAAAACGACCACAGAAGCTGCTGAAAAACAAACTCCACAATCCACAGAAGAACCAATTACAGAGGAAATCGAGGACCAAGACTATACGTCCTCAGAGGAACAAACTCCACCACCACTCATACCAATCATTCCACAAACGGTAGAATCAACTACCAAGGCACAAAGAACGACAGAGGCTACACAAGAAGAAACACAAGAAGCCTCTGAAGAAAGGTTCGATGACATTGATGATCATCTTCCACGCACAACTCGGTGGACAAAAAGCCATCCTCCAAGCCAAATAATCGGAGAACCTTCTGACTCAGTAAAAACCAGGTCTGTCACTGCTAATTTTTGTTTCTTTACTAATTTTATCAGTGTGATAGAACCAAAGAAGATTTCTGAAGCCCTAGATGACCCAAACTGGGTAGACGCCATGCAAGAAGAACTTCTGCAGTTTGAGCGTAACAAAGTATGGACTTTAGTACCTCTGCCACGAGGGAAACAGGCCATTGGGACTAAGTGGGTCTACAGAAACAAGAAGGATGAAGATGGAGTGGTCATCAGAAACAAAGCACGATTGGTAGCCAAGGGTTATAGACAAGAAGAAGGCATAGACTACGATGAGACTTTTGCCCCTGTCGCACGGCTCGAAGCAATAAGAATATTCTTAGCCTTCGCAGCCCACAGAGGTTTTAAAGTCTATCAGATGGACGTAAAATCAGCTTTTCTCAACGGTGAAATCCAAGAAGAGGTTTACGTAAATCAGCCACCAGGGTTTGAAAGCTCAAAGTTTCCAAGGCATGTATACTACCTTGAAAAGGCTCTATACGGACTGAAACAGGCTCCAAGAGCATGGTACGAACGACTTTCTACCTTTCTTCTAGTCAATGGCTACAACAGAGGTACAACAGATACTACCTTATTCTATAAACATAAAAAAGGTTAGATAATGCTAGTACAAATCTATGTGGATGACATAATTTTCGGGTCTACTAATTCAGAAGAGTGTAAAAGTTTTGAAAAACTCATGCAGAGTGAGTTTGAAATGAGTATGATGGGAGAATTAACATTCTTCCTCGGACTTCAAGTCAAACAAACTTCAGAGGGAATTTTTATAAATCAAGCCAAATATGTCTCTGACATTCTGTCAAAATATAACCTCTCTGATACCTCTGCAATGAAAACACCAATGGCCACTGGAAATAAGTTATTCTTAGATCCAAATGGTATCTCTGTAGAATGCACTCTCTACAGAGGCATGATTGGATCTCTGTTATACTTAACAGCGAGCAGACCTGACACCATGCATGCCACATGTCTTTGTGCACGTTATCAAGCTAATCCTAAGAAATCACATTATGATGATGTGAAGAGAATCTTTAGATACCTAAAGGGGACCAAAAATCTCGGTCTCTGGTATCCACAGAACTCTGGTTTCAGTCTTACAGCTTATACAGATTCAGACTATGGAGGATGCATGCTCGACAGAAAGAGTACCTCTGGGAGTTGTCAATTCCTAGGTGGTAAACTAGTCAGTTGGACCTCCATGAAGCAGAATTGTGTCTCAACATCCACTGCAGAAGCTGAATACGTTGCTGCTGCTAGCTGTTGTTCTCAGGTTCTATGGATGAAAACTCAGCTAAAAGACTACGGCCACATCCTATTCAAAATACCCATCTTCTGTGATTCCAAAAGTGCCATTGCTATCTCTGCCAATCCTGTGCAACACTCAAAAACCAAGTATATCGATATAAGGTACCATTTCTTGAAACATCATGTTGAATACGGTACAATTGAAATGAATTTCGTACCAACAGAATATCAACTCGCTGACTTATTCACCAAAGCACTAGACGAGAAAAGATTCAACTTCTTGGTGGGTAAGTTAGGAATGATAAACATGGTGTGACAATCCTCTGTGAGTATAGCTTTATATTCTGTAAATATGTACAAATTTCCTTTATTTTTGCTTTAAATTAATTTATTTCTGTATGTAAGTTCTCAATCTTAAATAGTTCTTAAAATCACAGAGCTTCTGTAAGTCAACTCAGAACCTCTGACGACCCCTACAGAACCTCTGGAAAACATGACCTATGTTCTATGCAAAACTTATCATTCTTTGATCCAAGCATAGGTCAAGGGGGAGCAAAAGGAAATTACTTGATCTACAGAGGTGATTAGATCAAGGGGGAGCAAAAGGGGACCCTGAAATGATCTAAAGAGATAAAACTTTCAAGGGAAAGCCAAAGAAGAATGTTGATGACTCCATATCGACAGAAGTCAGACATCACTGCCGAGAAAAGAAGAACCAAAAGGTATGTCTCTCGCACAAAAGGTATTATAAAACTGTTTTCTAGGACAAGAATTGTCAAATATGTCCTAAATATACTGTGAATAACATTTCAAAAATCAAAAGCTCAAAAAGTTACACAAAATTCGAATTAGGAGAAATTTAAGGTCATAGAGATTCTGCTGAGCTCAACAGAGGTTCTGCAAGAAATATGTTCTGTAATCGCAAATTAACCCTCTGTCGATCTTTTGGAATGTTATCTCGGAAACCGAAAACACAAACCATGACCTTCTCGAACAAACCGTTCTTACATAACAGTTTTCTCGGACACAAACTTTCAAATATGTCCGAAAAACATCTCTTAAACCAAAACAAAAATTGGATGATCAGAAAATTTAATAAAATTTTTGTTATGAGATTTTTTCCCTCATAGAGCTTCTGCTGGCCCTCACAGAACTTCTGCAAGTTCCAACAGAGCCACAAAACCTCTGCGACCAAATTTCTTGACTAAAAATCCAATTTGATCCTCTCCAATATCTTTACAAACGTTTTGGTTAAAGAAGAACCCCACAGAAGTCATGATAACAATGAGATATATGAAAAAGGGATAAACATCAAAGATTTTCAAGATCACAGAGCCTCTGTAAACTACAGAAGCTCTGTCAATCTGTTACTTGGGCATCTCTGTAGTAATAACGGTTACTTTTACTGAGAGTGAATTACATACGGCTAAGAATAACCCCACGCGCCTAGCATTAATGGGGGGCGCACGACGTCCTGTCATCCTCTGACATGGCCTACGTGTCCTATTTTCATTGGGCGTTCATGAAACGTTTTCTGTGGAAAGTTGAACCCGCCGTTCTAACTTGAGTACGGATTCCAAATTTTAATCCATTGCCATATATTTTACTCTTTCGAATTCTATAGTTTTACCCTCATATAAAAACCAAGCTTACCCTCTCATAAACCTTTTACAAACTCTCATTCTTCTCCGGCGACAACCTGCAAAAACCTGCAAGTTTCTTATTCTCAGTACCAAATGGCTTCATCTTCTCAAGCTATCTCCCCTGCACAATCTCCGGCGACCTCACCAGAAGATTCACCGGCTCATTCTGAACATTCAGAAAACCCCAACCCTGCCCAAAACATTGAACTAGAAGATTCCGGCGACTCAGCAGACTTTTCTCCGACAACACATCTGCAAAACTTCATAGCAAAGGATCACTTCGAAAAGGTACTACCAATCAAATCCAACAACTGCTATTTGGTCCCCTCACCCACTACTTTCGGCGAAGCCCATGCCATTCTTCTGAACATAATGGAAAATCACATCCTTTTCCCTCTACTCTCAAGAACCCCAAACAAAATACCAATCAGATATCTGAACCAGTTTTGGCAAAGCTGCCGATTTGATAAAGACGATTCTATTATCAAAGGGTACATTTCAAGAGCCGACAAATCTGAACATCTTGAAATCAAGTTCAACAGAACAATGTTCTCACTTGAGTTCAACCTACCCACAAGGGGTCTTCTTGGTTTGAAGAAATATGCAGAGCAACCAACAGACGACGAGCTCTGTCGCTTCGTAGAAATGCTTGGGTACAACACACAACTACGGAAGAGAAATGACTTCCGCAGAGGAAGATTACCACCTCTGTGGAACACTTTGTTCTCTATTCTTAACAGATGCCTGACAGGGAAGATAGGCAGTATTGACCAGAGCTCACATCAGATATTAACCATCATGTATGGGGTTTACTATGATCTACCATTGGATTACGCGACCATAATGATGCAAGAGATCATCAACACCATCGACAGAAAGAACAACACCAGAAGGGTCAAAGAAAATGATCCTAAGTTTCTACCACCTCTGCAATTCCAACGAATACTGGGAGTCTTGTTTGAACCTCTGTTGCTGATACAGAAATGGCCAATGGAAGGGCCACTTCCCAAACAGTTCCCAATGAGCAAAAATACCCCCACTGATCATGTAGATGGTTACTCACACTACAGACCTCTGTCAAAGAAACTTCTGCGGTATTCCTCGAATAAAACCCTTAAGAAAGAGTATATACGCGATCATAGAACTCCTAAACCGAGTCCTATGACACCCCCGCGTTTAGGTGTCCCCCTAGGAACAATGATTGCAGAACCTCTTTCCACTCAAGAGGAAAAAGATAACAAATTAGCAAAACACATGGCTATTCAACTTAGCTTCATAGCCAAACGTGCAGAGCTCATGGGAAAGAAGTCCTCTTCAAAAACCTCTGCATCTACTCCAAAAGCAAAGAAGAGAAAAACTACAGAAGGCACCTCTACAAGTGCTGCAAAAGATCAACCTTCACCTCCTCATGCCACAGAAATTGGCTCCCCTGTTCCTCCATCTTCCCCAAAACAGAGGAAGAAAAGAAAATCGAAAATCACAGAGGAAGGGGCACCAAAACCCAAGAGGAGGAAAACCAAAAAGAAGCATGGTAAATCACTTGAAAAGTTGGTTACCATTGCAGAAGAAGAAGAAATCGCAGAAGAAAGAACTGCAGAAGAAGATGCAGAAGAAAGAACTGCAGAAGAAGATGCAGAAGAATGGATGGCAACAAAAGAATATCAATCACCGTATCAATCTCCAGATAGATTTGCTCACCAAGGAGACCTGAACGACTTCCTACAGAACCCTGACATTGCCAACACCCTAAATACAGCAGGGTGGACGGCACAACCTCTCGACCACCACTCCCCAGAAGAACAATATTTCTCCATTTCTGGCATTAACACACATCTGCAAGAAGATGACACAACACCCAAATATCAACCAGCTAACACACCTATTATCCTGCAGAACCCCTTCATTCAACAAGGATTGGACGTCCACAGAAAGAGTCCAAGCACAGCTACAGAAGAAGAAATAGAGGAAATAGACATGTCAGAAGAAGCTATCAAAGAACGGAATCAAAAGAACGCAACTGAGTGGAATAGAGAAAAGGTTAAGGAAATCATAGAGAAAATGGGAGAAAAAGAAAAGGGAAAAGAAAAAGATGCCGAAGTTGAAGAAGGCACAAATCCCTCACCCCCTCCCAGTGCAACCCACATATCTAACTCCGCAGGTCTAGCTGCAGAAGGAGTTATTGAAATAGAGCAGCACAGCTCGATCCAAACCCAACCCAACCAGCCAGAAGTCACTCTTTCGACTTCTGCGCCCACAGAAACCGGGGAATCCATTCCTAGGGAGTCTCCTCAGAGAGACTCACCTATAGTTCGTGATCTATCGCCCCAGATCACAACAGAACACCCTACAGAGGAATTCGTTTCCTCTGCCACACACACACAACTAGGGCCAACACTTCTTTTAGAGAGAAGTAGTGAGCACAACGACGAAGAGACTCTAGACAATTCTCCGAGTCAACAGAAGGATAATCTAGTACCCACCTCTGAAGTGGATCTAGACAACGTCATTCACAGAACTTCTGTAGAGTCTGAAGCACTAGATGCTTCTGCTCAAGGATCAGATGGAAATCCTTCCACCCCCATCGTACAAACAAGGGTGAACGAAGGTATCCCAGGAACAGGGACTCACTCTGGAGACGAATGTGTTCCTCCAGAGGTTACACAAGGAACACAAGTATCAAGGGATGAGTTCCAAACCCTTGTCACCTCTGTGAACCAAACAATGAAAGAGTTGCAAAGCTCTTTCAAATCTTTTGCAGAGACAACATCGACGACTATCCTGAAACTAAACACCAAAATGGACAATCTGTCCACAGAGGTGAAATCTGCCATCTCAGCGATGAAGTCTTTTGCCGAAACTACTGCCAATGCAACAGCCACTTCTGCCGCTCAAGAATTCGGAACAACTGCAACTTCTGCGTTCAAGGACTCTGTCAAAAACTTCCTTGAACAAATGAATACGCAATTCAACAGAGCAGAGGGCATTACTCCTGCAGATCTATAGAATGCCCTAAAACAAGTACAAGCAGAGGCAATGCGCAACACGACAATGATGCAGCCAAAAGACTACATGACCAGAGCACAGCTAACAGAGCTAGGACAGAACATCATAAACCAGGTCACAGAATTCATTGTCTCCTTCACAACAGAAAATGCCAACTTTGTCAAGGATTTCAGAAGAAGTGTTGGCAGAATGCGTTTTAAAACAGAGGCAGAGCTTGCGACTCTACTTGGCCTCTGTGATGACGTATGTGAAAAGTTGATAGCAGCAGGAGCAGAATTACCGAAGAAAACCAAAGCTTCTTGCAGAGCATAGGGTAGTTCTGATAAGAGTCAGGATGATTCTGATGATGACCATCCTGGTCCATCAGATAATCCTGAGGGGGAGAATACAATGGAGAAAGCTACGAGCAGAGGAATACAAACTCCACCAATACCGAGAAGAAAGTCAATTGCCACCAAACCAAAAAGAGCAACGACCTCTGCTTCTGATATTCTGAAAAAGATGCACAATACAATGACTGATCGAATGTCACAGAGAGAAGAAAAAAGGCACAGGTTCACACTAGCTTTCAAAATGGCAAGAATATTCGACATACCTCAATCCACAGAAACTGAGCTTACAGAAGAAGTCACCAAAGAACCTCCTACAGAGGTTACAGAGCAAAGAAAGCCAACAGAACCAACGCCACAAAAGTCCTCTCAAAAACAAGTGTCAAAACCTACAGAGGCAACCCCCATCAAGCCAATAGAAGCACCAACCTCCAAACCTACAGAAGAAACAGGTTCTGCACCTCCAAAAGCCAAAGATAAGGGCAAAGCAATACTGACAGAAGAGCCAAAGAAAAAGAAATCATTGCCCAGGCCTACAGAGAAATTGATGAAGAGAGCCTTTGATGCCTTCCAAACTCCAAAGCCTGAAGAAGAGGACTAGGCATATGGATTGAAGCCCCTATCAGACATTCTTCTAACTGGTAGAACTGCAGAAGTTGTTCAAAAGATGGAGAGTCTCAGAAGACAAATACCACAACCTAGTCCAACACATGAAGAGATGGAAGAAGTGGTATACAAATACCTCTATAAACAATCCTTTCAGACCAATCATCCTACAAATCATGTGACAGATCCAAGGATCAGAGAAGAATTTGAGAACATCTTCACAAGGACAAAGCCAAGAACCAAAGCAGATGTCTTCTCAATCCACAAGATCAAAAAGGTAATCTTCTGCAGGTTCTCCTTTACAAGAACCTATCCAAGGGTCAGGTACAATCTTTACAAAGTCGGAAGAGAGAACAATTCAGAAACCACCTTCGCTGATGCTGACCTAAGAAATATCAATCCTTATGATCTACCTAACCTTCTGCAATGGACAAAAGACAACTACAACACAGAGCCAAACACCAGAGCCTATCAAGTGTTGAGAAAAGCGATGAGGGAAAAGCTTCTGCTCTACAGCATGATAGATTTCCAGCTGGGAAAGGATCTTGGTCTCAAACATCTGGATTTACGACCACCAGAGGATCGCTGCCCACCGGACGCCGTACCTAACTCAATCATCACAGAACCACGGTTTGGGTTAGTATTTCAAAACCCACAAGGCGAAGTTAAACTGTTTGTGTGCATGGACTGTCAGAAGTACGCAACTAGTACTCTGAACAAGTTCAGAACAAGCCTTGTAAAATACAGAGGTACAGAGAAAATGGATAGAGATGCTGCAGATACTTTCATCAGAGAAATTGATGCCACAATCCGCCTAAGAGAACTCTGCATCAGTTTCTACAAAGAGATCAGAAGAGTCGGAAGAGACAACAGAAGCTACAACGATTTCAAAGATGCCAAAATCTGATTATCAGACCTCCAATCTCTGCAAACCAAGTCAAAGTTTATCTTTCATTGTACTCAAATGTAAAATGCCTCTGGCATATTTCTAAATGAAAGAACTTTCGAGGTATTGTTTAACCTCTGTCTTATCTAACTTAGCCTAACTAAACTCAAGTTCAATTATTTATTTTTCACTACTTAGGGGGAGATTGTTAGCTTCAATCTTCCTAATCAAAGAAGTATTTAGATGTAGTGAAAAATAGGCTAAGTGAAGAAAGCCTCTTACAGAGGCTCTGTCGGACTTACCGAGAGATCAAGATCAAGAATCTACAGAAGCTAAAGAGGCGCGCTACAGAAGCTCTGTCATACGCGCAAAGAAGATCAATAACTCGAAATCCGGGGAAGACTGCTCCACAGAGGACCAGACCGCAGAACCTCTGTAACTCATTACAGAGCCTCTGTGGTCCTCACAATCAGACTTGAAGATATTTACAATATCTTGCTACTGTTACAGGACCTGCTCTTCAACTTGCATGGTAGCATGCCCTGTCCAACGTCGACGTGTCAAACTCTGATTGGATTCAATAGGGCTTAGTACATAATAGACGTCTGCTGCATTAAATGCAATACAACACGTCTGACTGTTCATGCCACACTTGTAACTGTTCACGACATCTGTTCAACTATTCATCAGTACCTTCTGAATAGTAGCATATGCTTTATGGTCCCCTTTAGAGTAGTATATAAGGAAGACTCATGTTGAGTTCTTCCTTATCACATATAAATAAAACATCACAAGAACACAAAAGCTTATTCACCTTAAAAGTCATATCTGTTTTGAAGCTTTTCTTACTCACAGTTCTTAAACCTGTTCTTATTTTATATATTCAGTAAACTTTAAGATATAATATTCTGTTCACTGTTTATTTATATTTTGGTCTAAATCTATCAAACTTATCTGTTAGTTCTTCAAATACGCTTCCGCATCAAACAGTAACTTGAACTAATAGATCTGATAATCTTGTTTAAAGCAAAACGGGAACCAACAGCTTCGCATACTGAGAAGTGTGTTGTTCTTGGATATGCTAATTCTCAAAAGGGTTATCGTTTTTATAGTTTAGATACTAAACAGATTATCATTTCAAGAGATGTGAAGTTCTATGAAACAATCTTTCCTTTCAAAATGAAAACCAACAATCAACATCTCAACTCTAGTGACATCAATTCTTTAAATTTCTTTGACAGTGTTATTCAAACTAATGATTTTTCTGTTGGAATACCCGATGATGAGTCAAGGGATAACTTACAAAATGAAAATCGTGGCCCCTCGAGTATTCTAAATCAAATTGAAAACAACAGTGACCGTGGTCATTCTGGTAGCCTAAGTCATACTACTAGTTCAGGTAAGGCTAGTAGCACTAGTGGAATTAATTCCACAGATATGTCTGCCGGATCTACTGATCCTGGTAGTCATACTATGGTTGCCAATGACCATTGTGATGCTGAAACTGAAGTTCATTTGAGTTTCCCTCCTGAGGGTGATTTTATTGAACCTTCTACTAGAAAATCTAATCGTGTATCACATATGCCTAGGAAACTTTCTGATTATGTGGTAGAAGGTAGGGTCAAGTATGGAATAGAAAGGGTAGTGAATTACTGTTCTCTTAGTCCAAATAATTTTTGTTTTGTGACTACTCTAAACAAATCTATAGAACCCAATAACTTTTTTGATACATGTAAAGATCAAAATTGGAGTTCTGCAATGAATGAATAAATGGAAGCTTTGAATCGAAATAACACCTGGATTATTACTACACTTCCAACTGGTCGAAAATCAATTGGCTGTAGGTGGATATATAAAATTAAATACAAATCCACTGGTGAGATTGAACGATACAAAGCTAGATTAGTTGCTAAAGGATATTCACAGCGTGAAGGTTTAGACTATGATGAGACCTTCTCTCCTGTAGTTAAAATGGTCACGGTAAGATGTGTTATTGATTTAGCTATTCAAAATAACTGGTCTTTATGTCAGTTAGATGTAAACAATGCCTTCTTATACGATGATTTAGCCGAAGATGTTTACATGAGTCTTCCCCCAGGGTATTTTTCGACTAATGACAAGAGTGTTTGTAAACTGGTTAAATCTTTGTATGGTTTAAAACAGGCCCCACGTCAATGGTATGAAAAATTATCCTCTTGTTTACTTAATCATGGTTTTGTACAAAGTACAAGTGACTATTCATTGTTTACTAAGGTTAATGGTTATATTTACTTAGTTTTACTTGTCTATGTGGATGATATTGTTGTTACTGGAAATTCTAGTGATGAAATTAATAAAGTAAAGTATCATTTACAGTCAAGTTTTAAAATTAAGGATCTTGGAGAGTTAAAATTTTTCTTGGGTATTGAAATTCTGAGGACTGACAATGGTGTATGTATGTCACAGCGTAGGTACTGTCTTGAACTTCTTAGTGATTTTGGGTATTTGGGGAGTAAACCTATGAGTACTCCTATGGATAAGAATCTTACTGTAACAGATTCAGCTGGATCTAATGTAACAGATCCACCCCTAGTTAACTTCACTGAATATCAGAAACTAATAGGTAGATTAATTTACTTGTTAGCAACACGTCCTGATATTGCTTATGCTATTCACATTTTAAGTCAATTTATGCATTCACCAAGACAATCTCATCTCAAATTAGCCCTTCAGGTTTTAATATATTTAAAAGGCTCTCCAGGAAAAGGTGTTAACTTTACATCTTTTACGGTTTTTAAACTGAGTGCTTACGTGGACGCTGATTGGGGTAAGTGTCTTTCGACTAGGTGCTCAATTACTGGTTATTGCGTGTATTTGGGAAATTGTATGGTTTCTTGGAGGAGTAAGAAACAGTCTATTGTTTCACGCTCCTCTGCGGAATCGGAATATAGGGCAATGGCCTCTGCCCTATGTGAGATTATATGGGTTCTTAACATTTTAGCAGAATTAAAATTGGAAAATTTACTTCCTGTTGAGTTTCATTGTGATAACAATTCTACTATACAGATTGCTAACAACCCTGTTTTCCATGAAAAGACAAAACATATTGAAATAGATATACATCAAGTTAGAAACAAAGTATCTTCTGGATTGCTAAAGACTGTTAAAGTACCTTCTTTAGAAAACCCAGCTGATATATTTACAAAACCACTTGGTGTACATCAACGCAATTGTTTGTGTTCAAAGTTAAATATGTTAGATCTTTTTAGATGTCAAGATTGAGGGAGGGTGTTGAAAGAATAAACAAGTTAAACCAATCTTGACATGTGTAACATTAACTAATTATATTTTTACATTTTCTAATCGTACGAGGACTGATTATGTACAATAATGAAACTTGTGGATATCGCTGCAAGGAGTGAGGCGCATAAGGGTAGCAGTACAAATCAATAACAATTGAGGACCAATCTACAATTTCGTGTTGTTATAAAAAGGAATGAGATGACTAGGGTTTTCCATAATTCATATTTCAGTTTTAGGGTTTTCTTCTAGAATTCTCTTTTCTCTCTCTTTTCTCCAGCAGGTTTAGATATTCAGTATAATCTTCAAATCTCTTGAAGATTGTGTGTTTGAGTGATTGTGTAGTGAGTTTTACTATGTAATTTGTACGAGCGTGTGAGTTATGTAGTGAGGTTTTTTTTTTGTAATTTGTTTCTTAATTTTCAGAGTTAATGATATGTTTAGTTTTACATTTCGAACACACTATGTTCCTATCTGCTCCACATAAAAGTCCTGTCAAACGTAGGACAATGATCCATGTCCATGTGTTCCAAACGCACCCTAAAGTACTAAAGGCATATATTGATTCATCGCTTCGCACAACATCGATTCATCATGCACCACCGAGTGTTTAAATTTTCTTTTGCAAAGTATATTATTAATTAGCATTTTATCAATGTTTTTCCTGTATATATATATATATATATATATATATATTCACTCCTGCTCTCCTATAGTATTTGCCAATAACCATATACTAGCTATTAGCTAACACTCTTAAAAATTACGAACTTTCTTATATTATTCTTTAAGTTACTTCTACTGTTATCTAGTATTAGACGGTTAGTGGACCTTTACTGCAAGAAGCTCTGTAAGTCTTCTTTCTCTTTTATCTCTTCCGCTGTGCCTTTTCTCTATTGATTTGGCAAGGAGCGCTTTGTAAGTCCTCTTCTTTCAACTCTTGTATTCTCTTTGTGTTTTCTCTTGTGTGCAATTTGCTCGTGTTCCTTATTTTTTTTATTGTTGTGTGCCCGTTATTTTTGGTATCCGAATAGTGGTTTGACCTAGCACTATCGAGTATTTTAGGAATCCTGTCGTGATCTATTCAGAGTTTACCTTGTGTGCTCTTTCTTCCTTCTGTTGATCATGGCTGGCCCTGCTGATGATCCTGAGTGTTCAGGTACAAAGGAGTCCAAAGTTGCAAAGTTAGACTTTGTGGATCCTTTGTACCTTCACCATAGTGACACCAGTGGAGCTCTACTATTGAACTTCAAACTAAGTGGCACTGATAACTATAGAGTACGGGCGTGTGCTATGACATTATCTTTGTAAACAAAAAATAAGTTAGGGTTTATTGATGGGTCCTGTCCTCGTCCCAAAGATGACCCTGTCCTTGGGAAACAATGGGACAAATGTAACTCTGTTGTTTTCTCCTGGATATTGGGGTCCATGACTGAGGATCTCTTTTTAGGACAAGTATTCTCGAAAGAGGTTTCCAAAGTCTGGGAAGAATTAAATGAAACTTATGATAAAGTTGACGGATCTGTCACTTTTAACCTTCATCAACAAATAAACTCCCAAACTCAAAATGGCACCACTATCTCTGAATATTACCACAAACTTAACTCCTTGTGGAAACAATTTGATGCTCTTGTGAAACTTCCGTCATGTACCTGTAATGCCTCTAAGGACTTTCATGAACACAGTCAGCTTATTAAATTGATTCAATTTTTTAGGGGTCTTGATGATATCTATCAACCCATCAGAAGCAATATTCTCACCCGTGACCCCTCCCGTCTGTCAAAACCGCTTTCTCTCTTGTTTCCAGAGAAGAGTCCCATCGGGGAAGTCACACCTCTGTCTCTCGCACTAAGTCTCAACACTCGGCTTTTCTTAGCAAAGACACTGATAACAAAAGGAAATCTGTTAAGATATCCAACCTTATGCGCAAACATTATGGTATTGCTGGACACACCATAGAAAGATGCTATAAACTTGTAGGCTTTCCAAAAGACTTTCAATTTAGGACCAAACCACAAAATCAAAATTTCAAACCTGTTGCTAGCAATGCTTGTGCGTCTGAGCCTCATTCCCTTGAACAGTCCACCACTACTTCATCCTTTCCATTCTCTGAGGAACACGTTGAAAAAATTCTTAGTCTTATTGGTCAGAAACACATCCAGGATGGGGCATCTGCCAATATGGCAGGTATCACATCGTTACCTCGACCTCGACCTGGTTGGATTATTGATTCAGGTGCTAACCAACACATGACTTCAAATATTTCACATCTTGAAAATATAGTGGATATTTCTGATTTAAACCTTACCGTAAATCAGCCCAATGGGGGTGAAGCCAAAATAAACAAAATTGGAAATCTTAAACTTTCTAATAATGTAACTCTTTATGATGTGTTGGTAATACCTGACTTTCATGTCAACCTTCTTTCTGTTCACAAATTAGCTATGGATAGCAAACGTTTTATAGGTTTTGATTAATTTCGTTGCTATGTGCTTAACCTTCAGGATTCTCTTCGAAAGACTGTGGTGGGGACTGGTAGTGAGGCAGGTGGGTTGTACTTTTTTGATCAAAATTTTAACATGTCTTCTTCTAGTAGTAACATGGATGTGTCCTTTTATGTGTCCACTCACTTATGACACAGTCGTCTTGGTCACCCAGCTGATCCCGTTTTAAAAGTGTTAAAGAATCAACTTAATCTTGGAAATGACATAGGTGTTCCGTGTGAAATTTGCCATAAGGCAAAGCAAACTAGGGATAAATTCAACTTAAGTGATCGTAAATCGAAATGCTTAGGTGAGCTTGTCCATTTAGATGTTTGGGGACCCTATCATGTTCAAAGTAGGGAAGGATACAAATACTTTCTTACTATTGTTGATGATTTTACGCGTGCAATGTGAGTCTATTTGTTAAAAGGAAAACATGAAGTTGGTGATTATATAGTTGAGTTTTGTAATCTTCTTGCCACCTAGTTTGATAAAACTGTAAAAATCTTTAGAAGTGACAATGGAACTGAATTTACTAACTTTAAAATTAACTCTTTTTTCAAATCAAAAGGTATAATTCATCAAACATCATGTATCTATACCCCGCAACAAAATGGTGTTGTGGAGCGTAAACATCGTCATTTACTTAACGTAGCAAGAGCTCTTATGTTTTAGGGGGGTTTACCTCTTAACATGTGGAGTGAATGTATTCTTACAGCTACGTATTTGATAAATAGGACCCCTGCATCCGTTTTGAATGGTAAGTGTCCCTATGAGCTTATCCATGGTTTCCATCCTGTCCTTACTCATCTTAGAAACTTTGGATGTTTGTGTTTTGCTGTTATACCAAATGTCATTGACAATTTTTCTTCAAGATCTAAGAAATGTGTAATGTTGGGTTATGCAAATTCTCAAAAGGGATACAGATTGTATACTCTGGATTCCAAGAAAATTCTTATTTCTCGTGACGTTAAGTTCTATGAAAATATTTTTCCTTTTAAGATGAGTTCGGACAAGGCTTGTATACCAAACACTGGAACTTTAAATACCTTGAATTTCTTTGATTCTTTTCTTGAAACTACTAATGACTTCATTAATTCACCTCCCAATGATGAACATGGGGACCCCACTCTAAATGAAACTCTTAGTGACCATAGTCAACTAGGTAACCCGAGTAGAGCTGACAGCAGGCTGCCCTCAAGCAGGTCAATTGACTGCCCTAATCAAGGCTCATCCGTTCCCCCTGGAGATGACCTTGAACCTAATACGAGTTGGCAGCCTCTGAGTAGCACTGATGTGGCTGCCAGTGGGCAATGTGATGTTATTTGTAAACCTAGTGATGATCAAAATTTAGGGTCCAATTCTGAGGGACATCAATCTCATCCTTCTTCTTCTCACTCTTCTAGAAAATCTGCCAGGGTGTCAAATTTTCCAAGAAAATTTGATGACTTTGTTGTTGAGGGGAAGGTAAAATATGGGATTGAAAAGGTTGTGAATTATTCTTGTCTTAATAATGACAATTTTTGTTTTGTTTCTAGCCTTAATAAATATGTTGAACCCAAAACTTTTAAAGAGGCTTGTAATGATAATAACCGGATAATTGCCATGAATGAGGAAATGGAAGCTCTTCATAGAAATGGAACATGGGTTGTCGCTAATTTACGACCTAATAGAAAAGCAATAGGGTGTAAATGGATATATAAAATCAAATACAAGTCTACGGGGAAATAGAAAGGTATAAGGCTATACTTGTGGCAAAGGGTTATAGTCAAAGGGAGGGAATTGACTATGATGAAACTTTTTCGCCTGTTGTCAAAATGGTAACTGTTTGATGTATTGTTGCCTTAGCTGTTCATTTTTGTGGAATTTGTGTCAGTTAGATGTTAATAATGCATTTCTATATGGTGACTTATCTGACGATGTTTACATGACTTTACCGGAAGGGTATTATAATTCTAATGATGGTAGAGTTTGTAAGCTTGTTAAATCTCTTTATGGGTTAAAACAAGCTCCTCGCCAATGGTATGCAAAATTGTCTAATTGTCTTATTGATTATGGTTTTGTTCAAAGTAATAGTGATTACTCCCTATTCACTAAATCTTCTGGATCTTTGTTTCTTGCTTTATTAGTGTATGTTGATGATATTGTTCTTACTAGAAACAATTTAGATGAAATAAATAAAGTCAAAGAGCAATTGAAAAGTACTTTTCTCATTAAAGACTTAGGAAAGCTACAGTTTTTTTTGGGAATTGAAATTTTAGATTGTTTTAATGGTGTTTGTATGTCGCAAAGGAAGTATTGTTTAGAGTTACTTAATGACTTTGGTTATCTTAGATGTAAGCCTTGTAGCACACCCATGGATATGAATATGTTACTTACGGATTCTAGTAGTCCTAAAGATCCTCCTTTGTCTGACTTTACGGGTTATCAACGATTAATTGGTAGATTAATTTATCTTTTAGCTACCCGTCCTGACATTGCCTTTGCAGTTCATTGCCTTAGCCAATTTATGCATGCTCCTAGACAGTCACATTTAAAACTTTCACTTAGAGTTCTTAGATACTTAAAACATTCTCCGGGAAGAGGTGTTAGCTTCACCAAGTCAGAAAATTTCTGTTTGAATGGCTTTGTTGATGTTGACTGGGGTAAGTGTCTTTCTACTCGACGCTCTGTTACGGGTTTTTGTCTGTTTCTTGGAAATTGTATGATTTTGTGGAGAATCAAGAAACAAAATATTGTTTCTTATTCCTCTGCTGAATCTGAGTATCGTGTAATGGCTGCAACTGGTCGTGAAATTGTGTGGGTACTGAAAATTTTGGAAGATTTACATATAAAAGATTTACTTCCAGTAAACTTGTTTTGCGATAATAAAACAACAATTCAAATAGCTAATAATCCTGTTTTCACGAACGTACTAAACATATCGAAGTTGATGTTCATCAAATTCGACAGCTGATTAGTGTGGGTGTGATAAAAGTTTCCAAAATTGTATCTTCTGAAAATACTGCTGATATCTTTACAAAATCGCTTGGAATAAATCAACACAACTTTTTATGTTCAAAGTTGAGAATGATTGATTTATTCAAAGATCAAGATTGAGGTGGATGTTGGAAATATATTAAATGTAACCAATCTTGACTTTGGGATTTATTTGGTATTGTTTCAGATCTTGTTGGGGCTTAAAAGGATTGTTCTGAAGTACATGGACTGATTGTTGACGTTGCTGAAAGTGATGGACGGCGCCTCATTGTTGATGAAACATGAAGGGTAGCGGAGCTCATTCCAGGAACTTCAGGGACTGAAAGTGTAACTTTGCTGAAATATTTAAAGAATGGTTCTCTCAAAATGAGAGACACGAGATTCATTTTCTGCTTTTCTTCTCTAAGAAGCTACATACTTTTCTCTACTTTTAGGTTCAGGGTTTTACATATTTTAGCTAGTTTTCTTTCATAAATTGTAAACTAGTTTAGAGTTTGTAATTGTGTTTGATTTGTAATAAAGAGAAATATGTTGAGTATAGTTTTATGAAATTCCATCGATAACATGCATAAAGAATCATTTTTCTCTCACAAGTAATTATTTTTTGAGATATCTTTAAATTTAAAGATTTTCATCATCTTTCTTACACTTTCTCTATTTTAGAGAAGATTTTAAAGAATTTATTAGAACAAAAAATCACTAAAATCTCCATTTTAAAAAAGTTGTTGTACATGCTCTAACAAGTAGCCAAGTAGGTGCATGGATACTCCCTCAAAATCAGGACTCTGCTGGCAAGGAGGAATGAAAGCTTCAAATCGAGTTCTGATCAGGGTCGTCTAAGTCAGAGCAACCCCGCCGAAATCCCACCCATTTAATATCTTTAGTACCGATGTCAAACCCCTACCTTTTCCACTAGAATATCTTTCCTGCAAAGGAAGCTTTAAAAAATAGTCAAGATGGAGTAGGGCTAGTCAAATAGAGGGCTTACCCTCTCATTCACTTACTATAGGCCGAGGAGCACATAATCATAAAGAAAAGAGCTAAGAGAGCAATCATTGTCATTGTGGATTTAGGGGTTCTAACATCTAAGAGCCGTATCGGGGACCGGAACAAGGACACGAAGATTCTCCGTGATATTCCAGATATGTTTGAATTTAAATAAAAAAAAGTAATGAAATAAGACCTCGTCATGTTCAGAAATAAGAGTGGACAAAAAGGGGAAATTCTTCACATAGGTGTTGCTGCGTGTTGAGATCCTTGGCCAATGTATGTGATAGCTGGAGGTGGAAGCATGAGTTCAGAGTTAGCATCGAAGGTATGAGCGATAGCAGGGAGCCGGATGAGGGGAGACCCTCACTCATTTCTATTCAGCTGTTTTATTAAGTTTAATTTTGATTTTTTTTTCTAAGCACACAATACAACTACACAATTGAAAAGTTTCCCCGAGGGCTATTGGCACCCTAAGGGTGCGTTTTGTACACAAACATGATAGAACAGGACAAGACGGGACAAGACAGAACATGATAGGACATAACAGTTGTTCAGCATTTGGTAGACAGAACTGGACATAACAGAACATATAACATTAGATAAAATACAATAAATAAAACTTAAAAGAATAAATAAAATATAAAATAGAACGTGTATTTGATGTTTTAGAAGAGAATTAGATTTTATTTTGAGGTTATATTGGTAAAACATAAGTCTGTTCCATTTTGTTCCAACTTGTTCCATGGGGTGGGGGTGGTACAGGTCTGTTCCACTCTGTTCATGTCTGCTCCACATAAAAGTCTTGTCAAACGTAGAACAGTGATCCATATCCATGTATACCAAACGCACCCTAAAGTACTAAAGGCATTGATTCATCGCTTCGCACAACATCGATTCATCATGCATCACTGAGTGTTTAGATTTTATGTTGCAAAGTATATTATTAATTAGCATTTTATCAATGTTTTTCATATATATATATATAGAGAGAGAGGAAAGTTCAAATGAAAACTCAAATTCAATTGTAAACATGAGGACAAATCTCGTCCATTGATCGCAGCCATATTTAAGCCATTCCTAAAATTCAGCTTTAGGGGTATTTTCGTCAAATTAGAATGAGTGCATCCTTTATTGACTTTTTATTTTCTTTTTTAATTAAAAAACTTTTACCCCCTTAAATTTTAAAATAAATTATCTCAAAAATTACTAACATTTTAATCAAACAAATTACATCAAAAAAACGAGAATTTCGTGCTCTTCGATATGACATCCATCATGATATAGTTTTTTTCTCGTTTTAACCGTTTTACGTGAAATCGTGTATATGTGTTATATTCAGAGTGAATAAATGTACATTTATTCAGTTTTGAATATTTACCTTTATTCAGTCTGAATATATAGAGTTATTCAGACTGAATAAAGGTACAAAATTTAAACATTTATTCGTTTTGAATATCTACCTTTATTCCGTCTGAATATAACACATATTCAGACTGAATATAACACATATTCAGTCTGGATATAACACATATTCAGTCTGAATATAACACATATTCAGACTAAATATAACACATATTCAGACTGAATATAACACATATTCAGACTGATGTATTTATATGTGTTCTTCAGTTTTTCGTTTTTTGAGGTTTTTCTTTGAACCTCCCTCTCTCTCTCTCTCTCTCTCTCTCTATATATATATATATATATATATATATATATTGTGCGTTTCAATTGTAAACCAAACAATTCTAACAAACTATACAAACCACTATATATATATATAAAAGATTATGAACTTAGGAATAAATTAAAACTCAAACGGGAATCATTTTAGCATGCCCCTCTGCAAGTGATCTATTATGATCATTCAAGTAACCAAGATCTCGTATTTGATTTCGTTTATTATGTTCCATTAAATGTTAACTGTGCAAGTATGATGTTTGTCAATGGGGTACACCTTTTAATGGAGGAGAATACTGGATGATGAGCAGCAGAATATATATGGATCAGAAGCCTCGATGATGGGTAGTTTAGGAGGACCTTTTGAATAATTACACCATTTTTGTTTATTCAAACCTCATTTTCATGCTTACCTTTCTTTGATATAAATACATCAGTTTGAATATGTGTTATATTCAGACTGAATATGTGTTATATTCAGTCTGAATATGTGTTATATTCAGTCTGAATATGTGTTATATTCAGTCTGAATATGTGTTATATTCAGTCTTAATATAACATATATACACGATTTCACTTAAAAACGGTTAAATCGAAAAAAAAACTATATCATGATGGATGTCATATCGAAGAGCACGAAATTCTCGTTTTTTTGATGTAATTTGTTTGATTAAAATGTTAGTAGTTTTTGAGATAATTTATTTTAAAATTTAAGGGGGTAAAAGTTTTTTAATTAAAAAAGAAAATAAAAAGTCAACAAAAGAGGGCTGATTCCAATTTTACCCCTGCGCGCTAAAAATTCACTAAGCCATTGACATAGTTTTCAAGTTATTTACAAAATTGCCACCGTGTTTTTTATTCATTGATCTGATCTCCGAAATTTTTAATCAAGGGTTGTGGTTTGTCCTCACGTTTACAACTGAAATTTGGTTTTTATTTGAACCCACCCCTATATATATATATATATATATAGGGGTTAAATCATGTGAGAACTACAAATATGTTATAAACCGTGAGAACCGATATAAAAAATATTTGTTTACATGAAATTTTTTCATCAAATGCTAGGATTTATTATATTCTACTTCAAATATATGTGTTTAATAATATGATAGTTTCACATGGATTTGTTTCACCATATGAATAATTTTTACGAGTATTTTTCATTTCACTAGGTGAAACAAAATTCGTTTTTCACATGTAAACTTATCATATGGTGAACACGAACATATGTGTAACAATATCTTAAATCATAGGTTTTGATGAAAAAAAATCATGTAAACAAAAATTTTTACATTGGTTCTCACGGGTTTATAACCTATTTGTGGTTTTCATTTGATTATCGTCCTATATATATATATATATATATACTCCTGCTCTCCTATAGTATTTGCCAATAACCATATACTAGCTATTAGCTAACACTCTTAAAAATTACGAACTTTCTTATATTGTTTTTTAAGTTACTTCTACATAAATTTGATGGCTTGGGCCCTATCTACGATCAAGTTTTTCTTTCTTTATTCTACCAAAACTTGATGGAAACATATCATATGAAAGTCTGTATGACCACTTTGTCTTTTTCCGATCCTTTAATTTATACTTGTTCACCAACCATATACTGTTGGAACCACCTTAAAAGTGACCGTCACTGATCGTTTATCATTCCTGATATGATAATTGACAATAACTGAAATCCCTATGTCTGGTAAATATATGATGGGCGTATTTACTATTATTGACATACTATAGGGTTTCCCATTAGGTGATTGGAACTATGGGGAATTATACTGCACATAATAAACACCAGAGGGTTAAAAGTGTAAGATACTCTTATTATAAATAGAGTACCCTAATCCTTCTTTTAACCCTAATAAGATATCGGCTAATCACCTCCAGCCGTGTGCTTCCCCACGATCGACTCTCTCAAGATCGATCATCATCCCATCATAATACGATCACCTCGTTCTGGGAACCCGACAATCAATGGCAAATATGTTTAATGCTTTCACTGGATCCTCAGGATCATCGGGTATGTTTTCTTGTCATCTTATTATCTATCAAATACAAATCATGATTATTCCAACATGTGGTATCAGAGCCCCAGGTTCAAAATTGATTCATGATTTGTATTAGTTTTTGGTGGATTTATCCCTGTTTTATTTCGTTCTAGTATGCCGCAAAACATCGAAATTTTGCACTAAGTTGCAAAAAAATTTCTGCCGCTGCATCTCATTCCAGCGATTATAATGAAACATTTTTTTTAATTGCATTTTTTTTCCCTACTGCCGTCGTCAGGATATTATCGAATTGCATTGTTAATTCAAATAAAATTACATTGAATTGCAAAAGTTTTTTGAATTGATAATTCAAATCAATTATGCCATGATAATTTCTGTCGCCATATTCAAAAGGGATTGCATTTTTTTTTAATATTCTATTTATGCCATGTTAATTGATCAATGTTTTTTATACCGAATTGATCAAATGAAAAGAATTTTTTTTCGGTTGAACTTTACTTTTCGCAACTGTACATAGCGAAAACCTTACTTTTCGCAACTGTACATAGCGAAAACCTTACTTTTCGCAACTGTACATAGCGAAAACCTTACTTTTCGCAACTGTACATAGCGAAAACCTTACTTTTCGCTACTGTACATAGCGAAAACCTTACTTTTCGGTTCTGTACATAGCGAAAACCTTACTTTTCGCTTCTGTACATACCGAAAACCCTTGCACTAATATTTATGGTCTCATCATTTGTGCCCAAAGGTCAAATATGATTCTCATAATGCATTTTTTTTCCTTTTGCATAATGAACACTGAGTATACTAATTCTGCCCAAAGGTGATTTAATATACCTGTGTGTCAAAAGGACTTTCTACATGCATAATTCACACGATGCTCTATTTTGTGCCCAAAGGTCAAAAGATAAGCATTGCGTTGCATAACCCTAACGCTCATGTTTACTTAGATATTAGTTATTTCTGCCCAAAGGTGATGTAACATCTAAGTAGAGCCTTACTTTGACTTATTGTTTTGGTGTTTACAATAGGTATACTCATCACTAGCTTCATCACTAAAATGGTCATAGTTTCATTACTCTAAGGAATATTACTGTTAGGCCTGCTTACTTTAACATTACTTTGATTCCATTACTTTAAGAAACATTACTTTGTCCGCCTTTTATAGCTAACTACGTCACTATGATAGTCTTCTATAACTTATATCCTCCTCATTTCCTAATCGGTACCTAACTTTGGCATTGAGCCACTTACTGGTGCAAACTTTGCGTCATGGAAGGATCAATTACTTCTTACTCTGGGGATGCTAGACCTTGACCATGCTATTCGCCATGATGAACCCACTGCTATTACTGCTGCGTCCACTGCAGCTCAGAAAGCGGATTTTGAAAAGTGGGAAAGGGCAAATCGCTTGTCACTAATGATGGTCAAGAACTCCATTAACCTCAGTATCCGAGGAGCTATCCCTGACTCTGATAAAGTCAAAACTTACCTCAAATCTGTTGAGGATCACTTCAAGGGATCGTCTAAGGCTCATGCAAGTAGCTTAATGCTACAGATGCTCACTCTGAAATATGAAGGAAATAGCAGTGTCCGTGAACACATTAGTAAAATGATTGATATGGCTCATAAGCTTAAGAGTCTTGAGATGGAAGTCTCTGATAATTTTCTTATGCATTTCATAATGACCTCTTTGCCTGCTCGGTTCGACACCTTCAAAGTTAACTACAACGCTATGAAGGATAAATGGTCAATAAGTGAACTGATTGCAATGTGTGTGCAAGAGGAGGATCGCCTAAAGCTGGTACAACCTGAAGCTGTTCACCTGACAACCACTGGTAATTCTAAGAAAAGGAAGGGTAACCACAGTAATCAGACTGGAAATAAAGTCCAAAAGGATAATAATCATGGTGCCGTTGCCTCTGGCTCTAAATCCTTGTCTAACAAACCTAGCTGCAAATTCTGTCGTGCCAAAGGGCACGGACAGAAAGATTGCCCTAAGTTCAAGGAATGGCTAGCTAAGAAAGGTAACATTCTTTATGTAATATTTGATTCCTTTACTACTGATGTCCCTATTAATACATGGTGGGGTGACTCTGGTTCTATGGTCCATGTGACAAACTCAATGCAGGGATTCCTTACAATCCAGAAGCTACCAAAGGGCCAAAGAAAACTTAGAGTTGGAAGTGGTGATCTCTTAGATGTCGAAGCCATGGGAACTTTAAATTTACATATGAGTACCGGAAAGTGTATTAGACTAGTGGATACCAAATATGTACCGAGAATTACTCGGAACCTTGTATCCATATCTAGACTAGACCTTGAAGGTTATGTAATAATTCATGGTTGCGGCAAGATTGCTATTACTCATAATAATGAATTACTTGGTCGAGGTTTCTTGGATGGATTACTGTATAAATTGGAACTAGATCATAATTTCTCACAGTCTTTGTTGTCACTTAATATTGATGACGTAACTAAAACAACAAAATCACCTAAACAATTAGAGAATTCCTCCATGTTGTGGCATAAACGTCTCGGCCACATCTCACGAGATCGAATGACTCGACTCGTAAAGGATGGAATCTTACATTCTCTTGATTTTAGTGATTTTGAAACATGTATTAAGTGCCTCAAAGGCAAAATGGCGAAAGGGAATAAGAAAGGAGCTACTAGAAGTTCCAACTTGTTGGAAATAATTCACACTGATATTAGTGGTCCTTATCCCGCATCAATCACATGACATACATCATTTATTACATTCATTGACGATTATTCGCGTTATATGCACCTATATCTGATTAAGGAAAAATCTGAATCCTTACAAACTTTTATTGATTTTAAAACTTTGGTTGAAAACCAACTTGATCATAAAATAAAAGTTGTGAGATCAGATAGAGGAGGTGAGTATTATGGTAGACATACTGATATTGGTCAAGCTCCTGGTCCTTTCTATAATTTTTGCAAGGAACATGGCATAATTAACCAATACACCATGCCTGGTTCTCCTCAACAAAATGGTGTTGCTGAAAGGAGAAACAGAACCTTAATGGACATGGTGAGAAGTATGCTTGCTAACACTAACTTACCTACTTTCCTATGGACTGAGGCATTAAAAACAGTCGTTCATATACTCAATAGGGTTCCATCAAAATCTGTCCCTAAAACTCCTTATGAAATTTGGACAGGTAGGAAACCGAGTCTAAAATATATGAAAGTATGGGGCTGCCCTGCCGAAGCAAAAGTCTATAACCCTAACTTAAAGAAACTGGATCCTAAAACCCTTACATGTTTCTTTATCGGTTATCCTGATAACTCAAAAGGTTATCGTTTTTACTATCCTTCCCACACTACGAGCATCATTGACACGCAGCATGCCACGTTTCTTGAGAACTCAAAGATCAGTGGGAGCACGACAAATCATGACTCAGATTTGCAAGAAGTACAAGAAGCGGGGGGAAACCATTCTTCCGGTATACTTATTCCTCCGATAATTCCTCTTGTACCCACCGCTGCTCCTAATATCACTGATCCTGCTCCTCCTAACCAAAATACCGAGGGAACATCATCATCGCTTCCGAACGCTGAACCTAATATCACGGATTCCACTCCTTCTGCTACTGAACTGGAAAATCAACTCAGGAGATCATCTAGGGCACGCAGGGCCACAAATTTTGATGATTTCGTAACCTTTTTATCTGAAGTTGAGGACATTGGAAAGCTTACTGATCCTACCTCTTATCGAGAAGCCATTAATAGTGATCAGGCCACTCAGTGGAATGAAGCCATGATTGAAGAGCTTAATTCCATGCAACACAATGATGTTTGGGACTTGGTTGAACTTCCTGAAGGATCCAAAACTATCGGTTGTAAATGGGTCTTCAAAACCAAATTAGACCCGAAAGGAAACATCGAACGCTATAAGGCCAGACTGGTTGCAAAAGGCTTTACTCAAAAGGAAGGAATCGATTATCAAGAGACCTTCTCTCCTGTCTCTCGTAAAGATTCTTTAAGGATTGTTATGGCACTTGTAGCTCATTATGATTTAGAGTTACATCAGATGGATGTCAAGACCGTATTCTTAAATGGAGACTTGCAAGAAGACGTATACATGCGACAACCTGAAGGATTCATTCCAGAAGGTAAAGAGCATATGGTCTGCAAGTTGAAGAAATCCATTTATGGGTTGAAGCAGGCATCACGACAATGGTACCTCAAGTTCCATAAAATCGTAAAAGGGCAAGGTTTTCTAAAGAATCAAGTGGATCAATGCACCTATCTCAAGATCAGTGGGAGTAACTTTATAATCCTTGTCTTGTACGTAGATGATATCCTACTAGCAAGTAACAACTTGGATATGCTGCATGAGTCGAAGCGGATGCTTTCGCAAAATTTCGACATGAAAGATCTCGGTGATGCCTCTTATGTCATTGGTATCGAAATATATCGAGATAGGCATAATGGAGTTTTGGGACTTTCTCAAAACGCATATATTGAGCGTATCTTAAAACGCTATAACATGCAGCACTGTACACCCAATGTAGCTCCAGTAGTTAAAGGGGACGTGTTTGGTTCTTTCCAAGCTCCGAGCACTGAGATTGAAAAGGAAGAAATGAGGATGATACCTTATTCGTCTGTAGTAGGGAGCATTATGTATGCTCAGGTCTGTACTCGTCCGGATATCGCTTATATCGCTGGTATGCTGGGACGTTACTTATCTAATCCCGGAATAGCACACTGGAAAGCGGCTAAAAAGGTTCTACGATATCTGCAAGGGACCAAAGACTACAAATTAACTTATAGAAGAAGTGACAACTTAGAAGTAGTAGGATATTCTGATTCCGATTTTGCTAAATGCAAGGAAGATAAGAAATCTACTTCTGGGTACATATTTATGTTAGCTGGTGGACCTATCTCCTGGCGGAGTCATAAACAGAAGCTGACTACAACGTCCACCATGATGGCTGAATACGTTGCCGTTAATAATGCCAGTTGTCATGGGATGTTGTTAAGGAACCTGGTCAGTGGACTCAAAATCGTCAACTCCATTTCTAGACCATTGAAGCTTTACTGTGATAACTCAGCTGCCGTAACTTTCTCGAACAGTAACAGTTCAACTGGCGCTGGGCTGTATCTTGATACAAAGTATCTGTTTGTGCGCGAACGGGTTGAGGAAAATGTCCTTTGTATCGAGTACATAAGTACAAAGAATATGCTAGCGGATCCGATGACCAAAGGTCTTCCTCCTAATGTCTTCGTAGGACACGTGTCGAAGATGGGGCTTACAAAAGACTTAATTTAATAGCATATTGTACTTATTGGTCATTACTATTATCTTAATAAAATTTTCCTCTATATTCAGATTTTGTTTGTCTATTAGTTACACTTTGAGCTCATAATGGTGTATGGACATTATTATAACGAAATCTGTCTTAGTCAATTGATCATTGCTTATTCAGTTTTAAATTTGAGTCATAGTTTGACTAGTGGGGGTCCTGAGTTGATATTCTTCTCTACGGCTGTACTTATTAGCTATGATTTCAGTTTAAAACAAAATGAGTATCATCCCGGCCGGACTTATTGGTACTCATAGATAAAAGATCGCTTGGTCAAGTGGGAGAATGTTGGAACCACCTTAAAAGTGACCGTCACTGATCGTTTATCATTCCTGATATGATAATTGACAATAACTGAAATCCCTATGTCTGGTAAATATATGATGGGCGTATTTACTATTATTGACATACTATAGGGTTTCCCATTAGGTGATTGGAACTATGGGGAATTATACTGCACATAATAAACACCAGAGGGTTAAAAGTGTAAGATACTCTTATTATAAATAGAGTACCCTAATCCTTCTTTTAACCCTAATAAGATATCGGCTAATCACCTCCAGCCGTGTGCTTCCCCACGATCGACTCTCTCAAGATCGATCATCATCCCATCATAATACGATCACCTCGTTCTAGGAACCCGACAATCAATGGCAAATATGTTTAATGCTTTCACTGGATCCTCAGGATCATCGGGTATGTTTTCTTGTCATCTTATTATCTATCAAATACAAATCATGATTATTCCAACATATACAACATGCATCAAGACGTAGGGGTGCTCAAATTTCCGATAAACCCGACCAATCCAACCCAACTCGAGGCAAAAAAAACTCAAACCGAGTCAACTCGATGTATAATCGATACTATTTTTGACCAACCCGCGTATATTGGGTTGATAACGGATTAGGCCCAAAACAAACCGACTCAACCCGACAACCCGTGAAAAACATTTAAATCTAATTTTGAATTCTTGTTACTGTCATTTTTATTACTGTCAAAACAATCTTGTTACTATTGACCATTTATAAACAGACAATTGTTGGCCACTTGTTACTTTGGTAATCTTGTTATTGATTCTTGATGCCACATTTATAAACAAAACATTTATAAACAACCTTTTATTAGACGATATAGTAATCTGTTGAGCAATTAAATATTTAAAAGAATTTAGCAATTTGTTTAGACACGATAACTTAGTTCAATGGTGAAATGATCAATAAAAGTTTCAACCCGACCAACACAACCTAACCTACACGGTTTGGGTTGGGTTAGGTTGCACTTTTGATTAGGTTGGGTTAGGTTGAGATTTTCAAACTGCAATGATTGGGTTGGGTTGTTAAAGTGCCTTCAACCCGGCCAATCCAACCCATGAACACGCCTATCAAGACGTTTCAACGTGATAATATCGAATTATTTATCGTTTTATAATAATAATAAAAAATAGTAAGGTCAATAAGTTTAGGTGCTATTAATTTATATTATAAGCTCCATTGAACTTTTTATAAATAGATTTTTACCTTGTTCAAATATATAAAAACAAATCCAGGCGTCAGCATTCTGTGGTCAAGCTTAGTTTCAGACGGCCGCTTTGTTTGTCTGTTTTTAAATTGCCAAGGATGTAGTCTAGGCAAAGCCTAGTTGAACCTTATCCAAACAAATATATATATAAAAACGAATTTAGAGACTTTATAATATCATATTAGAGTAAACCTCACTTTTGGTCCCTGTGGTATGCAAAAAATAACGAAAATCGTCCCTATAGTTTATTTATTACAAATTAGCGACTGTAGTTTGCATTTTTGTCCGTTTTTTGTCCCTCTCACTAACGGAGGTTAACCCTCATCCATTAAATGAAAGGTATTTTAGTTTTTTAATATATTTCTACACTTTATTATTAATTGTTTACTTTTTGAGTTTTTGACTTTTTTTTAAGTTTTGACTTTTTCTCTTTTCTCTCTTTTACCTTTATATTTTATTTTTCTTTATGATCACCCCACGTCCCAACCCCTACTCCCTCTTCTTCTTCTTCCCACATCCCATTTCCCATGACCTGCATAAAAAACACATTTAATTTACACACTTATAAAACACACACACACACACACACACACACACATATATATATATATAGAGGGATAATAAATTGTAAACCACTAAATGTGTGTAAACTTTGTAAACTTTGGATTTCATAGGTTTTCTTGATGAAATTGTTTCATGAAATTGTTTATTTTGATGAAAGTGTTTCATATAATTCATTTTTTGATGAAATTGTTTCATATATTTGTGTTTTTCATGTAAAAATGACAAAGTTTCATCAAACTGAGAAAATATATGAAACAGTTTCATAGGATTGAAAAAAAATATACGAAACTACATAAAAAACACAAATATATGAAACAATTTCATCAAGAAATGAATGATATGAAACAATTTCATCAAAATAAACAATTTCATCAAGAAAACCTATGAAATCCAAAGTTTACACGAAAAAAAGTTTATAAAATAGTGGACCTATATATATATATATATATATATATATACACGCATATAAATATATAAACACACTTAACACACACACATATCCAAGCCTTTGGATGATTGAAATTGCACACTTAAACACACACACACACACACACACATATATATATATATAACACTTAATACACACCTAACAAGAACTTTAGAGCTTTAATATGATAAGCTCGAACCCTTTTTCTATGCTTGTCTCCCTGCCTGTTCATCTTCGAATACCTTCATATCGAAAACCCTTCTCTGTTCCTTCCATCTTTGCAGCTCGATCTGCAACAGTGGGTATACACGAGGTTGAAAGTTCCAATCTTGGACAAAAATAGATCTTCAGGGGTTTTTTGTTACTACAATTTGTGTTTTTGTTCGAAAATGAGTTTTATTGAAAACATGAGTTTTTTATAACATCTTCATGGGTTTTTTCAGTTAGACATTTGTTTTTTTGTGATGTGTTTGATTTGCCTTTATTGTTTATCCCCGTGGCTCTCTCACCTATTCATACAGAACCCACATCCATACTTCATAAAAACCCACATGAACCCCATTCAAAGTCACTGTGTAGTGCGTGTATATTTATATTTGTATGTATATGTATATATATAATTTTACTGTGTATATGTGTGTGTATATACCCACTACGTACTGCATGTATATATACATATATATATATAGAGGCGGGTTCAAACGAGGAGCGCATCAATTTAAGAGAACGCGAGGAGCACTCCCATGCTTCTGATCACATGTGATCAACAACTGCTAAAAATCGGAACAAATCGAAAATTCGCGCAAGATGTGGCGCGAGGCGTGGCGCGAGGTGGCAAGTCGCGGATCATTAATGATTCACAACTGTTAATCATATGTGATTCATAACTGTCAATTGCTCCTCCAGATCAGTTGTGAATCACATGTGATCCACAACTGCCAATCACATGTGATTCATAACTCTCAATTGCTCCTCACGTTCTCACGTTTTGGTGCGCTCCTCGTTTGAACCTTCCTCTCTCTCTCTCTCTCTCTCTCTATATATATATATATATATATATATATATATATATATATATATATATATATATATATATATATATATATATATATATATACATGGACCCAGCACGGAAGCAATCTCTCGCCATGGATCTGCTTCTCATGCCATCGTGTTCATCCTTCTACATCATTCTCATGTGATGGGTGATGAGTATGGGGGGAGAACGGAGGATAGATGACAATGGTCGACTTAAGGGACTAAGAGGAAGATGAAGAAGTTTTTTTGGTGGGATGGATGTCTCCTGTGAGATGGATATGGAAAGCTGAGGGAAGAAGAAGATGGGAGAGAGAAAAGGAGTAGGGGTGGGGGAAGAGAAAAGGCGGCAAAAACCAAAAAAGTCAATACAATTAATAATAAAGTGTAGAAATATATTAAAAGACTAAAATACCCTTCATTTAATGGATGGGGGTTAACCTCCGTTAGTGAGAGAGACCAAAAACGGACAAAAATGCAAACCACAGTGGCTAATTTGTAATAAATGAACTGTAGGGACGATTTTCGTTATTTTTTGCAAACCACAGGGACCAAAAGTGAGGTTTACTCATCATATTATATATGATAACTTGTATTGTCAAATACGAATATACTTATATACATAACTATATTCATTTTGCACGTTTTATCAAATTATTTAACCACCTTACTGCAACAAAATCGAGATTATATATATGATGCCAAAAATGTTAAAATGTTTTAATAGACAGTTTTAATGAACGACGAAAATACATAAATGTTCTAATAGACTGTTTTATATGACTTACGTTTATAGAATCAATTAATCAATTGTACGTCCTATTTAAAAATGTTTTAACAAGTTTATATGGTAAACAAATGACTTTTTCTGATGGTCGTTTCCGGGGGATTTTCTGTTGGAATTATTTCCGGCAGATTTCCAGCGGAATCAAGAAAAAGTCAATAAAAGTCAACAATAGCGTAAAACCGTCGAAAATCCGTCACTAAATTTTTAATAAAATAGAAATTATATATTCTCGAGAATATTTGTGACGGAAATCGTATCCGCCACAAATCCGTCGCAAATATTTGTTAAGATACATACAATTAAGTTAATTAGTTGATGTAATTAGCACTTAAATAATCAAATTACAATTAATTAATCAAACTAAATAGCAATTAAAAAATATTTTTTTTAATTTCTATCGGAAATTAATAAAACTGTATGTTTCTTTAAACCAACGTCGTTTTAAGAAATTTTTAGGAGACTTTTAAAATAGTAGTTGTTTTACGACACGTCGACACCTTTAAAAAGATGTCCTATGCTTTGTTCCGAAAGTGTTCTAAAGGTTGTTAAGACATCTAAAAAAGTCATATATATATAATTATTACAACGTGCAATGTTTTAATATATTCCCTAGCTTCTCCCTAGTTCTAATAAATTGTTCTGCCGTTTCAAAAAAAAAAACAATGTTTTAATATATGAAGAAGATTTGTTTGATACTGTGTATAAAACATAATTCTTTTGTTGAAGTTACTAAATTTACTTGTTTACAAATTTCATGCACCAATTAATTTACTCATGAAAAAATCTCCTCCTTCCCTAATTTACTGACAAATCATACACAAAAACACATGCACCAAGAGACCAAACCATAATGCTTTC
Source organism: Saussurea involucrata (assembly GCA_033807775.1). Taxonomy (NCBI): domain Eukaryota; kingdom Viridiplantae; phylum Streptophyta; class Magnoliopsida; order Asterales; family Asteraceae; genus Saussurea; species Saussurea involucrata. The sequence continues at coordinate 93,961,152 of CM066312.1, read as the reverse complement.
AATTATGCTACCCATGTCCAATATCATCCTATGATTACATACAACCATACACTTCTTTATCTTCCACCCCCACCACACCTTTCCATTTTCAACTTCATCTCTTTCAATTCTCTAAATCATACATATACATCATACATATATATCTCCATTATTTCCCACCATCAAAATGTCTGATAATATCAATATCCCATCTTCACCTCCACCAATATCTCCTTTCAAAGTTCAGTTAGTATCCGAATCTATATCCGAAAGACTTCTTGTAAAATTTGCAGACGTATCTGAATTCGGGTTCGATTACTCCCAAAGCAGCCTCTGGTCTCCTCCTATTCGCCGGACTGTGTTCCTGAGTTCACCGGGGAAGATCTTGACACCAGATCAGATGCTGCAGAAGTTGGAATCTATGGCACGACAAAGAAGAAGATACACATACTGCCTCAACGTATGATACATACTTGCAGGTTTCTTTTTTTGAATTTATTAACTAGCAATATACACATTCATATTCATTAATTCATCTTAATTTTTAAGAGAATTATATAGTTAACCATGCAATTAAAAGAATAAAAATCTCCTGTCCTAAATTAGCACGTCCCATTCATGTCCACAAATCACATGAATACATGTTATTGGAGAGAGAATATGAACTTGAATTAAATAAAATTAAACATATATAAAATCTTACGTGTCTTAATTTCATTGCTGGGACATGAATGAGACATGAAATTTTGATATATAAGTAATGTGTTTGTGTTTTGCAGGCACTTTTGTGCTCACCTAAAAGATGAAGTCCGTTGGAGTCCTAGCTTCTATTATAATCAAATAGTACGTGTTACTGTGGTCTGTGGATTATTGGTATTGGAAATGTTGGATTAATTAATTAATTAATTTCTTTTTATTTTATGATGTAAATTTGCTTTTTGTATTTCACATGTTTGCATGTGGTTGATTTAACTCATCCATGTGGAAAAGATATATTTCCACTCCATAAGAAAACCATTATTTTATTTTATATTAACATTAAAATTATTTTTCTATAACCTTTTAATCCTCATGATTTATTTATTTGATTTGTTTGTTTATTACAATATTATTAGTTAAATCGAAGGCCCCGTTTACTAATCACTTATTACCTCTTACTGGGGTAAGAAACACTTACCTGAGTAAGAGGTCTGTTTGTTTACCAAAAAAAAAAAAAAAGTGCTGACCGTGTGCTGACTTGGGACAGAGATGAAAAGGAATCTTACCATGGTAAGAGGCTATTATTTCAGTCAGCACTTACCCCAGTCAGCACTTACCAAAAAATTTGGTAAACAGCCCTGAAGTGTACATAGAAAAAGCTTCCAACTTTAGTTTTTTACCCAAAAAAATCAAATAAAAGTTTACGCACTATCTAAAGAAATAATTGGTCTCATGTTAGATTCAACGCAACAGGCGAGAAGGATGACATGTAGGCACAAAATATTTCCACGTAAACTTTAATACGTAAATTTTACACGTATGCAGCCTAGTCACATGTCATGTGTGAAAAGTTTACGAAATTTCTTTTCTGTATAAACCTTTTTTTATTTTTTTCTAAAAAAATTAATAACTAATTTTTTATTTAAGTATAAAGTTTTTTTAATGTAATTTTAGCCGTTTAAATTTAGAATATTATAAAATATATTTTTTAATTAAAAATTTATAAAATATATTTTTAATTTAAAAATAAAATTAAAATGTAGGCAAAAACTTTTTATTCAAAATAAAATTAATTAGTTCCTAACTTTTTTTCTTAACCTTAATTTTCTTTCAAACAATCATTGCAAGTGAATCACTAGGATTGAAATCTCAAATATGTTGATGGATTTTTTGACATCAAAACGAGATGCTACGCAGGTGATAGTTAGTTTTTCTAATTTCTAACGAATTGATGACATACGTAATTTTAGAATTATTTTAATAATTTAGGCAAAAAGTTGAATATCGGCAATCCTAATCGGTTCCACACGAAACCTACCTCCAAGGACACCAATGTGAGGGGGAATTTTTTTATTCACTCAGCGGCTGAAGCTATTGGAGGGACCTGGGATCGAACCCGGGACCTGTTATGTATTTGGACAAAGTTATTTCATCTATTTGGCAATTGAGTTACACACCAGAGGCAGAATTATTTTAATGATGTTTTCATGAATATGAAATCGAGACGATTTGAGATCACTGAGATTGGACCACATAACATCCCAACAATTTATCCACATAATTATTTAATCAAAACTTAAGGAAAAGGGTATAGAAAACATAATTATTTCTTGGTTGTTGGATGGTCTAGCTTTGAATTTTGACCTTTTAAAATAGTATTTGCGATTGTATTCGACTTTAATTTGTTAATCTCTAAATTAATTATATTTTTTATTTTAGTAATGCATTATCTAATACATTTTTACATAATAAAAAGTAACAACAATCATATCGAAACAAGATTAGGGAATTTAAGTATTAAAATTGGTAAATTGATATTTAAATTCCTAGATTAACGTATGGATAAACATGAAAATTATTTTTTTAGAATTTGTTAATAGATATTTACATTCCTAGATCAATGAAAGTTACTTTTTTAGACTTTTTTTAGAAAAAGATTAATCATATTCTTCATCTTCTTCCTAATTTATAAGATATTCATGATTTTTTTTCTTGTTAATGATCATGGACTCCAATGGCGATGAACATGGTTCTTCATTTTTTCAGTCAACCGTGGATGATCATAATGCTTACTCTCAGGCATTTGAAGAGCAAAACGTAGTGAAGGATAAAATGCTGATGAATGTTGATGTACATACCCAGATGAGTGTCGATGTTCAGTCCCATGGTCTTGAAGATGTCTTTCGATTTTGTAGATGTTTGTAACCGTCCATCATGCAGTAACGCTCATGAAATTTTGAAAGATGAGTTTGTCAATGGTACACTGTTATTTTAATTCACAGTTTGTTTGTTTTGGCCGTATACAATTTGAGAAGATGATTTTGTTGGTCCCAGCTATGGAGTAGCAAAGATAAACAAGTATTGTAGAAGGGGGGGGGGGTTGAATACAATACACAAAATGTTTCACTTAATTAATTCTTTATTGATTTAAAATCAAGAATTACACATAAAAAACTTAAAAGATTTTTGCGGAACAGAACAGATAAAATATGTTCAAACAATCTAACACAAAGTCACATAGAGAATAACAACAATTGTAAAACACTAAGAAAACAATGAACTTCTTTGAGAGAGAAATGCCAGCACTTGAAAGCTTTTAAAGTCTGTAAACTGGTAATCTTTGCAAGGTTGAAGACGACCTCTTTATATAGTGCCCCATGCATTAAATGCATGGACACTTGTCAAGCAGGGGTAGGAAGCCAGGTTTTCTGAAAAGTACTGAGATGTACCTTTTGTCTTGAAGCGTTGACCTACAACGTGTTTGAAGTTGATCTTTCTTGAAAGAGATAAGAAAGCCAAACAACCTTTTCCTGATCTTCGGATGATGTCTCCATCAGTGCAAGATATCACAAATATATTTTACAGCTAAAGTACAATACCTGCCGAAGACTTCTTTGCCGAAGATGTCTTCAAGTATCTTGCCTAAGATGTCTTCAAGTATCTTTGCCGAAGATGTCTTCAAGTATCCTTGCCTAGGATGTCTTCACGTATCCTTGCCTAGGATGTCTTCAAGTATCCTTGCCGAAGGTGTCTTCAAGTGTCCTTGTCTATCTTCAAGTGTTCTAGACGAAGACTTAAGATGTCTTCAAGTAGCAGCTTAACTTTTGGCTGAGAAGTCCAATCTTCAATCCGCTTTAAAGATGCACTTCTACTTTGTTTCTTTCGATTGATCTTCGACTTCACCGAACATTTTTATAAAATCAAGCTGCTTGTAAAGAACCTAAAAATTATTCTAAGTATGAAATGTATAAAAATGAAAGACTGGAGGTCATCTTCAAATCTTAAGTGACCCAACAATCTCCCCCTATTTGAGGATGACATCCATACTTAGAAACTGGAGAGTAAATACTGAATAATTCATTTTGACCCTTGTTTACTCTTTTTGAGTTTTTTTCACATAGTCCATTCTTTTTGTTCTTTTTGGATTTTTTAATCCAACATTTACAAGTATAATGAAAGAATAAGGTATATATGTACAAACTAATAACAAAAATGTACTTGTATTGAAAACTTGAAAGAACAATAATTTAAGTTACAAGTACATGCATGTCAGAAACATTAAAAAATGACCACTTCCTCCTTTTCTGAAGTTCGGCTGCAATGTCATGTCGGAGGAAAGTGTCTTCAGGTAAGTCGGAGACGATGGAGAGGATGGCTTCAAGGAAGATGGAGTCGGCGATGGGTATATCTTCATGTCGAAAGAATTCTTGAGTGCCTTGGCCATTGTTGAAGAAGATGCCCCGACACAGTCTAAAGATCACAAAGGAGTCTTCCTGGAGGGTTGTCTGAATGGGAGCTTTAAGTTTAGGTTCTTGGTATCAGGAAATATTCCTTTGGCAGCAAGGTCTTGGAAGATGATTTCCTGGTAGTCTTTCTTTATCTTCTTTACTTTTTCAAAAAGTCCGTTCATGTAACAACCTAGATTTAAATAAAATAAAAGCTGACAATATAACAACCAAATCGGTCCCAAAGTAAACAATACATCAGACCTATTCTAATCTCGCAGCGGAAAAACACCTTCACAACTGAGATACTACGGGGATCCCGGCTGCAATCTACAAGTCTTCACTAGACTCTAGCTCTTCTACAACGCCACACCCTTCCATCATCGTCAGATAAAATCCCAAACACGGCTATTACCTGAAAATGGTTTTTGGTTTTTGAAAAGCGAGGGTTAGACCGTGAGGTCTAGTGAATTCCCTCAAAAACAGTTTCACGCAAGCCAAGTATAAAATCAAGTAATTCTATAATGTAATAACGTTCCAAGTCATGCATTCAACAAAGGTATAGCACAATGGGCTCGACTTTCTTCACCCTACAAAGCCGGGCACGACAATTCGGTTTCAACACCCTACAAAGCCGGGTACGGCAATTCGGTTTCAACACCCTACAAAGCCGGGTACGGCAAACACCCTACAAAGCCGGGTACGGCCAACACCCTACAAAGTCGGGTACGGCAAACACCCTACAAAACCGGGCACGGCAACTCTGTCTCATCACCCTACTGTGCAATCCGACTCCATACGTGGCAATAACCATCACGACAGCATGCAATTCACAAATTATGTAGAAATGAGCATATAAACAGCTTGCATGCAATTGTAAACACTTCCATGTCATGTACAATAAAACCTTTCAAAATGTTTAACCATGTCATCATGCTCGTAAACATAATCAGTTAAGAAACCTTTACCAAAACGTTCAATCATGTCATTATGCTCAAACCAGATTCAGATATGAAAACTTTAGCAAAACATTTCATTCGCACCAAAAAGGGGTTAAGGGAACTCACCTTAGCCTTAGCACATCGACACACGCTCCGGGGAACTCTTTAGCTCAAACCGAACACCTGAATTGGCGCCAAAAAGGATGGTGTTAAACCATCTATTTATATCCCAAAACATCCCTACTAAGCCCCTATGACCAACCCCCAAACGATGCCTCGATCCTAGACCCGAAACACGAAGCGAACCGAAAGAGGTGCACAAAACAGAGGCTTGCGCCACTTGCCACGCGGTTTGCAAACCGCGTGACAAACCGCGTAAGTCCCTGTGGTCCCTCTCCATTCTGCACAACAAAACTAGTCCGAAAATCATAATTACTGGTCTTTGCTTGCTCATCCAAGTGAAATACTATACCGGATCCATTTACTTATCCAACTCTAGATTCTCAACATAATAGTAATAATATTGGATCCTCAATCCCAATACTAGATCATGTTACTAATAATATGGCCCAATTTAAATAATTAATTAAGCTACCAATTACGTACTAGGCCCTTAATTTAATTATAGACTTTATTAATACTCTAAACCCAAATTTAATAACTAAGCCCAAAGGACTTAATAATTCTATCGGCCCAACACTCAGATCGGCCCAACTTGAATTACGGGTCAACTTTCGGAACATACCGACTTCCGGTACACACAGTTCCGAAAAACCGATGATTACGAACAAAACCCACATTTTTCGCCATTATTCTAATTCTACCCCATTTTGACAACAATTCCTCTTTTTAACTAACACAAGCTATTCTCTAACCAAGAACCCACATGAACACTTAATTTAACTTCGACAATGAGAATTTGAATCAAGACCCGATTAATATCCTTATTTGATTTCTCAACTTACCTAACTGAGAACAATTAAAATCTACAATTCTACCATTACTTGCAAAATAGAAAACGCAAGGGAATGGTTTCTTACCCGCGAAAAACCTCACGAAACGGAAAGCTGCTGCCAAATCTCGTCACCGCCGACGACCACCACCGACAGCCACCACCGCCGGCGACCACCAGGACTGCCCAAAACGCTGCTTCTTCCCTCGTCATCTCTCTCTCTCTCCTCATCGTCTCTCTCTCTCCCCCGTCGTCTCTCTCTTCTCGTCGTCTCTCTCTCTCTCCTCGCCAGCTGTCTCTCTCTCGTCGCCTCTCTCTCTCCTCACCGGCTGTCTCTCTCTCGTCGCCTCTCTCTCTCCTCGCCGGCTGCACTCACATGTAAGCTCATTTCCTCTTTCTCTCTTTTGTCTATCTCGGTATGCAGCCACACCTCATACACTAACCCTAAAAAATAAAACTTGCTTTCTTTCTTTCCAGCTAAACGGCGCAAGAAAAGAAGAGGGATTTAGTTCCAAACTTCAACTTTTAACCCCATATTTTCATAATAAACAAAAATGTACCCCTCAACTTTTATTTAAATCTCAATCTTTACTTTGGGTTATTACAATCTCCCCTCCTTAAAAGAATTCCGTCCCGGAATTCACTCCACAGATAACCGGCGACAATTGATTATCAAAGCTTAAGTCTTTAACTCTCAGAATAAATCTTTCTAATAACAAAACAATAACAACATACTTTCACGCCTTAGCTGCGTAACTCTGATTAAACTCACAATCTTTGCTTATAACTGAACATACAATCATCCCATCCTTCATCTTCCAAATCGGATCTATTACTTCAGAAACACCACGAAACTCGGGTTCTAAAATTCTATCGATTAAACACAATGATCATAAAATCAGGTAGATATAAATAAAGTCATCCCGACTTTCTTACTTAGATTTACCTTAATTAATTCCTTAACGATCAGTGTGTTAACCTCGATAACACTTCCCCAAGAATTCTCGTAATCCTCCTCATCAATCATAATATGTGAACAAAGTTGTAAGCACCTCAATGTTTACCACTCCTTAATTACCTTATCTGATTCATGACCACCTTACAGTTTCCGAACTCAACTGCCTTTCTCGGCTAGTGCAATAAAACCACCAATCTCTACCGCGCCAAACAATACAATTTCTTCTCTTTATCACAAGCAACTTTAACTCGATCAACTCATTTCAACTGATAAACTCCAATTTAGTTGCAATTCATTTCGTTCTAACACCCATAAGTTATCATATTTAATCACTTAATGTCGTAACTTAGCATCACATCTCGATATGCTGGCATTCACCACATCCATCAGCCTAAACCGACTTCTTAACTAACAACTCCACTGAGTAACTCTACCATTCACAACTTACCAAATAATTTGAAATTTACATATTCCATCATACTATCATCAACTTCTCACTTTAACCTTTAGATTTTCCCTTATCGACTCTTAGTAAGAATTTCGGTAGAATCATAACGCATTCTGTAATAACAAATAAATGTCATTACTTAACAAATCCATAAAATTTTAATCCATCAACCAAAGGCTTATACCTCTATCATGACGTTTCAAATCAACTAACGATCATACTACCATTCCGACCCATATTCATCATCATGTCATTCTTTAAACATAACCAAATTTCCAACTGATTCCTTCTAGGATCATTCCCTCACACATAAGAAACAATTCATGCTCTTTAGAGATTTAGCACTTACTATAACACAATTTGACTAATGCACTCTTCATCTTTCTTTCAACTTCCAATGATCTCAACATATACCTACTTAGCGACTTTTACAGCCAAAACACTTGGTTTCTCCCTTTGGGTAATTTCCCATCACTACTCCGTCCTTTCACTCCAATCCTAATCACACCACACAGTCAACTTACCCTCTATGATCTCCAACAATCTGGTTAATAGATCGAACATCTCATCCGAAAATCCCAAAAGCTTCTATATGATGCTTTCTTTCTCTCTAACATCACCTCACTACGATACTAGCGGGTACATTTAGCTTAGCAATTAATGCCATTACATAACTGTACATCCCTCACTCATAACATCGCACTGCAAACCAAATCTCTCATGGTCATTCATACACAACCACATGTTCCTTCATACTCTCCCGTATACTACAATCGAGTCTATCTCACTACGTAGTCCTTTCCCAACTTGTTGAACTATAACTCACGAGTTCTCAATTAACTAACACACAAACATTCTAGCTAGCTCTTCACGATCCCAGACCTTACAAAACACAACACACCTCTTACCGACTGATAAAATCTACACCCTCGCTTCGCTTGTGTTACCTACCTCATCATTCTTCGAATCCCTCCATACCTCGTAAATAGAACGCTTATTCAAAATGACCACTTCCCATCCTCTTAACGCTCCTACAAGGTGTTCTATCACCTTCCAACCTTCTGGTTCACGTTTTCGGACTCGGCCATCTTACACCGCTATCGACTTCTACAATACAGACAACTTGTAACTACTTTCTTAACTTATTCTTATACGTGGGTTCTCTTACGGAACCTAATCCTACCGACATATCATAGCCATTTCGTAATATGTCTCCCTCTTATCTAAACTTACTCCTGTAACAATACTAATACGAGCTCACCTCGTGACTCCCAGTTACCGAACAAGGGTGCAAACCCTTATCCAACCGATACTATAATCCACTACTGACGGAACACATATTCCGATACTACAACGTTCTCTCCTGATCTGACCAACAACTCTCCACCCTCGGAGTTCTCCCTTAGCTTCAAAATACAACATCTTACGACCTAGTGAGTTCATAGCCTTCGTGCATGACAGCGCAATGGATAAATCATTTTATGTTTTTTATCATTTTAATTAAACAACGTTGGAAAACACCTTGGGTACTCATGACCCCATTACTCTTATAACTTCAATGCCCTACACAACGATTTGAGAATTGCTGGCATGCATCTTCCCGTAAACCTTAATCTTACTCAATCCGAACGATGTTATTACGATAGTGATGTATTGATTGAAAATCTTTTCATATGACACAATTTTGAAAGAAATTACCGACACGAAGTAAACCAGCCAGTTTTCATACTCATTTATATAACTTCAACATGTCAACACTCATTACGGTTATAAAAGTTTTGCATTCAATCGTTTTCTTGACTTTTGCAATAATTTAACTCGTTATGAAAAGAGTGGAATATTTTGCAAACCGTAACCTCAAACTTTACTGGGCGATGTAAATGGATTTGCATTTTTTTAAACATACGCCTGCACACGCCGACTCATAATAGTTCAAATTTGAAATTTACACATTCACTTGTACTTATGAAACATTTCATGTACACATGTACAACTCAATGCATGAAACTCTACTTGCAACTGAAGGCTACTCACTCAACCAAGGTCCACCGTTTTACTCACACAACTTATTCTTGACACCTTACTTACGACCAACGGTCGCCCTCTCGGTCATGCAACAACTTACTGAACACGCTTCCCACATCTCACTTACTCAATCCTTTCATACTACTTTCGTCTCGACCAACCATCTCACCTTCTACCTCTACATATTCCAGTCTACTACGGATATCTTCCCTATATTGATCCTGGCACTGAAAAGCTCGACTAACGCGTCAGGGTTCTAATCTCCCACTCGTTCTTGAATTGAAGCTTTCAAGATCTCGACACTTTCCCGCTTACCGACACGACTGATCTATCCCACGACCTCTATAATTGGGACTCTCCAGTACTAGAAGTCTTACTCAAAAGCAATCGCTCACCATCTTCGAACTCACGAAGATCTACCTCTAGACGACTCATAACATTCCAAACAATACTCCTTATCTACGATGTATACATATATCACAACATAACTGATCCTTAACGATACTTCCCCAACACTGGGTCTCAGTCTACTTCTCAAGGATCTTACTGACATTCTAAAGTGCTGGCACACGACACAAACACTAGCTTCTGACTACAACTTCGGAGTAATAAGGCAGGTTAAGCACATACATGTACCTGTAAGTTTGCAATTACACTGGCCAGGTGGAATTTCAAACTTACCTTACATGACAGTCCTCAGTACCCTATTAGTCCTATCTCTGTAACAGTGTCCTCCTAACGCATATCCTGATTCTCAGTTGTGATTTCTACTCCCAAGTTTAAGTTTAGGCCCGTCCGGTCACCTAAATCCCTTAAACTATGGCTCTGATACCATTTGTAACAACCTAGATTTAAATAAAATAAAAGCTGACAATATAACAACCAAATCGGTCCCAAAGTAAACAATACATCAGACCTATTCTAATTCGCAGCGGAAAAACACCTTCACAACTGAGATACTACGGGGATCCCGGCTGCAATCTACAAGTCTTCACTAGACTCTAGCTCTTCTACAACGCCACACCCTTCCATCATCGTCAGATAAAATCCCAAACACGGCTATTACCTGAAAATGGTTTTTGGTTTTTGAAAAGCGAGGGTTAGACCTTGAGGTCTAGTGAATTCCCTCAAAAACAGTTTCACGCAAGCCAAGTATAAAATCAAGTAATTCTATAATGTAATAACGTTCCAAGTCATGCATTCAACAAAGGTATAGCACAGTGGGCTCGACTTTCTTCACCCTACAAAGCCGGGCACGGCAATTCGGTTTCAACACCCTACAAAGCCGGGTACGGCAAACACCCTACAAAGCCGGGTACGGCCAACACCCTACAAAGCCGGGTACGGCCAACACCCTACAAAGCCGGGCATGACAACTCTGTCTCATCACCCTACTGTGCAATCCGACTCCATACGTGGCAATAACCATCACGACAACATGCAATTCACAAATTATGTAGAAATGAGCATATAAACAGCTTGCATGCAATTGTAAACACTTCCATGTCATGTACAATAAAACCTTTCAAAATGTTTAACCATGTCATCATGCTCGTAAACATAATCAGTTAAGAAACCTTTACCAAAACGTTCAATCATGTCAGTATGCTCAAACCAGATTCAGATATGAAAACTTTAGCAAAACATTTCATTTGCACCAAAAAGGGGTTAAGGGAACTCACCTTAGCCTTAGCACATCGACACACGCTCCGGGGCACTCTTTAGCTCAAACCGAACACCTGAATTGGCGCCAAAAAGGATGGTGTTAAACCATCTATTTATATCCCAAAACATCCCTACTAAGCCCCTATGACCAACCCCCAAACGATGCCTCGATCCTAGACCCGAAACACGAAGCGAACCGAAAGAGGTGCACAAAACAGAGGCTTGCGCCACTTGCCACGCGGTTTGCAAACCGCGTGACAAACCGCGTAAGTCCCTGTGGTCCCTCTCCATTCTGCACAACAAAACTAGTCCGAAAATCATAATTACTGGTCTTTGCTTGCTCATCCAAGTGAAATACTATACCGGATCCATTTACTTATCCAACTCTAGATTCTCAACATAATAGTAATAATATTGGATCCTCAATCCCAATACTAGATCATGTTACTAATAATATGGCCCAATTTAAATAATTAATTAAGCTACCAATTACGTACTAGGCCCTTAATTTAATTATAGACTTTATTAATACTCTAAACCCAAATTTAATAACTAAGCCCAAAGGACTTAATAATTCTATCGGCCCAACACTCAGATCGGCCCAACTTGAATTACGGGTCAACTTTCGGAACATACCGACTTCCGGTACACACGGTTCCGAAAAACCGATGATTACGAACAAAACCCACATTTTTCGCCATTATTCTAATTCTACCCCATTTTGACAACAATTCCTCTTTTTAACTGACACAAGCTATTCTCTAACCAAGAACCCACATGAACATTAAATTTAACTTCGACAATGAGAATTTGAATCAAGACCCGATTAATATCCTTATTTGATTTCTCAACTTACCTAACTGAGAACAATTAAAATCTACAATTCTACCATTACTTGCAAAAGAGAAAACGCAAGGGAATGGTTTCTTACCCGCGAAAAACCTCACGAAACGGAAAGCTGCTGCCAAATCTCGTCACCGCCGTCGACCACCACCGACAGCCACCACCGCCGGCGACCACCAGGACTGCCCAAAACGCTGCTTCTTCCCTCGTCATCTCTCTCTCCTCATCGTCTCTCTCTCTCCCCCGTCGTCTCTCTCTCTTCTCGTCGTCTCTCTCTCTCCTCGCCGGCTGTCTCTCTCTCCTCTCCTCTCTCTCTCCTCGCCGGCTGTCTCTCTCTCGTCGCCTCTCTCTCTCCTCGCCGGCTGCACTCACATGTAAGCTCATTTCCTCTTTCTCTCTTTTGTCTATCTCGATATGCAGCCACACCTCATACACTAACCCTAAAAAATAAAACTTGCTTTCTTTCTTTCTAGCTAAACGGCGCAAGAAAAGAAGAGGGATTTAGTTCCAAACTTCAACTTTTAACCCCATATTTTCATAATAAACAAATGTACCCCTCAACTTTTATTTAAATCTCAATCTTTACTTTGGGTTATTACAGTTCAGATAAGAATTTGTAGCAGCCAGGTTTGGGCTTTTTGAATCTTTTAGACAGTCAAAAATTTCATACCATTTAGAAATACCATACGAGTTAAGATCGTGAAATCTTACCGGTGTGATGGTCTTATCAGCCCGAGTCAGTATCACATAGATAACCTTGGAGTCTTTGTGAGTGGCAAGTTTAGCTCCAACAATTTTTGAGTCACTGACCCTTTCAAGTAACACCTTCTTGTAGCATGCGAAGTCTTTAGAGGAACCAGATTGCTCCCCCTCAGCTGAACAACCGTCTTGATTAGTAATTTTCTCCCCCTGAATTGGTGGATCAGATGGACCCTGTTGGTCGCTGGAAAGAGTAGAAGGGAGCTGCTCGGGCCTTTTCTTCCCCTCAGCGGCTGACAGGTACTGAGACTAAACATACCCAGCAAAGGTGGTGAGCATGCGAGCCTGATTGGTAGGGAGAACATCCATCTTTTCATGTAGAGATTAGAGAGAACCAAGGAGTTGAGAGTTGATTTCCCGTTGGCTTTGAAGTGCAGACTGGAGGCTACGGACTTCTTGATCACGAGAATCGGTAGCGGCTTTCATCTCAGTCACGGAGAGAGTGAGACTGGCATTGGATTCCAGAAGGGACTTAAACTGAGAATGTAAGTCACATATGGAACCCTGGATGGATTCAAACTGACTTGTAGCGGAGACATATCGTGTGTAGGGAGCTTCAGACCCTGGTTGAGTTGGCGTAGAAGGGTGATGAGGAAGTTACCTGGAAGATGTAGGAGGGGATGATGGCAGTCTCGCAAGGATGGGATCTCCAGTAGATGGTAGACTTGAAGAGGAGTCATCATCAGATGAGCTTTGATGTTCAGCAAGGACTTGTGGAAAGGAACCATAATGTGTAGGCGATGTGAACACAATAGGAGGAGGTGATGCACAGTAACTTGCAGAGGAGATGTCATTGGATGAAGACAGCTGAACTTGTTCGGTAGTAACCGGTGAGTGATCCCGGTATTCAGTAGTTGGAGAAGCCTATGGAGTATATTCAACAAAAAAGTCAAGTAAACATGTATGACCCTCATTGGGTCGTGCAGTAACATCGATCGTAGAACGATCGGGTGACAAGTTGTGTAGTGAGAAAGCGGGACCTTGGGCTGGAGAGAGGCCCAAGTCATCTCCAACCACTAGGAAGTTGGTGGGTGAAGGAGCAGTGTGGGTCTCCAAATTTTCAACCGTAACCTGTTGGGAGGAGACGGAGGAGCTAGGCATAGGTTGAGTAGATTCCACGGGCCCGGTAGCGACAATTCAACAGCCCCCGATTTTTGGAAACCGGTAGCTGGATGGTGTGGTTTGGCCCTTGAGGGTATCCTAAGTCTTTTCAGGGAAGACTTAGGAGGGGATTTAGAGTGCCTCCGCTTTGAAGAAGGTTTTATGACTGGGGAAGCCACAGAAGGTTTGGTCGGCGACAAAGTCATGGAAGAGAGTTTGGAGGTACCGGGAGCCTTAGAACTTTTTGAAGTGCTCTCCGTTATCACTCTGGAAGAAGGAGGAGGGTCCATTACATTGGAGGGAATTGCAGACAATTGAGAGTGACGAGTGTCCGAATTATCACCCCATTGTAGATTGGGAGAAGAAATGATAGAAACCATACCTGGAAGGAGAGCATTGTCAATCGCTTTTGGTGGACGTTGAAGAATAGCCTTGGTTATGGTAGGTGCAAGAAAATCATATGTGAACTTTGGGGTGGCCAACTTGGGATCAAGATCAAGTAATTTTCCTATTTTATGTTCAATGATTATAGAGATGAACCGTGGGTAGGCAACATGTGGTCTTCTCGAAGGAGTCACAAGAGCGTGGGCAAGAATGGTGATGTAGGAGGAGGATTGGTCATGACCTCCGATTTTGCGACTTAAGCAAAAAATAAGATGAGTAAAGAAAAAATGCCATACCCCACCCATGTGCTTGCGTAGGAGAGTGCCGAGACTCTTAAACTTGGTATCGGCGGTGTAGTTCATGGCTCGTACCACATCGTCGTGTTCTGTCTCAAGCGGAAATGTAGCATAAGAATCGTAGCGTTCAAGATGAAGAGCGGCACGAACATCTGCTACATCAAAGGTGAGATCATGATCACCGGTGTCTGATAAAATGCAGGCGGAGATGGTCTTGGGTTCACCATCATTGACATAGCAAGTCAACCAAAAATTTCCAAGGAGCTTTTTGCTCATTTTGAGAGATTTGGAGAAGGCATAAAGTAGAGGTGTTTGTTGAAGAAAGTGAGAAACCTGCAAGTGATCGGGATGGTCGGGGTCGGCTTCAAATCTTGCAATATGATTGCAAGACTTGAAGATGAGATCTTCATGACATGTGGGAATCGAGAATTTGGAGGACTTAGGTTTAGGATTGGGAGAAGAGGTAGACATGAGAGTAACGTGAAGAAGGAGAGATGTGGAGAAATGAGAAGGGAAGAGGTGTATTTGTAGAGAGTAAGTGTGGGTAATAAGGAAAAGATGAAGAGAAAGGGACGATGGGTAATAATATGTAGGAAAAAGTTGAGTGTGTAGGGAGATGGTAGATTTAGGTTTTAGGTAGGATGGAAAGTTTATAGGGAAGAGTGATAGATTTATTGGAAAGTGAAAAAGGAAGAGAGAGAGAGAGAGAGAGAGGGGGGGGGGGGGGGTAAAAAAATGTGAATCTTAAAGATGTAGGAAAAGAGAATTTATACAAAGAGATCGGGGGTGCGTGTATTTCGGCAGCAAGAAAAGGAAAAAAAGGAAGGTGTTGGTTTTCGGCAAGAAAGTTCGGCGGGGGGAGGGGGGGTAGCAAGAAATCGGGAAGGGGGGGGGGGGTCGGCAGGTACCTTCAGCAGGGGGGGGGTTCGCAAAAAATATCGGGAAAGGAGGGGACGAGTTCGGCAGATTTGGTGTTCGGCAAGGGTGCCGAAAAAAATTGGATCGGCAAAGGGGTGTTCGGCAGTTGTGAGTGCGGCTTGGGGGTTCGGCGGCAATACTTCGGCAACCACAAAAGCTGCTGTCGGTGCAAGGGGTATCGGGGGGTGGGTGGGGTTTTTTTTCGGCAGCAACATAAGAGAAAAAAAGAGGGGTGGTGTTCGGTGGACTTGGGCTTCGGTAGAAACAAACAAGAGAACAAAAAAAGGAAGGGTCGGCTGGAGATGAGTTTCGGCTTATGTGGGTTCGGCGAAAAGAAGAAAGAAGCAGCTGATTGCTGTTGTGGTGTTCGGCCGGAAAGAAGCAGCCGATAAGGCTGTTATTGTCTTCGGCAAAAGAGAGAGCAGCCGAGAAGGGAGCAGCTTTCGACAGTACGGTCGGCGGTAGAAGATTAGCCGATAAGGGGCTGTCGGCGGGATGCTTTACGCCGTCGGTGGTGATGGCCGATTGCCAAGAGATGGATCAGCAAGGGTTCGGGTGTAGTCTTTTTGTCGAGGTGAATTCCAAGCCAAAAAAAATCGGTGGTAAGAGTTAGAGAAAATAGAGGAGAGATTTTTTTAGAGAGGAGTTTTGGGTGAGGTAGGGCCGAAAATTTATAATAATTGAAGTGAAAAGGTGAACTTATGATTGAGGTAGGTTATAGGATAGGTTGTGTTTGTGTGAATGGAAAAAGAAGGGTGTAGATTAGAAGTAGTTTGGATTGGTTAAAAAATGGATGGGTAGGATTATGGGTGAAATGGATTGAAGATGTAAAAGGTAAGTATTTTTGATATGAGAGGTAAAAGTAGAAAAGGAAAGTAAAGGATTAAAAGGAAAGGGTTGGAAATTTCTTATGGCAAGAGAGATTTTAGTATCAAAAGTTTATAAGTGATAAAAATATAAACATATATATATATATATATATATATATTTTGTTTCGATTTTTCTTTTCTTTTTTTTAAAATTTTTCTTTTCCCTTTTTTATTTATCTTTTTCCTTTTTTTATACATCTAAAATTAACATGCCAAGTTCTCCTAAGAGAAACTTGAACCGAACTTCTTCTAGAGGCTTTGTGAAGAGATCCCCCAGTTGAAGATCGGTGGGGATGAAGTGCAACTCAATATCACCTTTGGAGATGTGATCTTGGATAAAGTGATATCGGATGTCAATGTGCTTGGATCTTGAGTGAAGCACCGGATTGTTTGCAATAGCAATTGCACCGGAGTTGTCACACAGTATAGGGACTTGAGAGTAGATTTGATTGTAGTCCCTCAGTTGATTCTTCATCCATAGAATTTGAGCACAACAGCTACCAGCAGCAACATATTCAGCTTCAGTCGTGGAGGTGGAAACTGAGTGTTGCTTCTTGCTAGACCAGCTAACAAGTTTACCACCAAGAAGTTGGCAGCTTCCAGTAGTATTTTTTCTATAGACTTTTGATCCTGCAAAGTCAGAATCTGAATAACCCATTAGATCAAAACCTGAGTCTTTGGGATACCAAAGACCCATATTCATGGTACCTTTCAGATACCAGAAGATGCGTTTAACTGCAGCCAAATGAGATTCCTTAGGATTGGCTTGGTAACGCGCACACAGACAAGTAGCAAACATGATATCAGGTCTACTAGCAGTAAGATAAAGAAATGACCCAATCAATCCTCTAAATTTTTTTACATCAACAGATACACCAGCTGTATCAGCATCAAGTTTTAGAGGTGGTGCCATAGGAGTTTTCATGGGAGAGCAGGTATCAAATTTAAACTTTTTCAAAAGATCACGAATGTATTTACTTTGGTTTATAAAAATACCTTCAGCAGATTGTTTTACTTGGAGACCCAAGAAAAATGTTAGCTCCCCCATCATGCTCATCTCATATCGACTCATCATGAGAGAAGCAAACTCATCACACGGTGATTCATCGGTGGCACCAAAAATGATGTCATCCACATAGATTTGAACAAGAATAATATTACCTGAGGTTTGTTTAATGAAAATAGTGTTGTCAATCTTACCCCGAGTATACTTGTTCTTCAGAAGAAAGTCTGCTAGAGTGTCATACCAGGCATGAGGAGCTTGCTTAAGGCAATAGAGAGCCTTATCCAATCTGTACACATAGTCAGGATGAGAGGGATCTTCAAATCTAGGAGGTTGTTTCACATAGACTTCTTCAGCTAGTTCTTCATTTAGGAAAGCACACTTGACATCCATCTGGAAGACTCTGAAGTTCTTGTAGGCAGCATGAGCACGGAAGATTCTGATAACTTTAAGTCTGGCAACTGAAGCAAAGGTTTTGTCATAGTCAATTCCTTATTCTTGCCTAAACCCTTAAGCAACCAGTTTGGCTTTATTCCGGATGACAGTGCCTTCTTCGTCCATCTTGTTTCTGAAGACCCACTTGGTTCCTATGATTGTTTTTCTGGGAGGACGAGGAACCAGTCTCCAGACCTTGTTTCTTTCAAACTGAGAGAGTTCTTCTTGCATGGCAGTGATCTAACATGGATCAGCTAGAGCTTCGTCAACCTTCTTAGGCTCTATAAGAGACAAAAAGTTCACATAGAGACAGATATTTCCTACTCCTCTTCTGGTTTGGACACCAGCCTGTTGATCACCAATTATTTGATCAATTGGATGATCTTTGGTCTATTTAAGTGCAGGAGGCAAAGCTGGTGGAAAGGAAGGTTGAGAATGAGATGTAGAGGGTTGATCTTCATGATTGAAGGATGGAAGATCAGGTGGATTTAATGAAGAGGGAATATTTGATGGTTGAGAAATGGTAGTGTTTTGAAGAGAATTTTGGTTTTGGGAAGTTTGGATCGGCTGAGGATTTTCTTCTTGGTTTGTAGAAGGGTTTGAAGATATGGAAGGGTTATTGTTTTAAGAAATAGGATTTTGAGGAGATGGAATAAGGATAGTTGGGTTAGGTCAAGTAGAAGAAGAACCATCACCAATGCAAGAGGTGATCCAACTATTTAATTTATCATCATATGAGGAAAGGGATGATACCTTGAGGTCATCAAACTTGACATGTATTGATTCATCAATACATTTTCTCCGAAGATTGTAGACTCTGAAAGCTTTGAAAGTAAGAGAATAACCCATAAAGATCCCTTCATCAGCTTTAGGATCAAACTTGCCTAGGTTTTCTCTATCATTCAATATGTAGCAGACACACCCAAAGACATGAAGAAAACAATGTTTGGTTTTCTACCATAAAAGACTTCATAAGGAGTCTTATTATGTATTTTCACAATAATGGACCTATTTTGGGTAAAGCATGCAGTATTAATTGCCTCAACCCAAAAATAGGTCGGCAGGTGAGATTCACTCAGCATGGATCTGGCAGCTTCACACAGCGTCCTATTCTTTCTTCCACCACACCATTTTGTTGTGGTGTCCGTACAGCTAAGAAATTATGAGAGATGCCCTTTTCAGTGAAGAAGTCATCCAAAACACTATTTTTGAATTCAGTGCCGTTGTCACTTCTTACAGATCTCACCAGCTGCCCATTCATTACTTCAGATCTTTTGATGAACTTTATGATTTCTTCAGAAGTATCACTTTTATACCTGAGAAAAATTACCCAAGTGTAACGTGTAAATTCATCAATAATAACAAGAATGTACCTTCTTACACCAAGGCTTGGAGTACTGACTGGTCCCCACAGATCCATGTGCAGCATCTGAAGAGGTTGAGAGATGGGGAAGCATTTCTTGGATTTGAACGAGGATTTTGTGAGCTTTCCCTTTCTCACAAGCAACACACAACTTTTCTTTCACAAATGTCAGCTTTGGCATTCCAGACACGAGCTCTTTAGAGGGGAGAGAGTTCAAGGTTTTGAAGTTGAGGTGAGAGAGACGCTTATGCCAAAGCCAGCTGATCTTGGCAGAGTTTTCAGAGACAAAACATATATTTGTTCCAAAAGACGAACACTGTCCCATGTCTATAACATAGACATTTTCTTTTCTTTACCCGGAAAGTAAAACTTGCATGTCTTTGTCAACCACCGTGCATATGGACAGTTCAAAGATTACTTTGTACCCGAGATCACACAGTTGGCTTATTCTCAAGAGGTTATGCATCAAGCCTTCATCATAAGCGAATTTATTAAAGGTAATAAAACCATTTGAGAGAGTTCCGTAGCCTTTAGTACTGCCTCGAGAGTTATCACCAAAGGTAACAGATGGACCTTTAGCTGACACGAAGTTAACGAGAAGAGATTTATTTCCAGTCATGTGACGCGAACATCCACTATCCAGATACCAGATCTGTTGATGTCCATAGACCTGCAATCACAGAAAAATTAGTTCCTTGGTACCCACTTGGAGATAGGTCCTTTTGGGTTAGAAGAAAGAGTAGAGAGATCTTTAGAGGAATTCCTGTCCATTCTTTCAAAAGGACAATCTTTAGCCATATGAAAAGTGTCACCACAGTTATAGCATTTTCTATAGATAAAAACCTTTTTAAAGCAATGACCACTTTCCTTGCTTTGACCTTTCACATTGATTTTTATGATCTTGGCTGAAAAGGATGAAGCAGGAGGTTTGGATCCTAGAATTCCTTTGTCAGGGTTATAGGTTGGTGAATGAGAGGATTCTTTGGAATTTGACTTTTTCAGAAGCACAGACCGAGCAATGGGAAGAGTGGAAGATTTACCAGAATATTTCTTTGGAGTTTTTCTTTTGGGATGGGAATTAGCTACTGATTTCCCTTTGTTAGAAGTGGAAATCTGTTTGAAGGAGGTTGAGGTTCTCTCTTAGGAATCTTTGAAGGCTTAGGTTCAGAGGAAGAGGCTTCATCTATGTGTAGGAATTTTATCATCTCATGAACAGGTCTGGGAAGGTCATTAGAGCCTTGGGCTTCTTCAACTTCAGAAGTTGAGGCATCACTTTTAGCTTTAATGAACATCCCAAACTTCAAGGCTTTCGAAAGATCAACAGAGTTCATTGAATGAGTATCACTTGAATGGTGTTCAGAGGACTCATAGAAAGGAGGAAGCACAAAGGAAGTTGAAGCATGAACATTTGAGGAAGAGTCGATGTCCATTTTGTCAAAACCAAGTCCAGATTTGTCATCACACTTCATTTGGTCTTGAAAAATCTTTGCTAAGTTCTTAGAAGAGCTAGTCCACTTTTTCACAGTTTCTTGTTCCTTTTCAAGTCTTTTGAACAACTTATTTTTCTCTTTAGCAAGTGTAAAGTTCATGGTTTTCAGATCTTCAAGCTCAGCTTTGATTTTGTCAAAATGTTTTAGTTGAGAAAGACAGATTTGAAGTTGAGAGGAAAGAGATTTTATCTGAGCATTTGCCCTTTTCTTAGCATTTTTAGCATCATGGATGTCAACATTTAAGGAGTCAAATGCATCAATCTTTTCAGCATCAGTAAGAGATAGAAAGGGATGTACCGAGTGTAAGAGGAGGAACATCCTGTTGAGACTAGAGCCAGAGTGGAAGGAGTTTCCTCACAGTCATTCATGCCATCATCTTTGCCATGAAATAAATATTGGCCATGTCCTTATCACTGTCAGATGTGGGTTCATCTGCCCAGTCATGAGACTCAGCCAGCAGACCCTTTCCCTTTTTGGAAAGCATTTCATTTCTCTCTTTTTTCTCTTTTGTATTTAGCCTTGTACTTTTCAGCACAATCAGAGTTCACAGAGGAAACAGATTGGCCAAATCTTTGAGAGGGAGAGAGATTTGAATTAGGACTGGATCTAATTGATTTTGAAAAAGAACGACCAGGGGAAGAGTTCTTTGGTCTCTCAGAGAGTTTGCTTTTGCACTCAGAGGCAAAGTGACCTTTCTTCCCACATTTAAAGCATTCCTCATTTGATTTATCATTTGAAGAGTGCTTGGAGAAATTTTGAGAAGATTTTCTAGAAACTTTAGGTTTACCAGAAGAAAAACGAGATCTAGGTTTAGAATAACCTGCCAGCATGGCCATACCATCTGACAGTTGGTCAACAGGGGTTTCCTCACCTTCATCATCAGCATCACTAAGATATGCCTCCGAATGATCATTGGTATCTTCCTGACTGTTATGGTCAGAATCAGAAGGATCGGTGATTCTAGGAATGCACACAGTTCTTTTGGAAGAGTCACTCACAAGAGCTAGAGAAGAGCTCTTGATGTCTTTAATGACAGACTTCCTTTGGAGCTTGGTTTGCTCATAGTAAAAGAGAGTACCATAAAGAACAGTGAGAGGCATATGATCAAGGTCCTTGGTTGTCTTAATGCATGTGCAGATGTTTTCCTAGAAATCAGGAAGACAGTCCATAAACTTGCATAAGACTTCCTTATTGTCATAAATGCGACCCAACAACTTAAGATCATTAAGCAGACCGTTAAAACGGTTATAGTAGTCAGAAAGAGATTCCCCTTTTTCATGAGAAAACAGTTCATATTTTCTAACAAGAGCGATCTTTCTGCTCTTTTTCACTTTAGAAGTACATTCATAAAGAACACACAGAGTGGACCACATTTCCTTAGCAGTAGAAAAGTTTACAAGAGAATGATAAACCTCATCAGGCAGAGAAAGGGCAATGATGGCTCTGACTTTAGTGTCAAGAGCTACAAGACGTTTATCATCATCATTGTACTTACTGGGGTCCTTTACAATGTATCTCCCAGTAGCAGGTGTTCGTTCTTCCTCATCAAAAGACTCGTCACCATCCTCGTCTTTATTTTTGGCATTATAACGATCCCAACTCTAGGAACAAGAGGTCCTTCATGGAGTATGGTAGGATATCTGCTGTCAACTCCTTCTAGGAAGAGCATCATACGACTTTTCCACAAAGAGAAGTTATTAGGGTTAAACTTTAGTGGTTTGGCTATGGAGCCATTATCGTATGATCCAACATTAGGGTTTTGAGAAGAAACATTTTTAAAGAAGAAGATGAAGCCATTACAGATCAAGTTTATTAGATTAAACTGACCCGCTCTGATACCACTTGTTGGTCCCAGCTATGGAGTAGCAAAGATAAACAAGTATTGTAGAAGGGGGGGTTGAATACAATACACAAAAATTTTCACTTAATTAATTCTTTATTGATTTAAAATCAAGATACACATAGAAAACTTAAAGATTGTTGCGGAAAATAACAGATAAAGTATGTTCAAACAATCTAACACAAAGTCACACAGAGAATAAGAACAATTGTAAAACACTAAGAAAACAATGAACTTTTTTGAGAGAGAAATGCCAGCACTTGAAAGCTTTTAAAGTCTGTAAACCGGTAATGTTTGCAAGGTTGAAGACGGCCTCTTTATATAGTGCCTCATGCATTAAATGCATGGACACTTGTCAAGCAAGGGTAGGAAGCCAGGTTTTCTGAAAAGTACTGAGGTGTGCCTTTTGTCTTGAAGCGTTGACCTGCAGTGTGTTTGAAGTTGATCTTTCTTGAAAGAGATAAGAAAGCCAAACAACCTTTTTTTGATCTTCGGATGATGTCTCCATCAGTGAAAGATATCATAAATATATTTTGCAGATAAAGTACAATACCTGTCGAAGACTTCTTTGTCGAAGATATCTTCAAGTATCTTGCCTAAGATGTCTTCAAGTATCCTTGCCTAGGATGTCTTCAAGTATCCTTGCCGAAGGTGTCTTCAAGTGTCCTTGCCTATCTTCAAGTGTTTTGGCCGAAGACTTAAGATGTCTTCAAGTAGCAACTTAACTTTTGGTTGAGAAGTCCAATATGCAACCCGCTTTGAAGATGCACTTCTACTTTGTTTCTTTCGGTTGATCTTCGACTTCACCGAACATTTTTATATAATCAAGCTACTTGTAAAGAACCTAAAAATTATTCGAAGAGTGAAATGTATAAAAATGAAAGACTGGAGGTCATCTTCAAATCTTAAGTGACCCAACAGATTTAGATTTTGGGTTTTGTTAGGACACAAATTGTCCTAATTATATGATAGTTTTGTAAAGACGTGTATTATGTAATATGGGCTTGGGTTAAGGATATATGGGTTTGGGCTTAAATGTGTAACAAGTGAGGTGGGAGTATATAAGGGACTTGTGTTAGTAATTAGGGTAAGAATTATCATTTACAATGTAGCTTGATGGTGTGAGTGTGTGTTCTAGAGAGAGAAACATTCTCTCTCTAGGTAATTCTCTTTCCATATGAATAATACACAAACCTTTCTTATCTCATCTTGTTACAAATCTATTGATTACTTGAATTATTGATTGTTTATGGGACTAACAAGTGGTATCAGAGTCAAATCGAAGAAATCATTCATCGATACGATCATTCTGCAACAATTGAAGTTCTACAGCCCATTTTTTATGAAACGGTGAAGTTTTTCGATGAACAGTGTCCATTTCGAGGTATGATCGTGGATTTCGGAGCTAATTGGTGTTTTGTTGATGTTAATTGGTTCGATTCTTCACTCTGAATATTTTAGAATCGATTTCAATCTATATTTTCAACAAATTTGAAGGGATTCGATCAGATCTCTGTTTTTCACTCTCGACACTGTGTTCATCATATTTTGATGATTTTGTGCGTATAACTGTGCTTGGATCAGTGCTGAATGCTAAGGATTGATTGAAAAGTATTTCTGAACATCATACGATCATCAATCCATCATATTTTGATCAATTTGGACGTTTTTGAGTTTTCAGTTCGGTCTGAGATCATATGTTCAAAGTCCTCGCACAAGACAATGTTCATCTTTATCGCGCGACAAAGAGATTTTATTTTATCGCACATGTGGTGTGCCCCAAAATAGGGTGATTAGTGTTTTTATCGCGCAAGTATCGTGCGATAAAAGGTTTTATGAGTTATCACGCAAGTATCATGCGATAAAGTTAGTTATTGTGCGATAAAAAGGAATTTCCTCGCCCAAGTTATTGCCCATTCAATAGCGGAACCCCCGTGCTAAGTCTCAGGAGGGGGGAATTGTTCATGGAATTTTAGCATAAAGCATGTGTGACATCATAAAAACATACCGTTCATAAAAACATGGAAAACAATCCGTATAATTATAATACGTTCTCGAAAGCATGTGACCGACTCAACAACTCACGCAAAGCGTAAATAGAAATAAAGTCTAAATACCCAAGCATGGAAGTAATCATTCAAGCAAACCTTAATATACGTAGAGGGGTTCCAATATTAAAGTCCATACTTGTAATTACTCGCACGAGGCTCAAACGGTAATACAAAATGCATATCACAATATTTAATATAATACTTGACAACAACGGGGGAGACCCGTATCCATTGAGGGTGGACGGAACATGCAAGTATACCACTCGTACAATGTTTATCGTATAACACTTCTTGACTAATATGTCCAAGTGTTCCTACAATTCCTCGATAAGCATCACCTCAAGAGACAGTCGACCTTAGTGTCCGCCCCCAGGGCTTCATCCACCACAAGGCTCGGCACACTGCGGGACTACCTCCAAGGCATTACCCGAGCGGCGAAGTTCCTAGTACTCACCTCAAACGCAACACTCCAGACTTGACCCTCCTAGTGACCACTTGGAAAGTTTATGGTCATAAGACATAGGTCCCGAAGTCCAACCCTGCAATACCCATTCGACCCTATAAATAAGGCCGACTCATATGCCTATGCATCTAATGCATTATAGTCTAACAATTACATGACTCCCAAAAGAATGTCCAACATCTTTAGCACATGTAACTAAATAATAATAATGACTCCAATGCATATAATCTCAAAACTCAACATAGAGTAATTTACATTGGACCAAAGTCCCCAAGACTCACTTAAGTCAAATACGAGCCAAAGGCTTAACAATACAATTGACGAACAATAAAGATCACTAATACAATCAAATGCATTTAGGTGTCATATATGCAAACACATACCTCCAAGATATGATAATCCAAAATCCCATCATTTATTTGATCAAATCGTTTTCGACACAACTCACAACCATATATATTTCCAAATGACCCATAACAATAATTATGCATCTTTCCAACAACACTAAAGTATATTTTTACAATAACCTTCAAATCACTTTTCCTTGAGATATAATTATCAAAATACCCAAAAATCCCAATGTGGGTATTTTATAAGATTTTCAAGGTTAAACACTTCAAATAGTCAACATCCACCAAATAACTCAACCATAGATAATTTTCATGGAAAACACATAAACACTTGAAATTGGACATTTTTGGAATGTACGACGTTTTCACAAATCAACTTGAACTTACCTTGCTAGATTTAGGCTAAATCTAGATTTTCCCCAAATTTTAGCTCCTTTGAAGAAACTTGAATCCTAAAGGCCAAATCTTCCAAAAACCTAGATCCATAAGTTTCCAACCATCAATATCCATATTCAACCATTTAGAATAGTTCCCCAAACATTTTACATCAATTTCTCAACTCATACCAAAACCCTAATTTCCATAGATGAAGAAAAGAGAAGATTACCTCAACCACAACATGAATCTACCAACAAAACACCTCTAGGTTACCAACAATGAACCTCAAGCTCCAAATCTTCAAAATGGACAAAAAGGGTTGGATGAAACCCTAGAAAACTTGGTGAAGAAGATGAAGTGTGGAGGGTTCTAGCTTTAGTTTTCCATAACCATGATAGATGAAGAAAACCACTTAAAATCTCGAATCTTGGGGCTTAAAGGCTCAAAATCGGCTTTGGAGACTTAGGGTTTCAGTTTGGGAGAGAAAGGAGTGAAATAGGTGAAGTAGGAATGAGAAAAAGGCTGAAAATCACATTTTTAAGGTCTTGGTACCCATATGCGATTGTGACATCCGATTGTGACAGTGTCACAATCGCTGGCACAATCGCACAGGTTGTACCGTGAGTTTTTGGCATCCGGTGATTGTGACATGCACAAAATGTAGCAAACACTGTTTTGGCCATAACTTCTTCGTTTCAGCTCCGTTTTCGCTCCGAAAAGGCCTGTTGGACTCATATTTAAATTCTCCATCCAACAAGACTATAAAATCTAGGATTCAACCCAAAATCCTATTTCCTCTATTTCTCTTGAAAGACTGGTTTGTACACTAACTTGAAATTGTACTTACCCAAAAATTACGAATGTTACACGGGGGGGGGGGGGAGGTCTGCTACATCAAAGGTGAGATCATGATCACCGGTGTCTGATAAAATGCAGGCGGAGATGGTCTTGGGTTCACCATCATTGACATAGCAAGTCAACCAAAAATTTCCAAGGAGCTTTTTGCTCATTTTGAGAGATTTGGAGAAGGCACAAAGTAGAGGTGTTTGTTGAAGAAAGTGAGAAACCTGCAAGTGATCGGGATGGTCGGGGTCGGCTTCAAATCTTGCAATATGATTGCAAGACTTGAAGATGAGATCTTCATGACATGTGGGAATCGAGAATTTGGAGGACTTAGGTTTAGGATTGGGAGAAGAGGTAGACATGAGAGTAACGTGAAGAAGGAGAGATGTGGAGAAATGAGAAGGGAAGAGGTGTATTTGTAGAGAGTAAGTGTGGGTAATAGGGAAAAGATGAAGAGAAAGGGACGATGGGTAATAATATGTAGGAAAAAGTTGAGTGTGTTGGGAGATGGTAGATTTAGGTTTTAGGTAGGATGGAAAGTTTATAGGGAAGAGTGATAGATTTATTGGAAAGTGAAAAAGGAAGAGAGAGAGAGGGGGGGGGGGGTAAAAAAACGTGAATCTTAAAGATGTAGGAAAAGAGAATTTATACAAAGAGATCGGGGGTGCGTGTATTTCGGCAGCAAGAAAAGGAAAAAAAGGAAGGTGTTGGTTTTCGGCAAGAAAGTTCGGCGGGGGGAGGGGGTAGCAAGAAATCGGGAAGGGGGGGGGGGGGGGTCGGCAGGTACCTTCAGCAGGGGGGGTTCGCAAAAAATATCGGGAAAGGAGGGGACGAGTTCGGCAGATTTGGTGTTCGGCAAGGGTGCCGAAAAAAAATGGATCGGCAAAGGGGTGTTCGGAAGTTGTGAGTGCGGCTTGGGGGTTCGGCGGCAATACTTCGGCAACCACAAAAGCTGCTGTCGGTGCAAGGGGTATCGGGGGGTGGGTGGGGTTTTTTTCGGCAGCAACATAAGAGAAAAAAAAGAGGGGTGGTGTTCGGTGGACTTGGGCTTCGGTAGAAACAAACAAGAGAACAAAAAAAAGGAAGGGTCGGCTGGAGACGAGTTTCGGCTTATGTGGGTTCGGCGAAAAGAAGAAAGAAGCAGCTGATTGTTGTTGTGGTGTTCGGCCGGAAAGAAGCAGCCGATAAGGCTTTTATTGTCTTCGGCAAAAGAGAGAGCAGCCGAGAGGGGAGCAGCTTTCGACAGTAGGGTCGGCGGTAGAAGATTAGCCGATAAGGGGCTGTCGGCGGGATGCTTTACGCCGTCGGTGGTGATGGCCGATTGCCAAGAGATGGATCAGCAAGGGTTCGGGTGTAGTCTTTTTGTCGAGGTGAATTCCAAGCCAAAAAAAAATCGGTGGTAAGAGTTAGAGAAAATAGAGGAGAGATTTTTTTAGAGAGGAGTTTTGGGTG
The DNA here is from genome assembly GCA_033807775.1 of Saussurea involucrata. Taxonomy (NCBI): domain Eukaryota; kingdom Viridiplantae; phylum Streptophyta; class Magnoliopsida; order Asterales; family Asteraceae; genus Saussurea; species Saussurea involucrata. The sequence goes on along the minus strand of CM066312.1, from coordinate 93,932,922 downwards.
AGGTAGGGCCGAAAATTTATATTAATTGAAGTGAAAAGGTGAACTTATGATTGAGGTAGGTTATAGGATAGGTTGTGTTTGTGTGAATGGAAAAAGAAGGGTGTAGATTAGAAGTAGTTTGGATTGGTTAAAAAATGGATGGGTAGGATTATGGGTGAAATGGATTGAAGATGTAAAAGGTAAGTATTTTTGATATGAGAGGTAAAAGTAGAAAAGGAAAGTAAAGGATTAAAAGGAAAGGGTTGGAAATTTCTTATGGCAAGAGAGATTTCAGTATCAAAAGTTTCTAACTGATAAAAATATAAACATATATATATTTTGTTTCGATTTTTCTTTTCTTTTTTTTAAAATTTTTCTTTTCCCTTTTTTATTTATCTTTTTCCTTTTTTTATACATCTAAAATTAACATGCCAAGTTCTCCTAAGAGAAACTTGAACCGAACTTCTTCTAGAGGCTTTGTGAAGAGATCCCCCAGTTGAAGATCGGTGGGGATGAAGTGCAGCTCAATATCACCTTTGGAGATGTGATCTCGGATAAAGTGATATCGGATGTCAATGTGCTTGGATCTTGAGTAAAGCACCAGATTGTTTGCAATAGCAATTTCACTGGAGTTGTCACACAGTATAGGGACTTGAGAGTAGATTTGATTGTAGTCCCTCAGTTGATTCTTCATCCATAGAATTTGAGCACAACAGCTACCAGCAGCAACATATTCAGCTTCAGTCGTGGAGGTGGAAACTGAGTGTTGCTTCTTGCTAGACCAGCTAACAAGTTTACCACCAAGAAGTTGGCAGCTTCCAGTAGTATTTTTTCTATAGACTTTTGATCCTGCAAATGAGATTCCTTAGGATTGGCTTGGTAACGCGCACACAGACAAGTAGCAAACATGATATCAGGTCTACTAGCAGTAAGATAAAGAAATGACCCAATCAATCCTCTAAATTTTTTTACATCAACAGATACACCAGCTGTATCAGCATCAAGTTTTAGAGGTGGTGCCATAGGAGTTTTCATGGGAGAGCAGGTATCAAATTTAAACTTTTTCAAAAGATCACGAATGTATTTACTTTGGTTTATAAAAATACCTTCAGCAGATTGTTTTACTTGGAGACCCAAGAAAAATGTTAGCTCCCCCATCATGCTCATCTCATATTGACTCATCATGAGAGAAGCAAACTCATCACACAGTGATTCATCGGTGGCACCAAAAATGATGTCATCCACATAGATTTGAACAAGAATAATATTACCTGAGGTTTGTTTAATGAAAATAGTGTTGTCAATCTTACCCCGAGTATACTTGTTCTTCAGAAGAAAGTCTGCTAGAGTGTCATACCAGGCATGAGTAGCTTGCTTAAGGCAATAGAGAGCCTTATCCAATCTGTACACATAGTCAGGATGAGAGGGATCTTCAAATCTAGGAGGTTGTTTCACATAGACTTCTTCAGCTAGTTCTTCATTTAGGAAAGCACACTTGACATCCATATGGAAGACTCTGAAGTTCTTGTAGGCAGCATGAGCACGGAAGATTCTGATAGCTTTAAGTCTGGCAACTGAAGCAAAGGTTTTGTCATAGTCAATTCCTTATTCTTGCCTAAACCCTTAAGCAACCAGTTTGGCTTTATTCCGGATGACAGTGCCTTCTTCGTCCATCTTGTTTCTGAAGACCCACTTGGTTCCTATGATTGTTTTTCTGGGAGGACGAGGAACCAGTCTCCAGACCTTGTTTCTTTCAAACTGAGAGAGTTCTTCTTGCATGGCAGTGATCTAACATGGATCAGCTAGAGCTTCGTCAACCTTCTTAGGCTCTATAAGAGACAAAAAGTTCACATAGAGACAGATATTTCCTACTCCTCTTCTGGTTTGGACACCAGCCTGTTGATCACCAATTATTTGATCAATTGGATGATCTTTGGTCTATTTAAGTGCAGGAGGCAAAGCTGGTGGAAAGGAAGGTTGAGAATGAGATGTAGAGGGTTGATCTTCATGATTGAAGGATGGAAGATCAGGTGGATTTAATGAAGAGGGAATATTTGATGGTTGAGAAATGGTAGTGTTTTGAAGAGAATTTTGGTTTTGGGAAGTTTGGATCGGCTGAGGATTTTCTTCTTGGTTTGTAGAAGGGTTTGAAGATATGGAAGGGTTATTGTTTTAAGAAATAGGATTTTGAGGAGATGGAATAAGGATAGTTGGGTTAGGTCAAGTAGAAGAAGAACCATCACCAATGCAAGAGGTGATCCAACTATTTAATTCATCATCATATGAGGAAAGGGATGATACCTTGAGGTCATCAAACTTGACATGTATAGATTCATCAATACATTTTCTCCGAAGATTGTAGACTCTGAAAGCTTTGAAAGTAAGAGAATAACCCATAAAGATCCCTTCATCAGCTTTAGGATCAAACTTGCCTAGGTTTTCTCTATCATTCAATATGTAGCAGACACACCCAAAGACATGAAGAAAACAATGTTTGGTTTTCTATCATAAAAGACTTCATAAGGAGTCTTATTATGTATTTTCACAATAATGGACCTATTTTGGGTAAAGCATGCAGCATTAATTGCCTCAACCCAAAAATAGGTCGGCAGGTGAGATTCACTCAGCATGGATCTGGCAGCTTCACACAACGTCCTATTCTTTCTTCCACCACACCATTTTGTTGTGGTGTCCGTACAGCTAAGAAATTATGAGAGATGCCCTTTTCAGTGAAGAAGTCATCCAAAACACTATTTTTGAATTCAGTGCCGTTGTCACTTCTTACAGATCTCACCAGCTGCCCATTCATTACTTCACATCTTTTGATGAACTTTATGATTTCTTCAGAAGTATCACTTTTATACCTGAGAAAAATTACCCAAGTGTAACGTGTAAATTCATCAATAATAACAAGAATGTACCTTCTTACACCAAGGCTTGGAGTACTAACTGGTCCACACAGATCCATGTGCAGCATCTGAAGAGGTTGAGAGATGGGGAAGCATTTCTTGGATTTGAACGAGGATTTTGTGAGCTTTCCCTTCTCACAAGCAGCACACAACTTTTCTTTCACAAATGTCAGCTTTGGCATTCCAGACACGAGCTCTTTAGAGGGGAGAGAGTTCAAGGTTTTGAAGTTGAGGTGAGAGAGACGCTTATGCCAAAGCCAGCTGATCTTGGCAGAGTTTTCAGAGACAAAACATATATTTGTTCCAAAAGACGAACATTGTCCCATGTCTATAACATAGACATTTTCTTTTCTTTACCCGGAAAGTACAACTTGCATGTCTTTGTCAACCACCGTGCATATGGACAGTTCAAAGATTACTTTGTACCCGAGATCACACAGTTGGCTTATTCTCAAGAGGTTATGCATCAAGCCTTCAACATAAGCGAATTTATTAAAGGTAATAAAACCATTTGAGAGAGTTCCGTAGCCTTTAGTACTACCTCGAGAGTTATCACCAAAGGTAACAGATGGATCTTTAGCTGACACGAAGTTAACGAGAATAGATTTATTTCCAGTCATGTGACGCGAACATCCACTATCCAGATACCAGATCTGTTGATGTCCATAGACCTGCAATCACAGAAAAATTAGTTCCTTGGTACCCACTTGGAGATAGGTCCTTTTGGGTTAGAAGAAAGAGTAGAGAGATCTTTAGAGGAGTTCCTGTCCATTCTTTCAAAAGGACAATCTTTAGCCATATGAAAAGTGTCACCACAGTTATAGCATTTTCTATAGATAAAAACCTTTTTAAAGCCATGACCACTTTCCTTGCTTTGACCTTTCACATTGATTTTTATGATCTTGGCTGAAAGGATGAAGCAGGAGGTTTGGATCCTAGAATTCCTTTGTCAGGGTTATAGGTTGGTGAATGAGAGGATTCTTTGGAATTTGACTTTTTCAGAAGCACAGACCGAGCAATGGGAAGAGTGGAAGATTTACCAGAATATTTCTTTGGAGTTTTTCTTTTGGGATGGGAATTAGCTACTGATTTCCCTTTGTTAGAAGTGGAAAATCTGTTTGAAGGAGGTTGAGGTTCTCTCTTAGGAATCTTTGAAGGCTTAGGTTCAGAGGAAGAGGCTTCATCTATGTGTAGGAATTTTATCATCTCATGAACAAGTCTGGGAAGGTCATTAGAGCCTTGGGCTTCTTCAACTTCAGAAGTTGAGGCATCACTTTTAGCTTTAATGAACATCCCAAACTTCAAGGCTTTCGAAAGATCAACAGAGTTCATTGAATGAGTATCACTTAAATGGTGTTCAGAGGACTCATAGAAAGGAGGAAGCACAAAGGAAGTTGAAGCATGAACATTTGAGGAAGAGTCGATGTCCATTTTGTCAAAACCAAGTCCAGATTTGTCATCACACTTCATTTGGTCTTGAAAAATCTTTGCTAAGTTCTTAGAAGAGCTAGTCCACTTTTTCACAGTTTCTTGTTCCTTTTCAAGTCTTTTGAACAACTTATTTTTCTCTTTAGCAAGTGTAAAGTTCATGGTTTTCAGATCTTCAAGCTCAGCTTTGATTTTGTCAAAATGTTTTAGTTGAGAAAGACAGATTTGAAGTTGAGAGGAAAGAGATTTTATCTGAGCATTTGCCTTTTTCTTAGCATTTTTAGCATCATGGATGTCAACATTTAAGGAGTCAAATGCATCAATCTTTTCAGCATCAGTAAGAGATAGAAAGGGATGTACCGAGTGTAAGAGGAGGAACATCCTGTTGAGACTAGAGCCAGATTGGAAGGAGTTTCCTCACAGTCATTCATGCCATCATCTTTGCCATGAAATAAATATTGGCCATGTCCTTATCACTGTCAGATGTGGGTTCATCTGCCCAGTCATGAGACTCAGCCAGCAGACCCTTTCCCTTTTTGGAAATCATTTCATTTCTCTCTTTTTTCTCTTTTGTATTTAGCCTTGTACTTTTCAGCACAATCAGAGTTCACAGAGGAAACAGATTGGCCAAATCTTTGAGAGGGAGAGAGATTTGAATTAGGACTGGATCTAATTGATTTTGAAAAAGAACGACCAGGGGAAGAGTTCTTTGGTCTCTCAGAGAGTTTGCTTTTGCACTCAGAGGCAAAGTGACCTTTCTTCCCACATTTAAAGCATTCCTCATTTGATTTATCATTTGAAGAGTGCTTGGAGAAATTTTGAGAAGATTTTCTAGAAACTTTAGGTTTACCAGAAGAAAAACGAGATCTAGGTTTAGAATAACCTGCCAGCATGGCCATACCATCTGACAGTTGGTCAACAGGGGTTTCCTCACCTTCATCATCGGCATCACTAAGATATGCCTCCGAATGATCATTGGTATCTTCCTGACTGTTATGGTCAGAATCAGAAGGATATGTGATTCTAGGAATGCACACAGTTCTTTTGGAAGAGTCACTCACAAGAGCTAGAGAAGAGCTCTTGATGTCTTTAATGACAGACTTCCTTTGGAGCTTGGTTTGCTCATAGTAAAAGAGAGTACCATAAAGAACAGTGAGAGGCATATGATCAAGGTCCTTGGTTGTCGTAATGCATGTGCAGATGTTTTCCTAGAAATCAGGAAGACAGTCCATAAACTTGCATAAGACTTCCTTATTGTCATAAATGCGACCCAACAACTTAAGATCATTAAGCAGACCGTTAAAACGGTTATAGTAGTCAGAAAGAGATTCCCCTTTTTCATGAGAAAACAGTTCATATTTTCTAACAAGAGCGATCTTTCTGCTCTTTTTCACTTTAGAAGTACATTCATAAAGAACACACAGAGTGGACCACATTTCCTTAGCAGTAGAAAAGTTTACAAGAGAATGATAAACCTCATCAGGCAGAGAAAGGGCAATGATGGCTCTGACTTTAGTGTCAAGAGCTACAAGACGTTTATCATCATCATTGTACTTACTGGGGTCCTTTACAATGTATCTCCCAGTAGCAGGTGTTCGTTCTTCCTCATCAAAAGACTCGTCACCATCCTCGTCTTTATTTTTGGCATTATAACGATCCCAACTCTAGGAACAAGAGGTCCTTCATGGAGTATGGTAGGATATCTGCTGTCAACTCCTTCTAGGAAGAGCATCATACGACTTTTCCACAAAGAGAAGTTATTAGGGTTAAACTTTAGTGGTTTGGCTATGGAGCCATTATCGTATGATCCAACATTAGGGTTTTGAGAAGAAACATTTTTTAAAGAAGAAGATGAAGCCATTACAGATCAAGTTTATTAGATTAAACTGACCCGCTCTGATACCACTTGTTGGTCCCAGCTATGGAGTAGCAAAGATAAACAAGTATTGTAGAAGGGGGGGTTGAATACAATACACAAAAATTTTCACTTAATTAATTCTTTATTGATTTAAAATCAAGATACACATAGAAAACTTAAAGATTGTTGCGGAACATAACAGATAAAGTATGTTCAAACAATCTAACACAAAGTCACACAGAGAATAAGAACAATTGTAAAACACTAAGAAAACAATGAACTTTTTTGAGAGAGAAATGCCAGCACTTGAAAGCTTTTAAAGTCTGTAAACCGGTAATGTTTGCAAGGTTGAAGACGGCCTCTTTATATAGTGCCTCATGCATTAAATGCATGGACACTTGTCAAGCAAGGGTAGGAAGCCAGGTTTTCTGAAAAGTACTGAGGTGTGCCTTTTGTCTTGAAGCGTTGACCTGCAGTGTGTTTGAAGTTGATCTTTCTTGAAAGAGATAAGAAAGCCAAACAACCTTTTTTTGATCTTCGGATGATGTCTCCATCAGTGAAAGATATCATAAATATATTTTGCAGATAAAGTACAATACCTGTCGAAGACTTCTTTGTCGAAGATATCTTCAAGTATCTTGCCTAAGATGTCTTCAAGTATCCTTGCCTAGGATGTCTTCAAGTATCCTTGCCGAAGGTGTCTTCAAGTGTCCTTGCCTATCTTCAAGTGTTTTGGCCGAAGACTTAAGATGTCTTCAAGTAGCAACTTAACTTTTGGTTGAGAAGTCCAATATGCAACCCGCTTTGAAGATGCACTTCTACTTTGTTTCTTTCGGTTGATCTTCGACTTCACCGAACATTTTTATATAATCAAGCTACTTGTAAAGAACCTAAAAATTATTCGAAGAGTGAAATGTATTAAAATGAAAGACTGGAGGTCATCTTCAAATCTTAAGTGACCCAACAGATTTAGATTTAGGGTTTTGTTAGGACACAAATTGTCCTAATTATATGATAGTTTTGTAAAGACGTGTATTATGTAATATGGGCTTGGGTTAAGGATATATGGGTTTGGGCTTAAATGTGTAACAAGTGAGGTGGGAGTATATAAGGGACTTGTGTTAGTAATTAGGGTAAGAATTATCATTTACAATGTAGCTTGATGGTGTGAGTGTGTGTTCTAGAGAGAGAAACATTCTCTCTCTAGGTAATTCTCTTTCGATATGAATAATACACAAACCTTTCTTATCTCATCTTGTTACAAATCTATTGATTACTTGAATTATTGATTGTTTATGGGACTAACAAGTGGTATCAGAGTCAAATCGAAGAAATCATTCATCGATACGATCATTCTGCAACAATTGAAGTTCTACAGCCCATTTTTTATGAAACGGTGAAGTTTTTCGATGAACAGTGTCCATTTCGAGGTATGATCGTGGATTTCGGAGCTAATTGGTGTTTTGTTGATGTTAATTGGTTCGATTCTTCACTCTGAATATTTTAGAATCGATTTCAATCTATATTTTCAACAAATTTGAAGGGATTCGATCAGATCTCTGTTTTTCACTCTCGACACTGTGTTCATCATATTTTGATGATTTTGTGCGTATAACTGTGCTTGGATCAGTGCTGAATGCTAAGGATTGATTGAAAAGTATTTCTGAACATCATACGATCATCAATCCATCATATTTTGATCAATTTGGACGTTTTTGAGTTTTCAGTTCGGTCTGAGATCATATGTTCAAAGTCCTCGCACAAGACAATGTTCATCTTTATCGCGCGACAAAGAGATTTTATTTTATCGCACATGTGGTGTGCCCCAAAATAGGGTGATTAGTGTTTTTATAGCGCAAGTATCGTGCGGTAAAAGGTTTTATGAGTTATCACGCAAGTATCATGCGATAAAGTTAGTTATTGTGCGATAAAAAGGAATTTCCTCGCCCAAGTTATTGCCCATTCAATAGCGGAACCCCCGTGCTAAGTCTCAGGAGGGGGGAATTGTTCATGGAATTTTAGAATAAAGCATGTGTGACATCATAAAAACATACCGTTCATAAAAACATGGAAAACAATCCGTATAATTATAATACGTTCTCGAAAGCATGTGACCGACTCAACAACTCACGCAAAGCGTAAATAGAAATAAAGTCTAAATACCCAAGCATGGAAGTAATCATTCAAGCAAACCTTAATATACGTGGAGGGGTTCCAATATTAAAGTCCATACTTGTAATTACTCGCACGAGGCTCAAACGGTAATACAAAATGCATATCACAATATTCAATATAATACTTGACAACAACGGGGGAGACCCGTATCCATTGAGGGTGGACGGAACATGCAAGTATACCACTCGTACAATGTTTATCGTATAACACTTCTTGACTAATATGTCCAAGTGTTCCTACAATTCCTCGATAAGCATCACCTCAAGAGACAGTCGACCTTAGTGTCCGCCCCCAGGGCTTCATCCACCACAAGGCTCGGCACACTGCGGGACTACCTCCAAGGCATTACCCGAGCGGCGAAGGTCCTAGTACTCACCTCAAACGTAACACTCCAGACTTGACCCTCCTAGTGACCACTTGGAAAGTTTATGGTCATAAGACATAGGTCCCGAAGTCCAACCCTGCAATACCCATTCGACCCTATAAATAAGGCCGACTCATATGCCTATGCATCTAATGCATTATAGTCTAACAATTACATGACTCCCAAAAGAATGTCCAACATCTTTAGCACATGTAACTAAATAATAATAATGACTCCAATGCATATAATCTCAAAACGCAACATAGAGTAATTTACATTGGACCAAAGTCCCCAAGACTCACTTAAGTCAAATACGAGCCAAAGGCTTAACAATACAATTGACGAACAATAAAGATCACTAATACATTCAAATGCATTTAGGTGTCATATATGCAAACACATACCTCCAAGATATGATAATCCAAAATCCCATCATTTATTTGATCAAATCGTTTTCGACACAACTCACAACCATATATATTTCCAAATGACCCATAACAATAATTATGCATCTTTCCAACAACACTAAAGTATATTTTTACAATAACCTTCAAATCACTTTTCCTTGAGATATAATTATAAAAATACCCAAAAATCCCAATGTGGGTGTTTTATAAGATTTTCAAGGTTAAACACTTCAAATAGTCAACATCCACCAAATAACTCAACCATAGATAATTTTCATGGAAAACACATAAACACTTGAAAATGGACATTTTTGGAATGTACGACGTTTTCACAAATCAACTTGAACTTACCTTGCTAGATTTAGGCTAAATCTAGATTTTCCCCAAATTTTAGCTCCTTTGAAGAAACTTGAATCCTAAAGGCCAAATCTTCCAAAAACCTAGATCCATAAGTTTCCAACCATCAATATCCATATTCAACCATTTAGAATAGTTCCCCAAACATTTTACATCAATTTCTCAACTCATACCAAAACCCTAATTTCCATAGATGAAGAAAAGAGAAGATTACCTCAACCACAACATGAATCTACCAACAAAACACCTCTAGGTTACCAACAATGAACCTCAAGCTCCAAATCTTCAAAATGGACAAAAAGGGTTGGATGAAACCCTAGAAAACTTGGTGAAGAAGATGAAGTGTGGAGGGTTCTAGCTTTAGTTTTCCATAACCATGATAGATGAAGAAAACCACTTAAAATCTCGAATCTTGGGGCTTAAAGGCTCAAAATCGGCTTTGGAGACTTAGGGTTTCAGTTTGGGAGAGAAAGGAGTGAAATAGGTGAAGTAGGAATGAGAAAAAGCCTGAAAATCACATTTTTAAGGTCTTGGTACCCGTATGCGATTGTGACATCCGATTGTGACAGTGTCACAATCGCTGGCACAATCGCACAGGTTGTACCGTGAGTTTTTGGCATCCGGTGATTGTGACATGCACAAAATGTAGCAAACACTGTTTTGGCCATAACTTCTTCGTTTCAGCTCCGTTTTCGCTCCGAAAAGGCCTGTTGGACTCGTATTTAAATTCTCCATCCAACAAGACTATAAAATCTAGGATTCAACCCAAAATCCTATTTCCTCTATTTCTCTTGAAAGACTGGTTTGTACACTAACTTGAAATTGTACTTACCCAAAAATTACGAATGTTACACGCGCGGGGGGGGGGGGGGGGGAGGGGTCTGATGTGTTCTCAGGGTTTTCATATTCGACGTGTACATCAATGTGTTTGATATTTAGTATATAACATTATTTATACTTTTAGATTATACTCTTTTTAAAATGTAAATAGACAAGATTACCCTTAACTTAACACCACTTTTCAGACATCATTTGTTTTTGTAACACCCTTAAATTTGGAAAGAGCAACTAATTAAAAAAATTCATTAATTACATCAAATGAAGAGTGAAATCCCCTTTTCTAAAATCAATACTTGAATTATCCCAATTATAATTCTAAGTTGAACCTCGAAGAACAATAAACCAAGCCTATATATATATATATATATATAGAGAGAGAGAGAGAGAGAGGCTCCGTAAAATGTAAACCTTGCATTTATTGCACACCTTACAGACCACAGTGTGCATATGTGTAGAACCAATGTGCATATATGAACAATGTGCATATACATACATGCAATAATATACATATAATGGACATACATTCATATGGGATAATGCATATATGCATCACAGATTATGCATATATGCAAATTGGTTTGTAAGGGGTGTAACAATTATATGGTTTGTATTTGATTTGTACCCTATATATATCTATATATATAGGCAAATTATCCATTGCAAACCAGTTAGTTTGTGCAAACCGTGCAAACTCATATCCACCAATCACGTAACTTTTTTTATCCATAAGGGTATTTTAGGGCTTTTAGCATATTTTTTCATTTCCACCAATCACGTAACTTATTTTTTTATATCCATAACTTCTTTTTTATATCCATAAGGGTATTTTAGGGCTCAACCGAAAAATATAGATTCATGAAGCCAAATTTTATATTCATGAAGCCAAATTTATATATTCATGAAGCCAAATTAAAAAAATTGCAGATTCATGATTGGTGGATATGAGTTTGCACGGTTTGCACAAACTGACTGGTTTGCAACGGATACCTCCCCTATATATATGTGGACGGGTGTTACAAAAACCATACAAGTTGCTATTCCCAAAATGTGGAAGACTTCATCAAGTTAATCTCTTCTTGGGCTTACAACTAGCACTCATTGCCTCATAGTGTTGCTAGAACCATTTCCCAACCGGTACCTGATGCACATGCCGACAATAAAAAGGTTAGGCTTAACGCCTAGTGTGTTCAAGAGTGTTAATCATGATTATATAATACGTCGTTAAAAGGAAAGAATGCAACTTTAATCACGATTTCCAAAATGATTTACTTTAGATATAAAGACGGCCCGATTTCCAATAAAATGCATTTTAGGTGATGAAGACACCAATATAAACGGTTTCCCAACATAAAGTAAATTCGACCCCAAACTCACTCAAAACAAGAATAGAAATGAACTTCCCCATTTATTAAAAAAACGTGTATAACACGTTGTATCCCAAAACATCCAAGACACGGATGGGGAATAATACTCAACCCATGAATCATGAATAAAATTCATAGATATAAAACGTCACCGAAAGCATGGATAATAAAATTCAATACCCAAAACAACACCTTCCAATGACGGGGGAGACCCGTATCCATCAAGGTGACGAGAACACATGAGTGGGGTCACCTATGATGTTATTGGATTACACCTCAAGTCCCGGTTTTAGTTCTCATGCCATAAAGACATCACAACCTCAAACCATATACATGTCTTTATTGCCTACTCCGTCGAGTTACACCTCAAGGACTTATGGGACCATATTGCCTATCCAATCTATACGAGTTACACCTCAAGGACTTCAATGTCCCTTATTGCCTACTCGCTAGTGACCCAAGATGGCCAACAAAATATGAGAATATAACTCATACGGTCAAAATCCTCGTGCACAAGGAGATAAACACCAAATAATCCATAGCCCCGGAGTACAACCCATAACGGTTCCTCTCCACAAAAGAAACAGGACAACAACAATGCCCGTTCGGGCATAAATCCCAATGTGAGAATATAAAGACTCCTCACTATTAAATATGACTAACTTACATGCCTATGGATCCAATGCATTACAATCTAAAAGTACATGACTCCACTTGAATGACACATACACACTCAAAACATGTACTCTCCAAATAATACACAATAAATGTAACTCGCACCCAAATTTTCTTATTACATTATTAAAACTGGACAAATGTCCTCAAGACTCAATAAGGTCATAAGTCGAGCCATAAGCTCAACCAAAATCAATTAATCATTTATTAGAGGTCGTAAATGCAACAAAACACAAATAGCCCATGTTTATGTGAAACATGCTCCATAGTCATGAGTAACTTAAGTCCACTTTAGATTAAGCCATATCATTTTCCCAAAGCGCCCGTCAAGAGTATTTATACCAAAAGATTTACCTTCGTAAGATGAATCGTTGAAAAAACAATAGTTAAGAGTTATACATCTGATCAAACCCAAAATGCATCTTTTCCAAAACCAAAAAGTTTTAAACTTTATAAAATGTCCACAAGGTCGGGAATGACCAAAATCCAATGACCCACACTTTCGTATTTTCGAACGTTCTATAACATATATTATGCATATTTCTAACAAACACTAGAAATGCATTTTTACCAAATAATCACCTGTTTATGCATTAAATCGTCAAAACACTTTCATTTATGATTCCTTTATCAAATCATCCAAAAATCTCAAATGTGGGTGTTTTACAAGATTTATAAAGTTAAACACTTCAAATAATCGGAAACCGCTAAATAACTCAACAATTGATAATTATATGTAAAACACATAAATACTTTGAAACGAACATTTTTGGCATGTACGACGTTTTCACAAATCAACTTGAACTCACCTTGCTAGATTTAGGCTAAATCTAGATTTTACCACAAATCTTGAGCTTCCTTTGGTGAAGACTTTAGATCCATAAACACCCACCTCTTGAAAATTTATCTGGGTCACAACCAAAGCCTATAGATGCACCAAAAGTAACCCCAAACTCAGATTCATAGCATACCTTAGTCAAATCCTTTGATCACCCAAAATACCCAAAATAGGTCAAAACTTCAAAACATGAATGATACCTCAAAATAAATGTTCTAGGAGGTTAAAATGGAAGGTTTTAACTTATATAAAGGTTTAGAAGGTTAAGATGAACTTACAAATGGGTTTTTGAGAAAACCCCAAAACTAGATCAACAATGGTGGAAAGATGGTTGGAGAAGATGAAGACGGTGAAGATCTTGAAGCTTTAAAACCCTTGAAGCTTGTTTTAACAACCTAATCTTAACATTCATTAAGGGAAGGGAGGTGGAAGAGAACAATGGAGAGATTTGAGTTTTAGGGATGAAGATCGATGTGAGAGAGAAAGAGAGAGAGAGAAATGAGAAATGGGAGGGAAAGAGTGTGAGAGATGTAAAGAGGAAAAGTGTAGCAAAAGATAGGTATAATTGGGTGTAGGCTACTCATGGGAAAAAGGAAGAAGACAAAAATATCATTTTGGGTGGTCAACAAGGTAATGTGGTCAATAAATCAATGGGATTAAAGCATCCCTTTTATTGGTTAAGCATTCTAACAACTTAATAGAAAACTACCTAAATAAATAAATAAAACACTCACGAAATCAAATCTTTGAATTCAATTGCCTAAAAATTTTCGGGTGTTACAGTTTTAGGGACGAAGAAAGAAAGAAATGGAAACCACATGGGCGAAAAAAACAATTTATAAAGACTATGCAATTAATAAAGACTAGGGACGAAAAACGTTATAAAAATAAAGTTAAAAACATTATATATGTAATCCTATACTTTTGTAATAAAAATCAATATTTATATATATTAAAGGAGAAACCGCGGGTGTTAACATCGCCTCTCCTAAAGCTTAGAATTCCATTTTTCCTTTTTGTAAATTTTTTGATTATTTTAATATGTCTAATATAAGAAAAAGACCATGTCGTCCATATATAATAAATACGGTTTCATTATGCATAAGATTTTTTGGTAAATTTACATACATCTTCCACCTCTAACTCTTCATATGCTCATGGTAACCTTTCTAACTTACCTTCTCTTAAATGTATCATTTTAACTCCCAACTTCTCATATGCTAATAACCTTTATAGTTTCCTCTTCTATTAAATTGTGGCTATTTCTTCTCTTTAAATTTAAATTTTTTACACACATCTTGCAATATAGGTTAAGCCACTACTCATTGATGTTAGTCTTTTTCATTATTCTTACGTGAGACTAAACAATCTCCCATGAAACTTCGTGCCCCTCTAAAGATCTATCGTTTTTTATCATGTAGTAAAGACACCAAGTGGATCTACTTCAACACCAACTTTCTATTGGATCATGCTTCAAATATGCAAGATGAACTTTTTTAGTTCGCTTATGCATACTAATAGTTTCAATACCCGGTAAGCAAATGCTTTTTGGGTAAACGTCATTTGTTGTATTAGTTGAGAGTGTCAATGTTATATTTTTACAAACCTTTAGCATTTGAACCCCTTCTACAAATGTACCAAGGTATCTCGCAAGTACTACACATTTAGTGGCATCAACATTGAATCAAAATGATATGTGATGGAAAAGACTACTCCAAATCTTTTATTACACAAATGGATGAATAAGAGTTTAAACTACTTTCAAAGGCTTGAAAGGCTTGAAGGGATACTAATTTGATAAGAGTTTAAACTGCATCCGACGGTCTTCTCATAGTCGTTCAACATATCGCAACCCTTTTCTCTTCCTTCAACAACCAATATCACCTTAGATTCTTCAATAGCAGAAGTAAATGAATTTGTCGCCAAGAAGAAAACCAAATTTTTAAATTTTTCCCTTTTTAATGTTTTTTCTTTAGATTCGTATTCTTCAGATTTGGATTTTTTATCCTATATAAGTGTTGTATTATGATTATTTGATTGAATTTGTTATTTACGTATGTTCTTGATATTCATTCAAATGTTTTTGATGGGTTCGTTTTAGAAGATGAAGATTCGATAAAAAAATAACAACAAAATGATATGAATGATAAAATATTTTAAATGTCCTATATTTAATTGGAGTTAATGAAAATATTAAACGGTTGTTAGTCGGTGGGACAAATGTAAAGAGATTTTGCAAACATGGAGAACAAATCGGTGTACTGGTAAAGCCCTTGGGGGATGTAGTGGAAGCTCATCTACCCAGGGTTCAAATCCAGGCACTGCCAAAGCCCTTGTGGCCATGGAGATTCACCTGCGATGACTCCAGTCCATTCGTGGTCGCCCGGGGATTAGTCGGTGCGCGTAAGCTGACCCGAAAACCCACGGTTATCAAAAAAATTTTGGAATAAAGGTAGTTTACGAATGGACAAAACTGAAAACTACTCTTATATTTATTCCTTACATTTATATTTGTAACAATTATAGCATAATCAGTATTGATCATCAATGGAATTTTGGTAATATCAATTAGAATATGTTTATAAAACGTCTCGATCTAATGTTAATTTTATTATTTGTAAACAAATAATGTTTTTCCTTATTCAATTGACTAACTTCTTATGATGGTTTATTATAGTTTTTCTTGGATGTGCAACTCATTTCAAAATTAGTTTAATAAATTATGTTGCAAAACAAGCATTAAATTACATTGGAGAGATTATTTGTGTTAGGCCAAAGTAATTGTTGATATTGCATATACGTTTGCCAACACATATTTTTGTACAAATTTAATTTCAATGTTGGAGCATTACTTTTATAAGTGTGTTCGGTGTTTTATATTGTATTTTATTAGTTGTCAATGAATTAACAAATTATTCTTCATCTCAGTTTAATTACATATATTCTAACAATAAAATTTCTTCATCGTGCAACGCACGACGCTACAAATTAGTAAAATAAAATGAAAACCATTGAAATGCCAAAATGATGCCTAAAATGAGATAAAATCATAATGTAACATGTAGAATCTTTAGCCCATATGGGTTTGTCTTCTAGATTTGACCTTTTTCCATGGACAAGATAATATTGGTGTGTGTTCCATCTCCAATAATATATCTCTTTTCAACATATAAACTATGGATTAAATTAAATAATTGATTCTAAAAAGTATGCTATCTTAAAAAAATTATTGACAGTTTACTATTTGTTGAAAGACAAAAGTTAAAATAAAGGGAATTTAATTAAAATACCCAATGTTTGACTTTGACTTACCAAAATACCCATTTTTTCGAATTTGCCAAAATACCTATAAATCCCGCGATGGGTCCCGCGATCGCGGGATGAGGCCCACGTGTCCCGCAGTTTTGGCCAAAACGTCCCGCGGCACCCCCAACTATGCCCGCGGTGACACTTTTGGTCCCTCCCCGCGATCAACCCTGCGATGGGACAAAAAAGTTTCAATTTTGGTCCTTTTTGCACGATTTTTTGCATGCTTTTACTTTTTTTCCACAATTATTGTACTTTGAAGACCAATTTGTGATTGAAATTCACTGGCATGTTTGAGATTTCATCCATAAATATCAGTAAAATGCAATCCATAATTCACACTATTCCATCCTTCTTTCTTGCTTTCTTTGACTTGCTTTCTTTCTTGCTTTCTTTCTTTCTTCAGTAAACAAATGACATCGTCATCTAACCCATCGTCTACACCTGAAAGAATGCCCGTGAAACTCCAGATCACGATAGCAGAAAGGGAAAAGAAGATAGACCAACTGACACAAGAGTGGAAACAGATGATGGCCAGGAAGGAAACCCACTTGAAAATTATCGAAGTGGAAGAAAAGGAGATCAAAAGGATGAAAGGGGATATAAAAGATAGGGAGGCTCGTATTCGTCGAGAAAAAGAAGACATTCACCACATTATGCAAGACTTCGCAATTCTTCAAGCGAAGGTAAGCGACAAGCAAAGTTGGATTGATCAAACTAAAGCAATTTTTCAGTAGGTGGTGGTACGGGTGTTGCTTTAGTACTTTGTTGTTTATATGTTGTTGTTTTGTACTTTTCCAGTTCGACATTGTTGTTTCGTTCCTTTCCTGTTTGTATGTTGTTGTTTCCTTCCTGGAGTTTTTATGTTGATGTTTCATGTTGAAGTTTGCTCATGAATAAAGGTTTTAATTTGTCTGAAAAGTAGTGGTTAAGTAGTCTGAAATTTGTCTGAAAGTTGGTTCATATTAAAAATACAACTCATAGATGTTATACAAAATTATTTCATAACAAACACATACTAATCAATACAGTACAAAATTATCCAAATTTGAGGCTACGGCTAGACGATGGTTTGGTTTTTGACAATCCGGGTCGACTTCTTACATGCTCTGGCGAGACGAGTCTCAAAGTGTTAAGCTCCACTTTCTCGATGTACACTTCAATCACAGTATGGCCGTCAACATATTGGCGTATGTTGGCTACATCTTCGTCGGTACTCAATTCTACCAGTCCAGTCAAGAAGTCTGCATTCAGCCTCTTAAAATACAACCTATTATATTTTGGTTCTTCATAGTCCAGCTCTTTCATGATCTGTTCAAGCAGTTGCATAGAATGATCCTCCACATCTAACATGTCAACTAAATTTCTAGACCACGGAAATAATGTCTTTTGGGTGGTTCCGTGAAGTACCCACCATGGTGGACTTTCATGGTGAACAACTGTGGATATGCATCTGTTGATGAACATTAATTAATATAGTTAGTTCGTAGAACAACGGTAGTAACAAGCAAAACTCAATGAAACATGCACACTAACCATATAACTCTTTGCCAGTGTCTGAAAGCGATTCAGATAAACGCCTAAAGCACCAAACATGAAGGTTTGGGGATGCCATGTAAGATTCAACGTATATGTGTTTTACGACTAATCTAGCGTGGGTTATTTATAGGCAAATGTGGATGCTTTGTTGGCTATTTTGGTCCCTGTCTTTGCTCAACACAACTTAGGTCTCTGTCTTTGCTCTAACACAACTTAGGTCCCTGTCAACGCTATCATATGATATAGTTCTATATAACCATTACAATTCTCTCCATTTAGACTACTACCATTATGATCATCATCCCATGCCATGTGACCATGATTATCCATGTCCATGGTAGACATGAAGTTGTGCTCTCTTTCTCTCTCTCCTGCCATACCCATGTTCTGTTACAAGTACCTTTCAAAAGATAACTGGTCCCAATCAAGGGGAATCAATGTTCAGATCAATGTACATAAGTTATGTTTGATAAATTACAACGGGCCGATAAAGTAGATAAAATCATGTTATATATCAAAACAAGCGCACTAAACTCACAATATTTATCGTCCCAATCAAGGGAAATCAATGTTCAGATCAACGGTATCATATGATATAGTTCCATGTGGCTCAAGCTCCGATGGGCCCTGCATGTTACTTAGTTGGCTGACTGAACGTCTACTCCTTGGCACGATTGAAGGGGAGGGATTTGGACACTCTCCACGAGTATGTCCGACGCATTGGCACCGAGTACATTTTCGCTGTATCGAACCTTCACCATGTGATGGACATCGGTCGTTCTTTCTCGGTCTCTCGGCTCTGTTCTTAGTGTTTAACGGTGGATAGCATGGCAGAAGGGAGTCAGGTGGATACACCGGTCCCATGCTTCAGGGGGTCCAGCTAGATTTATTACCTTTGCTTATGTTGCCCGGTAAGTTTCGGACGTGAAGAAACTTACAGCCAAGTCGTTGCAATCTCTACGACCCATATATCTTGCCGCAACGATGGCATGGCAGTCGCGTGAAGCTGGTCGGTCATATTGACAGTCGCATGAAGCTGGTTATCCCGAACCTCGTACCTCCCATACCCGATTTCGAATACCCTCCATGTCGACGCGTGACGCGCCCTGAAGAGAACTATCTCCTCCGCCCCTAGTGTGAGTCTATTTTGCAGCTCAGCTCCTTTTCGGCGTCGAAGTTGGTACCACTCTTGTTGAAAGCTCTGAAAGTAGTCCATAAGAGTAACAATCGGACATCTACGCGCAAAACGGGAGAGTGCATTCATCGACTCTGCACTATTGGAGGTCAGAATGTCATACTGTTGTGCAGGAAAATGGGTCGCGGACCACCTCTCCGGTCCAACATCGTCCATGACTTTGGCTTCTTTGTTGGCACTAACTCGTAGAAGATTCATGTACCAGTCAAACTCCCGAGCCGTATATGCTCTGCATGCCTTCCAGTAGATATCCTTGTAGGTGGTAATACGTTTGTCTTGGGTTTTGGCGTTCATCTCCAAATGTCGACAACATAAGGCGTAAGGGGCGTTTGGGTACATGGCAGAGATTGCGGCGCTTATGGAAGGAGCCCTGTCGGACATAAACACCAACCCTTGTGGGTCTCCGATAGCTTGTCTCAACATGGATAGAAACCAAGTCCACTCGTCCCCGGTTTCGGACTTGCCTACTCCGAAAGTTACTGGAACGATGGAGTTATCCCAGTCCATGGCAACCGCCAGGAACATCATACCCAAGTAAGGGCTCTTTAAATGGGCAGCATCTATTACCAGGACACGACGCAGATTTTCCAGAAATGTGTGGATCTGCAAAAACATAGGTGGTTTCCCTTTGTAAATGTTATAGTTTATAATGTGTAAATATATGACGTGTTAAAATACGTACCGTGGGTCTAAGGGCAGCGAAGCACATCTCAAACCATCCATGTGAATCGGTCCTTATCTGGGTGACAGTACCTGGATTCTGCAACTGCAAATTATATAAATATGTTGGGAGTCGTTCATACGACTCCTCGAACGTGTCTCTCACCAATAGCAGTACCCTGCATCGCGCACGTCAAGCTTGGTGGTAACCAATCGTGACGTCGAACTGCTGGTGTACATCGTCCATGATGTCCTTTGGACGCAATGACCTGCTAGCATCAAGAAATTTGCCTTTCAATATCGCACCCAAAGTCCTTTTGCTGGCTTGTTTATGTTGGGATTCAGTTGCGTCCTCGAACAAGTGTGTACGTCGTGCTACTTTCTAATAAGTAACGCCCCTCCTTTCGCTTCCGCGGGCTCGCGTACATCCTCCAATTACAGTTTCCTCTCTCACATTCAACTACGTATCTGCCTTTGTCGGATCTCGGCGTGATACTTTCGAAACCCTCTTCCATGAACTTAAGTCCGACCTGACTTGCCAAGTGATCCTTCGAATCAAATATTTGACCTACTTCTAACCTTAAACTGCGATTATAAGGTGCAGGTTCGAAGGTTTGTGTATGGGTATTCTGGTCTGGAAGAATAGGGGGCATATCAAAATAGTCATTTAACTGACTAAATGATTTATTACTAGGGGTATATTCTTCGTCCTCATCACTATCGGTATCTGATCTGTCTATATCAGCATTACCCATTTTGAAAACATAGGTTTCGTCATCAGCAACTCCAGCACAGCGTCCTAAGTCCTTCTTGTGGTTGTTGTTGTTGCGTCTCCGGAACATAATCAGGATAACAGTCGTTAAGACCATATGCATGATCCAAATGAACTGTTGGGCCGTGGGACGCCTGAAATTGAGAATCAGGCTACTCTATTTGGAGGTCTTCGTCATCAGCGTCGTCATCACCTTCGTCGTCACCGTCGTCGTCACCGTCGTCATCACCGTCGTCGTCACCTTCGTCATCGTCTTCGTTGCACACCGAGGATTCAACATACACATAAAGTAATGGAGGTATTTCTGATTCGGCTGCAAAGTGCATAAAACCAGAGATATCCCCATCGTTGCATAACTCCACAAATGACCCATCATCATTCTTGAACACTAACTTGCAAACAGCCGAAGGGTCGATTTCACATTTTTGCATGGCGTATGCAACAAACTTCTGATAAGAAAAGTTTACTGGCAATTTTACACCATGCTTAGATTTATAAGCAAAATTCCACTTATTGTTTTCTTCCACCCATTCACCATCGTAACAGAAATATAGGCTAGCTTTTGCAACAGATGAACTCATTTTTTCAGTGGTATCTCAAAAACAAAATACTGAAGAAAGAAAGCAAGAAAGTAAGAAAGAAGGATGGGATGGGTGTGAGTTATGGATTGCATTCTACTGATATTTATGGATGAAATCTCATTGAGGAAGATGAATTGCAACCACAAATTGATCTTCCAAGTACAAAGATTCAACATTGATGAAACATGTTAGTGAATTTCAACCACAATTTGGTCTTCCAAGTACAATAATTGTGGAAAAAAACAGTAAAAGCATGCAAAAATTCGTGCAAAAAGGACCAAAATTGTAAGTTTTTTGGCCCATCGCGGGATTGTCGCGGGATTGATCGCGGGGAGGGACCAAAAGTGTCACCGCGGGCATAGTTGGGGGGGCTCCGCGGGACGTTTTGGCCAAAACCGCGGGACACGTGGGCCTCATCCCGCGATCGCAGGACCCATCGCGGGATTTATGGGTATTTTGGCAAATTCGAAAAAAAATGGTTATTTTGGTAAGTCAAAGTCAAACTTTGGGTATTTTAATTAAATTCCCTAAAATAAAAACCTAACAAATTATTAATTAAGTTATTTAACTATTTTTTAAATGAAAAAATTATTAAATATTTTCATTCGTATGATTAAATTCTTAAACTATTTTTAAATGAAAAAAGTTATTAAACCTTCTCATTTTGAATGAGCAAGTCATTGAACAGTTTCTTTTAAATAAATAAACCATCGAACTGCTAAAAAATTAGTTAACTACATTCTTTTAAGAAAAAAGCTACATGTAATTTCCTTAATTTAATTTATTTTTTATTTATCGAAAGATGAAGAATGTGAAGATAAAAACATATCGAATCAATATATTATTATATATTAAAACAAAAACCATGGATGATGATGTGGAGCCTCCTAAAGCTTAGAATCCTCTCTATCTTTTTTTTTCAATTTTTTGATTTTTTTAAATGTTGAATATGTAAAAAACGTTTCCAACCCTGTATGTTAAAAACATAAAACTCATTGACATTTAGTAATTTAAATAACCTTTCATCTTCATTTTTAAAGATAAAACCACTAAATCTTCACATCTTCATTCTTTAAGGTAAAACCTCCAAAACTTTTCATGTGATCATCCATTATGAATTGTCCATCAAATGTCTTCTTCCTCCTCTCAACCACTTGATGTATTATTCATTTCTAAAATCATTATTCTTCAACAAATTGTTTTCAAGGTAAACTCTTTTTCTTCTTCTCTGCCACTTGATTTGTTCTTTCATTTCACAAATTATTATTCTTCAACAAAATCGTTTGTAGGTAAACTTTTTTTCTCTCTTTCCATCGCTTGATTTGTTTTTTCATTTCACAAACTTTTATTCTTCAACAAAATGGTTTTGCAAGTTTACTTTGAGTATAATGATCCAAGTATTATTCGTTATTGACTTTTGTTGGGATTTTAGACTTTATTTTTACTTTTGTCGTAAATATTTTTTTATGTTTTTCCAATAGAACCGGTGGTTTGTTCTTAGCAGCGGACAACGATTTTATAGTCTTGATGAAAACAATGATTCAATAATCGAGTCCTGCAAATACGTATTACATTCTATGATATATCTCAACAAACTTCAACATGTTCTTTTTCAATTATTATTCTTATTTTGCAGGTTATTTCGAGAAGACTAATACGTATTACATTCAGGTTATACGTTTCTTTTGATTTTTGTTAGGATCTTAAAGTTATTTTCTTATTTTCGTTATTTATATTTTCCTAAGTTTTAAGTTTTACTAATCATTTTAACTCTTATTAAAATCATTATTTTTTTATTTACATGACACTCGAATATAATAATATGTATATTTTTATTTACATAACAATTGAATACAATAAGAAACGGATTATAATTGTATATATGAAAAATAAAATGAAGATTATTTAGCTTAATACATTTTAATTTATATGTAAAAAAATCTTATTGCAAGCAATATACATAAATGAGATAATACTTTATTATACTATAATTTATCATTTATTATTATTGTACAATACTCTTATTATATATATATAATTAAGTGAATAACCAATAGCATGAATTACAATTTATTTAACTTTTTTATAACTTTTGTTTAGATTTTAGAGTATTTTATTATTTTTCTCTTCTATATTTTTTTTAAGCTTTAAATTGTACTATTAATTTTAACTATTATAAATTTAATAACTTTTTTTACAAGATATGAAATTAATAATATGTATATTTTTATTTAAATACAATAAAAAACTGATTATAATTAATAAAAATAAAAATAAAATTAATTACATCACATTAGTATACATAAATAAACTACTTATAACAATTTAATATAATATAACTTATCATTAATTAACCACAAGGGTTGTGGCGTGGTGGTAAGGCCTGGGGAGTTCATAGCGCTTGTCCGGGTTCGAGCCCCACACGCAGCACTTGTGGCCACTGAGGATAATCTCAGGGCTGCATGCTTTAGCAGCTGGGCCAAAGGCCCGATTTGCCTAGGGATTAGTCTGGGCCCAATGTGGTCTGGGATACCCTTCTCAAAAAAAAAAAAACTTATCATTAATTATTGTTTACATGGTACTTTTAACCTTTGAGTTTAATTACTATTTATATAGCACCCACTATATATTTTAATATCATTAACTGACTATTGTCTATTAATCTTTATTGTTTTTTATTTTGATTTATTTTTAATATACAATGAATAACTAAGGGGGTGTTTGGATGTGCGTTATAAAACTGCTTATTGACTTATTGGCTTTTCAAGAAGCCAATAAGTTAAAATTAATGTTTGGCAAACTCAAAAGCACTTTTAAAACTCCTTTTTGATTAACTTGAAAACGCCATTTTGAAGAAGTCACAAATTCCTGACTTTTTGATCCCAAAAGTGCTTTTTGATTCAAAAAGCCATTTTTGTTAACTAAAAAAAGTCAAACACTTTTTAAAAAAACAACTTATTGACTTATTGGTTTTTCCTACCACAAAAGCTAATCCAAACACTTTTTTAAAAACTCCTTTTCCCACCACCATAAGTCAATAAGCACTTTTGGCCAAAAGCACTTTTGGGACTAAAAAGCACTCCCAAACACCCCCTAAACCTTCTATCTTCCTATTTTCTTTTTAATTTCCTTTTCATTGTTTAATAAATGAAGTTCGGATACAACGGTTGATACACTTCTCTCACACTTCTCACGTTAACTCAATTTCTCATTGGAACCCAACTGTATATATATTAAAGCTACAATTTCTATGATCACATACGCAAATACAAAACACGATGCAAGCCAAGAAAGAACCAACGGATATTGAGGTGGCAACACAAGATTCTAGATGACATAATGAGAATTGAGTATTTATGTATTGATAAATTGTGGTTGAATTTTAAACATCCCACGTTGGTAAGATGTTAAAACATTGCAATAAAGAGCGGATGTATAAGAAAACATGATGTGATGTCATTGTGTCAACTCGTAGGTTTGGACTCAAAAGGTTATCTTATTTGGATGACGTTATTTTTGCAAAACAAAACTTATTATTAGATATTCCGCATTTGTGAGACTATTATAAAGTGACATTACAAGATTTGAGAATGCTTAAATCTTGAAATCTAGTGTGTTTTGTTTATACCAATCGATGCAAATATGGTAGATTGGGAAAGAAAATATGAATATACAAAATGTGGAATGATATCTTTGAAATTATAACCATGGATAAGAATATAGAATCAAACCCAATTCCAACCAACGATAAAAATTATAGTCATGAAAAATACGGTTGAAATTAATCAAAGCCTACCAAACGGTAAAACTTATATATGCTATATCTGTTATATAGTACAGTAAGAACTAGACAATGGTTAAATAAGAAGTTTTAAGACGTCTTTATCTTTTTTCTTCTTATTCTGATTTATTTATAGAACCAATACAATAGTTACTAAACCTTTTATTTTCTTGCATTTACAATTTTAGTTTTCTTAAAAATGAAATTAGAATGCATATATATATACATAAAACTACATATATTTTTATTTATTATGATAAACACATTCTAAATTACTTTTGTCGTTAATTAGAACACATAACATTTAAATGATAAAAACATAAATAATTTTTATGAATGCGTTAGTTTATTTGTAGTGGTATGTATTAAAATTCCACTAATTAAGTTTTAATGATTTCTACAAATAATTTATATACTATTTATTGATTATCATATTTAACAATTAACATGTATCATATGGACAATCTTCATATCACTACCCAAGTTATTCACGCTACCGCGCAACGCGCGGTTTCAACACTAGTGATGTAAAAAAAACCAATTTAGGTGATAGAGCAACGAGGAGTGGCTGAGGGGAGTGATATCGGTGTTTGTGTGGGGTTTGAATGGCGTAGGGTTTAGGAATAGTAAAACTAATTTAGGTTTTTTTTACTTTAAAACCTTCTTAATCGGTTAAAGATAGTGTTTTTTTTTGTTAAAATTATGTAAGGAGCCAATTTTTAAATGTTCGATGGTTAACTTAATGAAAAAAATGTTCAGGAACTTAATCATTAAATATAAGAAAGTTTATTGGTTTTTCATTCAATAACATAAAAATATTAAACCATCGAACTGCTAAAAAGCGGTTACCTACATTTTGTTAAGAAAAAAAAAACTATGTGTAATCTCCCTATTTTTTAAAATGTGAAGATAGAAAAAAAATCAAAAAGACGGTTTTTTGATCTATTATAGCAGTTCGATGGTTTAAATAAATAAACTATCAAACTACTAAAAATTAGTTACCTACATTCTTTTAAGAAAAAAAAAGATATATGTAATCTCCCTATTTTTGATCTATCGAAAGATGGAGGATGTGAATATAAAAAAACAAATCAAAAAGAGCGAGGGAGATCGATGGAAGGGCCAACAACGTGACAGGCAATATGAACAAACAATGATAGAGCGACGAGGAGTGTCCGGGGGGAGTGTTACCGGTGTTTGTGTGTGAGGTTAGAGGTGTACTGGAGTTTGAGAAGAGTAAAACTTTTAGGTTTCTTTTTACTCTAAAACATTTATAATCGGTTACAGATAGTGTGTTTTTTTGTTTCTTTTTTTGTTAAAATGAGGTAAGAAACCAATTTTTAAAAGTTTGATGGTTTAATTTATTGTAAAAAAAGATTCAGAGACTTAATCCTTCAAAATGAAAATGTTTAATGGTTTGTTCATTAAGAAACATAGTTCAGTAACTTCATCATTCAAAATTAGAAAGTTTAATGTGTTTTCATTCAAAAAAATAAGAGTAAATTATGGATTTGGTCCTGTGGTTTAAAAAATGAAACGAAAATGGTCCCTACAATTTTTTTTATTCCAAATAAGGCCCTGTGGTCCTTGTTTTCGTAACGATTTGGTCCCTGGCTCTAACTCCGTTACTCCATCCTCCGTTAGCCCCCATTTTAATGAGGGTAAAATCGTCATTTCAAGTTTCCCTCCCCTTTTAATCACATTAACCCTTTTTTTCTCCAAAACCCTCGATCGACTCCTTCGTCTTCCTCACCAAACACCCTATTCATCATCGTCCTCAGTACATGCTCTGCAATCAATCAGACACATGGGTCCAACAATGTGGCAAATTCGATGGAACGACCTAGGCTTTGATCCATATGAAGTTTATGGTAAGTTCATACATTCCATTTCTCTTCGTTTTACTGTACTGATGCATCAAGCTTCTATATACACTTCTTATTTGGGTTTTTCTCCATATGAAATGTGTGTACAAATGTCACTTTTCAATCTCGTTATGTTAATAAGCTAAAATTAGGGTTTTTATCAAGTAGGAGTGATAATGGTTAATCTCTTAATGTGGTAATCTCTTATTGCAGAGCACTATCCCAATATAATCACCATGAAGATCAGTCATGGAGGATTTTTTACGAAAGCTCCAGGAAGGAAGTACATGAATGGTAAGGCACGGTTCGTTGACTTAGTTGATTGTGACGAGTTGAGTGTACATGAAGTGAATACTATGATCATTGAGATGGGACTTCTCCTCAACCAATGTTCTATCATTTCCTTACCCCTGATTATGACCTAGATTTTGGATTTCAACCCTTAGGAAGTGACCAGGACATTCTAAAATTGTTAAAGTATACTACTAAGTATAAATTGATTGAGTTGTACATAGAGCATTGGACTACAACCGTAAACACTCACTTCAAATCACCAAGGGCTTCAAATGTTTTTTTGGGAAGGGTATCCCAGGCACAACCCGGATTAATCCCTGGCAAATTTGAAACTTAAAGATGTCTTATCAATGTTGAGGACGCCTGGGATCGAACCCTGGGTGGATGGGATATTCCACCACATCACCCAGGGCGATCAACCACTGCGCTACAACCTGATTGACAAGGGCTTTAAATGTTGTTATAGATGAAATCACAGGGGATGTATCACCACCACTTCGTAGGTGTAGAAAACAAGCAAGTAGTTCTACATGCAAGAAAAAACTACTTCTTGGATGGTTTGAAACAGAGACAAATATGGTACATGGAGACGGTGAATCAGAAACAGGGCATGGCATGGGTGAACCTCAAACATGCCATGACATGGGTGGTGAAGCTCAAGCATGGCATGGCATGGGTGAACCTCAAACAGGGCATGACATGGGTGATGAACCTCAAATAGGGCATGACATGGGTGGTGAAGCTCAAACAGGGCATGGCATGGGTGGTGAAAACACATGGTCTGAGATGGATGATGAAAACACATGGCCTGAGATGGGTAATGAAAACACAGGGCCTGAGATGAAATGGGTGAAGAAAACACAGGGCCTCAAATGGGTGGTGAAAACACAGGACCTGCTGTGGGTGAGGTTTTTAATAGACAATTGATTGATGGAAGGGACAAACCCATCATACATGCACTAGAGTATATAAGACAGTACCTATTAAAGAGAATTGTTAATGTTAACAAGGTGATTGGCAAATGTGATGGACCTCTTACTCCCACAACAACTAAACTATTGAACTCTGTCAAGTGTGAGGCATCCTAATACACAGTGCTATCAAATGGAGGTCAAAAGTATGAGGTTAGTGGACCATGCGGGGATCAACGTGTAGTTGATTTTAGAGAGAAGGACTGTGCTTGTAGAAAGTGGCAACTCACTAGCATACCATGCAAGCATGCAGTAGCTGGAATATGGTACATGGAACAAGTACCAGAAGATTGGGTTCATACAAGTTACAAACTTGATACATGGAAGGTTGTTTATGACTTCAGAATTGAACCTGTGAATGGAAGGGAGCTATGGCCTAAATCTTCAAGTACCATTACAATTACTCCACCAAAGCATCACACACAAGTAGGAAGGCCAAAAAAGAAGAGAAGGAAAAATGCTGAAGAGTTGAGCCAACGTATTGTTAGGGGATCAAAGTTGTGTAGGCGTGGAAAGACAGTAATTTGTGCCAAATGCAACAAGAAAGGACACAACTCAAGGACCTGTAAAGGGCAGGAGGACACAACTCAAGGACCTGCAAAGTTGTGATTGGATGTTTTTTAATATGTTATGTTTGAAACTTGGTTATGGTTTGTTATTTTGTGTTAGTTGATCACTGAATGGCTACTTTCCCACTGTTGGTTTTTTGTTATGTATCCAACAGAATGACAATGTTCCCACTTTTGTTTTTATGGTGATGAATGGGATGAATATTTTTATGGTGAAAGTTTTGGTTTATGACAGATTTAAGTTTGTAGACAACTTTGTAGACAATGTATCAAATTTGTAGACAATGTAGAAAATAGACAAATTACAGAATTGATCAATTCCAACCATTTTCATTACATATTCATGAATGATACAAAAAGATACAGGTTCCAACCATTTTCAATACATATTCATGAATCATACAAAACACATACAGGTTCCAACCATTTTCCAGAGACAAAAAGCTTACATTTTCACTACTACTAAACATTGGGTCAATAAAGAACCCAAATTGTTACAAACAACAACCAACTGATGCACAACAACAATTTCAAATTAAAAGCTTCCAACTCCTTTGCTTTCATCTTTGCTTCAAACTTGTGTTTGGACCGCAATAAACCAGGAATCACTTCAATAGATCGGTACACATTTCTGGGTCTAACCACTCAATGAAGCCACAACTTGAAACCTGTAAAACAACATTGGACCTTTCAATGACCGAATCTGAGGAGAAGTTAGGTTAAAAATCACTTACTTGTCTTGAACAACAGTAGAATCTACGACTTGGGTTTCTGTTGGTCCATGAAGTTCGTACACTTCCAATCGCTCCACAATTGCATATCACCACCATTACAATCGATCTTGGTGAGGACGATGATGAACAGGGTGTTTGAGAAGGAGTCGATCGAGGGTTTTGGAGAAAAAAGGGGGTTAATGTGATTAAAAGGGGAGGAAACTTGAAATGACGATTTTACCCTCATTAAAATGGGGGTTAACGGAAGGTGGAGTAACGGAGTTAGAGCCAGGGACCAAATCGTTACGAAAACAAGGACCACATGGCCTTATTTGGAATAAAAAAATTGTAGGGACCATTTTCGTTTCGTTTTTTAAACCACAGGGACCAAATCCGTAATTTACTCAAAAATTAATTTAGGGACTTCTATTAGAACTTTGGTTTTTTTTTTGAATTTGTTCCCTTGTTGAAATATATATACACCGTATGATCTTTTATTTGTAAATGAATGTGAGTTTAATTCGTTGTTTCGATTATTCGTCGAAAAATGATTGTATCAAATACGCATTAATTAGACTTTTGTTGGATGTTCATCGGAAAGTAATTGGCATATAACTTGTATTGGTCTTGTTCGCTTGAAAATGACGCAAAGCTGAAGTAGAAAATCATTCTTTACCACTCTTTTCAATATAAACAAACATAAATCCAATTGATTGATTATGCTTTAATTTGATGTTTTGTCTTTCATTAGAGGACAAAATGGAAGTAAAATCAATGAAATTTATGTTGACCACACACATACACACACATATATATATATATAATTAAATCAAAACATAAAATTAAGAGCATTGATAGTCATTAATTATGTATTGTTTTACATTGTGTAGCAATATGTGTTATATATAATTTAGGGATGAGTAAATCGGACCGTTTTTCCGAACCGAATCAGTGCCATGTATTCAGTCTGGTTTTCGGTTCCATATAATCCTCAAATTTGGGATTTGGTATTTCGGTATTCGGTGTTAAAGTTTGAATAGAAAATGTGGGGTATTGTTGGGATAATCTCAATCATACCTCAAGTACTAGATATGTAAATAGGGCAAAGATGAAAATGTGTGACTTTTCATCCTCCAACCGCCATAACCGAACAGTTACAATGGTTCATTGGCACCGGTTGATCTAGTATAAATAGGAAGCATATGTAACAGATTATGATATACAAAAACACATATTCTCTTAAATTCTCTCAAAGTTCTTCATTGTTCTTCATCATGGAAGCATAGTTTGATTCGTCGGGTTCGAGAGTTCGATTCTTGAACGGGTTGTTGTATCCTCTAGATAGACGTCCAATCGATACGGTACGTGGGACGAATTTCTGTCTAAGGACACTGCTTGGCAGGCCTCAATCCAAATAACGATCTTCTTCAACTTCGTGATCAAGAAAGTCGAGTTAGTATTTTATCTTGAACTTTTGATTATGTATTTTCATTGATATGTAAATTTCGGATATATATATATATATACATATAAATAATTCAGTATTTCCATTTGATTCAATATTGTGTGTTACGAATTTCAATTCGTGTATCTAAGGTCTAACAATCTTAGACAGAAATTTCATTGACGATGGAAAACTCTTCCTTGTTGAAATCGAATGTGGAGAAACCCGAAAAATTTAAGGGTTCCGATTTTAGAAGATGGCAACAAAAGATGCTCTTCTACTTGACGACGTTGAAAGTGTCTAACGTGCTTACCGATCAAGCACCGACACCACCGGTTGGAGAGGGAGAAAACACCCCATGCCAAATTGAATTGGCTATGTTCCAACGATCCTTGGATATTTGGAACGCCAACGAATATAATTGTCGGAATTCTATTCTTAATGGTTTGGATGATGGACTTTATGACATATATTCATCTTTCACCACAGCAAGAGAAATTTGGGAGTCGTTGGAATCAAAGTACAAGACGGAAGTCGCTTGTTCCAAACGATTTATCGTGGGCAAATTCCTGAACTATAAGACGACGGATTCCAAACCGGTCGTGAAACAAGTAGAAGAAATGCAAATCTTGGTCCATGAATTGGAAGTCGAAGGTATGGGCATTGTCAGGATCGATTCTTAACAAGATTAACAATACTTAGAATTCAGAATTAAAGAATCTGCGGAATAGAACTTTAATTCCCACAATCAAAGAACAATATATCAGAAAATACACAGTTGTTTGTATTCACTGTTTCGACTCACAAGATTACAACCAAACCTCAGTCTTGATGAACAAGCTCAATCAAGACGACTTCTACTTCTCTAGAAATAGGGTTCTAAAACCTTGAGGTTAATTCTCTCTACAACACAATCGAATTCTAATTGTATTTCGTATATCGTATTGTTTTCTCTTCTTCTTAATAGCTATCTATCAACAAATATATATACTGAATAATTACAAGATAACTATCAAAATAAGATTGATCTTCAGAATATTCTTTTAAGTATATCTTCAATCAATACATCTTTATCTCCTTCAATCTCGCATTCCATGTTCTGATCCCAAGCAGTATTAACTTTATTCTTCTCAAGCAGTACTAATAATCTTCCAGCAGTAGTAATCTTCGATATGCCCAAGCAGTACTAACAGGTTTCGTAAGACACCAGCAGTACTAACTTTTGTTCAGCAGTATTAACCATGTACCAGCAGTAGTAACTTGTCTAGCAGTACTAATCATGTTCTTGCAGCATTAATGACTCAGCAGTACTAAACTTGAACTAGCAGTAGTATCTTTGTTCTGGCAGCACTAACATTGATCTGGCAGTAGTAATGTTGTTCTGGCAGTACTAACCATACTTAGCATATCTTCAGTTCCCAACAATCTCCCCCTAACTTGACTTTTCAGGATGAGAAGTTAAGTTCTTCAGATGATGCTTCCAAAACCTAATCATCAACGCATAAATTTGGATCCAATCCCAGACTTTGATTGAGAATCCTTTTTACAAGGTATCTTGCCATCTTAGAGTCTTTGTCACTCACCAACTTAGCATGCAGCATTCCATTCAACTTTTTCATGCTGTGTTTGTATACAACATCCACCAAATAATATTCATGAAATGTATTGTCAAGAGAGATGACATACACTCCACAATTCTCAATGAGCATCCAGTTGGTAATGACTTGAAAATTCCTTGCCATCAAATACTGAACTGCTTCTGGTTTGAACATTAAGCACAAGTATTCAAGAACCATCTTGGTGATAGACATACCTTGCTCTGTCAGCATGTTTCCATATAGCCTCATTCCAACCTTGAACATCTCTTCCAAGTCTGATCTAGAGCATGTTCTGATAAGTTTTCCCCAAGTAGGACAAACTTCAAACTTTCCATCTGCTCTTTTTACTCTAATGTACTCCTTTCTCTGATCTTTCAAAGTATCCCAGAATATGATTTCATGAGCCATAGAAGATATTGGTTCAGCTTGGATAGGATTAGTATTAACCACAGTAATATACAAATCACATTGAGCATTTGGCAGTGATTGTACATTGCTTGGTTGGCCTGAGGGAGTTGCCACTTCTTCTTCGGCAACTTTTGGATCAGATTTCTCTTTCACTGCTTCCTCCTGGGCTTCTTCTACAGTTGGATCCACCCTTGGCTTCTTTACATCTTTCTTCTTTGAAGCTGTGGACTTTGTTCTTGGCCTTTTGGTTGACACCATCTTTGTTCGTTTAAAAGTTTTAACAGCTTCAGGAGTGGTTTCAGCTGTTTCTTCTTTGTGGCTCTCAGCAGCACTAACAGTTTCTGCCGCCTTTTGTTTTTCAGCAGCAGTAACCATTTCTATTGCTATAGTTGTTACTGCTTCTTTTATGACCTTTAATACTGCTGCTTCGACACTGTCCTTCACAATCCAATATATCTCTTCATCAATCTCTGCTTTAGTTACTGTGGGAACAGATTCTGCTTTCTTCTCACTTTTAGATACTGCTGCTTCAGTCTTAGACACTGCAGCATTATCTGTTTCTACTGCTGGTTCTGTTTCTACTTCTTTTGCAACCTCAGCAGCAGTAACTGTTTCTACTGATGGTTCTGTTTCTGCTTCCTTTGTAAGATCAGCAGCAGTAACGGTTTCTGCTGCTGTTTCTGTTTCTGCTTCCTTTGTAATATCTGCAGCCTCCTCAGTCTCCCCCTCAACCTTATACTCATACTCCCCCTCAATTTTTGCATCCTCCATGTTTATATCAGATTCTGACTCCCCCTTTTTGGAAGCATCAGAGGTTGTTGCTCTCCTTCTCAAAACATACTGAGCTTTCTTCCTTCTTTGTAGCAGTTTGGTGATCAGCTTTTTATTCTTTTCTATTTTGGTGTTTTGATGAAGAACCACCTTCTTAAGCTCATCAATTTCCTTCTGCTGATCCATGACCTCAATGTTGATATTTGCAATAGTTTCCATCAATTCCTCGTACGTATATCTATCCTCACCCTGTTTAGGAGTTTTTACCTCCCTTAAAGGATCATTGGAAGTTTTAGCAGGTGTCTCTTGCCTAGCAAAAGCACTACCTACCCCCTTGGTTTCTTGGCACCTGGGACCTCTGGATGATTTCTCACCCTGAGTTGCCGTGAGGAAGGGCTTAGTTATTTTACCACTGGCCTTCTCTTTGCTAGCAGAAGTAGTGGCAGCCTTGCGACTCACATGCTCAACCTTCTCCTTAGTGAGCACCTTCTTGGGGTTGGGAGACACCCCTGTGGTTTCCCTTTCGATATTCTCCATTGGAGAATGCTCCAACAGAGGGCTTAAAGGCTTCGGGCTCTTAGGAGATACATCAAGGGAAGGAATCTTGTGTACCTTTCTTCTTTCAAATTTCTTGGTTATTTTGGGAGTGGGTCGTTCAAGAATGGACTGAGGGATGTCTTTTGTGATGGAAGGTTGGGATTGGTCATCAGTGGGTGTGTCTAATGAGGGCCTTGACCCTGATGCCATACCTTCATTTGTGTGGGACACAACCATCATTGTAGAGAACAATGGTGTGTCAACTCCTTCCGAGTCCCTAGGAAGTCTCCTCATATTTGAGAAAACCTTCCCTTTAGGGGGTTTTGGTACATATACCTCATCAAATAGAGGTATATCCGTCAATTCCTTAGTTATCACTTCTTGAACAAACCTTGGGTACATATAAAACCTCTTTTTGGATTCCAGGTTTGACACAAGATCATTAAAAATCATTTGTGAAAAATTAAACTTCCTGGCAGTGGCCAAGCAGACCAGGGCATAAGCAATGGTACTGCTAAACTCACTCCATCCAGTAGTTTTCTTTGACATGCAATACATTAAGGTATGAACAAAGAATCGCCATTGTGTATGAAATTTAGACTTGTAAAACTTAAAAACTCCAATGGGACCGTCATACCCCATTCTTGTTAAAGTTGAGTATAGTTCTTCATTAGGAATAGAAGTTATACCTGAGGCATCATCTAATCGAAGAGTGATGCGAAGGAGTTCTTCTGAAACTTTCAAGGGTTTGTCACATACCCTTGTTTGGATGACTTTCTGTCCAACTTCGGATTCTACGGTGGCATTGTCCCAGAATTGCGTCTGATGTTCGATGTAGATAGTTGGATTTGCCGTTAGGGCATAAGAAATATGAGTGGACTTGAGAAAATCCACAATGTCGTGAAATCCTGCGGCCTGCTTCGGCTTCTGAAGCATTGCTATCTCATTGTGCTCATCGACAAACTCCATTGTCGTCGTTCTTCCTGAGGATTTGGATAGAGAACACAAAGATTCTGGGGAGAAAAGGGTTAGAGCGAGAGAGAGAAGAAGTTAATGCAAAGAGTCGTTATGAGCCTTGGCGGGCTGAAAGAGGTATTTATAGCAGTATTAGCCCTAGATTTTCAAAAGCAGTATTAACGACATAGCAGTATTAACTGCGAGGCAGTATTAACTGCGAGGCAGTATTAACTACACAAGCAGTATTAACTACTAAGCAGTATTAACTACAAAGCAGTATTAACTACTCAAGCAGTATTAACGACTGAGCAGTATTAACTACACAAGCAGTATTAACTGCTAAGCAGTATTAACTATTCATTGGCAGTATTAACTGTGCACTAGCAGTATTAACTACTGAGCAGTATTAACAACGGAGCAGTATTAACTACTTAAGCAGTATTAACGACTGAGCAGTATTAACTACACAAGCAGTATTAACTACTCATTGGCAGTAGTAACTCTGCACTAGCAGTAGTAACTCTGCACTGGCAGTAGTAACTCTGCACTAGCAGTAGTAACTCTGCACTGGCAGTAGTAACTCTGCACTAGCAGTAGTAACTCTGCACTGGCAGTAGTAACTCTGCACTAGCAGTAGTAACTCTGCACTAGCAGTAGTAACTATACTTGCACTTTGCAGCACTTGTCAAATCCTCAAATGTCATCTTACCTTCTGACATCACCTTTACTTTTACCACTTATCTTACCTCCTGCAGGATTATTTCCAAAAGCAACATGTCCTCCATCAATTCTTTTGAAATTCTTGAGGCAGGCCATGTTACCTGTCATGTGCCTGGAGCAACCACTATCAACATGCCAGATGCTCTTCCCCTTGAGCTGTTGGTTGCCCTGCACCTAAGATAAATCAATTAGTTTTTATTGGGAACCCAAGCCGAAGTGGTCTTGGGTCTCCCTTGCTCATCAAAGTACTTGCACTGAGTTTTGATGAGGTTTTTAAACTTAGGTACTGCAGAATTTGAGTACTTTGTCAATATAATTGGTCTAGCAGCATAAACACTAGAAGCAGTATTAACCTTAGAAGAAGTACTAACAGAGTTAGCAGCACTAACAGAGTTAGCAGTACTAACAGAGTTAGCAGCACTAACTGAGTTAGCAGCACTAACAGAGTTAGCAGTACTAACAGAGTTAGCAGCACTAACTGAGTTAGCAACATTAACTGAGTTATCAGCACTAACAGAGTTAGCAGCACTAACAGAGTTAGCAGCACTAACTGAGTTAGCAGTACTAACAGAGTTAGCAGTACTAACAGAGTTAGCAGTACTAACTGATTTAGCAGCACTAACACTGCTAGCAGCAGTATTGCTTCTAGCAGCACTATTCTTTTCAGCGGTACTATCTGAGGTATTAGTGCTTTTGGAGACCCACATATTGACACATTCATTTTCAGTCTTTTTCCTCATGTGGCTTTTGGATTTAGCTTGTTTCTTAGCCACATGGTTCCTTGCAGGCTTCCTATAACCATTGGATTTATGAAAAGGTCTTTGAAAATTTATCCTTTGGTTAATAGGATTGAAATAACAGTGTTTGGCTAGGTGATTCAATCTGCCACAGATGAAACATGGTTTTGGTCTGTTAATCCTTTGCAGATCAACTCATTGCTTTTGTGCCCACTGGTTATTCCAATTTCTTTGATTTCCCCTCTTTTTATCATGTTTTTGGGGCTTATTCTCTTGAGATTTCTTGCAAGAACAATGTTCACAAGTTTTAGAGTTCACAACAGTGGTCTGTGTATAATGAACTCCCTTTCCCTTGTCAGTCCTTTTCATCTCATTGTTCTTAACACATGGACTTTCACATTCCTCATCAGATCCTTCTTTTTCAGTCTTCTCCTCAACAACTACTTTATCTACTGGATCTACTTCAGTGGCTCCTTTAGGTAAGTCCTTCCTATCCTTGGTTTCTAATAGGTCTGACTTAGGAGGGATGTAGTTGTTGTTATAGGGTGGGGGTGTGGCATTGTACCCTATTCCTGGTTTCAACTTACTATGGATTTGAGAGTTGATTATGTTGTCCATGACTTTAGAGGCACAAGTAAACTTTTCTACATCTAGTTTAACTTTCTCAAGCTCTCCTTTTAGTTTCTCACACTCTTCCCTAGACTCTTTCAGTTGGAACTCCAGACCACCCTTTTCCCACTTCCAGTAGTTTGTATCATATGAGTGTTGAAGTTCATTGGCTTGAAAAGCCTTAATTTGTTCTTCAAACCTCTCAACAATCAATACATAATCTCTTATGTCCTTTTCTAATCTCTTAAGGTCATCACACATTCCCTGATTGTGATCTCTATACCTTTTATCAGTGTCTATACAAGCTTGAGAACAGAGATTAGATTTTACCTCCGTAGGAATATCTGAGACTTCTGCCATGAGTGCATGATTCTGAATTGCCTCTTCTGCTTGATCACTCCAATCAAAAGTACTATTTGATTCAATAGAATTGTCCATAATAATTGTAGAATTCTAAGAAACACAAACTCTGATACCACTTGTCAGGATCGATTCTTAACAAGATTAACAATACTTAGAATTCAGAATTAAAGAATCTGCGGAATAGAACTTTAATTCCCACAATCAAAGAACAATATATCAGAAAATACACAGTTGTTTGTATTCACTGTTTCGACTCACAAGATTACAACCAAACCTCAATCTTGATGAACAAGCTCAATCAAGACGACTTCTACTTCTCTAGAAATAGGGTTCTAAAACCTTGAGGTTAATTCTCTCTACAACACAATCGAATTCTAATTGTATTTCGTATATCGTATTGTTTTCTCTTCTTCTTAATAGCTATCTATCAACAAATATATATACTGAATAATTACAAGATAACTATCAAAATAAGATTGATCTTCAGAATATTCTTTTAAGTATATCTTCAATCAATCCATCTTTATCTCCTTCAATCTCGCATTCCATGTTCTGATCCCAAGCAGTATTAACTTTATTCTTCTCAAGCAGTACTAATAATCTTCCAGCAGTAGTAATCTTCGATATGCCCAAGCAGTACTAACAGGTTTCGTAAGACACCAGCAGTACTAACTTTTGTTCAGCAGTATTAACCATGTACCAGCAGTAGTAACTTGTCTAGCAGTACTAATCATGTTCTTGCAGCATTAATGACTCAGCAGTACTAACCTTGAACTAGCAGTAGTATCTTTGTTCTGGCAGCACTAACATTGATCTGGCAGTAGTAATGTTGTTCTGGCAGTACTAACCATACTTAGCATATCTTCAGTTCCCAACAGGCATCAACTCTAATTTTGTTATTGGTTCAATTATTGACAAGTTACCTCCATCCTGGAAAATTTTTAAACTTTATCTTAAACATTTGTCCGAGGATATGAGTTTTGAGCAATTGATACTCAAATTGCGGGTGGAGGAGGACAACCGGATGATCGAGAAAGCGGATGCTATCTCGTTGGAACCAAATGCAAACATGGTTACCAGTAACTCATCAAAGACGAAGTTCCAAAAAGGAAAGGGAAAGGCGACGGGTTTCAAGCATAATCTCAATGCTTCAAACCCACTATCCGTACAACGAAGGCCTTTCAAAAAGCATGTGATGAGTTGCTGGGTATGCGGAAAGCCGGGGCATCGAGCGAAGGATTGCCGCCATAGAAGAGACGATGGTGGTCCCGGAGGAAGCGCCGGAGGAGGAGGTGCCGGTGGAAACCCCCATCAAGCCAAATGTGGTCAATGCTCCAAATCAATTCGTTGGAGTAATTGCGGATTTTATGGTTACAAACGTGACCGATTGGTGGGTTGATACCGGTGCCACCAAACATATTTGCAACTCCAAAACCATGTTTGCTACTTACCAAAAGGTTGATGATGAAGAACCCATGTATATGGGTAATGCCACGACCGAAAAAATTGAAGGGAAGGGGAAGGTGATTCTCAAGCTTACATCGGGAAAGGAACTTGTGCTCACCAATGTCTTGCATGTACCGGCTATTACAAAGAACTTGCTTTCTGGACCCACACTTAGTAACAAAGGATTCAAGATGGTGTTTGAATCTGATAAATTTGTGATTACTAAGGGTAGGATGTATGTTGGCAAGGGCTACCTTAATGAGGGGCTCTTCAAACTTAGTGTGATGAACAATGATGATATAAATACTGTAAATGTTGTAAATAGCAATAAAACCGCAGGCTCTAGCACTGCTTCTATGTACATGCTTGACTCTTCTTCCCTATGGCATTCCCGTCTAGGACATGTTAACTTCCGATCCTTACAAAGGATGACAAAACTTGGGTTATTACCCAAGTGTTCCATGGATAACAAGAAAAAATGTGAGGTATGTGTTGAATCCAAATATTCAAGCCATCCACACAAATCTGTTGAAAAGTCTAACCAAGTACTTGGACTAATCCACATCGATTTATGTGATTACAAAGCCACACCCACACGTGGAGGAAAGAATTATTATGTATCATTTATTGATGACTGCAGTAAATATTGTTATGTATACTTAATACATACCAAAGATGAAGCTTTGAATATGTTTAAGACATACAAGGCTGAAGTTGAAAACCAACTTGATAAAAGAATAAAAATTCTGAGATCCGATAGAGGAGGAGAATATGAGTCTAAGGACTTTGCAAAATTTTGTTCTCATCATGGCATAGTTCACCACACCATGGCTCCCTATACTCCACAACAAAATGGAGTAGCCGAAAGGAAAAATAGAACATTGAAAAACATGATTAATTCAATGTTGATTACTTCGGGAGCACCACATAGTTTGTGGGGTGAAGCATGCTTAACTGCAAATATGATACTTAATAGAATTCCTCATAAAAAGAGCGATAAATCTCCTTATGAACTATGGAAAGGAAAACTTCCTTCCTACAAAAGGATGAAAGTGTGGGGTTGCCTTGCAAAGGTTCAAGTACCTTTACCCAAAAGGACAAAACTTGGATCGAAGACCATTGATTGTGTATATCTTGGTCCTGCAAGTAATAGTGCTGCTTATAGATTTCTGGTCTATAAGTCAAACAATGAAGATATCCACAATAACACAATCATGGAATCAATTGAGGCTGAATTCTTTGAACACATATTTCCTTTCAAGGATAAAGGGAAAGAAATCTCTAATCCAAGAAAGAGAGTATGTGAAGTAGATAACACCGATAGTGTTGAGAAACCAAATGAAGAAGGCACATCAAAGGCTCAAGAAGAAAACTTAGATCCTAGAAGAAGTAAAAGGGGAAAGATTGCTAAAGACTTTGGACCCGACTTCATGACATTCGTTGTCGATGAAGAACCTCAATCCTATAAAGCCGCCATGGATTCATCGGAGGCACCTTATTGGAAAGAGGCTATTCAAGGCGAGATAGACTCCATTGTTCAGAATAACACATGGAAATTGGTAGATTTACCACCAGGTCACAAGGTAATTGGTCATAAATGGATCTTCAAGCGGAAACTAAGACCTGATGGTACTATAGAGAAATATAAAGTTCGATTAGTTGCCAAAGGTTACCGCCAAAAGGAAGGTCAAGATTTCTTTGACACCTATTCACCGGTAACACGAATCACGTCCATTAGGACATTGATGGCTATAGCAGCAATTCACAACCTACACATACATCAAATGGATGTGAAAACTGCTTTCTTAAATGGTGAATTAGATGAAGAAATATGTATGCAACAACCGAAAGGTTTTGTTGTAAGAGGCCAAGAGAACAAAGTATGCAAACTTGTTAAGTCTTTGTATGGACTTAAACAAGCCCCAAAGCAATGGCATGAGAAGTTTGATAACACTCTTCTATCAAATGGTTTCCAAATTAATGAATGTGACAAATGCGTATATGTGAAACAAAGAAAGAACGCATGTGTCATAATATGTCTATATGTAGATGATATGCTAATCATGGGGACCAACTTGGATGTAATCAATC
The DNA here is from genome assembly GCA_033807775.1 of Saussurea involucrata. Taxonomy (NCBI): domain Eukaryota; kingdom Viridiplantae; phylum Streptophyta; class Magnoliopsida; order Asterales; family Asteraceae; genus Saussurea; species Saussurea involucrata. The sequence goes on along the minus strand of CM066312.1, from coordinate 93,891,801 downwards.
AAACCAAGAAGATGTTGCACTCCTCATTTGATATGAAGGATCTTGGAGTAGTAGATGTAATTCTTGGGATAAAGATCCAAAGAGATCCTAACAGTTACATTCTGACTCAATCTCACTATGTTGAGAAAGTTCTTAGGAAATTTGGTCACTATGATGATAGACCGGTAGTCACTCCTTTTGATCCTTCAAGCCAACTTAAGAAGAATCAAGGAGAGAGTGTGTCTCAATTGGAATACACTCAAGTGCTTGGAAGTTTGATGTACATTATGAATTGTACGAGACCGGATCTAGCATATACCGTGAGTAGACTTTGTCGATACTCACATAACCCAAGTAAGGATCATTGGTATGCACTTATAAGAGTGCTTCGATATCTCAAATACACAATGAACTATGGGTTATACTATACCAAATATCCTCCCGTACTAGAAGGATATTGTGATGCAAACTGGATTTCCAATCATTCTGAAAGCAAGTCCACAAGTGGCTATGTGTTTACACTTGGTGGTGCAGCCATATCTTGGAAATCTTCAAAGCAAACCGTGAATACACGGTCCACCATGGAAGCCGAATTCGTAGCCTTAGATAAAGCTGCTGAAGAGGCAGAATGGCTTAAAAGCTTCCTAGAGGGTATTCCCTTGTGGCCTAAGCCTGTTACCGCCGTTTGCATACATTGTGATAGTATGGCCGCTCTTACAAGAGCAAAGAATCAAATTTATAACGGCAAATCGAGACATATCAGGCGTCGCCACAAAACAATACGAGACTTGCTAAAGAATGGAATAATTTCCATCGATTATGTAAAGTCAAAGGAAAATATCGCAGATCCTTTGACAAAAGGCCTTAATAGAGAACAAGTCTCTTATACATCGAGGGGAATGGGCTTAAAGCCAATCCAATGAGTTCTACTCAGCGGAAACCTAACCTAGCAACATTGGAGATCCCATGGTCTAGGTTCAATAGGACAACTAGTTGAGGAAAACTCAAGACTGAATACACAGGTACGCCTATTCCTATGATGTTTATTTAGTGTATTTTCCGTTGATGATTTAAGGGATGAATTCTTATTCTTAATAATACTGATAGCTTGTTGGTGGAACACTACGAAATGTTCTTGATCAGTATTACCTATATGAGATTGATGTGGGGTCGCATCTTTGAAGACGGATATGGTTACGTCTTCTAAAATTCTCAGGAAGAAAGGATTGTTCACGACCGAAATGAACACAACGGTAAGAGTCAACTATGCATAAACATGATATGTGTGATATTCATTGCCTTGACTTACTACAAAACGTGGTTAGTTCAAGACTCTTCGTCACTACCCACAAAGTAGGTCCGATGAATACTCACTTAAGAACGGTTCAAGTCACCTAGACACCTTTTTCTGATGCATTTCATGTTTATTTCCTAAATAAGAACAATAAATACTTTGAGAATATCTTATTTTCTATTCAAATGTGGGGTATTGTTAGAGTTTGAATAGGAAATGTGGGGTGTTGTTGGGATAATCTCAATCATACCTCAAGTACTAGATATGTAAATAGGGCAAAGATGAAAAGGTGTGACTTTTCATATGAAAATGTGTGACTTTTCATCCTCCAACCGCCATAACCGAACAGTTACAATGGTTCATTGGCACCGGTTGATCTAGTATAAATAGGAAGCATATGTAACAGATTATGATATACAAAAACACATATTCTCTTAAATTCTCTCAAAGTTCTTCATTGTTCTTCATCATGGAAGCATAGTTTGATTCGTCGGGTTCGAGAGTTCGATTCTTGAACGGGTTGTTGTATCCTCTAGATAGACGTCCAATCGATACGGTACGTGGGACGAATTTCTGTGTAAGGACACTGCTTGGCAGGCCTCAATCCAAATAACGATCTTCTTCAACTTCGTGATCAAGAAAGTCGAGTTAGTATTTTATCTTGAACTTTTGATTATGTATTTTCATTGATATGTAAATTTCGGATATATATATACATATAAATAATTCAGTGTTTCCATTTGATTCAATATTGTGTGTTACGAATTTCAATTCGTGTATCTAAGGTCTAACATTCGGTACCGGGAATTTCCCGAAAAATACCGAAACCGAACCGAGAATATTATAGGATAGTGTCTTTTAAAATTCTTTGATTTGCGATTGGTTTTGATACATATTTGATGTTCTTAATAAGTCAATATCATATATAGTTAATAAGTCAATATATATGTTTCGTTGGTGGAAAAAAAATTATACTGACTTGAATTAAATGAGAGGTTGATTTGTGCTAGAACCATTTTACTTTCTAGGTATATATGATTTGCACTATGGCAAACTTTTGAATTTTTGATTCTCTGTATGCAGGTAACTTCCCATTCAAAAATTGAATTTGGTCAGTTGACCTCATTTTCTAGATGATAGGTTGAGGAAGCATTTCTAGGAGCCACATTAAGAGTGATGGTCACTTGAATTCAATGTGAAAATATCAATATCTCTCTATGTTACTTTTTATTTACCTAAAAATACATATTATACATATATATATATATATATATATAGAGGGATAATAAATTGTAAACCTCTAAATGTGTGTAAACTTTGGATTTCATAGGTTTTCTTGATGAAATTGTTTCATGAAATTGTTTATTTTGATGAAAGCGTTTTATATCATTCGTTTCATGATGAAATTGTTTCATATATTTGTGTTTTTTATGTAAAAACGACAAAGTTTTATCAAACTGAGAAAATATATGAAACAGTTTCATAAGAATGAAAAAAATATATGAAATTACATAAAAAAACACAAATATATGAAACAATTTCATCAAAACATGAATGATATGAAACAATTTCATCAAAAAAAAACAATTTCATGAAACAATTTATCAAGAAAACCTATGAAATCCAAAGTTTACACGAAAAAAGTTTACAAAATAGTGGGCCTCTATATATATATATATATATGTTTGGTTTGGTTGGCGACTGTATCACACAAGAAAAAGGAGAATGAAATCATTTTAAAAAATTCGGTCCTAAATGGTGCTAGTACCGAATTTCCCGTCCCAAAACCGAAACCGAACCGGTACATACGGTTCGGTTTTCGGTACTGGTTTTTACTCCCAAATATTTTCGGTACCAACCGGTCCGGCACCGATCTCATCCCTAATATATATAGTACGTCATGATACTATCTCAGAAAATAATTCATGAGAAAGTTTGATCAAGTGAAAATACTTTTATACTACGTGAAGATTATAACCATCAATTGTATATTGGAAGGTTACATATTATGTGAATGTTGTAACTATCACGAGTTCTCTTACCTGCAATATATGTGTGGATATAGGACCCAAATGATCCTAGTTATACCCATTTACTAGAACTACATTTACAGTCAATGACTAGTATCCGACTCCACATAACCATACCAAGTTACCCCCGATGACCCATGTCTCAACTAGTTACAAATGGAAAACGTCCCAAATAAACAATGTCGACTCCTATGCCTATTGATTCATTTCATTGCAGTCTATATATAAAATTACATGACTCCAATTGAATGATCAACACACACACACACACAAAATATGTAATTTACAAAATAATATGTCATAAATGCATATAACTCCAAAAGCTTAACATAGAGCAATTTAAATCTGGCTAATGTCCCCAAGGTAATTTTAAGTCAAAACCGAGCCAAAATCTCAACAATTCAATTGACTAATAAATAAAAGTCATCAAAACAATAAAACACATGTAATTGACGTCTATGAAAATGCATGCGTTAAATACATGGTTAACTCAAAACCATCATTGATTGGGACAAACCATTTTTCAATTGAAATATGTCCCATAAAAGAGCTATATCCACTTTTCAAGCCAAATACAAAAAGATTGCATTAACACCAAATTCTCCATTTTAAGATAAATCATCAAAAGAATTCACACTTATGATTTAATTATCAAAATGTTTAAAAATCTCAAATACGGGTTTTTCCCAAGATTTATAAACCCCTTATACAAGAATGTAAAACTCACAAAATAATAACCACATTTGATAAACATCAAGGGAACATTTCAATACATCAAGGTAGACATTTTTGACATGTACATAGTTTTTACAAATCAACGTGAACTCATCTTGCTAGATTTTAGGTTAAATCTAGGTTTAACTCTAAATATCGAGTTTCATGGTGAAACCTTGGAGCTACAAGCCAAAACCTCCTAACTCTTAGATCTGACACTTGCAAAGTGTTTCATTCATTTCCGTTGATCCAAAACCTAAAGCAACAAGGAAAGAAAAGAGGAGAGAATGAAGGATACATCAAACCCTAGATTTAAGATTGTGAGAGATGAAAAGGTTACCCGTACCAAACACTCTTGAATCCAACCATAAACCTTAACCCACTTGATCCACTCTTGAAAGTCTTCCAAAATCGTGAACATAGCAAAAAGAGTCGTTCAAATCGAAGTAGAGATTGAGGAGATATGAAGAAAAGAGCTCAAAATTCGAATTTATGCACTGGACACCGACCGTGAGATTATCATGCCAAAGTGCCATTGTCACTTTCGCATGGCACTTTCGCTCAAAAGGTATTGTTCCCTCTCTTCTCAGTGCGAAAGTGACATGCTAAAGTGTCAATGTCACTTTCGTCCATAAGCTATTGAGAGTTTTTTCGCTCGTTTTCTCGACCGTTTTTCCCGGTCGTTCCTCAGACGTTTTTCCAATCGTTCGTTCACCATTTATAGAAAATTTGGGGTGTTACACAAGTGTTGTTTCAGTTTATGAAACAAAAATTCAATATTTCATGTGTCGTTCCGCAGCAATGTCACTTTATTATGTTCATATTGGGAAACAACACTAAACTATTTCATTCTATGTTGTTCACTATATGAAACAAAACTTCAATATTTTATAACGCAATTCAAATAAACGAAACTTATTTTCACATTATGAAACAACACAACATCGTTTCATATTATGTTGTTTCAACGACCCTGTTTTATTTCTTAGTGTGGAGGAACAACTTAAGTATTAATCAATATATTGTTTCACATGATGAAACAACAATAATATTATGTTCCATAGTTTGAAATAATGAAAATTATATAATTATTATAAATCGTATGATTAATAAAAATATACTCAAAATATATGTAAGTAATAAATAGTGAAGGGTTTGACATATAAAACAAAAGAAAAAGTTCATTAAAATCATGGTTTAAAGTTTGCCTTTGAAAACAAATATCAAAAAGTCAAACATGGAGGAAATAAAAACAAGCACGTAAGTGGTCGTACTTCAGTATACATTGATTTAAAAGTCGTTAAGATTGGTTCTTACAGTTCTCAATAGTTTTATGGTTCTTAATTGATTAACTGTCATATATAGACATTCACATATATACTTATACATTTAGGCAAATAAATTGAAGTGAGAACAACTATAACCTTAAGAATCAAGACCACCAATTATCTTAACCATCCAAAAGTTTTGCTCCAATTTTCTGTTGTTGACTACAACTTTCGCCCTTATTTTTGATTTCCTTTGACAACACCCATGTTGCGTTCTTGAAGTTGAAATATTAGGTAATAAATTTGATGGAACAAAATCACCATTATATTATGTGAAATTTTACAGTTCTTCCAAAAATGGGTATTTTTTACGAGAAGTCGGGAACCCTACCCGCATAGACTTGGTTTGGTGAAAAATTGTTACCTTTTTACTTGGTATTTCGATATTACAGTTTGAATTACTATGTGCAATTTGTTTATGTTTTCGTCCCTCTAGATAACTTTGTTAAGATCAAAAAGTCCGTTAATTGTAGTGCAATTTAGTTATTTAATCTTTTTTTATTAAATAAGTTTCAATATACATATGTTTAAAGCATGTCACCACATTACAACAAAATTGGGTTAGTTTCCATGCCTTTCATGTGTATTTCTTTATTCTTTTAATTAAATTTTTTTATTCTTTTTATAGAATGCCAAAAATGTCCAAGTGGCTGTTTGACAGTTGCTGAATGGTTTAGTGCAGAATGATTAAGTGGTCAGAATGATTAACAGACTCTAATGATATAGTGCACAATGAAATATGGTTGCTTGGTAATTGTTTAGAATAAAATTAGGGCTCTTATAGGTTAAGGGAGAGCAAAGATACAAAATCATTCAGATGGTTTTAGAACCATTAAGATGCAGACTTGTTTTTTCCCAAACAAGATTCACCTCTTAGCGATTCAGAGGTTGCCTCTTAATGAAACTATTAAGAGGTAAACAAACAGCCCCTAAGTGTCATAGTAAAAGACAAATATATAGGACAAAACAATAGTGTGCTCTATATAAAAGCGTTGAAATAAGTTTATAGTACATTTTGAAATTTTTTGAAATAAAACATCATATTCATTTTCTAATATGACATTTTTCGTATGTGTCTTAAAAAAATTGTTATATATAAAAATATGTGTTTATATGCACTTATTGAAAATATCATGTAAAAAAGCTACTACATACTTTATTTTAAAAGTGTCTAGAGTTTATTAAAACGCTCAGAACCATCTTACAAACTAATTGCAAGTCTTAAAACTTAAGTACTATAAAAAACAGTCTATTAAAATAGTTAATTACTTTTGTGTCTTATAATAAACCTGATTTTATTGTAACGACAACTCTGCTCCCCCATCGACCAGCCACCTCCACCCAAATCAAGAACATCAATACTCAAAACATTGAAGGAGTTGCAAAGAAGGCCAACATACAAAAAAACAAGAATATAAACAATATTAATTGATATATTAAAATCAACCCAAGTGTTTGGTGGTGATGGATGAAACGATGAAGATGCAGATGAGTCGAAGCGGAAGCAGTCGAGATGGGGGTTGTTCATCCTGGGTAATGATGTTGTTGATCGAAGACTATGTTTTTTTGTTTGTTTAAGCGTGTATACATCTCGATTAATTCAAGGAGCCCTGATGAGCAGTCAGGAAAATTGTTAGTGGCCTTGCAGAACTTGAACCGGTGACTTCTGACAAAGTTCCTCAAATTAAAAGCAAGTCTTATTATCAGTTAAAGGGTTCACCAAATATGGAGATCATGGAGACTAGGATTAACCAGAGTTGGGTAACTGTTTAGGAGTTGTTTGTTTACGGTTTACCTCTTAATAGTTCCATTTAGTGGCAACATTTGAATCGATAAAAACTGAATTTTGCTTCGCAAAAAGAAAATCGCCCTTTTAATGATATTAAAACCCTCTAAATGAATTTTTTTTATCTAGGTCTCCCTTAACCATTCAACGATGTAATTTCATTTCGAACAATTAACAATATTTCATTTTGTGGAAATTTCAACAAATAGCCAAATCCACATGGTATTTTCACTTTTTAGCCATAACTGAAACCTAATTCCACAAATAGCCGGAGCTTACGTAGAAATTCTACACAAAAGCTTTTCTACGTAAAATTTGGGTTTTCCCTTAAACAAATAAAAAAATAAAACACTTGAAATTTAAAGTTTTAAAATTTGAAATTTGAAATTTGAAATTTTATTATTGCAAGACTTTTTAAAATAACTGATTTTTTACGTTTTCTAGATTAAATAAAAAAGATTTACTCAGAAAAAGCTACACAGAAACATTTTCTACGTAAAGTTTTTTTTAAAGTACTTACTTTTTATATTTTTTGGAATAAATAAAGAATTAAAAAAACTTGTGCAAACGTGATATGACGTGCGGCCGCATAGGTGGCCTAAAAGAATTATCTTTCTGCTGAAACTCATTTTTTATTTATTTTTTCTTTTTAAGGAAAAAAACAAAGTTGACGTAGAAAAAATTTATGCGTAAACTTTGGCGATATGTGGAATTGAATTCAAATTTTGGTTAAAAATAAAACACTACAAGGATTTGGCTAGTAGCTAGTTGTGGGAATTTCCTTCATTTTACGTTATATCATAAGAGACTCTTAATCATTCTACATCAAACCATTTAACGATTGTCAAACCATTCCTTATATATAACTTCATATCGATACGTTATCATTGCCAAATAACGTTGGGAAGTGTGTCGGAGACGGAGGGGAGACATATAAGCGAAGAAGAATGACGCCACCATTGATGGTAAAATTCGAGATCCTTAACAATGGTGATTTCATCACATAATTCACTAGTTTAGTTGAACACTTGTAATCATCTTAATTTCCGGGGTTCGGTGGTATCAATCTTTATCATCAGAAATAACATTGAGTTCAAGAAATATTAATAATTCATATAAAACTGTTTTTTCGATAATTTATAGACACAAAATCAATCAATAATTATTTCTAAATTAATATTATCTATCATATCATTTTTACCTTGCATCATAAATTCGTTCCACCGTCAAACACATCATATGATATACCTTTAATATATAGACCGACATCATTTTATGTCACATTTTTTACTATTCAGAGTAACATTATATGCAAATTAATATAAATCGGTTGGGTTTCTATATCACCTCATATTAATGTTTTCACCATTTTAAATTTTTAGGGTTAATACATACTTTTATGAACTATCAATCTTAGAATCAAAAGTCTATGATGGTTAACTTGAGATCTTATTCTTGTTGTAGATATAGGAGAATACTTAAATTATGAATTCAATATTAGGTAATAAGAAGTCCATAATGTAAGGAAAAACAAGGTTATTTTTGAAATCCTAAATATAGATATATGGTGGATAGTAGGGGTGAGCAAAACCCGTCCGCCCCGAAAAAGAGCCTAAAAACCCAACCCGCGCTTCACTCGAAATCCGAGAACTCGAACCCAAATAAAAATCGGTTAAGTAGGATCGGGTTTGGAGATCCAAAACCCCCACCCGACCCGACCCGTCCGAATATATATATGTGTGTGTGTGTGTATGTGTGTGTGTGTGTATGTATATATGTGTGTGTGTGTGTGTGTTTACCCTAACCTAACTCACTCTCTTCTCGCCTCTCGCCTCTCATGCTCCCACCGGCGCACAACATAGCAGCGCAGGCCGGCCACCACCATCGACTCACTCCCGAAGGTGGCTCACTCTCTGTCTCCCACCATCGACACTCTCTGTCGAGGACACACAGCAACTGAGCAGCACAGGTGTAACAACCCACTCTTTCAAATAGCACATAACATAGAATTCAAACAAAATAAACCATATTGGTTACATGTTGGGTCCCAAAGGCCAAAACTATACAAGAATACAAAAGTCACTACAAACGTTTTGTGAAAGTTATTCACATACGTAAGATCTATTTGTATAGATCAAAAACAACTTTCACATGCTTCAGTCAACTTCACATATATTTAGACAAAATGATAAGATCACATCTTTCCTTTCCCCTTATCGGTTACACGCGCTTGCCCTAAAATGCATATTTTGAAAACAAAATGAGGGTTAGACCAAATAGTCTAGTGAGACAATCCCTGCCATTTACATCATTGTACGAAAACAATTTATATTAAACATTTATTAATAACACATTAGTTGGCTCTCAGACACAACTCAACCATTCACTCCGTTAGCCTTCAAGCACAACATCTCACAATACACTCCGTTGGCCTTCAAGCACAACATCTCACAATATTGTTGGCGTTCTAGTACAATGCGATAACAGTGAAGCTGGCGTTCTAGCACAGCGTGATAGTGTTGCTGGCGTTCTAGCACAGCACGATAAGTGTTGCTGGCGTTCTAACACAACGCGATAGTGCAATATCGTAACATAGCCATTTATAACAAAATCTCACATAGATATCGTTCATATAATAAAATTAACCATTTTATAATAAATGCATTTCAGTTCGAAAATGGTTAAAAGAAAACTCACCTTAACCGGATATACGAGGATAAAATTCTTAACCAATAAGGAATTATCACACCGAACACGAATCTGAATCAAAGTAGCACGGATTACAAACTAAGCAATTAAACCCGATCCATTACTTTAAGAAACCTATTAGGCTCTAAATGATACCCCAAAACTACTCAAAGTGAAAATAGAGAAAAACGACTCCACAGAGTCGTACACGACTTGCAAAGTCGCGCAAATCTCTGGAACGTCTTCTTTCCCTGTTTTGTTTTTCAACTTTCTACCATTTATAGCAACAAAATGTAAAGCCCGTATCCCGGTATGTAATTTCTTTGTTTTAATTCTTTTCTTTTTAGAGTTTTATTTATCGTGGTTTCCATAAAGGGGTTAGACGAATTGGACCTGATAGTTAATTATGTCAAATCGTTGGTTAGAGTGCGAGAAGGAATTAGTTGAGGGACCAAAATTGTTAAAGGGCCAAAAAGTGAGAGTTTCGGCCCATGGAACCCAAACCGAACCCTTGTATCTTTTTGGTGGGTTGTGTTTCGTGAGTAGCAAGAAAAAAAGAGAGAAACACTACTTTCCCCTCTCCTCCCTAGCGCTGCCGTCGACCATCCCCGTGAACCAACCAACCACCGGCGCTGCCGGCGTTTTTCTGCCGGCGAGAGAGAGAGAGAGGTGCGGTGAGTGAGTGAGAGTAGCGAGAAAGGGAAGGACAGCCGGCGATCGGTTTTCAAAGCGGTTACCGCTGTGTCGTCGTCATCGCGAGGTAAGAATTCTCTCTTCGTTTCTTTCCCTTCGTCGTTTCAGCCACAAAAACCACCCCACCACCGCCGCAGCCATGGCTGCCGGCGGTGTGGCCGCCGCCGTACGCCACCGCTGTGCCGGCAGGGGTGTACATGCGTGTGTGTGTGCGTGTATGCGGGTGTGTGTGTGGGTAAGTCGGGGTGTGCGATTTGGTGTGGTTTCGCCGGAAGCTTTTAACCGTACCGCCGCTGCCGCCAACGGCCGCCACTGCCGGAGGTGGCAGAGGGTTGTGCACGGTTTGCTCAGCCCTTTTAATTTTAATCAATGAGTCACAGCTGATTCCAGGTCTGAATGCTTTAAGTCATGGCTTAATGGGTTTAGAATTAAAGATTAGCTTTGTTGTCATTTCATGTGAAGTACATAGTTTCTGCCACTGTTTTGTGAAAGCCATAACTTTATCTAGGAACATCGTATTGGGGTGAAATCAGTGCCAAAATCTCCCATTCTGAGTCTAGTAAGTTTCATATGTTTTACGGAAAAACCAGTTCGGACCATAGCTTGTGTCAAATTGTCGTTTTGTATTGAAAGGTCCTGTTTTTCGCTGTTCTGCAAGTCAGTTTTGTAAAATCCATATTAAATTGTAGAAAAATCGTTAGAACGCGTGTGATATGTCCCTGGAACCCTAAGACATGGGAATTTGTGATTATGGAATAATATTTCTGGGTTTATCAGTTTATAAGGGGTTAAACAGGTCCCGGACAGACCTGTGTTTTTAGAGTAAAAGCTGGAATTTGTAACTTGTAATCTAGTAGTTGTGAATTTGGGCTAGGACTTCGTGGTGACGTTTGATATCACTTATTTAGGTGGAAAAAGGTGAGCTGGTGTTGGCCGGTTCGTGTTGCTGTTGAGGACATAAGCTTTGCTTTTGAGGTGAGTTCTCTCACTATATATGATGGGAATTATATTTGTGTTACTATAGCTCGAGTGTGATAGTTATGATTGTTTGTTGATATTATTGTGTTATGGGGTATATATAATTGTGTATATATTGAACTGTGATTGATGTACTTCTTGATGGGTGTTCCAAGAAGTATATGGCTTATAATGAGTTGCGATTATATTTTCTTGATGGTCGTTCCAAGAAGTATAAGGCTTATTATTAATTGTGATATATTTTCTTGATGGATGTTCCAAGAAGTATATGTGTTTGTATAATGAGTTGCGATTATATTTTCTTGATGGTCGTTCCAAGAAGTATAAGGCTTATTATTAATTGTGATATATCTTCTTGATGGATGTTCCAAGAAGTATATGTGTTTGTATAATGAGTTGCGATTATACTTTCTTGATGGTCGTTCCAAGAAGTATAAGGCTTATTATTAATTGTGATATATTTTCTTGATGGATGTTCCAAGAAATATATGTGCTGGTATATTTGGTATATATAAATTTGGGTGCAAGACGTGATTGCATGGTATGAGTTGGTTGCGATAACTAGTTGTTTAAGGGTGATGCTGATATAATTGCGATCCTATTTATGGTTTGAATTCACTAAGCCTTGTGCTTACCCTTTCCTATTTTAATGTGGTTTCAGGTGCTTGTGGCTCCAAGGCGTGACGGGTACACACTGGCGCGCGTGAAGAGTTTTTATAATCATGAGATTAGAGTTATTATTAAACAATTTAATTTCCGCTGTTTATTATTACTGAGATTATTTATTATTGAATTGCAAACGAAACGGTGTTGGATATTTAATAAGGTTTTATTTATTAAAATGCCTATTTTTAAAGTCAAAATTTATTGTAATTTTTGGGACGTTACACAAAACAAAACCAACATCAAAACCCAAAAAAAAAATTATGTTTAAAATACCATTCTAAATATAAAATTAACCAAAGAAGTTAATAATTCCAAATACAATCTAGGATTCATTTTGTAAGTAGGTGAAGTTAGTGGGTGTGGTGTGAAAAGTGAAAGTTGAGGGACTTGAATGCAATTAGAAGGGATTAGGGTTAAACCCCTAAAACTCTCATTCTCTCCTTATCAGAAAAGGTGCGGCTAGGTGTTTGTGCGTTTGAAGAAGGAGCTTGTTGATTTGGGAAAGAGAGTCTGGAATTAGAAAGCTTGGAGTGTGAAATCTTCATCTACAACAAGGTAATTCCATTCTTCTAACCTCTTTTAGATTTGTGAGGGTTTGGGTTTCTGTTTTGGTTGAGTTCTAAGTAATCGATAACCCTTTTGGGTAAGGTGGTGGTTGATTAATTGATTTATGTATCAATCGGTGCGGGAAAGAATTAAGGGTGTTAGTTTATGCAACTAAAGGTCCCAAAACCAATCTGTGGTGGACCGAGTTGGGATTAGAGATGTATTTTTAGTGGGTTCTTCGTGTCTGGTGCGTGAACCCGGAAGTAGTAATCCGAATGAGTTTCCTGGATGAATCCGGATAAGGGGAATCCGGATGGTTCCCAGGTGTGGCCGAAGCCCGGGAGTGACATCCGGAAGTCGATACCGGAAAAGGTGGGGATCCAGATAAGTCTGGATTTGTGGGGTGTCCGGAAGACCAGGACCCGGAATCCGGGATTTACCGGAAACCTTTGGGAATTCGGATAGGATCCGAAAGCCGGTACTGGAAAAGGCGGAGATCCGGATTTAGTTGTCCGGATTTGGCTGTCTGGGAGAATCCGGATGGGGCTGGATTAGTGGTGTTCAAAAAACCCCACTGTTTGGGGATGTGTCGGAAATCCTTTGGGATCCTTTTTGTGTGCCGAGTAGAGAGTGCCTTAAGGAAGTCGGAAAGTGTCTCAGGAGGTGTGATAGTCAACTTTGTGGTATGTTGGGTGACTTATTCACTCTCGTATATTAGGTTAAATTGTAGGTGTGTAGTTAGGGAATAGCGGTTTCAAGTAAGAACGTGTTAGCGTGGACGCCAGGTGAATCTTTCTAAACTGAAGCTTTATCGATACTCGAATTTATTACTTGTACCGATATATTGACTTCCATGATTTACGTTGTTTTAAATATGCATGATAAAGGTGTGTAAATTATTTATGGGTATGTGCGGGGCAGGGCATGTGATGACTTAATATGGATATATGGAGAGTGTGTCCCATGCAGGATATATGAATTCGTTTCACTAAGGGGGGGGGGGGGGGGTGCCCTAACACGTAGTCACAAGTGTGTACGTGACCAAGCATGAGCCATAAATAGTGTGTTGTGCGTGTACTTAAATTGTTATAGGTGTGACTGTTTATAAACGTTTATAATCTCTCTTTAGTTGATAATTGTGGCATGGTGTTGGTAGCAAGAGGGATCTCACTAGACCTCATGGTCTAACCCTCGCTTTTCAAAACTAAAACCTTTTCAGGTAAGCAGGTAGTCGAGAGCTCGTTTAACGGCAAGAGCAAGATGTGAGTTGAAGCTTGCATATAGAAAGACTAGAAGACTTTCCTTTATTGTTTAGTTAGGGTTCCCAGCTGTAATTAGAGTTATTTTTCGCGAACCTTAGTTTTGTAATCTCGAATGTGTGACTTATGATTGGACCGTTTGGCGTTTATATTTAAATTGGTAGCTTTGGCGTGCTTGTTTTGTGTGGGTTGTTACATCGTTCTAATATGATAACCAAAATTAAACAATTTTTTGCATATTTTTTAATCAACAAAACTTCACAAACCAAAAACATAGATACCAACCATTATACTCTAAAAACCGGAAATAAACTTAAAAATGGAGAAATTTCAAATTCTGATAACATGAGATTATAGATACTATATAATACTCAAAACAACTCTCAGAATTTAAATTTCATAAGAATTTAACATCAAAATTTCTAAACCCAAAAACCCAAACAAAACTTATTAAAATAACCTTAAACTTTAAGCTCAAGAAAACCAACTCCATAAATATAAGATTCAAAGACTAAGATGGTATCTAAATTAAGATGATACCTTTGCTAATAAAAATCAAGGTAGAAATTCCAAATCTTTTGTTTTCTTCGTTCCTGAGTCGAACTCCCTAGAAAACACACAAGAACACCTTTTTCAATTTCTTTCTAAAACTTGGAAAGTGACTAAGCCATCACAAGATGACTCATCTAAGGGGGTGTTTGGGATTGCTTATTTAAAACAACTTATGTCGTAATAAAAGGAGTTGAGGGTAAAAATGTAATTTGGACAAATAAGTTATAAGCAGTATCAAATAAGTTAGAATGAATTAACTTATCAAAAACAACTTATTTGTGGTGGAAAAAAGTCATAAACATTTTCTTTTTCAATTCAAACACTAAAAATAGCTTATTTGCTGTGAGGAAAAGCAATAAGCAAATTAGTCAAAAATATAAGCAATCCCAAACACCCTCTAAACATGAGTCTCCTATTTCCCTTTTAAACCCCCAAGTAATGACAATTAACAATTTAAACCCTTAACTTTTATTGAAATTCATAACAAACAAAAAAATTACAATGGTTATTACAACATGCCAACGACTCCTTGGTCCTCTGGTGTTCCTCTTCGATTTTTGGGTAAGAACATAAATCCTTAATCGATTTTTGCTTCTGTTACATTTTTGCTTCATTTTTCCTTCGTATTTCAGCCTCTTTTGATAGATTTTTAGCGTTAGAGAATTTTAAAACCCTAAACCCGATCCCACCCGACACGAATATCCGCAACCCGATCACACTCGAAACCCGAGACCCGAACTCTACATTGGACGGTTTTCGGGGTCCACCTGTGTAATAACTGGGTTTCATTTAGTCATTAATTGGGAAATTCTGGAGGAATTTTCGAATTTAAAAGTTGTGTGGTCTAAGTGTAAGAAATTAAAAGTTTGGTGTTTATGGAGAAGGTATATAAAGAATAAGGAAAACCCTAATTGCTCATTTAGCATTTGTCTAGTGTGTGTTGTGTGTGTGGCTGGGAGAAGGAGCAAGGAAAGGGTTTTGGCATTTGAAGAAGAAAAGTGACGATTCCAGCTGAGTTTTGGGAAGGACTCTTGAATCAGCAATCATTCAGGTAAATCAACCCTATCTCTCTTCAAGTTAGTGTGTGTGTTTTATGAGTATTTGGAGAAGAAACATGGATTTTGTGGGTTTAGTGTGATTCCTAATTAAATCTGTTTAAGAGGTGTTGTAGTTTGGGAAATGGGTATCTATTGACCCATATTGCTAATCTGGAGGTGTTGAGGAAATTAGGATAAGAGACATAATACTTCCCTGCGTTTTTAAGTTTTCTTGTAGCGTCCGGAAACCCTCAAGTCAGGGTAGTGTCCGGACGATTGGTGGTGTCCGGATGAGAGATGTGTCCGGGTAGAATTTTGGCAGCAGTTTCCGGTAGTTAACCGGAAACCTTTGTGGGTCCGGATAATTTTGGTTGTCCGGATAGATTGTCCGAATAGTCTTGGGTGTCCGGGTAGGTTGTCCGGATAGCTCTGGTTGTCCGGATAGTTTTGACTATCCGGATACAGTGTCCGGAAAGTGTGGTATGACATAGTAGTGCAGACTGATAGTCCGAGGGGCAATCTGTGTGAGTGTGTATTTCCATCAAGTGGCTTATCGTGGTAGTATGTACCCTTATAGGTACGGTTGGAGGGAGAGCTCTTCTAGTAAGAGGATTAAGCGGGACGACATATGAGTATTCTGATCTTAATCCTTTTTAAATGTGGAACTTTATGCATGTTCACATTGGTAAATGCTCGTACTATTCTTTTAACCTTGCATGGAAAGGGTGATTTAATTGTGTGGATACAAACTGCTTTTATTTCAAAGCGAATAGTAAGTGTGTGACAATATGTGTGGTTTAAATGTGTGGGACCATGCTCTGGCTTTGGTGTGAAATGGGGGTGTGTCCCATATGGTTTGATATATGAATCCTTATGCATAATTAATGGTAAGAGTTCATTTGCTTATGAATGAAAAGTGTGATTTGATCGTGTGGACCTAAACTACTTTCGTGTGGACGAGCTATGGCCTTGTGTGAGATGGGGGTGTGTCCCATATGGTGTGATATATGAATGTGTTTCATATATGGGCGGTGTGTGCCCCTTTTTACGCTGTCACGGTGTGTGTGATCATAGCGTGTACCATTAGCTCGTCATAGTGTGCTGATCATTATATGTGTTCCTATCAAGTTTTGTACAATCATTTCTTACTGAAAGTTTTTCCATAAACTGTATTATTGTGGTGTGGCTTTAGAGGGAACTCACTAGACCTCATGGTCTAACCCTCGCTTTTCAAAACTAAAACCTTTCAGGTAAGCAGGTAGTCGAAAGCTTGCTTAGGAGTTGGCAAGGCATGGGGCGGAAGTTGCATATAGAAGGATTAGAGAGCCTTCCTTTTTACCTTGTAGTTACGATCTTAGCTGTAGTTAGGGTTATTTCCGCAAACCCAGTTTGTAAGTTGTTAATGTATTACATTGAGCCATTTTTGGCGTTTTAATTTAAAGATATAGCTTTTGGGCATGATAGTTTGGATCGGGTTGTTACAACCTGTCCCATCCGATATCCGATCGGGGATTGGGTTTTGGGCCCCGACCCGCCCGAACCCGACTGATGCTCAACCCTAGTGGATAGTCCCGTATGGTTGGTAATTTTTTCAAAAGGAATGAGCTTTCTTAGTTAATAACAAGAAATCTATTATATTCTAATATAAACGTTCGAGCCCTTAATATAATATTAAATTCTTTTTGGGTCCTATTAGATACTAAAAAACATTG
The DNA here is from genome assembly GCA_033807775.1 of Saussurea involucrata. Taxonomy (NCBI): domain Eukaryota; kingdom Viridiplantae; phylum Streptophyta; class Magnoliopsida; order Asterales; family Asteraceae; genus Saussurea; species Saussurea involucrata. The sequence continues at coordinate 93,874,539 of CM066312.1, read as the reverse complement.
TGTCTTCTATATTGACTAATTATTTTTGAACTACTACTATATACTAAAAAAGTTTGGGCCCCTACTTTTTGTGGGCCCTGGGCGTGCGCCCGACCCGCCCTCCCATCTGGCACGACCCTGCCCTTAATAACTATCTTTATATTAGAGCATCCACAACAAGGATATGGATTGCAAAGATTCCAAGTTGCCAACTAGGATTTCTATTTTAGAAATTATAGTGGTTGTGACTATGATTGCTAAATTAGAAATTGGTTTTTGGTAATTTGCAAATGTCAAATCATTATTTTTTTGCTGATGTGACAGTAAATAGTATAAGAAATTGTAAGGAATAATTTCTAAATTAGAAATTGATTTATGTCAAATCATGTTGTGTTGTGTTATGTTTTGTAGAGTATGTTTATGAAAAAAAATGTATGAATAATTTTATTTATAATAAATATTAAAAAAATGAAAAATATAATTTATATTAATGTACAATAAAATAAACTACATATTAAAATATACAAACTTAACACATAAAAATACATCATTGTTCGTTTAGAAGTTATTCAAGTTGATGTTCGTACAATCTCCGTTGTGGTTCGCTCATTTTCGTGTGATCCATTTCCATCAACTTCATGATCATTTTCCGATTTTTTCCGTTTGTTCTTAAGTTTTTCTGTTTCCACAAATGATGTATGAAATTCTCTCATCACCTGAGTTTTTCTTTTTCAATATTCAGGTGTTCTAAGATTGTCACTTGTTCGTTTTCGGTAGAACTTGTTGAAAAATGACTTTTTTTTACCTTTATCCTTCGAGGCTTTCTTTCCCCGTAGCATGGCATGGTGAATATGCAAGAGGGGATAATAAGTCTCCAACTATTACTTTAGAAGTTACACAACATGATCGTCGAAGATGAACGCCATATTTATATTCGTCATTTTGATGATATAAACGATGATGTTAATTTTATTATAACTACGCCTCAAATCTCTCGTAACATACTTCCCGAGTACGAAAACTATCTCCAAAATCACATACAAGTACGTAATCGGTCAACGAATCATTGTTTACAATCAGATTTGATTGAAGAGATTTGACAAAGATTTAAAGAAGAAGAAAATGACGATTAATGTAATAATTTTACTTTGTATTTTAATATAATGTTTTATAAATTCAATATTTTATTTTATTTTATTTTATTATAATTATTTAATTAATAAAATATCTCTTATTAAATCATAATAAAGAATATTTAATTGTAGTTTTATTATTATTTGATTAAAATATAGTTTTTATGATGAGGTGTCATTTTAGAAAATGGTTGAAATTTCATTGTTGTGAAAAATAATTTCAAGTTAATTGCAAAGCTGATGTGGCGCTGATGTGGCACATTTCCAATTTGCAATTGTAATGAAATTTCATTGTTATGGATGCTCTAATTAGACTGTTGCATTTTCTTTAATTACCGTTATTCAATAAGTACTACTTTGCAATCGTTTTAACTTTTTTTTAAAGTAGGTCATAAGCTCATAATTTTGTTATTCGACTCATACTTGTTTTAATATTAAAACGTGTATTTTCTAATTTAGGCCGTTACCCATTTTTTAAATAAAATCATCGATAAACCATATTAACAACAACAATGCATATTTTTAAAACTTCATTTGGTTTTTGAGTCTAAACTAAGAGGCCGTTTACCTAATCACTTATTCAGGTAAGTATTTACCGGTAAAATTCAACACTATCACTTACTTCACGGGTAAGATTTTAGTGCACCAAAATGGCATCGTATGCTACAATTTAGCCGGTAAGCGTTAACCGTAGTAAGGTTCGTCGCACTCACTTACCGGGTAAGACTCTCTGTCCTTGCTTTCGACTCTCAGTCCTTACTTCCGCTCTTACCGGATAAGATTCTTGGTCCTTGTCATATTCATCCGGTAAACTAATTTGATTTGGTAAGCACTTACCCAGGTAAGTGTTTTGTAAACGGCCCATAAGTCTCAATTGACTGCAAACTAAAAAATAAAAATATTTATGAACTCGTTTAATTAATTCTAAATAAAATTGTGAATTAGATACAAACTTGTAACCTTATACTTTAAAAATCTTGAATCTAAGACCATGCCGTTCCATGTTAAGAAAAAATCTTGAACTGGGACGATTTAAGAACCGAATTTAGAACCATTTATATACAAAATTGTTGAACTTAACCAATTATAATACAAGGCGAATGATTGTGTGAGAAGTTGAGTTTAACGTGAGAAGCGTGAGAAGTGGATTTGAACCGTTGATCATCTTTAATCAAATGTCCTCCCATGAATTGCCGCTTAAAAGAGAATTGATCCGTTGCATCTCCGTGCATCTTATCTTGGTGCATCTCATCCTAATATGCGTTTATTTCTCATCCAACGATTGGTAACCATTTTTCACGCTTCTCACGTTAACCTCAACTTCTCACCGAACCCAACTCTTATATACAAAACAGCGGCGTAGACAATAGGGGGACAATGTATTAATATGTAAATATAGTTATAGATAATGTAAAATGTAATTTGTTTAAAATTTAATAGCTATTACACATGGATTAACATTTAACAAAAAAAATATTTTTTAAAATGATCTTGCCAACTATGAAACCACTGATTTTCTTAGGGGTCAGTTTACTAAAGACTTGCCTTGGCAAGTGCTCACCAGTTCAATTACCTTACCTGGTCAACAAGAACCAATAATCTTACCGTTAAGAGGAAGACAATGATTGAGAGTCTTACCCAGTAACTGTGGCTGATGACTCTTACACGATAAGTGTTTAGCGGGTTATAAACAACGCCTACCATCAATCTATTTTGATGGCTGGAAATGTTACTGATGACGTGAATGAAGGTGGTGACTCTTGCTAAGAAGCACTTACCAATAAACATTTAGTAAAGAAACCCTTACATTAATTTTAGTCCCCTCTATATTAATTTTTTGTCTCCGCCCTATCTATACATATAATAAATAAGTAACTAGCATGCCACGTGTCGTCTTTTTGTGAACCGACTACAGTATTTTCCCGCCTAAACATGTATCTGGACGCAATTTACATTATAAGTTCAATTAACACACTCACATTCACTCCTTCTTAAATCTCTCTTTAATTCATTTTTTTTAATTTATACGTTACATTTACTACCCTTATAATTAGGTATGTAGTTTACTTTTAATCCCTTACTTTTTTATTTTTCATTTTAGTCTCTTATCATATAAACATAAATAATGTATATGAACTAAAATGCATTAAAAACATTTCTATTTTTTACAAATTATACCATTGTAATCGCTTCGTCAATACCTTCGAAATGAGCCAAATATTGAATATTTTTTTATTTAATTATATTATTAAATATCATAAATATATACGAATTAATGTGTCGTGATTAGTATGTGATTTGTTGAAATTAGTATGAGATTTGATACAAATAATCACTAAATTGTCGTGATTTTCTTTTTGCAATTTCATATCAATTTTTACTTCAAAGTCGAATTCCTTCGAAGAATTACAATTTTATCAAATTCCATTCTGTCAACGAAACACCCTTAGAATTATCATAAGAGATTTAATTACTTGAAAAAAAAAGATATCACTTATCAACTGACTTTTGGATTATGACTTCGAACCTTTTTCAAAAATATAATATGCAAATATTTTAGTATAATATATTTAATTATTTATACTTTCTTAATCATGATTATATTATTTCCTCTAATTTTTTTGACCAATTAATCATATTGACCTTTAATTTTATACATTTGATATGCGATTTAAAAGCGTATAAATATGAACATGAAACAAAATTATTTTTTCGAATTCTCGGCTTTAGATTTAAGATACTTCGCGCCGCATCGCGCACATGTACTTATATAGTATACAAATATACAATTATAGATGAAGATGGAGATAAGTCAATGGATTAGCACATTGTTTGGATACCGAAGGCCCAATGGCCCATTATATTTTGATTCATTAATAGTAGCACCACAAGAGACACTTCAAAAAAAACCTAATGAACTATCTAATTTTGAATGATTAAGTTTTTAAACTATTTTTTTGAACGAAAAAGCCATTAAATTTTCTCATTTTGAACAATCAAGTCCCTAAACTAGTTTTTTTGAATGAAAAAACCATTAAAATTTCTCACTTTGAATAAAAAAACCATTAACTCTCCTATTGTGAATGAGTAAGTCCTTGAACATTTTTTTAAATAAATAAATTGTCTAATTTTCAAAATTGGTTACGTACATCATTTTAACAAAAAAAACTACATGTAACCGACTAGGAAGATTTTAAAAATCTAAACCAGTTTTACCGTTCCAAAACCTATGTCATTCAAACCCTTCGCAAACAACGGTATCGCACCCCCTCTCCACTCCCCGTCGCCCCATCGTTGTCCGTTCTCCATATCACCTATCAAGTTGTTGACCCCGGTGTTTGCGTGGGGCTTGAATGATGTAGGGTTTTGAACGGTAAAATTGATTTAGGTTTTTTTTTACTTTAAGACATTTTTAGTCGGTTAGAGACAAATTTTAAAACTTCGATTATTATATTTTTAAGAAAAATGTTCAGGGACTTGACATTCAAAATGAATAAGTTTAATGGTTTTTTTCATCCAAAAAAAGTTAAGTGACTTAATCATTCAAAATGAAAAAGTTTAATAGTTTTTTCGTTTGAAAAAACAGTTTAGGAAGTTAATCATGCAAAATGGAATAGTTCGTTAAGTTTTTCTGAACTTTGTCCTTATATTAAACTAGACGTGTACTCGTACAATGCAACACAATATATTTCAATTTTAATGTTTTGTTTTATTTTTGTCTTTATCGATTTTATAGTACGGTTTTGTCTTTGTCGGTTTCTTTCGTTTTTTTTTCTAAAATTTTCAATTAATTTTAAACTATAATTTAATTTAAGTTTAATAAAGATGTAATTTATTAGGTTTAATAAATAATGTTTTTTAAGATAATAATTTAATATTCCGTTAGAGTTTATTGATTATCCTAACTAATTTTAATTTTTATTATATTTATCAGTTAGTTATGAATTCAAATATCAGACTTTAAAAAGTTGTACATATGCATCGTTTACTTGTAATTTTGAATTATGAATTTTAAATAATATACATTAATACACAGTACTTAATGCAAAAAAGTTTGTTTTTAAGAGTTTTTTCAAATATTTTATAACATGGTATTAGATAGGTGAAACAATTTAGAGTTTGTATAGATAAACTCGTTTTCCTAAATTGATTAAAGTGTTGTGTTAATAATGTGAAGTAACTAGATTCTAGTTTTACACACACTGGTAACTATTTGTTTCTATTTATAATTTTTTTTATAATTTATTGATAGATCATAGTAGAGGTGGCCAAAAGTCGGGTTCGGGCCGGGTCGGGTCGGGGGACAACCCGGTTCTGCACAGTAACCGTGCGAACCGGGTCAGGTGAGAACCGGGTCGGGTCGGGCCGGGTTTAAACCGAAATCTCCTGACCCGTTTACTTGTATGTAGAACCGGTTTCGGGAAAGCCGGGCCGAGCCAAGAACCGGGTCGGAGTAGGGCCGGGGATTTTTTTGTTTTTTAACTGCTTTCTTTGTATAATAATTAATTACTAAACTTTAACAAAGAAAAATTGGATTGGAATCATTGGATAAGTAAAATACACTTTAAAAATACGTTTTATTTATAATATATATCACTAAAATACACTTTTACGTTTTATAATTTATATATAATTTTAAGTTACAAACTTACAAGTTACAAGTTACAATACATAAATTCTAAACATTCGAAGGTCCCGCTCCCGAACTTCCACTCCCATCACCCGGATAGTAATTGAATGGATTATAATTGAATGGATTGTATGGAGCGTAGTATGGATTTTGATCTGGATTGTAGTCTTCAAGAGTATTGTACTGCATCAGTCGTGTAATAGCCGTCTGATCGTCAAGGCGGTCGGTGTCTACATCTTCGTCATCTACGACACTACTAACATCAGAACTATCGGTTACGGACGGCGTACTTAGTAGTTCATCTGTGTCGTTTTCGAATAAGTTTTCTTCCACGCCTTCTATATCATCCTCCAGGTTCGTTCGATTTTGAATGCGGTCTTCTCCATCCAAGTAATCCTTCAGACATACGCAGCACTCCACCGATTTTGGGGTTAATTTTGTCCGACGCTCCGATATGATCCTGCCACTAAGAGAAAAGGCCGACTCCGAAGCTACAGTACTAGCTTGGATTGTTAGTACATCAAGTGCAATAGTGGCCATAATTGGGAAACTTGATTGTTTACTTTTCCACCATTCTAATAAATCTAGGGATTCAACATCTACGACGTTTGTGAAGGATGTCGTTATAAAATTAGTACGTACGTATTGATTGAATTCACCCAAATTATCCCCATCATATCTAGCTTTTTTAGAAGATTCCATGACAACCGATTGCATTAAAGTTTGCATTAAGTCTTCTCGGTTTCGGCCACGACTGCTACTAGAACCCGGTGAAAACATTTGAGGTGTAGGGGTTTGTTGGCTTCCTCCCCCATAATTAACTCTATAAATCTCATATAATTGATGAAAATCAGTATTAAATTGTTGTATGCGTTTCCTTGAAAAGCTAGAATTTGTAAGAGAATCCAAACCAAACGATAAACACATTTCTTGTATTAAAACTTCGACACCCGTAACATTTAAAAACGGGTTTAATGCCGCGGCACAAAGAAAAGTGAAGGGGATCTTTTTAAAATATTTTACCAATTTTTCTTTCATTGGTTTCACCACGTCGTGAAAGTGCAAATCCTGTTCGTATTGAGCAATTTTACTTGCCAAAATATAAAGTTGATTTAAAAGTAAAGGGCTCGTTGGATAATAAACACCGGATAACATAGTTGTTGCAGTTTTAAAATCGCCCAAAATATCGTGAAAGTCATGAATCCTTGTCCAATCATCCTGAGTTATCGTGTTATCCGGGTAATGAATGTTATAAAATGCTTGAATATATTGTTGTTGTCTTAATAAATTATCCATCATTTTCCAAGTCGAATTCCATCGAACCGGCATATCGTGCGCCGGTCCCAAAGCTTTAAAACCGACTTGTTTGCAATAATCTCTATATAAGTTTTGCATTTTTTTATTTCTTGTGAAAATTCGGCGTAACATAAGCCTAAACTTAGTTAAAGGCTCATTAAGTTTACTTAAGCCGTCTTGAACGGCTAAGTTTATTATGTGTGCGCAACAACATGTATGAAATAATTTTGGGAAATTAATTAAAATACCCTAAGTCAAACCAAGTGTTACCAAAATACCACAAATCTCTCCCACTTTGCAAAAATACCCCTTTTTTCCGCGATGGGAGCCCGCGATCGCGGGCCAGGGACCATTTCTGACACTTTTTTAAACTTACAAGGACCATTTTTGAAAAATGGAATCCCGCGATGGGATACTTTTTGTGACTTTTCAATTTCAAGGGACCATTTTTGAAAATATGACCCGCGTAGACACTGTAGCACCCCGCGTAGTCCACTGTAGCACCGCGTTCGTCCAATTTGATGAATTTGATTTGGAATGTTACACTTTCAACCCCTATACTTATTTACTAAATTTACTTTATACCTTTTACTTTCATTATTTTAATTTTACATTTAACACATATAATCGTTTATTAACTAAAATACGTTAAAAATACGTTTTAATTTTAACAAATTACACCATTATAATCGTCTCTTCGATACGTTCGAAATGAGCCCAATCTTGAATTTTTTTGGATTTATATATTTTAATATATATCATATACAGTTATACACTACATAAAAAAATATTTTTTATATTTAAAATTCATACCCTTATAGTTAATTATTTAATTTATGGTACATCTCTTTTTTTTTCAATTTTGTTTTACACTCCTATCGCATTAACATAATAATCATATATTAACTAATTCATTAAATCGTTTTAAATTATTATTATTTGAATGTGTTTATAGATATCGTGAATGGCAATAGGAGAAGGTTTCACGAGAAGAATATGAAATGGGGTTTTGACAAGTTGGTATCACTGGACTCATTTAAGAATTGTGAAAATGAGTATTTGACGAATGATGATTAATGTGTGTTTGGAGCTGAAGTATTTGCAGTTACAGAGTATGCACAAAATGATCGATGTATTTCTAGCGTAACTTAGATTAAAATTATCTCCTTCAGTTCAGTCCTGTCCCGTCCCATCTAGTTCAGTCCCGTCCAGTTCCGTCCCGTCCCATCTAGTATGCGTACCAACCGCTACCTAAGAGTATCGTAAATTAAATAATTAACTATAAAGGTATAAATTGTAAATATTAAAAATATTTTGATGTAGTGTATAACTGTATATGATATATATTAAAATATATAAATCAAAAAAATTCAAGATTGGGCTCATTTCGAACGTATCGAAGAGACGATTATAATGGTGTAACTTGTTAAAATTAAAACGTATTTTTTTAACGTATTTTTGTTAATAAACGATTATATGTGTTAAATGTAAAATTAAATTATGAAAGTAAAAAGTATAAAGTAAAGTTAGTAAATAAGTATAGGGGTTGAAAGTGTAAATTTCAATTCGAAATTGAGATTTTGATTTGGAATGTTACACTTTCAACCCCTATACTTATTTACAAAATTTACTTTATACCTTTTACTTTCATTATTTTAATTTTACATTTAACACATATAATCGTTTATTAACTAAATTACGTTAAAAAATACGTTTTAATTTTAACAAATTACACCATTATAATCGTCTCTTCGATACGTTCGAAATGAGTCCAATCTTGAATTTTTTTGATTTATATATTTTAATATATATCATATACACTACATAAAAAATATTTTATATTTAAAATTCATACCCTTATAGTTAATTATTTAATTTATGGTACTCTTAGGTAGCGTTTGGTACGCATACTAGATGGGACGAGACGGAACTGGACGAGACTGAACTGTATGGGACGGGACGGGTGTAATACCCCGGATAAGTTCGTTAGTTAAAATCTCCTTTCCGTTAAATAAAGTTAACTTTAAAGTTAGATGTTTAGGGTATGTTTGGATAAATTATAAGTTTAGGGGTGTTTGGGTCATTATTGAGAAGTTCAAGGTTTAAAATGAAAATAGGTTGATATTACCCCTTTAGGAGTTCAGATATGTCACAACTCAGAAATATCTAAACTAAGGTGTGTGTGTGTGTTCTTGGAGCTAAGAAGAAGAAAGAAAGAGCTTTGTGGTTAAGACTTCAATTGGTATGCTTGGAAGTGAATCTGAGGTATGTCTCTTTGTATTTTATGTTTGTAATTGCTTTTAGATAGTTCCTATCGGAGTAGAAACATCTCAAACACTTCTGTTAATGATTCAGTCGATTTCTGGGTGAAAATGGGATAAACAGTCAGAGGTGTCCGGATAATATGAAGGTATCCGGGTAGTTTCTTGGGTGGTGTCCGGGTAGTTTATTGATAGTGTCCGGATGATTTGTTTGAGAGTTTTCGGGTGATTTAGAGTCCGGATGGCATCCGGATTCCTCGTGTTGTCCGGATTAGTCGTGCTGTCCGGATTACTGAGGTTGTCCGGAAAAGTCTTGTTGTCCGGGTTGTTTGGGTTGTCCGGATAACTTGGCTGTTTGGGTAAATTTTGAGGATAAAAGTTATGTAGATGTATCTAGAGTCCATAACCTGCTAGTAAGTCTTATACATGAGTTGGTAAGAAGATATTTGTATGTAAATGGTTTCAGATTCTGAGAATTTTGGATAAAGGATCGGATAGCTCGGAGAAAGGTTTGGAAGCATATTGTAAGCATTCAGGTGAGTTTTGCTTTAAACGTTTTCAACTGGAATACATATATGTGTTTATATATGTATGTGAGTATGTGTATATATATATGAGATGATTATGTGGTAGGAATATGTTTATGTGTATATAAATGACAATATGATGTAATGAGGTATATATTGTATTTATATAAGCTTTGCACTACACGAGTGCACTTGTTGCCGGGTTCCGGTGAGCGGATCGGTGTGTTGCCGGGTTCCGGTGAGCGGACAGGTGTGTTGCCGGGTTCCGGTGAGCGGACCGGTGTATTGCCGGGTTCCGGTGTGCGGACCGGTGATGTGTCGTAGTTGTTGTACGGCGTTGATTTATTAGTTGGCTTGCTACCAACTAATATGGCCATTTGTGGAGGAATAAGGTGAATGAGATGTACACGATGCACGAGTCTGGATTGGTATTTAAATACGTGTGGTATGTTTATATTTTACGAAAGAATTACCAAAGGTTTATCTAAACTATTTTGATACAAAGGATTTACAAAAAAAAAGGTTTTATAATGATTTTGGAAAGGATCGGGATTAACTCACTAGACCCGTTTGGTCTAACCCTCATTTTGTTTTCAAAAATATGTTTTCCAGGTTAAGGATCGGCAAAGGAAAGGATTAAGTGTAAGGAGCTTTTGATGGGCGTTGATTAGGAAGCTTAATGTATTTTGTAGTTTCGAGACCGAAGGGACCGTTTGTGGTTTATTTTGTATCTTTTATTATGAATGTAATGAAGTTATGCAATGTATGTTATTTGAAGCATGTTTGGGAAACCGGGTTGTTACAAATGGTATCAGAGCCCTAGTTTAAGGGATTTAGGTATTTGTACCCGTACCTAGACTTAAACTGCATGTGAAGTAGGATGTCCTTATTATTTTAGAACCTTGGGATGTTAAGTATAAAAAGGTAGAAGGAACATCATGTAAGGTATGTTCAAATTACACCTGGCCAGTGTAAGCGGGAACTTACAAGTACATGTTGAACCGGAATATCTTGTTATATTGGGTATGTGCTTACGTGTATATTAACCTTGTCGAATCAACAGAGTGGCAAGCCGGACTCGACGTATGGATAGAGATGAAGATAGGTATATTTATATAAACTCTACACGTGCTAAAGTGCTATTTGACTTCGGTGCAAACCGAATTAATTGTGTTTTCGTTCTTTTGTTGCTTAATTGCATTAGAAAAGAGCTTGATAGTTGTGTTGGCGATATAGATGTGTGTGGAGTGCCTATTAAGTTATTCTCGATAATCTTGTTAGAATTTGAGGTAGTAGTAAGCATAGGAGGATGTTGGAACTTGATCTTGTTAAAATTTTGATTAGGTGATGATAAGGGATCCTCGATAATTTGGTACGAGAAGATAAAAGTTGATATACTGGAATAAGTGAGGTTATGATGAAAGTAAGGAATTGTTGGGGGATTGATTTAAAGTTTTCGATTTTTGCAAATTCGATTGGAGATGTAAAGAAAGAGTTGCAGCATGGTTGTAGTCATCTTCTTCAAAGTCTGATTTCTTCTTCTTTTCTTCTCTTTATTGATTAGGCAAGTTTATGGCTAGGGATTTGATAATCCTATCGTTGGATGAGTTTTAATCCCTAAGAAAGAAGGCAAATGATTTTGGGATTGATTCCCTATGAATTTTGATCAAATCAGTAAGAAGCTTCATCATAATTGTTTGATAATCTTCATTTTTCCATGGATTGAGTTTTTGAGCTTTGGAGTGATATATTTGATGGGTTTTATGTCGTTTAAAATGATGATTATTGGTTCTTAATGTTTAGAGTATCTAAAATATCGATTTGGGGGCCTTAGAACTGATTTGGGAATGTTTTGGGGATGTAATTAGATAGTTAACACCATTTTTGGTGGCGATCATTTTTGGTGTTCGGTTTGAACTAAAGTGTATCCCGGAGCGTGTCGAAGTGCTAAGGCTAAAGTGAGTTTCCTTGCCTTCTTTGTGTGAATGAAAGGTTTTACGAAAGGTTTTCATAATTGATATTGGTTACGAGCATGTTGATCAGATTAAATTATTTGAAAGGTTTTATATTATGTGATATGAAAACATGTATTAAAGCATGCGTGTTGTTTATATGTTCAATTCTACGTAATTGTTGATTGCATGCTGTTGTGATGTTGTTGTTATGTGTGGAGACGGGTTGCACAGTGGAGAATAATTGTGAATGTCGTACCTGGTTTAATAAGGTGATGAAAAGTTGAGACCACTGTGCAATACCCTTATGTGGAGTCGAGATTTTGAATTTGGAATGTCGGTATGATAGTAGTTTGAACTATTGCTTGGTTATGTAAGAATGGTTTTATTTACAGTAAGATTTGAAAGGGGTCGAAGTGAATCCTTGTGGTGGAATGGTAATAAGTAGCATTGTGTTACTTGATGTAATATTATCGGCGATGGGTCTGAGTACTGGATAGGTTGAAAAAAATTGATTTTCACTATGAAAAGTCTTGTGTTTTTCCTCAAGTGAGAACGGTGGGGGTATAAGTTGGTTATGAAGCTTTGGATGAAGTGGGTTCTGTTAGGAGGTATGATGGGTGTGCTTAATTATTGTTGTTCTAATTTGTTAGTGTGTGAAGTGTGATGGCTTGAGTGTAAAGATTAGTAGCAGTATGTAGAACGTGATGAATTGTGTGTGGAAGGTAACGATAGTGCGTAAAGTCTTGACCTAGTCATGAAGGCGACAGTTTAGTATGTTGTGTAGATTATACTTAATGTGATTGTTGACGCTATCAAGAAAGGTATTGTTTAAATGTGTGGTGTAATGTGGATAAGATGGTGGCAGTTTATAATTAGTGAATGTGCGAGGTGTAGTAGTGATGAATTTCGTGAGATTAAGTGGTGGATTTGTGAGGATATGGAGTGAGTATAAGTGGAAACCTCTGCTCGGAATTTTGTTTGTAAGTTGTGTGAAGGTGTCAAAAGTATGTGGGGAGAGGTATGGATGTTGAGGTGGTATGTAGTAGTATTATTCAAGAATAAGAGAATGGAGTGGCAGTAGATGGTTAGCAAAAGAATAGAGTATTACCGTTTGAGAAATGGAAAATGTGAAGTTATTTTGAGCATTGAGTGTGATTTCGGATTGACTCGATTAAGTTTCTGATATGAGGTATGGTGAAGTTGTTAGTAAAGTATAGTAGTTGTTGAAATTGGGTACGTGCGATTGATTTGGAGGTGAAAGAAAGCTAGCTCATAGGATCCGTTAAGAGTGAGTACCTTCTAGTGTGCTATCCTTGGAGAAAACGTGTTTTATGTTGAGAAGAGAGTGGGAGAAAGTAGTCGAATGTAATGATCAGAGTGAAGGACCATTGGATAGGACATGATAGTAGTTACCCTCGTTTATTGCTTAACCGAATTCCGGGACGGAATTCTTTTAAGGGGGAGATAATGTAATACCCCGGATAAGTTCGTTAGTTAAAATCTCCTTTCCGTTAAATAAAGTTAACTTTAAAGTTAGATGTTTAGGGTATGTTTGGATAAATTATAAGTTTAGGGGTGTTTGGGTCATTATTGAGAAGTTCAAGGTTTAAAATGAAAATAGGTTGATATTACCCCTTTAGGAGTTCAGATATGTCACAACTCAGAAATATCTAAACTAAGGTGTGTGTGTGTGTTCTTGGAGCTAAGAAGAAGAAAGAAAGAGCTTTGTGGTTAAGACTTCAATTGGTATGCTTGGAAGTGAATCTGAGGTATGTCTCTTTGTATTTTATGTTTGTAATTGCTTTTAGATAGTTCCTATCGGAGTAGAAACATCTCAAACACTTCTGTTAATGATTCAGTCGATTTCTGGGTGAAAATGGGATAAACAGTCAGAGGTGTCCGGATAATATGAAGGTATCCGGGTAGTTTCTTGGGTGGTGTCCGGGTAGTTTATTGATAGTGTCCGGATGATTTGTTTGAGAGTTTCCGGGTGATTTAGAGTCCGGATGGCATCCGGATTCCTCGTGTTGTCCGGATTAGTCGTGCTGTCCGGATTACTGAGGTTGTCCGGAAAAGTCTTGTTGTCCGGAAAAGTGGTGTTGTACTGGTTGTTTGGGTTGTCCGGATAACTTGGCTGTTTGGGTAAATTTTGAGGATAAAAGTTATGTAGATGTATCTAGAGTCCATAACCTGCTAGTAAGTCTTATACATGAGTTGGTAAGAAGATATTTGTATGTAAATGGTTTCAGATTCTGAGAATTTTGGATAAAGGATCGGATAGCTCGGAGAAAGGTTTGGAAGCATATTGTAAGCATTCAGGTGAGTTTTGCTTTAAACGTTTTCAACTGGAATACATATATGTGTTTATATATGTATGTGAGTATGTGTATATATATATGAGATGATTATGTGGTAGGAATATGTTTATGTGTATATAAATGACAATATGATGTAATGAGGTATATATTGTATTTATATAAGCTTTGCACTACACGAGTGCACTTGTTGCCGGGTTCCGGTGAGCGGATCGGTGTGTTGCCGGGTTCCGGTGAGCGGACAGGTGTGTTGCCGGGTTCCGGTGAGCGGACCGGTGTATTGCCGGGTTCCGGTGTGCGGACCGGTGATGTGTCGTAGTTGTTGTACGGCGTTGATTTATTAGTTGGCTTGCTACCAACTAATATGGCCATTTGTGGAGGAATAAGGTGAATGAGATGTACACGATGCACGAGTCTGGATTGGTATTTAAATACGTGTGGTATGTTTATATTTTACGAAAGAATTACCAAAGGTTTATCTAAACTATTTTGATACAAAGGATTTACAAAAAAAAAGGTTTTATAATGATTTTGGAAAGGATCGGGATTAACTCACTAGACCCGTTTGGTCTAACCCTCATTTTGTTTTCAAAAATATGTTTTCCAGGTTAAGGATCGGCAAAGGAAAGGATTAAGTGTAAGGAGCTTTTGATGGGCGTTGATTAGGAAGCTTAATGTATTTTGTAGTTTCGAGACCGAAGGGACCGTTTGTGGTTTATTTTGTATCTTTTATTATGAATGTAATGAAGTTATGCAATGTATGTTATTTGAAGCATGTTTGGGAAACCGGGTTGTTACAACGGGACTAAACTGAAGGAGATAATTTTAATCTAAGTTACGTTGGAAATACATCGATTCTTTTGTGCATACTCTGTAACTGCAAATACTTCAGCTCCAAACACACATGAATCATCATTCGTCAAATACCCATTTTCACAATTCTTAAATGAGTCCAGTGATACCAACTTGTCAAAACCCCATTTCATATTCTTCTTGTGAAACCTTCTCCTATTGCCATTCACGATATCTATAAACACATTCAAATAATAATAATTTAAAACGATTTAATGAATTAGTTAATATATGATTATTATGTTAATGCGATAGGAGTGTAAAACAAAATTGAAAAAAAAAAGATGTATCATAAATTAAATAATTAACTATAAGGGTATGAATTTTAAATATAAAAAATATTTTTTTTATGTAGTGTATAACTGTATATGATATATATTAAAATATATAAATCCAAAAAAATTCAAGATTGAGCTCATTTCGAACGTATCGAAGAGACGATTATAATGGTGTAATTTGTTAAAATTAAAACGTATTTTTTTAACGTATTTTAGTTAATAAACGATTATATGTGTTAAATGTAAAATTAAAATAATGAAACTAAAAGGTATAAAGTAAATTTAGTAAATAAGTATAGGGGTTGAAAGTGTAACATTCCAAATCAAATTCTACGCGGGTCATATTTTCAAAAATGGTCCCTTGAAATTGAAAAGTCACAAAAAGTATCCCATCGCGGGATCGCGGGATTCCATTTTTCAAAAATGGTCCCTGCAAGTTTAAAAAAATGTCAGAAATGGTCCCTGGCCCGCGATCGCGGGCTCCCATCGCGGAAAAAGGGGTATTTTTGCAAAGTGGGAGAGATTTGTGGTATTTTGGTAACACTTGGTCAAACTTGGGGTATTTTAATTAATTTCCCAATAATATTCCCTCTAAAATAGGGGATAAAGCCAAACGTAATCGGTCTACGCATGTCGTATTATTACTAGCATTATCAAACGAAATACTAATAACTTTATTTTTTAAATTATAATATTGAAGACATCTCATAATTATAGAAAACTGACGTTCACCCGAATGTGGCGAACCAAAGAGCTCAAACGTGATTACACGTTTGCATAATTGCCACGATCCCGACACAATCCAATGTGCCGTTATGCATATATAAGAATCTGGCAATCCGCATGGTGCGCTCCATATATCACAAGTTAAAGAAACTTTGTTGGGTAAGTTTAAAAACATTTCTCGCATAATTTTTTGAACCTTATTCCAATATTTTAAAGCATCACGCTTAAGAGTTTGACGACTTACCGAACCATTGTAGCGTGGTTGGAACCCATTTTTGATCATGTTTGTAATGTGAGGATTGTCGAAATGTCCGAACGGCAACGCCATTTGAATGACACATTTCATTTGCATTTCTCGGGTGAGATCATTATCATACGACCATACTTGACCGGAATTGTCAAGTATGGGTTGAGTTGGATCGGGACCCGATTTCAACCTCTTGCATCTTTCCTCGAAGTGGCGCTTTAACGTGCTATTTGATTCGGGTTTTAGGAAATCTCCACACCGTTTGCATTGCGCCTTTTTTGTATCGTCGGGAAATTTTACCAAGTTGAAATTATCCCAAACCGGTGATTTTCGTGAATGATCGACAACAATGGTGTAATTTTGTTCGGCCATTTTTTTGATAGTAGAGACTAGAGTAGAGAGTAGAGAGTAGAGACTAGAGACTAGAGAATTGTATGTGTTTTTTGCGAGAAACGAATATAACGAGAGCCGAGAAATGAGAATTGTAAGCGTTGTTTGCGTTTTGTAAGCAATTGTAAGGTGGTGATCACTCCATAACACCCCTAGTATTTATATGGGGTTTGGAGGGTATTTTTTGAGGCAAAAAACGGTCAAAAGAGGCTTCCCAACGGTCATAAACGGTCACATAACGGCTATATTTTTTTTTGAAAAAAATCGGGTCGGGTCACGAACCGGTCCCGGGTCGGGCCGAGGAAAATCCTATATACGCGAACCGGTCCCGGCTCTCGGGCTTGAAACCGGTTCTTGACCGGGTCGGGCCAGAACCGGTTCTTGACCGGTTTCGGTTCGGGTCAGCCCGTCGGGTCGGGTCGGGTCGATTTGACCACCTCTAGATCATAGTACAAAAGCATAAAAACCAACAACGTTATATTGTTACTTTTTTTATTGTTAATAGTGTGAAGGCTCTAAATTATATTACTAAATTAAGTATTTTTTTTAAAGTTGTTTATAAATTTTTTTAGTAGATCACGTTTCAAAAACATAAAAGCAAATAATTTTATATTACTATTTTATGGTGTTAGGAGTAATCAATCATACATTTGATTTTGTGTATAAGTAACAAAGAAATGGGTAGAAATTTGTATTAAACAAATCTTTTACAATCAAATTCAATATAAAAAACAACAATAAATGTAAACCTTACTTGAATTCGTAGACCGTTCTTGAAATTACACCGATTGAGGCCTGCACGGAAGCAGTGTCCTAAGACAAAAATTCTCTGGTGGTATTTGCGTTTGTCCCGAGGATACAACAATCTTATTCATGTTATGTACTTGAATCTAGCGAATCATATCATGTTTGAAGATGGAAGGAGATGAGAGAGAACCCATAAATCTATCAATTTTCGTGTGTAAAAATCGTCTAAGATTGGGCCTTGGGGCTCTTGGGGTCTTGATGGGGTCGAGATTTGTTACGATTGAAGGAACGTGTATGGTGCAGGAACAATGTCCTTGGTCGCGCTAAAGCCCAATCTTTGACATTTAATATATATATTTATGTCAAAGAAAGCCCACAAGAACACCACACTCCAAACCCAAGCAATTAATTGATTCATTTAGGTGGCGTTTGGTTCTCAGAATGTTTTTGGATGGAATGAAATCTGTCAAAGGAATTTTACTTTGAAGTAATTGGAATGGAATGTTGTCAGGTTTGACCACCTGTTTGGTTGACATAATTGGAATGGAATCTGTTAAAGGAATTGGAATTTGTCTGTTTGGTTCACAGAATGTAGCTTTGGAATTGGAATGAATTTATTATAAATGACCAAAATACCCTTTTTGATAAGTTTTAATTTTTTTAAACAAAAAATTATTTAATAAAATAATCATTAAATATATTTTTTTCACTAAAAATACTTTAATAAAATAATTTTTAAATACTTTAATGCGCAAAAAAATATAATATACACAACCCAGATAAAATATATTGTCAAACAAACAAAATTATATTTTGAAAAAATAAAATATATTTTGAGAAAATAAAAAAATGTATTAAATTATATTATATAAAATTAAATTAAAATTAAAATTAAAATAAAAAATATAAATAAAAAATATAAACCTAAAGTATTAAATTAAATTATGTTATATTTAAGGTAAAGGGTATATTTGGAATTATGAAAATACAACATTCCATCAATTCCAATTCCATCAAAATCCTTCAAAATTGCTAAGGAATTTCAAATTCACTTATTTATGGAATCTGGTGGAATTGGACATTCCTTTCCGTCGAAAAGAATGAACCAAACGAAGGAATGGAATTTGGTCAATGGAATTCGACATTCCAATTCCATCAGATTCCATCAGAATCCGTGAACCAAATGCCCTATTAATGCTCTCTAGTTTGGGTTTATTAAGTGTTCTAAAGATTGCCTTGGCTCCTATGTGGGACAAGGTTTCTCACATCTATACTAAGTTCCAACAATACCCCAAATTTTCTATTTAAACCCAAATAATACCCCATATTTGAATAGAAAATAAGCAATATTATGGAACTTATGTTTCTATCTCCAAGCTAGTTATAATATGCATCGGAAAAGGTGTCTTTTGGACTTGAACCGTTCCTAGTGAATACCTATCGGATCTACTTCGTGGATAGTGAACTAAAGTCTTAACTAGCCACTTTTTGTAGTAAATCGAGACAGTAGGCATCACACATATTATAGCTATACATAATTTAATTCTTACCGTTGTGTTCATTTCGATCGTGAAAATATCCTTTCTTCATGTGAGTTTTAGAAGACGTAGCCATCTCCGTCCTCAAAGATGCGGCCACACATAAGTCTCACATAGGTAATGTCGATCAAGAATATTCCGTTGTATTCCACCATAATAGCTATCAGCATTATTAAGAATGTGACATTCAACCCTATATCATCAACGGAATAACACAAAGGAAAACATCATAGGAATAGGCATACCTTTGTTTAATTATTGCTTGAGTTGTCCCCGACTAGTTTGCCTATTGAACCTAGACCATGGGATCTCCAATTTCGCTAGGTTAGGTTGTCGCCGAGGAAACTCATTGTGTTGGCTTTAAGCCCATTCCTCTCGATGTGAAGGATACTTGCTCTCTACTTAGGCCTTTTGTCAAAGGATCGACAATATTCTCCTTTGACTTTACGTAGTCAATGGAAATGATTCCATTTTTCAGCAAGTCGTTTATAGTATTGCGGCGCCTTCGTATATGTCGGGACTTTCCATTATAGATTTGATTCTTCGCTCTAGTAAGAGCGGCCATACTATCACAATGGATACTAATAGCAGTCACCGGTTTTGGCCACAACGGAATACCCTCTAAGAAGCTTTTTAGCCATTCGACTTCTTAACGGCTTTGTCTAATGCGACAAATTCTGCTTACCGTTTGTTTAGAAGATTTCCATGATATTGCTGCACCACCAAGTGTGAACACATATCCACTTGTGGATTTACTCTCGGAATGGTTGGAAATCCAATTAGCATCACAATACCCTTCTAGAACGGGAGGGTATTTCGTATAGTGTAACCTATAACTCAGTGTGTATTTCAAATATCGAAGCACCCTTACTAGTGCATACCAATGGTCTTTTCCCGGGTTATGTGAGTACCGACTAAGTCTACTCACACTATACGCTATATCCGGTCATGTACAGTTCATGATACATCAAGCTCCCAAGAACTTGAGTGTATTCCAACTGAGCCACACTTTCTTCTTGATTCTTCTTCAATTGGCTTGAAAGATCAAATTGAGTCACAACCGGTTTGTCATCATATATATATATATAGGGTCAGGTTTAAGGGAAAATCTCAAAAAAACGAAAAATTGAAAACACCCCGGTAGCCCTTCATCTGGACGTTATGCACTTGTGCATTGGTTGAGTGGAAAATCCGGAATTGAAATCCTGGAATTTCAATGAAATACTACAAATACGAGATTTAGAAATTTCATGGAAATAGTCGGTATTTCACAAGTTTTTTATAGATCTCATCTTTATATAATAATGTTTTAAAATATTTTAAAAAACACTTGTTTTGTATAATAAATAAATTATTTATAAAGAAAAATTAAATTCCAATTCAAATCCTACAAACTAAATATACCAAAGATAATCCTTTTAGAACTCAAATTCTTAAGAATATTCCGGCTTACAGAGTAAGTGCTCATCGGCAAAAATCACTACTCTCATTTTCCTTATGAGATGATCAAAAAACCTTGAACACATGAATGGTTGACTTTGAACTTTGTTACTCAAGGAATATGTGTCACATAAAATAATAAGAAAAAGATGACAACACATTCGCTTGGATCATTAAATAACACATTATTCCATTTGTTTATTTAATTTAAACTAATAAACTAATTAGGATCAATTAATCAACCATCATGGAGTGTGCGAATGAAATGGCTTTTTGATTGTATTTTTTATTCATGAAGTTATTATATGTCGTTATTGATCAATTAATAAAATTCTACGGTTTTAAATGAATAATCTCCAATAATTTGATGAAGTAATCTTCGGTTTTACTTCGGTTTTAGACCCAAAAGTCACCTCGTTTTGTCGACAAGGGGTTTAATGAATTAACTAGCTTCAATTTAGTTTTGTTACATTTATTTTCAAAAGTTGTGACATCTAACAAATATAACATAATTCATAAGAATCATAACTTAAAATTAGAAGCTCAACAACGGATGTATTCATATCATATACCAAAAGCACTAAATTATAGACACCGTGGGAAAAAATCTAGGGAGAACTCTGAGAAATAAAAGAACCGGAGAATCAATAAAAAAACAGATGAAAAAGTATATCAAAATGGATGTTAAATTAAAGATAATAATGTGATCATTTTTTTGGTGTAGTTTGTGTCTCCAATTTTTGTTGTTTTCATTGATTTTCGATTTTAAAAATTAGGAGGAAATAGTTTTATTTCTTTGGAGCGGTAGTTTGATGTACAATGCCATGTGTAGCACAAAGTTCTGCAAATTCATGGGATTCGTATTCTCCTCCCCGATCCGATCTTAGAATTTTGATTTTCTTGTCGAGTTGATTCTCGACTTCGGCCTTATAAGTTTTAAACATGTTTAAGGCCTGATCCTTTGTATGGATTAAATACACATAGCAATACTTACTGCAATCATCTATAAAGGTAATGTAATAGTTTTTACCTCCTCGTGAATGAGTTGCCTTGAAATCACATAAGTCGGTGTGAATCAACCCAAGTACTTCATTTGATTTTTCAACAGACTTGTGTGGATGGTTTGTGAATTTAGCTTCTACACAAACCTCACACTTAGTCGATTTGTCAAATGAGCATTTAGGGATCATGTCAAGTTTGATCATTGTTTGAATTGATCTAAAGTTGACATGTCCTAATCTAGAATGCCAAAGATTAGAAGGAGCAATCATGTACATAGAACTAGCAGCGCTAGGGCCTGCCTTATTTTTATTCACAATGGCGGCATCAAATCTATTTACAACTCTTAGTTTGAAGAGCCCCTCGTAGAGGTAGCCCTTTCCAACGTACACATCACCCTTGGCGATGACAACCTTATCAGATTCGATTACAATTTTGAACCCTTTCTTACTTAGAACAGGGCCATAAATCAAGTTTTTAGTTATGCTAGGTACATGTACAACATCATTCAACACAAGATCGTTACCGGAAGTCAGGTTCAAGTTGACCTTCCCCTTTCCTTCTATCTTTGCAATCGAGGCGTTCCCCATGAACATCGGCTCCCCGTTGCTCACCTTTTGGTAGGATGCAAACAAGCTTTTCGAATTGCATATGTGCCGTGTAGCCGCGGTGTCGATCCACCAATCCACCAAGTTGGTAACCATGTGGGCTTCAATTACACCAACGAACTCATTCGGGGAGTGGGTGAGATTGGCATGACTTGTAGATGCCCCAGATCCTCCACCACCACTTCCTCCGGCACCACCATGATCACGCTTGAATCGACAATCTTTGGCTTGGTGTTCCGACTTGCCACATACCCAACAACAGATCATCCTCTTGAATTGTTTCTTTTATGGGGCCAAGGGGCCCTTTCCGGCATTGAAAGGCCTCTTGATTGCAATTCTTTTTCCCTTGAATTTTGGGAACTTTGATTTGGATGAACTGCCTTCAACCATGTTGGCATGTGGTTCGACTTGAATGGCATCGGCTTTGTCATTGAGTCGGTTGTCCTCCTCAACTCGAATTTTGAGGAGTAATTGTCCAAATGTAATTTCCTCCGTGAGATGCTTCAAATATAACTTGAAGTTCTTCCACGACGGAGGAAGTTTGTCAATTATTGCACCGATCACAAAGTTTATGTTCATCCCCATACCTTCAACATCAAGTTCATGGATAAGAATTTGCAATTCTTCTACTTGTTTTACCACGGGCTTCGTATCAATCATCCGGTAATGCAAGAATTTTCCCACTGCGAACCTCTTGGAACATGCCACTTCAGTTTTGTATTTGGCATCCAAGGATTCCCAAATTTCCTTTGCCGTTGTACAAGAGGAATAGATATCATAGAGACAAGTACTGTGAGTTACACGTGACTTTTTAAATAGGGTTGCATGCATTATTTAAAGTTTTATGCAAACTCAATAAGTTTATTTGTGATTTTATCATATGTTGATAAGAGTAAAAGTGTGATATTTTGAACATACATGATCATGTACATAACTTGATATTTTGTCGTTAGTGTGGGTGTATGACGGTAACAGACATGCTGTGTGAGTCTGTTGTCAAGACGCAACTGTACGACAACATGCTGTGTGAGTTTGCCTAGTTGACGAATTTCGACCAAAACAACGAACATGTTGTGTTAGTTCGTTAGGTAACGTTGTGTGAGTTCGTTAGGTAACGTTGTGTGATGTGGACACCTACTATAATGCCATCGTTTTGTGAAATATGCTATATTTTATCAAATGCATGCTAATTGTTGAAACTCTGTGAAAAATGTAAAATTATTGCTCGTGCATGAAAACCGTGTCTTCACTTGGCCTTAGGCTCACCTAAACTCTTTTAAAATTGTTGCAACCCAGGAGACTACTGGATTGGAAAGAAAAGTGGGATAAATCTACTTCGGTTGAGTGTGACATCAGAAGAAGGATGTGTTAAGTTCAAGGCACAAATAAATAGAGCAGTATTATGTTTGGCAAAAACTGTAAAGTTAGAGATTTTATTTCCGCTGCAATGTAAGTGTTGATGTGGGGATAATATTTGTAATTTATTAAGGTATTCGAAATTTTAGGGTGTTACAATCATCCTGATAATACTTCTACATACACATTGTTTGTTCATGGATTCAGTCTTTGAAGCTTCTGCAGCGCCCAATGTAGATTTGGGGTTTAAGGTGTAGGTTCTTGCATTCTTTGAGATCTCAAATAACTTGAGACATTTGGGCTACTCATGGACTAATTGGTGTAGGTCTTCTCTTTATATTTGTTGCATTTTCTATGTTTTTGTGAGACTCGAGTGGATGTATTGGAGGAGTCCCTTTGTTCAATGGGTTGCTTTTGAGTAGTGTTCAAGCAAACATTAACTTTGTCGTTTAGGTGGGTGTCTTCATTGGTAATTTGGCTTGGGTTGGTTTTACATTAGTTAGGTTGAGTTGCTTTTGAGTTAGGATCGTTTTGACTCTATATTTGACTGATATGGTCAGGTTGTTTATGTATCTTGCATAACATTTTTTGTCGTTGTAATACTTCTTTGCATTGTTTTGAATAAAATGTTGATCTTTCACAAAGGTTTATGGATTTAAATTAAGCTTTAAGTACTTATTAAATTTTTGATTCATTTGCAACCATAGGTCTCTCTAGCAACTCCAAGCATTGATCAACATGTCTAAGAGTAGGGGTGTTCAAAAAAGTCATTGGACCGTTCAAACCAATCGAACAATTCAAACCGAACCGTTTTTGGCGGTTTGAGCGGTTTAAGCGGTCTGGCCTGGTTTGAAACTTTGCCAAACCGCTCTAGCTCCAACATAAAATCTATTTTGACATAAAATCTAGGCCCAATTTTATCTTAAATCCTAAAAGCTCCAACATAAAATCTATTTTGACAATTGTTTGATATTTTGTTACTTTTTTTGTGAAATTTGTTTACTTTTGGTGGACCTTATAGACTCAAGCCAATAAAGCTTTAAAAATCAAAATTACATATGCTTTTTTAAGTTTTCACTTTAAAGCTCATAAAAGACCCAAATCACCTAAATTGCGGTCCGATTTGACCGATTTAAGAACTTGATGTGAAACAGTTCGGTTTAAAAATTTAATAAACCGTCATTTATGATTTGGTTTATGGTCAGAGAGGTTAAACCACCTAAAACGAACCACGAACACCCCTAGCTAAGAGCATCCACGTTGAGAGGTTTTTATAAGTTAGTATAAGTTACCAACATTTTTTAGTTTGAGTCTTTATTATTGTACCAAATATTATTTTATTAAGTTTTGTTTTGACTTATCTTTCCACATTAAAATTAACAAAAGTGGAATTTGACAAAAATAAAATATAATTATTACTTTTATTACATTTTCAAGTAAATGAAACTTTTGCCACCATATATGCACAAAAACCCAACCAACTCAAACCACAGACATCAAGATAGACTTTGATTTCTTTTAGTTTGGATTGTGTTGAATTAATATTTTTCATACCGTAAACATTATGTTAGGGGTCGTTTACAAAACGCTTACTTGATTAAGTACTTATCAAATCACATTAGCTTATCGGATAAATATGGCAAAGACTAAGAATCTTACCGGGTAAGAGCGGAAGCAAGGACCGAGAGTCTCACCCGGTAAGTGAGTGCGACGACTCTTACTACGGTTAGCGCTTACCGGCTAAATTGTTGCATACGATGCCATTTTGGTGGACTAAAATCTTACCCGAGAAGTAAGCGATAGTGTTGAATTTTACCGGTAAACACTTACCCGGATAAGTGATTAGGTAAACGGCCCCTTAGATGGTTTAAATATCCCCAACCCGATCAATCCACACTATTAAAAAGTCAAACACCCTAAAACTTTGTTGGATTTTTTTCAAAATCTATGAACATCCAAATAAGACAAACAACAAAACTATGGACATGGAGTTGAAGAAATGACTTGATAACAAAAATTAACAATTTATAAATGAAAATGTTGATTTTGTGTGTGTGTGTGTGTGTGTTTTTTAATTTGTTTGTTTTAAGGATATCAACATAAATACTTCGAACTTGATCAACCCAACCTAACACACATGGTTTAAGTTGGATTGAATTTTTATTCGATTTTTGTTGAATTGAGATTTTTCAAACTATAAATATCAAGTTAGGTTATTCAAATCAATCTCTATTTACATGTACTAATGAAAAGTAGTATTTGGTACCGCGCGATGCGCGGTGACGAAGTTTATGTTAGGAAATGCGTAATCAATTTAAGATAAAACGTAATTTGATAATAAAATGTAATATAAGACGATGAATGTATTAGAGTATTTTTATGAAATAAAGCAACATGCGCGGTGACGAAGTTATGTTAGGAAATACGTAACCAAATTAAGATGAAACGCCATTCGTTAACTGACAAATAATAAAACGCAATCTCCTGTGACCTGATGTGGTTCAAACAACTAACATTCTCTAGTCAAATAGCTATTGTGTTATTCTTTTTTCTCAATAAGAGATCTACTTTTGAACACAAATTATTTATTATTTACAATTTAGTTTATATTGTTTTGATTAACAAAGAGACTTTCATTTTTTTTTGTATTGTTACAATAATAATTCTGAAAAGATCCAACATAAGTAAAAAGTTCTTAAGGAAAATGCCCATGAAAAACTTTAGGTACATGTTAATATGAAGACGATGAAGATAATGAAGTACAACCAAAGTTCGTAACAATTGAGTTTAATCTGGAAAAGAAGCAACATAAAATAATTACGATATATGGTTGTTTTAAATGCAATTTTCATGAAATCCACAATAATACTGAAAAATGTTTGACTATTAATGTTTGAAAATCGAAAGAAAAAAAAGTTATTCAAACAAATATTGTTTTACCGTTAATTAGTTGTGAATTTTTGAGCAACCAACAGATAACCCACTAAGATTGCAACAAAAAGCTTTTAAAAAAACATATCATGAACATAAAAAGTAAAACCCAATAGAGAAAAAGAAGTTGAGAGATGGATAAAACAAGAACTCTAGAGGAAATACCAAGAGAAGATGGATATGTTGTAGATTACCCATATACATACAAAATGTATGCAAAATTACCCAAAAAAACTCCACTAACTGTTACATGTAGATTTTTTGTGTATGACAATGGTCCTCATAGCCACACTTGCAAGAGTTTATATGTTAATCTATTTCTTTTGAAGAAAGTGGGCAGCAGACAATTATTTTCTCGTTCGTTACTCATGATTTCCTTGCTAGGAAAACAACACAAAGTTTTCCATAATACGCATTTACCTATTACATTTCCAATCAAATATAAATGATAAAGAAATAAAAATAGAAATTAAAAATTAAAAACAATAATAAAAAAATTTAAATTTATAAATTTTCAACGATTCCTCATGCAAATTGTTGTCATCAGACACACTTTCAAGATAAGTAGAGACGGAGAGAAAACAAAGCAAGTATGATATACACCTTTAAAAAGTAAGCCTGAAATGAGAAGAATTGAGAAGATTTATAAGAGATGAGCGAAGTTGGACAGTTGGATGTTAAACATAGTCTTGCAATTAAATTACCAAGAGAACAATTAAATTATAATGAAATATATTGTTTTAAAATGATTTCAAAAAATAATGAAAAAGTATACCTTACAATTGTTTCATGTCCAATTTCACAAAAGAAAAACTCATGTCCCAAGCAACCCTAAAATGACAACACAATTCTTGTTCCCTTTATATATTGATTGATATTGATTGTAACAATTATTCATTTGTATATATTAATGATTCATAATTGGAAAAAATGAAATGTTTTTTTAAATTTATAAGTTGCTTTAATTGTTGAAAATAATCAATATATAATGTAATATTTTTTTAAATTAAAAGAATTGCTTATATGTATAATAAATGTATATTGATTTATAAACATGTTAGCTTACTAAAAAATTTGTATCATATTAATTAAATAAAAATAATAATAAGTTTATACATTTAAATAATAATTTTGATTTATAAGCATTGTTAGCTTATAAAAAAATATAAAAAGTTAAATAAAAATAAATTCATTTAATAAAAGTATATATACCTTATTGATTAAATAATAATAATAATAAGTTTATAAATTTAAATAAAAAATGTTAGGTTCATTGTATAATTAAAAATGCAAGGTAAATAATATTTTATATAATAATAAATATATATTGATTAATGGTTTTTAATTTAAATTAAAAAAGAAATTTTTAAAAAAATTGTTGCATTAATTGAGTAGAACCTTTCATTATCTTTTGTATTATTTTGTATACTTTGGTTGTGTATTATTTTGGTATACTTTGTTTTATTATTTTTTTGTTTAAGCTAACAATGCTTATAAATCAATAAAATGTGTATTATTTTGGTATACTTTGTTTTATTATTTTTTTGTTTAAGCTAACAATGCTTATAAATCAATAAAATGTGTATTATTTTGGTATACTTTTTTTTATAATTTTTTTGTTTAACCTAACATCAATATATATATATATATATATATATATATAAAAAGCAAAATGTAAAAGAGAGGATTAAGGAGAAGCCTCCAATAAGACTTTAGAATTTTCTTAGATTTTTGTTTTTTTTATAAAATTGTTGCATTAATTGAGTAGAACCTTTCGTTATCTTTTGTATTATTTAAAAACATTGTTATCTATCTTATAAAATTATAAAATTAAAAATTAAAAGTTTCGTTAGCTTATTAAGAAAATAAAACAATTTAAAAACAAAAAATTAAATAAATAAAAAATATATTTTATTAAATAAGATTTTATTTTTAAGTATTGTTAGCTCATCCATAAAAATGTAAATAAATAAAAACGTACAATATTAAAAATATTTTTGATTTATAAGCATTGTTAGCCTACTAAAAGAAATATTTGATTTATAATGTTATCTATTTTATAGAATTATAAAATGAAAAATAAAAAGTTTTATTAATTAATGAGAACATTTAATGTATGTTTTTTAATAAATCAAAATTCTATAAAAATAAATAAATGGGCATAGAAGCTTATCCTTAACCCTCTAGTCTACATTCTTCTTTATATATATATATATTGATAGTTGATTGGACTGAGTTTTTTGAAAAGTCAAAACAAAATAATTATTAATATAGGTTAAAATGAGGGACGTTGATTTAGAAATTAATATACCTACTTTGAACGAGATTTGACTCTTTTGACTTATTTAACCCGTTTTCTAGTTTCGTAATTTTTTAATTTTATCTCTTAGACATAAAATACAATCCAACGCAACTAGTAAACATATTTAGGGGGTGTTTGGGAGTGCTTATATTTTTGACTTATTTGCTTATAGCTTCTTTCCACCGCAAATAAGCAGTTTGAAGTGTTTGAATAGAAAAAATCAAAAGTGCTTATTTGCTTCTCTTCACCACAAATACGTTGTTTTTGATAAGTCAATCCATACCTACTTATTTACTTCTCCTTATTTCCTTATCTATCCAAATTACTTTTTTACCCTCAATTTTTAACAAAGAGTTTTTAAAAACTGATTTTCCTCGCCACATAAGCAAATAAACATAAGTTAAAAATATAAGCACTCCCAAACACCCCCTTAATGTAATTGGTCAAAATCATCACCTCTATCAATTTCACATGTTTGAGGGGATATTTTATACTCTACTTTCGAGCGAGATATGTTGAGTTTGTTTGATAACATTTGGTCAACATATATGATTGAATTGGAAAGGCTAGACAGAAGTTGTTAGGGTTGGCCAAGACAGACATATGTCTGGTGTTTGGTACACGGTTAGGGCTAGACTAGACAGAACTGGACAAGTTGCCTTAAAAATGTTGTTTGATTATTCTTTTTATATCATATAATTGTTATAAATGAAACAAGTCAAGTAATATTTAAATAACTTTATTTATAAAACGTTTCATACAATTTTCATATGCATAAATACATACATATATATATATATATAGGTGATTGTTGTCGACAATGTAGAGATAGTGCACAATGGTGGATATGGAGGTGGCGATGGCAGTGGTAGCCGATGGTGGAAGTGGTGGAGGTGGCCGCTGCCAAGGGTGGTTGTGGTGGCGATGGGTGGTCATGACCATAAAACGAATACCTATATTAAGGGTTATATCAATGGTAGATTGGTATTATTTTTTTATTCTATTTCATCCTTGTCCCATGCATCTTGTTCCACCTAATTTGGTGGAACAAAAAAAGTTTTTTTTGTTACATCCAGCCCTATCAACTCCCTATCCATAAATGTTTTCTCACCAAACATGGTAACATTATTTTGTCCAGTCTCATGTCACAGCAAACGTGAGACAGTTAATTTGCATTATTATTGTTATGTCATATCTATAAAGGTTGAAGTATATGTATATTGAATTATTCACTTGATGCTGGTACATAGAGATGTTTATATAGCCTACGCTACAACTAAATGAGAAGAATACAGGAGATAAAGTAGGAGAGTTACAACAAACTATATTTGAATATATCATGAGTGGTTGAGAGATATTATCTGATATTATCTCTTGATACGTCCCCGCAAGATGGAGGATCCATCGGAGACTCCAATCTTGGACCGTAGACGAAGGAACGGAGCACGAGTCAGTGGCTTGGTGAGTGCATCAGCCAGTTGATCGAAGGAGTTGATGTGGCAGACCCGTAAAGAACCATCAGTTACTTTTTCGCGAACAAAATGATAATCCAAGGCAACATGTTTCATACGCGAATGATAGACTGGGTGGGCACAGAGATAGGTGGCTCCTGTGTTGTCGCAGTATAAGGTGGGTGGAGACTTAGTAGCGACACCCAAGTCATGTAATAAGTTCTGGACCCAAGAAACTTCAGAAGCGGCATTTGCTAAAGCTTTATATTCTGCCTCAGTGGAGGATCGAGAGACAGATTTCTGACGGGCGGAACGCCATGAGATAACATTAGAGCCAAGATACAACAAATATGCAGTAGTAGATCGACCACCGCACTCAAGTCCTCCCCAATCCGAATCAGAGAATGCTTTAAGGTCCATGGAGGATCCTCTGGTTAAGAATAAGCCGTGATGAATGGTTCCTTTTAAGTACCGGAGAACTCGTTTCAATGCTTGCCAATGAGTCTCAGTGGGAGAGTGCATGAACTGTGAAAGTTTATTCACAGCAAAGGAGACATCCGGTCTTGTAAACGCCAAGTATTGCAAACCTGTAACGTCCCAATTTTTTTTTTCTTAAAACATATTAATATATAAAACATCCATATAAACAAACCGCAAGTCTAATTGTTCAACGCAACGAAAGGTTTTCAGTTAATAGATAACAAAATAAAACTTGTCTAAGTCTTGAATCATCCTTCATCACGCCTTTATTCCAACGCCAACCCGGTTCTATATCTTCTCTTTCCCCTTGCTACTATTCCCGATTGAGTGACGACCTGGTTGCATTGTTATTTTGAAAAGGAGTTGGGTGAGCCTAAGGCCCAGTGAATTCACGGTTTTATGCATGATAATAATATCAATAACAATTTTCACAAAGCATCATAGTTTAACATGCATACGGTAAAACAATATAATTCACAAAGCTATCGGCATCATGGAAGGTGCCTGGCTCACACAGCTTTGCCTGGCGGACTCACACAGCATGTCCGCGCTTACGGCTTTAGACAAACTCACACAGCATGCTCGTCTTACCATAGTACACCTCCATTGCCAAACAAATTTTCACATATATATCATAAAACATGTCATGATTTATTGCATAAACGACATAATAAAATTCTTGAGAACATTTAGCAATTTTATAAAAGTATGCAACCGTTTAAAAATCACGTTAACTCACCGTACTCGTGGTAGCCCGAACTGTTCTTGAAATTCCTCACGTCTTCCCTACAAATTTACGATCACATTTTTAACTCTAATAATAAAATTCGACACCCCTAGAAGTGATAGAATGGTCTTTGACACTATCTAATTTTTAACGACCCATAACCGACATTCTTCGTTTCGACGTTGCTTCAACTTATTCCTCCATATACTTCTATATCTCTTTCTATATATATATATATATACATACATGTCTATATATATATATATATATATATATTTACATGTACATATTTATACATATTTATTTGCACACATAAGTATATATACATATTTACATGCATATATATATATATGTGTGTGCTACCTGCTATGCATGCATACAATGTAAACATATATATGTAGGTATATATATGTTAACTATATCTCCAACTATCCTCTGCATGCAAGAACATATATAAATACTTATTCAACATTTTATCATAATTCGTATTTCATCTTCTGTTTCGATTCCATCAAGAAGTCTCTATTGTTTCCTTTTCATTTTGTTTCCTCTCCTAAAACAGTGATCAACGAACGTAATATATAATGACAATTATTTGTCTAAGAAGCCTCGAAACCGAACAAGTTCTCAACCTTTCAGTAAGTTCTAACACTTGGTATCAAAATGAGGGTCACCGTTTGGCAATCCTGGCATCACAGTGATTACCGTTGTGACAAACGATAGGGTGCTAGCGATGACCGTTGGCCATCGTTACCCTATTGGAACCTACCCGAACGAAACGATAAAACAACATTCCGAGGGAGAGGTACGAAACGCTTACCGATTGGTGCCGAACTAGTAGTCGACTTTCTTTTCGACCGTTCACCGTCTCCCTTGCTCGCACTAGTTCTCTTTATTAACACTTTTACCTCAGAGCACAAACTCCTCATCCTTTTTATACTATGTTACTGACCGTTCCAAAGCAAATGATAAGGCTAAGTGTTAAATGGTGTATTAATTAGTGTGTTAAATGGTGGGAAGTTCACCAACGATTTGGTGGTATGGAAATGAATTGCAACTTACATTCCACCCCTTTTAGTTTCTTTGTTGTTACCCAACAAGCCCCTTCTAAATTGGTTAATATACATATATATTATATTATCTTTTTTTTTAGTTATTACAAACTTCCCCCCTTAACAAAATTTCGTCCTCGAAATTTGCTCTACACAAATAAATTAGAGTATTTCAATCTCATCTCCTTCTCGGGTGCCCAGGTTGCTTACGGTTTCCTCAACGTAACTCAAAGTTTTGTCCACCTTAACATCCTTAAGAGGTACCTCAACACTTTCATCGGCCAAACAATTCCTTAGATTTGACATGTGGAACGTGTTATGTATGCCTTGAAGTTCTCCAGGAAGCTCCAACTTATAGGCAACCTCACCTACTCTTCTAGTTATCTTGTAAGGGCCAATATAACGAGGACTTAGCTTTCCTCTCTTTCCAAAATGAACCACACCTTTCCATGGTGAGATCTTGAGCATAACCTTGTTCTACGGATCTTACTGCTCCCGATTTCAATCGGTTCTCCTACGTAAGTCGACCTCTCATCTATACTGATGTCCCCCAAAGGACCAGCCACCTCGGCATCTGACAAACACCCTCTTTTTTTTCCGAGACATGAAGTGTCGGAGAAACATTCTTTAATTCCTCTGACCAGTCTTACTTGTATGCCGTTGCTCTAACTCGCTCACTAATGACAAAAGTCAACTTCTTATCGTCTGCATCTCTTGGAAGGTCGCCATCATCTCACTTCCCACCTCGGCTCTCCACAAAAGAGACGTGCATCACACTATGAATTTCTTCTCAAACTTCAAGGCTCAAAGTCTTATGTTTTTCAATCCAACCACTCACTTCTACTCGGTTGCCTCAGACCGTTCAGATGGGAAACATAACCGCACCCCATACTTTGAAACCACCCTCGGCGAGACACCACTTGTTGTATCGTGCCCTCTTGCACTACTTACTTGTACCCTCTTTGATCACTATACACGCTTAAAACTACCTGATAAAACCAAGGCCAACCGTGCCTCCATTTGCTCGCCTCTTCCATGCCGCCCCCACTGTGCAACCCGACTCCCCACATTACAACCTCATCACAAGCATATGAAATCAACATTTACGTATGAATGAACGTATAAACAACTTGCATGCATTTGTAAACATTTCCATATCATGTACAATAAAACCTTTCAAAACGTTTAAACATGTCATCATACTCATAACCATAATCAGTTAAGAAACCTTTACTAAAACGTTTAATCATGTCAGCATGCTCAAACCAAATTCAGATACGAAAACTTTAGAAAAACATTTCAGTTGCGTCAAAAGGGTTTAGGGAACTCACGGTTTTAAACACGTCTAAACAAGGTCTCTCGTACATTTATACTTCCTTAAGAGAAAGAACTTGGCGGAAATTCCCGCCACAACAACGAGAATCTTCCACCAGAAAAACTCACTCACTGACAACTTGGCACAAGGCCAACTTTGTACATCCCGACAAGTTCGCACCCAGGAGTTCCCTCCTCGGTATACCTGAAATTTCTAGGTTATTTCTTCCAACCAACATTCGTCTATGCAGATCATACTCCTTTCCCGAATCACATCGGCTACAACTCGACAACTAATTCGTACGTTCTCACCACTTCATCATTTCACACTTAACGTGTCTAATAGTAGGAAACCTCTATAAGTCCTTATTTGAGTACTCACCTATCCGAATTGCACTTATCCTGCAGGCTCATCAATTTCTCGTTGCTTGCCACAAGCGTCCAGTCATATAACATAACTTCGGTTACTCCCACTCAACTAGGAGGGGTAACCACGAACACATCCTACTATTCTCAATAGCTTACACTAAACGATCAATTCATTTAAACGCTTCTCACAAGGTCACTAATTTCTCTCATTCAGTTGTCTTATCCACTTCTTTCCTACACAAAATCATACACAACTTCCTTCCTCAATACTCTTTCCAAAAGTTCGCACACTTAGCAAGGACAATCTACACAACACTGCGCATATCGGCATTACTGTCAAGTTTACTACTTTCGATTTACTTACTTATTCCGACATACTGCCTTCACCTCCCCACGTTAGCGTGGAGCACTGTCCACCAACATTACTCGCCCCTCTATTCCGACAATTCTCAAGCTACAAATGTTGTCTCGTTACTATACATAACCAAACGGTTGCACTAAAATTCTAACTTAAGGCTTTCGACTAAAAACACCTCGAACTGACACCAGAGCTCGACGTCACTATACATTCTTTAAACTCCAACCTTTACTTTCTCAGACAATTCGTTCACACATAAGCAACAGCTCACATTCTTTAAGGATTTCACATCTATTCACCACATTTGACTAATACGTCCATCATCTTCTTTAAACTTCCAATGATCCCAAAAATATACTTACTTAGTGACTCCCACAACTAAAAAAATACTTGGTTTCTCATTTGGGTAACCACCTACTATCGCTCTGACATTCTACACGTGCACTTACAAACCACGTACTCTAACAGTTTGATTAACAAATCGAACACTTCCACCGAAATCTTTGACAAGGCTTCCCCTTTATAACATCACATTACTACAACACTGACTGACACATTTAACTTGGCAATTATTGCCACTACATAACTGTACATTCCTCCCTCATAACATCTTATTGCAGACCAGTTCCCTCATGGTCATTCGTACACAATTCAAACTTACCTTTGTGTTCTCCCGCATAAATAACCGAGTCTATCTCGCTGCTTGCCTCTCCCCAACTCTAGCTGAACCACAACACACGAGTTACTGATTAACTCCAACATACTCATTTCTTGCTAGCTATATGTAATTCCAAACCATTACATTGGCAGGGCACAGTTTCTCACAGATCGACATAATTTATACCCTCACTTAGTTTGTGCTAAATACTTCATTCTTTATGAACCATTCATCTCATAAGTAAAACGCTTATCTAAAACAGTAGTCTTTCACTATCTTAACACTCCTACAAGATGGTCCTTCAACTTTCAACCTTCTGATTTGAAACTTTGGCCTCGTACACCTTACACAACTGCCGACTTTAACGCCTATAGCTGACCTGTTGATACTTCCTTAACTTATTCTTCAACAAGGGTCCTTTACTGAACCTAATCCTTCTAACATATCATAATCAAATTCACATCCCGCCGTCCTCATTTCAAACTCACTCGTGCATCGTCAGTATCACAAGATCTCTTTACAACCCTTACTCGACGTCGAGGATGTTTCATTCCTACTTCACCACCCTACTCATACCGAGTTGCTAATACCAACACCCTGATGACTTCTAGTCCTTCTCCTGAACACAACCGTCCCTCGACAACTGTATTTCCAGTCACCGCACAAGGGTACATACCCTCATACGACTAAAGTCCACTTCCGACACTTCTACTACTCACCTTTCCTCTAGAACACAAATATCAAAGCTACAAACGTCCTCCCCTGATTTGTTCAACACCTCTCCACTTAGGAGTTCTTCCTTAGCTTAAAATGTAATACTCTACGACCAAGTGGGTTCATAGCCTTCATGCCTGACAATGCGATAAATGAATCATTTCACACTTTTGATCATTTTAAAGAAACAACACTTGAAAACGACTTGGGTACACACGACCCCAACATTCTCATAACTCCAATGCCTTGCAAAATGATCTTGAGGGTCGTTTGCATGCAATCTTTCCGTAAAACTTAATCTTACTCCACCCAAAAATGTATTGTTACGACAGAAATAAATATTAGATGAAAAATCTTTCCATACGACAAAATTTTGAAAGCAATTACCGACACGAAGTAAACCAGTCGGTCCTCACACTCATTTATATAACTTCAACATGTCAATACTCATTTTGGTTATAAAAGTTGTGCATTCAAACGTTTTCTTGGTTTATCATGAAAAGAGTGGAATATTTTGCAAATTGTAAACCTCAAGACTTCAATGTACGATGTAAATGGATTTGTATCTTTCTTTAAACATACGCTTGCACACGCCGACTCATACCCGATCGAATTTGATATTTACACGTTTACTTTTCTTATGAAAAAAAATCTCATGTACACATATACGAACTCAATGCATGACACTCTACTTGCAATTGAAGGCTACTCACTCAAACAAGGTCAATCGCTTTACTCACGCAACTTATCATGGACACTCTACTTTCGACGAGTGGTCGCCCTCTCGGTCTTGAAACGACTTGATATATATACATTCAACGGTCCACTTACTCAACCATTTCATACTATTTCATTTTGATCAACTATCTCACTTTCCACTTCTACGTGGTTTCATTTCACTATAGGTATCTTATTTCATTTATCCTGCTAATGGAAAGCTCGACCAAGAACCCAGGGCTCCATTGATACCTTCAAGGTTTGACATTGTCTTTCCTTACCATCCTAACTGATCTATCCCATGATTTCTAGAACTGGGACTCTCCTGAAACAGGAGTTTTACTCAAACTCAAGCATTCTTCCTCTCCGAATCCACAAAGAGCTACTTCTAGACGACTTGTAATACTCTATACAACATTTATTTTCTACAATGTATACGTACATCACATCACCATGACTCCTCATGAAACTTCCCCAACAAGGGGTCTTAGTCTACCCCTCAGGGATCTTGCTGACATTCTATAGTACGGGAACACGACATAAACACTAGCTTCTGACTACCACTTCGGAGTAATAAGGCAGGTTAAGCACATACATGTACCTGTAAGTTCGCAATTACACTGGCCAGGTGAAATCTCAAACTTACCTTACATGACAGTCCTCAGTACCCTATTAGTCCTATCTCTATAATAGTATCCTCTTAACGCATTTCCTGTATCTACAATAGTGCCCTCTTAACGCATGTCTTGATTCTCAGTTGAGATTTCTACTTCCAAGTTTAAGTTTAGGCCCGTCCGGTCACCTAAATCCCTTAAACTATGGCTCTGATACCACTTGTAACGTCCCAATTTTTTTTTTCTTAAAACATATTAATATATAAAACATCCATATAAACAAACCGCAAGTCTAATTGTTCAACGCAACGAAAGGTTTTCAGTTAATAGATAACAAAATAAAACTTGTCTAAGTCTTGAATCATCCTTCATCACGCCTTTATTCCAACGCCAACCCGGTTCTATATCTTCTCTTTCCCCTTGCTACTATTCCCGATTGAGTGACGACCTGGTTGCATTGTTATTTTGAAAAGGAGTTGGGTGAGCCTAAGGCCCAGTGAATTCACGGTTTTATGCATGATAATAATATCAATAACAATTTTCACAAAGCATCATAGTTTAACATGCATACGGTAAAACAATATAATTCACAAAGCTATCGGCATCATGGAAGGTGCCTGGCTCACACAGCTTTGCCTGGCGGACTCACACAGCATGTCCGCGCTTACGGCTTTAGACAAACTCACACAGCATGCTCGTCTTACCATAGTACACCTCCATTGCCAAACAAATTTTCACATATATATCATAAAACATGTCATGATTTATTGCATAAACGACATAATAAAATTCTTGAGAACATTTAGCAATTTTATAAAAGTATGCAACCGTTTAAAAATCACGTTAACTCACCGTACTCGTGGTAGCCCGAACTGTTCTTGAAATTCCTCACGTCTTCCCTACAAATTTACGATCACATTTTTAACTCTAATAATAAAATTCGACACCCCTAGAAGTGATAGAATGGTCTTTGACACTATCTAATTTTTAACGACCCATAACCGACATTCTTCGTTTCGACGTTGCTTCAACTTATTCCTCCATATACTTCTATATCTCTTTCTATATATATATATATACATACATGTCTATATATATATATATATATATTTACATGTACATATTTATACATATTTATTTGCACACATAAGTATATATACATATTTACATGCATATATATATATATGTGTGTGCTACCTGCTATGCATGCATACAATGTAAACATATATATGTAGGTATATATATGTTAACTATATCTCCAACTATCCTCTGCATGCAAGAACATATATAAATACTTATTCAACATTTTATCATAATTCGTATTTCATCTTCTGTTTCGATTCCATCAAGAAGTCTCTATTGTTTCCTTTTCATTTTGTTTCCTCTCCTAAAACAGTGATCAACGAACGTAATATATAATGACAATTATTTGTCTAAGAAGCCTCGAAACCGAACAAGTTCTCAACCTTTCAGTAAGTTCTAACACTTGGTATCAAAATGAGGGTCACCGTTTGGCAATCCTGGCATCACAGTGATTACCGTTGTGACAAACGATAGGGTGCTAGCGATGACCGTTGGCCATCGTTACCCTATTGGAACCTACCCGAACGAAACGATAAAACAACATTCCGAGGGAGAGGTACGAAACGCTTACCGATTGGTGCCGAACTAGTAGTCGACTTTCTTTTCGACCGTTCACCGTCTCCCTTGCTCGCACTAGTTCTCTTTATTAACACTTTTACCTCAGAGCACAAACTCCTCATCCTTTTTATACTATGTTACTGACCGTTCCAAAGCAAATGATAAGGCTAAGTGTTAAATGGTGTATTAATTAGTGTGTTAAATGGTGGGAAGTTCACCAACGATTTGGTGGTATGGAAATGAATTGCAACTTACATTCCACCCCTTTTAGTTTCTTTGTTGTTACCCAACAAGCCCCTTCTAAATTGGTTAATATACATATATATTATATTATCTTTTTTTTTAGTTATTACAAAACCTCCCACTAGTTTCCGATACGGTGTAGGGTCAACGTTTGCGGTCCCGTCCAAGGCGGTGAGAGTCACTGAGGAGTTTAGCGGTGTAGCTACTTCTTTTGCTCCATCCATGTGAAAGGTAGTTAAGAGATCTTGGATGTGGTGATGTTGAGAGAGAAATAAGCCGGTGGGGGTGGACACAACTTCGATTCCAAGGAAATGATGAAGTGGGCCAAGATCTTTAATGGAGAAACGGTTGGCAAGAGTGAGAACAAAGTGATCAAGAAAGTAGTTGTTGTTACCAGTGAGAACCAGGTCATCGACATAGACAATAAGATAAGCAAGGATGCCACCTTGATTATAGATGAAAAGAGATGGATCGGCACGAGACTTTCTGAAACCAAGGGATAGGAGAAAAGTGGTGAGTTCGATGTACCACATTCGTGGCGCCTGTTTTAGGCCATAGAGGGATTTTTTGAGTTTACAGATGTGTGAGGGAAATTTAGGGTGGACAAAACCCGGTGGTTGAGTCATGTACACATCTTCATGAAGGGTGCCATGAAGAAAGGCATTGTTGACATCCAGTTGCCGAAGAGGCCAACGATTGGAGAGAGCAATGGAAAGAACGGTACGAATGGTAACGGGTTTAGATACAGGACTAAAGGTGTCAAAATAGTCTTTGCCATATTGTTGAAGGAAACCTTTAGCAACAAGGCGGGCTTTGTATTTGGCAATCGTGCCGTCGGGATTGCGCTTGATGCGAAAAACCCATTTGCAACCGATGGGAGAGTGAGAAGAAGGAGGGACCAGCTCCCACGTGCCATTTTGCATTAACGCATTGAATTCCTGATCTATGGCATGGCGCCAATGTGGGTCTTTTAGAGCTTGATTGTAGGTATGAGGTTCAATAGAGGGCGGGATGGGATGACGAGTAGTGGAGTTGACAAAAGAAGGATTGAAGTATTTGGTATTGGGTTTGCGAGTACGGCGGGAGGGTGGCGGAGTTGGTTGGGTAGTAGAAGAGGGAGACGAGGTTGTAGACGGTGATGGTGATGACGGTGATTGTGAAGAGGACAGGTTGGGCAGAGGGGAAGTAGTAGACGGTGATGGGGTATCGGAGGGTGAGTGGGAAGTAGTAGACGGTGGTGGTGATAACGAAGTGAATGAAGGGTTGGTAGGGTTTCGGCTGATGTGGGAGAGGAAGGAGGGGATGACGAAGAGAAAAATGGGAATGGAGTAGGATGTGAGGAGTGTTCCTCGGATCTGGTAGTTGTAGATGTGGGTTTGAGAAAGTCGTTGGGAGTCGGTAAGACGGAGGTAGATGAGAGACGGTGAGATGGGAATTGATTTGCAATAAATTCAACATGGCGGGAGTGGTAAAGACGACGAGTGGTAGGATCATAACATTTATACGCGGATTTGGAAGATGTGTATCCAAGGAATAGGCATGGACTTGAACGAGGTTGAAGTTTGGACGTTGTGTAAGGCCGAAGCCATGGATAACACAAACATCCAAAGGGTTTTAGCTTAGAGTAGTTGGGTGATTGACCAAAGAGACACTCGAAGGGACTTTTGTGAGATAAGATGGAAGTGGGAAGCCGATTGATGAGATAGACGACAGTTTGGAATGCATGTGTCCAGAAGGTAAGGGGTAATTTTGCGTAGTGGAGTAATGCAAGTCTAGTTTTGACGATGTGTCGATGTCGTCTCTCGGCAATTCCATTTTGTTCAGTGGTGTGTGGTGGGGTTGTGTAGTGAGAAATGCCATGGGATTGCAAAAACGGAAGGAGGCCTTGATATTCCCCCCCATTGTCACTAAAAAGAGATATGATGGGGAAGTTAAAGTATTTTTCGACAAGGAGTTTGAATTGAGGGAAGAGTTTGGCAACGTCACTTTTATATTTCATGGGGTAAATCCAGGTGTACTTGGAATAATAATCAACAAATATCACATAATATGTAAATTTATCAATAGAAGTTTGGACAAGACCCCATACATCAGAGTATAACAGCTGAAGTGGTTTAGTTGCAACAAAGGAATTTTTACCAAATGGTATTTTATGACTTTTATTGATAGAACATGAAGAACAATGAACATATGACATACTTTGTGAATTAAAACCTAACTTTGAAGCAATAGATTGAAACACTTTAAGGGATGGGTGGCCAAGTTTGTGATGAAGGTCGAGTGGTGAGAGCCGAAGGGTGAGGTTGAGTTGGAGTTTGGAAGGTAGCTGCGCATGATAAACATCCTCAGTGTTCTCTCCTCGCATTAGACGCGCCCCCGTGCGAAGATCCTTCACAATAAAAAAGGATGGAAAGAATTCCACCGATACAAGGTTAGTTTTACACAACTTAGCAACAGAAATAAGATTTCGACGTATAGTCGGAACATGTAAAACTCTTGATAACAGAAGTTTATGGTGAGGTGTGTGTAGGTGGGTGTCACCAATGTGGGCAATATGTAAGCTTGTACCATCACCAAGACTAATTTCATCCGGGCCTCCATATTCTGAAACACTGTGGAGGTTGGTTCGATCAGATGTGACATGATCTGAAGCACCCGTGTCAAAGAGCCATGTAGAAGGAGTAGATCCGAAGGTTGTCACATTTGCAGTGGGTGAGGAGTGTACGGTAACATTGTTTTTTCGGAGAAACCGAGCAAGCTTGCGACAATCACGGGTGTGGTGACCAGGAATGTTGCAGTATTGACAGAAGGAATTGTTTCGATTGTTGCGATTGCCTGAAGAGTTGTTCCATTGAGGCCGACTGTTATTATTATTGTTGTTGCTGTTGGGCCATTGAGAAGTGTTTGGACGGTTGTTGCGATTTCCAGAGAACCGGGACGAGTTGTTAGACCGATTGGACTGGTTTTGTTGGCGAGAGGTGTAGTTGACTGTGGTGAGAGAAGGTTCGGCTGCAGAAGAGTGGTCCTTGAGTGCTCGCTCATAGTCTTGTAATTTGTCGAATAATTCGGCAAAGGAGAGTGGATTATCACGAACTTTTATTGCTGCAGCGATGGTGTTGTATTCGTCGCCAAGTTGTGAAAGAACATGAACCATGAGATCTTCTTCAGTAACCGGACTTTGAGCGAGGGCAAGATCATCAGCAATAGATCTCATGTCCTGAAGAAATTCGGCAATGGAGCGGGTTCCTTTGGGATTCTTGACCAGTTTAGATTTGAGAGAGATGATTCGCGATCGAGAGGATGAAGCAAAGCTTGCATTCAGACGTTCCCATGCTTCTCGAGCAGTGGTGGCAGAGGAGATTATAGGTTGAATCTGATCCGAACAGCTTCCAAGAATAGCGGACAAAACCATTTGATCTTTACGATACCATGGAAGATACTCAGGGTTCGATTTCTTGCCATCTTGGTCATCAATCTGTCTTGGAGGTGGAGCGGATTCTCCGATGAAATCTTCAAGCTCGAGCCCGATGAGTGTGGACTCGACATGTTTTCTCCACACTGGGAAATTGGTGGCAGTGAGTTTGGTTGTGAGGTGTGTTGCAGCGGTGATCTGGTTGGTGTTTTTGGAAGACATGGCAGAAGGTGGATTTGAGGATCAGAACTCGTGAGAGTGAAAGGGCTCTGATACCATATAAAGGTTGAAGTATATTTATATTGAATTTTTCACTTGATGGTGGTACATAGAGATGTTTATATAGCCTACGCTACAACTAACTGTGAAGAATACAGGAGATAAAGTAGGAGAGTTACAACAAACTATATTTGAATATATCATGAGTGGTTGAGAGATATTATCTGATATTATCTCTTGATAATATCATGTTTCATGTACTAAACTCAACCTTTATGCTTTGATAAGATATTACTCTATCTGCTTTTTACAAAGTTTTATAAAATGTCTCATAGGTTTGATTGACGACTTCATGAGTCTTTCTATTAAGTTGAACCTACATTCTTGGTTGTCATCAAAATATGGTCACAACTTGTCGACGACAACGATAGCATATAAGAGGTTTGAAAAACTATGGTAACAACTTACCGACAAATCTTAAATAGGAAATCTTTGCTTTAAATAAGCTTGTACCAAATTTGACTTTGATCAAATTTCTTAACAAGGAATATTATGTCATTTTCGTCTTAAAAACCAATAAAGTTTCTTTTCCATTATAGGGCAATTACCATAATTTATAATCACAAGACCTACTATGAAAATGCATGTAATTAGAACGTATAATAGTCCAATTTCTAT
The DNA here is from genome assembly GCA_033807775.1 of Saussurea involucrata. NCBI lineage: Eukaryota > Viridiplantae > Streptophyta > Magnoliopsida > Asterales > Asteraceae > Saussurea > Saussurea involucrata. The sequence continues at coordinate 93,831,382 of CM066312.1, read as the reverse complement.
TGAAATAGAAATACGCACTCTCATCAAAATACAATATATTTTTGAATCGTCGGTAGGGTAAACGAGGAAACCATTAAAAACTTTTAAAAGGGTTTTTTCTTATTTATATCACATAATCAACATGATTTGTCATGTAGGGCATCTCCAATGTATTTCTCTATTTTACTCTCTATTGTATAGTAAAAAATAGAGAGTATCTTTTTCAATGTATTATCTTATTTTCTACTCTAAAAGAGAATATTTTAAGTATATTCTCTTTTATTTTGATTAGATATATTTTCAATAATACTCTTGTTTGGGTAAAAATTCACACCTCACGACCGACGATAAAAAATACATATGACATTTATGTAAGACCATTCTTGTATTAAGATAAGGTCTTGCAGATTATTTACAATCATTTATACCGTCGTACATTTCTATGGCAGTCGTAAGTTTCATACGACCGACGCCCGAGACTCAAGACGGTCGTACGACCGTACTAACCGTTAAAAGTCAAACAACCGTTTCTTTGTCTCATTAATGCAGGTCCAAGAGCAATCATTGCACAACGGTCATAACAGACGAACTTTTAATGGCAGTTAAAGACCAGGACAACGGTTACAAACAAGTCATCAAGACATATTTAATGCTACCAAAAGCTATATAACGGCCTGCTCCACAATTCAACGGACATCTACGCATTTACATCTACTCTCGAACATTTCTACATTTTGTACGCAATACAACAGTAATCATCAGAGCATTTGAACAACTATCGCTCACACAAGTTTCGCACGACGAGCAGTTCATTTCGCACGACAACAGTCTATTTCGCACGATTTACGCACGACGCACGACATTAGCTTACGATTAAGTTTAATTTTACTCTTATTGTAATCTATTGTACACACGACACTTGTTACCAAAGGATTTCGCCCTTGTTTGGCGACCATAGTGCACTGTCGACTTCCCCAAGTCGGCCGTGGTTTTTTCCCATTGTTTGGGTTTTCCGCGTCACCAATTATTCTGTCTTATTTACTTTCGTTTTGCGATTGTGTTGTTTGTCTTGAGATCCCTTTTTTAGTTGTTAAAGCTCCACACCAACCTTAAGTTATCCTTTAGGTGATTTTTGGCATTAACAGTTTGGCGTCCACCGTGGGGCCCCATCTAGAGAAAATCTCAAGCCAAGCATACATCGCTCTAACAATCTTGTGAAGTTTGTTGTTTCCAGGAAAATAACAGCTCATCAAGATCCCATGGCTCAGCTACACGCGGAATTGAACGCTGCACGAAGTCAGATTCAAGCTCTGAACGAGCAAAATCAGAAGGCAGATGCAGAAATTGCTTCCCTGAGGAATCCAGCGATCTGCAATTCCTTTGGACCTCTATACGGTCCCCGACCCTCAGGTGCACTTTTTATAAGGCCACCATTCCAAGCAGGTCCATGGCCATTTGTCGGTAATCCTCCCTTGGGACAGTTTCCTCCGCAGCATTTGAGGCCTCCACCGATGTACAATGGATCCATACCATTTCACATTCCTACCATTCCGCAACCAACGATGGCAATTCCTATGAACTTCCCCTTTAATGGAGAAGCCAATGCTTTGTCGTACGGAAATGGATTTTAAGCGACAGTCGGAATGACGACACAAGACTCAGGAGTCATTCTCCCGACGGGAACATTGTCCAATCTAGACGACCCAGTCGCCCGACGGCTGAGACTTCTGGAAGATCAAAACGAAAAGATGTTGCCTCTGCTATCAAAGTTACCTGGTTCCATCGTCCCCGTCGACGTCGAGCCCCTTACAGGATTTCAAGCGTCGCCCTTCGTCGATGAGATAACAAACGTCGACGTTCCAAAAAAGTACAGTATTCCTGCTTTTACACCTAAGTATTCAGGAATTACTGATCCAACAGAACACATTGCTCAATACAAGCAACTGATGTGGACCGCGTCGATCCCACATTAGTACCAAGAAATATGCATATGCAAAAGCTTTGGCGCGACTCTTATAGGTGCTGTTCTCCAATGGTTGATCAACCTCAAACCCAAGTCCATCAGCAACTTCGCGGAGTTGGTCAACCAGTTTTCACAACAATTCGTCAGTAGTCGCAAGATGGAGAAGCAGACTAGCGACCTGTACTATGTCACCCAAAATTTGGAGAATCCATCCGCAGTTATTTCAACCGCTTCAATGCAGAAATGTTCAGCATCCGAAATTGTGATGTCAAGACCGCCATTGAGGCCTACAAGTGAAATTGTGATATCAAGACCGCCATTGAGGCCTACAATGCAGAAATGTTCAGCATCCGACAACACTTCAGGATTGTACATCGATCTTACGAAATACCCGCCAGAGAACTTTGAAGACGTCCGAGCCAGGACATTGGCTTACATGAGAGTGGAAGACGATACAACTTTTTGTCGTAAACACTCTGCTGACAAAAAGTCGCTTGGTATTAAAAGACCTGATTTCAAATCCAAAGCGAACGTCAAGACAGAGCCTACGCGCCAAATATCAAACGTCCGGTTCGACAAGAAAAAGAACAACCCTGTGTCTAAATTTCCTCAATATCCTAAGATCTCTTCTTACGGATTCAAGGGAACATCGAAAGATTTGGCCGAAACTCTTCGAAATATCCAATCGTCAATACGATGGCCTAAGAAAAGCCACATAGATGACGACAAGAAGGATAAGACCAAGTGGTGCGACTTCCACAGTGACCATGGTCATACGACCGATAATTGCCTGGTATTACAGAAGGAGTTGGCTTGGCTTGTTCCCAAGGGCTACCTCCAGGATTTGATTGATAAAGAATCAACGCCAGTCGACAACGTAAGAACAACATCTCTTGTTCATGAAAAGGTCGTCAATTGCGTGATAGGCGGATCAGACGTATGTGGTTTAATATATTCGGCAGCTAAACGGCACGCCAGTCAAACGTCGGGTGAACAACCCATTCCTCGGTTGTCACGACCGAAGCAAGAGTTGGATTTGGAGGCGATGCCCATAACGTTCGATCAGGACGACCTCCAGGACAGCTGGCAAAAACATCACGACAGATTAATTATCCAACTTACTGTTGGCAACTGCTCGACCAAAAGAGTCTTGGTCGACGGAGGCAGTTCAGCTAACATCATTTTCCTGAGCACAATCAAGGCAATGAGTATCGATAAATCAGAGATCACTCGTCGTTCGACGACTCTGATAGGATTCAACGGAGATTCAACCAGCACTCTGGGAGAAATCATCCTCCCAGTATACGCAAAAGGAATCAACAAACATACGAAGTTTAACGTTATCGATTGTTCGTCAGCTTACAACGTTATTCTCGATCGACCATGGATCCACGACATGAAAGCGGTACGCTCGACCTACCATCAGACTATCAAATTCAACGCCATGGGAGTGCAAGAGATCAAAAGTGAACAAAAGACCGCTCGTGATTGCTACAAGGCGACATTGAAGCCTCAGAAGAGAGGCATCTAGCAATTACAGGTCCAGGATGTCCCTGAGTCCTCCGATGATTATCGTCTCGAAGAAGTCATGTTGGATCAGGACAAGCCTGATCAAATCGTCTTTGTGGGGGCATCTCTAGATCCCGTCATAAAGAAATAACTAATTTCGGGGCTGTTTGTTTACCCCTTAATGATACCATTCAAGGACACATGTCTGAATCGGTCAGACCTAATGTTGTTTGGGTGGAATTTATAAAAGGTCTGAATGGTTCAATTTCCTCTGATTCGCTCCTTTACCCATATGCTACCCGTACGATTTAGATTTCAAGTTTCCCAAGTTTTCCCTCTTGTCATTAACGCTCATCAATTTCTCCAAGCGACGTCTTCTTCCCTCTCGATTTGTACTCTCGGTTGATTGCTTTTGGAACCGGCCATACTCCCTTCTCAATCGATTCCCCTCAATCGATTGTTGCCTCTGTACTCTCAATCGAGTGTTGCCTCTGCACTCTCTCAATCGAGTGTTGGAACCGGCCATACCAGCCCCATAGTCTACCATCTATTCAATAGGTAAGCTTGCGAACCCAATCTGGTATTTGGTATGTATGTATTTTAACCTAACCTGTTTCTTGGTCTACAATTTCGATTTGGTGTGTATGTTTCTGAACCCAATCTGTTTCTGAATACAATTTTGATTTGGTGTGTATGTATTTGAAACCCAATCGATTTGGTGTGTATGTATTTGAACTCCAATTGGTACCTGTGCATATTAAAACCTACTGTTTGGTACTGTGCTAGTTGTTTGGTACTTGATGAACACCATGTTTTTTATAGTTTTGTATATAATGGTTATTATATATAAATATATATATATATATATATAGTTTATATATGGGGTGTGCACACCAGTCAACTCACCACTCAACCCAACTCTGTTTGAAATGGTTAGAAGATTTGGTTGTTTACTATAATTCTTGTTTGGCATATGTTGATGATGAGTTTGGCAAGTGCAAGAAATATGGCTCTACATAACCTTCTGTTTTATTTCTTTAATTATAGAAATCATGTTAGTGCCTTCAAATTGTGTTAAATGCTTCAAATTAGGTGTTGTACACAAGTTATTGGGTTTGAATTTGCACTTTATGTGATGTTAAAACTTGAACGTACATTGTTATGTTTGTTTTGATTGATATGATATCATGTATGGCTTAGACCATTAATTATTTTATATTTTTTATTTAGAAGTTTCGGTTAGAGCTCTTTCCCAAAAGTTAATTTTCATTCAATACAAAACTGGGGGTAAAATGGTAATTTTATGTCATTCAGACAGTTGATTCAGAGTAGTTTCCAAACAATCGTTTTCTATCTGACACTAAATCATACAGAGTCTCTTAATCATTCTGGCCACTTAATCATATTGCACTAAATCATCCAGTTTCTGCCAAACAACCCCTTCCTTTCTACAGGAACACGCTGATTGTTTCACTTCGACGCACAAAGACATGGTCGGCATAGATCCCGACGTCAACTCCCACAAGTTAAACGTTGACCCGTCATTCAAACTTATAAAACAAAAACGCCGCAAGTTCGCTCTTGAACGGAACAAAGTAATCAACGACGAGGTCGACAACTTGCTGAAGACCGGAAAGATCAGAGAGGTGAAATACCCCGACTGGTTAGCCAACGTCGTGGTCGTACAGAAGAAAAACGGGAAGTGGCGAGTGTGCATTGATTTTACGGACCTCAACAAAGCATGTCCCAAAGATCCATTCCCATTACCCCACATCGATGCTATGGTCGACGCAACCGCATAACATGAACTCTCAACGTTCATGGATGCTTACTCCGGATACAATCAGATATTAATGCATGGTGACGACCAGGAGAAAACTGCTTTTATGATAGATAAAGGCATCTACTGCTACAAAGTCATGCCTTTCGGCTTGAAAATCGCAGGATCGACCTATCATAGATTGGTTAATAAGATGTTCAAAGACCACCTTGGCAACACAATGGAATTTTACATCGATGACATGCTAGTCAAATCTAAGCAGGCGACCGACCATGTCGATCATCTGAAAAAATCTTTCGACATCCTACGACAATATCGGATGAAGCTGAATCCCACGAAATGTTCCTTTGGAGTCAGCGCCGGGAAATTTCTGGGATACATGGTAACACGACGAGGAATAGAGGCGAATCCTGATCAAATCAAAGCTTTGATAAACATCAAGTCGCCCAAAAACTTCAAAGAGGTCCAACGACTCACAGGTCGTGTGGCAGCACTAAATCGGTTTATATCCCGATCGTCCGATAAATGTCATTTGTTCTACAACGTCTTGACAAATAACAAAGGTTTCGACTGGACGGACGATCATGAGCAGGCACTACAACAATTAAAAGAATACATGGCCGCTCTGCCCCTGCTGTATAAACCGTAGGACCATGAGGTCCTACAGCTATATCTCGTCGTAAGTCCTCACTCTGTAAGCGCCGTCTTAACTAGAGAGAAGGACAAGCAACAACTGTCGATTTATTACGTTAGCAAGTCTCTGCTAGATGCCGAGAGACGATATACGTCTATGGAAAAGTTACTTCTATCGCTAGTTACAACCGCCAAGAAGTTACGACACTACTTCGAGTCTCATTCTATTACTGTCGTAACCAATTTTCCTCTCAAGTCAGTCTTGAGAAAGCCTGAGCTAACAGGACGACTAGCAAAATGGAGCATCTACCTCAGCAGCTACGACATCGATTTTAAGCCTCGTACGACAATTAAATCGCAAGTCTTGGCTGACTTCATCGCCGATTTCAGTCCTGAACTAGAAAAAGATGCGTAGAATGAAACCTATACTGTGGCGACTACAAACGATACGACCTGGGTACTCCATGTCAATGGTTCTTCAAACGCCATAGGAATAGGTCTTGGTGTCGTCTTAAAGTCCCCACAGAGGGGCAAGATGGTGTACTCCATACGATGTGATTTCAAAGCCACCAACAACGAAGCGGAGTACGAAGCCCTGATCGTGGGCATGAGCATGGCTCACGACTTGGGGGCAACTGGACTTCACGTCCGAAGCGATTCCTTATTGGTCGTGAACCAAATGAACGAGGAATTCACAGCAAAAGATTCCAAGATGACATCCTATCTCAGGATAGCCAGAGAAAAATCAAAATTATTCGATCCGTTCTCAATCGAACAAATCCTCAGGGATCAGAACACTCAAGCCGATGCACTAGCAAATCTTGGATCAACACGTAATAAGTCATCGTTCGATGCCATCCCCATGATCCACCTAGCAGTTCCGCTCTCGACGTTGAAAATGGTTGGTCGTACGACATCAATAATTATCTTATGCGTGACCTACTACCTGAAGATAAGATGGACGCTCGAAAAATTCGATTTAAAGCTTCGAAATACCTTATCATCGGTGATAGACTTTATCGACGATCATCGACAGGTCTAAACCTAAGATGCATCGATACTCCAGAACAGGTACAAAACATTCTGAAAGAAATGAACGATGGCGAATTTGGCAACCATTCTGGTGGTCGCAATCTTGTAAATCGTATATCTCGACAAGGCTACTATTGGCCAACCTTAAGACAAGGTGCCATCAGGTACGTCCAAAGCTGCGACACCTGTCAACGACACTCATGTATGATACACCAGCCTTCCGAACCTTTACATACGTCTTTTGTCCCATGTCCCCTCATGAGATGGGGAATGGACATCGTCGGTAAACTACCTCCTGCCCCAGGGCAGAAAGTCTTTTTGTTAGTCCTTGCAGATTATTTTTTTAAATGGATAGAAGCAGCGGCCTACTCCCAGATTTGGGACAAAGAGGTCATCTCTTTTATCCAGATTTACTACCTCAACCCCGCAATATCCCCAGTCTAATGGTCTTGCAGAGTCGAGCAACAAAGTTATCATCAATTCGATAAAGAAAAGACTCAAGGCCGCGAAAGGAAGATGGGTCGAAGAACTCCCATCGGTCCTATGGGCTAATCGTACGACACCGCGAACATCGACCGGACAAACGCCATTCTCATTGGTTTATGGCTGTGAAACCGTCTTACCTTTTGAAGTGCAGCTCCCGGCATCGAGACATACATCCGTTGACCATAACCTGGTGGACCTAAGCTACGATCTCGACGCTCTCGAAGAGCTAAGAGAATCTGCTTTGGTCAAAATGGCATCTCAACGACAAGTTGTCGAGCGACATTTTAACAAAAATGTTAAATCCAAGATCTTTCAGGAAGGTGACTACGTCTTACGACGGGTATTCCAAAACACGAGGGAACCAAACGCGGGTAAGTTATCCACTAAGTGGGAAGGACCTTACCGAATATCTGAAGTCGTCGGGAAAGGTGCTTACAGGCTTCGAACCCTCGACGACCAAGACATCCCACGTAGTTGGAACGCAGTACACCTAAAGAAATACTTCTTTTAAATCTTTTCCTATGATTTATCTTTCTAAATCGATTACTGACTTTGGCATCGGAGGTTCGTTGGTCTTACCAACGACCACCCCCGAGTTTTACATCGCAGGCTCGCAGGATCGCACGAACGCCAGTCTTATGATCTTCATCGTAAGAAACAAAGTCTCAACTACTATTATGTCACGACTGTTATGTCACGACCGTCTTATCATGACTCATACGTCATGAGCAAAATCTTACGATTCATATCATCGATCTTACGATTACAACAGGTGTTTTATCTAAGTTTCGGATTACAAGTCTTATGACTTGAATTCCATACTTAGAAAATTTATTCGGCCATAGTCGCCCGATTACTTCAAAAGTTACAAGTACCCTTGTCGTACAGTTTTACATATATCTTATTTCTTTAAACGCTCGTTCCTTAAGTCGTGTTATATTTTGTTTATTTTGTTTATTTACGACAAAGTAAAGTGCAAGACGACAGCATAGCAAAAATTTACTTGTATTCATGCGATCCAAAATGTACAAGTAAAGGGCACGACCGATTATAGTCGCCCCATCAAAGGATAAACAAAAGAAAATCAAAGTCAAGGTTGAGGAGGATCCTGATCCTGAGCGACCTCCTCATCGCCACCTTCAGTGACCTCAGCGTCCGCAGAAAGTGGCAACCTCCGCTTCGGTTCCGGCCATAGGGTTTAACCCCCGTAGATGGCGACGCATGATCGCCGCTCGGACCCTCAGACGGGTCAGAGCCTCAAACGATAGGAGTCGCTCCTCTAAGGAGGCGACCTCCTTCTCATTCGCCTCGACGAGCGACTTATGGTCCCCGACCTGTTTTTCGCTCTCGGTCAAGGAAGCCTCCGATGGTCTGTAACTGTTGGTCATAATGGTTTTCTCCATCTTCATCTCTTAGACCAGATATGTATGTATATGTATGTGTGTGAGTGTAAAACACATGGACCATCGTTCTTGCTTCTCGCCAACAACACCTTCATTTACCTTCTCTAGTGGGCATCACTGTTGCAACAAACAAAAAATCAAGAGAGGGGGGATAAAAGTTGCAGGTGTGTATGTGTGTTAATAAGTGTTGCAGTTATGTGTGTGTACGTTAAATGTGTGTGAGATGTGGGTTCGGAAAACTCTTTATTTTCTTATGGTGGTGGCGGTGGGTTGGAGGAGTTCTTCCAGGTGATGAAAGAATGAAGGATGGAGAGGTTGGGAGGGGGTCGTCGTGAGGAAAAATAATGGGGGGGGGGGGGGTAGTGGGGTAGGGGGTATGGTATTTTTTTAATTTATTTGTTTTCTTTATTTTTTATTAGGAAAAAGACAAAAACATGTTAGAAAGACAAAAATACCCTTTGAGTTAACTGGGTTAACAAGATCTGTTAGTGGGAGGGACTCTCTGCATGCGCTTATGCATACCACAGGGACGACCAGTGTAATAAATGCGGATTAGGGCCTATATCCAAAATATCCCCATACCACAGGGACCGAGAATGTAATTTACTCTTGATATTTTAACACAAAAATCATTGAAAAGCAATAAAAATGAACTCCAATTTTATCATCCTAACCAAATAAAATATTCATACATACTATCATATCTGAAACTTAAAATTGAATAAATCTCTGTATAAACTTCAACTAGGTTTTCATACCTAATTAGACAAAGATACTAAAACAATAAAACTAAATTGTATTTAATATAATTAAATTTTATTTATTTTGATATCATATTATATATATATATGTATATATGGGAGTTTTTTCAGATAACAATGAATTAACAATGAAGTACTTGATTAGAAGAGAGAATTGATACAAGATATGAGTTAGATCTAAATTCTCTCTCTAGAGGGTCATCTCTCATTCACACACACACACACACACACACACACACACACACACACACACAACGTATGACTATTCTCTAATGACCTCTCATGTGCTACCCTCACAATTCCCTTGCAAATACCCTATTTATACCTTTGACCATCACTAGACTTTGACTATTGTTGACTATTACAATTATAGCCTAAATCTTGAATACATTTGGTACTAACAATCTTCCCCTATAGATTCAAGATTTAAAAAAATGTATGACGACAATCTTAAGCTCTTTTGATCTTCAGATCTTCAACACTTTAAACTATTTGAGGAATCTTCAAATAAGCTTTATTTTCAAGAATCCACATTGACAGCTTTAATCTTCATTAGGGTCTTCAGAAACAAATAGTCACAAAGTCTTGAAAAATGAACTTCAAATCTTTGTATGGTTGATCAAAGTCTTCAAAATCTTTATATCTTCGAGTCATTGATCTTTGCAGCTTTGATCTTTGACAAATTCTTCAGTCTTTGAACAATCTTTAAGCTTTAACTGGGTTTGAGCTTTGAATTATCTTTAAGGAACAATTGTACGTGTATCTTCACCTCTTGAACAATAATAATCTTTGAACATTGAAACATCTTGAGTTGCCTTTCTTTGACTTTGGCAAATATCTCCTTGACTCTCGAAAATTGAGATATTCAAACTATCTTCCCCTTTTCTTTTGATATTTCTCCCCCCTTTTGCTCTTTTTCAAACCATCACTTAGCTCATTATGTTCATTAATTCTTTGCCTTTGAAAGTCTATTGTTTGATGAGCTTTATTTAGTTTTTGAAAGTCTATTGTTAGTACCAAATGTATTCAAGATTTAGGGTATAATTGTGATAGTCAACAATAGTCAAAGTCTAGTGATGGTCAAAGGTATAAATATGGTATTTGCAAGGGAATTGTTAGGGTAGCACAAGATAGGTCATTAGAGAGTATTCCATACATAGTGAGTGTGCGTGTGTAAAAGAGATATGACCCTCTAGAGAGAGAGAAACTAGATCTCATTCATCATCTTTGTATTTCTCTCAATCTACTGAAGTTCTATTGTGCTTAATCATTGTTATCTGAAACTCTCAATTGGTATCAGAGCCTAGCAGCTGAATTTGTGCATCCATTCCTAGATTTTGGATCAATTTTTGAAGAAAATTGAAGAGTTTTTGGTTTTTGAGATTTTATTGAGAATTTCAAGAAATTGGAAAATTTGTTGTGTTTTGATTCTATTTGCTTACACAGATCTGTTTCGTTCGGAATTTAAAACACTTTTACATTTACAGAATTGTTTTTAAGCATCATAAATTTGTTTTTGAAAAATTTGGAAGTCAACAGTTGTGTATTTGAGGTTTTACAACGAAGATGGTGATCATTCTTGTTGTTTAACTATGTTTGATCATTTCTAGCTTCCACAGATCCATTCGTTATGCAATTTTGAACGGAGTGTAGCTTTCAGATCTGAAAAACGTCAAGCAATGGGTGGAATCGAGATTCTGCAAATCGATTTTTTTGTTCATCGGAGTTCTTCGAAGAAAGTGAAGACCGGTCTCAATTATCAATGAATTTCACTTGAGTTTAATAGAACAGATCGATTTCTTTGTTGATTTCGAGCATACAACATTTTTTAGAAGTATAAAACTCGAAGATTTCAGTGAGTTTGAGTTGGTAGTTCTCGACAGATCGGAAAAACGGAAAATCAAGTTTATCGCGAGTTCTTCAAAGTTATCGTAGATTCATTTTTATCGCACGTTCATGTTTCTCGCATGATTATTCTTATCGCATGATCATTTTAATCGCACGTTCGTTTTTATCGCATGATCTGTGCGACAACTCTTATCGCGTGAGTGATCTGCGATTAAAGTTTATCGCACATAACACCTTCGCCGGAAAAATAGCATCTCGCCGGAGGTATCGATATTTGTTTATGAATCGTGAAATGTGTTGCATGATTTCACTTCTTCGTGAACGATGATTGTAATGTGATCCAACAACGCTAAGAAATCAACAGAATTCGTATTGCACGTGTGGATATGCAGAAATCGACCAAGAAACCTGCAGATCGTCGACTTTGAAAGTGATAGTGAACAGTAACTTAACGAATCACCGTTAAGTCTCCGTTAAGTGTGTTACAAAGTTAGTCCTTTCGTTAAGTGTCTGTTAAGTCAGTTAGATAGTTTAAGAGTCTGTCATTTTTGGTCCCTGAACTTATAAGTTTCAGGTTGTGTCTCTTTAAGTCCCCATACTTTAGGTTTTAGTATTTGTCAAATTGAGTCCTTTTAGTTTTTAACTTTAGGATTTGTCAAGTTTAGTCCCTTGAGTTTTTAAGTTTAGTTTTATTTCATTTTTAGTCCCTTGAGTTTTAAGTTTCAATTTTTGACAAGTTTAGTCCTTGTTTTTTGTCAAGTTTTAGTGTTTTACACTTTTAGTCCTTGTTTTTTTGTTTTTGTTTCGTAAGGTGTCGTTTTTAGTCCTTATTCTTCATTATTTGTCATTTTTGTCGATCTTATCAGTTTTTGCTTGCATTTAACCGTAACTGATATATTTTCTCATATTTTGCAGGTTTGCCGATTTAAAGTCCACTTCTCCGCATTAATTTTTCGAAATTAATTTTTGAAGACAAATTTACAATTTGTTTTTAAAAACTTATTTTTCAAATTTTTTTGGACTTTAATCGCTTTTTCTATGATCGTTCAAGCGCACAAATTCTACTTCTCACGAAGTATCTGTTAACGGTCTTGCATTTTTCGTTTTTCAGGTAACAATGTCAAAATATGAAAGTTGGTGGAGTAATGATATGAAGATATCACATTTAGAAAAAGAACTAAACAGATTACAAATACAAGTTACCGCACTCTTTAGTACAATTGATAATAAAGAGAAAAACCTCGAGGACTGTATACTTTTACATCATGGTCAAATAAAGGAGATAAAGCAACTGAAAGAAGAGATCAGTACATTATAGAAAAACAATCAAGATCTCCAACAACAACTTTCTGACCATAAAACACAAGCTGATGAGAAGAAGTGTGATAGTGAATCTAAAGCCAGTGTGATGACTTCTTTAGAGAAAAAATGCCGAGCTGACAAAGAGAATATCTGAGTTTGAACAGGTGATGAAAAAGGAAAGAGACAAATTTCAGAAAGAAAGAAATGACATAAAGAAGACTGGGGACAAATCTTGATCTAAAGCAAAAGCTTTCAGTTTTTGGAAAAGACAGAAGTGTTTTTGCAAGTGAACAAGCTCATTTTGAAAAGAAAATTTCTGTTTTAAAATTAGAAATTGCAAAAGAGATAGAAGAGTTTGAAAAAGAAAGAGCTCTCTTTGCAACTGAACGAAATGAATTCATACAAAAGTTTTCTACTTTTTCAAAGAAAACAGTTGAGGAAAAGAAAGTTATAGAGCTTAGATGCATAAAACTTTCAAAACAAAATTCTGATTTTGAAAAGGTTTTATTTCTTGAAAAGGAAAAGCTTGAGAAAGAAAGATTTTTCAAAATGAAATAAGGAAACTGACAAGGAAGCTATCAGATTTAGCTACAGAGTGTATGAAGGAGAAGAAGGTTAAATCTGATATTCAACGAAGATTTGATTTGGTGTCCAAAGAAAGAAACGTTTTGACCAACAAAGTTAAAGAACTTGAAGACATTATTTTTAAAGTTGAGGTTTCAAAACAAGCAAGTCCTGACACGATTGTTCAGACTCCATTGGTTGACTCAACTGGTTCTGAATGTTCATTCAAAACGGCTTCAAGTTCAATTAATACTGATGTTTCTTCAAAGGGATTTGAAAAATCAAAGGGTTTTTCAAAAGCTCAGATTCGTCCTTCCAATCTCTTTTATAATCTTTCTGTTGATAAGTCGGATGCTTCTATTTCAAAACCTTCAGAAAATCTTGTTTTCAAAAGAGTAAAAATGGTCTGGAAAGTGAAAGGTTCTTCACCTGAAAGAGATGTGCCAAAGTCATCTGTTCCTACACCTTCAGTGAACAAGAAGAACAATGCTTAGAAAGGTAAGTCTTTTGTTAAACCTAATCCTATCTATTCTGCAAGTCATTTGATTAGGTTAGCACAAAAGCATATTTGTTGTTCTTACTGTCGAACTCATGATTTTATCAAGAAAGAAAATGTTCAGTACTGGTATGGTACTTACAATATTTCTTCAAAAACAATTGTACATAACAAGCCAAGACCCAAGTTCCGTTGGGTACCAAAATCAACTTAATCTGTTTTGCAGGTTTATCATGTGTGGTGCTGATTGTTAGAACTATACCAAACACATGACTGGAAAACAGAAGAGAAATGTGCATATTTGAAGAAGAGTACCTATGTTGACATATATGCATAATTTCAGGGGGAGGGATTCTAAACTTTTGATATGTTTTGTGCTTATTGATAAATATTTTTGTATGTTTCTTTGTAGGGAGAGCATACACAATAATGGTTTCTAAACACCTCAGTTTAGAACCCAAGCTTACAAGATTTGTGACTTTTGAGTAACTCAGCTCAGGACTCGTACTTCAATGTGTTTGACTTCTAAACACATCAGTTTAGAACTCATACTTTATTGTTTTAGACTTTGAATGTTACATCTACTGATTTTATTCAATTAAGATTCTTTGCAGATTTTGAGGGGAAGCTTATCCGATTTTTAATCAGTCTATCATGGTTTGAGGGGGAGCTTAAACATTTGACTGTAAGTATCATCTAAAATTAATCTGAGATTGTTTGAAAGAAGAACGACTTTCAAGCATGAAAAATGTTTTTCTTAAATGTTCAAGCCACTTCTCTATTCCAAACAGGTTTTATAATTTTAGAAGTGTGATTTTAAATGTTTTTCATGAATATCTCGGATAACACAATTGTTTCTGACCGTGTGTTTATAAAGATAAATACTTGTGTATTATCTTTTCTGTACTTTCAAGTATTCATACACACTGGTTCAGCTTCTTATTGACTTTGTTATTACCATATCTCAAAACGAAACAATTTTATATGGTAATACTCCCGTTTGTAATTCAAAGGTTGTTGAGCATCATACTTTCATTTCAGCGTAAGAGCTTAACCATTTCATTCAAAGATTGTTTATGTTTGTTCATATACACAAAATTCAATTATTTGATACCCTAAACCATACATGATTATCTTTCATATTTGATCTGATTGATACATTGTCAGATTCTCAAATAAGTGTTTCGAATTCATTTCATTCTTTCAATATTCTTGTTGTGAGAAATCTTCAAAGTTCAAATGCTCAAATATTTCATGATATTAATGAGGAGCATACATTCTGATGACAATGTTATTCAAATGTTGAGATTTATATTTGTTAAGCTAAACTGTTGAACAACACATCTTTTTAGGACAAAATTTCATGGGAATTAGTGTGAGAACTAAAAGAACTTCTATGGATCCACGTTAACCAGTGTTTCTTACCCAAGAAGTTATCCTTGAGTGATTGAGGGGTGAGGGGTCGAAATCAAAGAGTGGGGGATATAACTCATCCGACTCAGTAATCTCATTGTGTTGAGGTAAAATGAAAAAGAGAGTTTGGTTAGCAGTGAGCTGATTAAAAACAGAAAGAGGGTGTGAGAACAGAGGTAACAAATAAGAGAACTCTGCACCAACCACTTTCTAAGTCGGGCAACCACATTACTGATTGGTTCACATTCTTTGGTGACCATCCTTGAAACAAGCAGTGAGGCCATCCCAACTCTTCCATTAACCCCACCAGATACTCATTTCTTTCTCAACAAATAAATGTTTCAATTTTTCTTGGGGACGCAACATATTATCTATCTAATCTTCACTCGAAAGGTTTGGATATTGAAAAAGAAGGAAATTTATCCCACCTTCGCACTTTAATCATGCACATTGAGTCCGTGGAAAACTTGTTGCTGTCTCAACAGTTTACCCAATTTGAGCTTATTATTCAAGCATAAGTTGCTTCAATCATTTCTACACTTGCACGTATACACAAGGAATATGTTTTCTTGTCATAACGTTCATAGAAATTCCTTAGTGTTTTTCGATGATTGAATGGAAGCCCTAGAGAAGTGAATATCAAAAAGCTCCTTTCCAAAAGTGCATTCGTTGTACTAAGTGGCTTTGTGCAACTTACAAACACTTTTAACTGATTCATATGTTGTTTCAGGATTACCACGGTTATATTATATGAATTTGAAAAGATCCGGATACAAATACTTTGGAATTGACGGATAAATAGATCAAATAGAGGAGATTGTTTCTGGTACTCAACGACTGCTGAAATTGAAAATAATTTTGATGATCATGATGCTCACAATTGTAATACCTCGAAATTTCCATAGTTATTGTACTTTTATTTTGGGAGAACGTTTAAAATATTGGAAGATATTATTTTAAAAAATATGTTATGATTTAATGTCGAAGGGTCAAAAGTGTAATTGGCCAAAGTTCTTAAAGCTAAATGGTGAAACTATGAAACCTTGGGTTAGTTTTGTCAATTATTGATAATTTGATGTATAAAAGTGGAGAGTCGGTTGAAATTGGGATTATCTCAATTTTCAATTCCAGGGAAGTCGGCTAAGCAAAGAAAGAGAGAGAATTGCGATTCAGGTCATCGTCCGTTGTTGGAATAAGGATTGAAGTTGATTTCTGGATTAATTCGGTTTCACTGAGATTTTTGAGTTCGAACAAGGTGAGTTCATCTCTCTTCCTATTTACTATGAATATGTTGAAATTATTAGTTGGGAATGGAATCAAACTTCGAATTATGTTGATATGTATCCATAAAGTATGTTTAAATCGAAATGAAGAATGGTGGAAATACGATTTGTGGTACGAATCAGGTCAGTTTATCGAATAGTCCGGATCAAGTTTCCCGGATTGTATTCCTGGATTGGAGTCCCGGATTGGAGTCCCGGTCCCGGACAGTCCTGGATTGGGTTTCCAAGAATCGGGGTTTCTCGGAATTGAGTTTCCGGATTGCTTTCCCAGATTGAG
The DNA here is from genome assembly GCA_033807775.1 of Saussurea involucrata. Classification (NCBI taxonomy): domain Eukaryota; kingdom Viridiplantae; phylum Streptophyta; class Magnoliopsida; order Asterales; family Asteraceae; genus Saussurea; species Saussurea involucrata. The sequence continues at coordinate 93,814,653 of CM066312.1, read as the reverse complement.
TTTACCGGATGAAGTTATATCCCCGGAGTGGTATATTCCGGAAGTTATATTCTCGGAGTGGGTTATTCCGGAAGTTATATTCCCGGAGTGGGATATTTCGGAAGTTATACTCCCGGAGTGGGATATTTCGGAAGTTATACTCCCGGAGTGGGATATCCAGAAGTTATATTACCGGAGTGGGATATTCCAGAAGTCATATCTTCGAAGGGGGATATCCGAATAGTGTAGTTTCGGGTAAAATTTTAATTAAATGAGATATTATTAGTTTACCGGATAGATTGATCCGGAATAACTTACTGTATGAAGTTTTCATAATTAAGTATTTTCCGATTATGAAAAGCATCTTAACCATTTAACAGTACGAACACAAATATAACTCAATTGAGAGTATGAGATGTGTTGTTATGTGCTTTGAGTTGATACTCACATATACTAGAAAATGTAATGAATAGGCAAAGTATAATTGTTATTCATATTGAATGTATGGGATAGGCAAAGTATAATTGCTATCTTTATTGAGAAGTGGAATAGGCAGAGTAGAATTGATATTCACATTGAACGTAATGAATAGGCAAAGTAGAATTGCTATTCATATTGAAACGTGGAATAGGCATAAAATAAATTGTAATTCCCATTTCGTATTGTGATATGAAACGTGGAATAGACATAAAGTAAATTGTAATTCTCGTTGACGTGAAATGAGGAATAGGCATAAAGTAAATTGTAATTCCCATTTCGTATTGTGATGTGAAACGTGGAATAGACATAAAGTAAATTGTAATTCCCGTTGACGTGAAATGAGGAATATGCATAAAGTATATTATTGTTCATGGAGATATTGCCAAAGTTAAAGAAAGGAAACTCAAGATGTTTTAATGTTTAAAGATTATTATTGTTCAAGAGGTGAAGATACAGGTACAGTTGGTCCTTAAAGATAATTCAAAGCTAACACCCAGTTAAAGCTTAAAGATTGTTCAAAGACTGAAGAATTTGTCAAAGATCAAAGCTGCAAAGATCAGTGACTCGAAGATATAAAGATTTTGAAGACTTTGATCAACCATACAAAGATTTGAAGTTCATTTTTCAAGACTTTGTGACTATTTGTTTCTGAAGACCCTAATGAAGATTAAAGCTGTCAATGTGGATTCTTGAAGATAAAGCTTATTTGAGGATTCCTCAAAGAGTTTAAAGTGTTGAAGATCTGAAGATCAAAAGATATGAAGACTGTCATCATAAATTTTTAAATCTTGAATCCATAGGGGGAGATTGTTAGTACCAAATGTATTCAAGATTTAGGGTATAATTGTGATAGTCAACAATAGTCAAAGTCTAGTGTTGGTGCACATAAACCGTTGGAACTGGAGCGGTGGTCGTCAATGCTCGATTGAGCGTGTGGCGCTTCAGAATTTCCACTATAACTGGGCATTGGCAAATTATATTTGACATGTCCAAGTGCAAGTTGTTGGAACTGAGGGGTAGGTTCGGACCTACTGGAAGTAGTGTGGCATCGCCTTGGGGTGGATTCAGTTGTGCCATGATTGTACCTGTATAAGACCAAAAGGTGTTGAGTTTTCATGGATTTTATAACTCATTGGCGTGTCTCGGGGCTCATATTCTCGGATTTGAAAACACCGAGAGTCGGTGACGATCCGAAACATGTCACTACTCGGGTCTTGGCGAACCCGGAGTGAGTGTACACCTTTAAATGGGACACAGATTACCAAACATCAATTTAACTCAATATAACAGTACTCCCGGTTTGTATAGATCCGGATCCGGAGTGAAATCAGGAATTACCAAGATCTGGTGTTGAGTCCGGAACCCAAAGGGATCCGGAACCGGAATAAGAACCAGAACCTTAAGGGAATCCGGAACCGGAATTGAAACCGGAACCCAAGGGAATCTGAAACCTAAAAGGGACCGGATCCGGAACACAAACAAACCGGAAGCAAATAGTGACCGGATCCCGAAAAGTCAGGAAGCGATTAGTGACCGAATCCGAAACTCGATAGTCCGGAAGCAAATACTGACAGGATCCAGAATTCGAAACATCGGGACATGGAACCGGTTCACATTCCGGAACTAGCATCTTCTGGAACCGAACCCGAAATCCAATCGGGACTCAATTCGAACTCCAAATTCAAAATCGAAGCAACTGTGGCTCAAATCGAAGGTCGAAAACTCATATACTAGACGATTTGATTCGAGTTTGTTGCGATTTGAGTTCGATTGGAGATCGAATACACAAGTCGAAGGATTTAGAAACCTTATCGGCGCCGACGCACATGAAATCGATCAAATCGATCGAAATTTGGGTCTGTGTGAATCGATCTCATGTTGCTGAAGCGAGTAAACGGAGTTTAGATCACATACCTGAAGTTTGGATGAAGATTTGAGCCTGATGGATGCAAAAACCACAAGTTGGAGAGTAAGTTAGAAGAAGTTAGTTCTGAGAGAGTTTGGGCGCAAATTTATGAAAATGTGAAGACTTAGAACGAAAAACCGGTATTTATATACCGGTCGATACCGGGAATGAACCCGGTACCGGTCTCCTTAATTCTATCGATTCCAACTTTGTCTCAACATTTGGAAATTGGCGAAAAATACCCGTGAAGTTTGAAAAACTTTTAAAATTTACCCTGAGTTTAAAAAAAATTCTCTTTGGACCCTCAAGATTAAAATTTACAGTTTCTCCCCCTAAACTTTTCAAAAACAACTCTCCCCCTTAATTTTTCAATAAATACGATGCTCCCCTCGACTTTTCAAAATAAGACACCTTTTTTTCCTCATAAATCATAAAAAACATGAAAAATCTCCCCTTTTAAACCTGATTAGTTGACAATGCTCCCCCTTGACTTGTCAACCTGACACCTCCCCCCTCAAGTTTTCAAAAAATGCAACTCTCACCTAACAAAAACGAGAAACTTACCTTGGGGACTTGGCTTTCGAGGAAACACCTTGTAGAACATACGGTTAGTAGCTCAGGAAATAAATGGAAAAACAAAGACAAGACTAATAGAATTAAAGAAGCATGCAGAAAACTGAAAATCACAAGGAACACTAAAACGTAAATACAGAGAACACGTCACCGATGTGCTTGAAACACCTAAACTACGATGCGAGACAAGTGTAACTGATTAAGATGTTGTTATCCCGTAGTAAAGAAAAAGTGTGACAAATACAACAGTGACTCACACTTTCAGATTAAGCATACCCAGCTTGGACACGAGTTCATTGAATCGTTTTTCGTTCAACGTTTTGGTAAACAGGTCTGCTAGTTGATTTTCTGTACTTACGAAGTAGAGTTCCACCGTACCTCGTTCCACATGGTCTTTAATGAAATGGTAGCGCACGTCAATATGCTTTATCTTCGTATGTTGAACCGGATTGCTCGTGATTGCGATGGCACTCTTGGAGTCGCAGTAGATTGGGATGTTCGAGTAGTTGTACCCGTATTCCTTCAGTTCGTACGCATCCAGATCACTTGGGAGCAACAACTAGCCGCGGCCACGTACTCCGCGTCCGCCGTGGAGGTGGAGACGCAAGTTTGCTTCTTGGAGGCCCAACTAACCAACTTATCGCCAAGGAACTGGATGTGACCCGTGGTGCTTTTTCGTTCAAGCATACTTCCCGCGTGATCAGCATCAGAAAATGATGTGAGTTCAAAACATGTGTCCTTAGGGTACCAAAGGCCAAGACTAGCAGTACCTTTTAAATAACGAAGAATACGCTTAAGTGCTATGAGATATGACTCTTTTGGTTTAGATTGAAATCTAGCGCACAAAAAGGTAGAAAACATTATGTCCGGCCTACTTGTCGTTAAATACATCAACGAACCTATCCCTCTATATGTAGTAGTATCCACGTCCTTTCCATCAGGATCGGCGTGTAACTTCGTACCCGGTGACATTGGAGTTTTCATGGGTGTACACTATTCCATCTTGAATTTCCGAAGAATATCCGCGATGTACTTAGATTGATTGATGAATATCCCGGTCGACAGTTGTTTAACTTGAAGACCGAGAAAGAAATTCATTTGACCAATCATACTCATTTTAAAATGGGCTTTCATGAGGACTGAAAATTTGTAACAATATTGTGGGTTCGTAGAGCCGAAAATAATGTCATCGACATAGACTTGAATTAAAATTATGTCCTCACCTTCCCTTTTGATGAAAAGGGTTGTGTCGATCTTACTTTTTGAGAAGCTGGAATTCGTGAGAAAAGTTGATAATTCGTCATACCAGGCTCTCGGTGCCTGCTTGAGTCCGTACAGCGCTTTGTCGAGGCGATACACATGGTTGGGATGATCTTGACTGATGAAGCCTTCCGGCTGGGAGACGTAGACTTCCTCTTTGAGTTTGCCGTTTAGAAATGTCGTCTTCACATCCATTTGAAAGACGGTGAAGTTTTTGTGAGCGGCGTACGCGAGGAACATCCGAATAGCTTCGATTCGGGCAACTGGTGCGAACGTCTCTTCGTAGTCGATCCCCTCTTGTTTTCGATACTCTTTCGCTACCAAGCGAGCCTATTTCTGTACAACGATCCCGTTCTCGTCCTTCTTGTTCTTGAAGATCCATTTCGTGCCGATAATGGTCTTGTTCTTCGGGCGAGGGACCAGGCGCCATACTTTGAGGCTTTCAAATTCGTTCAACTCCTCTTGTATGGCCATTATCCAGTCCGGGTCGTGCAAGGCGTCTTTAACCTTCGTTGGTTCAACATTGCTGAAGAAGATGGAGAAGAGGCACTCATTTTCCGTAGCCTCCCGTTTTTTAGTGTTGCTCAGAAGTGCAGGGGCAGCTTCATCTTCGGTTTCCGCTGTTGCTCTAGTTTGAACGGGAGCAGACAAATCTTCAATGATTTGCTCAGGTGGGTGCGCTCGAGTCCACTTCCACGTGTGGGGTAGGGGGTCCGTAAGAGGTTGAGAATTATCATCATCGATGTAGGAGCCCAAGGGTAAGTTTTGAACCGCTTCTAGGGATGGAACCGGATGTAATTGGACGGCAGGCGCAGGTTGGGAAACAACAGCATTTGACGAAGATTCGGCGGTTGCGTCAGTACTATTGCTTGTTCTGGGGGAAGACGGAGTGGATTGAACCACTGGGATGGAGTCGCGGTCACCGTTGCTGTACTTGATGATGGCGTCGTCTCTATCACAGGTGAAGAGGGCGAGTCCTCCGATGACGTAGTATTGGGGGTTGGTGGAGGACCAGAGATGTGTGTCGACACCACTACAGCTCCATCTGCATTCATAGAAGCATCAGTAGATACAGCGGAAAGATGAAAATCATTGTAAAAATGTTCAAACAGTAGATCTAACTCATATGGATGTGATTTCGACGTATTGGACGATGAAGGATCTACTGTCGTGTGGTTAGGTTCTGATCTAGAGTGATCAGAAGCCAGCACTCCAGTAAGCATGGGTTCTGAACTGGTACGTTCAGAAGCCAAATCGACCAATTCGTCGAAGGTCACATTTATACTCTCTATAACACTCTTAGTCCTCTTATTGTAGACTCGGTATGCTTTTAAAGAGGTAGAATAGCCGATGAAAGTTCCTTCATCCGCCTTTGGCTTGAGCTTGCCGAGATCATCCTTGTCGTTCAGCATGAAGCACTTGCCCCCGTACGCGTGAAAGTAGCTGATATTGGGGGTGCGTTTGTTGATGAGCTCGTATGGCATCTTGTTGAAGCGCTTGTGGACAATGGACCTATTCTGAGTGTATCACGTCATTGCTATAGCTTCGGCTCATAAGAACATCGGAAGATTGTACTGAGTCATCATGGTGCGTGCCGCTTCCACCAAAGTGCGTTTGCGTCGTTCCACCACGCCGTTTTGTTGAGGAGTCCTAGAAACAGAGAAGTTGTGTGAAATTCCAGCGGATGTGAGAAAGTCACTTATAATGTGATTCTTGAGCTCGACTCCATTATCCGTAAGAATCGAGATGACGGTTAGCTGCAAGTTGTTCTGGACTCCCTTCAGGTGGTTGACTATGACCCCATGAGTCTCGTCCTTTGAACGAAGGAACTTGACCCAGGTGTATCGCGAGTAGTCGTCCACCATCACCAATACGTGTTTCTTATGACTTATGCTTTGGACGCGCATAGGGGCCCAGAGATACATATGGATCATCTCTAGAGGTCTGGACGTGCTGGGAACCAGCTTCGGTTTGTGAGACACCTTCTTCATCTTACCCATCTCGCATGCGGAGCAGAGATGTTCTTTTGCAAACCGTAGTTCAGGCATACCCTTGACGAGTCCACCCAACACCAGCTTGTTGATATTCTTGAAGTTCAAATGTGAGAGCCGTCGATGCCACAACCAGTTCTGTTGAGTAGTGGCTTTGGAAAGGAGGCACATGACTTTATCGGTCTTTACAGAGGCAAGATTGATGGTGTAGAGGTTCGTCCTTCGAGTTCCGGGAAGGATCTCCGTTCCGTCGTCGTTAAGAATACTGCACCGCTTCGCCTTAAAGTTGACTTCAAGATTCTTGTCGTAGAACTGGCCGATGCTGAAGAGGTTGTGACCGAGGCCTTCGACGTAGGACACACGCTTGATGGTGAGGTTGTCCTGAATGAGGTCGCCATAACCCATGATCGGGGCCACATTATCATTTCCAAATCTGACGTCACCACAGTACTTCTCCTTGAAGTTGGTGAGAAACTCCCGTTTACCATTCATTTGTTTGGAGCATCCGGAGTCTAAAAATCACACATGACCGAGCTGCAAAACAAAATTAAGGTTGTTTAGGTAACCATCTGTAAATGGGTCCTTGAGTATTAGGTGCAACACCTTTGCTTGAGACCCGTTTAGATCTGGGTCTCTTTCGAGAAGATTTACGAGAAGCATTCAAATTAAACACATGATATGTACCAAACCAATCAGATGCATGTTTAGACACGACAAAATCATTCAATCCACACAAAGAACAACAAACACAATCACGTGAAATTTCAATCAATTACTGAACAGAGTCAATTTTAACTGGAAATTCAAAACCATGTTCAACAGAATTATTTAAACCAAAACCATGATTGTTGTTATTTTTCCTAATATGCGAAAAATAATTAAATGACTTGGTCTTCTCTGGTCGTAACTTAGCCTTATTCTCTACCCACTCTTTCCGAACTGCTTTCCCCCGACCCGTTCTATCAGAAATTACATTAGAGTTATTGTCAGAGGAGCTTGAGTAAAATGGTTGTCTTTTAGAGCTCTTGCCGGTTTTAGCACGTTTCTTGGACCGACGTTTAGATTTAGATTTTGAAATGGTCTTAGAAACGGTTTTAGAATTAGAACACTAACCTTTCTCAAAATTAACCGGTGTGGGCATTTTTTCTAAAAATTGAGTGTGACTAGCAAGCTTCGGAGCAAAATCTGTTTTAGAAATATCATCGTCGTGACAATCCGAGGAATTCCTAAACTCAGAAAACCGTCGTGCAGGGTCAAGTGGGGTTTCACCATCAGAGTCGGACGAGGAGTTATCCGCAAAGGGATTATCAAAAACTGGAAAAATATTCTTTTGAACAGAATCGGGTTGAATCGCCTTACCTTTATCTTTAAAGCTCAAATTCTTATCATTTGTGTCATTGGACACTCCTAGAAAAGCTTTACACGAGGAACTATCCGAATAAATTGGTGACGAGTCAAACGAGATGGTTTCAGGAGTGACAGGCTTCATTGGAGTATCCACTGGATTTTCCTTAGCCATTCTCAGCGTTAAAGCTTCTGTCGCCAAGGCGGACAGTTGAGAAGTCAACTTAGCAATCTCGGTTCGATAACTCGCTCTTTCTGATTCGGATAATGACTCGGTTTTGTTCTTTTTGAGCTTATTGATAGTAGATAAAAGTACAGTTCTTTCGGTTTCATAAATGACCTTATCCCTTGCAATTGATTCTTCGAGTTTAAAAATGATGTTTTCCAAAATCAGAGGTGGAACATAACGTTTGAACTCTGATTTATCGTTAGAATCTACATCTGGTGTTGCCGTAACGGGAACCGGAGTTTCCACAGTTTTAGCAAGCGAACAGATGTCGAAGTAATCATTGGAGAGGTAAGGGGTTTTGCTTTTTAAATAAGACGCATTAAGAGTCTCGTACACGAAAGGAACTTGTACATTTATGTTCTTCCTAGGCGGCTCATCTTCCGATTTGTTATCAACATTTTCAGGCTTTTCCCCTACTTTTGGTAGTGGGATTCCTGTTTTTCGTTTAAGATCTTCTTTTTCCTCATCCTCCTGAGACGGCTTAGTCCACTTGATCTTATACTCAGGATATTTCTTATCTAGGCCCATGAAATTGAATTCATAAAGGGTGGGAACCTTAGATAAGATTTTCTTTAGGTAACACGGATTATCATATCCGAGTCCCCATTGTGAGTTGTAATACTTAAATTCCTTTGGTTTGTTCAAGTGGATGGTTTGTTCAGATTGACGAAGTTTATACAGTTTGGATTCAAGATCATTAAGCTTATTGGTCAACAACTCGTTTTCTTTTTGAACTTTCTCTTGAATTACAACGCTCTTAGAATACTCCTCCTGAGACTTTTCTAACTTTTGTGTATATTCAGATATTTGAGTCTCGAGGATTTCAGCTCTTTTTGAAATGGCCAAGCATTCGGATTGATAGTTATCTATCACACATTTGTCCTCAGCCTTTTCAATAGCCAGTCTATCTATGGTGTTGTATTTGACTTTGGCGTTAGCCTCTAGCTTAGAGATATGTGCATCTTTGGTTTTAACCTTAAGTTTAAAAGAATCTAATGTACGCACCATAACTTGCATCTGATTAATAAGGTCAACATTAGAAGAACCACATACCTGGCAATCGCTTTTGTCCTTCTTCTTTCCGGAAGAGTCATCTTCAGATTCGGATTCTTCCGGGTTGAGGCTAGTATAGCACATGTGAGCTTCCTCGTCGTCGTCGTCGTCTTCGTCTTCAGTCAGTTCGAGCCAGTGACCATCTTCCACCAGTAGCGCTTTACCAGCTTCTTTCTGCCTTGACAACAACATTTTGTTCTTGTAGTACTCAGCATTGCGTACTACAGGTTTCCGACATTATTTGGCGAAGTGACATCGCTTTCCGCAGTTGTAGCATTTCACTGGTTCATCATCAGCTCGGTCGTCAGACTTTCCTTCAGTTCTCTTTCCTTCATCGTTCTTCTTTCTTCCTTCATCAGACTTGCGCTTGCCTTCGTACTTATCTCGGTAGTCCCGTCGCTTTGTATTGGTGGAGTAGCGCTGGTTGTTGTTGGATGGCTTCTTGAAAAACTTCTTTCTAGCGTACTCCCGGGACAGTAAGGCCACGGCTTTCTTTATACTATCAAGTTCTGGATCGGAATCACTTTCCGGTTCTGCTTCTTCATGCTCAGACTCACTATGAGCTTCCTCTCTATACGAACTGCATTGGACTTGCTTGTCCTTCTTGTGAGACATGAGAGCTAAGGGGTCTTCTTTTGTCTTCTCATTCGCCATCTGATCTCCCATCAGTTCACGAACATCGTCTTCGTCTTGAAGCAACATGTCGTAGAGCTCGTGCAGCGGAACACTTTCTAAAGATCGGTTGTGACGAACGTAGAGAACAAATCCCTTCCATTCAGATTGAAGGTTGTTGAGGAACTTAATGTTGCACTCGAGGTTCGTCTTGAAGATGTTGTTCTTGTGCAGATCATTGAGGAGTGTGCAGAAATGTTCGTAGGTTTCAGTGAGTGATTCCTCTCGTTTGTCTTTAAAGGCTTCATATCGAGTGAGGCAGTTGGTTATCTTCAACTGATTTCCCTCACGACTGCCTTGCATGATCTTCGTGAGCTGATCCCACATACCTTTCGCAGTGTCCTTGTGACTGTCGATGCTACAATATATGTTATTCGGAAGATTGTATACAAGATAAATCTTCGCCAGCTTGTCTCCATCGACTTTCCTCTTTTCTTCAGCAGACAGCTTGTCATAAGGTTTGGCCACCTGACATGCTGGAGCTCCACCTTCTTGTGCTAGAACGTCCATCAGGGGTGGAGTAGTCGGACCGTCCGTCAGCGATCGGAGAATCTCTTCATATAGAGGCTTGGTCTCGATGAAGCACATGAAGCGGTCTTTCCAGACATTGTACTCCCCTCGGTACAACATCGGAGGTTTGAGTTCAAATCCAATAGCTAATGCGTCTTGAGCATTCATAGTGAGAACTTGGGTGTGATCGTAAGACGAGTAGGGTGATTCAAAGGTAAAAGAGTGATCTAACGCAAACCTAACGCAAAATCCTAAGGGAGTGGTAACCTATCACAATTCTTATAAAAGATTAGGAATAAACCGAAAGGAACACAAAACAAAACATAACCAAATAGCAGCTGATTAAAAAATTAAGTGTGCAGAGGGAAGATCCGGAATGTGAGATCCGAAATAGTAGATCCGGAGTGCAAGATTCCGGGATTGAGAACACACGGATCCGGATTATATGAGATCCGGAGTCAAAATTGGTGTGCAAAAATTAGGAACCGGATTTGGTGGAACCGGAACTAGGATCCGGAACCGGAATAAGATCAGGTATTGTGAACCCGGTATGACACTGGAACCGGAATTAGATCCGGTGTGATTCTGGATTCGGTACAAGAGAGAATCCGGAACTCAATCAGATAGAGTCCCATATTCAAAGTCTGGTCGAAGAAAAACGTACCTGGAGATCGAATTTGCACCCTTTTGACTTGGAAACTTGTTGCAAACACTTTAGAACCAAAACACACAAACAGAGAAAGCAAAAACAACTGACCAAATCGATTTACCAACCACTTTGAAGCAACAAATTGAGTTTTTATCAAGAACAGAGTGTATAAAACCCAGAAACCAAAAATCTCAAAATTGATTAACTTTAACTCGATTAAACTCAACGAAACTTTGTGATGACTCTAGAAACACTATAAAGAGAATTTCTTAAGCTTCAATTTCAAGTTTTAACACTTGAATCAAAGGAAAAAAATACCTTTATCAATGAAACAGTCGACTAGAGTATGAATGACCAGAAATTGAAAATTTACCTTTTAATCGATCGTCTTTCTGCCCTGATACCAATTGTGGATCCCAGATTAACAAGTGCAATAGTAAGAATCAACACAACTCAGCATTAACATCATAAATCTTACTTTGATTGGTTATCAGAAAGATGATAAAACTGTAGTCGTACGTACAAAAGGTAATCAAGAAGTAATTAGGTCATTAAACCCTAATCTAGGTTTAAGCTATCTATTTATATCCTAGAAACAATATTTACAAGATATGTCAATAATGGTCCCTATACTTCTATTCCACTAACATGAGACCTAACAACGCACTTAGCATTTCTCAATTGAACCTCTCTCTATATATATTTGGTATATATATATATATATATTTGGATGTATAAAAATACTCGTTTTCATTTTTTATTGGAAAAAGACAAAAGTATAATCAAAATGGCTAAAATGGCCCTTGTTTTAACGGAGTTAAGTTAGTCAAAGAGACTATAGCCAAAACAAATTGAATACCACAATGATCAAATCCACAATAAACATACTATAGGGTTCTTAATCAAAAAAATCATCAAAACACATGAACCAAATCCACAACTCACTCTAGTTATTTAATTTAATCTATATATATATAAAAGCAAGTTGGGGAGTTGCTTATGTGGCATCATGAGAAGCCTTCATTCACATTTTTCTATTTTCTCATAATTTTGATTTTTTGAACAAAAAGCTTCTCACAATGGACCATTCTACCCCTAAATGAGAATTGTATATTTCATTATATGAAGGTTTCTTGGGTAATTTCAATTCCAATTTAATTAACTTTAATTTCTAAACCATCTAACTTCTTATAGACATTAATATTACCCTCTTCATCTTTCCATTTATTAATTAGAATAACCTACAACAACATTATATATAAACTACAATTAATGCTCCATAACGTGGAATTATGTTATATACTATGTTGTATTAGGGTTGTATATTTGTAACAACCCACACCAAACAAGCATGCCAAAAACTACTTCTTTAATTCAAAACGCCAAAATGGCTCAACATAGTCACACTATCAAGATTACAAAACTGGGTTTGCGGAATCAACCCTAACTACAGCTGAGAACATAACTATAAAATAAAAAGGGAAAATATTCTAATCCTTCTATACGCAAGCTCCAACTCACGTCTTGCCATTTCCTCTAAACGAGCTCTCGGCTACCTGCTTGCCTGAAAAGGTTTTAGTTTTGAAAAGCGAGGGTTAGACCATGAGGTCTAGTGAGATCCCTCTTGCTACCAACACCACGCCACAACTATCAATTCAAGAGTGTTTATAAGCATTTATAAAAATTTACACCTTTGTCAGTTTAAGTACACAGACAACACATATTGATTGCTCACGCTTTGGTCACATACACACCATTGACTACGTGTTAGGGCACACACCCGCCCTTAGTAACATATGAAACGAATTCATATATTCTGCATGAGACACACTCCCATATATCCACATCAAGTCATCGCATATCCTTCCCAACACATACTCAAAATATAATTAACACACATTCATCATGCATATTTTAAACAACGTAAAACATGCAATTCAATATATCGGTACAAGTAATAAATTCGAGTATCGATAAAACTTCAGTTTAGAAAGACTCACCTGGCATCCACGCTAGCACGTTGTTACTTGAAACCGCTATTCTCTAACTGCACACCTACATTTTCACCCAACACACGAGAGTGACTAAGTCACTCAACATCCTACAAGGATTTCTATCACACCTCCCGAGACACACCCCGACTTCTTTAAGGGACTCTCTACTAGGCACACAAAGAGGATCCCAAAGGATTTCCGACACAGTCCCAAACAGTGGAGTTTTCCGGACAACCACTTCCGGAATAACCCACTTCCGGACAACCCACTTCTGGCCACACCGCTTCCGGATTTCGGTACAATCCGGACTTCTTCCGGATTCCGGTACTTTCCAGACTCTTCCGGATTCCAGTACCTTCCGGACTCTTCGGGATTCCTCAACGTTTTCCGGGAAACCTCTTTCGGACTCCCAAGGGTTTCCGAATAGAGCGACTTCCGGACTACAGGGTTTTACCGAACGATTCCATTTCGAAAACAATAACCATTTCCACATATCAACACAAGACTTGGTGTTAAGCCACAACAAGCAAAGAGACATTATTCTAAACGATTTAGCCCACTACTTCCTCCGATTTCCAACATTGATTTAGTTGGAAAAAACACACAGACCACAATATCTCTCTTTTGAGTGAAATACAAAAGTTACCAACTCCCCATAACTCCCAACATTCCTGATTAATTGAAGAGATGAAAGAGGAGGAGATTACCTTGCTGAGAATGATGATTCTGCAAACCTTAGCTCCCACTCCAAGCTTTCCTTCCCAAAATTCAAGAGTTGCTCCACACAGGTCTCCTTACCCTAGCCGCACAATATTGAATAAGGAAAAATGAAGGGTTTTAGGGATTTTAACCCTATTTCTCTTATTTTCACATTTGCCACCAAAGTTTCAAATCTTCAAACCACACACACCATTTGGCTCTTTATACAAAACAAAACCGGTTATTACATCATCCTCCCCTAAAAAGAATTATGTCCCCAGAATTCCATCTTCGAACAAACGAGGGAAACGGACCCTCCTGTCCAACTCCACTTCCCAGTCGCTTCCTGACCCTTATGGAAACGCCACTGAACTTTCACAAGAGAAATCTCTTTAGTTTTCCACCTTCTAATCTTGCGATCCACGATCGCCAGCGGCTCCTCAACATAATTCAACCTCTCGTCCACACGAATATCTTTCAACGGTACTGCCATTTTTCCTCGGCCAAGCACATCCTTAGATTCGACACGTGAAATGTCGAATGAACTCCCTGAAGTTCCTTGGGCATCTCCAACTTATACGCCACCTCACCCACACGCTCGGCGATGACAAACGGCCCGACATACCTAGGCCTTAGCTTCTCTTTCTTTCCAAAGCGCACAACGCCTTTCCACGAAGAAACTTTAAGCATCACGTTGTCACCCACTAGGAATTCAATCGATTTCCTCCCTATGCTCGCGTATATCTTTTGGCGGTATAGAGCAACCGTAACTTCTCGTGAATCTGGTTGACTTATCGGTAATCGACCGCGCGACCTCCGGTCTCACCTAACGTCTATTTCCCGCAATACCTCTTTACTCTTGGAAGATTCACAGATAACTGCACATACTAACCTCTTTGCTTCTCTAAGGATTCTCTTGCTTCCACTTTGCATGACCCTTCAACAACAAAGCGTATGCCAACGAATTTTTCACACTTTCGGCTAACTACAACTCTTACCCCAAGTAATTCGCGTACCACAACTATGACGCCTCCGGCCAACTGTACACAAGATCAACCTCTAGTATCACCTTAACTTACAGTTATGATCCTCTTCGACAGGTAACACACAATTATACAATCACTTTCCCCAAAACAATATACATCTAACGCAGATAACACTTTCTTGCCTGGATTGCACTGACTACGATCCATCAATAATAATCAATTCACACGTTTTCACCACATCACCACCCCCACACTATTCAGAGCTAACAGTAGGAAACCTCCACACTCCAACATTTGAGCACCCACCAATCCAAACAGAACCAATCCTAAAGACACACATTCAAATTCTCATTGCATCCAACTATCGTCCATCCATATATGAAAGAAATTCAAGTTCCACCCACTCACCAGGAAGGAGTGTACATGCTCGCACAAAACTATTCACATCCGCTTAACTCCGAACGACAAGCTCACTTGGAATATTTCCCACACTACTACCAAGTCCCCAAATGTCCTTCATTCCAAGCACTACTTTCAACTTCCTTCTTCAACTTCCTTCTTCTACTTCCTTCTCAAGTCATAAAACATGTTTCCCAAGAATGGCTCATCGGATGGTGCACACTTTTGACCGACCACACAAGCTAGTATGGAACATTTCTCGTCCAACATTGACCACTCCATACACGCAATTTCAACGGTTACTATGCCTAACCAACAATTTCACCACATCTTATATGAGAAATTCAACTAAGTCATTCCGAAATAACACCCAATGCTCAAAGCCACCACACACTTCTCGTTTTCCCCAACCGAGATTAACCCACTCCTTTGAATTTCCTTTACATACAAGGATTAGCTCAACATTCCCAAAGATTTCGTACCTACAACGAAGCATCATAAACTAACCAATCCAACATCTTCACAAATATTTCAATGACACAAGGCAAACTCACTCATCAGCTCATCGCAACCAAATAACACACAATTTCCTTCTTAGCTAGCCACCAACTACCACCTCATTCTTTTATCCTCGGATCAGCAATACCACAACACCCACCAAACACCCATTCATCTGAACACACATATATTTGTCACCATTGCATAACTTATCAGCAATCTCCGAGCAAGGATTTCCACTTACTCTCATCTCATATTAACAACACTAGTCTACAACTTATCTTCACAACAACTTGTTATCACACCAAAGACTTGCACGTCTACCTTGCATAAGTTACCAGTAACTTATCCACACAACCACCACACCACAACATCACACTAAAGGCAAAATCCTCACGATCCTTATTACACACAATAGGCTTTTCTTCTCCATGCCAAACACAACAAACATTTGAAATAAAGTTATCCGACGACCTGGTCTTTTTTCAAACCTAGATGAACCACATCTTATGATCGTCTACTTCAATCGATCAAGTCTTTGTCCCCAGCCACCTCTTCGGAATCCATACGAGACACGCTCAAATAAATCAGACGATAAGACGCTCCCTTGCAGACCAACATAATCCACGTGCCCCACATGAGTTATGCTAACTACTTCATTCATAAACGAAACATCAACCACATAGAAAAATCACCTACCTAACCAGCGATTTTCCTACTTCCATAACACTCACATATGGCGATCCAGCATCCTGACAGATACACACCTTTCCCCAACCGACCTCAAACATTCGCGTATAAACCCAACAAAATAATCACGCCAGGGTTACCCTTTCCAACTCCAATCTCCCGACAATGAGAATTTCCACCGAAATCTAATTCTTCCCATGCATCGTAACTAACTTTGTGCCCCTCAGTCCTCATATGTTTGAGCCACAAGGCTTACCCGACAAATAGCCTAAATACAAGGCCACCTCAACTCCGTCCCCACGTCGATACCATTTCATCAACATGCTACAACGCTACTTTTCAAAGTATCTTGTCTACCTCAAAATCACCCGAAACACCCCCCCCGGTCGTCGGCCATACGTCAAAAATTACCAAACAAGAGCAAAGACTACCATAATACAAACATCCCTAAAGTTAAAGACTGAGACTACAGTTATTCGCCGCCCTCCCTAAAAGGAAACACCAAGGTCACGAATCGACCATCGATGACTTAACCACATACTTCCACTCTCGAAACTTTCCACATCCTTAGGCGCGATATCTCTCACTACCTAGCGAGTTCATAGCCTTTATGCATGACGACACAATGATTTAATTCGTTTTACACACTTGAAACATACTGTGAAACAATGTTTGATATGCATGACACGACGCATCTATAAGGAATAGCCACACACACATCGATCTCGAGAATCGCTCACACGCAACCCATGATATCTCACAACCTTGTCCATCAATCGAAAGTGCATTCATTGAAACTCTTTTCGTGCAAAATTTTAAAATACGGCAAAATCGCCCACACTGGGAGAGTCGGTCGACTCTCACACTCGCTGATATGACAACAACGTGTCCATACCGATTTCGCTTATAAAACCATGCGATCAAATATTGTTATGATTTTTACAGCAAAGGTTAACTCACTCGTAAAAGAGGTGAAATAATTCACTATTTCTCCAAGTTTAAAATTTACCACACAACGTAAATAAATTTGTCTTTTCCTTCAAACACACACTTGCACGCGCCAACTCATTTTCAAAACCAGAAACTTACAAGTATGCCCCAACTTCACAGTTACCACTTGCACCAACCTTCGGTACCGGTGCTTCCCCACACACTTGTATGCCCCAACTTCACAGTTACCACTTGAATACTGAT
The DNA here is from genome assembly GCA_033807775.1 of Saussurea involucrata. Classification (NCBI taxonomy): domain Eukaryota; kingdom Viridiplantae; phylum Streptophyta; class Magnoliopsida; order Asterales; family Asteraceae; genus Saussurea; species Saussurea involucrata. The sequence continues at coordinate 93,797,547 of CM066312.1, read as the reverse complement.
TTGTAAAATATGTGGCTTCTCTTCGACCCCAAATAGGTTAACCAACAATAGCCTCTCTTCATCCTATCCTCGCCTCATATTACCAACCAACGCGTCTATCATTTCCCAACCACCCTTGCCACTCTTCCACTGACTAGAGAGTAAGAAAACACATTTCTACTACCCGATCCTTGAGTTGAAACTCTCAAGATCCCAATTCATCGACATCGAAAACTCCCAGAATGAAGAATCATCAGAAATTAGGAGCTCACCTCAAATCAATTATTTTTCCCTTAAGAACCCCAGAGATTCTACCTTACACGGCCACCCACCGTTCAAATAATACTCCTTCTAGATGGTGTCATCAATCACACCATGAACGGTCTCGCACAACACACTAAACCATCGTCATCATGGCAAGGTTAGAACTCTCTACACACTACCACCAATCTCTACACACTACCACCACTCTCTACACACTACCACCAATCTCTACACACTACCACAAATCTCTACACGCTACCACCACTCTCTACACACTACCACCACTCTCTACACACTACCACCAATCTCTACACACTACCACCTCCATTGATCATCTGAACAACAGTAATCGAGCACACCCATGCACCTGTAAATTCATAATGACATTGGCCAGATGTGATTTGAATTTACCTTACATGAGAGTCCTTACTACCATCGTCCTGAATTCTCGGTGATCCAGGTCTTCTTTAAAGGCTTCCTATATCTCAGCAGTGTCCTCCTACTCCACAGTTTAAGTTTAGGCCCATCCGGTCACCTAAATCCCTTAAACTAGCGCTTTGATACCAACTGTAACAACCCACACCAAACAAGCATCCCAAAAACTACTTCTTTAATTCAAAACGCCAAAAATGGCCCAACATAGTCACACTATCAAGATTACAAAACTGGGTTTGCGGAATCAACCCTAACTACAGCTAAGAACATAACTACAAAATAAAAAGGGAAAATCTTCTAATCCTTCTATACGCAAGCTCCAACTCACGTCTTGCCATTTCCTCTAAACGAGCTCTCGGCTACCTGCTTGCCTGAAAAGGTTTTAGTTTTGAAAAGCGAGGGTTAGACCATGAGGTCTAGTGAGATCCCTCTTGCTACCAACACCACGCCATAATTATCAATTAAAGAGAGTTTATAAGCATTTATAAACAGTTACACCTTTGTCAGTTTAAGTACACAGACAACACATATTGATGGCTCACGCTTTGGTCACATACACACTTGTGACTACGTGTTAGGGCACACACCCGCCCTTAGTAACATATGAAACGAATTCATATATTCTGCATGGGACACACTCCCATATATCCACATCAAGTCATCGCATATCCTTCCCAACCCACACTCAAAATATAACTAACATACATTCATCATGCATATTTTAAACAACGTAAAACATGCAATTCAATATATCGGTACAAGTAATAAATTCGAGTATCGATAAAACTTCAGTTTAGAAAGACTCACCTGGCGTCCACGCTGGCACGTTCTTACTTGAAACCGCTATTCTCTAACTGCACACCTACATTTTCACCCAACACACGAGAGTGAATAAGTCACTCAACATCCTACAAGGATTTATATCACACCTCCCGAGACACACCCCGACTTCTTTAAGGCACTCTCTATTAGGATCACAAAGAGGATCCCAAATGATTCCCAACACAGTCCCAAACAGTGGAGTTTTCCAGAAAACCACTTCCGGACAAACCCACTTCCGGACAACCCACTTCCGGCCACACTGCTTCCGGATTCCGGTACAATCCGGACTTCTTCCGGATTCCGGTACCTTCCGTACTCTTCCGGATTCCTCAATGTTTTCCGGGAAACCTCTTTCGGACTCCCAAGGGTTTCCGGATAGAGCGACTTCCGGACTACAGGGGTTTTACCGAACGATTCCATTCCAAACACAATAACCATTTCCACATATCAACACAATACTTGGTGTTAAGCCACAACAAGCAAAGAGACATTATTCTAAACGATTTAGCCCACTACTTCCTCCAATTTCCCACATTGATTTAGTTGGGAAAAACACACAGACCACAATATCTCTCTTTTGAGTGAAATACAAAAGTTACTAACTCCCCATAACTCCCAACATTCGTGATTAATTGAAGAGATGAAAGAGGAGGAGATTACCTTGATGAGAATGATGATTCTCCAAACCTTAGCTCCCACTCCAAGCTTTCCTTCCCAAAATTGAAGAGTTTCTCCACCCAGGTCTCCTTACCCTAGCCGCACAATACTGAATAAGGAAAAATGAAGGGTTTTAGGGATTTTAACCATATTTCTCTTATTCTCACATTTGCCACCAAAGTTTCAAATCTTCAAACCACACACACCATTTTGCTCTTTATATAAAACAATCCCGGTTATTACAATATTTGTTTGTTATTTCTTCTTTCTAGATTCTACTTTTCGTCGATATTGTTGTCCATCTTCATAAAATTTCCAGGTAATGATTTTCGTCGTTTTTTATATAGTTTTGATATGTGTATATGTGTGTGTCTTCCCAATCAATATCATTGTTCTTTTTCTATAAAAAAAATTGCATACTTTTTTAATGTTTTGTGTGTTTTACATATTTTTGTTAAATAAGTTTTTGGTTTTTCATTCGATTTAGTTACAATTGTTACCTTGGTTTTTGTTGTGGATTTTTCTTCTCATTCTTTTATATCTACATAGTTTCTTAATTTTCAATTTGTAATTTTATAAGAAAAACACATGATATGGCATTTTCTAAGCATCTCAATCCCAAATTTCATCCTTTTCCCCTCATATTTTGCATTTTTTTAATGTTTTATGTGTTTTACATATTGTTGTTAAATAAGTTTTTGATTTTTCATTCAGTTTATTTACAATTGTTCTCTTGGTTTCTGTTGTGGATTTTTCTTCTCATTCTTTTATGTCTACATAGTTTATTATTTTTCAATTTGTAATTTTATAAGAAAAAACACATGAGAAGGCATTTTGTAGGCATCTCAATCCAAATTTCTTCTTCTTTTTTCCCTCAAATTTTGCATTTTTTATGTTCTTTGTTTACACCTATATTTTTTATTTAAGTTATGTCACATTTTTAATTTTTTTCACATAACATTCAAGGAATATATATAATCAACATATTTACAAACTCATTATATAAATGAAACTATGATCAATATATACTCCTATTTAGATGATAATTGAATATAATAATATATGTATTTTTAATAATAAAATGATATAATTAATATAAATAAGTAATTGAAGATGACTATTATTCACATCAATATAATACCTTATGATCATTGTCGGTTATATTATTTACATAACGCTCTTTATATATATATTATTTTAAAAACAATATATTTAAATGACATGTCACACGAGTTTTAATTTATTTTTACTACAATTGTATATATATTGATATGTATTATTTTCAAATAAAATCAAATATCTAAAATTTGAGTTAGTATATAAAGTAATCAATACATTAAATTAAAAATTATTATTATTTAAAGTCTTATTAAAATCAATATATAAATATAAATGACATTAGAACCAATATATATGAATAAATATAGAATCAATATACAATTAAATACTTATTATTAACTCCTTCTTTAATAAATGAAATACTTATTACATTTAATATCATTAAATAAATTTAATTTATAATCAAATACTTATTACTAACTCTCTCATTAATAAATAATACACTTATTACATTTAAGTATACTAATTAAATCAAATACTTATTACATTTAATATCACTACTAAAATCAATATACATAAAATAAAAATTATTATGAATCAATATATATATATATATACATATATATATATTCAAAATTATAATCAAAACTAAAACTTATTATTATCAATATAGCAATATGTACGAAAAACAATAGAAACACACATGTATATATATATATATATATATATATTTATATATATATATATATATATATATATATATATATATATATATGACGATAATCAAATGAGAACCATATAAAGGTTGAGAACCATGAAAACCGATAGACCATGAATTGATTTAATCTATTATGGCTTAGATTAGTTCTCACGGTTCTCAATCTTTTAATTATAACCTTTTGATCAAAATTTTAATTATAACCATGAGATCAAAACCAAATTTTAATCTATTTATATATATATATATAATTAGAAAGAACAACTTATTACAATCATCAATATATAATTATTTCAATTGCATTTTTTAATTTAAATTGAAATCAAACTATGTATAAAAATGAAATTAGAATTGATATAATATGTTTCATTTTACATAATATGAATAAAACTCTTTTTTCAAGATTCTCTACTAAAAAACCTCTCAAGCAAATAAAAAAAACCTCGAACAAAGAAAAATTAACAATTCAATTGCATATGTATACTCTGAGTGGTCACAATATTGACGACTTTTGTTACTCTTTCGTCCAACCATAAGTTGGGAACGGGGACTTTATGGAGAACTTTTAGCCGAAGTTGCAACAAGTAAATTATAACAAATGTAAGCAATTTACCAAAATGCCCTACAACTAAACAAAACTACGTAACAATATTATGGTTGCATGGTGAATATAATTATTTCAAGAGAATATATGTTAAGGATAAATCGATATATTACGAGTTATGACAAAACAATACTAATTATACATCTTATTATTATAATCAATAGTCTCACTAACTTCTTTTATTATTTTGAGTCAATTACAAAGTTTGATGATGTAGAACTTTTTAGCTATTGTATAATTATATATATCAAAAGAAATAACTTCATATGAAGTGTAATATTGATTCTTATTATTTTGATATATATATATATGATCATCGGTCCATTTAACTTCAACATTTTTTCTAAAGAAATTATCACTACCGTGCAACGCACAATACCGAACATCAAGTATATAAGGAATTAACAATATAATTATCAGATAATGTTATTAAAATACACAAAATATAACACCATTATTTTAATTTTCCTAGTAATTAATAAGAAGCATAAAAGTCATTGATGATGATTTTTACACGTGAGCATCAAGTGATGAGTAGGCTGTCCATAGCAAACCGGTGAAAATAGTCAAGCCAACCGAGTCATGGGTCCAGTTAAGTGGGTCAAAGGGTGGGTTCACACCCTTTGACTTTTCATATCTAAGAGAAGATGCTCGGAAACAGGAAACAAATGAACCGGCCGGAAGTTACTAACTCACCGTCCGATTGGAGTATGGTAGTTCAAAGGACACACTTGTCTTTTCATCAATGTTTTAAAGGTGCACCACATTGGCTCAGGAATTTTGCCAAGTAGAACATCTTTAAGATAGATCAAAGATCTATAAAGTTGTTTGATGTGTTTTTTTGTCAAAGTTTACGAAGATTTTTTGAAGGTTTATGTTGATTTAGAAGAATTTTTAAGTTTTTTCATCGAATTTGAGTGACTTTTTCTTTTTTGTTCATTTCGCAATAAGTTTTTTGGTTGGCTTCGAGGCAGGGACGGACCTACTCACAGAGGAGGGGGTGCACAGGCCCCCACTTGATCGTCCTGTCGTAATGTAATTTTTTTGTCAGTTGTATCAGTCCATCCGTTTAATTATGAAGTGTGCTCTCATATATTATTCAACTAAAAACAAAAATTTTGAGTTTTGTGGAATGGTTAGTGTGCTAATTTTTTTTTTACAGGACGTGTGTTCTAACCTTGTTGTAAATAAGTTGAAGTTTTTTTTTTAATTACTAAAAAAAAGGTAAACAAATATACAACAAAAGAATTGAATTCAATACCTTAACTGTAAGATAACAAAAGCTTACCAATCAACTAGAACTATTTTTATTTACAATTTCTCCAATCTTGTTTTTTTCTTTTTATATTTTTATTCCAATTTTACTATTAATCTTAAATTTGTTTTTTTTTAATCTCATTCTAATGAAAAAAAACATTTTTATCCGAAATAACTTGAAAAAGAAATAAAATTAATCAAATTTAACTATTAATCCTTTGCATGACTTTTAATGTTTAAATTTGGTAAGTTAATTTTAATTTAGTTCTAAGGAAACCAAAATATTCTTTCAAAATCAACTAAAAAACCAAAAAAGTCCCTCGAAAACCAATCAAAAAACTTAAAAAAACCCTGAAGGTGGAATTCGGAAAAAAAACATATCGAACGGATTTGCTGGAATTTGATCTAATTTAAAGGTGCACCGCTCGAGAGAAAAATTCTAGGTCTACCACTCCTTTGAAGTACTTTTTTCGTTTTTTTGTAAATGTTTATTTTATTTTCTAATACTCCCAAGAACCCTTCAAAATTTAGTCGGGTGTAACCTTCACACCTAAAAAAATCTTACTGATTACAAAAATAAGTTAAATGTATTTTCAAGTGTATTTTTAAATTTACTTTAAAGTATATTTTTAGATGTATTTTAAGTATATTTGTAAGTGTATATGATTGAAGACCAAAATGCATATTTAACTGTATTTTATTAAGTGTATTATAACAAAAACGTTGTTTTTACTGTATTCTGTCGATCCAATTAACTATTCTAAATCATATTTGATTGACCAATAACAAAAACATATTTTTTGGTGTATTTGATTGACCCAATTATAATAAAAATGTATTTGATTGACCAAAATATTTACAAATATATATTTTATATGTTAAAAATCTATTTAAAAAAATAAGTGGGACGGATTTAGGCCCGACCCGAGACTGAGACCGTTTCTCATAGCTAGGCTCATACACCTTAACCAGACCTTCATATTTCGGTTGGGACCGGAACCGTACAAGATCACTATTTGGGACCAGAATTGATTTGGGTTCGGGCCGAGACCAATTTCTGGCCACCTCGTCTAGTATTGTGTAGGCAACTGGCCCTTAACTGCGTCGCGTCAAAGGTCGCCTGTGTCTCTGACTTAGTATAACATGTGTATCATATGTGATAGACTATGATATCACATGTGATTAACTATAGCAAAAAAGTGTTCTCATAAATGTATTCTCCTTTGAATCTTCCATATATACCCTATATATAATTAATTTTCTAAAAATAAAATAAATTTCTAATTCTAAACCCGTGTAGTAGTCGTCTTCTACCATCCCAAATTAACAAAGTCAACATTTGAGTTGCCGCAAACTTCGTGGATACCTCTCTCTCTCTCTCTCTCTCTCTCTCTCTCTCTCTATATATATATATATATCTATATATATATATATAGGACGATAATCAGATGAGATTCACAAATATGTTACAAACCCGTGAGAACCAATATAAAAATATTTGTTTACATGATTTTTTTTATCAAAAACCTATGATTTAATATATTGTTACACATATGTTCGTGTTCACCTTATGAAAAGATTACATGTGAAAAACGAATTTTGTTTCACCTAGTGAAATGAAAAATACTCGTAAAAAATATTCACATGGTGAAACAAATCCATGTGAAACTATCATATTATGAAACACATATATATGAAGCAAAATATAATAAATCCTAGCATTTGATGAAAAAATATCATGTAAAAAAATATTTTTTATATCGGTTCTCATGGTTTATAACATATTTATGGTTCTCATTTGATTTAACCCCTATATATATATATATATATATATATATATATATATATATTCAGTGTCCAGTTTCAGTATAAGTATTCAACATCTCTTCCTATCTAATAGACTCCATAATCTCTCTAATGTCTCGAATATCTCTTGCTCTCTTTATGCTACTTGTTCTATTCACCTCTTCTACAAACGGCCGGAAACTGTTAAACAACCCGGATTCCGGCACCAAAAAGGATGCATCACCGCTCGAATTAATGAGTTTATACCTAAGCACCCTTCCAAAGGGCACCGTTCCGGCTTCTGCTCCAAGCAAAAAGGGTCATGCTTCGACTACCAACGAGAAGCTTATCACCCGCCACCTCATCGCCGTCGAACAGATCCTCCGCTCTGTCCCCAGCCCCGGCGCCGGCCACTAATCTCTCCTCATTTTTCTTTTACATTTTTTTTATTGATAGGGAGGATCATATCAAACGAGAACAGTAATTATTTAAAAGAACACGAGAACGAACAAAATCATCCGTGATTTTACATAACGCACAAAAAAGCCACGCGAACCTTAATGTAAAATCACTAATAATTTGTTCGTCCTCATATTCTTTTAAATAGGTACCGTTCTCGTTTGGCTAACTCTCTCTCTATACACACAATTAGTTGTGGGTTTATTGTTATTTAATTCTTTCTTTAATTTTCTCTATCAGTATTAGAATAGAATCATAGAGAGACCGTATATATATATATATACTTATATATATATATATATCGGAAATCATGTATGAAATGGTTTTTCTATTCATACATTCTTGTAATTTATTAGACAATATTATACAAACACAGAATCGACGCTCGTTGTTTCAGGGTTAAGAATAGCAATTTCGGAGTGTCTTCCTTCAAGATTGGAAATGTAATAATTTAATTGTTATATATTGAAATCAAGAAATGGGTTCAGCTCATCTTATTGTATTTTTATATTTTGATTAATTATGTTCTTCTTTCTAAAACATATTTGAAGTTTAAAAAACAATTCAAATATTATGCATTAAACTTGTATGATGATGTGAGCATGCATGGAATTTAAATTATTATTGTTATAATTCCCAAAATTTCTTGAAAAAATATATATATATATATATATAGAGGGAGGTTCAAGGGAAAACCTCAAAAAAATGGAAAACTGAAGAACACTCTAGGAGTCCTTCAACTGGGCGGTATATGCACTTGTACATATAGGTAAATAGTTGATTTTTTTGTTTTATGCACAAATGCATGTTACAAATAACATGTATGCACAAATGCATACCGCCCAGATAAAGGGCTACTAGGGTGTTCTTCAGTTTTCCGTTTTTTTGAAATTTTCCCTTGAACCTGACCCTATATATATATATATATATATATATATATATACATTACTTAACATAATTACCATCTTTCTGATGCAATTAATGTTACCACTCATGATATATGATTATTTATGATGAATATGATGTGTAGATTAAGCTTTCGTTAATTGGATGATTTTTATTAATTTTGTATACATTGGAGGGATTGGAGGGGTTTAAACAAGAACAACACTCTTTTGTGAATATGCGAAAACATCTATATTATATATGATTTTATTAGCCATCCTATTTGATACGACATTACACGTCGCCGTTACCTAGGTTGTGGATCAAGTTGGTTGCACACCTCTGGTTTCCTCCTGTATAACATGTGTTGTTCTTGCGTGTTAGGAAAAAGATGGTGTTCTCATTTGAATCTTCATCCAAACACATACAAATATATATATATATATATATATATATATATATATAGAGAGAGAGAGAGAGAGAGAAATTCGGTGGCAAACTTGTTTCTGGTTGTGAGTTAGGTAACAAATGAGAGCGTAAAATGTATCTACATTCATCATGGATAATGAAGGTGAACATCAATATTCTATTCATGATGAATATTACAACGTACTGATAAATAATACACATTCATAATGAAAAACTAATAAATATATACATATATATATATATACATGAGAGAGACCCACTATTTTGTAAACCATCTTTATCTTGTAAACTTTGTAAACCGTGGATTTCATAGGTTTTCTTGATGAAATTGTTTATTTTGATGAAATTGTTTAATATCATTCATTTTTTGATGAAATTGTTTCATATATTTGTTTTTTTATATAGTTTCATGTATTTTTTTATTCCTATGAAACTGTTTCATAGATTTTCTCAGTTTGATGAAATTTTTTCGTTTTTACATAAAAAAAACACAAATAAATGAAACAATTTCATCAAGAAATTAATGATATGAAACAATTTTCATCAAGAAAACCTATGAAATCCAAAGTTTACAAAATTTACACAAGGATGGTTTACAAATTATTACACCACTATATATATATATATATATGGCCAAATTGCGTTAAAAAGTAACGTACTTTTATCAGATTCCTATTTTGGGTAACGTACTTTTAAAACCTTCATTTTGGTACCTCAATGATAAAATATCAAACTTTTAAGTATCTAGGTTACCTAACAACTTACAAATGCTAACTAGGATCAGGTTTTCAATGATAAAAAGTAACGTACTTTCATCATATTCCTATTTTAGCTTATATATATTGAATAAGGATGTTACTTAAAACCATGCCATAATTACAATTTTCAACGGTTAACGTCTAAGTACATCATCAATTTCAATAAAGATCTTCCCATGCGAAATAAACATCAATCAATCGTAGCTAATTATATGACAAAATGAATACAGTGATTATATATTATTATTAGATATAACTTTTAGCAGATTCTTGGTTGTCGCCAATTGCATATATTTCAATTTAATAGTCTTAAATTATCTTATTAATAAAGGATTAGGTGACTCTCTTTAATTTCTTTCATTATCTTAGTCATGAAAAACATTCTTGTGTCATCATTTCTATTTGATTTGATACATTTTTTCCTTTCTTTTTTTTAGAGTTTGTTTTGTAATCAACAACTCTAAAATGCAAGACATAAATAAAATAGGGAATTTAATTAAAATACCCAAAGTTTGACTTTGACTTACCAAAATACCAATTTTTTCCGCAATATGTCCCGCGATCGCGGGATAGGGTTCATTTTGAAACATTTGATCCCGCTATAGCGGGATGAGTCCCCGCGACACACTCACAATTTTACACTTTCACCCCCTATAGCGGGATCAAATGTTTCAAAATGAACCCTATCCCACGATCGCAGGGCATATCGCGGGAAAAATGGGTATTTTGGCAAAAGTTGAAAAAATGGGTATTTTGGTAAGTTAAAGTCAAACTTTGGGTATTTTAATTAAATTCTCAATAAAATCTGGTTATAAATATGACTAGGTTTCACTGTGTTGGATACTTAATTGAATGGAAAATCTTCAATACTTAATCCAATGTATTTGATCTTGATTTGGTTTAACATATGTGAATCCCAATCGTTGATTTTTCTATTGTTGTTGTGATATATATAGAGAGAGACCAAATCAAACACAAACCTTGTATTTGTGACATCCCTTATAAACCAATCATAACAATTGATCTCTGATTGATTTTTCTGTTTTAATTATGGATAAACTTGTAACTGCCATGTTTAGTCGGATTTTTCTTATTTCCTTGTTAATCTATACCCATTGGATGAAATTTTGGAATGCTATGATTGGTTTTAAAGAGTGCAACAAATGTAAGGTTTGCATTTTAATGAGCCTCTATATATATATATATATATATATATACACACACATATTCATAAGGGTGATTATTTTGTAGAATGGAATTGATGAAATTAGAATCTATCAAATAAATTTGACTTTGAAATAATTTGAATGAAATTTGACCATGTGTTTAGTTGGTGGGAATTGAAATGGGATATTTCAAAAGAACTGGAATCTCTATGTTTGTTTGGTAAAATGCAACTTTAGAATTAAAATGAAATTACAATAAAGAATCAAAATACCCCCTTATTACATTTTCATACTTCTTAATTTGCTTAAATTATAAATATAATGATAATGATAATATTAATTGGTGTGGTGGAGGTGGTGGTTGTGACGATGACGGTAGTGTCGTGGTGGGTGGGGGTTGGTGGTTTTGACGGTAACAACGATGACATGGTGGTGTTGGCGGTAAGGTGCGGATAGGGGGTGGCAGTTGTGATGACAATAGTGGCATGTTGGTATTGCTGGTGGGTGGGTGCGAGACAGGTTGCCTGGGGGTGGGGTGGTAGGTGGCTTATGTGACGAGAATACACATTGCAATTTTTTAAACAAGTTCTATATATACATATAACATGAGAAGCGTAATAAGTAGTTATCAACCGTTGGATGTATATTAGGAAGAGATACACCAAGATCAATCATTATATGTGTATAATGCTCTAATTTATAAATGTGCAATCTTGGTTAGGAGATATAGAGTCGTTTGTAACGAAATATTTTATTATAATTTAATATAATAATTTACTTGAAAAAAGTTAATGCCGACGTTACCATTCAATTTTATTTGTAAAATGTTTGAAGTTTATGGTTGAAATACGCGTTTTTGGGAGACTTTGTGTCTCCTTTTGGATTTTTGCATCATTTGTCGGTTGATTTTTGTGTCAAAAAGTGAAACTTGACATATGCTTCAACTAACATGTTTTTTGTTTTTATTTTTTATTTTATTCATACTATACTTCTTTTCCACGTTAAAAAAAGAATATAAAGGATTTAATAAATTCAATGATCGTTTTATGGTCAATTTGCAACCATGTTGCTTGCCTCCTTAATTGCAATATGTCATATTCATGTCCCATACATACGTGTATATATTTATAAATATAGTTTTGTTTCCGACTTTCCGTGACAACGAGAAATGCTATTTTTCATATGATTTGTGTAAAAGTACCATTATATTATAAAAGATAATTTAATTAAAATCAAAGATCCGTGAGTCGTCCCAGATCCACTAGAAATAATCCCCTTTAAAAGATAATTTAATTAAAATGCTATTTTCCCCTGTCTAGCTCTATCTATCTGAAAACCCTAAAAAGCGAGTCGTCCCAGATCCAGTAGAAATAATCCCCTTTAAAAACTTCTCTCTGTAAAATACCTCACCGTTAACACAATATGCATTGTCATGATTTCGTTGTTTCATTTATATCACAGTGTGTATTTTCGTTGTTTACAATGTATCACATCGTGTATTTTAGGGTATCACAATGTGTATACAATGTGTCTTAGTAGATATCAGGGGGTATTTATAGACAGAATGATCTAACTAATGTATCACAACCAAGGTTCTAAATGGCGTGAGTCGTAGCGTGGCGGCGAGACCAAGCCTCAACCCTTAGGAGCCACGACGAGGCCATGACGTTTATCAAGGTGTGACTTATGACGACAAATCTTTATATCATATAATATATATATATATATATAAACATATGTTTTGTACTATTAATCGATGAGTCAATGATAATAAATAAGCTAAATTATGTTATATATTAAAAATTTAGCAAATAAGCCATTAAAACATGAAGAAAAATCAAATATCGTGTTACAAAAGACTGAACATTAGGCCATGGCGTGCCACATGCATAACGTGGCGTGAGACACAAGCCTGAAGCCACGGCGAGCCATGGCGGCTATCGCGGCGAGCCTTTTAGAACAACGATCACAACATGTATACACTAGATATCACGGTGGAATGTTCACGCGTGAGAGAAGAGGGGATACGAGAGAGAGAGGAGAGAAGATCTCTAAAATACTTAAAATCCCCTTCACTTAAAACTTTTAGTCAAAATTATCAAAATAATTAATTTTCTAATTTAACTTTTGATTTAAGGTTGATATTGGATCTCACGAATCTCATAAAATATCGATACTTCTTGGAATAGCCTTCTATATATATATATATATATATATATATATATATAGGGAGAGAGAGAGAGAGACTCGGGATCATGTGAGACCAGCATGTTTTCGTGAGACCCGTGAGACCACAAAAATAACACTAAACCTTCACAACAAAAGACTGTGAAGGTATTGTGAAGATAAACCTTCACAGTGTTTTTACTATGAAGGTTCGCTGTTTTTCGTACCTTCACAATGAATCACTGTGAAGTTTCAGTGTTATTTTTTGGTCCCACGGTCTCACAAAAATAGGTTGGTCTCACGTGAACTAAACGATATATATATATATATACAAGGAGAGGTTCAAACGAGAAGTGATCCTAGTCTTGGTCAAATGATCAAATTATTCGGTGCTCTACAGTCAAAGCCGCAAATTCTGATTATTTTTTAAAGGAAGGGTAATATGGTAAAGCGGCAGCAATAATCAAGATCGATCTGTTAACCATTGATCACTTCATCGTCATCGTCGACGATAACAACGAAAGTATGGCCGGAAATATACGATCTCGATCTCGTTAACGATTCTATCATCGATTTCTCTCGATTCTTTCTCGACCATATATCGCAATTTTATGTTATCAAAATTATCAAATTTCTTAATTTGTGAATCAAATAAATAGTTCATATGTTGTGAATCACTTAAAAATAGTTCATATGTAAATCATTCGGGTTCATATATGAATCAGATACATAGTTCGTATGTGAATCATACGGTTTATATGTGAATCAACTAAATAGTTCACATATGAATTACACAAGTTCATATGTGAATCACATGGGTTCATATGTGAATCGGTTAAAAAGTTCTCATATATGGATCACACGGGTTCACATATGAACATATAGTTCATATGTGAATCACACAGGTTTCACATATGAACATCTAGCTCATATGTGAATCACATAGGTTCACATATGCATTTTTTGCCGCCTATTTGTAAAAGTCACAAAACTACTCTTCTATCTTTCACATAGTTGTTACCATGTGATCGAATTATCCATTGCTTCACATTCAAAGTCACAAATCTTGACCATTTTTAGATGAAAGGCTATGAACACTTCTCTACTTCTCACACAGCTAACACTTCTCAAATGAACCTATGACTATATATATATATATATAAGTGTGTGTATATTTGTGGAGATCCAAATAAGAACAGTAACCAAATAAGAGAACATGAATATGGCCAAATCACATGTGATTTTAGTCATTTTACATTAATTGTCAACTAAAGGGTGTGTGGGCGACGTCGCCCGCGACCTTAGGTCGCAGCTGTAACACCCGCGATTTCGGGTTTTCGTTTACGGTTAATTACCGTACCAAGAACCATTTAATACGTTAAATCATGAAGGTTTTAATAGTTATCATAGTAAAACATTTTAGAATCAAAATTGACACGAAAAACGAAGAAAAAGTCGAGAAAACAGTGGCGTATGCAACTTGGCGCGCGACCAAAGTTGTCGCGCACCCTTGTGTGTGTAATAACCAGGTATGTTATTAATTTATTTAAAAGTATTATTTTAATTAAGTATTATGGAGTTAGAAGTTAAGGGGTAAGTTTTAATTTTAATTTAAAGGTTCGAGGGTAGGTTATGTCAAATAAGAAGAGTTTGGGGTTTGTTTGGTAGATGTGAAAATATCTTTCACATCCACCGCCCCTTTTTGGTTAGAAAGGAGGAGGTGTCTCCTTTTAGACTCTTTTAGCAAAACCAAAAGTGTGTGTGTGTGTGATGTGTTCACGGCAAAGAGAGAGAGAAGAGAATTAAGAGAAAACTAAAGAGAAGAAGTAAAAGCTATTGATCTTCTGCTGGATTTTTACTGATTCAAGTGAAGAATTATAAAGGTAACAACCTTATCTAAATTCTCTCTTTTATGATTATTAAGTTTTCTAAAAAGTTTAGAAATGGGTTTTGATGAAATATGGATATTTTGGAAAACTAAGTTTATGGATAGTTGCTATTTATAGTCTTAAGTATATCTGCAAGTTTATAGAAACATTCATGGTTTAAATCTGCAAATTTCTGGGTTTAGGACGAATTTAGTTGACTGAGATATTGATGAACATCATAGATATCGCAACCTTGAGCTGCGACATTCATGAGTATCGCAACCTTGGGTTGCGACATGCTCTTGATATCGCAATGGTCAGTTGCGACATGATGTATATCGCAACAGTTGGTTGCGATATGCTACTGTGTCGCAGTAGTTAGTTGCGACATGAGCATTGTGTTGCGATATGGGGTTATCGCAGTAGTTGATTGCGATATGAGTCGAGGATTTTGGGATTTTAGAGATTTTAGTCTTAAAAAGATACTTGTATTTATGTGGTTACAGATTATGTGAAATTGGACTGAAAGAATTGGAGTGCTCGATAAATAACTCGGAAGGATTTTTGGTGATAAGCAAAACAGGTGAGTTTTACTTAAAAATGTTTTAAACTGGAATACATATATGTGTGTATTGGATATGTGATTGATGATGTGTTTATATGCTTATGTTGGAAATATAATATGTTGATATGTATATTATATTTACATGAGTATTATACGAGAGTATATTGGTCGGGCTTAGGACCGGTGGTGTTGGCTGTAATACTCGTACGGCGGTGTTGGCTGTAATTGTCGTACATCGGAGTTAATTTATTAGTTGGCTTGCAACCAACTAATATGGCCATGGGAATGAGGAAGGGAAGTACACGAAATGTGAGTTCTAATTGATATCTGTGATTGTGTTATGTGTATGGGATTTATGTAAATGGTTTCAAACTAACCGGGATTTTCTCACTTAGACCATTAGGTCTAACCCTCATTTTGTTTTAAAATATGTATTCCAGGTCGTGAAGCAAACAAAGACAAGTGATAAGAAAGATCTAGGAATTTCTTTTGAAAGAACCATGAAGCATTTTGTATCTATCATGTTTAGTAGTTATTATGTAAAAAGTTTGTACTGAAAGACTTATTTTGTTAAGCTAAGGGACCGGAAATGAAATATGATGTATCTTTGTGGTGAAATTATGTTATGAAATATGTGTTATTTGTATGTTTGGGAATCCGGGTTGTTACAGATGGTATCAGAGCCCTAGTTTAAGCGATTTAGGTATTCGTATCTGTACCTAGACTTAAACTGCATGTGAAGTAGGATGTCCCTATTATTTTAGAACCTTGGGATGAATAAGTATAAGAGGTAGAAGGAACATCATGTAAGGTAATTTCATCTTACACCTGGCCAGTGTAATTGTGATCTTACAGGTACATGTTTGGACTGGAATACCTTGTTATATGGGGTATGTGCTTATGTGTATATTAACCTTGTCTGAATTAACAGAATGGCAAGTGGTACTAGACAAACGAATCGGGAAGGAGGAGGAAATCCGAATAGAACAAATCCAACAGCCGGAGGAAGGGGAAGAGGGGGAGAAAGAGGTAGGGGCAGAACAGGCGGCAGAGTTCAGCCGCGAGGTACTGAATTTGTAACAAGGGATGATTTGGCAGCCGAAATGGGAAGATTACAAGCGAGTATCCAAGCCATGTTTAATCGAACACGTGATACTGAAACAGAAAGACCAGATCCTACTCATGAAGACGAAATGCCTATTACTCCTACTGTTGTACCAGTAATGAAAAAGTGTGATTATAAAATGTTTCTCAGTTGTAAGCCTCCGACCTACTCAGGAGACCGGGATCCAGTGAAAGCTATGAGATGGCTGAAGGAAATAGAAGCTGTCTTCAAAACTAGTAAGTGCGCGGAAGAGGATAGGGTACTTTATGGAACCGTAATGTTGAAAGGCGATGCTTTATACTGGTGGGAAGCTCATATTTCTTCGGGAGGTTCTGACATATATTCTACCTTCTCTTGGGAAGAATTCGTTATAGCTTTCAGGAAATAGTTTTGTCCTCATGCAGCAGTCAAACAATTGGAGGAAGAGTTTATGAACTTGCAGCAAGGAAATTTATCTGTTCGGGACTACACTGCTCGTTTTCTGGAAAAATCTCGTTTTACGAAGTATTATGTTGCCACAGAGGCCATGAAGATTGAAAGGTTTATATTTGGGTTGAATGCAGAAGTCAGAAGTTTTGTAATTGCTAAAGGACCAGAAACCTTCTCCGCCGCAGTAGACGCCGCGAAAACCGTGGAGCAGGATAAAGGAAGAAATACTAGCGATAAAGGTGCGGGAAAAAGGAAGTGGGAAGGACCACAGTATGATCCGAAAAAGTCCAGGTTTCAGAGGTTTGATAACCGTATGCCTTTCCGAACAGCGGAGAGACCTTGTCCGAAGTGTAACCGTATCCACCAAGGAAATTGTCAAGTAGATTCTCGGATTTGTTATAGGTGTGGGAAGACCGGACATGTTGCTAAAGACTGTCGAGTAACGCGGTTTTGTTTCTCATGTAATTCTCCGGATCACATACAGTCTGATTGTCCGAGGGGAAGAATACAGCAAGGGGGTACGTCAGGGAAACCAGCGATTGTCAGACCAGTAGTACCAAGAATAGAACCACCAAGAACAAGAGGTCGTTCATTTCAGATGACAGCAAAAGAAGCGGAGGAAACTCCAGACGTGGTTACAGGTACATTTTTAATAAACTCTACACGTGCTAAGGTGTTATTTGACTCCGGTGCAAACCGATCGTTCGTATCTCCTTCATTTGCTGCTTATATGCATTTAAAGCCTAAAGTGTTAGATCATGCTTTAATGGTAGATACTGCAAATGATAATCAAGTGTCGGTTAAAGAAGTATTTGATAGCTGTGTGATAAATATAGAAGGGTGTGGAGTACCGATACAATTATTTCCTATAGCTTTGATCGAGTTCGATGTGGTAGTGGGGATGGATTGGTTAGCTGAGAATCAAGCTAACATAGTTTGCGATAAGAAGTTAATAAATGCTGTCTTACCTGAGAAGGGGCCGGTAGTGATTTATGGTGATCGTAGAAATCATCAGTCTTGCCTAATATCTATGTTAAAAGCACGTAAGTGTGTCAGTAAAGGTTGCCCGAGTTACTTAGCTTATATGATAGGTACTAAGCTAGAGAAGAGTAAGTTGGAAGATATTCCAATTGTTAGTGAATTTCCACAAGTTTTCCCCGAAGACTTGAATAGTCTTCCGCCCGTTAGACAAGTAGAGTTTGGTATAGATCTGATTCCTGGAGCCGCTCTTGTAGCCCGTGCACCGTATCGTCTAGAACCTTCAGAAATGAAAGAAATGATGACATAACTGCAAGACCTATCCGATAAAGGCTTCATCAGACCCAATTCTTCACCGTGGGGTGCACCAGTTTTGTTTGTGAAAAAGAAGGATGGTTCGATGAGAATGTGTATTGACTACCGGGAACTGAATAAGCGTACGATCAAGAACAAGTATCCGCTTCCTAGAATTGATGACCTCTTCGATCAATTAGTTGGAGCTTGTTATTTCTACAAGATTGATCTAAGATCTGGTTATCATCAGCTGGAGGTTAAAGAAGAAGACATTCTGAAAACTGCTTTTCGCACAAGGTACGGTCACTATGAATTCTTAGTAATGCCGTTTGGACTGACGAACGCCCCAGCTGCCTTTATGGATTTAATGAATCGGGTATGTAAGCCATATCTTGATAAATTTGTTATTGTATTTATTGATGATATCCTTATCTATTCCCGATCTAAAGAAGAGCACGTGCAACATCTTCATTTGATTCTGGAGCTATTGAAGAAAGAAAAGTTGTATGCTAAATTTTCTAAATGTGAATTCTGGCTACGAGAAGTTCAGTTTCTGGGGCATGTTGTTTCCAAGAAAGGCATTCAAGTTGATCCGATGAAAGTGGAAGCGATTGAAAAGTGGGTGCAAGTCCCATTTTAACAAGGCAACGATTCTTATATTGTAGAGATTGGTAACAAGAAGATAGATAATAGAATAGGTGTTTTATTGAAGATGAAAGCAACCTAGAGAGAGAATGGATCTCTCTCTAGAACACACACAAACACCTTGGAGGCTACATTGCAATGGTCACTCTTACAAACCCTAATTACACACACTTATCAATATATACCCCCTTGTTACATAGTTAAGCCCAAGCCCTTATAACATAACCCAAGCCCATATTACAATTAATACCCCTTTACAAAACTATCTTATAACTAGGACATTTTGTGTCCTAACAGTGGGAACCGTCGAGAACGCCAACCGAAGTACGTAGTTTTCTGGGTTTAGCCGACTACTATCGGAAGTTTATAAAAGACTTCTCTCGTATCGCGACGCCTTTGACTAAGCTGACTCGGAAGAATCTAAAGTTTGAATGGAAAGCAGAACAGGATGAAGCATTTCGGATATTGAAAGAGAAACTGTGCAGCGCGCCGATTTTGTCATTACCTGAAGGTTCCAAGGACTTCGTTGTTTACAGTGATGCTTCCAAACTGGGATTGGGATGTGTACTTATGCAGTGTGGTAAAGTGATTGCTTATGCTTCTCGCCAACTAAAAGATCATGAAAGACAGTATCCGACCCACGACATGGAACTTGCAGCAGTTGTTTTCGCGTTGAAGATATGGAGACATTATCTTTACGGCTCTAAATGTCAAATTTTTACCGATCACAAGAGTCTCCAACATCTTTTTGATCAGAAGGAATTAAATATGAGGCAAAGAAGATGGTTAGAACTGGTGAATGATTACGACTGCGAAATTTTTTATCATCCGGGAAAGGCGAATGTGGTAGCTGATGCATTGAGTCGTCAAGAAAAAAGTGGAACAATAAAAGCCATCGCACTACGAGCTGAACTTCTACCTAACATCTTTGACGAATTACAGAAGTGTCAAGTAGAAGCCTATCAAGAAGAACATTTGAAATCAGAACGGTTGGTGGGGATATCAACATTGCTTGTAAAAGATGATCGTGGGTTATTGTGTCTGGGGAACAAAATTTGGGTGCCTCGTTTGGGTGGTTTACGTGACCGGGTACGAATAAGATGTATAAAGATCTGAAGCAATATTATTGGTGGCCGGGAATAAAAAGAAGCATTGCTCAGTATGTGGAAAGTTGTACTACTTGTAAGAAGGTAAAGATTGAACATCAAAAGCCGTTTGGTCAGTTCCAACGTCTGGAAATACCGATGTGGAAATGGGATCAGATCACTACTGATTTCATTACAAAGCTACCCAGAACTCCGAAAGGATTTGATGTTATTTGGGTAATCGTTGACAGATTAACAAAGTCTGCTCACTTCCTACCAATAAAAGAAACAGATTCGATGGAACGATTAGCCAAGTTGTATATAGACGAAATAGTAACTCGACATGGAGTTCCAATCTCGATTATTTCTGATCGAGATAGTCGTTTTACTTCAAGATTTTGGAGGAGTTTTCAAAAAGAAATAGGGACGCGGATAAAGTTAAGTACAACATATCATCCTCAAACTGACGGTCAGAGTGAAAGAACAATCCAGACTTTAGAAGATATGCTACGGGCTTGCATTGTTGACTTTGGGGGATCGTGGGATAAGCATTTGTCGTTAATCGAATTTGCCTACAACAACAGTTACCATTCCAGCATACAAGCGGCACCGTTTGAAGTACTGTATGGTAGAAAATGCCGAACGCCTCTGTGTTGGAATGAAGTGGGAGAGAAACAGTTAGCAGGACCAGATATAGTTCAGTTAACCGTGGATAAGATTACTCAGATACGGGAACGATTGAAAGTGGCTCAAGACAGACAGAAAAGCTACGTTGAGCGACACCGAAAACCATTAGAATTCCAAGTTGGAGATTTCGTGATGTTAAAAGTCTCACCTTGGAAAGGAGTAATTCGTTTTGGGAAACAAGGTAAGCTTAGTCCAAGGTACATTGGGCCGTTTGCAATCATAGAAAGGATCGGTGAAGTAGCCTACAGGTTGGATCTTCCGCCAGAGTTAAGCAGGATTCACAACGCGTTTCACGTATCGAATTTTCGAAAGTGTTTGGTTACGCCAGATCAGGCCGTTTCTCTACCAGATATTCAAGTTGATGAAAAGCTGAATTATGTGGAGGAACCTGAAGTTATAGTTGACCATAAAGTCAAGGTTTTGCGGAATAAAGAAATCAGATAAGTAAAAGTACAGTGGCGACAACATAGAGGTCAGGATGCTACCTGGGAATCAGAGTCAGAAATGAGAGCCAAATACCCTCATCTTTTCGCTTAACTGAATTCCGAGACAGAATTCTTTTAAGGGGGAGATGTTGTAATAACCAGGTATGTTATTAATTTATTTAAAAGTATTATTTTAATTAAGTATTATGGAGTTAGAAGTTAAGGGGTAAGTTTTAATTTTAATTTAAAGGTTCGAGGGTAGGTTATGTCAAATAAGAAGAGTTTGGGGTTTGTTTGGTAGATGTGAAAATATCTTTCACATCCACCGCCCCTTTTTGGTTAGAAAGGAGGAGGTGTCTCCTTTTAGACTCTTTTAGCAAAACCAAAAGTGTGTGTGTGTGTGTGATGTGTTCACGGCAAAGAGAGAGAGAAGAGAATTAAGAGAAAACTAAAGAGAAGAAGTAAAAGCTATTGATCTTCTGCTGGATTTTTACTGATTCAAGTGAAGAATTATAAAGGTAACAACCTTATCTAAATTCTCTCTTTTATGATTATTAAGTTTTCTAAAAAGTTTAGATATGGGTTTTGATGAAATATGGATATTTTGGAAAACTAAGTTTATGGATAGTTGCTATTTATAGTCTTAAGTATATCTGCAAGTTTATAGAAACATTCATGGTTTAAATCTGCAAATTTCTGGGTTTAGGACGAATTTAGTTGACTGAGATATTGATGAACATCATAGATATCGCAACCTTGAGCTGCGACATTCATGAGTATCGCAACCTTGGGTTGCGACATGCTCTTGATATCGCAATGGTCAGTTGCGACATGATGTATATCGCAACAGTTGGTTGCGATATGCTACTGTGTCATAGTAGTTAGTTGCGACATGAGCATTGTGTTGCGATATGGGGTTATCGCAGTAGTTGATTGCGATATGAGTCGAGGATTTTGGGATTTTAGAGATTTTAGTCTTAAAAAGATACTTGTATTTATGTGGTTACAGATTATGTGAAATTGGACTGAAAGAATTGGAGTGCTCGATAAATAACTCGGAAGGATTTTTGGTGATAAGCAAAACATGTGAGTTTACTTAAAAATGTTTTTAAACTGGAATACATATATGTGTGTATTGGATATGTGATTGATGATGTGTTTATATGCTTATGTTGGAAATATAATATGTTGAGATGTATATTATATTTACATAAGTATTATACGAGAGTATATTGGTCGGGCTTAGGACCGGTGGTGTTGGCTGTAATACTCGTACGGCGGTGTTGGCTGTAATTGTCGTACAGCAGAGTTAATTTATTAGTTGGATTGCAACCAACTAATATGGCCATGAGAATGAGGAAGGAAAGTACACGAAGTGTGAGTTCTAATTGATATCTGTGATTGTGTTATGTGTATGAGATTTATGTAAATGGTTTCAAACTAACCGGGATTTTCTCACTTAGACCATTAGGTCTAACCCTCATTTTGTTTTAAAATATGTATTCCAGGTCGTGAAGCAAACAAAGACAAGTGATAAGAAAGATCTAGGAATTTCTTTTGAAAGAACCATGAAGCATTTTGTATCTATCATGTTTAGTAGTTATTATGTAAAAAGTTTGTACTGAAAGACCTATTTTGTTAAGCTAAGGGACCGTAAATGAAATATGATGTATCTTTGTGGTGAAATTATGTTATGAAATATGTGTTATTTGTATGTTTGGGAATCCAGGTTGTTACAGTGTGTCTTTGTGTGAGTTGTGTAACACGGGCGCCTTCTCACATGACCCTGGGTCGTGTGAAATGTCTGAAGATTCTAAAACATCTTATTTTTGGGGTTTTTCGATATTTCTCTCCATCAAGCTTTCTCCACTACCATTTTTTGTCAACCTTAGACATTTTCGAAGCTTAGAGTCCTATTTTTTGACTTAAGATCTAGGGTTTGGTCTCCTTTTCACCCTCAAACACTCATTCTTATGTTGGGTTAATTTATTTGTGTTGAAAACCCATGGGAAGCAAACTTAAATGAATTTTTAGTTGTTTTGCATGAAGTTTTACCACATGGATTGGATATTTGTTATATTTGGGTATTTGGAACTTTTGCCTTTGTGAAACCCCAATATACTTAGTTTTGAGTTTTGGTGCATTTAAATGAGATAAATTATTGAGAATGATATTAGTTGACGTCTTGTGTTCTTGTGTTGAGATAAAAGTCATATTTACACCTTTGGGGTATCTAGACTTTTAAACCGTGAAAGTTTTACAAAGAAACCATGAGATGTTATGGAACAATATTTATATAGATTTGACCATTTGGGGTTATGGTGACAGAATTGAATTTAAAACAATTCTATTCCTCTTTGGAGCTGTAAATGGTATAATAATCATTTGATTTTCTGGGTAAAGGCGTTTTATATGAATTTATGTTAGTTTTGAGTATCTAAGTAAATTGTGGTGTTTGTACATGTAATATTAGTTCAAATTAGTTTTGGAATACGACCAAACCTAAATGGGTTATTGGTGCCATTTGAGCGTGAATCTCTATATGTTGGGTAATTGATGAGAATTTCATGTCTTTCGTTTGTTTGTCATTTAATGACGAGTCATGTAATTTTAGACTGTTATGCACTAGATCCATAGGCATGTGATCCAGTCATGTTGATAAGTGAGGGAATCTAATGTTGTCCCTTTGAGGTCAATGACCGAATAGGCATCATGGTAGTCGGTACTGCGAAGCAGAACTCGTGTGGGTTGAACTTCGGGACCGTAGTCTCTATTACGGAGAGGGACTCGTGTGGGTTTGGACTCTGAGACCATAGGTATTGTGGAGTGTGGAGGTGATCTCTTGTTGAGTCGGACCCTGGGTATTATGGTGATGAACTCATGAGGATTCGGGGACCAAGACCCATGTTTTGAGGCCTTGGCATGATAGAGTTGGCACTAAGTCAGCAGTGGTATTTTGTGGATGAACTCATGCAGAGTCGGGCCCGGGACCATTGACTTGCATGTGTAACTATTTAGTGTGTAAGTATACATTAAGGTCAGGAGGTATTATAGAGATGAACCAGTATGGTATCTAGCTCCGAGACATTAGGTATTACAGTAGAAACTTGAGAGGAATAAGACATCCAGATTGTGATTTTAAGGTGCAACTTGATAACATTGACATATAGCTTACTTTGTGTTTCACTATAGTCAATGGAAACAGATCTCCCCTGTCACTGAAATGTGTTGTTTTAGGTATCAAGTTTATCTATGCTTTTGGTGATTTGGGGTACAGAATATTATCTTATTTTGGGTGTTTTTTAGAACGAGCATTATCCACTTATTTTGAAGGGTAAGTTTGTGATGTCGGTTCTAATCTAAAACGAGTGTTTTGATTTATGAAATTCATCTTAGATATGGTGGATTTTCGTTAAAGACATTCCTTTTGATTTTAAATAAAGGAACGGGTGTTAAAGATAAATTTGCCCGATTTTATTGTTTCTCCGTTTATGTGGTAAATAGCTTTAACCCACTAGGCGTTAAGCCTAACATTTTTTCTTATCGACATGAATATCAGGTCTAATTAGTGGGATATGAGTGGTATTTGGAGCTTTTTAGAGGTTCCAGTATGATGACTTTAAATGCGTTATTCGGTTTTCAAGATAACAAGTTTGATATTGTAGTAACACCCAACCTATTTAAATTCTATTTGGAAATTAGATAGTCATGTTCTGATACTTATCTAGTCCTCCTCCATATGTAAACTTTATGTATTTCCATGTTAAAGTTACTCTATATTTAAGGAGTTTGGAAGTTATAAATTTTCTGTTATTTACTAAATTTAGGGGTGTTACAACGACCAAGGTCGCGTGAATCACATGTGATTTATATATAATACAAAAACAACTTACACATAGAAAATACAAAACATTTTATGAATTAGTTCAACGTCATTTTTAAATCACCGTTGCTCATGTCATATAATTATATAAGAATTAATTATAATATTTAGTTATCGATATTTAAAAATAAATTTTTATGGGTAGTTATATATATATATATATATAGTACCATCATGGATCATATAATTTTTAGGGACTTAGGGTTATATATTTAAAAATAGAAGAAATGGATATAGAGAAAAATATTTATGATGTGAATAGAAAGCAACATGTAAAGTGGAGACAAGCTTGAAACATGTTGGAGGCAAAAAGAGATGAAATCAATCCCAATAGTGTTTTATTTGCCTTCTCGTATCCAACACAAGGGTCCATAAAACCACCCACCAACAAATTGTAGTCAAATATTCAATCTCTAAGGTGCGTTTGGTACACAAACATGATAGGATAGGACAAAACAGATGTTTCACGTTTGGTAAGACAGAACTGGACAGACCAGAACAGATAACATTGACCAATTTACCCTTACTAGATTTAAATAATGAATAAATTATGAAATAGAAGGTTTATTTGATGTTTTAGAAGAGAATTAGATTTTATTTTGAGGTTATATTGGTAAAACATAAGACGGTTCCACCTTGTTCCAGCTTGTTCTATGGGGTGGGGGTGGAACAGGTCTGTTCCAGTTTGTTTCACCTTGTTCCAGTATGTTCCACATAAAAGTTCTGCCAAACGTGGGACAGTGAACTCTGTTCTGTTCTGTCCAGTGTACCAAACGCACCCTAAAGGATATCTTTATTTTAGTTAACAATAAATAATAAATAATATTGATAACGATACAATTTTTAGTGCTTTAAAGTATGTGTTAATTATTCGTAAGATATATGAAGTAATATCTTATCTAAAAGTAATAACGAAAATGGCTAACCCAATAGCAGATTCCGCAGCCACCACCGTTGGAACCAATGAAGCAAATGATTGACCCATCATATCATCAGAAGAAACGGAAAATACCAAAAAGTTCGAATTCACAGCTAATAACATTTGTATTGATCAACCTCTCTTTTAACTTCTTGATTTGATCCATTTTCTCCCTTGCATTTTGTTCATACAAACATACCTTTGAGATGGAATATTTGACAAATCAAAGCTTTGAATGGTTTGGATGAGCAATGTCAATGGAGGTTAGTCTAAAACTTTGGTCTAAACTCAACGAACAATAGACGAACTCAAACAACTTGTGACAAAAAGTTTATTTGTTGGATCAATAAGCGTTTTAAATTATCAGAAGTTAATAGTTTGAGTCCTTTAAATTATTGGTTTCTTGGGAAGAATACTATGGATTTGGGATACGATTATAGTTTTAAACCTTCTGTATAATCACTGGTACAATACAAGTTTATGTTAGAGTGTATCTTTTGCGCTTTGCTCTTGGAAGACAAATTTAGATGAAAATCACACTACAAGAAAAGTGGTCTATGACTATAGAGATAACAAGTAGTTAGAGCATCTCCAACGGCTACCCTAAAATGGGAAAAATTGAGAAAATGATGATTTTAGGCTAATATTTTGCTCCAACAGCTTCTCCAAAACTATCCTCAAAATGGAGAAAGTTTGAGAGAGAAAGTTTTTTTCTCCAAATATGGAGATCACTCCAAAAATGATTACAAAGTGAGAGAACCAATAAGAAACTTTGAAATGAAATATGTAGAGAGAAAAATAACATTTTAATAGATGAATGGAATAATTTAATTAATGTTGGATTCTCTAACATGAAAATTATGTTGGATATGAATGTATTTTTTTTTGAAGATCTTGCCTTTTAGTTTTTGATTTTGAAATTTTTTTGAAGAATCGATTAAAGATGCTTTTAATGACTATGTAGACTTCCAACATCAACATGTCATTAGGCCATCAGTACCGTTCCGTAGAAGCCCGCAAGCCCTCAAACGCCACATCAGCGTCACATCAGCTTTTCTCTTAACCCTCTCCTCAAGCCCTCAAGCCCTAAAGACCCGTAGCGCTACCCTCAAGCCCTCTTGTCACCTCATTTTTTTTTAATTCTTTTATTAATACATTTAATTATTTAACAACATAAAAATATTTATATATTTTTTAATAAATAAAAATAAGATAAATAATAAAAATAAAAATTCATATCATTCATTAAAAAATTAAAAATTACAAAATACAAAACACTACCAATTATGATATTTTTTAATTTGCTCTTTTCTCGCTACCGTAGCCATCAAAGCGGGGCCCGAAAGGTGATCATGCGGGGTTATGAAAAACTCGAAGTCTTTATCAAATCGTTTTGCTCGTTCGATTTCTCGTTCGTGTTCCAACTTTTCTCGTTCGAGTTCGAGTTTTTTCATTTTGTACTCCATTGTATCATCAATCATCTCGTTGAACGTCGTGAACAACTGAGTAATACTTTCGTTCGTATTCGAACCGCTCGTATTACTCGTTGATGTTTTTTTTGCCTTGTTTCTCCCGATGGGTCGTTGAAGTTGCTCAATGAAGTTGTCGTCATCGTCATCATTGGAAGGGTTGGTACGTTTTGAACCCCGCGATGAAGTTGTCGTCATCGTTGGAACGGCTCCCCATTTTGGACATTTTTTTAGGACTTCCCAAGCTTGTTCGTGAGTGAAAGCAAACCCAAGTTGTGCTCGGTACCGTTCGTGTGCCGTTCGTGAAATGTCGGCCTCACTCATTTCGCTCCCTCTATTAGTGAGCAAGTTGTTGTAGATGCCGCCAAAAGAATTTATTCTTTTATTGAGGTCGTTGAACTTGGTGTTGAGTTGATGAGTTGTTCTATAATTTCCGCGACCCATTAAACTAAAGAACACTTGCCCGACACGGGTCCAAAAACTTTCTACATTTATGTAAATTCAAGTATAAGAATATTAACAAGAATAATAATAATATTAATAATATTAATAATATTAATAATACTAATAATAACAATAATAATAATAATAACAATAAAAATATTACCACCGGTTTGTGCGTTACCGATAACGGGGTCCTCCGAAACGTCAACCCACGCCGACACTAACGCGAGTTCCTCCTCTTTACTCCACATCTGTTTGGGGGCTCTATTTTCATATTGTTTGTTTTTTCCTTTTCTCGTTGGTCTCGGGTTTGATGGTTCCGGGTTTGATGGTTGTGTGTAGATGGATTGTGGTGTGTGCGGGCTAGAATGTTGGGTTTCCGGAACAATGTCGTCGGCGAGATTGATTGCGGGTGAAGGAATATTGTAGTTGGCCGGAGTAAAACCTTGTTCAATCATACCGGGACGTGTAAGTTGGTAAGAAATTTGTTGCGGATATTGTTGGCGAAATTGTTGCGGATATTGTTGCGAAAATTGTGGCGGATTTTGTGGCGAAAATTGTTGCGAAATTTGTGGCGGAATTGGTTGAGAAAAGTGCGGATGATAGCCTTGTTGTGCAAACGCTTGAAAACCAAGCTCCGGGTCTTCTTGCGGTTGCGGTGTATCCGGTCGGTTACGACGGGATGTAGGTGTTTTGTTTGGATTCATGATGAAATTTGAGAGAGTTTGAGAGAATTTGAGAGGGTTTAAGAGAGTTTGAGAGATTTTTGTGTGAAAAATAATATGGGTTTGGATTAATATATATAGTGTGATTAAATTGAATTCTTTTTTATTTAAAATAGCCGTTGGCAACGGCTTTATTTTCAAATTATTAAAAAAAAAATCACTCGGGTTCAACGAGTTTTGGAACCCGGGGCTGAACCCGAGCCCGAGCCCGCTCCCCCCCCCCGTACCACAGCCCGCTTGGAGCCCGCCGAGCCCGCAGCCATGCCCGAGCCCAAGCCTGTGGCGTTACGCATGGCCTTATAGGATTTTTAAATTAAATTAATTATAGTTGAAAGTGACGACGTGTACTAAAAACTTTACTTTTTGGTTGGAACATTACCATGTGCATGGGAAACTAGATAGGTTATATGGACCCACCATATGATGAATATTGGGATCGGGTTCTCCGACTTGAAGATGGGTATATTATTATTACCCGGTGGCGGACCCAATTTTTTTTTTTCAAACGGTGACATCATTTGACTATAAGAAACAAACGTAAAAATACTTTAAAAAAAATCAATGTTGATCGGGTGGTTAGTTCAAACTTTAGGTCTCAAGTTTGAGTCCTATTATGGCTATTTTTTTAGAAACATAGTAAAATATGAAATTAAAAACTAAAAACTATAAAAATGTCTAACTAGACTTGAACCCGGGTCTTGAGTATAATAAAAACATTTCAAACCAACTCTACCAAAGGAAACTTGTGTCTCTATTGTAGTTTCAAAATAAATATGGTGGCACAAATCAAATTGATACGGTTGCACCTTTCACGAACCTAATTTTTTTGATCTTACGGCGGAGAAACAATATGGTGGCACGTGCCACCGTATACTCTTACCTAGGTCCGCCCATGATATTACCTCACCTTGAGTCTATACAAGGAACAAAAATCAAGCACCACACACACTTTCTTGCTAACGGTGGTTATGAGGATGTAGAGACTATTAAAAAACATCCACCAACTTATCATATTAGTGGTCGAGTAATGGAATAAGACTATTGAACACTTTCTCGATCTGAAAAATATGAACGACTAGATAAACGATTTTACATTACCTGCAAAAAAAATGATTTTGGCCGCGACTTAAAGTAGCGAGAAAAGTTGTGGAATCATATATGATTTTGTACGTGAATCATATATGATTTTGTACATAGCGACTGTTTTCTTGTTTTCTTAAATAGTTAACGTTCTCGTATGAACTCACCTCTATTTTGGTATGTTATATATATTTAGATGTTAAATACTTCATACAATTAATTTAAATCTTGTTTAGTATCATGTATATGTTAAGGAAACAAAGTATTAACCATTAAAAATGTTGTTCAAGAATTAAATGCCAATATGTTAAAGTACAAAAAAGGAAAAAAATCAAAAGCAATCTTCACTAACGTTCTTAAATGCCTAAAGTATATTACAAAACAAGTAAAAGGTAAACTACGTACAGATTCATAAATAAATTGATATCCTTCAATCCCTTAATGCCAACGTTGTTTCAAGTTCATCTATATGCAATGTTTCAAAATGATGTGAGATGTGAAGTGACGGTAAAGAAAAACATACATCAAATCTTACGAGCCATGATATGAGACACGACATTTTTCAATACGTGACTTATGACGACAAATTTTGTAACATGTATTCTAGAGAAACTCAACAAATCGATGAGATTTAACAATACTAAAAAGTTAAAGTTAAAGGTACAATTTTTATTGACATGCATGGTAAAAGAAAATCAAATAACGCTTTATAAGAACTACACATCACGTTAGAGCATGTCACGAGCTTAATGTGACATAGAAGACGAGATTTGAGTCACGAGTGCCATGACGAGCCTTTTAAAACATTGGCGAAATCTCGTGTCGTCAAAAAGAAAAAAAAAATCATACATAAAAAAAATGAATTTAATGACACTTTCTAAGTTTAAAGTATTTTACATGTTTTCAATGTATAATAAATATTATTATCTTGATTTCATTTGATAATTGTACGCATCGGGTTGAAAAACTACGAAAACTAGTAATTAAATTAGAAACATTTGCATATGCAAGTTGTTTGCACACATGCATCTGTTCGCGTATACATGGATGCTTACGTACACACATATGCATATTATATATATAGGTTGGGTATCTTTTGCAAACCAGTGTATTTGTACAAACTCGTACAAACCATACCTAACTTTATGATTTTGTAAATTTGGCTTAATGAATATATAATTTGGCTTCATGAATATATCATTTGGCATTTTTAACTAATTTTTTTCGGTGGAGCCCTAAAATACCCTTATTTTTGTAAAAAAATTAGTTAAAAATGCCAAATGATATATTCATGAAGCCAAATTATATATTCATGAAGCCAAAATATATATATATATAAATATTCATGAAGCCAAATTTACAAAATCATGAAGCTAGGTATGGTTTGTACGAGTTTGTACAAATACACTGGTTTGCAAAAAATACCACCCATATATATATATATATATATATATATATATATATAGGGGTTAAATCATGTGAGAACCACAAATATGTTATAAACCGTGAGAACCAATATAAAAAATATTTTTTTACATGAAATTTTTTCATCAAATGCTAGGATTTATTATATTCTACTTCAAATATATGTGTTTCATAATATGATAGTTTCACATGGATTTGTTTCACCATATGAATATTTTTTACGAATATTTTTCATTTCACTAGGTGAAACAAAATTCGTTTTTCACATGTAAACTTATCATATGGTGAACACGAACATATGTGTAACAATATCTTAAATCATAGGTTTTGATGAAAAAAAATCATGTAAACAAAAATTTTTACATTGGTTCTCACGGGTTTATAACCTATTTGTGGTTTTCATTTGATTATCGTCCTATATATATATATATATATATATATATATATATATATATATATATATGGTCAGGTTCAAGGGAAAACCTCAAATAAACGGAAAACCGGAAAACCACGAAAAAACGGATGAAAAAGTATATCAATATGGATGTCAAATTAACGAGAAAAATATTGTCGTTAATTTGGTGTAATTTATTTCGTACGAAATTTGTTTATTTTTCGTCTTTTTTCGAATAAAAAATAGAGGGGTGAAGTTTTTTAATTTATTTAATATTGTTGTAACCGTCTGTTTAATCACATCCATCAGATCATCTAATCTAACGGTCGATTAGGTGTTTTTTAGTTTTTCATTTATTTGAGGTTTTCTCTTGAACCTCCCTCTATATATATATAGAGAGAGAGAGAGGGAGTATCTTTTGAAACCATTAAAAAATCTTGCAACTCATGAAACCTATGATCCAACCATTGATTAAGATTGATTCCTAATTGTATGGTTAAGATTGATTCCTAGTTTTTTTTAAGAATTTAATTGAGAGCCTTCCATTAATAAGCCGCTAAAGGGTATATTGGTCAAATAAGGGTATATTGGTCAAATAACTTCTTGGGGCTATCGACTAACTATGGTAACCAGGATTCAAACAAATCAAAATCCCAATATTCTCTCTTCCCCGATGATTCAGTTTCCAAGTTCATTGCTTCAAGATTGGCATTACAATTTCTACAACCCTAAACAATTGAAATGGCGCATTGATTCAGAGGTATGCTTTATAAACTTAATAGTATTTGACATTGTTGCAGAATTTGTCTCGATTTCTAATTAGGGTTTTGCTGTCGAATTCATATCACTTATCAGGGGGACGAAAAAGCGAGAGAATCATGGTAAAATATTCATTCTCTCGCTTCAAAAACACTGCGGCAGACCCGATTATAATTGATTTTGATGATTCAGTCGAAGAGGTTCATTCTGAGCAACCACCATTGAATGACGCCGCTGATTTAGTGATTGATTTAGGTGGAGAAGATGAACCACAGAAAAGGGAATCGGTGTCTGTTACAATATCGGATACACCATCTAATGAAGGTATTAACTCTACCTTTGTTGTTATAGTTAAAAAGGTGTTTGTTATGTTTTTAAAGATTAGGTAAAAGAATTATTGTTCTTCACATCTTTTGTTGTTATGGTTAAAAAATGGTTTTATTTGGGTTCCAACGTCATATAAGTATTGCTTCATTTGCCCATGTTTCATAATTAAGTGACAAATAACAAGTTTCTATACTAAGGTTAGATGTGTGTCTAAGTATTTTGGCGTGAACCATGGTCTTATTGGACGAAATTGGATAGTCTACATGTTGTAGAACTTTTTGGGTTTGCTAAAATTCAAATGTGGTGTAAGGAATCCACCTTTCAATGTAAATGGTTGTATAAATGATGGGTTACGTGTTCTTTTGGGTTTATTAAAATTATTATGGGATATGGTATATATTTTTGGGTTTATATTTCTCATCAGTAATATATCAATATCAATCATGTTTCATTTTGTTAGTATATTCTTATTTTGATGCCTGATACAGAATCATCAGATTGAGATGAGAATATTAAGTAAAACAATCACAAAACAACTAATTTTGTAATCAGGTACCTAAATCAAGCTAGATAACTGTTAACCTGCCATAACTAATGATGATATAAATTCTTTATTCATATATATGGATACATAATCCATGATTTTCTTAATCATGGTTTTGGTAATCATGGTTTCGTATATTCCATAATCATGTTTGCGTTACTCATGATTGTAACACTTTAATCTTAAAATTTGTATTCACTCACCACGAATACAAAATTATTTTTGGGAACAGGTTTTCCCTTTTCATCTATTTGAAAAGCTGCTGTTAAAAGAGGACATGCATTATATATCTTGGTCTTCTCTGTGGTGTTGTGATTTTTTACTGTCAATTTGTGACTTTGCCTGTGACCGTAATAAAGAGACAGCTGAAATTGCAAGTAATCTTTTTAAGCTGGCAATCTACCACATTATGTCCAAAATCTTATTTAAAGCTCTAATTTCATTTATATATTTCATCAACAATTGATGGGCATAGTGGGTAGTTAAAAGGGTCATTAATCTTTGGCTTAATTTGATTATAAAGTATGTGGACTTATGGTTTGTCCGAATGGACTTGAGAATGCTGAAATCCATAAAACATATATAACTTAGTTTTGTATATTATTAGTTCTATCGGTCATCTAGAGCTTATGAATGTCTGAATTGATGTTCTCTTCTGCTCACTGGTAATACACTTAAAAAACATAAAATGTAGTAGAGAATCATGTTTGATACAATCATTGTTTGACACAATCATGATTGTGAGAATTCATGATTCATATAATTATGGCAATCATACTGTTACATAAGTATGCATGATTTGATTCTTTAACATGTTGTTGTAGTAGTTATTCGTTAACTGTTATTTCCTACAGGAGTCGAGGTCCCGATGAAGGAGCTTTCAATGGCTGATAATATAAATCAGCATACTGATGCTAGAGGTATACATTTGAAGTTTGAATCAATGTTTTAAGTATGTTTGAATCAATTTATATGTTAACCCTTTGTGTGTATCAGATTTTAATCGTTCAGGATCTGTTTATGGAAAGAATAGAGGTTTGTAGTTTGCATATATTTTATTACACCGTCGTTTAAGGAGTGAGTCGTTATTTATTAATGGTATGACATTAACAATTTACTAATTCATTCTATGCCAAAAAATGCATGTTATATCGTAATTAACTTAACATGATGGGAATAAACTATTGCTGATTTTCAATAACCTGAAGAAAATGCTTCTTTTGGGAAATATACCATTTTAATAGAGAGTACATCGCGTTGGACCCGAAGTTCAAGTAGATTAAGGCACTTAGCTACCGGTTCCGGCGTTAATTCAGAATCCCCTTTTTCACCTGCAGAAGAAGATGTTCCATTTAATATAAATACAGACACAGCCCCTGACGAAGGTATGGAAGTATCATTTGTTTATATGTTTATACATGATTTTCGGACTCATGATTGTTACATACATGAATAAATTATCTGTTAGGTATTTTAGTAGTTAGTGTCTTACTATTCTGATTATCTTCATTGATTGAATGTGAAATGAATTAATTATGAATGCACTATAAGGACATTTGATTTTTTTTTTTGACACATAGTTGTCGAAGTTCTCATGAAAGAATTAAACATGGACGATAAGAGCGGAGATTCGGTTGATTTTGAAGGTTACCTTTACACACAACAGTTACTTACATTTACAAACATTTCAATCCCATTCTAAACTATTGAGAGTCTTGCAACAGCCATATTCAGTAACGCTAAAAAGGAAGACGCTGTAGCAGTTGGCAAAAAGAAAGGTTTGTACCAACTCATGAGCTTCTGAAGTTGTCTAACGTATGATTTTTTAATTAAATGTTTATTACCTTTATCTTAAGGGAAATCACCAATCAGTGAAGAGAAGACACCAAAGAAGCTAAAAAGGGAGCAAATTCCTTTTGGTGATAACGACTTTGTGGAGGCTAAACCAATTTTAATTGAAAGTTCATCACGATCGACGAGATGTTCATCAAGATTGAGGCAGATGACTGCTGGATCTACTTGTAAAGTGGAACAACATTGTTCAACAGCAAAAGATGACTTAAAACATACTAATTCAAATGTTAAGTTGGAAGGTGCAATCATTTTCTTCTTATTTGTAAATGTAATTAATATGCTAATTTAATTCACATGTTGGCGATTTTTTACGTAACTTTGTTTACATTATTAAACAGGGAGCGGGGAGGGTTCTTCAAAGATGAACAACAACAACAACCCTAAAGAGAAGAAGCGTAAAAATGTTGTGATTGGGTCATCGGGATCAAAACGCAGAAGGCCGAAATTTTCCAATTTAAGGACCCGTACCTCACCAAAAATGTTATATGAGACAATTAGTGGGTTGAACACTGAGCAAAAGGAAGCTTTGGATAAAATTGGTTTGAAATCATTGTTGAAAATGCAACTTGATGGTGTACCTTCAAAGTTGGGTTTATTTATCGTCGATAGACTAGACACAACTACAATGGAAATAGAAACACCAAGTGGTAACATAGGAATAACCGTTGATTATGTGAGTAGACTTCTAGGACTACCATTAGGCGGTATAGATCTAGTACACTCAGATGTTGTCTCATACGGCTTGAAGTTGATGAAGGCATGGCGAAAACAGTTTAAGAAGATACCAATTAGACCATCAGATGTTGTTCGCCAGATAAACAAGCGTGACGATACCGGGTTGATGTTTAAAATTAACATCTTGGTCTTGTTTGTCAATCTTATGGCAGACAGCAATATCATGGGCACTTGCAAAGTCAACTTCCTTTCTAGAATCAAGAATGAGGCGATGATTTCAAGGATTAATTGGTGCCGTTACATATTTGAAAAGGTGAGAACAAGCAAGCTTCGTTGGAGGAGAGACAACGACATGTGCTTCTACACCGGACCTTTATCATTTTTAACGGTAATAAATTCAAATGTTTTATTTTTTAATGAATACTTGTAACACCAATTTATTATTGTAACATTCAAAGTAACATTATACATGAATATATGTTTACTTTACCAGCTGCTTTATATTGAGGCAACGGAGAGTGAAACTGAATCTGAATCAAAGGGGAAGAATCCTTTGGAGGTTTGGCACATTGGGTTACTGCGTAAGCGTGAGACAAAGGAACTTGAAACTGGCGGCTTCGGGTTGTTACCTATAAAAGTGGAATATCAAGTGAAGAATGAGTTGGATGAAGCTGAATGCAGCCTTAAACGCTGTACAGAGGAAAAGAAAATGGGCTCACAGGTAAAAATTGTAAATCTGAATATTTATAACAAGTTTTATCACCTATGTTTACTTGTTATAAATTTCTCAATATGCAGGAATTGAAGGAGCTAATATCTCATAAGCTGAACAACCTTGTTGATGCAAAGAGAGACGTTGAAAAGTTAATCGAAAGTGCAATTCTTAAACATCCAGCAGATGATTCTTTCATGAACGCTTGCAAAACCCATGTATAGTTTGGAATAGTTTCACCACTCATCAGAGCCGCTCCGACAACAACAAACTTCTTGTGATTGTCAACAGCAACAAATGGGACAAACACCATCGCATGCCTAAACAATATAAAATATTTGTATAAGTTGGTTCTCACTATGAAAACTTATAAATGAAAACAAAGGAAATAAAATCTTAGAATGCATACATGTTTGTTCGGAAGGTTGCATCAAATGATATCACATCCCCGAATTCCCGATAATTCAACTTTGCAACTTCATCAGCCCAAAAGATAGTAATCAACTCTTTTTGGTTACACTTAAACTAAAAAAAAAGTCAGGACATACCTTTTGTCTATTAACAAAGGTATTTATCAACACCTGAGCATCCTTATTCCCAACAAAGTTTACCATGTCACGTTTAAAATTCTGATAGTCTTTTAGTGTAGGAACGCTAGACCCAACCCCACTAGACATGGAACGACGCATCCTATGTGACTTAGACATACCTACCTTGGATGTCGAAGCATTCAAGACATTCATTCGATCAGTGAAAGTAAGACTACGCCTAGAACGACATAAAGACATCTCATTTTGATCAAAGAGCAAATGATTGTGCTTCTCAACAATTTTATATACCTCAAAACATGACTTCTCTCTCACATAATGAATTTTCAAACACGCCAAACACCCACATCTCTTAAGGTTAGAATTTCTCTTTCGTCTCTCACCAACTTTTGAACTCAACGAATCATACATTTTATCAGCCGGATTACCCTGCTTACTACACAGAAAAAAACGTGCGACGATTTGGCCATCGTTGTTCCATTTCTTATTCGACAAACGAACGTCAAATCCAGCAGCATCAACGTATTTCCTATATGCCTTTTCAGCAAGTTCAACAGTTGCAAAACAATCACCAACATTGATGCGAGTCGACTCATCGACAACGGGAACATAATACTTTGTTCCACCCGGAGATTCTTCGAGCTTAGGAGTATTACAATCTATGATTCGGAACAATATAAAAAATAACATTGTTAATTCAGTAAAAAACTACTGTATTGGTCAATTTTAATAATTGTATATATCACAAATGTTGAAATACACAATATACACATTTCATTCATTTATCTAATTAACGTGCATGATAATCAAAAGCATACACAAGGGTCATTTATATATTTCATCAGCAATTGATGGACATAGTGGATAGTTAAAAGGGTCATTAATCTTTGGCTTAATTTGATTATAAAGTATGTGGACTTATGGTTTGTCCGAATGGCCTTGAGAATGCTGAAATCCATAAAACAAATATATAACTTAGTTTTGTATATTATTAGTTCTATCGGTCATCTAGAGACTAGAGCTTATGAATGTTTGAATTGATGTTCTCTTCTGCTCACTGGTAATACACCTAAAAAACATAAAGCGTAGTATAGAATCATGTTTGACACAATCATTGTTTGACACAATCATGGTAATCAAAAGCATGCACATGTATTGATTTGGAAAGAAACAGCAAATATAATCCTAAAAATCAATGAATTGAATGGGCTAATTTAACAACTCAAAAAAATATCTTCCCAAACCATCTTCAGTTTTAGTTTTTTTTTGTAAATTAAACACGGATTAAAAGATATTATTCAATAAAATGACTTAATGTAAATTTAAAACAGATCATTACGCTACTTTAAATACACTGACTTCTATACATAAAAATCATATTTTTTTAGCTATAAAAAATATTAATTACTGCAAAATATACAACTGATCACATAGTCTCATTAAATACATTAAATGACAAAACTGTGCAAGAGAACGAACGTTAATGAATTTCAGAATTTAAACACATTTTATTTAGGAGCATTCAATGACGTTTTACCAAAAAAAATAGGGTTTAAATTAATCTGCAAAATGACCGACACAAGAAAACATTAAAACTTATACTAAAAAAAACGGTTACCTCCTTCTAAAGTATCATCTAACCCTCCTTCATCTTGAATAATCTGGGTTTCTTCTTCGCGTTCAACATGTAAACCACCTCCGTCGTCATCATTACATAGCAATGAATCAAAGATCAAATTCGAGTTCTTATTTGAACCTTCAACAGGACATAAAGATAACACGTAATCATCAACGACATCGTTTGTGGATTTCTCATCTCCGCGGTTGATCATCGATACATCCGTATCCTCATGAATAGGTGTTTCATCATGAAGCGGTTTAGGGTCAGATGATTCCATTGTTTAAAGTTTTATGATTTCAATTGTTAAGTTTGATAAAGTTCTTCGTCTTGCTTAAATATACAATGAATAATTAATTACAGAATCGTAATAAAATATAATCCAAACTCTACACTAAATCACAACCCCATGATTATATGACATGATCTTGAAAATTATTCATAACAATATATTCTGATTTTGTAGAAGATAATTTAAAGTTTCATGAAATAAAGTATATCAATTATAATCTACTCACTGAAAATACGCCATCAAAATCTAAATTAATTGGAAATTTTTAAATAATAGTACGTTACCTTTTCTGGCGGTTGCATCATATTTGGAAAGTTATTAACACAAATCATAATTTAAATAAAATATTAATACTAGATATAAGAAATTCCAATATTGCCCTTTTGAATAGAAGGAACACTTAATGATATTAAAAACCAATCAATTTAGATCAACGGTCAAGATTACGGTTGCAACGGTTTCAACCTTTTTAAGGGTTGTAAAATAGTCGCCCCCTACATTCTATGAAAACGTGAGAACAACCCATATCACATGTGATAATACATGAGAAGAAACTTGGTGGTGTGCAGACGACTTGGTCTACAATCTAGGTGGCGCCAAAGGTCTTTCGTGTCTGATTTTTGATATTACATGTGTATGTATGTGATGGATTATAGAATTATCTAGAACACCATTATCACATGTGATAAGACACATGAGGAGGCCTAAGGCCATCAGTACCTCATGAGAGAATCTTTCAAAGATTTCAGCTCTACATCAGCGCCACATCAGCTTTTCTCTCATCCCTCACTCAATCCCTAAACACCCTTACCCCATTCCCTCAAACCCTTTTGCCACCTCATTTATTTTAATTCTTTTATTTATACATTTAATTATTTAACAAAATAAAAATACTTATATATTTTTTAATAAATAAAAATAAGATAAATAATAAAAATAAAAATTCATACCATTCATTAAAAATAAAAATTACAAAATACAAAACACTACCAATTATGAAATTTTTGAATTTTCTCTTTTCTCGCTAAAGTAACCCTCAAAGCGTTTCCCGTAAGGTGATCATGCGGGGTCATGAAAAACTCGAAGTCTTTCTCAAATCGTTTTGAGCGTTCGATTTCGAGATCGAGTTTTTTCATTTTGTATTCCATTGTATCATCAATCTTGTCGTTGAACGTCGTCAACAACTGAGTAACACTTTCGTCCGTATTCGTCCCGGACGTATTACTCGTTGATGTTTTTTTTGCCTTGTTTCTCCCGATGGGTCGTTGAATTTTCTCGTCATCGTCATCATCGGAAGGTTGGGTACGTTTTGAACCCCGCGATGAAGTTGTCGTCATCGTTGGAACGGCTCCCCATTTTGGACATTTTTTTAGTACGTCCCAAGCTTGTTCGTGAGTGAAAGCAACTTTATGGCGTGCTAGATACCGTTCGTGTGCCGTTCGGGATATATCGGCCTCACTCATCCCGCTTGATCTATTATTGAGCAAGTTGTT
Organism: Saussurea involucrata; assembly: GCA_033807775.1. NCBI lineage: Eukaryota > Viridiplantae > Streptophyta > Magnoliopsida > Asterales > Asteraceae > Saussurea > Saussurea involucrata. The sequence continues at coordinate 93,756,862 of CM066312.1, read as the reverse complement.
GTAGATGCCGCCAAACGAATTAACTCTTTTATTGAGGTCGTTGAACTTGCTATTGAGTTGATGGGTTGATCTATAACCTGGTTGACGACCCAAGCGAGTAAAGAACACATGCCCGATTCGGCCCCAAAAACTTCCTACATTTATGTAAAATTAAGTATAAGAATAATAATAATAATAATAATAATAATAAAAAATAATAATAATAATAACAATCAAAATAATTACCACCGCTTTGTGCGTTACCGATAACGGGGTCCTCCGAAACGTCAACCCACGCCGACACTAACGCGAGTTCCTCGGCTTTACTCCACGTTTGTTTGGCGGCTTTCGTTGGTCTCGGATTTGATGGTTCCGGGTTAGATTGTTGTGTCGGGATAGATTGTGGTGTGTTCGGGGTAGAAGGTTGGGTTTCCGGAACAATGTCGTCGTCGAGATTGATTGCGGGTGAAGGAAGATTGTAGTTGGCCGGAGTAAAACCTTGTTCAATCAAACCGGGACATGTAAATTGGTAAGGAAATTGTTGGTGAAATTGTTGGTGAAATTGTTGGGGAAATTGTTGCGGATATTGTGGCGGATTTTGTTGCGACCATTGTGGCGGAATTTGTTGCGACCATTGCGGATGATAACCTTGTTGTGTAAACGCTTGGAAACCAAGCTCTTGATCTTCTTGCGATTGTGGTGTATTCGGTCGGTTACGACGGGATGTAGGTGTTGTGTTTGGATTCATGATGAGAGAGGTGTGAAAAATAAGAGGTTGAGAGAATTTGAGATAGTTTGAGAGGTGTGAAAAATAAGAGGTTGAGAGAATTTGAGAGAGTTTGAGAGGTGTGAAAAATAAGAGGTTGAGAGAATTTTAGAGAGTTTGAGAGGTGTGAGAAATAAGAGGTTGAGAGTTTGAGAGGTGTGAGAAATAAGAGGTTGAGGGTTAAATATATAGTGGGATTAAATTGAGAATTTATTTTTACAAAGAGCCGTTCAACGGCATGATTTTTAAAAATTAAAATAAATATTTTTTTTAAAAAACCCTTCGGGATGGGGAACCCGGATTCCATCCCTTCCCGCCGAACCCGCACATCCCGTAGCCCACCCCGCTCCATCCCCGCCATCCCGAGCCCGAGCCCCATCCCCGTTGCGGTACCGAAGGCCTAATGGTGTGTGGATGATTTTGCCCGCAACCTAAGTCGCGCCAAAAGTGACGTGCGTTTCCTATGTAGTTTCATATGTGATTAACTATAGTAAAAAGGGTGTTATCGTGTTTTCATAAAATGAAAGTGTTCTCATTTGAACCCTTCCATATATATAGGGTACAAATCAAATACAAACTATATATATTTGTCGCACCCTTTATAAACCAGTGTGCATATATGCATAATCTGATATGCATACATGCATTATCCCATATAAATGTATGTCAATTATATGTATATTTTTGCACGTATGCATATGTATATACACATTGTTCACATATGTACACTGGTTGTTCACATATGCACAATGTGGTTTGTAAGGTGTGCAACAAATACAAGGTTTGCATTTTACGGAACGTCTATATATATTATAGGGTTGGGTTCTAGTGAGAATGAAAGTTATGGTAAGAATGGATCTCCACCCTTGGTTGCACATTAGAATAAGATGCACTGAATCAATTCCCATGAGAAGCACGATTCTTGGGTGATGTGGTGTTAAAAGTGATCAAGGATTGAGAAGAAGAGCTAGTTAAAGTGGGAAGCATAAGAAGGGATCTCGACCCTTGATCACTTTTAATCTCACCCGCCACCCATGATATGATGGACATTCGTGAGTTCCATCCATTTCAGGTTGCTTCTCCGCCACCCATTCATTCACTGCCCTCTCTTTCGAAGAATTAGGGGATCTGGTTGGTGTATTCACCATCTTATTCAGCTATAGCACAAAGAGATAACCATTAGAAATGGTTACACATATCCCAAACACAAGAAACGTACTTTAACGTTCATTAGTCACTGTAACAATTTAGAAACAAGTATGCTTGCGTAACAATATATTCATAATAACAGTAGCTAATTGAAATTGTGAATATACTATACATGAGAATCCTCGTTACCATCGTTACATCTCTTAATTCACGTATTTCCGTCGATTCTAAGACTATCCCGTCTTAGCACTTCTACCCATATCTCACACAACATAACTTAATTCATCTCAGCTTAAGTCTAGGTATCTCACAATCATACCTAGTTCACTTAAACTACAACTCTGATACCATATTGTAACACCCTGAAAACCAGGGCAAATTTAAACCTTAAAATTTATCAGAGTTAATCATAATTTCATCCAAACTTTTATACATAAGCGTAGAATTAACTATGAGGGTTCATATACACATTTTTGAATTATCAAAACAACCAATTAATCTAATTCTGACAACTACGATTAGATTAAATTGGTTGTCTAGGCCATTCATCAAAAGCATCCTCGCATAAGCTAACTTCTCCACTTAGCACCAAAAGTTGAATACCACAAACACTCATCACTCTTCCCGTTACTTCCCCGAGCTCGTACCTGGTAAGAAAATTTAATTTGAAACGATTAGGCTTACGCCTAGTGAAGACATCCATTTTCAAATTAATACTTTAGCAGCTTTGGAAACTCAAGTAATCAAAGCGTATAAACAAACCATTTTGCCATCATTCTAACCGTACGTCTACACATCTTACCATAACGGGAACATACCCGATTCCATGAGTATGACTAACATTTAGAAAGTCATATCATCACATTCGAGAGCCTACTACGAATCATTACAGATTCTAGATCATCGATCATGTCCAAGAACTTACAATTAATCGCCATGCCTTTGTCTTGGAATAGAGGCGGAAATAGCAATTATATATTGCCTATTTCTAATTTACCGAAAGCAAACGGAAACAACAATTATACTTTGTCTATTTCACGTTTCCACGTCTCAATTACGAATCGCAATTATACTTTGCCTATTCCCTACAGTCAATACGAACAATTATATTTTGCCTATTCCATTCTCAACAAGAATAGCAATTATACTTTGCCTATTCCATTCTCAACAAGAATAGCAATTATACTTTGCCTATTCCCTACAATCAATACGAATAGCAATTATACTTTGCCTATTCCATTTTCAACAAGAATAGCAATTATATTGTGCCTATTCCATTCTCAATAAGAATAGCAATTATACTTTGCCTATTCCCTACAGTCAATACGAATAGCAATTATACTTTGCCTATTCCATTCTCAACAAAAATAGCATTTATACTTTGCCTATTCCATTCTCAACAAGAATAACAATTATACTTTGCCTATTCCATTATTTCAACATGAATAGTAATTCTACCTTGCCTATTCAGTCATTTCAACATGAATAACAATTCTACCTTGCCTATTCAATCATTTCAACATGAATAGCAATTCTACCTTGCTTATTCAATCATTTTAACATGAATAGCAATTCTACCTTGCCTATTCAATCATTTCAACATGAATAGCAATTCTACCTTGCCTATTCAATCATTTCAACATGAATAGCAATTCTACCTTGCCTATTCAATCATTTCAACATGAATAGCAATTCTACCTTGCCTATTCAATCATTTAAACATGAATAGCAATTCTACCTTGCCTATTCAATCATTTCTCATCACCTTACGAAATGGGAATTACAAGTTACTTTATGCCTATTCCTCATTTCAGGTCAACGAGAATTACAAGTTACTTTATGCCTATTCCACTTTACAATTACTACCAGTGCCTATGGTTCCATTACACTTACTTATATGTCATTTTCTCTAAGCAAATAGATGCTTAAACAAGTTTAAGAAGTTGTCCGGACGATATCTGATAATATCCAGAAATCGAGAAATCTGGTTACTATTCACCCAGAAAGCACTATTCATCTCGGAAAGCACTATTCATTCCGGAAAACACTATTCATCTAGAAAACACAATTCACACCGGAAAACACTATTCATACCGGAATCACTATTTGTGATCCCAGAACAAGTAATCAAACAGTGTAAGCAATCAGATGGCCATCCATATATATATTGATCAATAAGGATAATCACCAAGTACAATAGAGAGAATGTAGAGAGCAATTGTACTTGTGTGTGTACTGGTGTGTGTAGTATGAATTACCTCATTGAAAATCTAGGCTAAAGTTACATTATATACTATGTAACTTATTAATTACATATTTGGTCCCTCTACATGGTACAACATGGTAAATTAAGCACTAACAATGTAGAGGCAAAGAGTTTAAGCATCCACCGGGACCACATATCTCTTCTGAATTCCGAAGATGATCTCGAACCTCCGTAGTGCATTCCGATACTCCTTCCGGTATGTAATGGCATCTAGGGCTTGCTTGATCAGCTCCTTCTCCTTGTCTTTAAGCTTCACCTCCCCGCTTGCATCCAGACGCAGTCTACTCTCAAGGTGGATTAGAATAATCTTGAATGTTCCGTCACTGAACTTGTTTGCTTCACAGGTTCTAAAAAATCTCTTCTTTGAGTCTTGATTACTGTAAACCACCCCAAGCTCAGGTTTCTTCAGAACAGTATAAGCAGGAATACCTTGAATGTCAGACAGACGTCGGTTCGGTTCTCTTAGGTTTACTCGGGTTTGGTGTGACTCCAAGGCCATTTGGAAATCCGTAAGATAAGAAAATTTCAGGATATTTCGTATGAACCTCTTGACACTTTGATATGCAGAAGACCATTCAATCTTCTTTTCAGGAGCTCGTGCCAGGATGTCATACAAGCTTATGAGATCGTCAAGCTTTAGACTCTTGAAATCTGCTTCAGAAAAGACATGTTCGGAGCCATCGGATCTTCTTACCGTGAATTGCGGGTACCAGACTTTGAAAAGCTTGCAGGAATCTATGTTCATCACCTTCATATAAGCTTTATCTGACCTCACCAAATTTGTATTCAGACTTTCATTGTTCATCACGTAAATGAATTCAATCTTCTGAAGTGACGTCCAGTTCTCAATCCCGTACACCTTCTCTATATCGATCCTCTAGACATCCTTAACGAACAAATCTCTTCTTATGCTTTCTTGATAAGGAATCGGGATCCTAACTCGTTCACCTGTAGCCACATACCTTGGCTCAGCATCAATCACTTCTTGATAAAGTGCCAGTTTAGCTTCAAGTACCGGATCCATGATTCTGCCATCGGCTTGCACTTGAATTACCGGAGCATTTACTTGTACCACTGGAGCCGGAGGAGCGAAAGTACTTGCACTCTGATCAGTCGGCGTTTGCGGTTGAGTATTATCATTTGGAGTATCATTGTCGGAATCCGAAGCAGCCATAATAGCCCCGGTGATGTCAAATATATCTTCTATTTCCTCTTTGATTTGGACGGTCATTTTCTCAGGTTCTTCCTCAGAATATATGTAGATGTAGTCAACAATCATAGCATCCGCCATCCTTTCATCAACTGTTCTATTATCAACAACCGAAGGCTTTTCAACCCTAGTTATGACATCAGCTAGAACTTCGGTGTCATCAACTTGGACCACATCAGTATTCGATCCACCTGACCCCGTTTCCCTTTCACTGGCTAAAGCATCAACATTTTCTGCAACTGCACCACTAGACTCACCAACCCCGGCTCTCTTCTCCCCCTCATGCTGATCAGGATCATCCTGATCATCATGTCTTCGTTTATGTGAGGCTTGAGCTTGAATCCCACACGCTTGTTCAACTACGGTGATCCGTGAGGATAAGGATTGGTAGCCGGCAATGATGGCTTTGGTCATATCTTTTATGGAGTCGTTTAAAGTTTGAAATTCTGCGATTGTGGATGTTGAAGTTTGAGGTTGGGTTTGTTGGCGTAGTAATCCAACTAGGTCTACCTCTTCAGCCGTATTAGAGTCGCCTTGGGCTAAGAGTCGGGCTAACAGCTCTGATTTGAGCTGGTCGGTTGGGATTTGGTGTAACGGAACTGATGGTTGTGGTTGTTGGTGGGATTGTGCGCTGGATGGTTGATCCTGAGGAGTTGATGACGATTCAGCAATTCCTTTGCCCTTAATGGCTCTGTTTACTTCGTTTGCTAATCGGTCAACCGTACTTTGCATGGCCCGACGGTGTTGCTTGTAGGCATTATCGATAGCGCCTAAAGCAGACGCCAATAGTGGAAGAGTAATAAAGTGCGGGTACGGGCCTAGCATTCGTACAACCTGTTCATGTGGAAAATTGGGAAATATAACCTCCGGACCACATAGGTTACCGGTTGAAGTAGCGGTTGTAGCAACCGTACTGCCTGTGTTCATAGCTGGCGTAGTGTTGACTATGACAGGACTTCCACCCAGTCCTCGTGGGGCACCAACAAATGGCGGCCGCACTCGGGGTGTTCCGGTTGGGGCACGAAAGCCCACAACTTGTTGTGATACCGACGCACGTGGCCTAGTAAAAGTTGTATGTCCAATAGGCTCTAGACTTGACGTGCTCGGAATAAAAGGCGATGGTCGGGGCAGGAGCCTACCTTGTTCAATATCAGCAGACACCGAGTGTTTCGCTGATATGAGCTTTATCCCCTGTGGAAAATGAAACGCCGGCAAATTGAGATGCCGACGAGTGGCTGAGGGGGGTTGTGCTTTGCATGGTTGGGTCTACCATGTCTTGTTCAATATGCAACGGCGACGAACGCACGTTGGTATTAGATGTGGCTACCCGGCTTGTCACAGTTTGGGAAGGAACGGTAGTTAAAACTTTATCCGCTCCTGTCACGTTCTCTCCCATTTCTTTTCTAACCTTCTCTCGACTCACAATCGTATTATTTTCTACTTTATCTCCCTCATCCCTCCTTATGTCACCAATTTCACCGGAGAGTCCGAAGTTCCAGGCGGAATCAGCTTCGGAACTCTCAATGTGTTGACTCCGACCGATGTGTCTCGGAATTAAATCTGCATCAGGGTCATGATCAGGATCGGAGTCGGAGTTATCATCATCATCAGCTCATGGTTGGTCAGATGCTTCATCTTCGGACGAAGAAGCATCGGGGTTGAAATCTAGATCATCATCTGAATCCATCGACACGTCGTCGAGGATTGGAATTCGTACAGTTCCAGATGTCGATGCCTGACCAACAGTCCTCGCCACCCCACCCACTCTCTGTCTTAATATTCTCCTCACCTCTTCTCGTTCAGGAACCCCAAGTTCCTGAACCTGCTCAACATTGATACCCTCACAGCCTAGTTGGTTTGCACGTTGGGGAGGTCCCTCTGGTTCTGGTTGGACCATTAGTGCATGTTCTAGCCTATACTGCCTAACTACCTCAGACTGCTGGTCGGCATGGGCAAGTACGGCTTCAGGAATAACTGCGATGTGGGCAAAGTCAATGTCTTTTGGCATCTTCAGATAATGCATCCACTGGCTCGGGCCTTGGACTGCATTTTCTCGGCGAGGGATCTCTCGGTTGTCTTCCATGATCTGATGAATTAAGATCTAAAAGAAACGCTGGTAGGGCACGAATTTGCGGTTCTTGTGTGGTCGGAATTTGTCCTCGACAAGTTCTATCAGTTCGTTCCACAAGATTAAGGCGAAGTCTATGTTCCGGTTAAACGCGACCGCATGGAATATTCGGAGGGTTGGGATGTTGCATTTGTCTAGTCCGGTGTGCTTCGAAGTCATGCACTGATTGATGATCGAGCATAGGGTATACCAAATCCTCGGTAGGAATTGGCGTTGGAATTTGGATGATCCTCTTAGAACTGGATTTCGGGCGTCTTGATATCCGAGACTTTGGATATCAGCGAACAGTTGTGCCTCGGAAACTGGGTCTTCAAAGTTTTCACTGTACGGTAGGTCGAGTGCACGTCGGAGTCTTCTAATGGTTATGCGTGCATCAAAGTGATCGACTTTGGCTCTGAAATGTGGACCCCTTCGGTGATTTGGGTGGTACTGTAGTGTTGCCCAAAACTGTTGCAGGTAGATGACAGGTACTGTGACAACTTTTGTAAGTGTGGTTCGTAGAGGATGGCCACGGAGGAACTTTATAATAATTTGGTAGTCGAATACCACATTTAGATCAAGGTGATGGTTGTTGTCCTCCAATCTCATAAATTGGTTCCTTGGTAGCAACTCGGCATCAAGATCCCGGGCATTCACCGAAGGGTGTGATGATCGGTGCGAGGGTATGACGGTGTTCTCGTCAGAGGAATTTCCATCACGGTGTGCCATCTGAACCATTGTCATATTAGAACAGTGCCAAAAATAGGTTTTTCTTCAAAAAATTGCCTAAGTCTTGGTTTTATCGCAACACAAAAAAAAATTATCGCAAGGCATGATCATATCGCAACACAAGGGTTGCGAGGAGGTGTTATCACAACACATTAGTTGCGAGAAAATGTTATCGCAACACATAGGTTGCGATAAGATCTTATCGCAACTAATGGGTTGCGATAAGGATGAACTTCAGCCAGTTGCGATAAAAATGAACTTCAAGAACACAGAGAGTTGCGATAAGAATGAACACTGAAAATTTCCTAAGTGTTCAAGCCCAGATTTTACTTTTTCGCATAAAACATGTTTAAACCTACACTACTAGGTTCGCAGTGTACTCGATAGTGAAACCCTAGCAAGTCTAAGCATAAACAAACACATAGTACGCATAGATTTAAGGCAGAAAACGAAAAGTGTCGACCCTAAACCCTAAAAACAAACAAAGGAGCATGTTTTTGTGAATGGAATCGAATACAAAGTTGAAAAGATTACCTCGATAATGATCTGAACACAATGAGATCAACTTGAACGCAAAAAAATACTAGGAAAAATCGAGAGCAGATTGTAGTTCTTGAGAGTGAGTTGAGAGAAATTTGAAGGTTTTGAAAGTTGAGATAAAATTCAAACCCTTCGTATTTAAAGGCTTGAGATAAAATGACACGTGGCATCAATGGATTGGTCCAACGTTTGACCAGCCACAGTGTCGAGTTATCGCAAGTAAGAAGTTGCGATAAACTCACATGTTATCGCAATGGGCATGTTGCGAGGACATGTTCGACCTTATCGCAACAGAGGGTTGCGATAAGATACTGTTCATGTGTGTTTTATCGCAAGGCAAGGTTGCGAGGATAATTCTTATCGCAACCAATGTGTTGCGATAAGACAACACTTATTTTAATCGCAACTGAGGGTTGCGATAAACTACTGTTCATCAAGTTATCGCAAGTAGTAGGTTGCGATATCAGTAACACTTGGACATTTTTCAGATAAAATTTTAAAAGATTTTATCACATTGGAAGATGTCCAACTTCCAATTGATTCAACACTCAAGGTTTTAAACATAGTTTTCACTCCCCCTTAAATGATGCATAGATTTGAAAAATTATTTTCATCATTTAAGAGTTAGTGTTTAAAACAAGTCAGAATACTTACCTTGTCTTCTCCGACGCAACAGTCACACATTATCTACACTTACATGATCTGGCAGTTATGCACACTCCCCCTATTTCTGTGCATATGATATGTACTAAAACTCCCCCTAAAACCATGAACATACCTTTGTGCAGATATAGGTATCATAACAAATCAGAGATAAGATATTTAAAAGAAGAGAAAGAAATAACACGTTGAATAAACATTTGTAATACAAACAAGATATGAAAATTTAAGAAACATCTATTGAGAATAGAATATGATAAAAATTTGAGTGTATCAATCTAGATATAATATCCATATTGAGATACAAATATTTCCATCTATTAAATGATCAATATATGTAAGTTAAACTTTCATATTCAACATGCCGAGCTTGGATACTAGAAAATTGAAACGTTTTTCATCCAAGGCTTTTGTAAAGAGATCGGCAAGCTGATACTCAGTTGTAACAAAATACAGTTCAACTGTTCCTTTCTCAACGTGATCTTTTATGAAATGATACCTTATGTCAATGTGTTTAGTTTTGGTGTGCTGGACAGGGTTAACAGATATAGCAATAGCACTCTTATTGTCGCAGTAAATGGGGATCTTCTCATATTTAAAACCATAGTCCATGAGTTGGGTCTTCATCCAAAGGACTTGTGAACAACAGATCGCCGCGGAAACATATTGTGCCTCCGCGGTTGATGTTGAGACACAATTCTGCTTCTTTGACGACCAGCTCACGAGCTTGTCTCCCAAAAACTGGACGTGCCCGGAGGTGCTCTTTCTGTCCAGCATGCTTCTTCCGTGATCCGCATCTGAATATGCGGTGAGTTCGAAGCCGGTTCCCTTGGGATACCACAGTCCTAGGTATGGAGTGCCCTTCAAGTACCGAAAGATTCCAGATTGGGTTGATGTTCTACCAATACATTATGACGTTGAACAAAAGAAACGGTATAATGGAGACAAACAGGCAAAGTCCCTAGTTATACAAGCCTTGACCAACAATATTTATCGAAAGGTGGATAGAAAAAACTATTCTAGGAAAGCTATGTTTGATGAGTTGATTAAGCTGTATCAAGGATCTGAAGTGGAAAACCAGATGAGAATCTCCAATGCCATCAATATGTACGAAAACTTTAAACAAAAGGAAGGGGAGGCACTTGATTCTATGTATGACCGTTTCACTACTATATTGAATGAGCTGAATAGGTACAACATAGACAAGTCAATAATCGAGCACAATGTGAAATTTCTGAGTGTTCTTCAACCTGAATGGAAGAAGTATGCTCACATAATGAAACATAATGCTAGGTTAGCTGTTCTGCTCACTTCTTGTCGCAACCAAAATCTTGTCTCAACCAACAGCTTATCTCAAGAACCAAGTATATCGCAAGCAAGTTTATCGCAAGAGAAAAAAAATCTTGTCGCAACAAATAGGTTGCGATATAAGCTAAAAAGATTCTTATCGCGACAGAAGGTTGCGATAAGTATTGTTCACTATGAAGTAGGTTGTGATAAAAGAGTCTTATCGCAAAAGGCAGTTGCGGTGAAATACTGTTCACTTCGAAAAACTTACGATAACAATGACTTGTTGCAACTGAGGGTTGCGATATAATACTGTTCACTTCTGGAGGTTGCGATACTGAAGAACACTCAAGAACACAGCATGTTGCGATATTTATGAATATTCAAATGATCTTAAGTTGATTCTTCAAAAATAAACCAATTTCTCTGAAAATTGGTACGCAGATTCGTAATGATATTCTGGACAACTTTAATTCTTCGAGTTTCGTCCAAAACACAACAGAACAGCGATTTCCAATCCAAAACAGTAGGTTTTTATAAAAAGTCTGAAAATAACTGTTTTGCACAATTTGAGACTAATCTTGGTGTAATTGCGGAATAAAAACACACATGGATGATTAGCAAACACTCCTAGATCAATTCTAATCCATTTGAAGCACTCAAATGGCTAAAATCGATAATAAATGAATGAAAAATGAAGAACACTCAAATTTTGCAAAAATCTTCAAAATACTAATCTGATCTAAGTGATGTACTATGCTCTGATACCAATTGTGATCCCAGAACAAGTAATCAAACAATGTAAGCAATCAGATGGCCATCCATATATATTGATCAATAAGGATAATCACAAAGTACAATAGAGAGAATGTAGAGAGCAATGGTACTTGTGTGTGTACTGGTGTGTGTAGTATGAATGACCTCATTGAAAATCTAGGCTAAAGTTACATTATATACTATGTAACTTATTAATTACATAGTTGGTCCCTCTACATGGTACAACATGGTAAATTAAGCACTAACATTATTCATACCAGAATCACTATTCATACCAAAAAACACTATTCATACCGGGATCACTATTCATACCGAAAAACACTATTCATATTGAAAACTCTATTCATACCGGAAATCACTATTCATACCGGAATCACTATTCATACCGGAAAACACTATTCATACCGGATCCTAAATTGAAACTAGACCCCAAACCGGAACCGGATCCGAAACTGGAACCAGATCCCATACTGGATCCCATCAATTTCGGATCCAATACCGGATCTCCTCAATTCCGGATCCAATACCGGATCTCATCAATTCCGGATCCAATACCGGATCTCATCAATTTCGGATCCAATATCGGATCTCCTCAATTCCGGATCCAATACCGGATCTTCGATAACAAGACTTCAATCGATACGTCAATTCTACTCTAAAAATTCATCTAAGTTCAGTTTCTTGGTCGATTTCATTTCAATACATGTTTATCCAGTCATTTAGATAGATTGCCATCAAATATCTCATTCAATTTCAAATAAAAATGTAACAACCCGGACCAAAATAGTAGGATTGTAAGCCTTTTTGTGTTGGTGCTTAACATATGGAAGTTGAGGGGTCATTTTGCAAATATGTAAAGAAGTATTTAAGGGCCCAAAACCCTAGGAGAATGTTCTTACTACTGATTTGGAGTGGGTGTCGGCTGAAGTTGAGAAAGAAAGAAGAGAAAAGGGGTTTTTGAAGGTTTTGAGCTTTTGGAGAAGAAAGTCATCAACCTTGGATTTTGGAAGAAGGATCAGCAGTTGGAATTCGTTCTCACAAGCAATCAATCAGGTAACACTCTTGTATCATCGTTCAATCCTTGATTATGTGAGCAGATTAGTTATGTTTGGGTTTTGTTTAAAAGTGGAGTTTGAAGCTTAAATGAGAGAAATCGGGTCTTGTAGTGTGTTTCAGTTACTAAGAACTCAGTAATTGTTAGGTTTATTGATCTCGTTGCTATTGTTAATCTTTCCTTCGAGAAATCTTAACAAGCATGTGGAGTTCGATCCCAAAAAGAGCCCAGGTCGTCGTTCGGAAACCGTCCTGGACGTCCGGAAACCTTCTTGGGCGTCCGGACTCCTTGTTTGGGAGAAGGTCCCCGGACGAGGGAGTTGTCCGGATAGGATGGATTTTCCGGGTAAGAGTTGTGTCCGGTAAGTTCGGTACCCGGAAAGGGGTATCGTCCGGAGAATAGTAGTTACCCGGATAAGGGTGTTGTCCGGACTAGGTTGTTGTCCGGTAAGTTGGGTGTCCGGACTCTTTAGCGTCCGGAAAAGTAGGGTTGTCCGGAAAACTGAGTTGTCCGGATACTTTTGCTGAGTTGTTGTTTTATGGCCGTTTATTCAGAGAAGTCGATTTGGAAGTTTGGAACTGTTTAGGGACGAGAAGTAAGAGCCTGAGGTGAGTTTTCTAAACTAAAATGTGTGGCTTTTAAAGTGTTTTCAAAATGTGTTATGAATGTTGAGAATTGCCATGCTTTATTATTATGCTTTAATTGCATGAAAGTTGTTTAAAGTTTTATGTAGAATGTATGCATACATCATGGAGACGTAAACTGGCAAAGACGGGAGGGTAGTTCCGCCAGCTCTCGTGCGGGAAGGGAGGTCCCTATATGCCAGGAGCGAGGCTCCACAAGGCAGCATGAGGCTGACTCGTTGTCACCTTCGGGTGGCTTCAGGGTGTCAGATTACGAGGAGGCGGACTTTAGTCCGTATACGATTTTGACGTGTTGAGTATGAATGTTTAAAGCTGAAAAGTTAAACTGTTTTTAAATGCTTTGATAACTGTTAGGAGGGACTCACTAGACCTCATGGTCTAACCCTCGCATTTTCAAATTAAAACCTTTTCAGGTAAGCAGGTTTCCAGGAGCTCGGGCAAATAGGCTGAGCTTAGCAAGAAGAGTCAAGAAGTATAGTGACACTCTAGTTATTAGTTTTTCTCAGTTGTGTAGGTCGTTTCCGCAAACCTATTTTAATAATTGTAACGAAATTTTAAGACCGTGATTTTGGGATGTTATGAAATTGATGTTTTGCATGATAATTTTGGTTGGGTCTTTATAGTTGGTATCAGAGCCATCATTTAAGGGATTTAGGCGACCGAAAGGAGCCTAGACTTAAACTGTGAGAAGTAGAATCACAACTGAGAAACAGGGATGCGTTAGGAGAGCACTATTTTAAGGTAGGATTGATAGGGTATTGAGGACGGTCATGTAAGGTAAGTTTGGAGTTACATCTGGCCAGTGTAACTGTGAACTTACAGGTACATGTATGTGCTTAAACTACCTTGTTATCCTGTGTCGTGGAGCTAGGGAGTCTTCTATGCGTTATTAGGCCTTTGTTAGTGAGTAAACTTTCCGTTGTTTGCTGCTACATCAGAATGTCTGCAAGATCATTGAGAAGTAGGTCCATACCAGGGGCAGTAGACACACGAACCAAGAGTACTACATTGCGTGAGGAAGCAGTGAGAGTCGAGGAAGAACCAGTGAATCAACCAAGGGTGGTAGCCACTCGTGCATGAGGAAGGGGTCGTGGAAGACCTAAGGGAGCGGTGCCGAGAAAAGCGGCGACTGAAGCGGGGGCAACAACCGCCAAGGAAAAGGGTAAGAAGAAGAAGGCAACCGTCAAGCGTACGACTAAGAGTATGGCAGAACCCGAAGTGCAGGCTATCTCTGAACAGGAAAGTTCCGCGCCTGTGACAAAGACCAAAGCTAAGAAAGGGCGTAAATCCGAGGCCACGCAGGCTTTTATAACCGAGGAAAAGTTCACATCAGAGATGGGGAAAATACAGGAGACTCTGAAAGCAGTTTTAGAAAATCAGAACAAGACTACATCTAGAGAACCGAGCAAAAGTAGTACTGGGAAGAAGACAGTGGAAGGTAGCGAACCGCGAACCGAGATGGGCACCAACTCGATGATCACTCCGTTTGTCGACGAACCAAAGACAGCGAAGGGGTGCACATTTAAGGCTTTCAACTCATGCAAACCACCGACCTACAATGGGGAGCGTGACCCCGTTAAGGCTATTCAGTGGGTTCGTGAGATGGAGCTGGTCTTTGATACTAGTAAATGCTCGGAGGAAGATAAAGTTCTGTTTGCAAGGTCATCGTTGAAGGCAGAAGCGATCTTCTGGTGGGATGTTGAAACCGGGGGAAAGGGGTCAGAGGTGGCAAGGAGCATGTCGTGGGAGACATTTGTGAAAAGGTTCAAAGCTCAATACTGCCCTCTAGCGGCAGTTAAGAAGTTAGAGGAAGAGTTTCTGAGTTTGGAGCAGGGGTCAATGACAGTTCAGGAGTATACGCTGAAATTTATCGAGAAGTCCAGATTTGCTGAGTTATATGTACCAACTGAAGAGAGGCGGATTGAGCGGTACATCTTTGGGTTGAAAAGCAGTATCAGGGAGTTGGTGCAAGCAAAGGAACCAACCACGTTTCAGGCAGCAGTTGACAAAGCAAAATTGACAGAAAAAGATAAGATCAGGAAGATGAATGAGAGAACTGGGGATAAGCGTAAATGGGAAGGACCGACCCGAGTCAGTAAGAAGCCAAACACGAACAGAGTTGAACCGCGGGCAGGCTTCCGGTCAGCCGAAAGGCCTTGTAGTAAATGTAACCGAGTGCACCGAGGTGAATGTTTGGCTGATAAGGAGGGATGCTATAACTGTGGGAAGACGGGGCATTTGGCCCGAGATTGCCGTGGGCAGAGGTCTTGTTTTCATTTCGGGTTATCGGGTCACGTTAAATGGGATTGTCCGCAACTAAAAAAGGGTAAGGCAGGGGGTGAAGGTGGCAGCAATGGAGGTAAAGGCAATGAGAGGAGGGTGGAGCCGGCTCGTGCTAGAGCGAGGGCATTCCACATGACAGCTGAGGAGGCGGAGAGCGCGCCGGATGTAGTGACAGGTACCTTTCCTATAGACTCAATATTTGCTAAAGTGATGTTTGATACGGGGGCAAATCGTTCTTTTGTGTCGCCCGTTTTTTCTCAAAGATTACGAGTGAAACCCAAGAGGTTGAACTTTGGGTTTGAAGTAGAAATAGCGGGTGATTGTCGAGTCTGGGTAAGGGATGTCTATGAGGGTTGCAATATAGACATAGATGGTCACTCTTTTCCATTGGAACTTTATCCTATGGGAATGGGGGAGTTTGATGTAGTCCTAGGAATGGACTGGCTAGCGGGGAATGATGCGAGCATTGTGTGTAACAAGAAGCTGATCCGTATACCTCTAGCCAATAAGGGGAGGTGGTAATTTACGGGGATCAACGAAGTAGGAAGTCGTGTCTAATTTCGTTGATGAAAGGTAGGCGATGTTTGGGGAAGGGTTGTGCGGGGTATCTGGCGTATGTGTTGGATGCTAAGAAGGAAAAGAAATGTATGGAAGATGTGCCCGTAGTAAACGAGTACCCGGAAGTGTTTCCAGATGACTTGACGAGCCTACCTCCGGATCGTCAAGTGGAGTTCAGAATTGACCTCGTGCCGGGGGCGGCACCGATTGCTCGTGCGCCCTATCGGTTAGCTCCGACGGAGATGAAAGAGATGATGACCCAATTGCAGGAGTTACTCGACAAAGGTTTCATACGTTCGAGTTCATCACCTTGGGGAGCACCTGTACTTTTCGTTAAGAAGAAAGATGGATCGATGCGGATGTGCATAGATTATCGTGAGTTTAATAAGGTGACCGTGAAGAACAAGTACCCTCTCCCGAGGATTGACGACCTCTTCGATCAACTGCAAGGCGCGAGTTACTTCTCAAAGATAGACTTGAGGTCGGGTTATCATCAAGTGAAGGTGAGAGAATAAGATGTACCGAATACGACGTTCCGTACGAGATATGAACACTATGAGTTCCTGGTCATGCCCTTCGGGTTGACTAACGCGCCCGCAGTATTCACGGATCTGATGAATCGGGTGTGTAACTCATTGTTGGATAAGTGTGTGATCGTCTTCATTGACGATATCTTAATCTATTCTCGTACGCGGGAGGATCACGAGCGCCACCTTCGGGCAGCGTTGGAATTGCTCAAACGCGAAAAGTTATACGCAAAGTTTTCGAAATGTGAGTTCTGGCTCAGAGAAGTCCAGTTTTTGGGACACGTAGTGTCTGCGGAGGGGATCAAAGTGGATCCTGCTAAGGTCGAAGCCATCAAAGACTGGGAAGCGCCTAGAAATCCTTCGGAAGTGAGGAGCTTCCTTGGTCTAGCCGGATACTATCGTAAGTTTATTCAAGACTTCTCTCGAATAGCTTCGCCGTTGACCACGTTGACAAGGAAGAACATCAAATTCGCATGGGAGGAAGCTCAGAAGGCCGCGTTTGAGAAATTGAAGGAAAGTTTGTGCAGTGCCCCAATCCTATCGTTACCGAATGGATCAGAAGGGTTTGTAGTGTACAGCGACGCTTCCAAGCTCGGGTTGGGATGCGTGTTGATGCAGAATGGGAGGGTGATTGCCTACGCTTCGCGTCAGTTGAAAGATCACGAAAAGAACTATCCTACTCATGACATGGAGTTAGCAGGCGTTGTCTTTGCGTTGAAAATCTGGCGACATTACCTCTATGGGGTGAAGTGTCGGATTTACACCGACCATAAGAGCCTGAAGCATCTGTTTGACCAAAAAGAGCTAAACATGAGACAGAGGAGGTGGATGGAGCTGTTGAACTATTACGATTGCGAGGTTCTCTATCACCCGGGTAAAGCCAACGTGGTGGCCGACGCGTTGAGCCGGAAAGAACGTGGGGAACAGACCAAAATCGTGGCTTTCCGATTGGAAGCGACCTCACATCTGCTTGAAGAGATTAAGAAGTTTCAGAAAGAAGCACTGTTAGAAGGAAATGTGAAGAGCGAACGAGTTGTCGGGATTGCGACATCGTTTGAAGTCAACAGTAGCGGGTTGAAATGCATGAAATGCCGAGTGTGGGTGCCAAAGATCGGTGACTTAAGAGTAAAGATCCTCGAAGAGACGCATAAGTCACGATTGTCCGTGCACCGGGCACAAACAAGATGTACAGGGATTTGAGGCAGTTCTACTGGTGGCCGGGGATGAAGAAGGATATCGCTCATTTCGTAGAGCGGTGTGTGACTTGCTTGAAGGTTAAGGCAGAACATCAGCGACCTTATGGTGAGTTGCAGTCCACGGTGACACCAGTGTGGAAGTGGGACAACATCACGATGGATTTTGTCACGAAATTGCCGAAAACCCCTAAGGGCAATGATACGATCTGGGTGATAGTGGATATTCTCACCAAGTCGGCTCATTTCTTGCCTATGAGGGAGTCAGATTCGTTGGAAAAGTTGGCACGGTTGTACATCACCGAGATTGTGTCTAGGCATGGTGTGCCAAAGTCCATTGTGTCTGATTGGGATAGTCGTTTCACATCAAAGTTTTGGAGGAGCCTCCAGCGCGAATTGGGGTCTCAAGTGAAGCTGAGCACGGCATATCATCCGCAGACGGATGGTCAGAGCGAAAGGACTATCCAAACGCTGGAAGATATGTTGAGAGCTTGTATAATTGATTTCAAGGGATCGTGGGAGACGCACTTGCCGTTGATAGAGTTCTCTTACAACAACAGCTATCACGCAAGTATTCAAGCGGCACCATTTGAGGCGTTGTACGGGCGAAAATGCCGTACACCGTTATGCTGGAATGAAGTGGGAGAAAGACAGTTGACGAGTCCAGAAATTATGCAGCTGACGTCAGAAAAGATAGAAGTGATTCGAGAAAGAATGAAAGTTGCCCAAGATCGACAGAAAAAGTATGCCGATAGACGAAGGAAGCCGATTGAGTTCCAAATGGGGGACAGAGTGATGCTCAAGGTGTCACCTTGGAAAGGCGTGATTCGTTTTGGAAAGAAAGGGAAGTTGAGACCGAGGTATGTCGGACCGTTCGCGATAGTTGAAAGAGTAGGCCCCGCGGCCTACAAGTTGAAGTTACCAGAAGAACTAGAGCGAGTCCATCCGACTTTCCACGTGTTAAATCTGAAGAAATGCTTGGCCGAGGCTGATGTGGCCATTCCTTTGGAGGATATAAGCATTGACGAGAAGTTGACATTCGAGGAAGAGCCAATCGAGATTGTAGACAGTAAAGTGCGAAAGACGAGGAACAAGGAAGTTCGTTTGGTGAAGGTTCAGTGGAAGTATCACAAGGGACGAGAAGCAACATGGGAATTGGAATCTGACATGAGGTCCAAGTACCCTCACCTTTTTGAAAACGGAATTCCGGGGAGATAATTCTTTTGAGGGGGGAGTGTTGTAACAACCCGGACCAAAATAGTAGGATTGTAAGCCTTTTTGTGTTGGTGCTTAACATATGGAAGTTGAGGGGTCATTTTGCAAATATGTAAAGAAGTATTTAAGGGCCCAAAACCCTAGGAGAATGTTCTTACTACTGATTTGGAGTGGGTGTCGGCTGAAGTTGAGAAAGAAAGAAGAGAAAAGGGGTTTTTGAAGGTTTTGAGCTTTTGGAGAAGAAAGTCATCAACCTTGGATTTTGGAAGAAGGATCAGCAGTTAGAATTCGTTCTCGCAAGCAATCAATCAGGTAACACTCTCGTATCATCGTTCAATCCTTGATTATGTGAGCAGATTAGTTATGTTTGGGTTTTGTTTAAAAGTGGAGTTTGAAGCTTAAATGAGAGAAATCGGGTCTTGTAGTGTGTTTCAGTTACTAAGAACTCAGTAATTGTTAGGTTTATTGATCTTGTTGCTATTGTTAATCTTTCCTTCGAGAAATCTTAACAAGTCTGTGGAGTTCGATCCCAAAAAGGGCCCAGGTCGTCGTCCAGAAACCGTCCTGGACGTCCGGAAACCTTCTTGGGCGTCCGGACTCCTTGTTTGGGAGAAGGTCCCCGGACGAGGGAGTTGTCCGGATAGGATGGATTTTCCGGGTAAGAGTTGTGTCCGGTAAGTTCGGTACCCGGAAAGGGGTATCGTCCGGAGAATAGTAGTTACCCGGATAAGGGTGTTGTCCGGACTAGGTTGTTGTCCGGTTAGTTGGGTGTCCGGACTCTTTAGCGTCCGAAAAAGTAGGGTTGTCCGGAAAACTGAGTTGTCCGGATACTTTTGCTGAGTTGTTGTTTTATGCCCGTTTATTCAGGGAAGTCGATTTGGAAGTTTGGAACTGTATAGGGACGAGAAGTAAGAGCATAAGGTGAGTTTTCTAAACTAAAATGTGTGGCTTTTAAAGTGTTTTCAAAATGTGTTATGAATGTTGAGAATTGCCATGCTTTATTATTATGCTTTAATTGCATGAAAGTTGTTTAAAGTTTTATGTAGAATGTATGCATACATCATGGAGACGTAAACTGGCAAAGACGGGAGAGTAGTTCCGCCAGCTCTCGTGCGGGAAGGGAGGTCCCTATATGCCAGGAGCGAGGCTCCACAAGGCAGCATGAGGCTGACTCGTTGTCACCTTCGGGTGGCTTCAGGGTGTCCGATTACGAGGAGGCGAACTTTAGTCCGTATACGATTTTGACGTGTTGAGTATGAATGTTTAAAGCTGAAAAGTTAAACTGTTTTTAAATGCTTTGATAACTGTTAGGAGGGACTCACTAGACCTCATGGTCTAACCCTCGCATTTTCAAATTAAAACCTTTTCAGGTAAGCAGGTTTCCAGAAGCTTGGGCAAATAGGCTGAGCTTAGCAAGAAGAGTCAAGAAGCATAGTGACACTCTAGTTATTAGTTTTTCTCAGTTGTGTAGGTCGTTTCCGCAAACCTATTTGAATAATTGTAACGAAATTTTGAGACCGTGATTTTGGGATGTTATGAAATTGATGTTTTGCATGATAATTTTGGTTGGGTCTTTATAAAAAACATTTGGAAAGAGATGAACTCACCTGATAAAGCTTCGACCTCTTCTGCAATTCCCAAAATTCAATCTGATTATTCCAACAAAACAGTACCAAGTTGGGAAATCAAGTTAATTTGTGAACACTATCTCCTAAAAGAAATTGATTTGCAGAAATCAAGTTTCTTACCAGTTTGAACTCAATTTCTTCTTTCTTCTTCTTCCTATTCTCGACCGACTTCAATCCAAGAGCATTTGAGATATCTTCTCAAATCAGCCGACTCACCCCTTTTATACCCACACAACTTTCCTTAAACTACCAAACTAACCTCCAAGTTTCAACTTTCATAATTAACTTAAACTTTGGGTTAATTACAATTTCAACCTTTTCGACATTCCGTTTAAAATAATAGCTTCCTAATAGTTTATTTTAAACATTCTTCCAAATAATACACAATATTTAAGGAAGTTTCGAGGTGTTACAAAACAATTTAGAAATAGGATGAAAAAGTAAAAGTAAACATTTATTTTAAAAGTGTATACTTATTGTAGGATAAAAGAAAATAAAAATACAAACATTTATTTTAAGATAAGATAAGTATTTAATGTCAAAAATACTAAAATTAAATATCGCGTTTTTTGTCAAAATTACCAAAACCATAAAACCATTTATTTAGCCTCTGGGGTGACTTTGCCTAAATAAAACCATTCCTTTAAATAAGTTTGTGGTTTGCTTAAAAAAAAGCTCAATTCTTCCTTAATGACCTTTATATATAATATATTAATAAATAGGGAATTTAATTAAAATACTTTGACTTACCAAAATACTTATTTTTCTCCTGAATTTACCAAAATACCTATTTTTCTGCGATTGGGTCCGCGATCGCGGACCATGGTTCATTTTGAAAATTATGTATCCCGCGATCGAACCTATGTCCCGCGACTAGTCCCGCTATGCACACAAAGTGGTGATTTTGATTTGATATTTACACTTTCAACCCCTATATTTATTTACTTACTTTACTTTATACCTTTTACTTTCATAATTTTAATTTTACATTTAACACATATACTCGTTTATTAACTAAAACACGTTAAAAAATACGTTTTAATTTTAACAAGTTATACCATTATAATCGTCACTTCGATACGTTCGAAATGAGCTCAATATTGAATATTTTTTGATTTATATATTTTAATATATATCATATATACTACATAAAAATATTTTTAATATTTACAATTCATACCCTTATAGTTAATTATTTAATTTATGGTACATCTCATATTTTTTTCAATTTTGTTTTACACTCATATCGCATTAACATAATAATCATATATTAACTAATTCATTAAATCGTTTTAAATTATTATTATTTGTATGTGTTTATAGATATCGTGAATGGCAATAGGACAAGGTTTCACGAGAAGAATATGAAATGAGGTTTTGACAAGTTGGTATCAGTGGACTCATTTAAGAATTATGAAAATGGGTATTTGGCGAATGATGATTCATGTGTGTTTGGAGCTGAAGTATTTGCAGTTACAGAGTATGCACAAAAGGATCGATGTCTGTCCATCACAAAGCCTCCGCCAATTTTTAATACTTACACTTGGATCATCGATAATAAAATAAATAAAACGTATTTTAACTATAAGAGTACCATAAATTAAATAATTAACTATAAGAATATGAATTTTAAATAAAAAAAATATTTTTATGTATTGTATATGATATATATTAAATATATAAATCAAAAAATATTCAATATTGGGCTCATTTCGAACGTATCGAAGTGACGATTATAACGGTGTAACTTGTTAAAATTAAAACGTATTTTTTAGCGTATTTTAGTTAATAAACGATTATATGTGTTAAATGTAAAATTAAAATTATGAAAGTAAAAAGTATAAAGTAAAGTAAGTAAATACGTATAGGGGTTGAAAGTGTAAATATCAAATTCAATTCACAATTTAGTGTGTGTCGCGGGTTGTAGCGGGGTGGTCGCGGGATGCAATTTTTCAAAAAACACCCTATCCCGCGATCGCAGGACAAATCGCGGGAAAATGGGTATTTTGGCAAATTCAGGAGAAAAATGGGTATTTTGATAAGTCAAAGTCAAACTTTAGGTATTTTAATTAAATTCCCTAAAAAATATCTCTTATCCTACACAATGATGGAGATGGACACATTAATTTTAATGATTCAACCCTTAAAATTTTGTGGTTTCATAAACAATAAATACATGTAATAGAGATGGTTAAATGGGTCCGGTCTAGCTCGAGATTGGTGGAGGACTGGAATTTGGACCGACTTGGGACCGGTCCAGATCGGGACCGTTTTTGGGACTGGTTTGGATCCGTTGGTCCTTAACCGGTTACGATTTTCATCCTAAAACAAGGTCCGACCCAAGACTGATTATGGGATCGGCCCGGTTTTATATATAAAACTATCTTTTAAATAAGAACGTATTTGTTAGTGTACTTGATTGACTCAATTATAATAAAAACGTATTTGTTATGTATATGATTGACCAAATTTTACAAAAAATATTTTTTATAAGTTAATAATCATTTTAAAACAAATTAAGTGTGTCCGGTTTGGGCAGGCACGGGAGCAGGACCGGTTCTCATAATCGAGCTTTGTAAAGGCTTTACCGATCCTTCATATTTGGGTCGGAACCGAGACCGAGACCGGTCTAACTTGATCTAGAATCAATTTTTAACCATCTCTACCACTAAAGATCAATTCTTTCTAGCTAAATAATTAATGACGAATAAAAAGAAACTTAGTTAATTTCCAACAAACCCTAAATTGATAAACTACCGGAAATTAAAGTAGTTTAATTGTTTTTTTTCAAACTTTTAATTTTCATTTTTCATTTAGAGTTTTTCTAATTATTGAAAATGTGTTTAGATTCCATCATCAAGTTGCTCACGTGGGATTTTTCAACTTTCCCAATGAAATTTGACTTTTTAAATTCAGGCATGTGGAAGTTCCATATAATATTGCATACCACATTACTCCAAATATCTATTTTAGTAAGCTACAAATTTGGTCATGTGGTTTGGCAAAATAACATTTTTTTTCTTTTCTCAGTTCAAAATTATAAGAGCATCTTCAACAAATTTTCTATAACTTTTCTAAAATACAAACTTAAAAGTCAAAATCTCTAAAATGAATTACATTTAGCTCCAACAGATTCTCTATTTTAGAGAACTCAACATTCATTATATTATTAAAATATTATTTAAATTTATCATCCCAATACATTTTTAAAAAGATATTATATAAAATAATGACAACTTAATTCTATTGGTGAGAATGAATCAAAAATTAATTTTTCTCTATATAGCAAGTTTTAGAGAATTCTATAAACTTGAAGTTTTTCATGTTTTCTCTATTTTAGAGAACAATGTAGAGAAGTTGTTGGAGCAATATAGAGAACAAAAATGCAATTTTCTCTATTTTAGAGAAGCTGTTGGAGATTCTCTAAGGTGATAATCGTGATTTACAAAAATATCTGGATTTAATCAATAAATTTCATTTTTCTTTATTGATTTTTTTTACCTAATCAAAAACCACTTAAATCAAAATAATAAAATCATTTTTGATCAGGTAAAAGACACAAAAATCGATAAAAGGACTAAAATACTTTTATTTAACGGAATTTCTTTAACGGTTGTTTGAGGAATGGGCCAATTCCAAAATATTTTTGCAAACAACAATAGTCATTTGTAATTTCAAAACTACTGGAAAGGAAAATGTTATTTTCGACAAACCAAATCATCAAATTTGTAGTTTACTCCAAATATATTTTTTCGATACAAGAAAGAGAACAGTTATCAATTCAAATGTCAAAATAAACAGCTTCAGCGAATAATTATCATTCTAATATCAACTTTTTATGTTCAATGAAATATTAAAAATGCAATATACACCTATCATATTATATTATATTTTCAACAGAAAAAGTCATAATTCTCTACTAACGAGCATACAAAAGTACCAAGACTAATAAGCTAGATCTCCCTACGGGTGCGTTTGGTACGCATACAGAACAGAACAGGACAGGATGAGAAAGAACAGGACAGGACATAACAGTTGTTCAGCGTTTGGTAAGACAGAACTGGACAGAACAGAGCAAATAACATTACCCCTAATAATTTGTTTATATATTTTGATTAATTATGTAATTTATTAAATTGTAATGAACTAAATATTTTTATAATAAAAATATATTATTAGAAAGTAATTTTCAAGATGATTAAAGTGGCCCCAAAATAAAAAGTGAATGGAGTTTTTAATTTTTGTTTTCTAACATTTTCTATATTAATATTGATAATTTACATAAATTAATCAAAAATATATAAACCATATAAAAATAATATTTAAATTTGACATCGATTTTATTTTGACATCGATTTTGACACAATAAATAAAATTTAAATAATGAATAAAATATAAAATGAATGTGTATTTGATGTTTTAGAAAAGAATTGGATTTTATTTTGAGGTTATATTGGTAAAACAGAAGTCTGTTCCACCTTGTTCCAGCTTGTTCCATGGGTAGGGGTGAAACAGACTTGTTTCACTTTTGTTCCATTTTGTTCATGTCTGTTCCACATAAAAGTCATGCCAAACATGGAACAGTGATCTATGTTCTGTCCTGTTCTGTCCCGTGTACCAAAAACATAAATTTCATCTATAATATTTTTCTAAATCTATAAAAAAATCATATAAAAACTTAATATTTCTTTTTATGATGTGAACTCCATGTTTTGTGCATTTAAAAGGTGATGTATGAAAACATTAAATGTGTTTTCGTGGAATATCAATTAAACGTGACAAATTTGACATCGATTTTAGACCAAATATTTGATTGCAATATTGGCTTTTTGTGCAATGTCATTATCTCATTTCTTCATTTGTCGTATAATTAAAATGTTTTTCTTGTTATTTCATTTATGATCAGTAGTAGTTTACCGACGTGCATACGAGTTTGAAATTCAAATTATGAAACTCTGAATTCAAATCATGTTTGTAGAGATGCACAAGTCTGTCGGACGACTCGGACTAGAACCAAGGAACAACCTAGGCCGAGTCCGAATGGACCGGATTTTGGCCCAAAGAATTTATAGGTCCCGATTTTCTGGAAGAAAAAAGAGCTCCGTTAAGACCGGTCCGTTTAGACCAAATGACTATCAATCAAAGGCCTGAATAATTTCTAAACAAGGGCAATATATATAGAGGAAGGTTATATTGTTAACCCCAAAGGGTGTTAACTTTGTTAACCCCTATCAACCAATAAAATTTCATTTTTTTAATTGGTTTGATTCTCCACATTAATGATGCTCCAAAGTTAGATTTGGTATTTTATAAATAGTTTATTTTTTGCTTTTATTCGTAGTGTTTAAATGGGAGTTACAAAATCAACAATTAACGGGGAGTTACAAAATTAGATATAGGTTTTCATTAAAAAAAATCAAACTTTCTACTTGTTTTGAGTTTACTCTCGTTCATCAAAGTTCGTTTCATCGAAGATGGATCATCGTGATCAACGCCACATTCATCCCGACTCGTTGAACTATTCTTATAATTTCGCATTGTTCGACTTTGACGATGGAGGAGTCGGTGTCAATAATGGTCCGACATTCTGAAATACGTCGTCAAGATTAGTCGAAGAAACTCAACTCAACACCGATGACGAAGCAGCGACGCAAAACGGTAGTACCAACACCATCAAAATATCTGAACCGAATGAAAAAGACTTGATCAATCATTATTTTTGTTAGAGTAGTTGTTTTTGTGATGTAGATTTTATATTTATAAATTGTGCACATTTTCGAACATTAAAAACGTATTCTTCATCTACGGAATTAGGTTCGGTTGTTGTGTTTTGGTTCATGCACGTTCAAAAACACACAAAGTTCACGTACTAAATAAGATATTGTTTTTGTTCATGAATGTTCATGCTCCTGTATTGCACATTCATATTCTATGTTTGGTTCATATTTTGTTATTTCATGCATGTTCAACCTCCATGATGTTGTTCATATTTGTTCTTTGGTGAATGTTAATATGAACCAAACTTGAAGCTCAATAGGCCCAATAAGCTAACTATGTATTACTCACATAATCTGAAATTGGTTATAAACTTGAAGCCGAAAACCACCACAAGTTCACATAGTGAAATAATAATAGTAAACTTTATCATAATCTTTATAAATAAATAAAAAACTATTGATACAAAAACCAATTGCAATTAACACAAAATCGCACATATGAGACATTTATATGATATATAAAATTCAATCCCCAACACATATTATAAATAAAAATATATTAAAAGGGTAAAATAAAAGAGAATAATTTTAAGTAAGGTTGAATCCAATTGACTGGATACATACAACACCAACTCCATCAACTTTTGGTGATAAACGTAAAGATATTTGCATGCCATATGATCTATAGATGACTTCCAATCTCACAATCAAAATAATCATTTGGTGGTCCATTCATGCATGTTCATACTCCTCAGTTGGTTCATACTTGTGTTATTTCACGCATGTTCATACTCCATGTTTGGTTCATACTTGTTCTTTCATGAATGTTCATATGAACCATATGAAAAACCAAAACAAACATCTATACAAACATATTTGTTATTTCATGCATGTTAAAGATCGTAGTTTGATGTTGATGACTATGTTTCCGGGTTCGATTGTGTTCATCGAAATAGTTTTTTTGTTACAGGTTTTAATTGGAGTTACAAAATTAATAGTTAATGGGGAGTTACAAAAATATGGGATTTGGTTTTACTAAAATAACCCTGAATACACTTGTTCGTTTGATTTTTGATGAATAAACCCATATTGTAATAAATGGTTTGCCCACATTTCATCTCAACCACTCGATTTTTGGATCAATGGCTATAAATTGGTAAACTTCCAGAAAACGAGCAGTATAATCCCGAACTGATAAACTTCCTTGTTGTAGATTCATGAACTCTTCTTCAAGTTGTCTAACGGCAGCTTGAGGACAAAACTGCCTTTTTAAAAGCTATGACAAAATCTTCCCACAAAAAAGTAGAATACACATCTGGTCCTTTAGAAGTAATAAGAGCTTCCCACCAATATAGAGCATCGGCTTTCAGCATCGCGGTTCCATATAACACTCGGTCTTCATTGGCACATTTGCTGGTTTTGAAGATGGCTTCTATCTCTTTTAACCACCTCATGGCCTTTACCGGATTTCTTTCCCCTGAGTAGGTCGGAGGTTTGCAACTTAAAAACATCTTATAATCACACTTCTTTGGCACCGGTATAACAACAGGTGTAACAAACGTCTCATCTTCCAAAGTGGGATTTGGTACTTCAGTTTCAGTGTGACGAGGACGGTCAAACATAGCCAGGGGCGGAGCCAGAAAACTTATCTAGGGGGAGCCTAGAAACCGTGTAAGAAAATTTACAATTTTAATGTTTAAAAAGATCCAATTAAGAGATACGTTTTTTTAATAAATATTTGTCTATAAACGCTAATTGTTAAAAAAAATATGACTAAACAACATAACTATGTTTATATTTAAATAAACAAAAAAAAACGATATGTCTACAAGTGTAGATAAACATATAAACAATAAAACCTCTCGAAAATACATGAAAACTATTATACAAATTTTATTTAACAAAACATTTAAATTTTTTGGCACTTTTAAAAGAAGAAAAAGAGTAATTTAAAATAAGTAATCAAAGTTTATGGGTAATAGAGTTGGAGGCCATCCTAAAATAAATTTTTTTAGTTTCCAAGGGGAGCCTTGGCCCCTTCTGGTTCTAAGCTGGCTCCTTCAGTGAACATAACTTGTATATTAGTTCGTAATCTTTTCGTTTCAGCGGCTAAATCATCTCTGGTAACAAATTCAGTGCCTTAGGGATGACCCCTATCTCCAGTTCCACCCCGACCTCGTCCTCCACTTCTCCCTCCTGTTCCGGTCATCATTTCTTGGATATTTCTCGTTCTTGGATTTGTTCTTTCTGGATTTCCTTCTTCATCTCTATTCATATGTCCAGAACCACTTGCCATTCTGTTGATTTCAACAAGGTTAATATACACATAAGCACATACCCCATATAATAAGGTATTCCAGTTCAAACATGTACCTGTAAGTTCATAATTACACTGGCCAGATGTGTAATAACCAGGTACGTTATTGGTTTATTTAATTTTTATTAATTTTAGTTTAAGGTAGGTTTGGGTTAATTTTATAAATTATAAGTTAAGGGGTAAACTTTAACTTTAAATTGGAAGTTGGAGGGTAGATTTTGCCATTTAATGAAAGTTTAGGGTTTGTTTGGCTAAAGTGATGGAAGTCCATCACCACCACCGCCACTTTTAGAACAAAAGTAGAAGAGAATATATTTGTTCTCTTAAGAGTGTGTGTGTGTGTGTGTGTGTGTTTTTCGGCCAAAGAGAAAGAGAGAGATAGAATCGAGAAGAAGAAAGAAAGAGGAAGAAGATAACAAGATTATACAGCTGATTGGAGTTCTTGAGCTGAATCCTTGATTTGTGCAAGAGAAGTGGGTTTTATCTCCATTAGGTGAGTTCATTCTACTTTTCTTATGAAAACTGTTTTAAGCATAAAATTGATGTTTGGAATAGGTTAGAAAACTCATTTACAAAGCACTGGTATATTTGGTTTGAAAGAGATGGGTTTCAATCGATATTTAGGTAGGAATTTTAGTGAACAGATCGAGGTTTTCGGACGAATTTGATAGTGTCCGGTAGTTCCTCTTTGATAGTGTCTGGTAGTTGGAGTATCCGGAAACCCTTGTGCTAAGGTATTCGGACGAGTCAAATATTCGGTAAGTTTCTCTTTTCTATAGTTTCCGATTGAAATTAGATACTGGATGGTGTCCGGATTGCTTTGGTTTTCGGATGTAATCCGGATAAAATATGTTATCTAGAGTTCTTAGCCTATTAGTAAGTCTTATGTGTTCCATTTGGTAAAGAGATAATTGTATCTAATTGTTTCAGATTCTGTGAATTTGGGGTGAAAGCTGAATCGTTTTGAGAAAAGCTTGGAAGCGTTTTGATAAGCAAACAGGTGAGTTTTACTTTAAAATGTTTTCAAACTAGAATACATATATGTGGATTGAGAATGTGATAAGTAGTGTAATAATGTGCATATGTATGAAGTATGATATATTGAGGTGTATATTATATTTATACGAGTATTACACTACACAAGTGCACGTTGGCCGGGCTTAGGACCGGTGGGGTTTGGCTGTACGGAGGGACAGCGGAGTTGGCTGTATATTAGTGCAGCGGAGTAAACTGATTAGTTGGCTCGCAACCAACTAATATGGCCATGGGAATGAGACAGGAAAGTACACAATGCATGAGTCATAATTGGTATTCAAATTTGTGTTATGTATATGGTGTTTGTACAAATGATTTTAAACTGACATGGATTTTCTCACTTAGACCACTAGGTCTAACCCTCATTTTGTTTTAAAAATATGTATTTCAGGTCGTGGATCAAGTAAGAGCAAGTGAAAAGGGTAATCTGTGACTAGCTTTTGGAAGACCTATGTTTTTGAAGATCATGAAGTGTTTTGCAGTTATAACTTTATTATTAGCAAAAAGTTTGTAATGAAATACTTATTATGGTTGTAAAGACTAAGGGACCGTACATGTTATATGATGTATCTTTTGTTATGAAACAATGTTATGTAAAATATATTATTTGTTGTATGTTTGGGAACCGGGTCGTTACAAGATGTAATTTGAAATTACCTTACATGATGTTCCTTCTACCTTTTATATTTAACATCCCAAAGGTTCTAAAATATTAGTGACATCCTACTTCACATGCAGTTTAAGTCTAGGTATGGATCCGAATACCTAAATCCCTTAAACTAGTGCTCTGATACCATGAAACAACCCAACCCAAACATACATCATATAACATATTTTTCATATCATCGTTTCATATCAAAAGATACATATCATATCACATAAGGTCCCTTAGTCTCAAAACTATCTAATACATATTTCAGTACAAACTTTTCGTTAATATTTTACATTACATTTCATAAAACCATCCATACAAAACTATACAAAAGAACTTCCTAATCACCATCAGTATTCAAAAGCATACTACACCTTATCCTTTCATTTGCCTTTAAAAGTTCCTCGACCTGGAATACATATTTTTGAAAACAAAATGAGGGTTAGACCAATTGTTCTAAGTGAGAAAATCCCTGTCAGTGTAGTAATCATTTGTAAAACACACATATATATATAACACGTATTTGGATACCAAGCATGACTCGTATGCATTGTGTACAACTCTTTCACATGGCCATATTAGTTGGTTGCGCTAAACCAACTAATCAATTTACTCCACTGCACTAATATACAGCCAACTCCGATGTCCCTCCGTACAGCCAAACTCCACCGGCCCTAAGTCCGGCCAACGTGCACTCGTGTAGTGTAATGCTTATATAAATACAACATACATCTCAATATCTCATATTTCAATTATAAGCACATCATCACACTACCTACCACATAATTATCCAGTATATATGTATTCCAGTTGAAAACGGTTAAAGTAAAACTCACCTGAAAGCAATACGCAATAACACCTTCTCTTGACAACTTGTAAGAGCCTTACTTTTCTATCAACTTCCCACAATCTGAATTACACAAAACACGTATAACCAATTATCACATAAAACTCGATGACCAGCGGATGGGGTCAAGGGGCAACGCCCTTGCGAGATCTGAGGGCAGCGCCCCTAATTTTTTTTTGAAAACCTTATCAGGAAAACTCATCCGAAAAGTATATTCGGAACCCAATTCCGGAACCAAATCCGGAATCCCAATTCCGGGAAACTAATTCCGGAAAACTCAAGAATCCAGACGACATCCAATTTCCAGAATCGATCGAATCCATAACAAAAATCAGAAATTGACAATTCTAAACCGGTAGGAATCTAGTAATACCGAATACAAACACAAAATGAAAAGAAATTTTACCTTAAAAACACTTCCAACGAACTTAATCGAGACCCTAATCGAGCGACTTCTCTGCTCTCTTTTCTCCCGACTTCAACACGCACCCACACACTCCAAAACCGACTTATGGAAATATCCTAAGGAGGTGATGGTTTATATAATAAACCAAAATTGCGATTGAGGGTTCAAACTTTGCTAAAACGACGAATACACCCCTAAACTTACAAAACTAACCCAAACTTACCTTAAGCTACTAAATAAAATAAAATAAATAACAACGGAACCGAAATTAAAATTACGAACTTACCCGGGTTATTACATTGGGGGAGATTTTTCGTGTTGTGAACTTGTGATGTTGAATTAACCGGTTGTTGGAGCAACGTTTTAGGTTCCATGTCTGTTTACTTTTGGCCCGAAAAGCTTACACATCGGAATGAAGATGGAAAAAGACGGTGGGTGGGGTAGGGGAAGGGTCAAAGGTCAAATGGGTGGTGAAGGTCAAAGGTGAGACTCGTCATCTCTAAATGATATTTTATAATTAAATAATTTCTAATTAACAGATAACTTAACCAAATTGCGCCCATGTTAACAAACTACAGTTAACTCTATTAGGGTGCGTTTGGTACACTGGACAGAACATGACAAAACAGAACAGAACAGAGATCACTGTCCCATGTTTGGCAGGACTTTTATGTGGAACAGACAGGAACAAAGTGCAACAAGCTGGAACAGGCCTGTTCCACCCCCACCCCATGGAACAAGCTGGAACAGACTTATGTTTAACCAATATAACCTCAAAATAAAACCTAATTCTCTTCTAAAACATCAAATACACGTTCTATTTTATATTTTATTCATTCTTTAAATTTTATTTATTGTATTTTATGTAATGTTATTTGTTCCGTTCTGTCCAATTCTGTCTACCAAACGTTGAACAGTTGTTCTATCATGTTCTATTCTATCATGTTCTGTTCTATCATGTTCCGTCTTGTCCTGTTCTATCATGTCTACGTACCAAACGCACCCTTAGGTATATGGATCCAGAACGCAACAAAATGCAAACCACTAGGATTCTCGGTGTAATTATTTTGAAAGATAGACAATATCCAGATTATGAGCAAACCATACGAACTCACAATGTAAATTACTCTTTAATTTATTAATAAAAGACGGAAAACTGAATTAAATACACAACATTTAATAAATATTAAAACACGGTTTTTTATGATGAGGTGTCCCTTACAAAATATAATAATGTTAAATTTATAAAAAAAACTGAATATGTTGTTAAATTTATAATTTTATAAATAAAGAATATATTAATATTAATTAATGACCATACTATTTTTTGGAGAGGAGTTTTATGTAGAAAGTCAAGTTTTTTCCAAACCCGCCACAACCATTCCCTATTAAAAAACAGCTACTTTTATTTATGTAAAATCCCTTGTAAGCAAAAATCTTCGCAATCTATATAAACGACTTAATTAACATAGACATCTTTATTCATACATATCTAATGAAAAACCTACCAAATAATCCCCACTATCATGCTTAACCACTTAGCACAAGGAATACGTGTTATTGAGTAATAAGATGGAAAGATTGTTGACACCCTATTGTGGTGTTAGCCAAAACCATTTGCATACCCATTATCAACATTAATTATGATTTATCATTAACGACTGGAGTTAAGGATTCGGGCTTACTTTTAGAGTTGGATCTTCAATTCGAATTTTAAGAAGTTCAACGTTGAGATCGTGAAGAATGTGTATCAAAGGTCTCGAAATCGAGCCATACATTTGGACTATGATGGCACCACCATGCCATCGATCAATAAATACTGCTTCGTTTGATCTGCCCATCAGACACGCTTCAAAGGTCATAAATGAGTTTATATCAGTTTGATCTGTTCCCTTGAGTATGTGATTGATTCAGTGTTCTTCGATTCTCTCTTTTTGTTTATTCACACTCTGCGTTTTTTCCTGTTTCATTGCTCTTTTTGTTTGAACTTTTAATTTTGTATTTTCACCACACCTTCAATCCATTTGCAGGTCTTTGGGGAACTGAAAATCGATCTGATTACACCTTCCGTCCGTTCTCCGACTTCAAATCCATGTGCATCAGATATTACCAATCTGCTTTTGATATGGCAAGGACCAAAACTGTTACCCGGTTAGAGCGAATGCAAGGACCGTGAGTCTTACTCGGTAAGTGACTGCAACGACTCTTACCACGGTTAGAGCTTACCGGGTGAATTGTTGCATACGAAATCGACTTGGCGTTCTTAAATCATACCCGGTAAGTAAGTGATAGTGTTATATTTTAAACGCTTACCCGGGTATGCGTTTGGTTCTTTTGTTTGCCCCATTATTTGGAATGTGCTGTTTGTGGAGTAAGGGGGCCCATATTTCATACACTATCTTATTTTATATATATATATATATATATATATATATATATATCATTTTATATGTTAATTACTAAGCCCAGATGAAGATTGAATTTGAAGCCCAAACCCCCAAAATAAATCATTAATATATTATATAGAATTGAATTTTAATCGGTGGTATCATCTCCACAGCCGCAATGCCGCACATTTCGACGAATCAAAATTCAATTCTATCCCATCCCTACTTCTCGGCAATAGGCTCTCATCTCTCAACTACTAATCGATTATGAATCGATTTATTCTTGTTTTCCGATGGCAACGGCAACAACAAGACCCTTCAATTCCCGACCCTTTCGATGGCAACAACAACAACGGTTATTTCTTCTGATTTCACCAAAAACGGCTACAAAATCAGGTATAACTAATAATCGATCTCTTTCTGTTAATTTCAACAACTCGATTTATGTTAGCTTCGATTTGTTTCTACGCTTCAATCAATTTCTTTCAGTTAATCAGTGTCTAATAGTCGATTTCTTGGCTGATGTATGTCGAATTGGAGGCTGTATACTTGAATTGGAGAACATTCTGAACAGGAGGAGAACTGGAGAAGTCAAAACTCATAAGGTGTATTCTTTCTTAATATTATTATTGTAGTTTAATAATAATTTTGCTGTTTTAATTTTTTTAATCATGTCTTCTAGAGTTAGAAAACACGATTCTCGATGTAAAAAACGTAAAACGAAAAAAAGGAGTAGAAGAGTTAATCCAGTCCCAAAAAAGTCATAATTTAGATGAAAATGTCAATGATGATGATGTTGATGCATCTGTTAGTTTGGATGAAAATGCTAATAATGTTAATGAAAATGATGCTACTAATGATAAAACTACTTATAATGTTGATATATTTGATCCAAGAAATTGAAGATTTTGTTTCGAAAAACGTTAGAAGAATTATGTTATTTAAATGAATTTCATATGTTACTTTACATTTTAAGAAAAAGTTGTTTTAATTTGTAAGGCTTTTAATATAATATATGATATGCACTTTTAAAGTTTGTTTTTTTATTATTCGTTTAATTATCGATCAATAGTTTTGGCATAAGTGGAACATGCCTCAAAAAAGATTGGAACGGCCCTGTTAGTAATAGTGGTCATATTTCATAATCAGCACATTCCAACTACTGCACACCCATCTATTGGAATAATGGTGTGAGTTTGGAGCTGTTATTTCCAAAAGAAACTATATAAGCTTTTTTTTAAGAATGGTAGATATGCAGATGCTTTTGTTGATGCTTTTGTGGCCACCACCACTAACCATAGAACATGTAAAAAACCTGGTGCTATTCTTCTCCATTTTTTCTACATCTAAATTCTCCATCTTACTGCACACACTGCTCTATGGTTTCTTCCTCATTTTGCTTCTTATCATACTATACACACACACACACACACACACATATATATATATATATATATATATGCTTAATTTTCAATTCCATTCTTCTTAATCTTCTTGTTTGCCCCTTCTTATCACTGATTTCACATTTAGGAAAACAAATTTGAAAAGGGAGAACGTGTAAAAGTAAATACACAAGTATAAACATGCAAAGCCACTCTTAAAATTCATCATATATGTGGAAGACATAGTCGGGATGATGATGCAACCTTTTCTTTTTGGAATGGTGTCCTAGGCTATACCTAGACTAATTATTTGATAAATTATGACCGTAAGACATCAGCCCTGATTAAACCTCAGTGGCCACAATTGTTGTGTACGCCTGGATTGGATTCGAACCCTGAACACCCTTATGGTTATGATGATACAACTTGGTATTAACTGAGGGCATGAGTTAATGTAAATATTACTTGATAAAAAAATATAAGTTACAAATATTTAACCATTGTAAATGTTATAAATTATTATTATTATTCATAGCTTATTTAATTAAATTTATTTTTATAAACTTGAGATACAAAAGGGTAGCAACCATCCTATACCATTAATTAATTGGAGTCATACAAAAAATAGAATTTGGTGGGTGGTGTATTTGTGTTGGTTCATTTCCAAGTTGAACAAATGTACAATGACTCCCTCTCATACCAACGATATAATTTTGTCCATGATGACCGGATGATGTGTATCAACAAGAATACAAAGCTTACTACAACTCTCTGGTCATCTATTATAAAATTTAAAGTTTATAATGATCATAAATTTCAAAGACTTGATTTAAAAAAAAGTTTGGCATCGCGCTCAATTGCGTGGATAGCCAACTAGTATTTAATAATACAATTAGGATAAAATTTTAATAGTATAATATCTTAATTAATACAAACAAGATGGTAAAAAAAGTTAAATTATATAATATGTTAATCGAAAGAATTTAAAATTTATTATATATATATATATATATATTATAAATTTTGAATTTGTTAAAACAAATTTTAAGAAAAAATATGCGTTATTCTATGATCTTAAATAATCATTACATATGATTAATGTGAATAACAATAAAATTTATCAGTCTCGTATATCCTAATTAATTAAAAAAAATTAAAAAATATAATTTAATAATTAAATTAGATAATTTATTAAAATAATTTAGCATATTGAACAGATACCAATGGTTCATATATTGAACAGAATGAGACCACAATGGTTTGGAACCACGAGGATGATGATCCAGAGTTTGGCTCGAACGAGGCAAAGGAATTGTTGAACCATCTTTGAAGTTTGCTCGCTAACGAACCCATTGCAGTGAGCCAAGGTCCGTTCATTGTAGAAGCCAAACCACATGTACTATTTAATTAATCTGCATTTTAAGATGATCGTTATCTTAATTTAGTTTCCTTCTATTGCGGATAGATTTGTTTACATATGGGAATGGGTAGTTTTGTCTTTTAACGCATGGGCTCGAAACATATCATCTTCTTGTTGAGGGTGTTGATAAAGGTACTCTGTCAACGAAGATTTTTGAAACAATGGTTGGAAATGGAAGGCAGACGAATTCGTATTATGCATTGGAGACGGTCGATAAAAATGACGAAAATATGTGTGTGTCCATTGGTGACAAAACAATAATGGTCAAATTACAAACAATGGTTTGTTCGAGGCTTACAGACGTGGTGTCGGGAATTCATTGGGTGTTCGCTATCTTTAAGCGGGGCCATATGGGTCAACCCGTGGGACGTGGTGTCGGGAATTCATTGGGTGTTCGCTATCGATGATTTAGATCAATTCAAAGGTGTGAAATTGAAGGTTATAGCAATGGAGCAAATGCTTAAATCGAACCCTAGTTGGCTCGGGAACGCGGTTTTGGTGCAAATCTTGACCCGGCTCGTGGGCGAGACCCAGATGTGGCAGAGATTGATGCCGAGATACGATCGATCTGCGAAAGAGTTAATGAGGAGATGGGAAGTCTAGGGTGAACCGATTGTGTTAGTCAATAGGCTGATTTCTTTAGGTGAATGGGTTGCGTATTATGTTGTTTCTGAGGCACCAATCGTGACACAAGTGCGGGACGGTATGAATCTTAAGCCATATGAGTACGTCGTTTGCCGACAGGGTGATGATTGGAATCTTGATTCCCCAAAAATGAGAATGCTTGTGGTGTCGGGAATTCATTGTGTGTTCGCTATCTTTAAGCGGGGCCATATGGGTCAACCCGTGGGACGTGAAGGCGACAACGGAAGCCATGAACACCACTATCTTGGCTTCGGATGACCGAAAACAGATCGGTGATATAAAGCATCATCGTTATATCACCACCCACGATATCACTAACCGGTCACATTGCTTCGTTCGAGGCTTACAGACGACATGCATTGCTCATAACCGTAGCGATTGGCGGAGTCTAGGATTAGGGCTTAATCTTATAGTTGCGATCTTCGATTCGGATTTTAAGAAGTTGACAATTGAGATCATGGAGAATGCGTATCGAAGGTCTTAAAATCGAGCCATACTTTCCGACTGCGATAGCTCTATCATGCCATTGATCTATAAACACCAGACTTAAATTATTTTATTCATCATCAACCACCTTTGCGACAATCAGAAGTACACCATGTTCGTTATCAGTGGTTGAAGTAAAAAAAAATCTTGGTAGATGGTTCAGTTAGTGCTAGAAACATGCGATTCTAGCTGAACACATATACGTTATAAGTTATTATATATATATCGTTTTATAGCGTATATATAATGTCGTTCAATACATATAATCTCATGGATATATATAGTGTGAATTGTGAAATTAGGTGGGCGACCGAAATGAAATGGGAAACGTGTGGATTGAGAAAGGATATCGGCCGGATTGAAATCGATGAGCCCGTTATGAATCTATAATGAGCACACTTCGAAGATGGTCCCCGACTCACCTCAACGGGTTGGTTAGTGAGCACACTTCTTGTGGTTTGGCTTCTACAATAAGCTAACCCCGACTCACCTCAACGGGTTGGTTAGCGAGCACATTTCGAAGATGGTCTAACAATTCCTTAGGATCAACATCCTCGTGGTGCCAAACCATTACGGTCTCTTTCTATCCAATATATGAACCATCGGTGACTTTTGTATATAGATTCATAACTGGCTCATCGATTTCCATTCGGCCGATATCATTACTCAATTCGCACTTTTCCCATTTCATTATCGGCCTCCCACCTAATTTCACAATTCACACTATATATATCCATGAGATTATATGTATTGAACAACTTTATATATACGCTATAAAACTATATATATATATATATATATATATACCTTATAAAGTATATCTGTTCAGCTTGAATCGCAAGTTTCTCGCACTGGCCGAACCATCTACCAAGATTTTCTTTACTTCGGCCACTAGTAACAAACACGGTGTTCTTCATCATCGCAAAGTTAGTTGATGATAAATATAATAATGTCATCCGGGTGTTTATTGATTAATGGCATGATAGTTCCATCGCAGTCCAAAAGTATGACTCGATTTCAAGACCTTCGCTACGCATTCTTCATGATCTCGGTTGTCAACTTCTTAAAATTCGAATCGAAGATTGCAACTCTGAAAGTAAGCCCTAATCTTAAACTCCGCCAATCGCTATGGTTGTAAGCAATGCATGTCGTCTGTAAGTCTCGAACGAAGCTACGTGACCAGTTACTGAATATCATGGGTGGTGATATATCGATGATGCTTTATGTGACCCATCTATTTTCGGTCATCCGAAGCCAAGATAGAGGTGTTCATGGCTTTCGCTGTCTCCTTTCACTTCCCACGGGTTGACCCGTATGGCCATGCTTAAAGATAGCGAACACCCGATGAATTTCAGACACCACAAGCATGCACATTTTCGGAGAATCAAGATTCCAATCATGACCTTGCCGGCAAATGACGTACCATACGGCTTAAGATTCATACCGTCCCGCACTTGTGTCACGATTGTTGCCTCAGAAACAACATAATACGCAACCCGTTCACCTAAAGAAATCAACCTATTAACTAACACAATCGGTTCACCCCAGACTTCCCATCTCCTCATTAACTTTTTTTGCAGATCGATCGTATCTCGGCATCAATCTCTGCCACATCTGGGCCTTGCCCACGAGAGGGGTTCAAGATTTGCTCCAAAACTGCGTTCCCGAGCCAACTAGGGTTCGATTTAAGCATCTGCTCCATTGCTATAACCTTCAAGTTCACACCTTTGAATTGATCTAAATCATCGACACCAATTAGCACTGTTTTCCCTCATAATCGTCTTTCGAGCACTCAAGCCATCAATTTTGTATCAGGCTGCCTCAAACCGACTCCATTTGACTGACACTGATTTTGTTAGAACCAGTCCAACGATAGTAAAGATTTACTATAACAAAATAAGAAATATAACATAAATTGAAACAAAGGAATATAACAAAAATAGAACCTTAACGATGAAATCGAATCTTCCCGTGAATCTTCAGACAAAGGCATACGTATGCAGTGTCCTAAGACAAATTTCGCCCCCAATCTTGCGTTGGTGATCGGACCTCGTCTTGAGGATACAACTATCTAACTGGATTGATGCACGTCAATCCAATTCCATCGAATTGATAATATGTTTCATGAATCTTTGTATGAATATTGAGAGAAATAGAAGGAGAAATTCGTATAAAAAATGGAGGAAATAAAAGGTATTTATATATCCTCATTTCAACCGAAATTAACTGCCAGAAAACTGCTCCAGAGTCCCAAGCGGGTTTGGTGCGGCTTTACCCGCGTGCAACTCGCGTGAGACAAGGCCCAATCTTTTGACCATTAGAGATTAGGTAGTTCATCACTAAAGCCCAATGAAATCTCATTCCATGGGTCTTTCTCCATTTTGATAACTAGTGTGAGTTTGACCATATAAACCCACAAAAGTTTCCAAGTATTTCCTATGTGGGACACTTTGTTAGAATAATACTAAACTATACCCCACATTTTCTATTCAAACTCCAACAAAATACCCCACATTTGAATAGAATATAAGATATTAAAACATAGAAAATTATTTTGCTATTCATAAAGCTAAATATGATGTACATCAGGAAAGGAATTTTTTGGACTGTTCCATAGTGAATACAAATCGGATTTACTTTGTGGGTAGTGAACGTTGCTATTGAACTAACCATTTTTTATAGTAAATCGAGACAATAAGTATCACATACATCATATCTATACGTATATCTATTCTTACGGTTGTGTTCATTTTGATCGTGAACAAGATCCTTTCTTCATGAGACTTTTAGAGAACGTAGCCATATCGGTTCTCAAAGATGCGATCTCACACCAATCTCATATATCTATACTCATTTTGCCCATTTTTAAACCATTTCTTAGTTCGGACGCTGTTTCAAGAACTAAGAAGCAAGAACTACAAAATCTTGGGGTTTTTTCTCGTTTCGAGAGATTTATTTAGGATTAAATTTGATTACAACAATGTCCAAATCGTCCGAAAATTTGAAAGATTTAGCAAATTGGAATTTTCTGGCTGAGGATTAAACAAAAACTCAACGGAAAGAGGATTTTATCAATTTTTGATCAAGATCATGGTGTTTCCTCTTATGCCCCTTCGATCATCAACAGGTTAGTCGTTGTATCGAACGAATTACCCGTTAAATTTGCGCGTAAAAGTTAAAACTGATGAGAATGGAGGGTTGTTTTGGGATTTCACATGGGATGAGAATTCTTTATATATGATGGAGGTTTACTACTGTTGGAAGAAGAAGATTTACCAAACATAAACATGCAACGGAAGCTTATAATTATAAGAAAAAACTTCTTCTTCTAAGAGAGGATCCATTGTACAAAGAAAAATAGCAACTTAAAAGGAGATGAATATTAGTAAACACACCCTTGATGACTTTGGAGGATCCAAAGGAGAATCCCTCTATTAGGAGCACAACCAAAGCTCCAAATCTTACAAGATTTAACTTCTTCTCCAAAACCCTTTTTGAGAGAAAAGAAAAGCTATATTTTTAAGCATTTTCAAGAGAGAAAGGCCATTTAATTTTGCATTCAACACACACACACACTTGTGAGTGTTTTGGCCGTAAGTTATGAGAGAGAGGAGAGAGGCTTCGGCCTCTTTTCATAGAAAAGAGAGAGAGGTTGAGTGTATGCATTAATATCATTAAATGCTTACTTTTGTGTCCCCTTTAATTTACAAAGTTGGTCCTTCAACCTTTGCCTTAGTTTCTAGTTAAAACATCACTTATGATATTTTAACAAACTTTCCCTCTAACCAAATAATTCTTGCAACTTGATTTGGACTTTGTGTGCGACCGAATTGGAAAATGCCAATTAGAATTATTTTGTGTCAACGGGCATATCTCCAACAGACTCCCACTTGCACTTGACACAATAACTATATAGAGGCATAGGCGTGTCATCTAGGACACTATTTCTATAATAAAAACCCGAAGGTAAGAAACAATCCTATAGGCAAGTGATCAAATATCCTTTTGTTCTAGATATCCGTATGAACACGAGACATGGTATAGTGTCAATCTTCAGATCGTTCAATATTATGTTTCTCAATAGAGATTTGTGGTGACCTAAAGTAGACTGCAAAATTGATCCAATATCAATTCAGCCTTAGTATGGCCATACATTTATGTGTCAGCACCAAATCATTGAAGGGCCCATGGATATCACTTTTACCATGAGGCAAAAGGAACAAATTGCTTTGACTACATAAACCTCCCCACTAATCATGTTATATTTGATCAATCCCTTTATGGCTGCCAGTTACGGACAACGTTGGAGAATGGTCAAAATATAACCGACTTCGTGTCAAGAGCCTCATGCATCTCCACTCTAGGATAAAAGATATTACCATCTTAGAATTACTTGTGACAGAAACCATGAAGTAATCTCTAAGTGTTGGTCGCTCCAAAACTTGATCTCTATCAAGTTCATATGAATGTAGTTGCATCTGATGCCATATCCATCTATATGGATAATCAACTCACACTTCATATCAGTCTTAATTTATTACTCCCCTTCCTTTGGAGAATAAACGATTGTGGAGATTTTTGAATAAACTAGTATTCAAGGAAGTTTATAAACATGCAAAATAGAACACAGTGATACACCAATGAAACGATTGCTCCAAGCATATACTATGATCTCAACATAATAATCATCATATCATTTGCAAATGTAGGCTGTTTAAGTTCTGAAGTTTCAAATCAACTAAAATACAATCAAGCTAAATCGCAAACAACTTTAATGCCTATAGACCTAGTATGAGCATCATGTTTGGTCTGTGGCAACGGCTTGGTGAATGGATCAGCCAAGTTCTTACTCGAGTCAACTCTACTAATGATAATGTCTTTATCTTCGACAATAGGGCTTTAAACGAACCGAACGAACACGAACACGGGCTTGTTCATGTTCGTTCGTTTAGCTTAACCGAACAAACGAATGAACACGAACAATAAACGAACAAATATTTTGGTGTTCGTGTTCGTTCGTTTAAAAAATAAGTTTGTTCGTGTTCGTTCGTTTAAATTCTAAACGAACATAAACGAACGTTTGTTCGTGTTCGTTTATGTTCGTTCGTTTAATTGCTAAACAAACGAACCTAAGAAAACATACTTAAACAACAAACGGTGCACCCACTTTCATTAGGTGCTCCATTAAATTTTTTACTTAGACTCAAGCCCAAGGGCTCAAGGAAAAGGGCATGAGCCAAAAGCAGGAAGCATGCAATAGAAAGAAATGAGATGAGGGGGTTATATATATAGTGGAGATGAGGGCTTGAGTTTGTTAAAACC
Organism: Saussurea involucrata; assembly: GCA_033807775.1. Lineage (NCBI taxonomy): Eukaryota > Viridiplantae > Streptophyta > Magnoliopsida > Asterales > Asteraceae > Saussurea > Saussurea involucrata. Next base: position 93,713,674 of record CM066312.1, on the reverse strand, counting down.
AACGATGTGGGATAAGGGATAAAGGGAAAGTATGTTGAGCTGCTCACGTGGTGAGCATGTGATTGAGGGCTTGAGGCTATTCTCATCCCACATCGCTTTTGTAGAGAAATGTTAGGCTAGGAAACAAGTATTTATTGGGTGGGATTTCATCACTTTTAGCATGTTACCATTGTTAATTAAATTTTTAAATTTTAAATATTTCAGTTATAATAATTGTAATTAATAAATTTAATATAATTGTTATAATAAATGAACAGAAACATATATATTAAACGAACGTTAAACGAACATAGTAAACGAACGTAAACGAACATAAATGAACGAACGTAAACGAACATAAATGAACGAACGAGACCTTTGTTCAAGTTCGTTCGTTTAACTAAACGAACAAAAAAACTTGTTCATGTTCATTCGTTTATTAAATGAACGAACATAAACGAACTTCCCGCCGAACGGTTCACGAACGGTTCGTTGAACGTTCGGTTCGTTTACAGCTCTATTCGACAACCTTTCGAACGTAATGAAATTTCCTGAGTATATGTCGTGTACGCTTGTGTGACCTGGGTTCTTTAGCCAAGATGACTGCACCCTCGTTGTCATAGAAAGATCTCTATGGGATCATGAATAGTGTGAACTACGCCAAGATCCCCAATGAACTTCTTCATCCACATGGCCTCTTTTGCAGCCTCATTAACTGCAATATACTCAGCCTCTGTTGTCGAATCTGCTACAGTGCTCTGCTTGGAACTTCTCCAAGTGACCGCTTCACCGTTTAGCAAAAACACGAATCCTGATTGCGAACAGGAATCATCTCTATCAGTTTGGAAGCTAGCATCTGTGTATCCTTTTACACATAGCTCTTCATGGCCACCATAGACCAAGAACATGTCCTTTGTCCTTCTCAGGTACTTGAGAATGTTCTTGACTGCTATCCAATGAGGTTCGCCAGGGTTGGCCTGATATCTACTCGTCATGCTCAAGGCATATGATACATCAGGCCTAGTACAAATCATGGCATACATGATCGATCCCACAACCGAAGCATATGGAACCCGACTCATCCTATCTAATTCCTCAGCGGAATTAGGACACTGAGACTTGCTCAGTGCCATGCCATGCTGCATAGGCAAGAACCCCTTCTTGGAGTCTTGCATCTTGAATTTCTTCAAGATCTTATCTATGTAGGTACTTTGGCTTAACCCAATGAGCCTCCTGGATCTATCTCTATAGATCTTGATGCCTAGTATGTATGTCGCGTCTCCCATGTCTTTCATGGAAAAACACTTCCCTAACCAAGTTTTGACACTTCGCAGTGTTGGGACATCGTTTCCCATGAGTAGTATGTCATCGACATACAATACAAGAAAGATGACAGTACTCCCACTAGTTCTGACATAGACGCATGGTTCATCTTCACTTCTAATAAAACCAAATTCCTTGATTTTCTCATCAAAATAAATATTACAGCTACGAGATGCTTGCTTGAATCCATAAATGGACTTCTGAAGCTTACACACTCTATTGGGATGCTTAGGATGTACAAAACCCTCAGGTTGTGTCATAAACACATCCTCAGTAAGCTTTCCATTAACAAAAGGCGGTTTTTACGTCCATTTGCCATATCTCATAATCATGAAATGCTGCTATGGCAATCAGTATCCTAATAGATTTTAACATAGCAACTGGTGAGAAAGTTTCATCATAGTCTACACCATGAGTTTCCCATCCATGTCGGTCTTTTTCTTGAAGACCCATTTACACCCAACTATTTTAAGGCCAGGCGTTTGATCAACCAAGTCCCATACTTGATTATCATACATGGATTGGATCTCGCTTTCCATAGCCTCCTTCCATTTAGCAGACTCTGGGCCTGCCATGACTTCCTGATAGTTGGTAGGTTCATCAAGATCTACCAGAGACTCATCACCATCAGAAATGAGTAAACCATATCTTTCAGGTGCCTGACGTACTCTATCAGACATGCGAACAGGTGGTGGTTGAATGTCAGATTCTCCATCATCTTCAGGTTGTATAACCTCTTGATGGTAACTAGTGCCAACATCGGATTCCATGTTGGTTGATTCTTGAACTTCTTCAAGATCAATTCGGCTCCCACTGGCCTCTTTGGACATCAGCTCCCTTTCTAGGAAGACTGCCCTTCTAGCAACAATAACTTTGTTTTTAGAAGTTTTGTAAAACAAATATCCAAAAGATCCAGTAGGATATCCAACAAAATAACACTTATCTGATCTGGGCTCTAACTTGTCTTGAGATTCACAACGAACGTAAGCCTAGCAACCCCAGATTTTTAAATATGCTAGTGAAGGAACTCTACCACTCCATATTTCAGATGGTGTTTTGGAAACCTTCTTGGTTGGAACGAGGTTAAGGATTTTTGCTGCAGTTTCTAGGGCAAACCCCAGAAACTGATTGGTAGCGTTGTGCGACTCATCATGCAGCGGACCATATCTAACAATGTTCGATTTCTCCTCTAGAACACACCATTATGTTGTGGTGTTCCGGGTCGAGTTAACTGTGAGATAATCCCACAATTTCTTAGATGATCACTGAATTCTAGACTAAGATACTCACGACCTCTATCAAATCTGAGGATCTTAATCCTTTTATTTAATTGATTCTCAACTTTGTTCTGGAATGTCTTGAACACTTTAAAGGTTTCAGACTTATGTTTAATCAAATAAACATATCCATATCTACTTAAATCATCAGTAAACGTAACGAAGTATCTTTCACAATGTCTTGTGGCAGATCTGAACGGTCCACACACATCAGTGTGTATAAGGTCCAACAGATCTTTGCCCCGTTCACAGCTTCCTGTGAATGGTGCTTTAGTCATCTTCCATAGTAAACAAGATTCACATTCATCATAAGAGGCATGATCAAATGATTCCAAAATCCCATCCGCTTAGAGTTTGGCGATGCGCTTCTTGTTAATGTGGCCAAGACGACAGTGCCACAAACATGTCTTATCCAAACCATTTTTGGATGAAGTCGAATCAACATTAAGGATTGAACTATTATTGTTTCTTAAGCTGATGTTGGTTTCATTGATCCCATTACAAGGACTAGCTTTGTAATATAGTAACTCATTTTTAAACACAAGAATTGATCCATCATCAAATACGAAATTAAACCATCAACATACAGTGCTATAAAATAAATAATGTTTTTGGCCATTTCGGCCGAGTAGCAAACATTCAATAACACCACAGACAGACCAGATTCAAAAGTAAGCTCATAATTCCCAATCCTATCAACTGGAGCAACATGCTTGTTCCCCATGATTAGGTCGAGCTCTCCGCGTCTTGGCTTCCTACTTCGTTTTAGTCCATACAAATCAGTACAAATGTGAGTACCACATCTTGTGTCCAATACCCAGGAATTAGAAGTAGAAGTGTTGTGGAGTTTAATCATATACATACCTGAAGGTTCGGCCACACCCTTGGCCTTGAGCTCTTCAGCTCCTTCAGGTATTTCGGACAGCTACGTCTCCAGTGTCCTTTCTCCCCGCAGTGGAAACATGTTGCATCCTCAGGAGTTTTTGCTTGAGGAATCGCAGAGTTAGCCTTACCCTTACCCTTGCCTTTGGGCTTGAAGTTAGATTTACCAACTTTTTCTTTCCCCTTGCCTTTGGGTGTGTTTGGCTTCTTCTTCTTGACTCATCCTTCCCTGATGGCCAATACGGGAGCATCGGGTTTAACTTTGGCCATGTTAGACTCGGCGGTCTTCAGCATGCCATGAAGCTCCATGATGGTTTTCTCCATGTTGTTCATATTGTAGTTCAGAGTGAACGATTCATATGAACTAGTCAGCGAGTTTAGGATGAGATCCGTGGTAAGCTTCTGACTAAAGGGAAAACCAAGACGCTTCAGCTGGTCAATGTACGATTTCATTTTAAGAAAGTGTACACTGACACTGCTTCTCGGGGCCATTTTGCAGCCCACCAGAGATCTGACTGTGTCAAAACGTTCTTGCCTGGCCTGCTGTTGGAACATGTCCCTCAGCTGGTTAAGCATGTGATACGCCCCAAGGCTCTCCATACCCTTTTGGAGTTCAGGTGCCATGGTCGCTAACATGAGGCAAGCGACCTCGTTTGATTCGGTTCGACGTTTTTCGTACTCTTCCCGAATCTCCCGAGATGCTCCGGTTGGTGGTGCCTCAGGGAGGGGTTCCTCTATGGCTCTCTGCTTCATTTCCATCCTGAGTACGATTCTCAGGTTGCGAAGCCAGTCCATGAAGTTCAAGCCCGTGAGCTTGTCCTTCTCGAGGAGTCCTTTCAGACAAAAGTTATCGATGAATTCGTGTTGTTGTTTGACATCTATCAAAGTAGAAAAATATATTTTACTGATATGAATTAAATAATCCTTGTTATAATAATTACCCAAATGTTTAAATAAACAATTATTTTTAACAAGGCTAAGTTCCAAATTTCACTTCTTAATTAGCTACGACGGGTATGCCGCGGATCGCAACTAAAAGCTATTTAGGTAGGTAACCATTTTACCAATTCCATTCTCTATGAAACTCTTAGATCCTTGCGGGATTCGTTGATATCCATTATATCATTTGGCATGTTTAATCCCTTCAATGCTAATCGTTTCTCGTGACGGGTATGCCGCGGATCACAAGTCTAGATTGTAAATCGTCCATGATAAAACACGTGACATCCGGCCCAAGACTCTTGGGTTTCGCGAATTTCACATCATCATCCCTGATGTCTAACCGACGTGTTGGCTTTAGCACTTCCCACGCCGAAAGACGGTTAGTTCAAATGTGTGTTTTAGTCATGGGTAGCGTTTCATTTACTTAAAAAACGGGTTTTTGTTTTTCTAGTTAAAACCTTTTAACTTTCCTTTTAGCAAAATTTTGTTTTATACCATTTTAAAAACAATTTTTATATTTTTGCTAAAATTCATTTGCTTGTTTAGTCTTGTTAACTTATTAACGAAACTTTGTGATTCTTTACTTATTTTAAAATTAATCTTCTGGCATGCAAGGCCTAGACAAATTCATAAAATAATAAAGCAACCACAACAAGCAAAAACGGTAACAATACCTCAAATCCTATGCGTTTTTCGGTGAGCCAACACAGGAAAAAAACATGGTCAATCTAGGGACACAACCAAAGAGACGAGAATAGGCTCCCACTAAAACCATCATAAACGATGCGCGGATTGGCTGCCTTCAGCTTCAGCGACAGTTTTGCAGCATCAGCGACAGTTTTCAGGCATCAGCGATGGTTCTGTCAGCATCAGCGACCGTTCTGTCAGCATCAACGACGGTTCTGTCAGCATCAGCGACAGCCACCAGCTTTCAATTTCCAGCTTTCAGCGACAACTTTTCAGCACTTGTCTCCTTTAGTTGCACCGTCTTCGATTTACAATTTTGAAAATAATTTATTACTTTATTCTATGCTATTATACAAATACTTTTACATAGCATAAATGAAACGACATGCAAGTCGCGCAAATTATTACAAACCAAAATAAATCGAATATTAATCAACCATCACAATCATATGGGTCAAGAGAGGCACTTGTTACCGGATCCATACAAACACAAAATGAACCAAAACAAGGTGTGTCAAAAACCTTGTAAGCCATATTTTGATAAAGATTGATTTTAACATACATTTTTGGCACTTAAACAAAATTAATCTTTGTTTATATGTTTCTATGCCATAAAAAAAAATTGACAACATAAACACACAAACACACTTTTATGTTTTGTAAGTATGGTTTTCATGCCAAAACCATCCAAACAACAACATGCAATTGAATCAAAATATTTTGGGAATACAAAACCAAAATCCATACTTAATGGAAAAAGCAACTTTTTCTTTTATTTTACAAATACTAGTTTTGTAAAACAAGGTTTTCAAGACTTTAATTTATTTATCCCTCTTTGATTTATTTTATATCTAAAAAAAATAAAACTCTTGATATTTTTGGATCCATCACAAAAATTCCGAAATCTTTATAAACATTGGACCATGACATCAAAAAAAACTTTCGTTTTTCCAACATGCATGTCAAAATCGAAGGTCCAAGAGGGAGGAAAAATAAAACTTGAAACTTGAAAAACCTTAGAAATCCTTTTGCATGTTCTTTACACATCTTTTTCCCGTAAATGTGTACAAAAACATCAAAACCGATTTCTTCAAGAAAAAGATGAGAAAAGTGTTATAACTTTGTACAAGTGGCTCTGATACCACTGTTGGAAGAAGAAGATTTACCAAACATAAACATGCAACGGAAGCTTATAATTATAAGAAAAAACTTCTTCTTCTAAGAGATGATCCATTGTACAAAGAAAAATAGCAACTTAAATGGAGATGAATATTAGTAAACATACCCTTGATGACTTTGAAGGATCCAAAGAAGAATCCATCTATTAGGAACACACACAAAGCTCCAAATCTTGCAAAATTTAACTTCTTCTCCAAAACCCTTTTTGAGAGAAAAGAAAAGCTATATTTTTTAAGCATTTTCAAGAGAAAGGCCATTTAATTTTGCATTCAACACACACACACACTTGTGTGTGTTTTGGCCGTAAGTTATGAGAGAGAGGAGAGAGGCTATTTAATATCATTAAATGCTTACTTTTGTGTCCCCTTTAATTTACAAAGTTGGTCCTTCAACCTTTGCCTTAGTTTCTAGTTAAAACATCACTTATGATGTTTTAACAAACTTTCCCTCTAACCAAATAATTCTTGCAACTTGATTTGGACTTTGTATGCGACCGAATATGAAAATGCCAATAAGAATTATTTTGTGTCAACGGGCATATCTCCAACAACTACGTTGTCTTACTTTGGGCTGACGAGGATCCTAATGAAGAAGATGACGTTGAAACAACTTTGATCGATAGATTTAACTATCTGCCAGTTTTCATATCATCAGAGCTTGTAATATTATCATGGATTTTGTAAGTGGTATTTGTGGCCACTATTCCATTACAAGCTCCCATTTTCCAATCGTTATAGTGACTGTTTTGATCAATCCTTTTGGAAAGCTTATGTGACGGTAAACAGTATGTTTATGGAGAAGGTGATGGAGGCGTTATATCCATAAACGATCATGTCTGAATTCATGATTACCTCCGAACTAAGAAATGATTTGAAAATGGGCAAAATGTTCGGAGGTAATCGTGAATCCAAACATAATCGTTTACGGATATAACGTCTCCATCACCTTTCTGCGTAAACCTATTGTTTACTGTCACATAAGCTTCCCAAAAGAATTGATCAAAACAGCTGCCATGACGATTGGAAAATGGGAATTGTAATGGAATAGTGGCCACAAATACCACTTACAAAATCCATGATAATCTTATTACAAGCTCCGGTTATATGAAAACCGATAAACAGTTAAATCTATCGATCAATGTCGTTTCAACGTCATCTTCTTCATTAGCATCCACGTCAGCCCAAAGTAAGCCAACGTAGTAAACCTCAATTGTTGCAGGTAAGCCATCTTTGATGTGCATATAAAAAGAATTCCCATCCCATGTGAAATCCCAAAACAACCCTCCATTCTCATCGGTTTTACGCACAGATTTAATGGGTAATTGATTCGATACAACGACTAACATGTTGATGATCGAAGGGGCATAAGAGGAAACACCATGATCTTGATCAAAATCTGATAAAACCCTCTTTCCATTTGGTTTTTGTTTATATTCCAATTTGCTAAATCTTTCAAATTCGTGGACGATTTCGACATTGTTGTAATCAAATTTAATCCTAAATAAATCTCTCGAAACGAGAAAGAAAACCCCATGATTTTTTAGTTCTTGCTTCTTAGTTCTTGAAACAACGACCGAACTAAGAAATGATTTGAAAATTGGCAAAATGAGTATAGAATTTTGATTGAATCAATCACATTTACAAAAAAAATTGAACCAAATAAATATCAAAGAATCGATTAGCATACTTCAGTCAACAATCGATAAGCTAAAATTCAACCATCTGATAAACATAAACTCATAATTATTTTTACGCAAAAACATAGAAATCAGCAACTAAATCATCATCAAGATTATAAAAATGAAAAACTATTGAATGATCAAAAGGATTTCAAGTCAATTCTTGTTCAAGAAATCATGAAAACAAAACTGACCTCTAGAGATGATAATGGTTGAAGACTTACAGGTTTTAGAGATGAAACAAAAGTTCTTAAAACACTTGGTCAATGATCATGTAATATTTATATTTCGAAGTAAATTGTGAATAACAATAAAAATAAAATGGGAAATGGGAAATGTGCCGGAAAATAGAGAAAAGAAAGAACTAGACAAATTGAGAAGCCGACTGGACTTTCACATGTACATTTTGTTTTTTGTAATTTAATTCAGTATTAATAGGGGTGTTCACGGTTCGGTTCGGCTTGGTTAATAGGAAAAATGTGAACCGAACCGCATGAGCCGGATATTTAGTTACCCGAACCGAACCGCAGTTAGTCGGTTACCTGTGGTTCGGTTCACGGTTACCCAGATTTATCAAAAAATATTATTTGCGGTATAAAAATAACATCAAAATAGAAAATTTAAACCAATTACATAACAATTATATAAAAATAATCCGAGAACAAGAAATTAAAATAAATTTTATTGTTTAAAAATATGACTACAAAAAAAACTAAATAGTTAATATTAATTATAATATTATTAATTGTTGATCCCATTAGACCATGAGTATCGCTACCCAATGAACCCACTGAACCCAATTGCCACCTCAGCGCCACATCAGCTTTTCTCTTTCCTACCCTCCTTACCCTAAAGTGGAGTACCGCCTACCCACCAAACCCACTCTTACCCGCTGAACCCAACCCTATGAAAATAAAACCAAAAACATCGGGTATGTGCGGGTTCATGAACCCGATGGCCCAACAAATAGTCTAATACTCTAAAATAAAAAACTTAAAAGTTATTTTGTTTTAACAGATAATTTAAAATGTTTCTAAAATAAAGAAAATAAAAAAAGAAGTTACAAATTTTTTTAATTTTTTAAAACGTAATATTGAAAAAGAAGGACTAAAACTTCATGTTAGACAACCTAGGGGGGAAAGGTTGTATTTAAAATCTTTTACTTTCAAAAATTCTTTTATAAATAAATACAGTACAGAAACAGTATAAATAAATCAGAGTATACAAATAATAAATACACAACAATTATATAAACAGATATAATTAAAAGCACAGCGGAATAAATAAAGAGATAAGGGATAGAGATACTTGACACAGAGATTTACTGATTTACCACCAACTGTGATAAACCAGCAGCCGAGACACTTCTCGACACGATCCAATAAATGTATTCTTTACGGTAGAACACAAACCAAATACAAAGGAATTTGTAATAGTTTCTCAAGCCTCTGCTATGAGATAAACAGGATCACACACCCGTTATTCAAATACTTACAAGAGGAGTATAACTCACAATGGGTAATCACTCTTGTATAATAATCACTTGGATATTTTATAAAAAAGGTTTTATAAAATATATATATTAAATAAGTGAGAGTGAGAGAGCTGAGAGTTTGGATTGTTGTTGTTGCTGTTTGTTTTATTTTTGTTGTGTTTCTTCATCACCATCAGCATCATTATATATAGCAACCCACTTCCAACGGATCTATGAGCTGGAACCTGACGCATGAACAGTACCGCGGTATACCTGCTAAACACCGCGGTATACCGCCTGTAAAAGTAGCTTCAACCAATCACAAATGCACAGCAAACTCTGCCGCGGTATACCGCCTGTACCTCGCGGTATACCTGCGTCAGAAAAAGCAACTTCTTCATGACGCAACCAAATCTTGTAGGATCTTCTAAAAAAAATATTTAATTAAAATCATTTATTTGGTTTTTAGAAATTATCCAAGTGGTATATTATTTTAGGGTGTTTATCATTATAAATTATAAACACTAATGACAACGTAAATCTTCCGTCTTGAACTCTCCAGATAAGATCTTCGTGTTCTTCAAGAGCTGTACACTTGGATAGGATTGTTAGATAAACAATAATACGGTGTGTTTGTAATCATCAAAATAAATATATATAAATATATAGAGATGTGGTACACTTGCACCAACAATCTCCCCCTTTTTGATGATGACAAACACAACCGCTAAGCAAGAGCATATGCGGTTTCTCTCCCCCGTTTGTCGAAGCAAAAAGGGTTAAGAAAGACGGTATGCTCCCCCTCGAGAGATGCTCCCCCTCAAAATATGCATATAATTGAGAGAGCATAAACTCATGGGTAAAAGAGCTAAAACGCTCCCCCTCAAATTAATAACGATATCAATTTGATTTTATAAAATTTGAGGGATAAAATAAAATGCAAAAAGCAATAGAGACAAAGATATACAAACCAATACGAAACACTTGCACCAAAACGGATCTTAAGGCTTCAATTTTCGGTTAATTTTATGTGATAAAAAAAATCACCACGTATTATGACCTCGTCAGGTAACCACGTATTATAACCTCGGCAGGTAACCACGTATTATAACCTCGGCAGGTAACACCTACAAAAGGTAAAGAAAATTTTTCGTGGTACCCTTTTCTTATGGGTCCTTTTAACAGTTAGTATAAAACATAAACTGCAAAAAAAATATGTTGTCGACATAAAACAAACACGACAAACATACAAAGCCATATAAATGGTTTAAAACCACAAACGCATCCCACCGGGATTATCAACATTAAACATTCCTTTCGGAATCCATTTTCTAACCATTTTAATTTTACGATCGTATTCATCATAGACGTAAAAAGAAGTATGCGGATTAACATTTTTCTTAGGATTCGCAAACTTATTATTATACATAAACGCATGTGATTTTCTCGACATATAATTCACATAATTCATTTTAGGAACATACGGAGGTTTTTGCGTTTTATTTTTAACAACAAATTTAGGTTTTTCAAAAACCTTTTTAATTGGCATACAATCACATTTTTCAATACACGTATTTGAACCAATGCCTTTTCGGCAATTTATACGATTTGATATATTAAGCATTTTAAGCACTTTATCATTGCTACTATTAAAAGCATTTGCTAATAAGTCATTTTTCTCATGCGATTTACATTTAGCATTTAAACATGCAATTTCATTTTCAAGAATCTCGCATTTTGTACATGTAATATCTTCATGTGTCTTTTTATTTAAGCATGCAATTTTATAATTTAAAATAACACAAGATTTACAAATATCTTTTTCACTTAATTTATTTTCTAATTTAGTGATAATATCTAAATCATAAGCAGATTTTTGTTTACCGTCATCTATTTCCTTTTTATATGCGGATACGGTTTCTTTTAAATTAGAGATTTCATCTTTATACCTATTTGCAAGAGCGGCCATATCATGAAATGATTTATATAATTCGTCAAGATTATTTTCATCGTCACTATAATAATTATCACTATAATTACTATCACAATTATTTTTAGAAGAATATGATGAAGATACCTCATTATCATGGTCGGCCATGAAACAAAAAATTTTGGCCTCATTTATGCTTGCGCTCAACGCGCCTCCAACGAGAGCTTTTGGTGTGTTGATTTGTTTTGCTCGTTTTGGACACACACTTGCATAGTGATCCTTATCACCACACACATAGCAAAAGCCTTTCTTTTTATTGGCTTTTTCATCGTCGCTAGATTCGTCATATTTGTCTTCACTTTTATGGACGTTGCGACTTTGGTTTTTACCACCACGACGGTAGTCTCCATTTTCTTGAAACCTATCATTATTAGTAAACTTTTTGTTAGATAAAAGTTTAGAAAGTTTTCTTACCAACTTGACTAAATCGTCAAGATTTTCGGGTTCGTCATCCGAGGAACTTGCATCTTCCTCCTCTTCCTTTTCTTTTGAGGCAACGACTTTGAGAGCGATGGATTTCTTTTTGACTTGCTCCCGGACTTGATTTCTTTTTAGTGCGATTTCGTGCACTTTAAGATTGCCGATGAGATCATCGAGCTTCATCGTTGCGAGATCTCGGGAGTCTTCTAAAGATGTAATTTTTGCCATCCACTCCGAAGGAAGTGCTCGAAGAATTTTCCTTACATAGTCTTCGTTAGGATAAGTGCGACCTAATCCCTTCAAAGTAGTCATAATGAGGTTAAACGTTTAAACATTGAGTCGATTGACTCATCTTTTGACATTTCGAACAGTTCATAATCATGTACTAAAATATTTATTTTAGAGCTTTTAACTTGAGTATTTCCACGATGAGTGTCACTCAAGCTTTGCCAGATTTGATTAGCAGTTTTACAGGTATATACTCTTTCTATTTCATCGGAAGTTAAAGCAGCATATAATATATTTTTAGCCTCAAAATTTAAACAAAAATGAGATTCTTCAGCGGGAGTCCAGTCTTTAACAGGTTTATCAACAATAACATTATTTTTTATAATAGTAGGATTAAAATTCCCATTTTCTATAATATCCCAAATTTTTTGACTTTTGCCACGAACGTGACATTCAAATAGCTCGGCCCAAATGCCAAACTTTTCAGTATCTATCAAAGGAGGTTTAGAGAACACAAAATTAGTTTGTTGAGCCATTTAAAAAAAATTAAGACAGAAATTTTTGAAAGACCCGCTCTGATACCAAATGTTAGACAACCTAGGGGGGGGAAAGGTTGTATTTAAAATCTTTTACTTTCAAAAATTCTTTTATAAATAAATACAGTACAGAAACAGTATAAATAAATCAGAGTATACAAATAATAAATACACAACAATTATATAAACAGATATAATTAAAAGCACAGCGGAATAAATAAAGAGATAAGGGATAGAGATACTTGACACAGAGATTTACTGATTTACCACCAACTGTGATAAACCAGCAGCCGAGACACTTCTCGACACGATCCAATAAATGTATTCTTTACGGTAGAACACAAACCAAATACAAAGGAATTTGTAATAGTTTCTCAAGCCTCTGCTATGAGATAAACAGGATCACACACCCGTTATTCAAATACTTACAAGAGGAGTATAACTCACAATGGGTAATCACTCTTGTATAATAATCACTTGGATATTTTATAAAAAAGGTTTTATAAAATATATATATTAAATAAGTGAGAGTGAGAGAGCTGAGAGTTTGGATTGTTGTTGTTGCTGTTTGTTTTATTTTTGTTGTGTTTCTTCATCACCATCAGCATCATTATATATAGCAACCCACTTCCAACGGATCTATGAGCTGGAACCTGACGCATGAACAGTACCGCGGTATACCTGCTAAACACCGCGGTATACCGCCTGTAAAAGTAGCTTCAACCAATCACAAATGCACAGCAAACTCTGCCGCGGTATACCGCCTGTACCTCGCGGTATACCTGCGTCAGAAAAAGCAACTTCTTCATGACGCAACCAAATCTTGTAGGATCTTCTAAAAAAAATATTTAATTAAAATCATTTATTTGGTTTTTAGAAATTATCCAAGTGGTATATTATTTTAGGGTGTTTATCATTATAAATTATAAACACTAATGACAACGTAAATCTTCCGTCTTGAACTCTCCAGATAAGATCTTCGTGTTCTTCAAGAACTGTACACTTGGATAGGATTGTTAGATAAACAATAATACGGTGTGTTTGTAATCATCAAAATAAATATATATAAATATATAGAGATGTGGTACACTTGCACCAACACTTCATAATACTCAAAGCCTAGGTCAAGACTTGATGTTACTAAAACTTCATATATAATAGTCACAATCTGCAGGGTATGGAAGACGTCTCCATGTAGCTAAAAATTTCATCATGTGCCTCTAACTAGCACTCACCGCATCATAGTGACGTTGTAGATGGTTATGTGGATTCACCTGTGAGTATTCAAAGTGTTTTTGATTAATTTGGTTGTAGCAGATCTGCTATGCACTTTCAAAACAACAGTGATAGGGCCTTAAATCATCTGGGGACTAATGACGTTTTAGGAGTGGATCTAAAGAAAGAGGCTAATTAATTAAAGACAAAGAAGCTGTTGCATTTAAGTTAATTTTTATGATGATGGTGGATTTAATGCCAAATTAATTAAAACACACAAAGGGAAATAAAATATCACACTTCTCTCCAAATAGCTTACCACCTTTTCCCCCGTACATAATAATTCAAGCATAGGGATAACGAGGTCAGAAGCCCTATTGAAATATATCATCAAAGACTTTGTACATAGAAAGACCAAATTGAAAAAACTATTAGAAGCCCTAATTGGAGTGTCAGCATAGAAGACCTAGCCATGGCCGGAGAAACTGAGCAAAACTCGAGACGGTGAAGTGAGAAGATCAATATTGGAAACATTTAGACGTAATGTATCGATTTGGGGCATCAAAGATTGAGATTAGAAACGAAACAGGAGAAGAGTGCCTCAATTTGAAATCGTACACGATCAAAACTGGATAAAGAAAACTTTATCCATTTATTCATTTATCCATTACATGTTTACCTGACATTTTATTGGGTAGGGTATGGATAAACGGTTTTTTTCGTTATCCATTACCCGTTACGATATAATATATATATATAATCAAATATTGGTGTGTGTGTATATATACATAATTATATATCATTAATATTTTTTATAATGTTGTCGTATGTTAATATGTACTTTAATTTACTTTTTTATATTTATCGAGTAAAAGATTTCATGATGATTAAACAAGAAACAAGATGAGTTCAAGTAAGTAAATACAATAAAAAGTGTTAGTCTTATAATTTTTATATTTTTTAATATTGTACTATGATTATTTTTTGAAAATAATAAATATAATAACTATATTTATGAGCTTATGTTTTACTTATATATTTGAGATTTAACGATATCAATTATAGTTTAAAATAAAATTTTGTTTTACCATTTGTCCATTACCCGTTTCGTTACCCGATATTTTTAATGGGTAGGGTAGGATATGGATAAGGGTTTTATAAGACGAATAATTACCCGTTTCGTTACCCGCTATTTTAAATGGATTGGATAACGGATTAATCTTTACCCTACCCATACCCTACCCGTTGCCAGCCCTACCATCACGGCCCTAATACTACTTCTGGCAACTGGGCAACTTCATCTCCGTCATCATCGCATCTCCTTCCTTCTATGACGTCCTATTCTCTATATTAGGGGTACCTGGAACCGGAACCGAAACCGACGGTTCGAGGACTGGTTCCAAAATATAGAGAATCGATGTAAGTGGTTCCGGTTCGGTTCCTTCATTCTAGGAACCGTCGGTTTCGGTTTTGGTTCCGGTTCCATGAAATTTAGCCGGGTACCCGTTTATGCTCACCCTTACTCTCTATCCCTCCCTCTCTCCTCTCATTCTATATTTTCCTTCCTCTTACTCTCTGGCTTCCACGTTCCTATTGTTAGGAATAATTTATCGTGCCAAAAATATGAGAAGCTCACCAATGATTCCTAAGGTCCCAAAACGAGTAGAAATCCAAGTGCACAATAAACCCAACAACAAATGCGGATAACAATAATCTAGATGTTACACAATAATTCTCAAACGTAGAAAATTAACCTCACACGAAATATATATATATATATATATAGAGATAAAAACGATGGAAACGTTAGTATCTATAAATATATATATATATATATATATATATATAGCAAGATATATATAGGTATATATATCGACGATATATATATATAGGGCAAGATCACAACCAATAACACCGGGATTTAACGTGGTTCCATTATCGCTGTGATAGTGTACGTCCACCAAAGAGAGAGCAAGTGTTTATTACCATCCGGGAGAGATTACAACGTGTTATCGAGATTTTCTCGATCAACTAATCAGCTATATATATATATTCTATATATATATATATATATTCTATACATATCGAACGAAATATAAATATATATCAATGATATATATATATATATATTAACTAAGGAAATCAAGGAGGAAATAATGGAAGTAGTCTTCCTAATTTTTTTGGTGCAATTGAAACAAACATCAGGAGCTTCACTTTATAGGAAAGATGGAAAGGGCCTTTTGGTAATTTGTTACCAAAACTTAGTGACCAAGCAAAAAGGGCAATTTAGTAATTTTGCTACCATACTTAGTGACCAAGCAAAGGGGCAATTTGGTAACTTCCTTGTGAGTAAAGGCACGTGTAGCATACTATAACACCCTTCCCATCTTTAGCTCCCTTCCTCTCCATTCTCATCATTGACCGACATCCCCCTTCTTCGACAACCCCATCACCGGTAACCACCCTTTTTCTCCTTCCTTTCCTAACCCACCATACATTAAAAAAAACCTCAATAGTGTTATTGGTGGTGAAAATAATTCTATATTTTTAGGAGACGATTTCCAAAGATGGTATCATGTTGTTATTGTCTTCGATAGGGTATTATCGGTGGTGGCCGGAGATGGTTGTTCTCGGTGGTACACATAGAACGCCATACAGTCACGGTGACAGTTGATATCCTCACAATAAGCCTGGAGAAAAAGGAGGGATTTGAAGTGGGAGGAGGGGGCGAAGATGGTTGGGAAATAGCCAGAAAAGTGACCGGCAACGGAGATGGTGGTCGACAATAAAGAAGGGAATGAAGATGTTAGAGTAACGTATGGTTAGGTTTAGGGATGATTTTTGAAATTTAGTTTTTTTAATTATTGAGTATGTAAGTGCAATCTGGGGGGGGAAAGTTGTTTGGCACTTTCAATGTCAGCTTTTACAAACTTTACTGTCAAACAAAACTTAATGCGGAAATACAATTGAATATAAAAGTGCAAACCAAAGATAACTAACAACACAAACACACATACAAACTTGAAATGTAAAGAGATAAGTGTCAGAGAAACTTCACAAATGATGTAAAGTGGTGCACCCAATCTTGGCTACTTCCACACTGAGATACCTTCTCGAGACGGTCCACTATAAGTGTTCTTTTTCAAGGAAGAACAAAAACTGTTGCTCATACCCAACTTTCGGGTTAGGGATTAGTAGGGATTAGTGGATTGTCACTCACACGACTTACAAATGAGAATATCAAATGAAAGCTCGACTGATATGGATATCTGTCTTAGATGAATATGAGATCACAAAAATGAAACTTAAGAAAGATTAGATTGTGAACATCTGAAATGAGTGTTAGAATTAAAAGTAAGCTCTCAAAAGCCTAGCTTTTATAGCCAATCACGCTGTAAGTGGAAATCTGGATGGAACACCAAGTGGATGTCCACTTAACACCTTTTTGAAAAACTTTAAACTTTGACCGTTTGAACATATAACTCATGTTTTTCGTAAAATAGACCTAATGATTGTTTTGAAACACTAGATGAAGTAGCTAAAGTCAAACAAAAAGAATTATAAAAATTTAGATTTTGGGAAACTTGATATATTTGAAAAATCTCGTAAGTTGGATTGATTTGAAACAAATAATACAAAATGACATCACAAACATTTTCGAGACGACGTTCTTAATGAAATATTACTGTATTTTTGAAATATTCTCATTGTGCACATCAAATAAACTGATTAGAATTTAATACAATTCAAGTGTTTGTAATCATCAAAATATATAGATTAAACAAGTGCAATTAATCATTTAAAATTAAATCTTGCACACTTTCACCAACAAAGTATATATTATAGCTTTTTTCTAAATCCACATAATATGGTTTTAAATTAATAAATTTGCCACATCAGATTAAGGTGACCGGTTATGTACTAAACCGGTTGACTAGACCCTTGAATAAAAGAAAATTTACTTGAACCCCTGAAATGATAAATTAATATAATTTTGGGAATTTAATTAAAATACTCAAAGTTTGACTTTGACTTACCAAAATACCCATTTTCTCGCCGAATTTGCCAAAATACCCATAAATCCCGCGATGGATCCCGCGATCGCGGGATAAGGCACACGTGTCCCGCTATTTTGGCCAAAACGTCCCGCGGCACCCCCCAACTATGCCCGCGGTGACAATTTTTGTCCCTCCCCACGACTGACCCCGCGATGGGTCCCGCGACCAGACAAAAAATTACAATTTTGGTCCTTTTTGCACGAATTTTTGCATGTTTTTACTGTTTTTTTCCACAATTATTGTACTTGGAAGACCAAATTGTGGTTGAAATTCACTGGCATGTTTCATCAATGTTGAATCATTATACTTGGAAGACCAATTTGTGGTTGCAATTCATCTTCCTTATAAATCTAAACCCTAAACAATGAGTGGAATTTTGCTTATAAATCTAAGCATGGTGTAAAATTGCCAGTAAACTTTTCTTATCAGAAGTTTGTTGCATACGCCATGCAAAAATGTGAAATCGACCCTTCGGCTGTTTGCAAGTTAGTGTTCAAGAATGATGATGGGTCATTTGTGGAGTTATGCAACGATGGGGATATCTCTGGTTTTATGCACTTTGCAGTCGAATCAGAAAGACCTCCATTACTTTATGTGTATGCCGAATCATCGGTGTGCAACGAAGACGATGACGAAGGTGACGATGACGGTGACGACGAAGGTGATGACGACACTGATGACGAAGACCTCCAAATGGAGCAGCCTGATTCTCAATTTCAGCCTTCCTACGGCCCAACAGTTTATTTGCATCATGCATATGGTCTTAACGACTGTATTCCTGATTATGTTTCGGAGACGCAACAACAACAACCACAAGAAAGACGATGTGCTGGAGTTGCTGATGACGAAACCTATGTTTTCAAAAAGGGTAATGCTGATATAGACAGATCAGATACCGATAGTGATGATCACGAAGAATATACCCCTAGTAATAAATCATTTAGTCAGTTAAATGACTATTTTGATATGCCCCCCTATTCTTCCAAACCAGAATACCCATACACAAACCTACGAACCTGCACCTTATAATCACAGTTTAAGGTTAGAAGTAGGTCAGATATTTGATTCGAAGGATCACTTGGCAAGTCAGGTCGGACTTAAGTTCATGGAAGAGGGTTTCGAAAGTCACACGCCGAGATCCGACAAAGGCAGATACGTAGTTGAATGTGCGAGAGAAAAGTGTAATTGGAGGATGTACGCGAAGCCTGCGGGAGAGAAAGGAGTGGCGTTACTTATTAGAAAGTTGCACGATGTACACACTTGTACGAGGACGCAACTGAATCCCAACCACAAACAAGCCACCAAAAGGACTTTGGGTGCGATACTGAAAGGCAAATTTCTTGATGCTAGCAGGTCATTGCGTCCAAAGGACATCATGGACGATGTACACCAGCAGTTCGGCGTCACGATTGGTTACCACCAAGCTTGGCGTGCGCGATGCAGGGCACTGCTATTGGTGAGAGGCACGTTCGAGGAGTCGTATGAACGACTCCCAGCATATTTATATAATTTGCAGCTGCAGAATCCAGGTACTGTCACCTAGCTAAGGACCGATTCACATGGACGGTTTGAGATGTGCTTCGCTGCCCTTGGACATGCGGTACGTATTTTAACACGTCATATGTTTACACATTATAAACTATAACATTTACAAAGGGAAACCACCTACGTTTTTGCAGATCCGCACATTTCTGGCAAATCTACGTCGTGTCCTGGTAATAGACGCTGCCCATTTAAAGGGCCCTTACTTAGGTATGATGTTCCTGGCGGTTGCCATGGACGGGGATAACTCCATCGTTCCAGTAGCTTTCGGAGTAGGAAAGTCCGAAACCGGGGACGAGTGGACTTGGTTTCTGTCCATGTTGAGACAAGCTATCGGAGACCCGCAAGGGTTGGTGTTTATGTCCGACAGGGCTCCTTCCATAAGCGCCGCAATCTCTGCCATGTACCCAAACGCCCCTCACGCCTTATGTTGTCGACATTTGGAAATGAACGCCAAAACCCAGGACAAACGTATTACCACCTACAAGGATGTCTACTGGAAGGCATGCAGAACATATACGGCTCGGGAGTTTGACCGGTACATGAATCTTCTACGAGTTAGTGCCAAGAAAGCAGCCAAAGTCATGGACGATGTTGGACCGGAGAGGTGGTCCACGACCCATTTTCCTGCACAACGGTATGACATTCTGACCTCCAATAGTGTAGAGTCGGTGAATGCACTCTCCCGTTTTGCGCATAGATGTTCGATTGTTACTCGTATGGACTACTTTCGGAGCTTTCAACAAGAGTGGTACCAACTTCGACGTCGAAAAGGAACTGAGCTGCAAAATAGACTCACACCAGCGGCAGAGGAGATAGTTCTCTTCAGGGCGCGTCACTCGTCGATATGGAGGGTACACGAAATCGGGTATGGGGGTACGAGGTTTGGGATAACCAGCTTCACGCGACTGTCAATATGACCGACCATGTTTGTTCATGTTTCCAATGGCAAAAATTTGGGTTACCGTGCAACCATGCCATCGCAGCGGCAAGATATATGGGTCGTAGAGATTGCAGCGACTTGGCTGTAAGGTTCTTCATGGCCGAAACTTACCGGGCAACATATGCAGAGGTAATAAATCCAGCTGGACCCCCTGAAGCATGGGTGTATCCACCCAACCCCCTCCCGCCATGCTATCCACCGTTAAACGATAAGAACAGAGCAGGGAGACCGAGAAAGAACAACCGACGTCCATCACATGGTGAAGGTTCGATACAGCGAAAATGTACTCGGTGCCAATGCGTAGGACATACTCGTAGAGAGTGTCCAAACCCCGCTCCTTCAACCGTGCCAAGGAGTAGACGTTCAGTCAGCCAAGTATGTAACACGCAGGGCCCATCGGAGATTGAGCCACATGAAACTATATCATATGATACCGTTGATCTGAACGTTGATTTCCCTTGATTGGGACGATAAATATTGTATGTTTAGTGCGCTTGTTTTGATATATAACATGATGTTATCTATTTTATCGGCCCGTTGTAATTTATCAAACATAACTTATGTACGTTGATCTGAACATTGATTTCCCTTGATTGGGACCAATTATCTTTTGAAAGGTACTTGAAACAGAACATGGGATGATGATCATAATGGTAGTAGTCTAAATAGAGAGAATAGTAATGGTAGTAGTCTAAATGGAGAGAATAGTAATGGTAGTAGTCTAAATGGAGAGAATAGTAATGGTTATATAGAACTATATCATATGATAGAGTTGACAGGGACCTAAGTTGTGTTAGAGCAAAGACAGGGACCTAAGTTGTATTAGAGCAAAGACAGGGACCTAAGTGCAGTAAAAGCATCCACATTTGCCTATAAATAACCCACGCTAGATTAGTCTTAAAACACATATACGAGAACATATTATTCGTTAACCTATTCTTACATGGCATCCCCAAACCTTCATGTTTGGTGCTTTAGGCGTTTATCTGAATCGCTTTCAGACACTGGAAAAGAGTTATATGGTTAGTGTGCATGTTTCATTGAGTTTTGCTTGTTACTACCGTTGTTCTACGAGCTAACTATATTAATTAATGTTCATCAATAGATGCATATCCACAGTTGTTCACCATGAAAGTCCACCATGGTGGGTACTTCACGGAACCACCCAAAAGACATTATTTCCGTGGTCTAGAAATTTATGTTGACATGTTAGATGCGGAGGATCTTTCTATGCAACTGCTTGAACAGATCATGAAAGAGCTGGACTATGAAGAACCAAAATATAATAGGTTGTATTTTAAGAGGCCGAATGCAGACTTCTTGACTGGACTGGTAGAATTGAGTACCGACGAAGATGTAGCCAACATATGCCAGTATGTTGACGGCCATACTGCGATTGAAGTGTACATCGAGAAAGTGGAGTTTAACACTTTGAGACTCGTCTCGCCAGAGCATGTAAGAAGTCGACCCGGATTGTCAAAAACCAAACCATCGTCTAACCGTAGCCTCAAATTTGGATAATTTTGTACTGTATTGATTAGTATGTGTTTGTTATGAAATAATCTTGTATAACATCTATGAGTTGTATTTTTAATATGAACCACTTTTCAGACAAAATTCAGACTACTTAAACACTACTTTTCAGACAAATTAAAGACCTTTATTCATGACCAAACAACAACATACAAACAGGAAAGGAACGAAACAACAATGTCGAACTGGAAAAGTACAAAACAACAACACATAAACAACAAAGTACTAAAGCAACACCCGTACCACCACCTACTGAAAAATTATTTTAGTTTGATTAATCCAACTTTGCTTGTCGCTTACCTTCGCTTGAAGAATTGCGAAGTCTTGCAAAATGTGGTGAATTTCTTCTTTTTCTCGACGAATACGAGCCTCCCTATCTTTTATATCCCCTTTCATCCTTTTGATCTCCTTTTCTTCCACTTCGATCCTTATCAAGTGGACTTCCTTCCTGGCCATCATCAGTTTCCACTCTTCTGTCAGTTGGTCTATCTCATTTTCCCTTTCTGCTATCGCGATTTGGAGTTTAGGTGGCATTCTTTCAGGTGTAGACGATGGGTTAGATGACGATGCCATTTGTTTACTAAAGAAAGAAAGCAAGAAAGAAAGCAAGTCAAAGAAAGCAAGTCAAAGAAAGCAAGAAAGAAGGATGAAATGGGTGTGAATTATGGATTGCATATTACTGATATTTATGGATGAAATCTCAAACATGTCAATGAATTTCAACCACAAACTGGTCTTCAAAGTACAATAATTGTGGAAAAAAACAGTAAAAGCATGCAAAGATTCGTGCAAAAGGACCAAAATTGCATTTTTTATCATCGCGGAATCAGTCGCGGGGAGGGATGAAAATTGTCACCGCGGGCATAGTTGGGGGTGCCGCGGGACGTTTTGGCCAAAATAGCGGGACACGTGTGCCCTATCCCGCGATCGCGGGATCCATCGCGGGATTTATGGGTATTTTGGCAAATTCGGCGAGAAAATGGGTATTTTGGTAAGTCAAAGTCAAACTTTGGGTATTTTAATTAAATTCCCTATAATTTTCCCTATTTAAAATTTAAAATAATTTATTCTACTCTTAAAAACAAAATTATATCTAGGAAAGGTTGCATATATAGTCTCCAAATTATCATCATTTTTCATTAAATTAAGAGTAAATTACAGATTTGGTCCTTGTGGTTAAATAAGATTATGGATTAAGTCCATCCAACTAAAAAATTGTAGTTATAGTTACTGTGGTTTCAGATTTATTATGAATTGGGTCCCTTAACCTAACTTTGTTAACTTCAACTCCATTAAGTCAAGGATATTTTAGTCCTTTTACTCTTTTTTTCTCTCATTTACATTTATGAAAATAACAATTAAGTTATATTAATAATATTACTTAAACTTTTCATATAATACAAAATAAAAAATAAAAAATAAATCTATACAGAGACCAACTCCGTCAAATAACTACAGCACCTAAGACCAATACTAAGGACCAGGAACACCGATCACTTATCTTCTCAACTACAAAGAAAAACAGATTATTGATCTTCTAAAAAACACCATTTTTTATCTTACAAAGGAGCATGAGCACGAGTGTGGTTGAAGTAGTGATATTCAGTTGCATCACTTGCATCCTAGTTATCATAGCAGATGACTTCGTGTTGCGTTTTGACGCTTCCATAGAAAGATATTGGAGTGTATGTGAAACGTCCAAAAAATCACAACAAATTTAAACCTTAATTTTATAAGGTCCAAGACAACTATATCCAATAACTTCATATATAAACAGAGAATTTATAACAACATTCTTATATACATTCGACTTTTATAAACAACCTACTAATCTAATCCATAATGTACACGATCAGATTATGAGGGTTGTCTACAAAATCTACAAAACATCAATGCTTTCCATAACTTCTCCATTACATGACCAAAAGTATAGCTCTGGAACTTCTCGACACTCATCCCTGCTTATCCCTTCCCGAGCTATTACCTGGTAAGAAAAGTTAATTTGAAAGATTAGGCTTACGCCTAGTGAGAACATCCAATTTTTTTCAAATTAAGACTTTATAAGCTTTGAAACCAAATATAAGCAAAACATATAAACAAACCTGATTTGCCATCATTCTTACCGTGCACATAACATCTTTCGATGACGGGAATATACCCGATTCCATGAATATGACAAACATTAAGTAAGTCATAGCATCACGTTCGAGAGCCAACTACGAATCACCACGGATTCTAGATCATTGCTTATGTCCAAGAAATTACAATTTACTTTATGCCTATTTCTTGGAGTGAAAGTAGAGATTACAATTAAACTCATGCCTATCTCTTATCTTCCTTTAGAAATCAAGAATTACGATTAACTCACGCCTATTCCAGGATTTCACGTCACAATACAAAATGGAAATTACAATTTACTTTATGCATATTCCTCATTTCACGTCAACGGGAATTACAATTTATTTTATGCCTATTCCACGTTTTCCATTAATGCCAATGCCTATGGATCCATTACACTTACTAGCATACGTGCATGGTATCAAACCAAATCATACATCAAAGCATAACATACTAACATCAAATTGTAAGTATGTTCATACTGCTAAGATTGACTTTCGATTAATTAATCATTCCCTGCCAAAAGAAATCAGAAGCTCAAAGTTACCGGATATCAAAAGTATCTGGAACATCAACATTTACCGGACATCAGAAGTATCCGAATAACAATACTATGTTGGTCCCGAAAGGCCTATACAAGTTTGTAGAAGGGGGGGGGGGGGGGGTTGAATACAAACACACTATTTTACTTTTCTAAATTGTTTATTGATAAATCATTAACATTTTACAGCTTGTTGCGGAAACAAGATTAAGGATAAACCTAAATCTAAACAAGTTGGAACACTAAGGTTTCTTGCACTAAGAAAGATAAGGAGATTACTAATAAAATCCTATCTTGAGAGAGATTTGAACTTGTCCAGAGTTAGCAAGTTACTTCAAATGAAGTGAGTTCATCTCTTTATATACTGCATGCATTTAATGCAATTCAGTATACACTTTACACGTGTCATCAGCGGATTGGTTGCATGTCATTGACCTTGGTTGACAACCTTAGTAGCTGTAAAGATGAACAGTGTAGTATCAGAGTGGTTGTACGATTTCAGATTTTCGGAGGTTCTTTTCTGACATTTCGTACGGCGGCGTGCAAGGGAGGTTAAGACAAAAGTACTTTGTACGGAGGACTTCATGATCAGCTTTCGTTGATTCAGCGATTACCATTTACTATTCAGCGAATGATAAAGTTCAGCGATAGCTGAAGTCTTGTACTTGATACTTCACGTTGAGTGGACAAATCTGAGTCTTCGCTGATCCGCATCAGTTCATTAGTAGACTTGTCGCTGGTTCTTGAGCTTGATCTTCGACTTCAGCGTAGAACCTTTGTTGACGTGAAACTTGTCTTCAGGGATCAAAAGTAAACAACTAACTTATCAGCGATCACCATAAGGACTGAACAGACTCAGGGCATTATGGTGAACAATGTTCGCTGAATGTTTAATTTAAAGAGCGAGAGTTCCTATCAGCGGTACTGTAAGATCTTAGTACTTATCAGCGATAGTGAAACTCTGATACATATTGTTTACATACAATTTTCACTAAGTATTTAAGAGAGGGTCATTATCAAATCACTGAGGGTTTGGATCAACAATCTCCCCCTATTTGATTATGACATAGCAACAAAGAAAATTGCTATTAAATGAAAACATAAGGATAAAAAGAACTCATAAAATATTTGTCCCTTTTACTATTTTCTGGGATCTTTTCAGTACTGATGGAGTAAAGTACTTTCGCTGAAATCTTTCTTTAAATCTTTGAATCAGATTACAATGAAGAACAGAAAGATTACAAGTACAAGCGAAATAAATTACAAGTACAGAAGGATAACTGATACAATAGAGAAAAAGGAGATTATATCAGTTTTCAAAAGGTTCTTACTTAATGAGAAGTTCATCAAGGGTCGTCTTTTCAGTGGGAATCATCCTGTCAGGGACCGTTATACCTCGTTTTCTTTTATTCAGCGCTTCTTGAAAAATCAAGGGTTTTAGGTGTCGTGCCTGAATGTCCTTTCTGAAGTCACACCAGTAGATAAGATCTCTGAGCTGTTCGATTGGAGTGATTGGAAGCTCAGCGATCCGTTGAAAGCATTTACGTCCGTCATAGTCAAGAAAGAATATTCCATAAGGATTACTGGTGACTTTACCAGGGACGAAAGGTTCACATGGTGGCAAAGAGATGTCAAGGGCAGATAGATCAGGATCAGGACCAAGACCAAGCACTTCAGCGCGAGAGAAACCAATTCCAGTTTCATTTCGTATGACAGGTCCTGAGTTTGAATCTTGACGTTTCTTCCCTGGAGAGCCCCTTTTTCTTTTCGGCTTTAGATCAGGAATAGGAGGAATATCCACACAAGAAGATATCAAGTCGATCTGTCTGTTTATCAGCTTTTCGAAATGATTCTTGTACTTAGATTGTGATGGTTGGATAGCTAACCTCATCTCCAGCCATTCAGAGAGACCATACCTTTTTACAGTGTCAGCGCGAAAGGTTTCAGATGTGCCATCTTCTCTGAACAGTTTGATGTCAACAATAGGTACTCCGATAGAGGTTCTTCCAGAGATGAATACCTTGTTGATCTTCGCTGGACGATATCTGAAGTGAATTTTCTCTTTACACCAGATCAAGGTGGTCTGAGAAACTTCAGTTTTCTTTTCCACGATCTTCTGGGCTTCTTCCCACAGCTTTCGTTGGATTTGAATGGGAACACGCTTCAGCTTGGGGTCTTTGACAGATTCTTGAGTGAGCTTGATGGCGTATTCTCTGTCTTTCTCTTCAGCTTCCTTCCTTTCAGCAATGAGGCGTTCAGCTCTAAGGTGGTCCTGGTATTCAGCTTTTGAAATTCTGAACTTGGGAGGAACTGAAGGCAGTTGATCAGGCCTTAGAATGATTCGCTGATCCTCGAATCGCTTTATTATTTCTTCTCTTCTCTTTTGATCTTCTTCACTCAGCTTTTGAGGAACTGAGGAAGGTCTCTTATTGTGCAAGAGAGGTTGTTCTTCTGGTTCATCAGTCTAAGAGATCAAGTCCAAGACTGGGATTATTTCATCAGCAGCAGCTGGCTTTATTTGTGAAGTCGCAACAGTAGAACCTTCAGCGACATCCTCAAACAGGGGAGAGGACTAGCTGAAACGCAGCGATCTTACAGATAAGAACTGGGTAGAAGAACTTGGGTAGAAAAGATAGAAAAAGAATGTGGATGTGGAGAGAGGTTGTTGAGTAGAGAACTTATTGAGTTGATGAGAAGTTCAGGGAAGGAAAAAGTAAAGTTTTAGTGTACCTGACAAACCGGGTTTTCAAATAGGATCGCTAGATTTTCATCTTCAGCGAGGCCTTTGTCTTTGCTTTTCTCAGCGCCAGAGGCTGAGGGCTTTGTCTTTGTCTTCTCCCCTGATGGTTCTTTTATCGAGATTCCTTTAAGAGCTTTGATCCTTGGGGCAGGTTTGACGATAAAGAAATCATCGTCATCTTCATCATCATCATCATCCTTTCTTGGAGAGAAGGATGGTTTGTCTTCAGGGATGTCGATGTCTTCATCTTCTTCTGCTTCGGATTCCTCAGCATCTTCTTCGAGTTGCTCCCCCTCAGATACAGAGGCGAGCTTCTCGGTTCCCTCAGGGTTTTCATCTCCCTGAGGTCCAGTGGTCAGATCTTCATTCATCTCTCCCCTGATAGATTCATCATGGGAAAGGTCTTCAGCGCTCTTGTTCAGATCTTCAGCGCTTTTCTCAAGATTTTCAGCGCTTTTCTCCCTGGAATGTTCAGCGCTCTTCTCCCCCTCTTTCTCATGATGACTGGGGGAGGAATGGGCAGACTCAGCATTGGTGTTATCTATGTCTTCTAGGCCAGAGATTTTCACACAACCTTCAAGCTTTGCTATTCTGTCTTCTAGGCCAGAAACAGCAGGCGTGATTTTCCTCAGCTCTGTGCGATCCTCCTCTGTGAAAGATTCCAAAATAGGGACAGAGGCAGGAGCAGGAGCTGGACTATTTGCCTTGTTTACCAGCGTCTCGATCATCGTCTTCATAGAACCAACGTCGGTCTTTACAGAGCCTAAGTCAGTCTTGACCTCTGACATATCACCCTCTAGTTTTGCAACCGATGTCTTCAGCGTTGTTACTTCGCTGGACATGGTCGAAACTGATGTTTTGAGGCTTGTGTAGTCAGTGTAGATGTCACAGAGCACCTTGGCAAAATCGCTGAGCGTCTTATCAAGACTCTTGATGTCTTCAGTGGAAGCTTTCGTCTCCACCACCGTTGTCAGCTTTGTCAAATTCTCTCCAGCGTTTGTTACAGCTGTTGAGTTGTTGGAGAGTGTGGTGGTGAGACTGGACAGCTTTGTTTCCACGGACTTCAGAGAGGCGTTGATGTCTCCCAAATTAGGACCTGTAACATATAAGTACTTGTGAACAAAGGAAAGCTCAGAAGTTTCAGGTTTAGTTACAGTGTTTAAGGTGGGATTTGTACCTGCAGGAGGATTGATGAACTCGTCGAAGTTGCAAGTTCCTGAATAGTGTTCCATATCCTCTTCGAAAGTACGGTGAGGTATGGTGATCTATGCAGGTCCTTTCTTCATCATTTGTTGAGAAGCATCAGCGGTGGCTTCTGGAATGATGGCATCTCCAGTGTTCGCTGGAGGAGTGTCCAAGTGAGTGGAGGGAGAAGCGAAGGTTAAGATTGGGGTTCGGGTTCTGAGTTCAGCGTTGGAATCGCTGACAATCACTTCATCAGTCTTTTGAGAGACTGAGGGAGGTTGGGTAGTTTCCAAGTTTCTAACCTCAGCGTTTGGAGACGCTGAAGTCTGGATTGGAGGGATGGCTTGCACGGGTGTGGCAGAGCGTACCACGGAACTTTCCTTCAGCTCTTCAGAATGAGCTGAGGAGTCTTCAGCATGGAATTGCTGGGGTTGCTCCTTGGTTTTCTTGATCCTTTTGGAATCAAGTTGGGTGTGTGAGGGTTTCCTTTTCTTATAAGGAGAGGATTTTGTGGCCGGGGTATCAGCGATTGGTATTGTCGCTGAAGGAGCCACAGAAAGCGGAGAATTTAGAAGAGTGAGAAGAGTAGAGAGACGTACCTCATTGGCGACAGGCTTGAAGTCGAGAACCTTAGGGCCAATCTGAGAAAGTTTCAGATCACCCTCTTCAGGATAGCTGTCCTTCAGGCCATATTGAAAGATGGCGCTGATGAATCGTGGGTAAGGAACCCATGTTGGTCTGTCAGCGGCAGAATCGACACGTTGAATCAGGTCTTCATAAATAATGGAGGCCCAGTCAATATTTAGACCTTTCAGCAGTGCGTATCCCATGGACTGCTGAGGTTGGGCGGCTTGATCAGAAGATCCGGATTTTGCTGTCATGCAGCTGATCAGGTGAGCGAAGATGAAATTCATCTCGCTGGGCATCTTGGATTTCTTTATCAGCGTCAGTTTCTTCTCAGGTTTCTTGTCCCTTCCAATATCCTAGATATAACCCATCGCGTCAAGGAAAGCAATGATTGCTTCTCTGTCAGCATGCTTTTTATGGTCAGGGAATGGAATGAAGGGTTTTTCTTTGGTGGCATTTGGGAAGTTTAGGGCTTTGCGGATAATGGCGGGTGTAATCTTGATGGTGCCATACTCAGTATCGCTGAGTATGCAGTCTATGGTTTTGGATGGATCTTTGGCAGAGGGTAGCTCAGTGTGTCTGGCAGAGTACCAGAACTGGGATAAGAGCCGCTGACTGGCAGGAGGTGTTATGGTCAGGGCTGTGTAGATGGGGCTGTTCTTCAGAAAACTTACAGCATCGTCCAGATGTGATACTTGCTTCCGAGGAGGAAACTCGAGAAGAGCTGAGAGGTTGTTGGCCTTAGTCCAATCGAGTTGATCCAGCTCGAACTTAACCTGGGGGGCTTTGAAGATGTCCATTTCCTCAGAGTCAGTGGAGATGGACTCAGCGGTAACATTCAGCTTTGAAGATGCCATATCACTGTATTATCAGTTCAACCAAAGATGTTAACAAATAAGAATTATCTTAATGTGGAAAGAAATTTCCGTTAAGATTTTTCGAATGTTGTCCATTTCATTCAGACAAAAAATGTCTTAATGAAGATTAGGGTTTTTCTTGATTTAAAAAAAAAAAACCCATAAAGTCTTGTATTCCAGTTTCTAAAAGAAAATGGATACGAATGAAGAACAAGTTTAAGATTTAGATTTAAAACTTGAAGAACAACCATGAAATGGTTGTGTTCATAAAACCATGAAAGAAATGATTTTATTTTATAAAGTTCTTTTGTTTGATCTTGTTAAAACAAAGAGAAGATCGAAAACAAGTTATACGCATTTGATAAAAGATAAGAACATATTAACCTTGAAGTTTTGATGAAGAAGATGATGAACAGTTCTTGAGGTTTTTGAGAGCACAAATGCAACAGAGGATTCTTTTCTTGCGGAGAAAGATTGTTCGCGTAAAAGACAAATATAAACCAAGAGTTGTTTATATAGGGATTTTTAGAGAGAGAAAACCTTGAGCGGGAAAAGGTTTTCATCATGACACGGACACGTGTTTGCATTTGATTGGAAGTTTGAACAAAACGTGCAAACGTGTGTCAGAAAGAAATCGTGCCGAGTGTAATTTGTTGCAATGACGTCACAACTGTCCTTTCACATTCTTTTAGGATGTCTCTGGGGTTTTGAAAAACTCAGGGACTCTTTTGAAAAACATGAAGCACTGAATAGAAAATATCAGTGAAGATTTAAGGAAATTTTCAAAATATCGCTGTTAAGGAAGAGATATTCAGCGATGCAATTTATTTTGAAATCTTGCATTTTCATGCGATTGTCAGAGAGAGAAAACATACCTGGATATCAGTTTAACCAAGTTTATTCAGAGAGAAGATGATGAAATGGATTATATAAGTTGATTTTATCCCGAAGGCTATACACGATTGTATAAACGTATCGCTGATTAAATGTCAACCGCTGAATATTTTATCCTTCAAAGTTCAGCATTCCAAGCTCGCTGATGAGAAAGTTGAATCTTGTCTCATCAAGAGGTTTGGTAAACAAATCAGCTAACTGATAATCAGTTGGGATAAAATGAAGTTCTATATCACCATTCATCACATGATCTCTGATAAAATGATATCTGATTTCTATGTGTTTTGTCTTTGAGTGTAGCACTGGATTGTTTGCTATAGCGATGGCACTTGTGCTGTCGCAATAGATTGGAATTTTGGAGAGCTGAAGATCATAGTCTAGTAGTTGATTTCTCATCCACAAGACTTGAGAACAGCAGCTTCCAGCGGCTACATACTCAGCTTCAGCTGTGGAAGTGGACACTGAGTTTTGCTTCTTACTTGTCCAACTTACCAGCTTTCCACCCAGGAGCTGACATCCTCCTGTGGTGCTTTTCCTATCCATTTTGCAACCTGCAAAATCACTGTCTGAATAGGCGGTTAGATCGAATCTTGAGTCTTTGGGATACCAAAGACCTAGATTCGCTGTACCCTTAAGATATCGAAAGATTCGCTTTACAGCTTTCATATGGGATATCTTAGGTTCAGCTTGATATCGTGCGCACAGACATGTTGCAAACATAATATCGGGTCGGCTAGCTGTAAGATACAATAGTGAGCCGATCATCCCACGGTACAGCGTGACATTGACAGGAACACCCTTTGTGTCCTTATCAAGTATCAGCGGTGGTGCCATAGGGGTTTTCATAGCTGAACTTTCAGTTAAGTCGAATTTCTTCAGCATATCTTTAACATACTTTCCCTGATTTATAAAAGTTCCTTTTTCAGTTTGCTTAATCTGAAGACCAAGGAAATATGTTAGTTCACCCATCATGCTCATTTTATACTCATCTTTCATTCTATCAGCGAAACGAGTACAAAGCTCAGGGTTAGTAGAACCAAATATAATGTCATCAACATATATTTGAACTAAAATGATATGACCTTTCACTTTTCTAAAAAACAAAGTTTTGTCAATTTTACCTCGCTCAAATTTTTCAATATGGAGATAAGTAGAGAGAGTATCATACCATGCACGTGGAGCTTGCTTTAAGCCATAAAGTGCCTTGTCCAGTTTATAAACATAACCTGGACGTTTAGGATCTGAGAATCCTGGAGGTTGTTCCACATATACTTCTTCATTCAGCTTTCCATTTAGAAATGCTGACTTAACATCCATCTGATGTACAGTGAAGTTTTTGTGTACAACATATGCTAAGAAAAGACGAATAGATTCAAGTCTTGCTACTGGAGCAAAAGTTTCGTCATAATCTATGCCTTCCTCTTGTCTGTATCCCTGAGCAACAAGACGAGCTTTGTTGCGAGTTACAGTACCATGTTCGTCCAACTTGTTTCGATAGACCCATTTAGTGCCAATCACCGTTTTGTCAGTTGGTCTACGAACAAGTTTCCAAACTTTGTTTCTTTCGAATTCAGTCAGCTCTTCTTGCATAGCGCTGACCCAGTTTGGATCTCTGAGGGCATCATCTATTTTCTTTGGTTCAGTTAGAGAAATAAAGTTAACAAATAAACAAATATTACCTGCACTTCTACGGGTCTGAATACCAGCGTTGGGATCACCAAGAATTTGATCGATTGGGTGATTTACAGTCCATCGCTGAGCCGGAGCATACGTCGCTGACTCAGTCTGAACTGGAGAAACTGAAGATGAGGCTTCAGCTACTTCTGGATTATCAGCTAAGAGAGGAATGTTTGCATTTGCCACTTCATTCACTGATTGCTGAGAAATAGATGGAATTTCTGAGACATTTGGATCAACTGCAGGTATAGCGTTTATAGGAACAGCTGAGACCCAAGATGTTTCAGCTTCACTATTTTGCATATTTGGAATGATAGAAGGACCATCATTTTCTACGGTGTGAGCATGAGGAGTGGGAATATCTTCTGAATCACCAAGATGAGAAAACATCCATTGATTCAGTTCTTCTGTATCAGCGTTCGGTTTAGAATTCGCTGAACGGGATTCGTCAAACGTGACGTGAATAGTTTCTTCTACAGTTTGTCTTCTTCGGTTGAAGACTCTGAAGGCTTTGGAAACTGAGGAGTATCCAAGAAAGATTCCATCATCAGCCTTAGGATCAAACTTTCCAAGGGCATCTCTGTTGTTTAGTATGAAACACTGACATCCAAAGATGTGAAGAAAGCTGATTGAAGGCTTTCTCCCATAAAAAAGTTCATAGGCTGTCTTTTTGAATCTTTTAACTATCAGCGACCTGTTTTGCGTAAAACAAGCAGTGTTGACAGCTTCTGCCCAAAACTGAGTAGGCATGTGAGAATCGCTGAGCATTGAACGTGCAGCTTCAATAATTGTTCTATTTCTTCTTTCAGCGACTCCATTTTGTTGTGGTGTTCTCAGTGACGAAAAGTTGTGAGAAATACCCTTGCTCTCAAGGAAGGAATCAAGAGAACTGTTTTTGAATTCAGTTCCATGATCACTCCTTATTGAGCGAACAGTCATATTGTTCAGAGTTTCCATCTTCCGAACAAAGGTGATGAGTTCTTCAGGGGTGTCACTCTTAGAACGGAGAAACATTACCCATGTGTAACGAGAGAATTCATCAACTATGACCAGCGTATATTTCTTTCCAGCGATGGATTGTTTGTTAACAGGGCCAAACAAATCCATATGGAGTAATTGTAGAGGAGATGACACTGAGGAAACTTGCTTTGACTTAAAGCTTGCCTTGGTCTGCTTCCCTTTTTCACACGCTGAACATAAAGACTCTTTGGCGTATGAATGCTGAGGTAGACCAGTGACTAACTCTTTGGAGGAAAGAGTATTCAGTGTCTTGAAATTTAGATGTGAGAGCCTCTTGTGCCACAGCCAGTTAACATCAGAAGATGCTTTTGAGAAGAAACAGGAGTTCTCAGTGGTTGTTGAGTCCATGTTTATAACGTAAACATTTTCCAAACGATAACCGCTGAGAGCTATCTTCTCCTTTTTGTCAGAGACAAAGCAGGATTCCTTAGTGAAAATCACTTTGTTATCCATGTCGCAAAGCTGACTGATGCTTAGAAGATTATGCTTCAGCCCTTCAACATATGCGACTCTTCTGAAGGATGTTGTACCATTTGAAAGTACACCATACCCTCGGGTGTGTCCTTTTCCATTTCCACCGAAAGTCACAGAGGGACCCTTCTCTTCCTTGTATTCAGCGAGCAGGTTTTTCTTTCCAGTCATGTGTCTAGAGCATCCGCTATCGAGATACCAGATACCCTTCTTAACCTGCAATACAAAGGAAGATTAGTTTTGCTTGGGTACCCACTTCACCATGTATACGCGTTTGTCAGTGGAAGAAGTTGGAATGGGTTCAGCAGTCTTCGCAACATTTGAAGATTCAGCTTTGTCTTTCTTCACTTTGGTCAATTTCTTGACCTCAGCGGTAGGAGTCACCTTGACCTGAATTGCAACTGGTTTGGTCTTCTTGGGTGCTATCTTCACCTTAGCTATCTTATCAGCTTTGGTGGATGTGGGACACTTACTTGCAATATGATCGGTAAGTCCACAGTGATAACATTTCCTATAACTAAAATTAGTTCTAGGACCACTTGAGTGCTGAGATTTTGAAATAGGACGAACATTCAGTTCTTCAGATTTCTTACCAAGGACATCTACTCTGAGTCTAGGAGTAGGTCGCTGAACTGATCCAGAGGTCTGATTTCTAGAACCATATGAATGAATCACTAAGGCTTTGGAAGCATTCAGCTTAGGTACTAAGGTACCCTTCTGAGGATTTTGATAAATAACAATTCCTTTACCTTTGTCTTTAGAGACAGAGGTAGGTTTTGAATAAACCATTTTCTCCTTACCTTTTGAGGAGGTAGGAGTTTCCTCAGGGATTGGTGTAACCGACGAGGAGTACTGAGATGATGAAGTGTCAGCGACTGAGGATACGAACGTTCCAAATTTAAGCATTGAACGTTCAGTGGTTGGTTTTGGAGTATCATATTTATAACCCAGACCACGTTTATCACTCAGAGGAATCTGAGCCTTAATTATCTCAGTGATCTTTGTTGAAGAATTACACCATCCTTCAACAGTAGCTTGTTCGGCTTTTAATGCAGCGATAGCTTCTGCTCGTTCGATTTTGACTAGCTGATTTAAATAGACTTGATCTTTAAAATCATCTTCAATTTTAGAAAGTTTTTCTATTTGAAGGTGGCAGTTTTTAAGCTTTTCAGCGAGATCAAGATTTTGGTTTTCAACCACAGCTTTGCCGTTCATGGCTTCGTATAAACTTCTAGTCAGTAGATCGATTTTACGGAGACTATCAGCTTCATCAATATTTGCAATATTGGTAAAGAAGGAAGGTGATACCTGAATGGCAGATGTTGAAGTGGAGGGAATGTCTGAACTTTCTTCCTCTTCTTCAATCTTTGCCATGAGACATTGATTTTCTTCATCATCTTCAGAATCAGATGATGAGGCTTCTTCATCAGAAGCAGCCCAATCATAGTCAGCCATCAGGCCTTTTCCTTTCTTCTTAAAGCTTTTCAGCTTTGCATACTTCTCCTTCAGCTTTGAGTATTTGTCATCTTTATTCCTTGGAACAAAGGATTTCTTTGTAAAAACTGAAGGTCTCATGATTTTCTTTGACATGCACTCGTTAGCGAAATGACCTGTCTTTTCGCAGTTGAAACAAGTAGCAGTAGCCTTATCAACAAAAGCTGATGACTTAGGCTTGTCAGCTATGGAAAGAGTTTTGTTCTTTCTAAACATTTTCTTCTTGGCGAATCTCCTGAACTTTTTAGTTAGGAGAGCCAAGGATTCATCATCATCTGAAGAATCAGAATCTGATGATCTTTCAGAGTTACTTTCTAACTCAGTGATAGTGACTGAGGGTCGCTGAGTAGAAGGTTCCTCTGAGATTAAAGCAACAGGGGTGCTTTTGGAATCTTTTACAAGAATCTTCTTAAGATGGCTAGATTGCTCATGATTCAGCAATGTGCCATATAAGGTAGCAAGGGTCATTGATCTTAGATCTTTTGACAGCTTGAGACACATGGAATAATTGTCCCAGCTTTCAGGTAAACATTCTAGAAACTTTGTCAGCACTTCAAAGTTAGAATATTCCTTACCAACCGTTTTTAGATCTATAATTAAGCAATTAAAACGTTGATGAACTTCAGAGAGAGTTTCATTCTTACCAGAAATGAAGCTTTCGTATTGTCTTACCAGGTTAATCTTTCTTGAATCCTGGACTTCAGACGTTCCTTCATACTGAACACATATTGTGTCCCACATGGCTTTTGATGATTTCAGGTTCATGACGGAATGGTAGACTTCGTCAGGAAGGGCCATGGATAGTATGGATCTGGCTTTTGTATCTATAGCCACTTTCTTCTTATCTTCATCGGTCCACATGTGTATTTCCTTTGGAATCAGCCTTTCAGGAATAGCAGCTCGAGTTGCAGTGGCTGGAACTAAAGGATCAATAGTTACAGGGATGTGTGGGCCGTTTTCAAGATAGTAGGTCATAGTGGGGTCTACACCTTCTAAGAAGAGCATCATCCTATTTTTCCATAAGTTGAAGTTGTCTCTGGAAAATCTAGGGGGTTTTGCAAGAGAACCATTGTCTATATAATTTGTGTTTGTGTGGGAGGCCATTTTCAGATAATAGCAAGGAAGAGAAATATCTTAGATTAGATCTTGTTTATGAGATTAAACAAATCTGCTCTGATACCACTTGTTGGTCCCGAAAGGCCTATACAAGTTTGTAGAAGGGGGGGTTGAATACAAACACACTATTTTACTTTTCTAAATTGTTTATTGATAAATCATTAACAATTTACAGCTTGTTGCGGAAACAAGATTAAGGATAAACCTAAATCTAAACAAGTTGGAACACTAAGGTTTCTTGCACTAAGAAAGATAAGGAGATTACTAATAAAATCCTATCTTGAGAGAGATTTGAACTTGTCCAGAGTTAGCAAGTTACTTCAAATGAAGTGAGTTCATCTCTTTATATACTGCATGCATTTAATGCAATTCAGTATACACTTTACACGTGTCATCAGCGGATT
The DNA here is from genome assembly GCA_033807775.1 of Saussurea involucrata. Lineage (NCBI taxonomy): Eukaryota > Viridiplantae > Streptophyta > Magnoliopsida > Asterales > Asteraceae > Saussurea > Saussurea involucrata. The sequence goes on along the minus strand of CM066312.1, from coordinate 93,676,644 downwards.
GGTTTCATGTCATTGACCTTGGTTGACAACCTTAGTAGCCGTAAAGATGAACAGTGTAGTATCAGAGTGGTTGTACGATTTCAGATTTTCGGAGGTTCTTTTCTGACATTTCGTACGGCGGCGTGCAAGGGAGGTTAAGACAAAAGTACTTTGTACGGAGGACTTCATGATCAGCTTTCGTTGATTCAGCGATTACCATTTACTATTCAGCGAATGATAAAGTTCAGCGATAGCTGAAGTCTTGTACTTGATACTTCACGTTGAGTGGACAAATCTGAGTCTTCGCTGATCCGCATCAGTTCATTAGTAGACTTGTCGCTGGTTCTTGAGCTTGATCTTCGACTTCAGCGTAGAACCTTTGTTGACGTGAAACTTGTCTTCAGGGATCATAAGTAAACAACTAACTTATCAGCGATCACCATAAGGACTGAACAGACTCAGAGCATTATGGTGAACAGTGTTCGCTGAATGTTTAATTTAAAGAGCGAGAGTTCCTATCAGCGGTACTGTAAGATCTTAGTACTTATCAGCGATAGTGAAACTCTGATACATATTGTTTACATACAATTTTCACTAAGTATTTAAGAGAGGGTCATTATCAAATCACTGAGGGTTTGGATCAACATACTATCCGGTTAATTGTCCGGAACTCATACCCGGAAACCATTAGAATTCGGGAACACATACAATCCGGATGGCGTCCGGAAACCAAGGTAATCCGGATACCATCCGGTAACTAGTTATCCGGAAACTCATGTGCTTACCAGATGATTCCACCCTTAACACTTTACCGGACACTACTGAAATAAAGACTTCCGGACACCCAAGACTTACCCGAATACTGGAGACCTGCACATTAAATTCTCAACCCAGTTCGATATTAATTTCAGCCATCTTATTATGCAATTAGCCACTCATTTCCAATACTCTTAACAATACCAATTTACTGCTTAATTTGATAAAAGACATTGATTTAAAGGAAAGGATGAACTCACCTGATGAGAGTTCGAACTCAGCTTGCAATCCAAATTGATTCACCTTCAATCTTTCACACCAACGTAGCAATTTCAAGATTCTGGGAATTCTCTCTTTCTCTGCTTGTTAGAACCGACTTCAGGAACTCAAATTAAGATACTTTCATTAAATGACCAAACCAACCTCCAAGTTTCAAGTTCCACAAATAACTTAAACTTTGGGTCCATTATCATTTTACTCCTTCTCCACATTCCGTTTAAAATACTTACATTCCCATTACTTTAAACATTCATTCAAAACTAAAGTACAAAGACAATGGAATTTCGAGGTGTTACAAATCTCCCCAACTTGAAAATGATTTTGTCCCCAAAATCAAAGCTAGGTAAATAAATGAGGATATCTATTCCTCATATCTTCCTCCGCTTCCCAAGTCACATTTGCATCTCTATGATGTTTTCATTGCACTTTAACCATAACCACTTCTTTGTGTCATAGCTTCTTAGTTGTTCTCTCCAAAATTGCTTCCGGTTCCTCCATGCAACGACTCTTCTCATCCACTCTCACTTAAGAAAGTGGTATAACATTTTCTTCTTCGGTTAAGCATTTCCGAAGATAACAGACATGGAAGGTATTATGGATTCCTTTCAATTCAGGAGGAAGATCCAACTGATACGCTTGGAGTCCTACTCTCTTTGTTATCGTGAAAGGTCCAAGAAAACGAGGACTTAACTTTCCATGCTTTCCAAACCTTATAATGCCCTTCCACGTGGATACCTTTAACATTACCCGCTCCCCAACTTGGAATTCTTTCGGCCTTCTTTTTGGATCGGCGTAACTCTTTTGTCGATCTTGAGCCGCCTTCATGTGCTTCCGAATCTCTTTCACTTAATCGGCAGTTTGTTGTACGATTTCAAGACCAGCAAATTGTTTTTCCCCAGCTTCTAACCAACACACTGGAGTTCTACATTTACGTCCATACAAGGCTTCGAAAGGTGCTCTTCCAATACTGGAATGATAATTATTGTTGTACGCAAACTCCACTAAAGGTACATGCGTATCCCAGTTACCTCCAAAATCAATCACACATGACCTGAGCATGTTTTCCAAAGTCTGAATAGTTCTTTCACTTTGCCCACCCATTTGTGGATGATAAGCAGTGCTCAAACTTACTCTTGTGCCCAATTCTTCTTGTAGTGACTGCCAAAACCTCGAAGTAAATCGGCTGTCACGATCAGAAACTATAGACACGGGTATACCATGTCTTGACACCACTTCATCGATATATAACTTGGCTAACTTATCAATCGTGAAGCTTCTTTCATTGCCAAGAAGTGAGCACTTTTGGTTAACCGATCCACAATTACCCAAATAGTATCATTACCTTTCAACGTCCTTGGTAACTTAGTTACAAAGTCCATGGTAATCTTATCCCATTTCCATTCAGGAATCTCCAAAAATTGTAGACTTCCATAAGGTCGTTGATGTTCAGCCTTCACTAACGAACACGTCACACACTTTTCTACACATTGTGCCACATCTAATTTCATAGATGGCCACCAATAGTGTAGTTTCAGATCTCTATACATCTTAGTACTACCAGGATGTATAGAATATTTAGACTTGTGGGCGTCTTCGAGAATTAATTCTCGGTTTCCTCCCACCTTTAGCACCCAAACGCGGCCTTAGAACAGTTTGACCCCACGACTATCTTCAGTCAGTTGAAGGCGTTGTTTAACTATGACATCCTCTTTCAAGTTTCCTTCTAATAGAGCTTCCGCTTGTGCCACTTTGATTCTTTCAATCAGATTTGACGTCACATCAATTCTGGCGTTAGTCGTTTTCAAGCATCCACTATATTCCTTTCTACTTAAGACATCTGCCACCACATTTGCTTTACCAGGATGGTAATGCAATTCACAATCATAATCCTTAAGTAGTTCTAACCAACGTGTAACACCTAGAAATTTCCATAATCATTGTACTTTTATTTTGGAAGAATGGTTAAAATAATGGGAAGGTATTATCTTAAATGCTATGTTATAATGTAAGGTTGAAGGGTTGAAAGAGTAAGTTGGTTAAAGTTTTGGGGTGAAATTGAGCATTTGAGAAATAGTGATGTATATAAAAGTTGAGGTCGGCTGAGATTGAGTTTATCTCAATTCTTCTTTAAGTGAAGTCGGTTCTGAGAGAAGGGCGAGAAAGAGAATCGAAAGCATAACCGATCGGTAAGGGTTGCTATTTTTCTTTGATTCGATTTCTTTAAGATTAAGTAATTTCAATTCCAATGAAGATTTCAATCGATTATTGAGTGAGTTGTGGAATTAGGAATTGAAGATTGATCGATTTAGTGCGGTTCCAGTTTGAGTTCTTGAAAACCCAGGTGAGTTCATCTCTTCTTTCAAATAATTGCAGTTGAATCTAATGGAATAATTGATTATAAATTGTCTGTATGTTTTGGGTAATTATGTGTTGGTATGAAAACGATTGAGAATTTGGATCGAGATAGGTTTTTAAACTAAAAATCGATGTGCAGTTTGAATAGTCCAGAAGATGAGTAATCCGGATTTGGTACCGGATTCCGGATGACACCGGATTTGGTACCGGATTCCGGATGGTACCGGATTCCGGGTTGGTACCGGATGGTTACCGAATCTCGAAGTGAGTTCCGAAATGTATCAGATACTAAATAGTACCGGATTCCGATAAATTTTCGGATAAAGAATTTTTTGTCAACTTCCGGAAAATGGCGTTTTTCCGGTAATTGAACTTCCGGTATCACGTGATTATGCAAATGTCTATGGGTTTTGGGGACCCACCAAGTACCAACCATCATATACTTTTGGCAAACCTCATTAAGTATAATATATTTTATTAGTAAGTGGATGTTTCTAAATTAGTTTTCAAATATTATTTACAAATCAATTTATCTTAAATGTATTCCATGTTACGAATTAAATAATTTAAATTAAATGTATTATTTAAACAATGATTTAATTGATATTGTAATCTTGCAATAATTAAGAAAATGTATGGAAGGAAACTATTTGATTCGATCCATAATTGGAATGTAAATATGTTAGAAAATGTAATGGAACCATATGTATTAGGATTATTTGATAAACGAGAAATAGATAAGGTATAATTGTTATTCCCCTTTTATCGTGAATAGGAAAAGTATAATTGCTATTCATATTGAAATGATGGAATAGGCAAAGTAGAATTGCTATTCATATTGAAAAGGAGGAATAGGCAAAGTATAATTGTTATTCCCGTGTATCCTTGGAAATGAGGAATAGGCAAAGTATAATTGCTATTCATATTGAGGAATATGCAAAGTATAATTGCTATTCATATTGAGCAATATGCAAAGTATAATTGCTATTCATATTGAGGAATAGGCAAGGTATAATTACTATTCATACTATGATATGGAGATGTGAAATAGGCAAAGTATAATTGTTATTTCTTGAATATGAGTTGTAATCTAGAATCATAAGTGATTCGTAGTGATGCTCTAGAACATGAGACTATAACATACTTAGTGATGTCATGCTCATGAAATTGGGTATGATCTCCGTTATCAAAATAGGTTATGTGTTCAGTAAGAAAGTTGGGATCAGGTTAATTTATACGCTTTGTTTCCAGTTTGGTTTTTAAAGCTTATAAAGATATTGATTTGGAATTGGATGTTCTCACTAGGCGTAAGCCTAATCCTTTCAAATTAAATTTTTCTTACCAGGTACTAGTTCGGGAAGGGATTCAAAGGGATGAGGGTTGAGGAGTACCAGAGTTACGCTTTTGGAATCGTAATGGAGAAATTAGTATGATAAAGATATTGCGGATTAGATTAGCTAGTTATTCATAATAGATCCGTTGTAAGTTTGGAAATTGTAACCATTTTTCCCAGTGTAAATGAAAGTTGGAAATTATAATGGAAAAACTCTGATAAATTTAAGGTTTAAAATTATTGTGAATTTCTGGGTGTTTCAGTATGGTATCAGAGCTATAGTTTAAGTGAACTAGGTATGATCGTGAGATACCTAGACTTAAGCAGAGATGAATTAAGTTATGATTTGTGAGATATGGGGTAGGAGTGCTAAGACGGAATAGTCTTAGAGTCGACGGAAATACGTGAATTATGAACTGTGATAATGGTAATGAGGATTCTTATGTATAATATGTTCATAATTTCAATTAGCTACTGTTATTATGAATATATTGTTACGTAAGCATACTTGTTTCTAAATTGTTATGGAAATTAATGAACGTTATAGTACGTTTCCTGTGTTTGAGTAGGTATAGCCATTTCTTATGGTTATCTTTTTGTACTATACCAGAATACGATGGTGAATACACCAACCAGATCCCCTAATTCTTCGGAAGAAAGGGCAGTAAACGATTGGGCGATGGAGAAGCAACCCGAAAGGGTTGGAACTCATGAAAGTACACCAAGGCCACCTATCTTGGGAGGAAGAGAAAGTCAAACGCAACGAACGAATGTTGGTACTTCTAATCCGGTGACGACGAAACCTACTATTGAATCCCGTATAATGGAGAATATGATGCGGATCATGAATACGGCACTGGCTCAGCAACAGGAGATGTTTATGAAAATGTTGAATGACCAAAACATTGAGTCACAAAGACAGGAGATGGGTACTAGTACTGTAACTCCACCTGTTAACCCAGTGCTAAATGTTAACAGGAGGATGGAGAAAGTTTGTTCTTATAAGACGTTCTTGAGCTGCAAGCCACCAGAATTCTCTGGTTCTGATAATCTAATTGCGTGTATGAATTGGATTAGAGAAATGGAACAGGCCTTTAGAGCTTGCGAGTGCGACGAAGAATCAAAGGTCAGACTCGGATCTCAGATGTTACGTGGAAATGCTCTGACCTGGTGGAACATTGTGACATCAACGGTGACGGCTCTAGTTTTGGCAGCCATGACATGTGAGTCGTTTAAAAGGAAGATTTTAGATGAATACTGTAACGAGAACGAAATGGATAGGATTGAGGAAGAATTCAGAACGCTTAAGAAAGGTACTTCTTCAGTAAGAGAGTATACTCAAATCTTCTTGGAGAAACTGAACTTAGTGGGGCATGTGGCCCTAACTGAAAAAGAAAAGATCAAGGCGTATCTGAAAGGCTTACCAGCTGATATGATGTCCAGAGTCAGAAATTCTAAAGCATTGACTCTGAGGGAGACAATTGAGGAAGCAAAGATTATAGAAGAAGTTTATGCAAAAGATTAAGTTGAGAAGGCTCAATGGGGAAAGAAGAGAAAGTGGGAAGGTCGATCGGAAACTTTGCAGGGACCGAAACCCTTTATCGAGAACACTCATTTTGAGCCTCGACAAGAACCTAACTGGTGTCAGAAATGTAGGAATAAACATCTTGGGCCGTGTCAGGTGATATCGAGGGAATGTTTTAAATGTGGGAAGAGTGGTCATCAAATAGAAAACTGTCCCATCCAAGGACCGACCTGCTATGAATGTAAGAATCCTGGGCGTTATCGAAGGGATTGCCCAAAGTTGAAGAATAGCGGGAATCAAGAGAAGAAACCCAACACCCTAGGATCAATGGGCTGAGCATTTCACATGACGATGGAAGAAGCTTAGGAAGTGGCGGATGTAGTTTATGGTATATTCCTTGTTAATTCTATACATGTGTGTATATTAAGTGATAGTGGTGCTAACTTGTCTTTTGTATTACAATCTGATATTAAAAGTTAGCTATACCAGTCAATATTTTGGAAGATGCCTTAATAGTTGAAATAGCTAATGAGGGACAAGTCTTAGTTCGGGAAAGACTTGAGTGTTGTACAGTTTGCTCCAAGGAGACCTAAAGATTTTCAAGTTAGGGAGCGGGTTATGTTAAAGGTATCTCCGTGTAAGGGTATAAGATTTGGAAAACGTGGAAAGTTGAGTCCTTGTTTACTTGGACTTTTAACTGTGATTAAGCATGCAAGACTTTCAGTTTACCAGTTGGAGATTCCACTTGAATTGGAAGGAACCCATAACATATTTCATGTTGGTTATCTTCGAAAAGGAAGAATAGATATTCTCATTTGTTTATATAGTTTCGATTTCGAGGACGAAATCATTTTCATGTTGGGGAGACTTGTAACACCTTGAAATTTCCATAATCATTGTACTTTTATTTTGGAAGAATGGTTAAAATAATAGGAAGGTATTATCTTAAACGCTATGTTATAATGTAAGGTTGAAGGGTTGAAAGAGTAAATTGGTTAAAGTTTTGGGGTGAAATTGAGCATTTGAGAAATAGTGAGGTATATAAAAGTTGAGGTCGACTGATATTGAGTTTATCTCAATTCTTCTTTATGTGAAGTCGGTTCTGAGAGCAGGGCGAGAAAGAGAATCGAAAGCATAACCGATTGGTAAGGGTTGCTATTTTTCTTTGATTCGATTTCTTTAAGATTAAGTAATTTCAATTCCAATGAAGATTTCAATCGATTATTGAGTGAGTTGTGGAATTAGGAATTGAAGATTGATCGATTTAGTGCGGTTCCAGTTTGAGTTCTTGAAAACCCAGGTGAGTTCATCTCTTCTTTCAAATAATTGGAGTTGAATCAAATGGAATAATTGATTATAAACTGTCTGTATGTTTTGGGTAATTATGTGTTGGTATGAAAACGATTGCGAATTTGGATTGAGATAGGTTTTTAAATCAAAAATCGATGTGCAGTTTGAATATTCCGGAAGATGAGTAATCCGGATTTGGTACTTCCGGATGGTACCGGATTTGGTACCGGATTCCGGGTTGGTACCGGATGGTTACCAGATCTCGAAGTGAGTTCCGGAATGTACCAGATACTAAATAGTACCAGATTCCGATAAATTTCTGGATAAAGAATTTTTTGGCAACTTCCGGAAAATGGTGTTTTTCCGGTAAATGAACTTCCGGTATCACGTGATTATGCAAATGTCTATGGGTTTTGGGGACCCACCAAGTACCAACCATCATATACTTTTGGGAAACCTCAATAAGTATAATATATTTTATTAGTAAGTGGATGTTTCTAAATTAGTTTTCAAATATCATTTACAAATCAATTTGTCTTAAATGTTATTCCATGTTACGAATTAAATAATTTAAATTAAATGTATTATTTAAACAATGATTTAATTGATATTGTAATCTTGCAATAATTAAGAAAATGTATGGAAGGAAACTATTTGATTCGATCCATAATTGGAATGTAAATATGTTAGGAAATGTAATGGAACCATGTGTATTAGGATTATTTGATAAACGAGAAATAGATAAGGTATAATTGTTATTCCCCTTTTATCGTGAATAGGCAAAGTATAATTGTTATTCATATTGAGAAGTGAATAGGCAAAGTATAATTGCTATTCATATTGAAATGATGGAATAGGCAAAGTATAATTGTTATTCATATTGAAAAAGAGGAATAGGCAAAGTATAATTGTTATTCCAATGTATCCTTGGAAATGAGGAATAGGCAAAGTATAATTGCTATTCATATTGAGGAATAGGCAAAGTATAATTGTTATTCATATTGAGGAATAGGAAAAGTATAATTGCTATTCATATTGAGGAATAGGCAAGGTATAATTGCTATTCATACTATGATATGGAGATGTGAAATATGCAAAGTATAATTGTTATTTCTTGAATATGAGTTGTAATCTAGAATCATTAGTGATTCGTAGTGATGCTCTGGAACATGAGACTATAACATACTTAGTGATGTCATGCTCATTAAATTGGGTATGATCTCCGTTATCAAAACAGGTTATGTGTTCAGTAAGAAAGTTGGGATCAGGTTAATTTATACGATTTGTTTCCAGTTTGGTTTTTAAAGCTTATAAAGATATTGATTTGGAATTGGATGTTATCACTAGGCGTAAGCCTAATCCTTTCAAATTAAATTTTCTTACCAGGAACTAGTTCGAGAAGGGATACAAAGGGATGAGGGTTGAGGAGTACCAGAGTTACGCTTTTGGAATCGTAATGGAGAAATTAGTATGATAAAGATATTGCGGATTAGATTAGCTAGTTATTCATAATAGATCCGTTGTAAGTTTGAAAATTGTTACTGTAACACCCTAAAATTCAGGGCTAATTTAAACCTTAATTTATAACCAGATTTAAATATAAACTTCCAACTTTATATCTGAGCAGAGAAATATCTATGAGGTCATATTTACAAACATAGAATTCTTCAAATAACCTATTAATCTAATTATGTCACTATAATTAGATTAACTAGATTATCTAAGCAATATATTCAAAACCTCAGTATTCAATAACTTCTCTGCTAATCCAAAAGCTCTCGTCCCACATCCCTTCAATCTCCCAAGCTAGTACCTGGTAAGAAAACATCATTTGAAACGATTAGGCTAACGCCTAGTGAGAACATCCGATTTCAAATTAAAACATTAACAGCTTTGTAAACTTAGATAATCAAAGCATATAATGAAAACTGGTTTGTCACCATTCTTACCATACTCGTACTCGTCTCATAATAACAGAATCATACTCAATCTCATTAGTATAACCATCATTCAAAAAGTCATAACACCATATTCAATAGTCTACTACGAATCATCACAGATTCTAGTTCATCGATCAAGCTTAAAGACTTACATTCAATCGCCATTCCTTCTCCTTGGAATAGAAGCAGAAATATCACTTATATATTGCCTATTTCTAATCCGTCGAAAACACAGGAAAGCACACTTACACTTCGTTTAATTCATATTTCCACATCTTAAATACAAATAGCAACTCCACTTTGCCTATTTAATCATTCAGCTTGAATAGCAATTATGCTTTGCCTATTCGATAGTTTCTATATGAATAGTAATTCTATATTACCTATCCAATCATCCAACCTGAATAGCATTTCTACTTTGCGTATTCAATCAATCACATGAATAACAATTCTACTTTGTCTATTCAATCATTCACATGAATAACAATTCTACTTTGTCTATTCAATCATTCACCTGAATAGCATTTCTACTTTGCCTATTCAATCATCCAACCTGAATAGCATTTCTACTTTGCCTATTCAATCAATCACATGAATAACAATTCTACTTTGTCTATTCAATCATTCACATGAATAACAATTCTACTTTGTCTATTCAATCATTCACCTGAATAGCATTTCTACTTTGCCTATTCAATCAATCGCATGAATAACAATTCTACTTTGTCTATTCAATCATTCACATGAATAACAATTCTACTTTGTCTATTCGCTATAATCAATATGAATAACAATTATACTTTGTTTATTCAATCATTCAACGATACACGAGAATAACATTTGTCTATTCCTCCTTTTTCAACATGAATAGTAATTCTACTTTACCTATTCAATCATTCAACATGAATAGCATTTCTACTTTGCCTATTCATTACTTTCCAATATAATCAGGAATTAGCAATTATACTTTGCCTATCCTACGTTATCAAATAAAGCTGATGTCTATGGATCCATTACATTTTACTAACATATATGCATAACAACATATCACGCCACTCTCGTATCATATTCTCAACTCTAAGAACATTAAATAACCTATTTTATCCTCATTCTCAATTGTCCCCCCTTCGACGACTTAGCACGGGGGGTTCCGCTACCCGGTTAGCGGATGGGGTCAAGGGGAAACGCCCTTGCAGGGTCTGGGGGCAGCGCCCCGAGAAAATTTTCAAAAAACTTAACCAGATAACCCATCAGGAAACTGCATCCGGACATCAGAAGTTTCCGGATACCACAGCTATCCGGACGTCATCACTTACCGGACAATATAACTTTCCGGACAACATATCCAATCCGGATGACATCCGGAAACCAAGGTAATCCGGATACCATCCGGTATCTAGTTCATCCGGAAACTACTCTTTACCAAATACTACAAGAAAGAAGAACTTACCGGATACTACGCCTCGTTCGGATACCATCGATCAGGGGTTTTCGGATACTTTCTTTTTATCCGGAAACTGCGGCTGTGTTCTTATTTCATCACCAAACAGTTCAATAATTCTTCCATAAATGCAATACACATCCTTATAATAGTTCTATAACATATAAGCAAGATAACAACACCGAAATCATCCAATTTTAATGTTTATAACTCAAAATGAGATGAACTCACCTTAATGAAGATAAACCCACTTCTTCTCCTAAAATCAAAGATTCAAGTCAACTTCTCTAAATCAAGCTGTATTAAGAAGGAAGCAGATTAGTTTGCAGATGTAATCTCACAAACTGAAATCACACTTACAGAATCCTTTGATTTTTAACAAGATTTCTTCTCTTTTCTTCTCCTTTTCTCTCTTCTTTCTCTTCTTGTTTCTCTCTTCTGCCAAAACCGACTCCAGCCAAAAGCAATTGAGATGACTTCTCAATTCATCCAGCCCTATCCCTTATCTAAACTCATTTTCAATAAATAACCAAACACACCCTCAACTTCCACATTTTCATAATTAGTTCCAACTTTGATCATTTAGAAAATCAACCCATTTGATTTATTACTTGCAAAGTAGTCTAAATCTTAGGCTAAATTACAATTCGACCCCATTCATATTAAATATAATATAATGGAAATTCGAGGTGTTACAGTTACCATTTTTTCCGGTGTAAATGAAAGTTGGAAATTATAATGGTAAAACTCTGATAAATTTAAGGTTTAAAATTATTGTGAATTTCTAGGTGTTTCACGACGCCGTTGCCTCATGTTCAACTCTTTCTGGTCAAAGACATGTTTCAAACTCTTATGATCAGTGAAAAGAGTACACTTCGTTCCATATAGATAATGCCGCCACAATTTCAAAGCAAATACCACAACGGCTAATTCTATATCATGGGTAGGATAATTCTTTTCATGTTCCTTGAGTTGTCTTGATGCGTAAGCAATCACTTTACCACGTTGCATCAATACACACCCCAAACCCATATTTGACGTATCACTATAAACGACTAAATCTTCCGTTCCTTCCGGTAGTGCAAGAATAGGAGCTTCACACAGCTTCTTTTGTAATGTCTTGAAAGTTGATTCTTTCTCTTCAGTCCATACAAACTTCACACTCTTCCGAGTCAGAATGGTCAAGGCAGAAGCGATCTTTGAGAAATATTTTATAAACCTCCGGTAATAACCTGCCAGACCTAAGAAACTCCGTATCTCTAATGCTTCATTGCTTCAATCTTTGCCGGATCCACTTTGACCCCTTTGAGAAGTAATCACATGATCAAGAAATTGTACCTCTTTTAACCAAAATTCATATTTTGAAAATTTTGCGTACAATTTCTCCTTCCTCAGAACATCTAAAACTTCACGAAGGTGACATTCATGATCGGCTTCATTCTTTGAATAAACAAGTATGTCATCAATGAACACGATGACATACTTGTCTAAGAATGGTCGGCACACTCTGTTCATTAAATCCATGAACACAGCTGGAGTGTTTGTCAACCCAAATGGCATCACAAGGAATTCATAATGCCCGTACCTTGTTCTGAACGTCGTCTTGGGTATATATTCATCTTTTACTCTTACTTGATGATAACCCGACGTTAGATCAATCTTGGAAAAACATCCTACGCCTTGGAGTTGATCAAATAAATCATCAATCCTTGGAAGCGGATACTTATTCTTAATAGTCACCTTATTCAGCTCCCTGTAGTCAATGCACATTCTCATAGTGTTGTCCTTTTTGACAAATAATACCGGAGCTCCCCAAGGTGAAGAACTTGGCCTAACAAAACCCTTTTCAAGTAGTTCCTGCAATTGTGACATCATCTCCTTCATTTCGGCCGGTGCTAAACGGTACGGTGCACGTGCGATCGGTGCCGCTCCAGGGACAAGATCAATTCGGAACTCTACCTGTCGTTCTGGCGGTAAACCTGGAAGATCATCAGAGAACACATCTGGGAATTCACGTACTACCCTTATGTCTTCCACTCGCTTCTTTTCTGCCTTAGCATCCAGAACATATGCTAAACAAGATGAACATCCTTTTACCAGACATTTACGCGCCTTGGCAATAGAAATTAGCAGAGCTTCCCCTTTTCTCTTTTCCCCATAGATGAATACAGCATCATTGTCGGGTAGAGGAATTCGAATTAATTTCTTGGCACATAGAGTTTCTGCCTGATTGATTGTCACCAACGACTAGATCAAATCCCCCAATTTCCATCAAAATCAAGTCAATCGGAAATTTCTTTTCCTCTATCATAATCATACAACCCTCAAGTCTTTCTCGAACTAAGACTTAACCCCCGTTAGCTATTTCAACTACTAAGGCATCTTCCAAAGTAGTGACAGTCATAGCTAACTTTTGATAAAACGACTTTGATACAAAAGACAGATTGGTGCCACAATCAAATAATATTCGTGCGGGAATATAATTAACGAGAAATGTACCAAAAACAACATGTTTAGATTCCTTTGCCTCATCAGCCGTCATATGAAACGCCATGCCCACTGGCCTTGGAGTATTTGGCTTCCTTTCTTGATCTCCACCCTTCCTTAACTTTGGACAGTCTTTTCGGAAGTGACCGGGCGGTTTACATTCATAACAAGTCATCCCCTGGATGGGACAGTTTGCAACTTGGTGACCACTCTTCCCACATTTAAAACATTCATTTGAAACCACTCGGCACGGGCCAAAATATTTACTTCGGAATTTCTGGCACCAGTTCGGTTCCCGACGAGACTCGAACGAACATTCTTGTCAAATGATTTAGATTTTTGAGAAGATTCAGATCGACCTTCCCATTTTCTTTTCTCTCCCCCTTGAGCCTTTTTCTCTTTGTCTCTGGCATATACTTCCTCGATTATCTTAGCTTCCTCGATCGTCTCCCTCAATGTCAAGGCTTTAGAATTTCGCACTCGTGACATCATATCAGCAGGTAAGCCCTTCAGGTAGGCTTTAATCTTCTCTTTTTCAGTTGGAGCCACATGCCCCACTAGATTCAACTTCTCCAAAAATATACGAGTGTACTCTCGTACAGATGAAGTACCCTTTTTAAGAGTTCGAAACTCTTCTTCGATTCAGTCCATTTCATTCTCGTTACAATACTCTTCTAGAATCTTTTGCTTAAACGACTCCCATGTCATAGCAGCCAAAACTGGGTCCGTTACTGTCGATGTTACGATGTTCCACCAGGTCAAAGCATTCCCGCATAACATCTGAGATCCGAACTTAACCTTCGATTCTTCGTCACATTCACAAGCTCGAAAAGCATGTTTCATCTCCTTATCCAATTCATGCATGCAATCGGATTATCTGATCCAACAAACTCTGGTGGCTTGCAGCTCAGAAACGTTTTATAAGAACAAACTTTCTCCATTATCCTGTTAACATTCACTACAGGATTAACAGGTGGAGTTAGAACACCAATACCCGTCTCCGGTCTTCGTGACTCAGCACTTCTGTCATTCAACACTTTAATGAACATTTTTTATTGCTGTGCCAGTGATGCATTCATCGCTCGCATCATGTTTTCCATCATTCTAGACTCCATAGTGGATTCCGTCGTCACTGTATTAGATGTACCAGCAGTCGTTTGTTACAACCCTTTCAGGTTGCTTATCCACCACCCATTCATTTACTGCCCTCTCTTCTGACGAATTTGGAGATCTGGTTGGTGTATTCACCATTGTATTTTGAGATATACAAAAGATAACCATAAGAAAGGGCTATACATACTCAAACACGGGAAACGTACTATAACGTTCATTAATTGCCATAACAATTTAGAAACAAGTATGCTTACGTAAAAAATATATTCATAATAACAGTAGCTAATTGAAATTGTGAACATACTGTACATAAGAATCCTCGTTACCATCGTTACAGTGCTTAATTCACGTATTTCTGTCGACTCTAAGACTATCCCGTCTTAGTACTTCTACCCATATCTCACAAATCATAACTTAATTCATCCCAGCTTAAGTCTAGGTATCTCACGATCATACCTAGTTCACTTAAACTACAGCTCTGATACCAAACTGAAACGTCCAAAAAATCACAACAAATTTAAACCTTAATTTTATAAGGTCCAAGACAACTATATCCAATAACTTCATATATAAACGGAGAAGTTATAACAAGATTCTTATATACATTCGACTTTTATAAACAACCTACTAATCTAATCCATAACGTACACAATCAGATTATGAGGGTTGTCTACAAAATCTACAAAACATCAATGCTTTCCCTAACTTCTCCATTACATCACCAAAAGTATAGCTCTGGAACCTCTCGACACTCATCCCTGCTTATCCCTTCCCGAGCTATTACCTGGTAAGAAAAGTTAATTTGAAAGATTAGGCTTACGCCTGGTGAGAACATCCAATTTTTTTCAAATTAACACTTTATAAGCTTTGAAACCAAATGTAAGCAAAGCGTATAAACATACCTGATTTGCCATCATTCTTACCGTGCACATAACATCTTTCGATGACGGGAATATACCCGATTCCATGAATATGACAAACACTAAGTGAGTCATAGCATCACGTTCGAGAGCCTACTACGAATCACCACGGATTCTAGATCATTGCTCATGTCCAAGAAATTACAATTTACTTTATGCCTATTTCTTGGAGTGGAAGTAGAGATTACAATTAAACTCATGCCTATCTCTTATCTTCCTTTAGAAATCAGGAATTACGATTAACTCACGCCTATTCTAGGATTTCACGTCACAATACGAAATGGGAATTACAATTTACTTTATGCATATTCCTCATTTCACGTCAACGGGAATTACAATTTACTTTATGCCTATTCCACGTTTTCCATTAATGTCAGTGCCTATGGATCCATTACACTTACTAACATACGTGATACGTGCATGGTATCAAACCAAATCATACATCAAAGCATAACATACTAACATCAAATTATAAGTATGTTCATACGGCTAAGATTGACTTTCAATTAATTAACCATTCCCTGCCAAAAGAAATCAGAAGCTCACCGGATATCAAAAGTATCTGGAATATCAACAGTTACCGGACATCAGAAGTATCCGAATAACAATCTATCCGGTTAATTGTCCGGAACTCATACCCGAAAACCATCAGAATCCGGGAACACATACAATCCGGATGGCGTCCGAAAACCAAGGTAATTCGGATACCATCCGGTAACTAGTTATCCGGAAACTCAGGTGCTTACCGGATGATTCCACCCTTAACACTTTATCGGACACTACTGAAATAAAGACTTCCGGACACCCATGACTTACCCGGATACTGGTGACCTGCACATTAAATTCTCAACCCAGTTCGATATCTATTTCAACCATCTTATTATGCAATTAGCCATTCATTTCCAATACTCTTAACAATACCACTTTACTGCTTAATTTGATAAAAGACATCGATTTAAAGGAAAGGATGAACTCACCCGATGAGAGTTCGAACTCAGCTTGCAATCCAAATTGATTCACCTTCAATCTTTCACACCATCGTAGCAATTTCAAGATTCTGGGAATTCTCTCTTTCTCTGCTTGTTAGAACCGACTTCAGGAACTCAAATTAAGATATTTTTACAATTACTTGTCGACTCCAACTTTAAATACATACACCACTTTCATTAAATGACAAAACCAACCTCCAAGTTTCAAGTTCCACAAATAACTTAAACTTTGGGTCAATTATTGTTAATGCCAAAAATCGCCCAAAAGAACAACTTAAGGTTGATGTGGAATTTAACAACTAAAGAAACGTATCTCAAGACCAAGCAACACAATCGCAAGGGAAAAATAAACAAGACAAGAGATTTGGTGACGCGGAAAACCCCAAAACGAGGGAAAAAACCGCGGTCGACTTGTGAAAGTCGACGGTGCACTATAACCGCCAAACAGGGGCGAAAATCCTTGTGTTACAGATATTTTGCGTACAACAGATTACAAATGAATGTAAAAATAGACTTAGTCGTGTGTAAATCGTGCGAAAAATGTCTGCTGCCGTGCGGTTCGAACTAGGGGTGAGCAATACCGGGTACCCAACCAATTTTCATGGAACCAAAACCAGAACCGGCGGTTCCTAGAAAGAAAGAACCGGAACCGCTCCCGTCGGTTCTCATTATTTTGGAACCGGTCCCGGAACCGCTGGGAACCGATTCTGGTTCCGGGTACCTGCCTGCCAATTATTTTTTTAATATTTAACATTTCTGAAGAGTAAAAACCTCCATAATATTTCAAGCAAATCGAATAACGGAAAATCGAGAGCCAATCGAGAGCAGAAAATCGTTCAGTTCAGTTCAGATAATGAGACAAGCAAATCGAATAACAGAAAATCGGTCAGTTCAATTCAGATAATGAGACAAGCAAATCGAATAACAAATGGAACAACAAATACCCTTGAAATAAAAACTGAACAGCAAATCGATTTTATGTTATACGAACAGAAAATCGTATAACAAATAGAACATCAAATCGAATAGAAAATCGTATAACAAAATCGTATAACAAATAGAACAGAAAATCGTATAACAAATAGAACAACAAATGGAATACAAAACCGTGATGCAAATACGAACAGAAAATCGTATAACAAATAAGAACAGAAAATCGTATAACAAATGGAACAACAAATACCTTTGAAATAAAGCTTTTGTTTGTTCGATTTCGACTATGAGACCTTCAAATCTTCAATAAAGCAGCAAAGCATTCTTCAGCTGAACCTTTGAAATAAGGCTTTGGCGGCTGTTTAGTTTAGAGAAGAGAAAGAGAGTGTAACTTATGAAAATCCTAAAAGTAAAGGTAACTTTTTTTTTTAGTTTATTAAATATTTAAGTCTAATAACTAATAAATATATAAATGTTTTTTTGTTAAAATATACCGGGTACCCGTCGGTTCCGATTTTGGGTATCCAGCGGGGCCGGGTACCCGGTCCCGGAACCGGTCCCGGCGGGTACCCAGCGGGTAACGGTTCCAAAAAAATGAGAACCAGAACCGGAACTAGTCTTAATCGGTTCCGTATTTGAGTAACCGGAACCAGAACCAATCACATCGGTTCTGGTTCCGAAACCGGCAGTTTCGGAGCGGTTCCGGTTCCAAAGGCGGGTACCCAGTTCCGCTGCTCACCCCTAGTTCGAACTACGGTCGTGCGAAGCTTGCGTCAGTGGTGTGTGTTCGAATGCTTCGATTGCTGTGTTTTCGATGTGAAATTGCTTAGAAAGTAGATGGAGCAGATGTAGATTTCGTTCAGATCAGATAGCTTTTTCGGTTGTGGAGCAGGTCCTTTTATAGCTTTCGTTGGACATTATATGAGCCTTGATGGCATACTTTGTAACCACTGTTGGGCTTTAAATGCCATTGATGGCTTGTCCGTTTCTGGCCGTTTGCACCATGAATGCTCGTAGACCTGCATTAATGAACAAAAGAAAACGGGTTTGATTGTTAACGGTTAGTGTAATCGTATGACCGTCTTAAGTCTCATATGTCGGTCGTACGGAACGTACGACCAGCATAAAAACATACGACCGAGCATACATCTGTAAATAACCTGTAAGACCTTATCTTAATGCAGGAGTGGTCTTATGGAAATGTTATCTGAGTTTCCCACCGTCGGTCGTGAGGTGTGATTGTTTACCCAAACAATTATCATTTTACTCCTTCTCGACATTCCGTTTAAAATACTTACATTCCCATTACTTTAAACATTCATTCAAAACTAAAGTACAAAGACAATGGAATTTTCGAGGTATTACAGTATGCAGATGAAAAAGGTGTTACAAGTTTGGACATCATCTTGACATTAATTCCAACAAGAGTCTTATTGCAAAATATAGATTGCTCCGCAAATCCATCAATGGAGCAGGCTATGTTATCCCCACATGATGCTTTCCATCAAATCTTGAATGGTCTGGCCTAAACTTCCCCATGATAAAAGTGTTTACTCGAGGAAAAGAGAGGTCTTAAATTGGACGTCTGGTCCTACAGTTTTTGTGCAAATTCGTAAAACCGATTATTTATTTTTTTGACAAAATGAACAACAAAAAAACAGAGAAATTGAAATCTTAAAAAAACCACATCAAGGTTCATTCAAAAACTAGAATTTTCAAAGGAAAAAAAAACTCTAATCTGAAGAAACAAAGCCCTCGTGTGGAGATGGATCATATATTCATATTACAATGGATACAAAAAAAAACCCTAATCTAGATATAGACGATAATATTCTATCACCATCTGGAAGGCAATGGCTGCTCGTACCAGGATCTTGTACCACCACTGGATTAAGAGTATGCATTCGAACAGGAGGAAGGCGTATAAACCTTGAACATGCAAACCTTCTTGCTTTTTGAAGAGAATTAGGGGATGAACAGGGGGAAATGTTTCCTTGTTACCAGCGATGGGGAGGGTAACGAAATTGTTGCAGGGGATGAATGGCAGCGGAAAGGTGGAGTTTAGTGGTAAACGGTGGTGTGAGCCTGTGAGGCGGCATCAGAGAAAAAAGAGAGCATCGATTGGAATTATTGTGGGAAAGGGAGGCGGTCGCTCTTTACCAGATCAGATTACATACGGAGTATATATTACAATAGAAATATATTTAAATTATATTGGTTTTTAAATTTAAAAAAAAAGGACCAAAAGACCCTCAATTTAACGGAGGTTAGACTAACAGAGTTAGGTTAAGGGACCCATTCCGTAACAAAAATAAAACCACAGTGACTATAGCTGCAATTTTTTTTTTGAAGGATCCAATCCATCACTTGATACAACCACAAGGACCAAATCCATAATTTACTCTTAAATTAAAGATATTACTTCCGCAATGCATCTCCAACAGCTTCCCCAAAATGGGGAAAATGGAGAAAATGGGCATTTTGGGCTAATATTTTGCTCCAAGGGCTTTCCCAAAATGGAGAAAGTTGGAGAGAGAAAGTTTTTTCTCTCCAAATATGAAGATCACCCCAAAAATGATTACCAAGTGACAGGACCAATAGGAAACTTTGAAAATAAATATGTAGAGAGAGAAATAATATTTTAATAGATGAATGAAATATTTTAATATTTTAATTAATGTTGGATTCTCCAAAATGGAGAAGCTGTTGGAGATGAATGTATATTTTTTGGGGGATTTTAGCTTTTAGTTCTCTATTTTAAAGAAATTATAGAAAATCAGTTGGAGATGCTCTAAGGATTTTCTCACTAAAAACATCTTTGTGGCGATGTGTGTGATGGATAATAATTGCAACATATTAATAGATAAATTATGGGGAAAGTAAAAAAAAACTAACGAAATTTGCATTTGGAGTTATTAAATTTCTTTTAATAAATAAAGCATTGACCTTTTAAAAATTATTTATCTAATCCTTTTAACCAAAAATAGTATTTTTGAAACTGAGAGTTTTAAGACTGTAAACGATTCGAACGTTCAACGAACCGTTCGGCTAGAAGTGTTAGGACCATAAATGTTCTACATACTAGAAAGTTATATAAAGTAATTATAGAGAGTTATTTATTTATAATTGTAAAGCCTTATTGAAATATGTGTTTAGTTTAGAGTTTATGGGTCATGGCCTTAGGCTTAAGCCCTTGGTATAAATAGGTGGTTTTGTTTAGAGATTAGGGTAAGATTAATCACTTTTAGTTTTCATACGCTTAATAGAGATAGAGAGAGTTTGTTCATCATTCGTATATGTAATCTCTCTAATCATTCAATAAAGATTAATCAATTAGTTTGTGCGCTTGATAGTGATAGAGATAGTTTTCCCATTCAATACTTGTAACCTCTCTACAATCATTCGATTCTAGTTAATCGTTCAATAAAGATTAATCATTCGATTCATTGTTACTTGTTAAACTGGGATCTACAGGAAGCTCATTTTTGTTCATTCATTTAATAAACAAATGAACATGAACAAGTTTTATAATTCGTTTAGTTAAATGAACGAACATAAACAAAAGCCTCGTTCTTTCGTGAACGTTCGTTCATTTATGTTCGTTAAGGTTCATTTGCGTTCGTTTATTATATTCGTTTACGTTCTTTTATTATGTTCGTTTATTATAATAATTATATTAAATTTATAATTATAGCTATCAGAACTATCATATTTCAATTTTTAATTAATAATTATAATATGCTAACAATGAAAGGTGGTACTTCTTCATATGTTTACCGCGTTAGAGCAACTCAGCAATGGTTTCTCCAAATCTCCTAGTCCCACATCGGTTAATTATAACTACTTTTTTCTTCTAAGTTGCTGCATATATAGCCCTTGCAAGGGTTCATTTTTTTTAAGAAGCTACTTGCGTGAGCCCGTGCGGACATGTAAACGGTTTCGGTAAAGGCTTGGTGTGCATAGGAACCGAAGGGATGCACTTCATGGACAAACTCGGGCTGAAGATGACGTTTTTATTCACTTCGCCATTCGTGCGTACATGTAGGTATATATATATTGTGTGCAAGCTTGACTCATATTCAAAACCCTCGATGGCTCTTATGAAGAGATACGCAAAGCGGGAACTATGTTATCCGGAACATCTTTTCCCCTTCCTCTTCTTTTTTTTTGAAAAGAAATGATTGCATCACGATCGTGCTTCGGCCAAGCCATCACCCGATCAGGAGAACAATCCTATCATTAAACTTTCGACCGTTACAGAAAACATTAATACAAAACGAAATGAAAGACTGAAAAACACCGTAACATTTCGGACAAGATAAAAAACGAAAGTGTCTCGTAGTCAAGTGAGCCGCTTCGTTAGCTTGTCTATCCACCGCATGGATCGAGATAATCTCCCGACGAACCTGAACTTCCCGATGAAAGGCAAGGCCCCTGCAGTTCCAACCGGAGGCGATCAATGAATTGATTCCTCTTCTTTTTTGCAAAATCACAGCCTGAAGGTACGGAGAAACAGTGGGAATGTGCCACATTTCTTTGACGATTTCCTCCTTTTTGAAAGTGGATATGGTCCACTTTACTTTCTTGATTTTTCCTATCTGCTGATCTTGCCAAGTAACCGAAATGAAATTATTTTTCTTACTTTGGTTGTAGGGGTATCGGAATTTCCAACGTTTCCGGTATTTCCACATTTTTGCTACCCTTAACGTTACCATGTACTCTCCAGAGGCTTTGACAATTTCACCATAGGCGTCGTCGTAAAAGTCGTGGATTTTGGTGGCGATGGTCGGGAGATCTTCCATTGTATCACCGATAAACGTCGTTATGGTCGTCGGAGTGTAGCCGAACGACTTCTTCTCAGATATGAGAGCCACAGAGGGATTTAAAGCCACAGGGGATTTAGAAGTTGAAACTTCTATAAACCGAAGCTCATTGATGTTGGAGAACTCACCGAAGGTGGGTTTAATTTTGAGATCTGAGAGAGACAAGGAGAGAGAGACAAGGAGAGAGAGTCCCAACGGCAGCAGGCAGCAGCAGCGGCAGAAGCAGCGGAAGCGTAGCAGCAGCAGCAACGGCAGCAGCGGCACAACGGCAGCGTAGCAGCAGCAGCGACAGTGGCAGTCGACGTAGCAGCAGCGGCGGCGGCGGCTCTCTCTCTCACTTTCTCTCTCGAAACCCTAGCGCTTAGGTTTCAACTTGTAAACCTTTGGTGCCCTTCCCCTTCTTCTATACCTTAATCCAATCATTCTCAAAGATAGTCTTGTTAATTGGCTAGGAGGTTTTAAATTAAAAAAAACCCAAATCAGTTTTACCATTCCAAAATCATACATCACACAAACCCCTCGTACCCAACGCCATCGTTCTCCCTCACCACCCGTTGTTGCCCCATCAATCTCTCTCTTTTTTATAAGTTTTTTTTTATCTTTCAATCCTCCCTATTTTCCAATAAGTTAATGGAGTACGTACAGACAGATTAAAAAATGAATCAAAAAGAGGAATATTGATGGTAAGGGCCAACGACGGCAAAGAGCGGTGATGGAGAGTGTACGAAGATATGGAGTGATGGTGTTCTGTTCGAGGGGTTTGAATAACGTAGGGTTTGGAATGGTAAAATTGATTTAAATTTTATTTTACCTTAAAAGAATGTAGGTAACCAATTTCTAAAAAAATCAATTGTTTATAAAAATTGTTTGGTGACTTAATCATTCAAAATAATAATGTTCAATGGTTTATTTATTTTTATTATTATATATTAATATGATATCATATTTAAGAGTTAAGAATACTAATTTAGTTGACTTAATTAAATGGGTTGGGTTTTATAACTCGTCTAAAACTATTTCAATAACCAAAAACCCAAGCAAACATATGCTTTCTTCAACCCGAAATTCGTAACCCAACATATTTATTTCGGTTTATAGAAGAAGAGGCTCAAGAAAATTCTCCCAAATGTGGTCTCGGAGAACCAATCGGCCTTCATTAAAGGTAGACTCATAACGGATAATATCCTTCTTGCCTTTGAACTTCTCCATAGCATGAAACGAAACACTCGGAAAAAAAACGGGGGATGTTGCTCTTAAGATCGACATTAGTAAAGCCTACGATCGGCTTGATTGGAACTATATCCGCCTTATCCTCACGAAGCTGGGCCTCTCCAATAGATGGGTGGATATGATCATGCTATGCATTACCTCGGTTCGATACTTTGTTCGGGTCAATGATGACATATTGGGACCGATCTACCCAAAACGGGGTCTCCGTCAAGGTGATCCTCTTTCCCCGTACATCTTCATCATTTGCATGGAGGGGCTCTCCATTCTTTTGGCTGACGCTAATGCTAGAAATCTCACTCATGGGTGCCGTGTTACTAACCACGCTCCGGCCATCTCACACCTCCTCTTTGCGGACGACGCTTTCCTCTTTTGTCAAGCTAACGTGGAGGAATGTACGACCCTCAAGTCGATCCTTGGGTTATTTGAGCAAGCCTCCGGTTTGGCGGTAAACTTTAATAAATCGGGCATTATGTGTAGTAACAATCTCGACTCCTCTTCCAAGGATATTATCTCTAATATTTTTGGGGTGACAAATCCGCTTAATACCGGAAAGTACTTGGGCCTTCCTTCCTTGATTGGGCGCAACAAGAAAGTCATTTTCAGCCACATTAAAGATAAATTATGGAGACGACTTTCCAATTGGAGAACTAAACCTATTTCGAGCGCGGGTAGACTCACTCTCATTAAGGCGGCGGCTCAAGCCATCCCGGTCTTCTTTATGAGTGTCTTCTTACTCCCAAAGTCACTCTTGAAAGAGATTCATCGCCTCCTTAATAATTTTTGGTGGAGCGCTAAAAAGGATGGTTCTCGCTCCATAAATTGGTTAGCTTGGGAAAAGCTTTGTAATTGTCAGGATCGAATCTTAACAAGACAATAAACACTTAGAATTCAGAATTAAAGAATCTGCGGAAAAGAACTTTAATTCTCACAATCAAGAACAATGTAACAGAAAATTCACCACTTTGTGTATTCACTAAATTGACTCACAAGATTACAACCAAACCTCAATCTTGTTGAACAGGCTCAACAAGACGACTTCTACTTCTCTAGAAATAGGGTTCTTAAACCTTGAGGTTAATTCTCTCTAAAAACTATATCGAATTCTTTTTCACACGTATATCATGTATATTCTAATAGCTATATATTGAAGTCTATTTATACAAAAATAATTACAAGATAACTATCAAAAGTAACTTGATCTTCTAAATCTTCGTTAAACATATCTTGATCAATTCCTTCTTTGTCTCCAAAAGTATCGCATACCAAACTTAACGAACTCAGCAGTATTAACCTTCATTCTTCATGAGCAGTACTAACAATCTCCAGCAGTATTAAGTCACGAGCAGTACTAACAGATATTCGATATGCACCAGCAGTACTAACCTTGACTTGCAGTAGTAACTTTGACAAGCAGTACTAACAGATATTCGATATTCATCCTTTGGTTAATAGGATTGAAGAAACAGTATTTGGCAAGATGATTCAGTTTGCCACAAATAAAGCAAGGTTTTGGTCTGTTAATCTTTTGCAGATCAACTCCTTGCCTTTGTGCCCACTGGTTATTCCAATTTCTTTGATTTCCCCTCTTTTTATCATGTCTTTGGGGTTTATTCTCTTGAGATTTCTTGCAAGAACAATGTTCACAAGTTTTAGAGTTCACAACAGTGGTCTGTGTATAATGAACTCCCTTTCCCTTGTCAGTCCTTTTCATCTCATTGTTCTTAACACATGGACTTTCACATTCCTCATCAGATCCTACTTTGTCAGTCTCATCCTCAACAACTACTTTATCTAATGGATCTACTTCAGTGGCTCCTTTAGGTAAGTCCTTCCTATCCTTGGTTTCTAATAGGTCTGACTTAGGAGGGATGTAGTTGTTGTTATAGGGTGGGGGTGTGGCATTGTACCCTATTCCTGGTTTCAACTTACTATGGATTTGAGAGTTGATTATGTTGTCCATGACTTTGGAGGCACAAGTAAACTTTTCTACATCAAGGTTAACTTTCTCAAGCTCTCCTTTTAGTTTCTCACACTCTTCCCTAGACTCTTTCAGTTGGAACTCCAGACCACCCTTTTCCCACTTCCAGTAGTTTGTATCATATGAGTGTTGAAGTTCATTGGCTTGAAAAGCCTTAATTTGTTCTTCAAACCTCTCAACAATCAATACATAATCTCTTATGTCCTTTTCTAATCTCTTAAGGTCATCACACATTCCCTGATTGTGATCTCTATACCTTTTAACAGTGTCTATACAAGCTTGAGAACAGAGATTAGATTTTACCTCCGTAGGAATATCTGAGACTTCTGCCATGAGTGCATGATTCTGGATTGCCTCTTCTGCTTGATCACTCCAATCAAAAGTACTGTTTGATTTAATAGAATTTTCCATAATGTTTGTAGAATTCTAAGAAACACAAGCTCTGATACCACTTGTCAGGATCGAATCTTAACAAGACAATAAACACTTAGAATTCAGAATTAAAGAATCTGCGGAAAAGAACTTTAATTCTCACAATCAAGAACAATGTAACAGAAAATTCACCACTTTGTGTATTCACTAAATTGACTCACAAGATTACAACCAAACCTCAATCTTGTTGAACAGGCTCAACAAGACGACTTCTACTTCTCTAGAAATAGGGTTCTTAAACCTTGAGGTTAATTCTCTCTAAAAACTATATCGAATTCTTTTTCACACGTATATCATGTATATTCTAATAGCTATCTATTGAAGTCTATTTATACAAAAATAATTACAAGATAACTATCAAAAGTAACTTGATCTTCTAAATCTTCGTTAAACATATCTTGATCAATTCCTTCTTTGTCTCCAAAAGTATCGCATACCAAACTTAACGAACTCAGCAGTATTAACCTTCATTCTTCATGAGCAGTACTAACAATCTCCAGCAGTATTAAGTCACGAGCAGTACTAACAGATATTCGATATGCACCAGCAGTACTAACCTTGACTTGCAGTAGTAACTTTGACAAGCAGTACTAACCTCACATAAGCAGTATTAATAATGTTCCAGCAGTATTAACCATGTACCAGCAGTATTAACTTTGTTCAGCAGTATTAACCATGTACCAGCAGTAGTAACTTGTCTAGCAGTACTAATCATGTTCTTGCAGTATTAACTACTCATTGGCAGTATTAACCTTGAACTAGCAGTAGTAACTTGATCTGGCAGTAGTAATGTTGTTCTGGCAGTACTAACCATACTTAGCATATCTTCAGTTCCCAACAATCTCCCCCTAACTTGACTTTTCAGGATGAGAAGTTAAGTTCTTCAGATGATGCTTCCAAAACCTAATCATCAACGCATAAATTTGGATCCAATCCCAGACTTTGATTGAGAATCCTTTTTACAAGGTATCTTGCCATCTTAGAGTCTTTGTCACTCACCAACTTAGCATGCAGCATTCCATTCAACTTTTTCATGTTGTGCTTGTATACAACATCCACCAAATAATATTCATGAAATGTATTGTCAAGAGAGATGACATACACTCCACAATTCTCAATGAGCATCCAGTTGGTAATGACTTGAAAATTCCTTGCCATCAAATACTGAACTGCTTCTGGTTTGAACATTAAGCACAAGTATTCAAGAACCATCTTGGTGATAGACATACCTTGCTCTGTCAGCATGTTTCCATATAGCCTCATTCCCACCTTGAACATCTCTTCCAAGTCAGATCTAGAGCATGTTCTGATAAGTTTTCCCCAAGTAGGACAAACTTCAAACTTTCCATCTGCCCTTTTGATTCTGATGAACTCCTTTCTTCCATCTTTCAATGTGTCCCAGAAGATGATTTCAGGAGCCATAGAAGATATTGGTTCAGCTTGGATTGGATTAGTATTAACCACAGTAATATACAAATCACTTTGAGCATTTGGCAGTGATTGTACATTGCTTGGTTGGCCTGAGGGAGTTGCCACTTCTTCTTCAGCAACTTTTGGATCAGTTTTCTCTTTCACTGCTTCCTCCTGGGCTTCTTCTACAGTTGGATCCACCCTTGGCTTCTTTACATCTTTCTTCTTTGAGGCTATTGTCATTGTTCTTGGCCTCTTTGTTCTTTTGAAAGATTTAACAGCTTCATGAGTGGTTTCAGCTGTTTCTTCTTTGTGGCTTTTAGCAGCACTAACAGTTTCTGCTGCCTTTTGTTTTTCAGCAGCAGTAACCATTTCTACTGCTATAGCTGTTACTGCTTCTTTTATGACCTTTAATACTGTTGCTTCGACACTGTCCTTCACAATCCCATATATCTCTTCATCAATCTCTGCTTTAGTTACTGTAGGAACAGATTCTGCTTTCTTCTCACTTTCAGATACTGCTGCTTCAGTCTTAGATACTGCAGCATTATCTGTTTCTACTGCTGGTTCTGTTTCTACTTCTTTTGCAACCTCAGCAGCAGTAACTGTTTCTACTGCTGGTTCTGTTTCTACTTCTTTAGCAACCTCAGCAGCAGTAACCGTTTCTGCTGCTGGTTCTGTTTCTGCTTCCTTTGTAAGATCAGCAGCAGTAACGGTTTCTGCTGCTGTTTCTGTTTCTGCTTCCTTTGTAATATCAGCAACAGTAACGGTTTCTGCTGCTGTTTCTGTTTCTGCTTCCTTTGTGATATCTGCAGCCTCCTCAGTCTCCCCCTCAACCTTATACTCATACTCCCCCTCAATGTTTGCATCCTCCATGTTTAGATCAGAGTCTAACTCCCCCTTTTTGGAAGCATCATTGGTAGGGTTTCTTCTCCTAAGGACAAACTGAGCTTTCTTCTTTCTGTGCATCAACTTAGTGATCATCTTCCTTTGCTTCTCAAGCTGTGAGTTTTGATAGAGGACCACTTTCTTGAGTTCATCAATTTCCTTTTTCTGATCCATGACCTCAATGTTGATATTTGCAATAGTTTCCATCAATTCCTCGTACGTATATCTATCCTCACCCTGTTTAGGAGTTTTTACCTCCCTTAAAGGATCATTGGAAGTTTTAGCAGGTGTCTCTTGCCTAGCAAAAGCACTACCTACCCCCTTGGTTTCTTGGCACCTAGGTCCTCTGGATGATTTCTCACCCTGAGTTGCCGTGAGGAAGGGCTTAGTTATTTTACCACTGGCCTTCTCTTTGCTAGCAGAAGTAGTGGCAGCCTTGCGACTCACATGCTCAACCTTCTCCTTAGTGAGCACCTTCTTGGGGTTGGGAGACACCCCTGTGGTTTCCCTTTCGATATTCTCCATTGGAGAATGCTCCAACAGAGGGCTTAAAGGCTTCGGGCTCTTATGAGATACATCAAGGGAAGGAACCTTGTGTACCTTTCTTCTTTCAAACTTTTTGGTTATTGTGGGAGTGGGTTGTTCAAGAATGGACTGAGGGATGTCTTTTGTGATGGAAGGTTGGGATTGGTCATCAGTGGGTGTGTCTAATGAGGGCTTTGACCCTGATGCCATACCTTCAGGTGTGTGGGACACAACCATCATTGTAGAGAACAATGGTGTGTCAACTCCTTCCGAGTCCCTAGGAAGTCTTTTCATATTTGAAAAAACCTTCCCTTTAGGGGATTTTGGCACATATACCTCATCAAATTGAGGCATATCCGTCAATTCCTTGGTAATTACTTCCTGAACAAACCTTGGATACATATAGAAACGCTTTTTGGATTCCAGGTTTGCCACAAGATCATTGAAAATCATTTGAGAAAAATTAAACTTCCTGTTAGTGGCTAAGCAGACTAGAGCATAAGCAATAGTACTGCTGAACTCACTCCATCCAGTAGTTTTCTTTGAAATACAATGCATTAGGGTATGAACAAAGAATCTCCATTGAGTAAAAAACTTTGACTTGTAGAATTTAAAAACTCCAATGGGACCTTCATACCCCATTCTTTGTAAAGTTGAGAAGAGTTCTTCATTGGGAGTGGAAGATATACCTGAGGCATCATCTAGTCGAAGAGTGATGCGAATGAGTTCTTCTGAAACTTTCAAGGGTTTGTCACATACCCTTGTTTGAATGACTTTCTGCCCATCTTCGGATTCCACGGTGGCATTGGCCCAGAATTGCGTCTGATGCTCGATGTAGATAGTCGGATTCACCGTTAGGGCATAAGAAATATGAGTGGATTTGAGAAAATCCACAATTTCATGAAATCCTTCGGCCTGCTTCGGCTTCTGAAGCATCGCAATCTCATTGTGCTCGTTGACAAACTCCATAATCGTTGTGCTTCCTGAGGATTTGTATAGAAAACACAGAGATTCTAGGGAGAAGAGGTTAGAACGAGAGAGAGAGAAGAAGTTAATGCGAAGAGTCGTTATGAACTTTGGCGGGCAAACAGGGGTATTTATAGCAGTATTTGCCCTAGATTTTCAAAAGCAGTATTAACGACATAAGCAGTATTAACGACTGAGCAGTATTAACTACACAAGCAGTATTAACGACTGAGCAGTATTAACTACACAAGCAGTATTAACTGCTAAGCAGTATTAACTACTCATTGGTAGTATTAACTGTGCATTAGCAGTATTAACTACGCACTGGCAGTAGTAACTCTGCACTAGCAGTAGTAACTCTGCACTGGCAGTAGTAACTCTGCACTGGCAGTAGTAACTCTGCACTGGCAGTAGTAACTCTGCACTGGCAGTAGTAACTCTGCACTGGCAGTAGTAACTCTGCACTAGCAGTAGTAACTATACTTGCACTTTGCAGCACTAGTCAAATCCTCAACTGTCATCTTACCTTCTGACATCACCTTTACTTTTACCACTTATCTTACCTCCTGCAGGATTATTTTCAAAAGTAACATGTCCTCCATCAATTCTTTTGAAATTCTTGAGGCAGGCCATGTTACCTGTCATGTGCCTGGAGCAACCACTATCAACATGCCAGATGCTCTTCCCCTTGAGCTGTTGGTTGCCCTGCACATCTGATAAATCAGTTAGTTTTTATTGGGAACCCAAGCCGAAGTGGTCTTGGGTCTCTCTTGCTCATCAAAGTACTTGCACTTGGTTTTGATGAGATTTTCAACCTTAGGTACTGCAGTACTGGAGTACTTTGTCAATATGATTGGTTTAGCAGTACTAGAAGCAGTATTAACCTCAGAAGTACTAACAGTGCTAGCAGTACTAACACTGGGAGCAGCAGTATCAGCAGTACTAACAGAGTTAGCAGTATTAACAGAGTTAACACTGCTAGAAGCAGTATTAACAGAGTTAACACTGCTAGCAGCAGTATTATCTGAATAGGAAGTACTAATAGTGTTAGCAGCACTAATACTGCTAACAACACTAACTTTTGAAGAATTACTAGCAGTATTAACACTGCTAGCAGCACTAACTCTTGAAGAAGTACTAACAGTGTTAGCAGTACTAACACTGCTAGCAGCAGTATTATGTTTAGTGCCTTTTGTAACCCACATTGTAACACATTCCTTTTCAGGCTTTTTCTTCATGTGGCTTTTGGATTTAGCTTGTTTCTTAGCCACATGGTTCCTTGCAGGCTTCCTATAACCATTGGATTTATAAAAAGGTCTTTGAAAATTCATCCTTTGGTTAATAGGATTGAAGAAACAGTATTTGGCAAGATGATTCAGTTTGCCACAAATAAAGCAAGGTTTTGGTCTGTTAATCTTTTGCAGATCAACTCCTTGCCTTTGTGCCCACTGGTTATTCCAATTTCTTTGATTTCCCCTCTTTTTATCATGTCTTTGGGGTTTATTCTCTTGAGATTTCTTGCAAGAACAATGTTCACAAGTTTTAGAGTTCACAACAGTGGTCTGTGTATAATGAACTCCCTTTCCCTTGTCAGTCCTTTTCATCTCATTGTTCTTAACACATGGACTTTCACATTCCTCATCAGATCCTACTTTGTCAGTCTCATCCTCAACAACTACTTTATCTAATGGATCTACTTCAGTGGCTCCTTTAGGTAAGTCCTTCCTATCCTTGGTTTCTAATAGGTCTGACTTAGGAGGGATGTAGTTGTTGTTATAGGGTGGGGGTGTGGCATTGTACCCTATTCCTGGTTTCAACTTACTATGGATTTGAGAGTTGATTATGTTGTCCATGACTTTGGAGGCACAAGTAAACTTTTCTACATCAAGGTTAACTTTCTCAAGCTCTCCTTTTAGTTTCTCACACTCTTCCCTAGACTCTTTCAGTTGGAACTCCAGACCACCCTTTTCCCACTTCCAGTAGTTTGTATCATATGAGTGTTGAAGTTCATTGGCTTGAAAAGCCTTAATTTGTTCTTAAAACCTCTCAACAATCAATACATAATCTCTTATGTCCTTTTCTAATCTCTTAAGGTCATCACACATTCCCTGATTGTGATCTCTATACCTTTTAACAGTGTCTATACAAGCTTGAGAACAGAGATTAGATTTTACCTCCGTAGGAATATCTGAGACTTCTGCCATGAGTGCATGATTCTGGATTGCCTCTTCTGCTTGATCACTCCAATCAAAAGTACTGTTTGATTTAATAGAATTTTCCATAATGTTTGTAGAATTCTAAGAAACACAAGCTCTGATACCACTTGTCAGGATCGAATCTTAACAAGACAATAAACACTTAGAATTCAGAATTAAAGAATCTGCGGAAAAGAACTTTAATTCTCACAATCAAGAACAATGTAACAGAAAATTCACCACTTTGTGTATTCACTAAATTGACTCTCAAGATTACAACCAAACCTCAATCTTGTTGAACAGGCTCAACAAGACGACTTCTACTTCTCTAGAAATAGGGTTCTTAAACCTTGAGGTTAATTCTCTCTAAAAACTATATCGAATTCTTTTTCACACGTATATCATGTATATTCTAATAGCTATCTATTGAAGTCTATTTATACAAAAATAATTACAAGATAACTATCAAAAGTAACTTGATCTTCTAAATCTTCGTTAAACATATCTTGATCAATTCCTTCTTTGTCTCCAAAAGTATCGCATACCAAACTTAACGAACTCAGCAGTATTAACCTTCATTCTTCATGAGCAGTACTAACAATCTCCAGCAGTATTAAGTCACGAGCAGTACTAACAGATATTCGATATACACCAGCAGTACTAACCTTGACTTGCAGTAGTAACTTTGACAAGCAGTACTAACCTCACATAAGCAGTATTAATAATGTTCCAGCAGTATTAACCATGTACCAGCAGTATTAACTTTGTTCAGCAGTATTAACCATGTACCAGCAGTAGTAACTTGTCTAGCAGTACTAATCATGTTCTTGCAGTATTAACTACTCATTGGCAGTATTAACCTTGAACTAGCAGTAGTAACTTGATCTGGCAGTAGTAATGTTGTTCTGGCAGTACTAACCATACTTAGCATATCTTCAGTTCCCAACAGTAATCCTCAAAAACTTGGAGGCCTTGGGTTTCGTAATTTCTCGGCTTTTAACATTGCTTTGTTGGGCAAGCAAGGGTGGCGTCTTCTCCAACACCCGGATACCTTAGTGAGTCGCGTCTTCAAAGCTAAATACTACCCAAAAGGGGACTTTTTCGATGCGAAATTAGGCCGGAACCCAAGTTTTGTTTGGCGAAGCATTTGGAACGCTCATAAAGTCCTCAAAAAGGGTTATAGCTGGAAAGTCGGTAATGGGGAGTCTATCTCCGTTTGGAAAGATCTGTGACTCCGGGATGAAAACAATTTTTGGGTGGAAATCTCTCCAAACCCGGGTGACGACGCCCTCCGTGTTTGCCACTATTTTTCTAACTCAAATGGATGGGATCATGAGCGCCTCAACAGCAAATTCTCTAACCGTGATCAAATAGAGATCCAAAAGATCCCCCGCTCTTGGAGAGGTCGCGATCGGCTGATCTGGCACTTTAACCATAACGGCACTTTCTCGGTCAAAAGTTGGTATAATTTCGTGATGTTGTCCAATCATACCCAAGCCCCCACACACTTGAACCTCAATTGGAACCACATGTGGAATGCCTCTATCCCACATAAAGTTAGAAACTTCGCCTGGCGAGTTGGAAGCGACGTCCTCCCCCATAGAGAGAATCTCCAAAGACGGGGCATCAACGTCTCATGCCTGTGTGCATTGTGTGGGTCAAACCCGGAAAACAACTGGCACCTTTTCATTGGTTGCCCGTTCTCAATCAAAGTGTGGAAGGAAGCAAACCTTTGGGAAGATATCAATTCGATCGCGAACACGGTGGAAGACTTCCCTTCTTTTTTCAGGACTTGTATAAACGACAGCCGGGGTCTCTTTCGCGACAAATTTTTACTGCTTCTTTGGAGCATTTGGAAAACTAGGAACGATTCTTGGATCAATGGAGCGGTGAAGCTTACGAAGTGGACGACCCGGATCGCACTCGCAACCCATTCTGATTGGCTCTCGGTGAACTGCTCCCAACCAAAAACCCCGATACCAGACACTCTCGGTGAGTGCAAACTTTGGCATACCCCGCCGTCGGGTCGTCTCAAATGCAATGTCGATGCTACGATTTTTTCCTCTTCCAACAAATGGGGATCCGGGGCGGTTATCCGCGACTCCACGGGATCCTTCATCGCGGGTCACTCCACTCTCGACATGGGCACCCCTTCGGTTAAGGAATGCGAGGCCTCGGCCCTTGCTTATGCAATTGAATGGGCGCTTAGACACGGCCACCAATCGGTTATCTTCGAAACCGATGCTAAACTGGTTGTCGACGCGGTACATAGCGACGTTGAGGATCTCTCAGAATTCGGCTCTATTATCGAAAGTTGTAGGACCCTTCTCTCCCGTTCGGATGGTTTCACGCTTAACTTTGTCCGAAGATTTGCTAACGACATGGCTCACACTCTAGCTAGAAATGTTGAAAAATTCCCTAGTCATACTACGTTGTTCGGGTGTCCTAGCTTTTTGCATGGGTTGTTAAACCCCCATTGTAACGTCTTTCATTAATGCATTTGCGTCTTTTTTTCAAAAAAAAAAGAAGAAGAGGCATGAATCCAAGAACCGCATGGTAAGACTGGGTCAAATTGGACCAAGCCTGACCTGTGATCGATTGGGACCGGTAGGAAACGTTATGGTCCGATGGTTTGGAACCGGTTACAAAGTTGGACTAGGCTCGATCGAGACAGAATGTATAGGACTCACTTTTACCAAAAAAAGATTTTGTTCAAAATTTTCAAGTTTTTTTTTACTTTTTCCAAGTATATGAATCATTTAAAGTATATTTCTATACCAAATTTCAAATATCGTAATTATAAAAACATATGTAATATTTATACGTAAAAAATATATTTTTTAAATAAACGGGTCGGACCCAGGATTTTTGGTAAAGATTTGAACCAGCATGCTCGGTTTCGAGGGGACCGATTTGAAATGGACGGTGTGGGACCAATTTTTGGTCACAGGTACGACTTTTTTCACCCTTTTGACCCAAACTGAACCATTTATTTGTCGTCTTGACCCGGAAATACGAACAACATTGGAGCTCCATTTTTTGCCATTTTGGATCGCTTTTAGAGATCTTTACATGGAAATTTTCATACGATGATATATGCAAAAGATTTCTTGACGTTTTGGCACAAAATAGTAATTAACTCGAAGTACATGGTTCCAATTTTTACAATTTGTAAGTAGGCTTAACAATTTTACCGTTGTCAAACAATAAAATCCAATATTAACCTCGAAGTTTTTTTGTAAATTAAATCAATTGTTACTATCACCTTTGGAAGTTAAAAACAAGTAACCACAACGGCAGTGGCGTATTGGTTAAGGTCCTGTGGGGATGTGGTGGCATATCTCATCTGCACAGTGTTCTAATCCAGGAGTACACAGCAAGTATGGCCATTGAGGTTTAATCAGGGATGATGTCTTATAGTCATAATTTGCCAAGAGATTAGTATAGACATAGCGTAGGACACCCTTCCCCAAAAAAACTTCCTTTTTCTTTCTCTCTGATTACTCAAGTCCGGTCGCAATTGATTGTCGTGTTTTGTTTGTTTAGTGAAGATCATATTTCCACGAAATAATTTGGATTTAAACCTCAGAAACTTCGGCAATCGTTGCCGGGTTTTTGCTTCCTTCGTACACGCATATTTTTTTCCTTTGCTATTTTCCCCTTAACTTTCTTTATTTGCATATTTGGCCCATATACGACTTTCTTTATTTGCTTATATATATATATATATATATATATATAAGGGTCAATTTAAATAACAAGACTAGATACCGTCGGACGGTAAACGCGAATGTTAAATAAATATTCATATGTGCTTCATTGAAAAAATGCTTCTAACCTATAAAAACCATGATCTCATGTTACCGCTTTGTAGCCTAATTTCTACCACTACTTTGACTGAATTAAAGAAATGGAAATGCAATTATTCAAATGACAATTGAAAGCGTATTGGATCACACTCGAAATGGGATCGGTACCTGTGTTGCTCATTTGGGCCGTTGGGCAGGGCTGTCAATGGCAGAGTCGGACCAGACGTCTGTTGGTGGCACAATCGTAACACATATTACTCGTGCTCTGAATTTTATTTTGTCGATAACATTCATTTTATACAAAATGGGTACGAAATTTATATGGAATTTTAGTTATCTTTCTATCAATTTTATGTAAAACAAAACAAAACAACAATTGATATCACAAAAGGGAAATTAATTAAAATACCCTAAGTCAAACCATGTTTTACTGAAATACCACAAATCTCTCCCATGTTACAAAAATACCCCAAAAATCCGCGATGGAGCCCGCGATCGCGGGCCCCAGGCCACGTGTCACCAAAGTTTGCCCACTTTGCCCGCGTTGGTCCCTCAAGAATGCCCGCGGTCCAGCTTTCCCCCCTCAAGAATGCCCGCGTGTGCAGTTTTGGTCCCTGCCCGCGTTTGACTCTCGTTGACCCCCGCGGTCGCGGGCTACACATGTCACCAAGTTTGCCCACTTTGCCCGCGTTGGTCCCTCAAAAATGCCCGCGGTCCAGCTTTCCCCCCTCAAGAATGCCCGCGTGTGCAGTTTTGGTCCCTGCCCGCGTTTGACTTTCTTTGACCCCCCGCGATCGCGGGCAAAAGTGCCACGTGTCGACACAGGGTTAACCCTAAAATCCCTTTGACGAACCAAACCCTAAAAAATGTTTTCTTCGGCCGCACTATATAAGGGGGGGGGGACCAAAAACCGGCTACTCTCATTTTTTTAATAACTCTCTCAATTTTTAATCAAACTCTCTCAATTTTCTCCCACTCTCTCAATTTTGTCGTGTGGAATACGCGTTCGGGTTTTGTGAAGATGTCTCGTATTACCTCTGTAGTATGTTTTCCTTATGTTTTTTGTTATTTTTTGTATGTTATTTTAAGTTAATAAATATGATTTGTAGGTTGTTATAGTGTTTATAACTTATGTTTGAATATGTTCTATGCTTAACATGATATGTATGGTTTTATGTTTGAATGTGATATTTGTATGTTATAATGTGTATGTTGTTATAGTGTGTTTTTTTATAAAAAAATTGTTAAGAGTGTTTATTTATAAAAAAATTGTTAAGAGTGTGTTATTATAAAAAAATTGTTAAAAATGTGTTTTTTTTAAAACACACTCTTAACAATTTTTTTATAAAAACACACCCTTAACAATTTTTTATAAAAACAGTTTTTTTATAAAATATTGTTAACAATGTGTTTTTATAAAAAATTGTTATAGTTTTATGGTTTTATGTTTGAATGTGATATTTGTATGTTATAATGTGTATGTTGTTATAGTGTGTTTTTTCATAAAAAAAAATTGTTAAGAGTGTTTTTTTATAAAAAAATTGTTAAGAGTGTGTTATTATAAAAAAATTGTTAAAAATGTTTTTTTTTATAAAAACACACTTTTAACAATTTTTTTATAAAAACACACCCTTAACAATTTTTTATAAAAACAGTTTTTTATAAAAAATTGTTAAGAGTGTGTTTTTATAAAAAATTGTTATAGTTTTATGG
The DNA here is from genome assembly GCA_033807775.1 of Saussurea involucrata. Taxonomy (NCBI): domain Eukaryota; kingdom Viridiplantae; phylum Streptophyta; class Magnoliopsida; order Asterales; family Asteraceae; genus Saussurea; species Saussurea involucrata. The sequence goes on along the minus strand of CM066312.1, from coordinate 93,639,335 downwards.
TTTTATGTTTGAATGTGATATTTGTATGTTATAATGTGTATGTTGTTATAGTGTGTTTTTTCATAAAAAAATTGTTAAGAGTGTTTTTTTATAAAAAAAATTGTTAAGAGTGTGTTATTATAAAAAAATTGTTAAAAATGTGTTTTTTTTTATAAAAACACACTCTTAACAATTTTTTTTATAAAAACACACCCTTAACAATTTTTTATAAAAACAGTTTTTTTATAAAAAATTGTTAAGAGTGTGTTTTTATAAAAACACACTTTTAACAATTTTTTTATAAAAAAACACTCTTAACAATTTTTATATGAAAAAACACACTATAACAACATACACATTATAACATACAAATATCACATTCAAACATAAAACCATAAAACTATAACAATTTTTTTATAAAAACACACTCTTAACAATTTTTTATAAAAAAACTGTTTTTATAAAAAAAATTGTTAAGAATGTGTTTTTTAAGAATGACAACTTAGGTCCCTACGGTTTTAAGAATGACAACTTAGGTCCCTAAACTTTTAAGAATGCCAATTAGGTCCTAAACTTTTAAGAATGACAACTAGGGTCCCTAAACCGCACTTTATCTATATATAACAATATGATACGTTGAAATAAAATAAATCGCACTTTATCTATATATAACACTATTATACGTTGAAATAAAATACCACCGCACTTTATCTATATATAACAATATGATACGTTGAAATAAAATAAACCGCACTTTATGTATATATAACACTATTATAAGTTGAAATAAAATACCACCGCACTTTATCTATATATAACAATATGATACGTTGAAATAAAATAAACCGCACTTTATCTATATATAACACTATTATACGTTGAAATAAAATACCACCGCACTTTATCTATATATAACAATATGATACGTTGAAATAAAATAAATCGCACTTTATCTATATATAACACTATTATAAGTTGAAATAAAATACCACCGCACTTTATCTATATATAACAATATGATACGTTGAAATAAAATAAAACGCACTTTATCTATATATAACACTATTATACATTGAAATAAAATACCACCACACTTTATCTATATATAACACTATTACACGTTGAAATAAAATACCACCGCACTTTATCTATATATAACAATATGATACGTTGAAATAAAATAAACCGCAACATCTATATAAAATAAAATAAACCGCAGCATCTATATATAACACTAACTATAACATATGTGAATGACTATGTAGAAGGATTTCTTTAACATCGACTTGACGCTAAGGTGCAAAGTTTCCTACATCGAGGAATTAGGAGCGCTCTTTAGGGGATTAGGTGATCGCGCGGATACCCTTGAGACCATCTATAGAGGGACACCGTTCGGGCCATGGATGGATGTGTCTTACTCTGGTGGCGACCCTACGCTAGTACACATGTTTCTACAGTTGGAGGTCGAGGACGCCAACGCTGAGCCGGAGGAGATGCATTTTGATTTCTTCGGCTCTCAATTGCATTTTGGGCGTCGTCAGTTCTGTCTAATTACAGGACTACGTTTTGGAGAGGCTCCCCCCTTCCTCCCTTAGAAGACTGCTCCTTCGTTCCTAGGGTTTGGGGCATTTCAGCATCTCGTTTGAAGCTGAAGGCAGCCCGGGACATGATGAAAGAGGGCCTTAGTGCCCTAACCGACGACGATGTTGTCCGTGTATGCTTGGTGGTGATCGTGGATATGGGCTTCCTGGGCCGTGAGTATAGCCAGTATGCTTCTGAGACGGTCCTTAGGGTCGTCGAGGACCTTGAGCTGTTTAACAGCTACCCGTGGGGTAGCCATATCTGGACACATTGCTACTCTATTCTGCACCGAGCCATAGCCAGACGCGTTGATCGACATGCAAAGATGAATCTTTGTGGTTTTACATACGCCTTCAAGGTTAGATACGTAGTATAACAATTGTTAATAATACATACAAACTGTTTGGCTTTTCTTTTTACGTACTTGCTCTTCTTGTCTAATTCCAGATATGGATCTTGGAGATGTTTCCCGCATCAATCCGATATTTCGTCAAGCGCGACGATCGAGTACTTAGGGGAACCCGTTGGGACAAGCGTGTTACCCTAAGTAGGTCGCTTTGGTTTCAGTTCTTCAATGCGTCTAGAAATGTAAGTTCTTTTACTATGTTTACAATTTGCATACGTTAGTCCCGCTTATTAATTTATTTTATGTTTTATCATATATTTAGCAGCCACTCTTGCCTTTCGATCGCCTTGTGCCTACTGTCGACGAGATGGGCACAGATTGGTACAGAGACAGCGTGGCCTTTATTGACGCAGAGGCGGAAAGGGCTCGACGTCCCCCTACTTCCACATCTGACGAAGATGAGGAAGACGACGACAGGCCCCCTTCCGGTGGATATCAGCCGCCCCCTTCCTCCTCCTACTAGCCGGCCCGTTCCTCCTCCTACCAGCCGCCCCCTTCCTCCTCCTACCAGCCGCCCCGTTCCTCCTCCTACCAGCCGCCCCATTCCTCCTCCTACAATCCATATGAGGCGGCCCCTTCCTACGAGCCACAGCGTGGCTCTCATGAGCACCTGTGGGACTACGTCCACGGGCCGCTAGAGTCACGTGTACAGCTTCTGGAGGGATTTTACAGACAGTTTAGCGCTGTCAATGTTAGTGTTTAACTTAATTTGTTGGCCACGTTTATTTAGTTTGTATATTAATATTACGTTCTAAATTTGTTTTAGCTGTCGAGTACGACACCGATCCCCGCTCCGTTCGGACAGGGGGCACAGGCGACGTTTGCCACCACATCCTATCCGTCATTCCCTGAAAATGTAAGTGACATTGAGTAACCATTATAGTTATATGTTTGTTCCTAAGTTTGTAACTCTTATAATGATCAATGTCACGCAGGCCGGGATGTCGGGGGCCGGGATGTCCCAAACGCCGTTCGTCACCACATCCTATTCTACTATCCCGGAGAGTGTAAGTGACACTGAGTAACCATTATAGTTATATGTTTGTTCCTAATTTTGTAACTATTTTAATGATCAATGTCACGCAGGCCGGGATGTCGGGGGCATACACCTCGCAGATGCCGCCGCCGTTCGCCACCACATCATATTCTACTATCCCGGAGAGTGTTAGTGACACTGAGTAACCATTATAGTTATATATCGATAATCCTAATTTTGTAACTATTTTAATGATCAATGTCACGCAGGCCGGGATGTCGGGGGCACAGCACATGCCGTCGTTCGCCACCACAGCAATCACAAACATCTTTGGCGGTTCGGCCGATGACTATTACAGGCCGGAAATGCATACTGTAAGTTATTTTGGTAATTTTGGTTTAATTGTGAACATTTCCTAAATTGTACTTAAAACATTGAGTAACGTAATTTTCAGACGGGGTCTCCTATTATCCAGGATCACTTCTCGGAGCACTTCTCGGAGCCTGACGATGACTCGATGGATGTTGTAGATCCACCACCACAGGTGACCCCGCTCCCTCAAAAGCGGTCGCATAAAATTTCACAATGGTTTCGTCACCCGTTTGGCCAACAAGGATCTACGACACCACCGGCCGCTAAAAAACAAGCAAAGAAAGGGGGGAAGAAGGGAGGAAAGAAAAATGGAAAGGTGTCTTCACCGGAGCCTCAACCGGCATCAGAAATATTGAGGATGTGCCGGACTGGTCGCCTCCCCCCCTTGATCTTCATCCCTCACTTGAACTTGGAAATCACCCCCTCGTTTTTCAATGTATTGATGGCCGTTGACCCTTTGGAGTCTGACTTACTGGATGTGGTTAGTATGAAGTTTAATTATAGTCATATAATCAAATATATTTATTTTACATGTCTAACCATCTATTTTTTATGTATAGCACATCGATTGTTGGGTCTCGCTGTTGCAAAGACATCGTGGAACAGACACGAGGTGGACCATGATGTTCAGTATGTTCTTTCATTACTTGTTGATTGAGCATCTAGGTCCCGCCTCCGTGGTTAATTCATGCAATGGCGTGGAAGGGACCTCTTGGGGTCTCCTCGATGTGGTATGTAAATCGTTTTACTCTTATTTTATTTAACTTGTTTTGTTGCTAACTAAGTTGTCTAATATTGTAATATTTCAGGTGTACATCCCAATATGCATTAATCCCCAACATTGGCTGCTTGGAGTGTTTGAACTTGACGCTATGACCTTGACCATATATGATAGCGACAGTGCCAATCTCTTCAGACAACAATTGGAAGAGCAAATGACAAAGTTTAAAGCTGTGCTATATGACTTCTTTTGCCGGGTCAAGGATGTTAGACGTCGCGAAATGACAGGTGCCTTTCGCTATAAGTTCGCCAAGAATGCACCCCAGCAGGCCGGGATAACTGCAGATTGCGGTGTCTGGGTATGCCGTAATGTCCAAATGTTGATAAATAAAAATGAGGTATGGGTACACCCTGACGAGGCCGAGGTTGTTGCCAAAGATTTCTGCATACATATGGCGGAGTCCGTTTATGAACATTGTCAAATAGGGCCACGTTAGGTTGTTTATGTAACATTAAATAATTTTTATTTTTAGTATTAACTTATTTTGTTAAAGTATTGTGATTGACTTACTGTTTACTTCATTTGGTTTTTGCTAATTTCATCCATTTACTCAACTTTGAGTATCGATATCTCTTTCACACATACTCTATTTTGGACGCATTATATATCATTTCGAAGATCTATTTTGGACGCATTATATATCATTTCGAAAATCTCATATAGAAGAACATAAACCTACTAAAAGTTAGATATATATAACACATATATATAAATTTAAATGCGTCCAAAGTTTAGTAAAACCCATATTTCCAACACCTAGTAAGTAGGTTTATGAAACTTGCGATAATCCTAATACAGAGATTATTGGATGAACAAGCATTTATTTCTTGATTATTGGGGTATTGGTTCTTGTTGTCTGGAAGTGATTCATATGATGCAAAAATTGGTATCATGTAATGTAGAACAATATCTATATTGTAGAAACTTGCATTTGATAGTACCATATAAATCTGATCTAAATTCTCATTAATTAGCTATGTTTGACTACTTAAAGACTAATTTTCTGCCTAATGAAAGACCTTTATTCAAGAGCAGACGAATATTGCAGTTACTTTTTCAGTGGAATCCTACAGGCTCTTTTCAAACGAATCTTGCAGTGAACTATTCAGACGAATCATGCAGGAAACTTTTTCAGACGAAATCTTTGACCATATCTGATGAAGAACATACATTTCACAACTTCCTATCTATCTTTTATACAAACACACTCTCGCTTTTTTAACACAATGGATGGAGGTTCAAGATCAAGGGGGAACAGGTCGGCGAATGTGGCTGGAACTTCACGTTCGGGAGCCTACCAACCACTGAACGACGGAGCTCGCCGGAGTACCTGGAAGGTACCGGAAACAGACGAGGAGTGGACAAACTGTGGGCGAACTGCAGCCGATTTTCCATTCACGCCTGAGGAGGAAGCAGACTGGGAGATGGCATCCGACAATTACTACTTCGATAATGGCATGAGAACCCCACCAATGTATGATTTTATGCCGACGGGTTTTCGACAAAGTCAACAAATTACTCCCGCAGTGCAAAAAGCCATTGATGAGGCGAACGCCGGTATCGAAAAGGTAAAGGGTATGTGGAACCATAACAGGGGGATTCAGCAGGGGAAAATGGAGTATCTAGCGGAGAAGAAACGAGAACTGGCCATGACTAGGGCTCACGTTCGGCACCTGCAACGAGAGATTAAGGAAGCTGAAGAGGAACTAGAAGAACTCGAATCGGACTACATAGGAATGGAGGACGTGATCAAGGAAAAGGTTAACTTCATCACAGGACTCCAGGACGCCTTCTAGTAATAGATTTATTTGTTTACATGCACTGTATCCGTTTCGATTGGGAAGATGATTTGCAATAATTTTTATATGATGTTGTTAATTAATTTCCTTGTTAAATAACTTAAGTGAATTTCTATATTAATAACATTAAAATGGAAAGAAAACAATACATTAAAAACCACAAATTAAATAATTAACTATAAGGGTATGAATTTTAAATATAAAAAATATTTTTTTATGTAGTGTATAACTGTATATGATATATATTAAAATATATAAATCCAAAAAAATTCAAGATTAGGCTCATTTCGAACGTATCGAAGAGACGATTATAATGGTGTAATTTGTTAAAATTAAAACGTATTTTTTAACGTATTTTAGTTAATAACGATTATATGTGTTAAATGTAAAATTAAAATAATGAAAGTAAAAGGTATAAAGTAAATTTAGTAAATAAGTATAGGGGTTGAAAGTGTAACATTTCATTTTAAATTCGTAAAAATGGACGAAAGCGGGTGAACGGTGTCAAAAATACCAAAATTTTCATAAATGGTCCCTGGAATTTTTCAAAAATGGTCCCTTGCAATTGAAAAGTCACAAAAATAGTCCCATCGTGGGATTAGCCCGCGATCGCGGGATTTCATTTTTCAAAAATGGTCCCTGCAAGTTTAAAAAAGTGTCAGAAAGGTCCCTGGCCCGCGATCGCGGGCTCCCATCGCGGATTTTTAAGGTATTTTTGCAAAGTGGGAGAGATTTGGGGTATTTTGGTAACACATGGTCAAACTTAGGGTATTTTAATTAATTTCCCATCACAAAAATATATCTAATTGTTTTTTAAATAATATTTTAAAGATCATTTTTAGGAAACGCCGAAAGTGAGATAATGAAGTATGCTTTTAAAGCACATCCCAAGAAAACAAAAGTATAAGACCAAAGTGAATGAAAGATAAAGGGAAAATCAAAATCAATCAATATCAATATATATATTAAAGAAAAAACCATCAATTTGATATTATAAGAGTTGAGTATTCCACAAACATTGAAATGTGATTGAATTTTATCATCCCATAATGGTGAAAACATGAAAGTTTTGAATTAAGAAGTGGCTATAAGAAACGAGGGGTGGATGTTTTTGTGTCAATTAATGTAGTTGGCTTAAGTTAGCTTACCCTATTTTTGCATCATCCAACATTAGTGAGAAGATATAAGTTTGAAGTATGAGATGAATATAGAAAGGGAGAGATAAATGTTTTTGTGTGGTTTGACTTTCATCATCCCACATTGGTGAAAAAGATAAAAGTTTTGAAGTAGGAATGACTATAAGAAAAAGAGGATGTATGCTTTCGTGTTAATTCATGTGGTCGGCTCAATGTAGCTTATCTTATTTTTGCATCATCCCATATTGGTGAGACGATGCATGTTTTGAAGTATATGAAGTGAGTATAAGAAATGAGGGATGAATTTTTTTAATCTATATCAACATCAATAATTTGAACTTTTAAGAATCATCGTTGAGTTGACATCATGAAAATTGAGTATTGGGATATTGGTGAATTTTGGTTGAGTTTGAGATATCCCACATTGGTGACTGGTGAGAGATAGAAATATAAGAGTATAATGGTATGTATAAAAAAGAATGATAGGGTGTCATTGGGTCTACTCATGGGGTTTGCGTCATGGGTTATTTTATTTAGATGACCCTATTTATGCAAAACATCAATATATATATATATATATATATATATATATATATTTATTAAAAGAAAAACCAAGGGGTGTTGAGTTGGCATCATGAGAATTGAGTATTGGAGTATTGGTGAATTTTGGTTGAGTTTGAAATATCCCACATTGGTGAGAGATAGAAAGATTGAAGTATAATGGTATGTATAAAAAAGAATGATATGATGTCATTGTGTCAACTCATGGGGTTTACGTCATGGGTTATCTTATTTAGATGACCCTATTTATGCAAAACAAATCTTATTATAAAAAATTGTTGTGGTTGAGTTTTAGATATCCCACAATCTATCTATATCTATATCTATATATCAATATATATGGTATGTATAAAAAAATGATAGGATGTCATGGTGTCAACTCATGGGGTTTGCGTCATGGTTTATCTTATTTAGATGACGTTATTTATGCAAAACAAATCTTATTATAAAGAAATTGTTGTGGTTGGCTTTTAGATATCTTGGAATCTATCTACATCTATATCTATATATCAATATATATGTATATATAATAAAACTAAGAACTGTATTAAGGTGGCATCATGAGAATAGAGTATTGGGATATTGGTGAATGTTGGTTGAGTTTGAGATATCCCACATTGATGAGAGATAGAAAGATTGGAGAATAGTGATATGTATAAAATAGAATGATAGAATGTTATTATGTCAACTCATGGGGTTGGGTCATGGAAAATCATATTTAGATGTCCTTATTTATACAAAACATATATATATATATTAAAAAAAAGAACCAAGAGGACAGGTATTGAGGTGGCAACAAGAGAATGGAGTATTGGGGTATTGATGAATTTTGGTTGAGTTTGAAATATTCCCATATTTGTGAGAGATAGAAAGATTGGAGTATAGTGGTATGTATAAAAAAGAATGATAGGATGTCATTATGTCAACTCATTGGGTTTGCAACATGGGCGGACCCAGAACTTTTTTCAAACGGTGGCACCATTTGACTATAAGAAATATATATAGAGATATTTTTCATAAAATCAATATTGGTCTAGTGGTTAGAAATCTGAAATTAAAAGCTAAAAATAACGAAAAAGACTCTTACAGGAATCGAACCCAAGGTTTAAACTATGAAATGGAAGAAAAACCTTGCCAACCAACTTTACCAAGGAAAATTTATGTTCTTATTGTAGTTTCAAAATATATATGGTGGCACAAAACAAATCGATACGGTTGCACCTTTCACAAACCTAATTTTTTTTACCTTCGATGGAAGAATAATACGGTGGCACGTGCCACCGTATGCACTAGTGTAGGTCCTCCCATGGCGATTTGAGTTGGAAAATCATATTTAAATGACCTTATTTATACAAAACAAATATACATATATATATATAGAGTCCTAATAAATTGTAAACCATCATTTTCGTGTAACCGTTGATTTTTATAGTTTTTTTATGAAATTTTTGATGGAATTGTTTATTTTGATGAAATTGTTTCATATCATGCATTTCTTGATTAATTTATTTTTATGAAATTTGTAGTTTCATAGGTTTTTTTCATTTTTATGAAACTGTTTCATATATTTTCGTTTTCACTTATGAAACTACAAATTTCATAAAAAAAAATTCATCAACAAAATGAATGATATGAAACAATTTCATCAAAATAAACAATTCAATAAAAAGTTATCGAAAAAACCTATGAAATCGAGGGTTTACACGGTTTACACGAAAATGATGGTTTACAATTTATTATTCCTCTCTCTCTCTCTCTCTCTCTCTATATATATATATATATATATATATATATATATATATATAGGATGGTAATCAAATGAGAACCACAAAAAGGTTGAGAACCCTGAGGACCGATCTCATCCTTAATTTGGGTTTGATCTGATGGTTTTAAGTGAAAGTTGTTTTTAATTAAAAAGGGGTATAATCGTCATATTGGTAACAAGATTCACCATATGAAACATACAAATTCATTCATCAGATGAAACACACATTCACCATATGAAACACACAATTCACCATATGAAACACACAGTTCACCAGATGAAATACAAATATTTTTTAGATGAAACATGTAGATTCACCATATGAAACACACAATTTACCAGATGAAATACAATGATTTTCTAGATGAAACATATAGATTCACCATATGAAACACATAGATTCACTATTTGAAATACACAATTCACCAAATGAAATACACAATTCACTAGATGAAATACAAAAAAAAATAGATGAAACATATAGATTCACCATGTAAAGCACACAATTTACCAGATGAAACACAATGATTTTTCAGATGAAACATATAGATTCACCATATGAAACACATTATTCACCAGATGAAACACAATGATTTTTCATATGAAACATACACATTCACCATATGAAACACACATATTTATCATATGAAACACATTCACCATATGAAACAAAGACTCACCATCCTATTCAACTAATGAAATAAAACACAATTTTAGTGGAAACCTTTAATTGATAACAAGTGAGAAATCTAAGTTATTTGACTTAATATAAACGGATATAGAAGAACTGGAAACAAAAATCCTATTCTTTTGATACAGAGACCAAAATATTAGTTGACCATTGATCATCAAACCGTAAATCTTGTTTTGGTGACTTCGGTGACTAAAGATCGTGATCGAAGGAGCGATAAACATAGGGTTTCCATCGAGTACCGGCTCTGTGGTCGGTGTTCAATGGTGTTCAGGATATCTCCATAGTCGGTGTTTCTCCGGAGTTTGGGAACAAAAATAGTGATGCAGAAGAACAATAACGTTGTCGCGAGTAACACCATGGTGAACCTAGTCCGTTTCCAAAACGATAGATGTAGATCTGATTCCGACGACGATATATGAACTGTGTTTTCTCTGTACATAGTTCGAGTAGAGAATGATGGCTGTGACGACGGTGAATTAGAAGAAAACGGTTCTTTTTCCTTATCGAAGCCTCCGACTAAAGATTCGTACCGCCGACGTTGTGGTAACTGATTAAATTAAGAAAGAAAGAAGGAGGGGTTGCAATGTCCATCAGATATGTATTGAAGAAGATGAAGATGAAAACATTTAACCAATTTGAAAAGTTATTTGACATCCACAATTTACTTTTGATTTAATTTTAATATAAAATGTCCATAATACCCTTTCTATGTTCTTGAAAATTGACAAATCTACCCTTATTTTTTACTTTTATTACTAATATGCTTTTCTTTTAATGACCCTTGATCTATTCTAATCAATGAATTAGATTAGTCCTCAAGTCCTTAACCCTTTTTTGGTTCTCACTAAATTTAACCCCTATATATATATATATATATATATATATATATATATATATATATATATATATATATAAAGAAGAACCAAGAGGTATTGAGGTGGCATCAAGAGAATAGAGTATTGGGGTATTGATGAATTTTGGTTGAGTTTGAAATATCCCATATTGGTGAGTGATAGAAATATTGGAGTATAGTAGTATGTATAAAAAAAATGATAGAATGTCATTGTGTCAACTCATGGGGTTTGCGTCATGGGTTATCTTATTTATATGACCCTATTTATGCAAAACAAGTCTTATTATAAAAAAATTTAAAAAAATTGTTTTGTCTGAGTTTTAGTATCCCACAATCTATCTATATCAATATATATATATATATATATATATATATATATATATATATATATATATACATATAGAGTTGGGTTCTGTAACACCCTAAAAATCAGGGCATATTTAAACCTGAATTAAAAGGGTTTACATAACTAATATCCATAAATAAACATTCTTAACAAGTGAAAATAGTGACTAGAGTCAATTTACATCAAACTTGTCGTCACCATAAACTCTTCACTCATCCCATTACTTCCCTGCTCATACCTGTTAAGAAAATATAATTTGAAACGATTAGGCTAACGCCTAGTGAGAACATTCAGTTTCAAAATAATACTTTTAAATCAATGTAAACAAGGTTTATTAAACTTGACTTACACTCGTTCTTACCATACTCGTACTCATCTCATAATAACAAAATCATACTCAATCCCATGAGTATGACTATCATTCAAAAAGCCATAACACCATATTCAATAGCCTACTACGAATCATCACGGATTCTAGTTTATCGATCAAGCCTAAAGACTTACATTCAATCACCATACCTTCTCCTTTAAATAGAAGTAGAAATAGCACTTATATATTGCCTATTTCTAATCCGCCGAAAGCAAAGGAAAACAATCCTTACACTTCGTCTAATTCATGTTTCCACATCTCAAATACGAATAGCAACTATACTTTGCCTATTCCCTCATTTATACATGAATAGCAATTCTACTTTGCATATTCAATCAATCAACATGAATAGCAATTCTATGTTGCCTAATCATTCATTTCTAGTCAACGGGAATATAAATATGACCAACACAAGTCAGTCATGATATCACATTCAAGAGCCCACTACGAATCTCCACGGATTCTAGATCGTTGCTCATATCAAGAAATTACAATTAGTGCCATGCCTATTTCTTGAAGTGGAAGTAGGAATTACCATTCAGTGCCCGACCTATCCCTTATCTTCCCATAGAAATCGGAAATTACGATTAGCGCCACGCCTATTCCATGATTTCTCATCATAACACGAAATGGGATTTACCATTAAGCGCCCGGTCTAATCCTCATTTCAACCAACGGAAATTACCATTAAGAGCCCGGTCTATTCCACGTTTATTACATCATAACACAAAATGGGAATTACCTTTAGAGCCCGGCCTATTCCACATTTATTCAAATCACGGGAATTACGATTAGTGTCACGCCTATTCCACATGATAACAAAACACTAGTGACTAGGAATCCATTATACATATTCGTACTCGTGCAGGTTACTTACTTAATATAGATTCCTCATAGCATTTAGTATGAGCAAATCATATTTATACCACATAGATTCATTATATCATTCAGTATGAGCAAATCACATTTCTACCACGTAGATTCATCATATCATACATAGATTCCTCATATCATTCAGTATGAGCAAATCATATTTAATATGTCAATTCCTCAGAACATAAGTCCAACAATTAATATCATCACTCACGGGTCATTGCTATAAATTTATATACCCAATTGCCCATTAAAACAAATAGTTAAAACTCGTATAATCGTTTATCCCAAAATTCATTCAGTAAATATCTCTTTATAAAATATACCTTACCGTAATTTAAATACGTTATAAAAAAGGTAAGGTAAGAATGAACTCACCTGACAGCAGTAGTGTCACTCTTATAATACTTCTTAACTGAGGTAAGAATTCTTGTCTCCAAACTTCACAAAGTCTGAAATACCCAAATACATAATGTACTTGTATTAATTAACTGATTAGGACTCTTAAAATCCTAAATAACCAAAATCATCGATACTTATCGCAACCCACTAACTGCGATAACACTTGTCGCAACCCACTACTTGCGATACAGTACTTGTCGCAACCCACTGTTGCGATATCCCCTACTTATCGCAACCAACTGTTGCGACATGCGTCTTATCGCAACCAACTGTTGCGATACAACAACTTATCGCAACCAACTGTTGCGATACAACAACCTTGTCACAACCCAAAGCTTGCGACATTCATAACTATCGCAACTATCAACATTATCACAACTATCAAACTTATCGCAGCTAACTGTGTTCATAAATCTCTCAACCAACTGAAAACGTATTTAAGCCAGAATCTATACTTTTAAGCCATGTTTAAATCTGTAAATGTGCCGATATGCTTAATATAGCTAGGATAAGAGACTGGTAAACCCAGTTTTTCCATATCTTACAAAAATCCTCATAACCCAAAATATAACCCATTATAAAACTTTAACTACATGAGATGGAAGATTTATATGAGATGTTTACCTTTGATTTCTTCAGTTTGTACTAAAAAACTCCAGCTGAATGATTCAGTTTCTTCTTCTTCTTTGTCTTTCTTTCTCGGCTCTCTCTCTCTCTCTCTCTCTCTCTCTCTCTCTCTTCCGTACACAACACACACACACACACACACACTTAAGATACAAAATTCCTAATAGCATGACACCTCACCTCTCATATTCAAATGAGACGGTGGAAGTGTTAAAGAGTTTCACCACTTTAACCAAACAGCCCCCTCAACTTCCATCATATGACAATTTATACCCTCCAACTTATAAATTAAAATTAAAGTTTACCCCTTAACTTATAACTCCGTAACATAAATAACGTAACTTATTCGTGGTTAAACTCTAAAATTAATCTATCACATAATAAATCATAAGTTTATCAAAAACACATCTTAACACTTTATACCAAAAATCGAGATGTTACAATACTCCACAACTTGAAAATGATTTCGTCCTCGAAATCAAAGCTAGGTAAACAAGTGAGGATATCTAATCTTCATATCCTCTTCAACTTCTAAGGTCACATAAACACCAATGTACTCTCAACATAACTATATTCTTAGGTCGTAACTTCTCAACTGATCTTTCTAAAATCATCTCTGGTTTCTCCACACAACGATTCTTCTCGCCGACTCTTATTTCAGTAAGTGGAATCATATCCTACCAACATAAAATATATCATGTATTCCTTCACTTCAAGTCTTACATACTTAATCACAGTTAAAGGTCCAGAAAGAACAAGGACTCAACTTCCCACGTTATCTCAATCTTGTAACTTTCACTATTACCCACTCCCCAACTTGAAAATTTACAGATCTTCTTGGAGCAACTATAAAATCATCAAATCTATATCCAACTAGAACTTGATATTATTTTAACCATTTAAGCATCTTTCAAAACAGTAACTAGTATAGCTAACTTTTAACAAAAGATTATAGTACAAAAAGACAAGCTAACATACTATTTCATAATACACACACACGTATACGATTTACAAAAATTATATATCGAAAGTACACTTGACGATCCCTTAATTCCCTCCACCGTCGTATACAATACTCAGCCCGTTGGCCTTGAGATATTGGGTTTCTTCTCTTGATTTCCACTCTTCTTTAGCTTTGGGCAATCTTTTCGATAATGGTCAGGATGTTTACACTCAAAACATGTCGGTCCTTGTATGGGACAATTCCTTATGGTATGACCACTCTTGCCACACTTGAAACATTCTAGCCAAGTCACCCTACATGGACCATAGTGTTTACTTTTACATTTTTGGCACCAATTTAACTCCTGACGAGGCTCAAAATAAGTATTATCAATAAAGGGCTTCGACCCATGTGAAGATTCTGATCGTCCTTCCCCTTTTCTTTTCTCTCCTATGCGAGCTTTCTCAGCTTTATCTTTTGCATAAACCTCTTCCATAACCTTATCTTCCTCAATTGTCTCTCTCAACGTTGTAGCTTTAGCATTTCTTACCCGGGACATCATGTCCGCTGGCAAACCCTTTAAATAAGTTTTAATCTTATCCTTCTCAGTCGGAGCCACATGCCCCACTAAGTTCAGCTTCTCCATAAAGGATTCAGTATACTTCCTAACAGTAGAAGTACCCTTCTTCAGAGTCCGAAACTCTTCTTCAATCCTATCCATTTCATTTTCGTTGCAATATTCTTCCAAAATCTTTTCCTTGAACGACTCCCATGTCATAGCCGCTAAGACTGGAGCCGTCACAGTAGACGTCACTACGTTCCACCAAGTCAACGCGTTACCTCGTAGCATTTGAGACCCAAATCTGACCTTCGACTTTTCATCACATTCACAAGCTCGGAAAGCTTGTTCCATTTCCCTGAGCCAATTCATGCATGCCACAGGAATGTCAGCTCCGGTAAACTCTGGCGGTTTACAACTTAGAAACGTTTTATATGAGCAGACTCTTTCCACCCTCCTTTCAACCTATGTTACAGGATTACGAATTTGATTTCTTACTCCACTATCAGTCTCCGTTCGACGTAACTCCGAACTTCGATCATTCAGCGCTTTCATAAACATCTCTGTTTGTTGAGCCATTGTTGTATTCATCATTCGTGTCATGTTCTCCATCATACGAGACTCTATCGTAGACTCCGTCGTCTCAGTGTTAACGGTACGTGTACTCGTTCTGTGTACCCGACTGTCCGCTCCTCCCATAGCAGGTAACCTCGGCGGACTTTCAGGTGTTTCACCTATTTCAGGTCGCTTTTCCACTGACCAATCAATCATGGCCCTATCCATCGAAGAAATAGGGGACATTGGTGGCGTATTCACCATCGTTCTAACATAACACAAAGAAATAACCATAAGAAATGGTTACACATATCCAAACACACGAAACGTACTTTACCGCTCATTAGTCACTGTAACAATTTAGAAACAAGTATACTTGTGTAATAATATATTCAAAATAACAGTAGCTAATTGAAATTGTGAACATACTATACATGAGAATCCTCGTTACCATTGTTACAGTACTAACTTCACATATTCCCGTTGACTCTAAGACTATCCCGTCTTAGTACTTCTACCCATTTCTCACATATCATATCTTAATTCGTCTCAGCTTAAGTCTAGGTATCTCATTATCATACCTAGTTCGCTTAAACTATAGCTTTGATACCATATTGTAACACCATAAAAATCAGGGCAAATTTAAACCTGAATTAAAAGGGTTTACATAACTAATATCCATAAATAAACATTCTTAACAAGTGAAAATAGTGACTAGAGTCAATTTACATCAAACTTGTCGTCACCATAACTCTTCACTCATCCCATTACTTCCCTGCTCATACATGTTAAGAAAATATAATTTGAAACGATTAGGCTAACGCCTAGTGAGAACATTCAGTTTCAAAATAATACTTTTAAATCAATGTAAACAAGGTTTATCAAACTTGACTTACACTCGTTCTTACCATACTCGTACTCATCTCATAATAACATAATCATACTCAATCTCATGAGTATGACTATCATTCAAAAAGCCATAACACCATATTCAATAGCCTGATACGAATCATCACGGATTCTAGTTTATCGATCAAGCCTAAAGACTTACATTCAATCACCATACCTTCTCATTTAAATAGAAGCAGAAATAGCACTTATATATTGCCTATTTCTAATCCGCCGAAAGCAAAGGAAAACAACCCTTACACTTCGTCTAATTCATGTTTCCACATCTCAAATACGAATAGCAACTATACTTTGCCTATTCCCTCATTTATACATGAATAGCAATTCTACTTTGCATATTCAATCAATCAACATGAATAGCAATTCTATGTTGCCTAATCATTCATTTCTAGTCAACGGGAATATAAATATGACCAACACAAGTCAGTCATGATATCACATTCAAGAGCCCACTACGAATCTCCACGGATTCTAGATCATTGCTCATATCAAGAAATTACCATTAGTGCCATACCTATTTATTGAAGTGGAAGTAGGAATTACCATTCAGTGCCCGACCTATCCCTTATCTTCCCATAGAAATCGGAAATTACGATTAGCGCCACGCCTATTCCACGATTTCTCATCATAACACGAAATGGGATTTACCACTAAGCGCCCGGTCTAATCCTCATTTCAACCAACGGAAATTACCATTAAGAGCCCGGTCTATTCCACGTTTATTACATCATAACACAAAATGGGAATTACCTTTAGAGCCCGGCCTATTCCACATTTATTCAAATCAAGGGAATTACAATTAGTGCCACGCCTATTCCACATGATAACAAAACACTAGTGACTATGAATCCATTATACATATTCGTACTCGTGCAGGTTACTTACTTAATATAGATTCCTCAGAGCATTTAGTATGAGCAAATCATATTTATACCACATAGATTCCTTATATCATTCAGTATGAGCAAATCACATTTCTACCACGTAGATTCCTCATATCATTCAGTATGAGCAAATCATATTTAATATGTCAATTCCTCAGAACATAAGTCCAACAATTAATATCATCACTCACGGGTCATTGCTATAAATTTATATACCCAATTGCCCATTAAAACAAATAGTTAAAACTCGTATAATCGTCTATCCCAAAATTCATTCAGTAAATATCTCTTTATAAAATATACCTTACCGTAATTTAAATACGTTATAAAAAAGGTATGGTAAGAATGAACTCACCTGACAGCAGTAGCGTCACTCTTATAATACTTCTTAACTGATGTAAGAATTCTTGTCTCCAAACTTCACAAAGTCTGAAATACCCAAATACATAATGTACTTGTATTAATTAACTGATTAGGACTCTTAAAATCTTAAATAACCAAAATCCTCGATACTTATCGCAACCCACTAACTGCGATACAGTACTTGTCGCAATCCACTGTTGCGATATCCCCTACTTATCGCAACCAACTGTTGCGACAAGCGTCTTATCGCAACCAACTGTTACGATACAACAAACTTGTCGCAACCCAAAGCTTGCGACATTCATAACTATCGCAACTATCAACATTATCGCAACTATCAAACTTATCGCAGCTAACTGTGTTCATAAATGTCTCAACCAACTGAAAACGTATTTAAGCCAGAATCTATACTTTTAAGCCATGTTTAAATCTGTAAATGTGCAGATATGCTTAATATAGCTAGGAGAAGAGACTGCTAAACCCAGTTTTTCCATATCTTACAAAAATCCTCATAACCCAAAATATAACCCATTATAAAACTTTAACTACATGAGATGGAAGATTTATATGAGATGTTTACCTTTGATTTCTTCAGTTTGTACTTAAAAACTCCAGTTGAATGATTCAGCTTCTTCTTCTTCTTTGTCTTTCTTTCTCGACTCTCTCTCTCTCTTTCTCTTTCGTACACAACCCACACACACACACACACTTAAGATACAAAATTCCTAATAGCATCACACCTCACCTCTCATATTCAAATGAGACGGTGGAAGTGTTAAAGAGTTTCACCACTTTAACCAAAAGCCCCCTCAACTTCCATCATATGACAATTTATACCCTCCAACTTATAAATTAAAATTAAAGTTTACCCCTTAACTTATAACTTCGTAACATAAATAACGTAACTTATTCAGGGTTAAACTCTAAAATTAATCTATCACATAATAAATCATAAGTTTATCAAAAACACATCTTAACACTTTATACAAAAATCGAGATGTTACAGGTTCACGTGAGACCAACCTGTTTTCGTGAGACCACAAAAGAACACTAAAACTTCACAACGATTCATTGTGAAGGTAAGAAAAATAGCGAACCTTCACAGCAAAAACATTGTGAAGGTTTACTTTCAGAGTACCTTCACAGTCTTTTGTTGTGAAGGTTTAGTGTTATTTTTGTGGTTTCACGGTCTCACGGAAATAGTCTGGTCTCACATGATCTCAAGTCTATATATATTTATATATACATATATTAAAAGAAGAACCAATATGTATTGAGGTGGCATCATAAGAATAGAGTATTAGAATATTGATGAATTTTGGTTGAGTTTGAAATATCGCACATTGGTTAGAGATAGAAAGAAGAACCTAGAATAATGATAGGATGTCATTGGGTCAAGTCATGGGGTTTGCGTCATGGGTTATCTTATTTAGATGACCCTATTTATGCAAAAAATCTTATCATAAAAACGTTAAAAAATTGTTGTGGTTGAAAGTTTTAAAGTAGGAAGTGAGTATAAGAAATGAAGGATTGATGTTTTTGTGTAAACTGCGTGGTTGGCTCAATTTAGTTTACCCTATTTTACATCATCCCATATTGGTTTGAAGATTCAAGTTTTGAAATATGAAGTGAGTATAGAAATGAGGGGTGGATGTATTTGTGTCAACTCATGTGCTTGTCTCAATTTAGCCTATGCTATTTTGCCAATGCATTTTGAGGTGACACCATGAGAATTAAGTATTCTCAAATGATGGATTGTGGTTGAGTTTAAGTTGTACCACATTGGTAAAAAGTTGAAAGATTGGAACAAATAAGTGGGTATAAGAAATGAAGATGAGAGGTTTTTGTGTCAAGACATTGGGTTGTCTTAATTTAGTGACCTTTTTTGAAAACTATGTAAAAAATCAAAACCAAGGATAAGGATTTGGCAACATGAAATTTGAGTAATCCTCAAATCTTGAAATGTG
The DNA here is from genome assembly GCA_033807775.1 of Saussurea involucrata. Classification (NCBI taxonomy): domain Eukaryota; kingdom Viridiplantae; phylum Streptophyta; class Magnoliopsida; order Asterales; family Asteraceae; genus Saussurea; species Saussurea involucrata. The sequence goes on along the minus strand of CM066312.1, from coordinate 93,619,634 downwards.
GTTTAGTTTCATCATCCCACATTGGTGAAAAGATCAAAGTTTTGAAGTAGAAAATGACTATATATATTAAAAAAATTAAAAGAATGTTTTTGTGTTAACTAATAAAGTTGTCTCAGGTTTATTTGATGCAACTAATAGGCTTGACTAATTTTAGTCGAACCATTTTTGGAAGAAAAATAAAAATTTCAAACCCTTCGTAACAACAATAGTGGTAGGGTTGTGTGACATGTCGTTTGAGTTCAAAATAGTATAACAAGTTATTACTGATACATATGAAACTTCTTGTAACAACATATTGTTATCAATATATGAAAATGAAGCACTTATGGAAATACATTCTTCATTTTAAATTGTATCTTATTAATAAACAAATAAAGAATTATATTTTATGCTAACTACGACAATTACTTCTTTAAAACACTTATCACTATCACACAACGCGCGAGACCCATACTAATGATAATTAAATCTATATATATATATATATATTAAAGCAAAATTCATGCTTGATGACGTGACCTCTTGAGGGATCAGGAATCACCAATATAAATTTTCTCAAATTTTGCTTTTTTAAATGATTTAATTTGTTAAAGACATTGAAGCCCATGTAAAAAAAGTTGTATGTGTGAATTGTGATTATGAGGGGGTTATAATGGTCACTTTACATAAGAATAACCTCCAAACCCTTGAGATGCTCCTACTGGTACATTTTCCTCTCACTCGCTTTTCAATCTTTACGTATTCCTCCAATTCTCCCCCCCCCCCCCTCAATCCCCAAACAACCAGACTAGAGATCTAGATGCACATATCCAATCCAATCAAGTTCAACAACGATGACTTCAGGTTCGACATTCAGTGGCGATGAAACTAGCCCTTTCTTTTGGATTTATTGGCGCCGCCCCACGTTATTGGAATCCTTGTCTTCTTTTTTTCTCAATTTGCCTAAGAAAATAGTTGTCTTACATTGATTTTTAGATTACATTAATCAGCAGCCGCATTATTCCTCTCATAATTCTTCTGTCTTACGTGATTTATGTAGACAACATGGAGATAGTTGATAACCTTTGGAAGTCGAGAGAGGAGAAGTATCGATGGATGATTTTGGTGAAAAGGGCTTTATCACTTCCGAGTATCGGAAGACAGAGGAAGCCGATTCTCCGGTATGATTGTTTAATAACTTTAAGTTAATAACCATAATCTTCTTCTTTATTTCTCGATATGTTCATTAGAATCGTTCTTCAGGTTCATTTTTGAGGTATATTTTGGGAGAAACACAGAGCACGAACATGAAGAAAATGGAAGTAGAAGAAGCAACAAATTCAATATCCCCACGTTCAGGCTCCGATTCCATTCACCCAATTTTCGAACTCCATTTGGGTTCACAGAAACAATCACTTGTGTGGAGAGGGGTGAAGTGGGCCATCTTATACTTCATTTGGGTTCACAGAAACAAAGTTGTCTTCAAAGGCGAAAAGAAAAAAGATAGTCGATGATGTCTTCGAATTCCAAAGAATGTCTTTCGAATGGATCAAAAGAAGGGAACCGAACCTGGGTCTGGAGTGGTCGAAGTGGATGACGGATACTACCGAGTAATGCAAGAAGGGTGATCGAATTGGGACGATATGCGCTGCAGCCTGTGTAATCGGAAGTGTGGCAGTTTTGTATTTTGCAAAACGCAGTGTCTCCTTCTGTTTTGACCATTTGACTAAAGTGCTATTAATTGTACACATAAGGCCACCCGTAGCGGTGGTCGGGTTCCATGCGGGCTTTTGAGCCAACCGGTACGGGGGGGGGGGCTTGGGTGCGGGCTTCCCCATTCGGGTTCCCAAACCCGCTCGAGCTTTCCCCTTTTATTTTTTTTTTTATTTTTTATTTTGAAAAATTTAAATTGCCAACGGTCATTAACGGCTATTTTGCATATTTAATTTTTTTATTTTTTTTTCAATTTAATCACACTATATATATTAACCATCAACCCTTATATTTTTCACACCTCTCAAACTCTCTCAAATTCTCTCAAACTCTCTCAATATGAATAGTCTTGTCAAGTTGTTTATAAATAGTGATTAATTGATAACTCAAGATTTGATTCTCAAATCCCAATAAAATGAGTAAAAGCACCAAATTATGTGTTTTGGGTTCTCAAAATCTTATATACAAATAAAGACCTTCAAGTTTCGTTTTTTTTCTTTCATTTCACCCTTAACCAGATTGGCTAAGAGCATCTCCAACAGGTTTGCTATAATTTTTCTAAAATAGAGAATCAAAAAATAAAATCTTTAAAAAGAGTTACATTCATCTCCAACAGCTTTGCTATTTTAGAAATTTTAACACAAATTATATTAAAATAATATTCTGTAACTTATATTCCCAATACACTTTAGAATAAAATTTTAACATAAAATGATAAAAGATTTATGTTATTGATGGGTTAAATAAAATAATTATTTCTCTATTCTTTTTAGAGTATTATAGAGAGTTCTCTATATTTAGAGATTTTTTCATAAATCTCTATTTTAGCAAATAAGATAGCAATTATGTTGAAGAAGAATAGCAAACAAAAACCCAATTTTTCTATTTTAGCAATGCTGTTGAAGATGCTCTAATACGTCTATAACTAGTAAGTATATTGTCAAGTCTAATAATACATAAGATACGCACACAACAGAAAAATGTTCTATCATGTAAACACTTTCATCCAAACCCTTAATAAACCGTTTGCAATATGCTATTTTCACAACATTTTGTATGCACACACCACATAAATGTGATATATAGACGTGTAATCATTTACAAAACCAATAATTTGAACAAACTTACATACTAGTTTCCATACATTGTTCTACATGTAAAACAAAAGGTGTGATAATATAATGTGGTATTCAACGTTTAGGTGACGTTTGGTTTGCAGATTCTGAAGGAATCTGATAAAATTGAAATGTTAAATTTCATTGACCGAATTCCATCTGTTTGTTGGTTCGTTCTTTTTCACGGAAGGGATCTCTGAATTCCATCAACTTCTATAAGGCCATCAGTACCCCATCCCTCTATCTTTCAAAGATTTCAGCTCCACATCAGCGCCACATCAGCTTTTCTCAATCCCTCACTCAATCCCTAAGGCCATCAGTACCCCATGGAGGGAATCTTTCAAATATTCCACTCCACATCAGCGCCACATCAGCTTTTCTTCCATCCCTCACTCGATCCCTAACGATCCCTAAACACTCGTACCCCATTCCCTCAAACCCTTTTGCCACCTCATTTATTTTAATTCTTATTTCATTTATCTAATTCACGTGTTGACTTATTATTGGACCAAACCCTTTTTTTTTTAAATGCTTCGGGATGAAACGGGGTGGGGATCCCGCATTCCATCCCTTCCCGCTGATACCGCTCGCCCCGTAGCCCACCCCGCATGACCCCGCTGGCCATCCCGAGCCCATCCCGCACCGGGTACGGATGACCTAAACACCCTTACCCCATTCCCTCAAACCCTTTTGTCACCTCATTTATTTTAATTCTTTTATTTATACATTTAATTATTTAACAAAATAAAAATATTTATATATTTTTTAATAAATAAAAATAAGATAAATAATAAAAATTAAAATTCATATCATTCATTAAAAATAAAAATTACAAAATAAATTTAAAAATCTACTCGTCGTCATTGTTGGAAACTTGGATACGCCAAATATGTTCGACCAAATCCGACCGAAGGTTATTATGAGTGTCCCGGTTTATGACTTCTCGAACATTTGCCGCGCGTTGTGTCTCACTGATTTGGCTTTCGATATCATCCGTGAAAAAGTCGTTTTCCACGTCACCACAAATAGCATGGTTTTCGTCTTCGAGTATCATATTGTGTAATATGACACAAGCGTACATAATGTTTGCCAATCTTGAGAGTTCCCATCCGCGTGTCGGGTTATGAAGTATATGCCAACGTGCTTTAAGCACGCCAAAAGCTCGTTCAACATCTTTACGTGCGGATTCTTGCGCGGACTTGAACTTTTGTCGTTTAAGGTCTTGTGGGCACGTAAATGATTTTACGAAAGTAGCCCATTCCGGATATATCCCATCCGTTAGATAATATCCGTGCTTGTAGGTGGCTCCATTCACCTCAAAAGGGCACTCGGGTGCTTTTCCATCATATACATCGTTGAAGATGGGCGACTGATTGAGAACATTGATGTCGTTGTTGGAACCGGCAACACCAAAGTATGCGTGCCAGATCCATAGATCTTGAGAGGCCACTGCTTCTAGCATGATTGTCGGGTGCTCATGATCACCTCTCATGAATTGACCTCGCCATGCATTCGGACAATTTGCCCATGCCCAATGAGTACAGTCTATGCTGCCGAGCATGCCGGGAAATCCGTGTTTAGCTTCATGCGCGGCGTACAACTTCTGAATATCAATAAAAGTAGGCTTGCGTAAATATTTTTGACCATACAGTTCAATAATACCTGTGCAGAATTTGTACAGACAATCTCGTGACGTTTTCTCTCCCATACGGATGTACTCGTCAAGTGCGTCAGCACTTACTCCATACGCCAATTGCCGAATAGCGGAAATACACTTTTGTATCGGAGAAAAACCTTGTTTGCCTAACCCGTCAAACCGAAGTCTAAAATACCGATACCCTACTTCTAAATCTTCAACTATTCGTTCGAATAGTTGTCTGCTCATCCTGCTCATTCGAATAGAGAATGGAAGAGTGTTTGAGAGAGTTTGAGAGGTGTGAAAAATAAGAGGTTGAGAGAATTTGAGAGAGTTTGAGAGGTGTGAGAAATAAGAGGTTGAGAGAATTTTAGAGAGTTTGAGAGGTGTGAGAAATAAGAGGTTGAGAGAATTTTAGAGAGTTTGAGAGGTGTGAGAAATAAGAGGTTGAGAGAATTTGAGAGAGTTTGAGAGGTGTGAAAAATAAGAGGTTGAGAGAATTTTAGAGAGTTTGAGAGGTGTGAGAAATAAGAGGTTGAGGGTTAAATATATAGTGGGATTAAATTGAGAAATTTTTTTATTTATTTTTGTTTAAAAAGAGCCGTTCAACGGCATTATTTTTAAAAATTAAATAAATTTTTTTTTAATAAAGCTTCGGGATGAATCGGGATCCCATCCCCGGAATCCATCCCGCCCCGCCAACCCCGCAAGGGCCGTAGCCCATCCCGCAGCCATCCCAAGCCCCATCCCGAATGGGGTACGGATTGCCTAAATGAGAGAATTTAACATTACTTAACAACTATGAGATATTTGTTGAAATGAAATATTGTATTTTTATAATCCTAAATATACTTTTAACCTAAATATAACCTAATTAAACTATTTAATTTAATTCAATACTTTAGTTTTTTATTTTCCTTTTTTACTTTATTTCTTAATTAATATAATTTAATATATTTGTTTTTTTATTTTATTTTCTCTAAATATTTTTTACTTTTTTGAAATATAATTTTTGTTCATGACAATATATTTTATTTACGTTTTGTATATTATATTTTTTTACACGTTAAAGTATTTATTAATTATTTTATTAAAGAAATTTTAGTTAAAATGATTATTTTATTAAAGCATTTTTTGTTTAAAAAAATAAAAATTATCAAAAGGGTATTTTGGTTATTTATCAAAAATTCATTCTAATTCCAAAAGTACATTTTGTGAACTAAACAGACATATTCCAATTTACTTTAACGAATTTCATTCCAATTCTGTCAACCAAACATGTGGTCAAACCTGACAACATTACATTTCAGTTCCTTTCAAATCAAATTCTTTTGACAGATTCTATTTCATTCACAAATATTATATGAACCAAATGCCACCTTAATTTTTAAAAAAAAAATCGATATATATGGTATTTTCTTAATGAAAGTTGAAATAAACTTGATGGGAATGTTTTGAAACTTGTTAGTGAAGAAAGCATCATTAAAAATGATTTTGAAAATACGAATAAATGATTAAAAAGGAATAATACTCAGCAGACATGAAATATTGAAATCCAGTTCATAAATCTTCCTCTTTGTCGCTGGGTACCCACCATTCCCATGTTTTTTAAGCAATATATACCATTTTTTTTAATTTCCTCGTATTTTTTTTGGAAGAGTGTCATAGGTTATACCTAAACTAATCTCTTGTCAAATTATGATTGTAAGATATCAGCCTTGATTAAACCTTAGTGGCCACAAGTTACGTACGCCTGGATTCGAACCCTGGGCATATGGGATATTCCACCAAATCCCCAGAGCCTTAACCAGTACGCCACAACCCTTGTTGTTAAATTTCCTCGTATTTTTATTTCGTTCTAAAATTAAAAACTATTCTTAGGTACAAGTTATTCGTTCAGATATTGCTTATGCAGTTCATGTAGTAAGTCAATTTGTGTATGTTTCTACCGGTCGGAAGACCACACATGCCATAAATAACGGCTCTTATATTATTCGTATGGAGTCGATTACCTTAAAGAAAAGAAAAGCAAAAAAACCTTCACCAAAGTACTTTCCTGTCCTCCACAATCTACGCCAGGATCGTTGGGTAATTTGGTAATTCCAACTCACCTTTTTGTTCTACAAATAATATAAAAAGAAAATTAATTAAAGTAGATAATTTTTGTCTCAAATGATTATTTTATCCAAACAAATTGGTCTATTTCTCATTTTTTTACTAAAATATCATTACATTCAAAATAGACAGGTCTGTAACTTGTGGACCTAACTGAAAAACACAAAAAACAAAAACGAAATCTAATTGATTTTCATCAAAAATTTAGGAAAATCTTTCATATTCGTGTCTTTTTTGTGTTTTTTCTGGTGTCCACAATAGATATTGCGAATACATTGATATTTGGATCAATCCAAAAGAGAAATGACTAGAAGACCAATTTAAATGTATATAAGGCCTATTTGAGTCAATTTGCTTAATTTGAACTAACATTTTCAAATTTAGTGAAATCTGTCTTTTAACTGCAAATACACTTTTTCAACTTACCAAATGTATTTTTTTTAAATTAAACATGATTCTGATGGTCGACTTGAAAATTTGGCACAAGTTCTTGTGAAATGATCCGTCAAATTAAGTTCTTATCTATACTATATTATAAAACATTTATGAAAAACTCTTAAAACAACCATAAAGCTTCATGTACCGTTATTTAATGATAATTACTTAAAATCTCTTAAAAACAGCTATTTTTAATGTTAATTACTTGATTAATAGTTATCTCTAACAACCTTCAAATCCTTAAATCGTGGACTCTTATTAATTAATTATTATCTCTAACTACTTTCAAAATCTCAAATCATGAATTTTATTAAAAACGTGATTCTTTAAACAAATTTATAAAAAACGTGACCATTTTCTCAAAACTACACATTAAAATAATTTGAAACATTAAAATCGAGATATATATCACTGATACGTCAAAATAACATTTCATAAGTTGCAAAAGAAGATATAACAAAATCTTGCCTACTTTGACCAATATTTATGGGCCCCACTCAATTTTTAGAGAGGAATAATAGTCAATCTTAGGTCTATTGTTAACAATAAAAAATTATACGATTATGGGTTTAAAATAACTAAAAGATTTTTGTAATAATAAAAATTAATATTGCTGATATTTGGTTGATGAAAAAATACATACATTAAACCTGTACATTGACCAAAAGTCAAAAATCCCTTGACCCGTGATTCTGACGGAATATTCGCCGGACCGGAGATACATAAACCTGACTCTGCACCACCATTTTCCCGATCTTAAACCCCGGAACCACCGTAAACGCCACCCGCACCTCATCGCCGATCTCATCATCATCCGTCACACTTTCCATATACAAATTCGAGAATCGACATCCTCTCGTAACACGAAACACACTCACTTCCTCATGAAACGACAACGCCAAACACCGCGTAATCCACACGCGCCGCGCCATCTCCGCAAACGCGCCGAAGAACGCCGTCTCCGGAAACTGCCACGCGTTTAACGTTTTCCGTTGACTGAGGTTCCCGTAGAACGAGAACTCCATTTTCGGATGCACCAATCGCATGTACTTGGCGCGTGTGAACTTCGCGAACGGTGATCTAGGGTTTTGTTTCAGTAGATTTGTAGTTGATAACGATTTTAGCTTTTTGAATTGATTGAAATTCTGTTTACGATCTTCTTCGTCTTCATCTGATTTCACGTTGAAACCTTCGAAAATTTCACGAGTGACGTAAGATTCGAAAGCGAAACATTTGTAACTCGATTTGGGGAAAATATCGTTCGGCTCGATCGCTTTTACAGCAGCATCGATATTCCAATCTGCAGCTTCCATATCACAAACCAACAGCTTCACGAAGTCCTGTATAGATCTTAAAGCGTAATCTAATACTTCGATGAAATTTGTTACGCTTAGATCTGATAGATTCATGTTGTCGAAAAGCGGGAAGCAAATTGTCGAACTGAGTTTCAATTCGATCGATTTGTTCGTTGAATTCGCCTCCATTAACAGATCTTCGAGCGACGAGATCTCTGAATCCTTCGATTTGATTTGTTTCTCCATTTTACTCATCGTGATGTGATACATCTTCATGAGAGATTGTTGTTCTTGGATCTCGGATAGCAATAGAGTTACATGAGGCGGTGAAGCATCGATTTGTTTCTTCATGAAGCTTCGTTTCAGATCCGAAAGCGATTTGAGTTCATCAACCACAACTTGATCTGCACACTGTACAGCTCCTCCGTCGTACGGAAACTGCGCCGCTTGTAGCTCGGCGTACGCTGCTTTTAACGATGAAACGGTGGCGAAGAGCTTGGCAATAAACGCATCCATGGCGGATCTGTTCCGAAGCTCGGCTTCGTCCACCAGCTGTTTGTCGAAATGTCTGTCGGAGTTTTTGAACTTTTCGTTAGGTAGGTGCAAGCAGAAGCCATTGTTGGAGACTGATTTTGTTGATTTTTTGAAGGTGATGACTCTTTGGAACGTTTTGGAGAGTTTTGTTCGAGATTGATTTGAGGCGGAGGTGGTTGACGCCATCAAAGAGGTGGTTTGTGGACATGAAAATGGGAGAGATACGGCGGTGCTGCGGCGGTGAATGCCGGAGATTATGGCGGATTAAAGCGCGGGAAAAAAGTGAGCACAGAGACACGGTGGAGAGAGTACTTGCAGAAATAATTGTTTCGGTTTTTAACTCATTATACATCATTTAAATATTTATTTATTCAAAGTTTTGTAAAAGTTTGATTGTGCAAAATAAATATTTAATTTTTTTTTGGAAGAATATTTAATTTATTTAGAAACAAACTTTTTAGTATATATAATGTAATAAAGTATTTAGTTTAAATGATTCTTGTTATTCATTTTTGGATGATAATGTTTAAGAAGCAAAAATGTAAATTGTGATCCAAAGATGTTGTAGCCTACTGGTCGGTAACATTCTGGGGGGGTAAGGCCGTGCGTACCGCCATCGGGTACCACGGCCAGGTTCGAATGCGGGTAGCAGCGGGTAGGGTGGGTTCGTGGTACGGGGGTGGGCGGGTTCCGATCGGGTAGGGGGTAGGGCGGGTTCGTGAACTAGATTAGCACCATTCTGGTTCATGGTTTTTGTTGCAGGTTTTGTTGCAGATTTGTGGGTAGCGGGTAGGAGTGGGTTCGGTGGGTTCGTGGGTTGGCGGTACTCCACTTTAGGGTAAGGAGGGTAGGAAAGAGAAAAGCTGATGTGGCGCTGATGTGGCATTCGGGTTCAGTGGGTTCGTGGGTAGGTGGTACTCATGGCCTAAGTGGTGGAAGCCCTTACTACCCGGGTTCGAATCCAAGGGTGAGCTCGCGGCGGATATCAAGGGTTGTGGGCCGAATCGTGGCCGGATCGTGGGCCGAATCGTGGTCGGGTCGAATGAGGATTAGTCTGGACTTAGTTTAGGATACCCCCAAAATGCAATTGCCTTTCAAAAAAAATGTAAATTGTGTTTAAAGTTTTTTATTTAAATAGATATTGTATTTTCTTTTCAACATTCAAAATACGGTAATTAATTAAAACACTCATTTTGTTGACCCTCTCACACGAAAATACCAATTTTCTTTCCACTTTTACGAAAATACCCATTTTCTTTGTGAAATGATTTGTAATCAGGAACTCATGCATAATGGTCCAATATGGTCCGTGAAATGGTATGAAATTGGTCAACTCATGCATAATGCTCCAATACCCATCCGTGAAATGCATGAGTTTGGTCCGTGTAATGCTCCAATATGGTCAACGAATGCATAATCCGTGAAATGGTTTGAAATAGATCCGTGAAATTGAGTTTGTGATCACAAACCATTTCACGAAGAAAATGGGTATTTTCGTAAGAGCGGGTCTGCAAAATGGGTATTTTAAATAATTACTCTTCAAAAATTTAAAAAAAAAAATTACTCTTCAAAATAACTAATGTTGTTATGGTCTTGAACTTGTTTATTAGTAGTTATTAGTTTGAGTCCCTGATTATTGAAGGTTTTTGTTTAGATATTAACTTTATAGTTGTAAAAGATTAGTCGGTATGTATAAACTCATCAGTAGATTTACGAATATTCAAAAACGATAAATATATATATATATATATATATATATATATATATATAGAGGATGGTAATCAACTGAGAACCACAAAAAGATTGAGAACCGTGAGAACCGATCTAAACCGTAATTTGGTTTTAATCCTATGGTATTAATTAAAAGTTATTTCATCATATGAAAATGGCATAATCGTCATTTTAGTAGTAGTGATTCACCATATGAAACACATACTATTTCACTTCATGAAATAAAAACAAAATTTTCATAAATATGTTATTTCACTTCATGAACACATTATTTCACCTCATGAAATACAAACAAAATTTTCATAAATATGCTATTTCACCTCATGAAATTCAACACAATGTTTATTATATGTTATTTCATCATATGAAATCAAATACAATTTCTATCTATAATTTAATTCACCTCATGAAATCAAACACAAAATCTGTCAACGTGCTATTTCACCTCATGAAATCAGATATAATTTTTTCTATATGTTATTTCACCCCATGAAATCGTCAATCTCGATCATTGGTGAAACGTTGGATGGCAAGATGGATAAGTTGTAGAGTGCCCACAAGCAACTTGAATAACTTGTGAATCGATGTTAGATCAGCGAAATTCATTAGCATTTTAATCAAAAATGAGACGGCTCTCGATGATCCGATGATGGTTTTGTTCGAATCGAGTGCGGTTAACCCAAGAAAAGTCGCCACAACTGCTGCAGATAAAATTGGGTTAGGCAAAATGTCATTTCAAGATTCGATTAGATCAAGCATCTTGTGTACTGCTCTGCTTTAACAATGGCAGCTTGGTTACTCAAATTAACATTGAAGAAATTATGAGACTTAAGTTCCAAAACTTCCACCAAAATTAAATCAATCACATGAATCAAATGACAGACCTAAACTCCAATTAGGTAACTATTGTAATGATTGTTAAAATTGAGTCAATCCTCGTATAAGAACAAGAACATTGGGCCAATATTTGGTAAATATTGAGACAAAAACCAGATCACTGAGTTCAAAATTCATAGGCATTTGATAATTAGGTCGGTTCTGTGAAATTTATCAGAGACCCTGGAATCACAACAATAACATGTAGCCCCAATTTCGTTGATTTCAGGAAACCGCCAAATTTAAGAATTGAGTTTGAGTGTGAAAAGAGAGGGAGATGCTTACGGATCATTGTTGATTCCAAGATTAAAAATAGCGTAGAGGGAAACGATTTGGGAATCGAGATCGTCGAAATCAAGGATGGTGACCAACGGCGGGACTACAGTCGATCGGTGGCGGAGATGAACGAAGTCAAGGAATTGGGGGATGATGAAGTCAAGGGTTGAGTCGATAAGCATTTTCCTTGTATTACAGATACCGAAAACAAAACCCTTGACGTTGGAGTGATCGATCCCATCCATAAAACCCACCAATCCCCCCCCCCCCCCCCCCCCCTTCTTCACCTCTGCAACACTCATATCTCCGTTCCTTCTTCATCTACGTCCATCAATGGCGTATGTTGCCTTCAGAAACTCCAATTCTAAGCGTATATTTAGACTATCTCATCAATTACGCTCCAGGATCCGTCGTATTAGCTTCTGGCTTCCCAACCATCGACTCTTTTTCTGGAAATGACAACGCCGTAGCTCCTAATCCATGGCCACTTTTACCCAAACGTAAGTTGTTAGTATTATGTTTTATCCAGTTGCTTAACCTATTTAAAAACCCAGATATACCCTTATCTTCTCATATTAGATAAAAGATTAGTCATGATTTTCTTAAATATTAGAAAAAGTGCCACCATCTTTAACGGCCTTTGATTAAAACCCTTAGATGATTGAGATTGGTCCTTATAGTTCTTAACCTTTTTTTGGTCCTCACAAGATTTAACCCATATATATATATATATAATTTGTTGTGAATGAATCAGACAATGTAACATGTTTTTATTTTTGCTTCAAAACAAGATTAGATTGAGTCGTCAAATTCATTGAGTAAACGAATATGCACTCAAAATAGTAACACTGGTGTTTTTAAAGACCGTCGTTTAGAATATCATCAGTATTCGAATACGCTTTATGTAGTTCTCAAGCTCTCAGCTAGTCATCTTGTTTCACTAATAAGCGATCAACTATATTTTTTCTAGTTCTTTTTGACTCGTATGGTTAGTAAAAGTTAAAATAAAACCAAAATGAATTCAATTCTAGAGGATACACTAGATAATTGAAATAGTTTTTCAATAAGTTTCACAAGTTATTTTTCAAATTTTTTTCCACATATAACCCTTGTAATTTTCTCAATTAATTTTTAATTTAATTTTCATTTAACTTATCAACTAGGTTTTTCTCAAATATTACTAGTTTGTTACTTAGGTTGCGATGCATGAAACTGCATTTAAATAAGTCCAAGTTATCACATTTAATTCACTTGAAATTGTGATTAGATAGTTGGGTTGTCGTAAAATGTAATTACACTAAGGATTTGTTTACCGAACGGTTATCGCAAGTAACTTATTTTACCGGGTGAGTATGATAAAAACCAAGAATCTCTTTTTTAGAAGGGTGTCCTAAGTTATGTCTTGACTAATCCCTTGGTAAATTGTGACTGTATGACATCAGTCATGATTAAAACTCAGTGACCACAATTGTTGTGTATGCCTGGATTCGAACCTGTAACAACCTAGATTTAAATAAGATAAAAGCTGACAATATAACAACCAAATCGGTCCCAAAGTAAACAATACATCAGACCTATTCTAATCTCGCAGCAGAAAAACACCTTCACAACTGAGATACTACGGGGATCCCGACTGCAATCTATAAGTCTTCACTAGACTCTAGCTCTTCTACAACGCCACACCCTTCCATCATCGTCAGATAAAATCCCAAACACGGCTATTACCTGAAAATGGTTTTTGGTTTTTGAAAAGCGGGGTTAGACCGTGAGGTCTAGTGAATTCCCTTAAAAACAGTTTCACGCAAGCCAAGTATAAAATCATGTAATTCTATAAAGTAATAACGTTCCAAGTCATGCATTCAACAAAGGTATAGCACAGTGGGCTCGACTTTCTTCACCCTACAAAGTCGGGCACGGCAATTCGGTTTCAACACCCTACAAAGTCGGGTACGGCAAACACCCTACAAAGCCGGGTATGGCCAACACCCTACAAATCCGGGTACGGCAAACACCCTACAAAGCCGGGTACGGCAACTCTGTCTCATCACCCTACTGTGCAATCCGACTCCATACGTGCCAATAACCATCACGACAGCATGCAATTCACAAATTATGTAGAAATGAGCATATAAACAGCTTGCATGCAATTGTAAACAATTCCATGTCATGTACAATAAAACCTTTCAAATTATTTAATCATGTCATCATGCTCGTAAACATAATCAGTTAAGAAACCTTTACCAAAACGTTCAATCATGTCATTATGCTCAAACCAAATTCAGATATGAAAACTTTAGCAAAACATTTCATTCGCACCAAAAAGAGGTTAAGGGAACTCACCTTAGCGTTAGCACCTCGACACACGCTCCGAAACCCACACTTGTTCAAACCGAACACCTGAATTGGACACCACAAGAATGGTGTTAAACCATCTAACCATACTCCCAAACATCCTTAACAAACCCCCAAAACAACTCTCCACTCGACGCCTCGACCCAAGACCCGAACGAACAACGAAACGGAAAAAGGGATTGGGGGCCAGAGCTTGGCGCCGATTGTGGCGCCAGTCCATCGGCGCCGAGATCGGCGCGGGCCACTGTTTGCTCTGCACGATTTTCTTCCCCAAAACTCAAAGGTTTCTCATCCCCTAACTCCTCCAAATCGGTTCTAAGTATCCCAAATCGACATTTTTGACATAATAAACATTAAGAACCAAAAGCCAACATCTACACAATATCTAATCCATCAAATCCATCTAGTGATTCACCACTTTTAACCCCAAAAAAAAACTCCAAAACTCAATCCATGGAAGAAATGGAGATCATCAAACAGACATGATGAAATTTCTTAATGATTAGTTCAAACTCATAGGGAATCAATCCCAAAATCAATTGCCTTCTTTATTTCATTGATTTAAACTCAACCAACAAATGGATTCTCAAATCCCCCACCATAAACTAGCCTAATCAAACATAGAGAAGAAGAAGATAAAGAAATCAAACCTTGGAGAAGATGACTCTAACAATTTCTACAGCTCTCTCCATCACAAATCCAATTAGGGTTCTTCTCCTCTTCTCTCAAATCCTCTTCTCCATCGTATGAAACACAAGAAATGAAGAAGGTAGGGTTTTAATCTTATTCTAGCTTTCTCATTTCACCCTTGAGCACAAAAGTCCCATTCTTCACACTTTGGTCACCAAATTCCCATTTATTCTAAAATACTACAAGAGAAAACAATACTTAGAAATATGGTCCCTTAGCTTACTTTCATTCTTTTCATTCTAGATACTAAACCTTCAACTTACTAAAATTTTGGGTTGTTACAGAACCTTGGGTAGATGAATATTCCTCTACATCCCCCAGGGCCTTAATCAGTACGCCACAACCCTTGTGGTTAAAACCAAGAATCTTACCTGGTAAGAGGTATAACAATGACCGAAATATTTACCCGATAAGAAAGTACAAAATCTGTACCAGGTAAGTGAAGGAGAATATATTTACACAATAGGTAAAAGATGTTTATCAACAATTCATTTTGTTAGTCAAAAATCTATTCCAATAAATTATTTAATTAAAATATAGATAGAAAGAGTAGAGGATGCTTTTAAGCTAAAATTAATGAGCATATAATTTGACATCATCATCATAAATTGATACCAAACTTTCTTCTTCTACAATACTCACTCTTTATTACTTACACTTCCTATCAATTCTCAAATCTTAAATATAAGTGATGATAAATTTAAGGGAAATTAACACAAATAGCTATTTTACTCAACAAAATTGTTTACTCAGTCATTTCTCTATCATTTTTGTCAAAATATCACTACTTTCACGATATATAGATCCGTAATTATGGACTTAGTTAAAAGCACAAATAAATACGAATCTAACAGATTTAAAAAAAAGATTGTATATTGCGGACCTGAACCTGTAATTACAGATCTAAGTCAAGACATTTCTTTATAAAAAATTGATCAGGTTCGATTTTTTATTTTAGTTAGGTTCGTAATAACTACGAGAGCAATTTTAATTTTTAAACCTACATATCTTTTTGAAGTACATAATGTTATTATACTTTAAATGAACTCACCTACACATTTCATCTTTGATAATTTTTAAACTATTGACATTCTTAACTAATATATATTATCTAATTATTTATGATTTAGACTATATAAAGAAGGTTCAAACGAGAACGGTAACTATTTAAGAAAACAACAACTCATGTGCAAAATCACATGTGATTTTACATTAACTGTAAAAACTGAACACACGCGACTTTGGCTGCGACTTAAAAGTGGCGGAAAAGTCGCATAAACATATATGATTTTATACGTGAATCATATATGATTTTGTACATAACAACTATTTTCTTGTTTTTTTAAATAGTTAGTGTTCTCGTATGCTAGACTATATTTGGTGAACTAGATGAAAGCTTAAATTTGGGCCGGCAACCCATTAATAAACTTATTTTACGCATAATAATCGTATATATCCAATTATGCCTTCGTTAATCTTAATTATCATCTATACATATAATAAATAAGTAACTAATATGTCACGTGTCGTCTTCTGGTGAGCCGACTTCAGTATTTTCCCGTCTAAACATGTATCTGGACGCAATTTACATTATAAGTTCAATTAGCACACCCACATTTACTCATCCTTAAATCTCTCCTTAATTCAAATTTTTTAATTTATAAAATTACATTTAGTACCCTTATAATTATGTAGGTAGTTTACTTTTAATCTCTTACTTTTTTATTTTTCATTTTATACTTTTATCATATAAACATAAATAATGTATATGAACTAAAATGCATTAAAAACATTTCTATTTTTTACAAATTATACCATTGTAATCGCTTCGTCAATATCTTCGAAATGAGCCCAATATTGAATATTTTTGGATTTATTATATTATTAAATATCATAAATATATACGAATCAATGTGTCGTGATTAGTATGAAATTTGTTGAAATTAGTATGAGATTTGATACAAATAATCACTAAATTGTCGTGATTTTCTTTTTGCAATTTCATATCAATTTTTACTTCAAAGTCGAATTCATTTGACGAATTACGATTCTATCAAATTTTATTCTGTCAACGAAACACCCTTACAATTATCATAAGAGATTTAATTATTTGGAAAAAAGAAGATATCACTTATCAAATGACTTTTGGATTATGAGTTCGAACCTTTTAAAAAAATATAAATATGCAATTATTGTGTATTCATTTGATAAATTCATTTATTAACAACATTTATAATAGGTATCAAACTTAATAGACATATTTTTAACTTCAAGATAATATTCCCTATTTGTGGAATTTTTGTTTTCTTTTTATCAATTATTGTATGTGTCACAAAATTATTCAACAACTATTAAACATCAAATAATTAACTTAAAACACAAATTTGATCGTCGCGCAACGGACGAGCCAAAGACTAGTTAGACTATATAAAGAAGGTTCAAACGAGAACGGTAACTATTTAAGAAAACAACAACTCATGTGCAAAATCACATGTGATTTTACATTAACTGTAAAAACTGAACACACGCGACTTTGGCTGCGACTTAAAAGTGGCGGAAAAAGTCGCATAAACATATATGATTTTGATAGAAGGGTCCTTACACCCGGGTATACCCTGCCTTTTGTTCTTTCCTTATTGTGTGGTTTATAATGAGTAAGGAGCAACTTTAAGAAGAAGGGACTTGGCTTGCTTCGTTGCATTCATTAATTCTTTTTTCGTTCTTCCGGGAGTGAAAAGGCTGTGTGTCTGCGAAGAGCATGAAGGCAAGCTTGATCATGTAAACCCAGCCGGGTGGAAAAGAACCACAGTGTCAAGCAGCCACTTCCAAATTTTCTGTCTCGTTTTCACTATATTGAGCTTTACATTGTCATGAATAATGGAATTGCGGTCTTTCCAAACTTCCCATAGGATAAATAAAGCAACAGAATTGCGTTGTGAATCATATATGATTTTGTACATAACAACTATTTTCTTGTTTTTTTAAATAGTTAGTGTTCTCGTATGCTAGACTATATTTGGTGAACTAGATGAAAGCTTAAATTTGGGCCGACAACCCATTAATCCTATTTATAAAATTCCCCTACCATTAATGTTATTTATGTTGTAGGATAAATGTGCCATCGTCAAAGTATAAGACGATAATGATAAAGTTAGAGATAGAGATAGAGACATTATAGTTAGATTAAAACTTGATATCTCATGATTATCTCTTTGTAAACCATCCCTATATAAAGGGCTTATGATTAATGAGAATTACGATTCATTCTCTCCATTCTGTTGTGTTCTATTCGCTTTTCTCTTCAACACGTTATCAGCACGAGCTCCCAAAAGACCCTTGAATTAAACATCGATGATGGAAACAAACGGAGGCGGAAAACGATGAATTTAAACGTTAATCGTTTATTCACTTGTGTTCAAAGCGATACTACAAGGTAAGTTATCTTTTCTCCGATACTTTATTGAAACTCAACTCTTTGTACGAAGTTATTGGTGTTTGTTCTTGAATATGGATGCAAACTTCTATGTTTTTTTATTTGGCTATTAACATGAGGTTTTTAATTGATCGATTTAATATACTATGAGGAATTACTAAAGGAAATCAAAACTTCAAAAATGTAAAACTCTTTTACCAAATATATAGAACTTGTTTGGTAGGTGTTGTTTTGTTAATGGAAAAGGATATTATTGATATAATGCATTGAAGTTGTCGGTATTATTTTATCGATATATTGGTAAGTTTCTTTTAACTTTCTGATTGTGTTTTCTTTTATTCAAGCATCAACAAGTAAGTTTCCCTTATATTTAATTTCTTGTATACACATATAAAAGTATATAATAGAACATAAATTCTAACGCCGATAAATCTTTTGCTTCCAAATGTGATGGGTTATATACATATATATGTTTTATGGATACATTATTCTTAATAAATTTTTGAGTTTTTATTATTTAACAAATTATCTTATTTTATGGATCAATCTCATGAATATTTAGTTATTAATATAGATTGTTATTTCATATCTATATTTGTTTGTTATAAATCTAGTATCAAGTCTTTTATTAGATAATAGCATTTTTATTAAATCGAGTATCAAGTCTTTTATATATGTTGATTGATTTGTATTTAACGTCATTTAGTTTTAACTAGATAATTCATTTTTTTAATATATTATTGTTATATACCCACATAGGCTTGATCATTTGATTTGTTATCTTATTAATTTAACCATGTTAAATAATTTTATGTATTTTTTGGCTCACTAATTTAATTTGCTCCATTTAAACTAGATTAATTATATTGTTATGAGATATAATAACGATTTAAAATGCTAATCTATTTATCTGATTGAGTTTGTACGTAGTTTTATTTCCTTATTTAGATCTATTAACTTTTATTAAGTTAATTATATATTTTGTTCTTTTTATTTGCATTCCTCGCATAATTCGCATTCCTCGCATAATTCAAATGTTTATTTAGTTTCTTAAATTAACTTTATCATATAATACTTAAATGCTTATCTTATATAAATATTTTATTTTATTCAGTTGTTTATCTTATCTCATAATTGTTATAATTAAATTCAAATGCTTATCTTGACATGAGTTCCTACTCATTTTTCTCAATCTTATAATTAAATTTGGAAGTTACACTTCCACCCCCATATATTTTGGTATTTTACCAAGAGCTCCAAAAATAACATGAAAATGTTAAAATATTAATCAAATGTTTATCTTGATCATGAGTTCCTACTCATTAATTTCAATCTTATAAATAATTTTTGGATGTTACACTTCCAACCCCCTAATATTTGGTCTCTTACCAAAAGATCCATAAATAC
Source organism: Saussurea involucrata (assembly GCA_033807775.1). Lineage (NCBI taxonomy): Eukaryota > Viridiplantae > Streptophyta > Magnoliopsida > Asterales > Asteraceae > Saussurea > Saussurea involucrata. Next base: position 93,600,044 of record CM066312.1, on the reverse strand, counting down.
TATTAAGATGTTATAAGTTTGAATTTGACTTTATGTCAAAACTAATATTGATTTGTCTAATGGCAAATCTCGAAAAACACTATTAAGATATTAAAACATTGAAATTGGCTTCATATGCCAAACCCTTATTCTTTTCGGCCTCCTGCCAAAAGCTTTATAATTAACAATGTTATATTCAAATTAATTAAATCGCAAGATATCGATTTGGATTTTGTCAAACGGGTGTAAATAGCCCTAAGGTTTGCAGGGATTCAAGTAATCCATGTGATTCCCCTGCTACCTGGAAATCCAATAAATTGAGTGATTTCTTGTTGCAAATTGAAATATTGATGAAGTATTATCAACAAAATATAAGAATACAAAAATCCAATATTATTATGATAATGAAATTTCATGCATAACATAATAAGTATAAACCATAATTCACTATTTTTAGAAAATAATATGTTATCCGTTCTCTACGACATCTTTGAATCAAAAGTACTTGATTACCATAAGATAGGTTCGGAAAAACACAAGAAAATACGCAAAAGTCATCGAACCATTTGTGACCCTAAAGAAAAAAATAGATGTTAAGACATAATTAAATACTTTAATTTTTTTTTGAGACGATACATCAGTCACAACCTTCAGAGAGAATAACTAGAAACCCCCAAGAACCGTGGATAGTCCCAAAAGGAAATTCGGGAATATTCAGTACCATAAAACTCTCAAACTAATCATACAGTGGAAAGAAACCTACTTACTTGATTACAAGAAGGTAACTGATTTTGACAAAGAAATGTCATGTCTCAAAATGCATCGCAATCTTATGGCAAGGAACTCACAAAAGATTATGCGAATCATAACATCTTTTCATCTTTCCTATATCACCAATCATACTAATAAAACAGTATAAGCTGCAATATAACATTTAACAAACTCATTAACTTAATGCAAGTGGTTAAGAGTTGTAGCAATGTTTTTTTTAACTACGCTAGACATACATGGATAAAGAAAATTCTTGGGGTTAATAAGGCAAGAGTTGGAGGTGGAAAGAACTCCAAAGGATAGTGAGTTGAACAAATTAATCCACACACATACGCTAAATATGTACCATATGGACAAGGTTGTGAAAAGGGTCAAATTCATGGAAATAGTTGGGAACGAACTCCTAATAGAAAATGGAACAAATTAACTATGTCATATCTAAGATTGATTTAAGTATAAGTTTATTTGAATACACTTTAACTATCAAATTAATTGCATTTGTGTATATATACGCATGCGTTTATAACCATTAGAGGTGTAAATGAACACATAAAAGAACAAATGCAAAACTCTCAATGTTCTTCGTTCCATGTAGGAATGTATCGAGGAGAACTTGATTGTTTTTGTGACATATCATACAATCATAAGAAATAGATTGTTATTCATTGAATTAATAATTTTTAATTCCTCCAAACACTTAGACGATGGACTGTCACTTGTTGCTTAATGACAAAAGATCAATCACTAAAGCACTATATTAATAGAAACCTTGTTAAAATATTCGTACCAATGAGAAATCATATTATAAGAATGGAAATAGGTATATGTACATCAACTCTAATGATATGAAAGAAAACATACATTAGAGAAATTAATGTATCAAATTAATGGATTATCTATGTCATTAAATCATATTTGTCACCAATAAAGAACTTTGGGACAATGACACATATATGTTTCGGCATGACCACGTGGGACACCATGGTCATGACATAGTGATCTATGTATTGGAAAATACACATTGACACATTCTCTTTCGAGTGAAAGATAAAACGAGGGAATTAACCAAATTGTAACTGTTGACTTCTACTGCACAAGAAGCAACACCACCATCATAATATGCCCTCTCCAATACCTTGAACTTTTGTATACCCTGATTCTTAGCCAAGACAGGAATGAGACCATCCTAAATCTAAGGAGATAATACCAATAAATTCCATTCTTACAACAAATACAAGGTGATATTTATGGACAATAACATCCAGAATGCAGACCATTGAAGTACTTTATGGTTCTGGTTTTGACACGATGAACACGTGTAATATTATTGTCCACATGAAATGTTGCACTCCTAGCACTAGTTATACGTTTAAGGACTCACCACCCTGATTTTCTCATCAAGTCTGCATGACTTAGAATGCTGGAGAATTTACATCATAAGGATTTGATGATTATTGCATGTATATAGAGATTAATGTAAAGTTACCTATACCCCATGTGTATATATAATGGTCTCGTAGAATGATAAAAGTTGACCATCAAAAGAATATAGATGGTAGCTAGGGCATTGGTTATGCGCACCAATTTATCCAAATCTACATGGGGTTATGCAATATTACATGCAACTCTACTTATTCGTTTTTAGACCCACAACCAACCAACTAACCTTATGCGTACCAGTTGGTAACTGGATATAAGCCTGATATTTAACATTTACGCATGTTTGGTTGTGTAGTATATGTGCCAATTGCGCCCCCACAGCGCACCAAAATGGGTCCTTTAAAACGATTAAGTATATATGTTGGATATGAATCTCCAACAATTATCCGCTATTTAGAACCTTTGACAGGTGATCCTAATATCGCATGATTTGCAGATAGTCACTTTGATGACAGTCTTCTTGTCGTTAAGGGGAGATAGGGAAAAGTATTTTCCAAGGGAACGACAGGAACTGTCATGGAATGTTCCCACTTTAGTCCGCAAACTTCACAACGGAAAGTTGAAGTCAAACGAATCAGACTCGATACCTGATACGTTAACTACTATTTCAAAAGTGACAAGATCACACATACGAGCTGCTAATATACCCGTAAGGTTAAAAGTCCCCAACAGGGGCACAACGCCGTTGGAAAGTGCGTTGCAATCACACATAGTGGAGGTGTGGTTGAGGTCGTAGCTACCAAATGGAAGTGGTGGAAGCTACCCGGTTCGATGAATACTATTCTAAAGGAATAGAATAGTGAGGCACATCCATTTATCATCAATACATAAAACTCTCATGAGATTATCTCTAATTATGTCCATGAATCATCACTGGAGGACGCTCCGAAGTTAATATTGATTCTAGAGATAAATAAAATCTTAAATGAACTATGAGAGTACATATGAGTCAATGGACAGATCATATATATTCATTGATGATTTATTAACATTTACTATTGCTCATAAGACGATAGAGCACGACGACATCGAACCATGCTCGGTTGAATAATATCAACAAAGCATATTGACCTAAAGAACAATCCAGAAAGAATTATATTCTTTGACAAAGGATCGGGTATTTGGTTCGGTAGTGCTAACCCACCAAGTGTAAAGCCCGTAGGACATAACTGAGTCTTTGTCAGAAAGCGTAACGAGAATAATAAAGTCCTAATGTATAATGCTCTCCTTTGGCGCAAGGTTTCTCACAACGCACTGGATTGACCACAATAAGACTTACTCTCTCGTGATGGAGAACGTTCTGCTATTAATTAGCCAAGTAGTTTCCGAAGGACTGGAAATTGCAGCTCAACGATGTAGTTACTACATATCTCTATGGGGATCTAAATCCAGAGATATAAAAGTGCTTGATGGCATTATACCAATATCGAGTAACTTTAAACTATGAAATGTGATTACAATAAATATGAAACACTCACTTTATAGATTAAAACAATCTATGCGGATGTGGTATACCCGCCTGAGTGAATACTTGATTGGAAAACGATAAATAAAAACGATGAACTGTGCCCATGCATATTTGTTAGGAGAAGAAAGTTCCAGATTTTCATAGTAGCTCTATATGTCGATGTAATGAACATAATAGACACTCTTGACGAAATAAGAGAAAACACAAGCTATTTGAAATCTGAATTTGAGATGAAAGATCGTGGGAAAACTTGGTTTTATCTAGATACTTGAGCTACGACACCGAGTTTGTGGAATATTAATCCACCGATCCGCATATGTCTAGAAAATGATCAGGCGACCTAATATGGACAAAGCGCATCCGATTAGCACTCCCATGATCGGTCAAAGTGATGGATATAAGGAAAGATCCATTTCGTCTAAAGGATGAGGACGAAGAGGTGTTAGGAGCTGGAATTCCATACCTAAGTACAATAGGCGCATTATTGTACTCAACATAATACACTTGACCGTATATTATACTTCTTACTAAAATTGTCAGCTAGATTTAGCTCAGCGCCAACGCAACGTCATTGGAATGATTTCAAATTAATCTTTTGGCACCATTGACGTGGGCTTATAATTTCCCTACGGAGAAAAATGGATTGATAATGTAACTTCAATACCTACTTAGATTGTGAGCAGTAAAAATACTGGCTCTTATAGAAAAACACCAAACAATGCATTGGTATATATTTGCTAATATTAAGTATATGTTTGACTCATATAAAGGCTTTCCCTGGATAAGGAATTATCATATGAAACATGTCGATTGCTTGGAAGTAAACTAAGCAAACCCTTAATAGCTATCTTCTTATATTATCAACAATCTTACTCTCCATGAGACTATTTAAGAGTGTATATGATTAAGGACTATCATTACACGTATAAGAGGAGTTGGTAATTTTGAGTTTAACCACTATACAACTTGCATGTATGGAAATAATGCATCATGTATCGAAGAAATGAAAGTAAGATATATCAAGGGTTATAACACAAAGCATACTTTGCTTAAGTTTCCATATAATCAATTATCCTCAAGGTTCAAGTGAACTGAATAAGATGCGAGGAAAATGTGACATGTTTGTTTACCAAATCAATACGTAAAACCATATTTGGGAAACATGTAGAAAGTATTAAAATGGAAATGTTTTAAACCTCCTTTGATTAATGCACGAATCAGGGGGAGTAGTAGACAAAAGGGGGAGTCTACTATATATGTAATATTGGTATGTTGTGCTCTTTCCTTCAACTAAGGTTTTATTTTTCCCATTGGGTTTTGTTCCTTGTTGTAAGGTTTTAGTGAGGCAACAGTTTATATACCATCATGTTTTCTAAACTTTCATGATTAATGTACGAATCTAAGAGAAAACTAGACTAAAGGAAAAGTCTATGTATTGCAAAGAAACTAGTGCGTTGTACTCTTTCCTTCGTCATATTTTTATTTTTTCCCATTGGGTTTTTATTTTGACGTAAGGTTTTAACGAGGCAACAATTGTGCACCTTCACTCCTTTGACTCGGCACAAGGGGGAGTGTTGTAGGATAAATGTGCCATCGTCAAAGTATAAGACGATAATGATAAAGTTAGAGATAGAGATAGAGATAGAGGCATTATAGTTAGATTAAAACTTGATATCTCATGATTATCTCTTTGTAAACCATCCCTATATAAAGGGCTTATGATTAATGAGAATTACGATTCATTCTCTCCATTCTGTTGTGTTCTATTCGCTTTTCTCTTCAACAATTTAAACTTTTTGTCCCGATTTTAAATGCAACGCCTTAACCTAATTATTAAGACATTGTTTGGCAAAAAAAAAGCTAGTTTATAAGCTAGCTTTTTTTAAGGTACATGTTTGAATGACCATAAGCTAGCTTTTTGAAACGCTACTTGGAATAGCGTTTTTGTAGCTTTTTGTGAATATTTCAATATTACCCCTTATTATTATTTAATAATTATTATTATTAATAAATATTAATTTTTTAAATTTAATTATGATTAATTAATATTAACTGAAAATTATTATATTAAATTTTAGTTATACATTGATATTAAATTTTTAATTATTTAGAGTTATTGTTAATCATATAAATTATTTTTATTTATTTTTTAATATTAATGAATATATTTTAACTATCACTTAATATTATTTTTTTAATTATTTTTCATATTGTATGTAACGGTTATTTAAAATCATAAGCTAATATATATATATATTTTTCTAAAACTTGTTTTAATAAATTCAAAATTTATAGTATATATGTAATAATAAAATTTAAATTTCTTTTAATTAACATGTTATATTATTTAATTTTTCTTTATTACATTGGTTGTATTAATTAACATATTATATTGTTATAAATTTGTTTTAATTACATAAATAAATATTGTAATTGATAATTATTTGAAGATGTCCTTTGGTCATTTTACACGTTTATAAGCTAGTTTTGTCAAACGTGACTTTTTCATCAGCTACCAGTTAGCTTATCAGTTAGTTTGCCAAACATAGCTAAATCAATCTAAATTGATCATTTAAGAGCATCTTCAACAGCTTCTCTAAAATAGAGAAAAACAACATTTTTTTTCTCTAAAATGCTCCAACAGCTTCTCTATCTCATTCTCTAAAATAGAGAACCATTGGAAAAACCCTAAATATAGAGAATTCTCTATATCTCTAAAAAGAGGAGAAATAAATATTATTTTAGTGATCTCCCACCAAAAAGATGAGAGAGAAATATTATTTTAATGATTTCTCACCAAAAAGATGAAAGAGAAATATCATTTTAATGATAAAAGAAAAATATATTGAATATTTTAATGATATAAGTAATAATTGGTTCTCTAAAATAGAGAAGCTGTTGGAGTTGAAATAAATTCTTTTTAGAGATTTTTAGTTTTCATTCTCTATTTTAGAGAAATTATAGAGAAGCTGTTGGAGATGCTCTAACACCTTATGTAACTTTAACTCAAATAACTCGATTAAATCAATAATAATTTAACTCAATGTTAATCTCTTAGAAACAAATAAAATAATTATTAAATTATAAGTTAAATAATTTGCCAAAAGCCCAAAACCTCTTAGAAAACAATTAAATAATTAATTAAATGTTAATCTCTAATCTAATTTAATACATTAATTAATTAACAAAATAAATTAATGTTGCAAGTGTTTTTGACCTCTTATGGGGTAACCATTTACAGGCAAAAATTATCCCCTCGCTTATCTTATCAGATAATATTTTCGATCATAAAAATTGATTGTGGTAACTGTTTTTTTATCAGTAAATGCTTACTAGGCAAAAGTCTTCTCCTTTGGTAATATTATCATTTCTTGCTATGTTTTTTTACCAGGTAAGTGTCTCACTCCTTACCATGTTCACTCGTAAGGTAAGTGACACACAATAAACACGTACCCAATAAGAATTTGATAAACGGCTTTTAAGGGCATCTCCAAATCAATCACTAAAAATGGTAGGTCCATTGAACACTAAAAAAAATATCAACTTCAATCACAAAAAAACTCTAAGAATCATCTTTAATACTATAATAATAATAATAAACATATTAATATATTAAACTTTTAATCCATATATAGGTATATAATTACAAAGACCTAATATTATATTAATGTATACTTTTAGATGTTTATTTTACTGGCCTCCAAATATAGACGTCTACTTTATTATCCTCCGTTTTTTAGTGTTTTAGTGGTGGGTTAGAGATGAAAAAATCACAATTTTTGTGTTTTTAGTGTTTTCGGTCTCGATCGTAAACGGTGATCTCGTAACCGGTCCGGTCCCGACCCAAATACGAAGACCCGATAAAGGTGTATGAGGCTCGGTTAGGAGGACTGGTCTCGGGCCAGACCCAAATCGGTCAATCAAATACAGTAACAAATACATTTTTATTATAATTGGGCCAATCAAATACACTAAAAAAATACGTTTTTGTTATTGGTCAATAAAAAATATACTTTAGAATATTTAATTGGATCAACTGAATATACTAAAATATACATTTTTATTCTAACACACTTATTAAAATACACTTAAATATACATTTTGACGTTCAATTAAATACATTTAAAATAAACTTAAAAAGCATGTAAATAAATTTTAAATAAAAAATCAACCCAGTCCTATAACCGGTCCTGGGCTGGCCGGACCTTGTTTTTGGTGGAAAATCATCAACAGTTAAGAACCAGCGGACCTAAATCGATCCTAAATGGTCTCAGGTCGGGTCGGTCTCAATTCGGCCCCGGTCATCTACTGGTCTCGGGCCGGATCAGATCCATTTAGCCATCTCTAATATTGGGTTGGAGATGATCTAACAATTATCCCACTTAATCCAAATAGAATTAAGTCATTAACACCCAAAACTCACTTAGATTAAATACCTAATTAGTCCTCTAGCTCAAATTAAAGGAGTCTATTTATAGCTCTTGGACCCCTACAACTATTAGCTATATAAGCCAATAGCCCAATAAGCCTTGGCCCAACCTTATTTCAATGGAAGAACACTAGATCGCTACTAAACTCTGTATATATGTAACCTTATATTTGTATTATTTGATTTCATTTTTTTGGTTTAGAGCTTCTTCAAATTTATGATTTTGTGATTTCATTTGTTGTTGGACTATGTGTTCTTTCTATTTGTTGGGAGTTGGTGCAATTTGTTCTTCATAAATAATAACAATATCTCTTGATACTGACGATATCTTGACGGTAAAGGATCGTGTGAGAATTTGAGGTTAAGTGAGAAACGTGAAAAGTGGATCTGGACCGTTTATCACTTATAATCAAATGTTTTTCCATGAATTACGGCTTAGAAAACAATTGATTCGGTGCATCTCAGTGCATCCCATACTAATGTCTATCAATTTCTTACCCAATGGTTGATAACCATTTTTCACGCTTCTCACGTTAACCTCGACTTTTTAAATAGATCCATCTTGCAATTCTTTGTCCTCATTTATCTATTATAATACTTTTAAAAAAGATCCCACTCTTATGATTCAGATTATGTAATACTTAAGTGTGATATTCATAGTTTTTATTCTGCCTTGCATTGTATATATTTTATTTTAGGCAGCAACAAACAGAGGCTTACGCAGCCTCTCCCACGGCCTCATCCTGCGTCCCAAACCGCGTGCTTCAGGATTCAGATCGTGTGCGCCAATTTCCTGCGGTTTCTTGGCTGGAGGGTTTAAGGGCTGAAAACCGTCATTTTTGAGGGGGAATCACTGGGTAAAATCGATTTTGGAGACGGGAGAGCAAAATGAGATCGATTGGGGAGCAACTTCTCATCAATTTCTTGCCAATTCCTTTGGTAAATTATTTTTAGTTGTAACCCTAGATTTCATTCCAACAATAGTAAGCTTTAGGTTTTGATGCATTTTCATTTGAGATTCCTGTGTAAGATGTTGTGAACAAGTTTAATTGCTTGATTTCTATATAAATGTCACATTCATTTGAATTATCGATTAACTTGATCAATTAGTTGATTTTCTCTTGGAAAATAGCTAGTTAGAAACCTAAGATATGTAATTGTCTTGGGATTTTGATAAAGTAGCACAAGAACCCACTTGATTGCGGTAAGGTTTTCGAAATGGGCTTTTGAAATCTTGCAATCAAAGCTCTAGTAAGCCGAGCTTATGAGCTTATTGCTTTGAATTGGTATTTTCCTCAATCGATAAAGCTAATTGCATCTAGGGGTTTAAGAGCTTATTTAAACTTCTATTTGTGATTAAGATTTGGTTAAGAGCTTGTTTAATCAATGTTTAATAAGGGAAAATCGAGGTTATCAGAGCTTGTTGATAACCATGGCCAATTTGGGCTTGTTTCACCATTTTACACCGTTAGGAATCGATGATAATGTTTTGCATCATTACTTGAAGTGGACTATTGTTGGGTTTCGTTTTATTTCAGTGTTTATAATTAATTTTAGTTGTGTGTTTAGTTTTCTGAATCAATTCCAACACCCCCCCCCCGTTTTTACATAACATGTAGAAGTAAAATAATTGTCACAACCAATCCCTGTGGATTCGACCTGACTTACCACTATTACAATTTATATTGTAATTTGGGACAGTTAGAACTAACTTATTATTTGACGGTCTCGACGCCCGTCAAATTTTTGGCGCCGTTGCCGGGGATTGGTTTCGGCGATCGTTATTTAGCTTTTGCACTTTGTTTATTTTATTTTTATCTATTTTTGTCTTATAATTTTATTGTTTGTTTGAGTTAATCGTGTACCTAACGCCAATAGTTTTTAAGTGATTTTTCATTTTACATGGCGGGTTATCCATACCATTATGGGTCACGATATACCGCCAACACGCGTGAATCAAACGAGGTAAATATCTCTTCCCTTGAGAATCAAATTTCAGATCTAACATCTCTTGTGATACAGTTGGTTTGTAAAGGGCCGCAACAACTGAGAGGAAGTGGGGCGTACACTAACAATGCTTATCCGACCGATTGGTACCCCACTTCACAATATCACACCGAGGAAGCCTACTCTTATGGAGGATTTTCAAGCCATTATCAAGGTCCGTACGAGCCATACTCCAACACCTACACTCAAAGATGGCAATCCCATCCATACTTAAACGAGTATGACTATGACCGGTACGACTCTTCTTATCCTAGCTATGAATCAACACCATCGTCGACACAAAGCTATTCCAAGGACTCAGGTATGTCTCTTAAAGATATTGTTAAGTCACTAGCTCTTAGTACATTAACATTTCAACAGGAAACAAGAGCAAGCCTTCAGAATTTGGAAAACCAAATTAGCCAGCACGAATCCACAATACGTCGGTTGGAAGCTCAAACTGAAGAAAGGTTGGGATCAATGAACAAGAGGAGGCTGGAAATCTCCTTTGAGGAAGAGGATGAAGAAGAAGGCACAAACCGATCTACTTCACGAGATGTCGACAAAAAGGAAGAAGATGTGAATATGTTGGAACCGATGGTGGTACCTCTTCCTTTTCCTACACCGTTGGTTGATCTAATAAAGGAAGAGGAATTTGTAGACATCGGGAGAACCTTCACCACATTATAAAAACCGAAGGTAGATGATGAGAAGGGGAACCCGGATGAAGATACCTTTGCAAAGCTGAAACGCCTAATTACATTAGAAGGCAAAGGACCCACGCTTGAAATCCGGACAGATTTCAAGGCACCCCAACATCGCGTGAAGACGCAAGTATGGGGTATTGACTTGCTAGATACCGGATAACGTGGGTAGCGTCTAGCCAAAGAAGTTAAAGAAAGGCGCTGATTGGGAGGCAACCCAATTTTATTGTTTTATTTCCATTCTAGTTTAGCTTTATTCCGTTTTAGTTTTCTTTGGAATTGATGGGTTTTGTTTCCAGGTCTGGTCATTTTTTAAGACGGATTCCACCACCCTCCCCCCAAATGTACACGGAGGCTCCCACCACAGGCTTGGATCATATATTGGGCAATAGTCTACATATTCAAGGGAGATTTCTCGTTCCCTTTGCTTTTTATTTCTTATAGACTATGTCATTAAATGCATATATTGAGGACAATATATGATTTAAGTGTGGGGATGAGAATAAGTGTGAGGATATTGCATGAGAAAAGAGCTAATTTTTTTGAATTTTGACTTGTTTTTGGGCAATTATTAAGTAAATTGCATGAGTTGATAATTTTCTATTCTTAATGTCCTGAAAACCATAGCATGAATGATTGTGTGGTTTGCTTGTGTAGCTATGATTAGCACATTTGAGATAACCATTCTGAGTCTTGCTAATTTTATGGACAAAAATGCATCCGTGAGCTTTTGAGCCATGATTGAACATTGTATTCAATCTTATTTCATTTTTGTGTGCATTGCATCTTCCATGTCCATGTCATTCTAGAACTTGCATTTTGACTCTTCGAATTGCATTTAGGTGATGCTAGTATGAAAATGAAAAAGGCCATATTTGTTGCTATTTTAACCCATTTAGCCTAAAAGCCAACCTTTATACATGTATTCCGTCTTGATCACCCATTTGAGCCTATTTACCAAATTTTCTTGTTATTGCACCACACTTTAACCCTAGCCAAACACTTCACTCACCGGACTTTGGAATGAAACTATATGCTTTTGGTTAGACTCCTTATCATAAGAATTATGGACCCTCTACATGATCCAAAATGCCTATACAATGATGCATAGAGGTTCGGAAAAAAAAATACATACAAAAAAAAGTATGAAAAAAGGAAAAAAAAATGAATAAATGGAGACCAATCTTGAGAAGAAATACAATTGTCTCCATAAATTGCCAAGTAGAATAAGAGCTCGAAAATGAAAGGATTATAATTGCTTGGGTGTGCAAAATATGGGAGTATACACTTTAATTCTTAGTTTCTTTTCCGAAGTCCAATTTTTAGTCACTTTACCAAATTTTCCCTACCTTAACCCTTAGCCAAGTTACAACCCATAACTAAAGTCCTTTTGATTCACACTTAGTTTTTACCATTAGCAATGGAGAATTGAGACTTTATGCAAGCTTATGGTAGTGCATTTTCATGAGAATTGATGTCTTGAGTGAAAACACTTACACCTTTGTGCGAATGAGCGATTATAATAGGTTTATATCTTTTGTGAGGTGTTTGTGAAATTAACACGTATTCATCTTTGGTTTGTCTTGTGTGTTGATTTTTTGTTATATCGGTTAAGCTACGCCTTTATGCAATGCTATGTCCGTTTTTGTTATTCTCTAAAAATCAACTTGTGAGTTACTTCATGCTAAAACCTTAGGGGCTGTTTGGTTGGATGAAATCTGATGGAATTGGTGGAATTGGAATGGTCAATTCCGTTGACCAGATTCCATTTCGACGTTTGGTTCAAGGTTTGTAATGGAATGGAATGTTTAAAATTCTTTCAATTCCATAAAATGGGTATTTTTCATTCCATCGATCAGGCTTGGGATTGTAAGGAATGGAATTGTAGAAATGGTCAATTCCAAAATTACCCTTGCTCTCTCTTCGTCTTCTCCATTGCACACTCTGTTAAACTGATGGGCAGCGGCGACGGCGAGTTACGAAGGTGGGCAGCGGCGACGGCGAGTTACCTGGGATGGGAAGAGCCGACGAAGGTGGGCAGCGGCGACGGAGTCTTTGTCAGATCTGCAGTTGCCGGCGACGAGAAGAGCCGACGGGATGGACGCCGGCGACGGGAAGCGCCGACGAAGGTGGGCAGCGGCGACGGGAAGAGCCGACGAAGGTGGGCAGCGGCGATGGGCAAACCCTAGCTAAATTTCAGAGAAAATTTCATTCCAATTCTTATTTGTTCAAAAAAATTAAACTTATATTAAAAGGGTATTTTGGTCATTTACCAAAAATTCATTCCAATTCCAATACTACATTTTGTCAACCAAACAGGTGGTCAAACCTAACAACATTCCATTCCAATTCCCTCAAAGTCAAATTCCTTTGACAGATTCCATTCCATCCTAAAACATTCCACGAACCAAACGCCACCTTAGTGTTTGCCCGAGGACGGTCAAAGTTCTAAGTGTGGGGATATTTGATAAGTGTCAATTTTATATATTCTTTTATGTAAAATTTACCTTATTATTGATGCTAATTGGTTGATTAAATACCCAATTTTTATTGAAATTGATATTTGATTATGTGTGTTATTTAAATAAGAAACAAAAGAAAAAGAAAAGAAAAGCTTTTAATTCTTGGTTCTTGTGGTTCGTGAAACACTGCAGCATCAAAAGCAAAAAGAAATTGAGAACTTTTAATTTGGATTTCTGTTGGTGTCTTACAGCCCACGAGAATTAAAAGAAAGAAATCAAGCAAGCTCATTTCCATGTAATCAAAACAGTCCAACCCAGAAAAAAGAGATGGTCCGTTGCAGCAGATGGTCGGCAGAAACACGAGGCAGCAACAAACAGAGGCTTACGCAGCCTCTCCCACGGCCTCATCCCGCGTCCCAAACCGCGCGCTTCAGGATTCAGATCGTGTGCGCCAATTTCCTGCGGTTTCTTGGCTGGAGGGTTTAAGGGCTGAAAACCGTCATTTTTGAGGGGGAATCACTGGGTAAAATCGATTTTGGAGACGGGAGAGCAAAATGAGATCGATTGGGGAGCAATTTCTAGCCAATTCCTTTGGTAAATTCTTTTTAGTTGTAACCCTAGATTTCATTCCAACAATAGTAAGCTTTAGGTTTTGATGCATTTTCATTTGAGATTCCTATGTAAGATGTTGTGAACAAGTTTAATTGCTTGATTTCTATATAAATGTCACTTTCAATTGAATTATCGATTAACTTGATCAATTAGTTGATTTTCTCTTGGAAAATAGCTAGTTAGAAACCTAAGATATGTAATTGTCTTGGGATTTTGATAAAGTAGCACAAGAACCCACTTGATTGCGGTAAGGTTTTCGAAATGGGTTTTTGAAATCTTGCAATCATAGCTCTAGTAAGCCGAGCTTATGAGTTTATTGCTTTGAATTGGTATTTTCCTCAATCGATAAAGCTAATTGCATCTAGGGGTTTAAGAGCTTATTTAAACTTCTATTTGTGATTAAGATTTGGTTAAGAGCTTGTTTAATCAATGTTTAATAAGGGAAAATCGAGGTTATCAGAGCTTGTTGATAACCATGGCCAATTTGGGCTTGTTTCACCATTTTACACCGTTAGGAATCGATGATAATGTTTTGCATCATTACTTGAAGTGGACTATTGTTGGGTTTCGTTTTATTTCAGTGTTTATAATTAATTTTAGTCGTGTGTTTAGTTTTCTGAATCAATTCCAACACACCCCCCCCCCCCCCCCCCCCCGTTTTTACATAACGTGTAGAAGTAAAATAATTGTCACAACCAATCCCTGTGGATTCGACCTGACTTACCACTATTACAATTTATATTGTAATTTGGGACAGTTAGAACTAACTTATTACTTGACGGTCTCGACGCCCGTCACTTGTTTATTTTTTTCATTCTAAAATCTTACCAATCTGATTCGATCAAACGCTTTATAATTCAGATCGTTTTTTTCCAGAGCCTCTTATCTCTTAATATTGACCATTAGATTGAATAGTATGTGCTTCGATGAGACCAGCAAGAGCATGTCATGCGTCCGGGACATTCGTCAAGAATCTTGTAAACAATCTACGTCCATTATTTATATTATGATGAATGGCAACGCATGACGCTCGCATACATGTATATATATATGTGTGTGTGTGTGTCTCTATTGAGTTTTGTCGAGTTTTAGTTAGCTATTGATGAATAAGGGTAATAAACACGAGGTTCCTCTTGTTAACTAAAATACTAAACGTATTATTATTATTCATGATTATAGTCCTTATTCAAAAAATGTCATTCTTCTCATCTCCTACGAAGAGTCTCTTCGATAATATTTGGACGATTCGCCATAAACGAACGACGAACGGCCCCTTCAAGATTCGTTGGCTCCGCACCTACAAAACGATTAATAATGAGCCAATAACAAAAATATCGTGTTCAAAAACTGGATAAATTTCACAAAGAAAACGTAAATATACCTTCCTCATCGTAGCAAACTGTCATGTCGGGATTCTCGAGTCTAATGCCATTGTTGTCAATAATTGCTTGTGCATACGGTAAATCACTTTCCGCTGCAGCTCGAAGCGCGCTCCAGATTTCTGATAAAGAAAATCTTTTAGATTTCTAGGTTTAGGTTCCAGTGTGAGAAATGTCTAATTTGGTGAGAAACGTGAGAAATGGTTATCAACTGTTGGGTGAGAAATGAACGAAAATTAGGATGAGATGTACCAAGATAAGATGCACCGGATCAATATTCTTTGATTAAAATTGATCTAACGGTTTAAAAGTACTTGTCACACTTCTCACATGATCACATGCATAGATTTCTAATAACGGATTGAGATCATAACATCTAGAATCGTACTAAAATAGAAGTTACCTTGGCGGCCACCAATACGTGGAGCGTTATGCCAGAACGTGTTGCGCATATCAGTAAGTTGTTCCCCGGTTATCCGTCGGTTATGCCTCCATGGCCTCGGCTTTCTTACTCTATTAGGCCGTGCGTACCGCCATCGGGTACCACGGCCGGGTTCTTTCAGCGGGTAGGGTGGGTTAGCGGGTAGGGCGGTACGAGGGGATCGGGTAGGGGGCGGGTAGAGGGGATCGGGTAGGGTAGGGTTCACGAACCCGGACTCCTCTCTCTCGGGTAGGGGGTTTTAAGGAGTGGGTAGCGGGTGAATTTTAAGGAGTGGGTTCGGTGGGTAAGCGGTACTCCACTTTAGGGTAAGGAGGGTAGAAAAGAGAAAAGCTGATGTGGCGCTGAGGTGGCATTCGGGTTCAGTGGGTTCGTGGGTAGGCGGTACTCATGGTCTTGGGTCGATTATCTACAAGAACACGGAAACATGAGGTTTCTAAGAAAAATCGGAATCAAGAAACAACTAAACCACACCAAGGGGCTGTTTAACCAACACTTACTCAAAAAGTACTTACCGGTAATAGTCAATATTTTCACTTAGTTACAGGGAAAAAATTTAGTCCATTAAAACATCATCCTATGCAATAATTTTATCCTGTAAACGCTTACTGGGTAAGTGTGTCACACTCACTGACTGGGTAAGATTCTCGGTCATTGTTATCATTCTTACCGGGTAAGATTCTCAATCCTTGTCATGTTCATCCGATAAGGTAAAGTGAACCGGTAAACACTTAACGAGTAAGTGTTCACTAAACAACCCCGAAATCATCTATATTTCGATCACTCGAACTCAACTTTTTCTTAGAATCGAATACTTCAAATGGAACACTAGATCGAAAAATATGCGCTTCGAGATTAACAACCCAAGATAATCTCATGGAGCTCGAGAATTGCTATCAATAATCTGTAATTTTAAACTTGAAATATTGTTAAGAACTAAGAACTAAGAACTAAGAACAACCAACTAAGAATAACCAATTAAATGACAGATTTCTGATTAATTCCATTGCCAAATATGTAAAGTGATCTTGAAATTTTGTCCATAATTCCCATTAAATATCATCGATTCAACTTAGAAGAAACAAATCATCAAAGGGAATTTGCTTTCAAAATTTCAAAAACCCTAAAAAATAACAAAAAAAATGATCATAGATAGATCCAATTAATTAACACAAACCCTTTCACTAAACACCTAATTAACCACTCTATTTATTGAGTCAAATCACTTCATTTGGGCAAAAAAGTTGATTACCGACAATCCTACCGAATCTGCCTCCAAGGACACCAATGTGGAGGTCATTTTTTGACTCACTCAGCGGCTGGGGCTAGTGGAGGGGTCTGGGCTCGAACCCCAGACCTTTTATATATTTTGGCTCACTTAATGTTTAGCAACAAATCCAAATATCCACAATCAGAATCGATCATATATAATTAAAACCCACATTAAGATTTCACATGTTAAAATCTTTGGAAACACTAAAGAAAAACCAATAAAAATCTTGGAAAGTTGAAATACGTACCTTGGTCATTAGCATTTGATGATTTAACGCAACCCATTATGATCGATTTCGTTATGGAAATGGGGTTTTGATTCTTGCTTCAAATTCTTGAAAATAAGCGATCAGAAATTTTTGTGGGTTAGTGAGAGATATTTGGAAGATGTAGGTTTTCTTGAAACAATATTTTTTGTAAAAATAATCTACTACAAAACTATTATCAAATATTAATTAAGGTGGTGTTTGGGATTGCTTATTTAAAACAACTTAAAAGCGCAGAAGGGCTTATAAATTTATGTGACGTTAAATAGGAGTTTTATAAAAAATGTTTTGATTAGCATATAAAGGTACCAAAACATAATAAGGTGATAAGTTGTATTTGGGATTGCTTATACATGTAAAATAACCAGAAAAACTTATAAGTTATTTCAAATAAGTTGATAAATTAAAATGAAATGACTTATTAAAAAACTGTTTATCAGCGGCGACAAAACGGTATAAACATTTTTCTTTTTCTCTCACCCAAACACTAAAAAGTGTTTATCATTGGTGACAAAAAAAAGTCAATATGCCCTTTAAATAAGCAATCCCAAACACCCCCTAATTTTCTATTAATAGAGTGAGAGAATACTATAGGGAAATTAATTAAAATGTCACAAGTTTGACCTCAAGTTATCAAAATGCCACAAATCTCTCCAGGTTTACCAAAATGCCACAAAAGCCCGCGATGGGCCCCGCGATCGCGGGCCCCAGGCCCACATGGCAAACTGTTTCGGCCAAAAGCCCCGCGGAGCCCCCCAACTTTGCCCGTGTTGGCAAGTTCAGTCCCTGCCCGCGATGGCCCGCGATTGGCCAAATTTTACACTTTTGGTCCCTGAAAAATTACACTTTCAGCCCCTGTACTTGGACGAATCTTGCATGCTTTTACTGTTTTTTTCCACAATTATTGTACTTTGAAGACCAATTTGTGGTTGAAATTCATTTGCATGTTTGAATCAATGTTAAATCAGTGTTTTTGGAATACCAGTTTGTGGATGTAATAAGAGATTGGTTGTCATCAATGTTGGTTGTTTCATTCATAAATAGATGTAATATGCAATCCATAATCCACACAACGATTTCATACTTCTTTCTTGATTTCTTTCTGCAATATTTTGTGTTTGAGATACTACTGAAAAAATGAGTTCATCTGTTGCAAAAGTTAAGCTATTTTTATGTTACGATGGTGAATGGGTGGAAGACAACAATGAGTGGAATTTTGTTTATAAATCTAAGCATGGTGTAAAATTACCAGTAAAATTTTCTTATCAGAAGTTTGTTGCATACGCCATGCAAAAATGTGCAATCGACCCTTCTGATGTTTGCAAGTTAGTGTTTAAAAATGGTGATGGGTCATTTGTGGATTTATCCAACGATGGGGATATCTCTGGTTTTCTGCACTTTGCAGTCGATTAAGAAAGCCCTCCATTACTTTTTGTGTATCCCGGCGTATCCGACGAAAACGACGACGACGGTGACGACGACGGTGACGACGTAAACCTCCAAATAGAGCAGCCTGATTCTCAATTTCAGGCGTCCAATGCCCCAACGGTTCCGGAGATGCAACAACAACAACCACAACCACACGAATGGCGTACTGCTGGAGTTGCTGATGACGAAACCCACGTTTTCAGAACGGGTAATTCTGAAATAGACAGATCAGACACCGATAGTGATGATCAGACCCCTAGTAGAAAATCATGTAGTTAGATAGATGACTTTTTTGATATGCCCCCTATTCTTCCAGACTCCCATACCCAGACACAAACCTACAAACCTACACCTTATATTCGCAGTGAAATGTTACATGTAGGTCAGATATTCGAGTCGAAGTATCTCTTGGCAAGTCAGGTCGGACTTAAGTTCTTGGAAGAGGGTTTCGAAAGGCGCACGTCAAAATCTGACAAAACTAGATACATAGTTGAATGTGCCAGAAAAAACTGTGAGTGGAGGATGTACGCGATTGAAACGGGTGGCAAAGGAGGGGCGTTCATTATTAGAAAGTTGGACGACGTACACACTTGTACGAGGACGCAACTGAATCCCCACCACAAACAAGCCAGCAAAAAGACTTTGGGTGCGATACTGAAAAAAAAAATCTTGATGTTAGTAGGTCATTGCGTCCAAAGGACATCGTCCACAATGTTCACCAGCAGTTCGGCGTCACGATTGATTACCACCAAGCTTGGCGTGCGCGATGCCATGCACTGTTTATGGTGAGAGGCACGTTCGAGGAGTCGTATAAACGACTCCCGGCATATTTATATAATTTGCAGCTGCAGAACCCTGATACTGTCACCCAGCTACAGACCGATTCACATCGACGGTTTGAGATGTGCTTCGTGGCCCTTGGACCCGCGGTACGTATTTTAACACGTCATATGTTTACACATTATAAACTATAACATTTACAAAGGAAAACCACCTATGTTTTTGCAGATCCGCACATTTGTGGCAAATCTACGTCGTGTCCTGATAATAGACGCATCCCATTTAAAGGGCCGTTACTTGGGTATGATGTTCCTGGCGGTTGCCATGGACGGGGATAACTCCATCGTTCTAGTAGCTTTCGGCGTAGGCAAGTCCGAAATCGGGGACGAGTGGACTTGGTTTCTGTCCATGTTGAGACAAGCTATCGGAGACCCGCAAGGGTTGGTGTTTATGTCCGACAGGGCTCCTTCCATAAGCGCCGCAATCTCTGCCATCTACCCAAACGCCCCTCACGCCATATGCTGTCGACATTTGGAGATGAACGCCAAATCCAAAGACAAACGTATTACGACCAACAAGAATGTCTACTGGGTGGCATGCAGAGCATATACGGATCGGGAGTTTAACAAGTACATGAATATGCTACGACATAGTGCCGACGAAGCAACCAAAGTCTTTGATGATGCTGGACCGGAGAGGTGGTCCGCGGCCCATTTTCCTGGACAACGGTATGACATTCTGACCTCGAATAGTGCAGAGTCTGTGAATGCACTCTCCCGTTTTGCGCGTAGATGTCCGATTGTTAATCTTATGGACTACTTTAGGGTCTTTCAATAAGAGTGGTACCAAATTCGACGCCTAAAAGGAGTTGAGATGCAAAATGCACTCACACCAACGGCGGAGAAGATCGTTCAGTACAGGGCGCGTCGTGCGGCGACATGGCCGGTAAGAACAATCAGGTATGGGAAGTACGAGGTGCATGATGACTATCTTCACGCGATTGTGAATATGGAAGACCACCTTTGTTCGTGTCGCGAATGGGATAAATCTGGGTTACCGTGCGTCCATGCCATCGTTGCAGCAAGACATACGGGTCGTAGAGATTGCAACGACTTGGCTGTTTGTTTCTTCACGTCCGAATATTACCGGAGAACTTACGTGGAGGTAATAAACCCAGCTGGACCCCCTGCAACATGGGTGTATCCACCCGACCCGCTTCCGCCATGCTATCCACCTTTAATCGATAAGAATAGAGCCGGGAGACCGAGAAAGAACAACCGACGTCCATCACGTGGTGAAAGTTCGATACATCGAAGATGTACTCGGTGCCAATGCGTAGGACACACTCGTGGAGAGTGTCCAAATCCCGCCCCTTCAACCGTGCCAATGAGACATTCAGTCAGTCACACCCCGGGCCCGTCACAGCTTGAACCATATGGAACAAACACATATGATACTATTGATCTAAACGTTGATTTGTAAATGATATATATATTCATATTATATATATACACATACATATGCTTCTAAATGAACATTGATAACACAGCTAGTTTGTAAATGATATATATATATATATATATATATATATATATTCATATTATATATACACACATACATATGCTTCTAAATGAACATTGATAACACAGCTAGTTTGTAAATGATATATATATATTCATATTATATATACACACATACATATGCTTCTAAATGAACATTGATAACACAGCTAGTTTGTAAATGATATATATATATATATTCATATTATATATATACACACATACATATGCTTCTAAATGAACATTGATAACACAGCTAGTTTATAAATGATATATATATTCATATTATATATATACACATACATATGTTTCTAAATAAACATTGATAACACAGCTAGTTTGTAAATGATATATATATTCATATTATATTTATATATACACATACATATGCTTTTAAATGAACATTGATAACACATCTAGTTTTTAAATGATATATATATTCATATTATATATATACACATACATATGCTTCTAAATGAACATTGATAACACAACTAGTTTGTAAATGATATATATATATATATATATATATATATATATATATATATATTCATATTATATATACACACATACATATGCTTCTAAATGAACATTGATAACACAGTTAGTTTGTAAATGATATATATATATTCATATTATATATATACACACATACATATGCTTCTAAATGAACATTGATAACACAACTAGTTTGTAAATGATATATATTCATATTATATATATACACATACATATGCTTCTAAATGAACATTGATAACACAGCTAGTTTGTAAATGATATATATATTCATATTATATATATACACATACATATGCTTTTAAATGAATATTGATAACACAACTAGTTTGTAAATGATATATATATTCATATTATATATATACACATACATATGCTTCTAAATGAACATTGATAACACAGCTAGTTTGTAAATGATATATATATATTCATATTATATATATACACACATACATATGCTTCTAAATGAACTTTGATAACACAACTAGTTTGTATTCCATCCAACAGGCTCTTCATCTTCAATCTTTCTAACCCTTCTTCAACGGCTTCTGCTTTTGCAACCACGTATGGCCATTGTGTACCACAACCCGGACACACTTTAGCAAATGAGTTGAGGGTTGTCATATATTCTACAAGAGGACACACCCGACCCGCTTCCACCATGCTATCCACCTTTAATGGATAAGAACAGGGCCGGGAGACCGAGAAAGAACGACCGACGTCCATCACGTGGTGAAAGTTCGATACAACGAAGATGTACTCGGTGCCAATGCGTAGGACACACTCGTGGAGAGTGTCCAAATCCCGCCCCTTCAACCGTGCCAAGGAGACATTCTGTCAGTCACACCCCGGGCCCGTCACAGCTTGAACCATATGGAACAAACCCATATGATACTGTTGATCTAAACACTGATTTGTAAATGATATATACACACACATACATATGCTTCTAAATGAACATTGATAACACAGCTAGTTTGTAAATGATATATATATATATATTCGTATTATATATTTACACACATAAAGAAAATAGGAGACCTTCAATTTTTCTTAGTATTTTCTTGACCTTGTTCTTGCATCCATGGCAGTGAATGTTAACTCTGAGTACACATGTTTGTTTATATATTCATATTAGATACGTTTTAATTTTAACAAATTACACCATTATAGTTAATTATTTAATTTATGGTACATCTCATATTTTTTTTTTCAATTTTGTTTTACACTCCTATCGCATTAACATAATAATCATATATTAACTAATTCATTAAATCGTTTTAAATTATTATTATTTGAATGTGTTTATAGATATCGTGAATGGCAATAGGAGAAGGTAGAATTGTTTATAAATGGGGTTTTGACAAGTTGGTATCACTGGACTCATTTAAGAATTGTGAAAATGGGTATTTGGCGAATGATGATTCATGTGTGTTTAAAACACTTCAGCTCCAAACACACATGAATCATCATTCGTCAAATACCCATTTTCACAATTCTTAAATGAGTCCAGTGATACCAACTTGTCAAAACCCCATTTCATATTATATATATATACACACATACATATGCTTCTAAATGAACATTGATAACACAGCTAGTTTGTATTCCATCCAACAAGCTCTTCATCTTCAATCTTTCTGACCCTTCTTCAACGGCTTCTGCTTTTGCAACCACGTATGGCCATTGTGTACCACAACCCGCACACACTTTAGCAAATGAGTTGACTTCAATCTTTCTGACCCTTCTTCAACAGCTTCTGCTTTTGCAACCACGTATGGCCATTGTGTACCACAACCCACACACACTTTAGCAAATGAGTTGAGGGTTGTCATATATTCTACAAGAGGAGTAGGCCCATGAATGAGGTAACCTCTGACTTGACCTTGCATGATGTATCCAACCTAACCGTGGTTCAGCGGCTTAAAAACTACTTTTCAGAGAAATTAACAACAACAAAAAATACAAAACAACAACACAGTAAAAAAAATACAAACAACAACACAGTAAACAAAATACAAAACAAAAAAAAATATAACCACCACCTACTTAAAAATTGATTTAGTTTCATCAATCCAAGCTTGCTTCTCGTTTACCTTCGCTTGAATAATTGCGAAGTCTTGCAGAATATGGTGAATTGTTTCTTGTTCTCGACGAACACGAGCCTCCCGAGCTTTTATATCCCCTTTCATCCTTTTGATCTCCCTGTCTTCCTCTTCGATCTTTCTCAAATGGACTGCCTTCCTGTCCATAATTTTTTTCCACTCTTCTGTTAGTTCATCTATCTTCTTTTCCTTTTTTGCTATGGCGACCTCGATTTGAGGTGGCATTTTTTCAGGAGTAGACTTAGGGTTTGATGACGATGCCATTTGTGGATGAAATGAGAGAAGAGAGAAATCAATTCAAAGAAAGAAAGCAAGAGAGAAATCAAGAAAGAAAGCAAGAGGAAGTGTGAATTGTGAATTGCATACTACTGACATTTATGGATGAAATCTCAAACATGCAAATGAATTTCAACCACAAATCGGTCTTCAAAGTACAATAATTGTGGAAAAAAACAGTAAAAGCATGCAAGATTCGTCTAAGTACAGGGGCTGAAAGTGTAAATTTTCAGGGACCAAAAGTGTAAATTTTCAGGGACCAAAACTGTAAATTTTGGCCCATCGCGGGCCATCGCGGGCTGCGATCGCGGGCAGGGACCAAAAGTGCACCGCGGCCAAAGTTGAGGGGCTTCGCGGGGCATTTAGGGCCAAAATACGTGCCACGTCAGCCCTAGCCCGCGATCGCGGGATCCATCGCGGGTATTTTGGGTATTTTTGCAAAATGAATTTTTTTTGGGTATTTTGGTAACAGTTGGTCAAACTTTGGGTATTTTAATTAATTTCCCTATAATCATTGATTTTAGCACAAAAATATTAGAGTATTTCTAATAATTATGTTAAAATGGAGAAAAGGAGGCTTTTAGCAATTTTATTGTATCAATAGCTTTTCCATTTTATATGTTAAATCACAGAAAAATGACAGGGATTGTAAAATCGAGAGAGATAGAGAGAGATTACCAATAAGAAGTATCGAAAATAATACTTTTTATTATTTAAATCTTCTTTACGTATTATTTAAATCGAACTTTTGGGGCTCATTCAAGTTTATCATCACAATACAATTTTTTAATAAAACTAGTAATGTACCCGCGCAATGCGGCGGGATACAACATACGAATAAGTATAAGTAAAGTTTGCATGATACAATTATGTTTTTTCAAAGCAACACATAGTTTGGTTTATCTCATGTAGTGTGAAAAATTGTGATTAGGATGTCAAAAACATATTCCGTTAGATTGAATGCATACATTTGCATACCATTTCATGCATCAAAGCGTATCATCATTCTATTATATGATCCTAAAAATCATAAAAAAATAATATTTTATTCTACCACAACATTCTGTCATGATCATAACCATTGAATTTGATTCTCTTCTTGTTTTTGGATCGGTTTATGTGCATTGATAAATCCTTTGATCAACCTCGAATAGACAGTTATTTCCATTAGTGATAGAAGGGCAAGCTTTTTTGAATGTCAATCACCTACACAAGCAAATTTTTTTTGGAAAGGACCTACACAAGCGATTTAGTAAGTCGGTAAATATATATTCCAACAAATATTAAGTGAAAGTAAAATATTCCCATACATTTGCAATGGAAAAAAGAAAAGAAAAACAGTAATTTAACTTTTTGTTGCCTTCAGGCAAATAAATAACATTCAATTATATATAACTTGTACAATTTGTATCAAATATGTAACATTCAATTATAGTATATTCAAGACCAATATTTCAGGACATATATACTACGAAAACTAAATCTTCCATGCTATAAAAGCTACTTTAAAGAAGAAACATATCCGTCGGGAAGCTCAACCTCCGACATAAATTCCCATCAGTCTTTGCAAAGATCTGCATTGGTCTTCGCAATATGGAAGGAACGAAAAAAGCGAAAAGCAAAAAATGATAATTGGGAATTATGGATAAAAACGAAAATAAAAAGATCGGCCATGACATTGTTAATGGTATCGAAACTGATAAGGTTTTCACAAAAATTGCATCTAAACGCACAATCACAACAAATCAAAACCGGCAAACCCGAAATTTACGAAACATGAGTACTGCCTTTGACTCATAATTTACAAACATTATTTAAAATACAAACATTATAACACATAATTTAAATGAGTGTGGCGACTCTTACCGGTATTTTGTTGCATATGGTACCTTTTTTATGTAATACGATCTTACCTGGAAAGTAATCGAACGAAAGGCAAAAAATGATAATTGGGAATTATGGATAAAAACGAAAATAAAAAGATAGGCCATGACATTGTCAATGGTATCGAAACTGATAAGGTTTTCACAAAAACTGCATTTTAACGCGCAATCACAACAAATAAAAACCGGCAAACCCGAAATTTACGAAACATGAGTATTGCCTTTGACTCTTAATTTACAAATATTATAACACATAATTTAAATTAGTGTGGCGACTCTTACCGGTAATTTGTTGCATATGATACCTTTTTTATGTAATACGATCTTACCAGGAAAGTAATCGAGAGTGTTGCCTCTTGCTGGTAATGAAGATACAAGCATGAGTACTGCACTACTAATGGATGCTCTAATTTATATTGGTGCCTTTGACTTATAATCAGTTGTCAAGTTCAACATGCAATGACAAATTGGATTGTGTTAATTCCATATATAACTAAAATAAATATCCAAAATTCCATCCAAATTCTTATATAATAAACACTAAAGTTAACAAAACCTTGTCAACACATGAACTAAAGAAATTATGTGATAAGCTATGATATAAAAAAGATAGATCACTCACTGAATAAGATGAAACCCATGTCGTCATCAGATTCCTCAGATGGCTCTTACTTCTTCTCTTCAGCCGGAACAGAAGCTGCTACAGTCGGAGCACCACCACCGCCACCAGAAACAGGAGCAGCCACAACAAACTTGCTTGGATCCTGCTGGTCCTAACCAACCTTGGGCTAGTTATTTGCCTGCTGCAATGCAGCGAGATGTCAAGTTTGTTGAAAGGGAATAACTCGAAATGTTTGATGATTCTTATTTTATTTTGCCACACTCGATTTTAACTTTATGTTTTTGTGTGGTATATAAATTTATAGCTCATATGAAACAATAAAAAACTACCATCACATATTTCAGACTAATAGTGATTTCATATTACAAGTCTACTAATAATAAAATGAAAGGTAATTTTGGTATATCAAACAAATGAAAGAAACAAAAAAGCATTGGGCAAATTTTTTTACAGGCTTGGAAACTACAAAGTGATTTCTTCTCTTAGTTGTGAACATTATTGGTCCAAATATCAGAAGTTCTTTCATCTCAGTAGCAACCTCACTTTGATATTTGGCACTGGTTTTGATCTGCATGATAACATAAAAAAAGTAAAAACATTAAATAGCAACTTCAAAATACAATTAAGATTTATTTGATCAATGGAACAAAATTATTTGTACCTTTGTTGACCTTCTTGCTGATTAACCAATGAAGCACTGGTCTCTACGCAAAAAGCACCACAAACCATTGTTAATAAAAGGTTGCAAATCCTATTACATCGGGAAAAGACGCAACTATAGTAGCGGGATCATCTCGTACCGCAATCATAGCAACACAAACGAAATGAATAGATCTATTATTCACATATGTCGCAACAACCTAAAGCGTTGAAGCTTCTCCATTGCAACTAAAAATTATTATTCAAATTAAAACAGAGTTTAAAAGTGCAACCAGATTTAGTTGAAGTGCATATTAGATCAGCAAAAGTAGCAACAATAAACCACCAACGAAGCAGTAACACGGAAAGGAGTAAGTCTCACTACACCCGCACAAAATAACAAGCAAGACAGCATATAGTCACTTACCCATCCATGGGTGTGCATCTCTGATATTGGGATTACCTAATAACATATATACAAAGTGCAAGCACAAATTGGCATATGCATGAGTGTGACATGATGTGGCGTGTTAGGGACAAAATCGAGACTAAGGTCTAATTTCTTTAAATCAAACGACTCAACTCAACGTGGTTTTTGTCTAGAAATGAAACCACAGAGAAATGTCATGTTTCAAGTTCCTTTTCATCGAACTGCATGGGTTATTCACTTTCAGTTACAAAGATAATCGTAGCAAGTAGCAACCATGTGATCCTGTTTGAATGGTTGTCACTTTCTTGGATACAAGCCTCGGTTAGGCTTAGTAGCCGCATAGTGTTAAGTAAAGCATGCTAATTAAAAGACATACGACAAACCATGGTGCACTGGAAAACATTTCTTCTTCACATGTTTCAAAGTTTTTGAAAGCTTATAAACGAATCTAAAAAACTTTAGCCGGTTAAAAAGTCAAGTTCATTATAATCCCAGATCTTGCATCGAAGAACATAATCTAAGAAACCCAAAACGCCATATAGGTGATCAGGTAAAAATGAAGACATAAATCTAAACTTTGGTATATACTAAGAGTAAAATTGAAATGAAGATGAATAAAGAAAAGAAAGACCCAATTAAAGGAAGGGTTTATATACATCGAATTAAAATGGAACAAAGAGCATACCATCCTTATGCAACTATAGAAATACATCTACTAATTTGGATCACTTGCAACCTTCTTCTCAACCTCTTCTGCCAGGGCTCTTCTATATTTTCTCGCTCCAAAACTTCTTTTGGTAGAACAGATGGTTGCTTCTTTTTCCTGCAAAAGGAAACCCTAAATTAGAAATTTTTAAAATTTAAAGCAACAAACACAGAATTCTACAATAAAAGTGATCAGGAATTTGAGGATTTTATTACATTTTGAATACGAAAAGGAATTTCAAAACCAAGGGCTTCACGAGAAAATTGAACCGCCCAAGATTTGACAATATGAATGCCGCTAATTGTTGTTCATCCAAGTTTTCTTCACATGTCAGCGACTCAAGGATGGCCTTAATTGCCACTTCCCGGTTCAAAATGGTATCAACCGAGTCTTCCTGAAGGTCATCACATAACTACGCCAGTTGACAACTGAAAATAATACAAAATGACTTTTGAGTTTGGAAACTAATCAAGAACTCTTACCAGGAGATAGTTAGAGTCGATCGATGAAGGAGAGAAAGTGGGAGACCAACGATCGTGAGAGCGGAGGTTGAAGGAGAAGAGTATCAGAGAGAAATTAGGGCTTGTAGGAGGAGCCGAAATCAGGAGTTGAAACTCCTTGAACCTGTGATTGAACCTGTGATGGAGGAACCTGTGACGGAGGAACCGACGTCGTGAGGAAGAGAAAGATATGAGGAGAAGTAGGTCAGAAACTGAATTGAAGGAGTTCGTGGATTGCAGAAAATGGAGAGGAGGAGAAGGAGGGGGAGGTCGTATGAGCAGGGAGACGGGATAGGGAAAACGTGGTTTAGAAAGTAACTGCTAGTTTAGAAAGT
Source organism: Saussurea involucrata (assembly GCA_033807775.1). NCBI lineage: Eukaryota > Viridiplantae > Streptophyta > Magnoliopsida > Asterales > Asteraceae > Saussurea > Saussurea involucrata. Next base: position 93,571,058 of record CM066312.1, on the reverse strand, counting down.
GAAAAGTTCTGAAAATAACTGCCCCTTATTCTTTTAATATAGTAGTATAGATAATAATAATTTCATTTCATTAACAGAGTAAAAATGAAAAAGTTATCTAAATTTTAGAATAAGTTCTACTATTTTCTATAGTTAAAAATTTATATAAAAAAAATCCATTTTCTCTACAATTTATACACATAATTCTTGAAAAACTGATAACATGTTGTATTTCCACAAAAGAAAGGAAACTCATACATACATTCCCTCTTCATTTTTACATCATTCAAATATTTGCATCCCATCTTCCATTTTCCTCTCACTTTACACACCAATTCTTGATTCCTAAACAGTTTCCCCATCTCTTCTTCTCAAGAATTTGTTGCAGAAACTCTTCTGTGTGCGTGCACAAGATTCAAACCCCATTAATTCAATGCAATTAGCACCCCAAAATTCAACCAATCAATCATAATGGGTTGCGTTAAATCAACAAATGTCAATGAAGGCCGTAAGTATTCCAATTTTCCAACTCTTTTTATGGGTTTTCTTTACATTTTTCCAAGATTCTTGCATGTCTAGTTTTGGGTATTTGAATTTGTTGTTAAACATTAAGTGATTTGATTTAGTGGATTAGTTAATTAGTTGTTTAGAATTGAATAAGGGTTTAATTTGTTTTTACTGTTTTTGATCTTTGAGGGTTTTTGTATTGTGTTTGTGTGGCTAATTTTGTTCTTAGTTTATCTGCATGCTAACTGTTTGAATAAATGTTGATATGAAACTGTCATTAGGAAGTTTTTGCATTGATTTCTTGGTTTTTTTGGGGGTGTTTCTTGAAATCTTTAAACCGAATGGTTGATTCTCCAATTTGGATTTTGCAATTGAACTTAATTTCTTATGATGATTTGTGTGTTAAATACGTAAAACCCTTTTGAATTCTCTCTAAAAAAACCTTGCAGAAATGGGAGATTCCAATATTATATATACCGACGTATGTATACAGAGGGATGTTCAAACGAGAATGTAATTAACTATTTAGAAGAACACGAAAACTATTAAATCACTTGCAAAATCACATGTAATTTTACATTAACGTTCAAACAAAGGTGTGCGGCCGACTTTGGCCTGCGTCTTCATGAGGTTGCGGGGCAAAGTCGCGTGCATCACATGTGATTTTGTACATGATGTTAGTGTAAAATCACATGTGATTGAACTGTTTCCTTGTTGTTTTAAACATGTACCTTCTTGTTTGAACCCGACTCTCTCTTCGTGTGTGTGTATATATATATATGTTTGATGATACGTGTGTAGCTGATATAAGACTCCAACAATTAATGTGCTCTAAATTAGATCAATAATATATTCAGATGTTTTCGGTGTCCATGCATAAGCTAGATCTAACAATATGATTTAAATTGGATCAACATACATACATAGCTTTGATAGTATGTGTCTAGTTAATGTAAGATTCCAACAATATGATTTAAATTGGATCAATGTATATACATACATATATATATATATAGAGATGTTTCGGTGTCCATGCAGCACGTAGATCTAACGTGATACGGAGGCTCAACTTACTCGAATGCGTAACGAGTTTTGGAATGCTGCTCCACAAACTGGCGGTCGACCCGGTAATTTCCTTCACTAAATTTCCAGATACATATATATATATATATATATACAACGAACATTTATTCGTATTATTGTTTTCGGGATATGCCCATATTCGGTTTTTATACCATATTTCTATAAATATATCCAAGCCCCGAATGAATGTATTTTGTTTTATGATTTCCAGAGATCTGGGAAGCACTTCAAGCGGCAGCCGGTACTGAGTTACGCTACGCACAAGCAATAATCAACACTAATCGCATTATACTCGGGAACCCCGATATGTCAGTCTGCTACGACGACAGAGGTATAAATCATATTAACGTTTTTATGAAATCTACACAATTATTTACCACGATGTTGCATCATTGGCTCATTTTTATTAATAATTAACAGGTACGAGGTACGAGTTACCCTTATTCGTTTTGAGTGAGCCAACGAATTTGATCTCTCCACCACCTATAAATCGCCCAAATATGATTGATCGCATTCTTCGTAGGGGATAACAACAATGGCGATACCTCGATCTTTAGCACAAAAACAGTACTAGATCATGTGCATATATCTCGTTACCGTATTCTGTCTTTTTTTCGTTGCTATTCTTGATGAAAATGTGTAGCTAACATTGGTTCCGCGGATGTTGTAGATATTAATGGTGTGACCTTTTTAAAGATTGATATGGGATATAGACGATATATACATTCTCACTTGTAGAGTCAAAACGGGTTGTTTTCCAAGTTTATGCTTTCGTGAATTCTGTGACGTTTGACCTAATTAAGGAAGATTTTCGTAAGATAGAAGGATCAATCACCATTTCAATCGATGGTGTTGCCTTATCCTTTGGAATCTAAAGGAGAATAGAGGTAAGCTAACGTGTTCATGATACTTCCGTTTCAAGTTCCCGAACACGATCTTGTGTTCTTATTTGCATGGGCGGACCCAAGTGGACGGTTACGGTGGCATGTGCCACCGTGTTATTTCTCCGGCGAAGGGTAAATTTTTTTAGGTATGTGAAAGGTGCAACCGTATCGTTTTGGAAAGTGCTACGTATTATTTTGGAAGCTTCAAGAAGATGCAACCCTATCTCGTAATCAACCAAAACCCCAAAAAGAACTCTTGAAATCAACCAAAAAATCGAAAAAATTCATCGAAATCAATGAAAAAACTTAAAAATCTCTCGAAATCAAGCAAAAAGTTTTAAAAATCCCTCGAAACGGTGGAATTAGACTAAAAACACATCAGACTATATTGAACACCGTTTATTATATACAAGTATATATTCTATCGTAAGAATAATGAAAATACTTGCAAGGTTTGGTATTACCTGAGTCCTTCTGGTTTGTAAGAAATTGCAACTTTGATCCGTATAGTTTTGAAATAGTTTTGAAATTACATGTTTATTTCTTGTGGTTTATAATTTATTGTTATGTTCATATATGAGACTAACTCATACTTTCAAGTGTAAATGACTAAAATAACAATAAATTATAAACCACAAGAATGATAACAACAATAAATTATAAACTGTAAGAACGAAAAAAAACAATAAACTATACAGTGGCAGACCCAGGATTTTAGGTGAGCGGGTGCACAAACAAAAAGTCTAAGAAATTGTTGTCGATGTGTTTTTACGCGATTTCTGTCTTTAGGGGACTTTTTAAGCTTTTAGTTGATTTCGATATATATTTTTTCCAATCTTTTGGTTAATTTCGAGGGATTTTTTAAGTTTTTTTATCGATTTCGATTAATTTTTTTTGTTTTTTTGTGTCGATTCGATAATTTTTTGGTTTTTTTTGTTAATTTCAAGAGATTTTTTTGATTTTTTGGTTGATTTCGAGAATAAAATTTTGGATGTTTTGCAAATCAAAATTAACTATGCATATAGACTTTCATGTAATAATAATCGAATCAATAACTAAAAACAAATTAGAAATATAAAGATGAAAATTTATAATTTTGGAAAGAGTTAATGATCAAATTACATTATATTAATAGAGTATTTAATGTGCATTAAATGTAATTTATGAAGAAGAGTTATGGGCTTTCTGAAGTTTTAACAAAAATTAAATACTTAAGCGCTAAGAGTGAGAACTGAACCCCAAACCTCTTGAATTTGGAAGTGCTAATTAGATCGACACAAACCATCTCGCTAGAAGCTCATTTTGGTTAAGTTTTCACTTTAAAAATACTTAAGAGCACTCTCAAAATTAAGCGGGTGCACCGTCAAACGGTCTACATTTTCTTCTCTTACGGTAAACAAGCAGGCAGGTGCACGAGACCCCCGGAGTGAAGGTAGGTCCGCCCCTGAAACTATAAACAAAATAGATAAAAATCATAGTTTTTAAGACAAAAGAACAAAAATAGTAGTTTTCAACAAACAACAAGGATGAAAAAGATAACTTAGGGTCTGTTTGTTAGCAGCTTAATGAGCTTAATGGGACTCATTGCTTATTCAGTCAGCTATACATGACTGTTTGGTAATGGCTTAATGATATAGAAAGTGACTTATTTATTAAGCATTTAAGAGAGAGCTTTATGCAGAAAGCGAAGTTTTGTCCAAATCAGTCTCTCACAATTAAAAAACATGGTCCTTCCATTTATGAAAACACCCTCCCTAACAAAAACCTTTCCAATCTATACAGACAAATTAATCCACACAGACAACTTTATTCATACAGGACTTAATTGAAAACCAACCAAACTGCCCCTTACTCTATTATATAATAGGGAAGTTGACTAAAATAGCCATTTTAACAATTAAAATTAGTCTCCTAATCATTTCTATCACGTTTTGCATAAATGTCAATACTTCGTAATATATAGTTTCGTAATTGCAAACCTAACTCAAAAAACACAAAAAAATACGAATTTGATTGATTTTGCTTTAAAAAATGACCTAGATTCGTAATTACGGACCCGGGTCCGTAATATACCAAAAAATCTAGACCCACAATTACAAACTTATACATACTAGTGTGTGGCACCACGCTCGAGCGGTGGCGAGAAAGTTCTATAAGCACGACAAATTTATAATATGAAATTAAATAAGTTTATTTCAATTCTTTTCAAAAAGTAGTAGTCATTTTCCATTAAACAGTTGAATCATTATGAGATTTGAGTCTTAATCAAATCGTAAAATGTGGTAGCTTGTTTATCTCACATTGGTGAGAAGATGATGAAATGAAATAATGATGTGATTATTTAAAAGAAGGTACAAAAGAAGGTTCTTATAAGAACCTCCATTGGAGATGCTTTTAATTGTAATGCAATATATACTATATACTTAACATGAAGAAAATTTGCAACTAAAATAAATCATAAGTCATGTAAAAAAAAGTTGGCATTATTCTCCTTTTATAATCAACTTCATGTTCCAACATTTCAACTTTTTATCAATGTGGAATAGCCAAAGTAAACCACAATTCAATATTTGAGAAATCTCAATCCACATTGTGTCGTGTCATTTTTCATGGTTTTTGTTTTTATATATATAAAGATTGAGATGGAAATGATGTGACACCAAAAAGTACAAAAAGAAGGTTCTTATAAGAACCTCCATTGGAGATGCTCTTAATTGTAATGCAATATATACTATATATTCAACATGAAGAAACTAAAATTACCTCTTTAATCCAAAAGGGATTAAAATAAATCATAAGTCATGTAAAAAAAGTTGGCATTATACTCCTTTTATAATCAACTTCATGTTCCAACATTTCAACTTTTTATCAATGTGGGATAGCCAAAGTAAACCACAATTCAATATATGAGAAATCTCAATCCACATTGTTTATCCCACATTGGTGAAAAGATGATGAAATGGAATAATGATGTGATTATTTAAAAGAAGTTACAAAAAGAAGGTTCTTATAAGAACCTCCATTGGAGATTCTCTTAATTGTAATGCAATATATACTATATACTCAACATGAAGAAAATTTGCAACTAAAATAAATCATAAGTCGTGTAAAAAAAGTTGGCATTATTCTCCTTTTATAATCAACTTCATGTTCCAACATTTCAATTTTTTATCAATGTGGGATAGCCAAAGTAAACTACAGTTCAATATTTGAGAAATCTCAATCCACATTGTTGTAATAACCAGGTATTTTATCTAATTTAAATTTGAGAAATTTTATAAGTATTGATTTTAGTATTTTATGGAGTTAGGAGTCAAGGGATAAGTTCCAACTTTTATTTGAAAGATTAGGGGTACTTATTGCCAAGTGAGATAAACTTAGGGTTTGTTTGGTCATTTTGCCAAACATTACACCCACCACCGCCTCTAATACTTCATTTAGAAGATGATGTCTTCTTCTAGCATAACCAAGAAATATCTTAGAAGTTGTGTGTGTGAAAGTTTGGTTTAGAGAGAGAGAGAGAAGGAAATCGAAGGAGAAATTAAGAAGAAGAAGAAGGAAAGCTTAGGATTGCTGCTGGAATTACTAGAACAACTGAAGAAATCAAGATTTTGTGAAGGATCGACATACGTGATATTAACTTGGGAAGACTTTTGTGATAAACATATCAGGTGAGTTTTTCTTTAAAGAGTATTTTACTGGAATGCATTATGTGAATAACGAATGTTTGATAAAGTGTATGAATATGTCATACGTGGGTGATTATAATATATTGAGATATTATAATTACGTGAGTATTATATGAAAATATAATACGTGGTCGGGCTTTGGACTGGTGTGTTAAATTGGCTCGCAACCAATAATAGTGGCCATTGATGGAGGGATAAGGTTGTATGAGACAAGTATGAAGCACAAATTGTGGTTGGTATTTATTTACGTATGATATATGTGTATTTATATAAAAAGTGTTTATATAAATGAATTTATAAAGATTACAAATATCAGGGATTTTCTCACTAGACCCTTAGGTCTAACCCTCATTTTCTGTTTTAAAAATTATGTATTCCAGGTGGTGGTTCCAGTAAGAACAAGTAAATAGAGTACTTGTTGGCTAGCTTTTTAGAAGATGATCATCATGATGCTATGGATGCTTTTGTACTTATAATTTTATTGTTATTACTATGTAACTCAAAGTGGTTCAAGTTGTACTGAAATTTTTATTTTTGTTCAGACTTTAGTTGGGACCAAATGTGAAATATGAAGTACTTTGTTGTAAACATGTTATGGATTATATGTTGTATGTATATTTGGAAGTTGGGTTGTTACAGATGGTATCAGAGCCCTAGTTTAAGGGATTTAGGTATTAGTATATGTACCTAGACTTAAACTGCATGTGAAGTAGGATGTCCCTACTATTTTAGAACTTGGGGGATACTAAGTATAAGAGGTAGAAGGAACATCATGTAAGGTAATTTCAAATTACACCAGGCCAGTGTAATTATGATCTTACAGGTACATGTTTGAACTGGAATACCTTGTTATATAGGGTATGTGCTTATGTGTATATTAACTTTGTTTGAATCTACAGAATGGCAAGTGGCACTAGACAAAGGAATCAAAGAGGAGGAAGGAATTCGGGTGGAGAGAATCCACCAATAGAAACAGGGGGAAGAGGAGGAGATCGTGGTAGAGGCAGAAACGGAAGAGGAACCGGGGGCTGAACTGGAGGTAGAACACAACAGCATGGTACAGAGTTTGTTACATGGGATGATTTTACTGCTGAAATGGGGAGATTACAGGATAGCATTCAAGCCATGTTCGAACGTAATCGTCATAATGAAACTGAAAGACCAGATCCGGAACATGAAGCGGAGATGCCACTTACCTCTACTGTTTTACCGGTAATGAAAAAGTGTGACTATAAAATGTTTCTTAGTTGTAAGCCCCCTACATACTCAGGAGATCGGGATCCGGTAAAAGCTATGAGATGGCTGAAAGAAATCGAGGCTATCTTCAAAACGTGTAAATGTGCTGAAGAAGATAAAGTACTTTATGGAGCTGCGATGCTGAAAGGTGATGCTTTGTATTGGTGGGAGGCTCATATAGAGTCGAGAGGAACGGATGTATATACTACCTTTTCGTGGGAAGAATTTGTGTTAGCTTTCACAACACACTTCTGTCCACAAGCTGCTGTCAGACAGTTGGAAGAAGAATTTATGAATCTACAACAAGGAAATCTGTCGGTTAGAGATTATACTGCGATTTTTAGAAAAAACTCGTTTTGCAGGATATTATGTTGCTACGGAGAAGATGAAAATGGAAAGATTTATCTATGGGTTAAATTCAGAGGTCCGAAGATTGGTGACTGCCACAGGGCCAAATACTTTTACAGCTGCGGTGAATGCTGCAGAAAATGTAGAACGAGATAATAAAAGGGATGCCGGAGATAGGAGCTTGGGGAAAAGGAAATGGGAAGGACCACCACAGGATTCAAGGAAGCCTAGATTTCAGAGGTTTGATAACCGTCCGACGTTTCGACCAGTGGATAGACCATGTCCAAGATGTAATCGCTACCATCAGGGAAATTGTCAAGTGGAATCTCGGGTCTGTTTTAAGTGTGGGAAAACCGGACATGTTGTTAAAGATTGTCGATTAACGCGGTTTTGCTTTTTGTGTAATTCTCCGGATCACCTCCAATCAGACTGTCCAAGAGGTAGAATACAACAAGGGGGTACATCCGGGAAACCAGCCATTACTAGACCAGTAGTCCCAAGAATAGAACCGCCGAAAACGAGGGGTCGTACATTTCAAATGACAGCTAAAGAGGCGGAGGAAACTCCAGATGTGGTCACAGGTACATTTTTCATAAACTCCACGCGTGCTAAAGTGTTATTTGATTCCGGTGCAAACCGATCTTTTGTGTCTCCCTCATTTGCTGCTCACATGCATTTAGAGCCGAAAATGTTAAAACATGCTTTATTAGTAGATACAGCAAATGATAACCAAGTGGCAGTTAAAGAGGTTTTTGATTGTTGCATGATAAATATAGAGGGGTGTGGGGTACCGATACAACTATTTCCTATAGAGTTGATCGAGTTTGATGTGGTCGTGGGGATGGATTGGTTAGCTGAAAATCGGGCTAACATAGTTTGTGATAAGAAATTAATCAACGTTGTTTTACCTGATAAGAGGGCAGTAGTGATCTATGGTGATCGTAAGAATCATCAGTCCAATTTTATAACTATGATAAAAGCCCGTAAATGTGTTAGTAAGGGTTGCTCGAGTTATTTAGCCTATGTGATAGATAGTAGGCCTGAAAAGATTAAGCTGGAAGATATTTCCATTGTTAGTGAATACCCAGAAGTTTTTCCTGAAGACTTGAATAGTCTTCCTCCTGTTAGGCAAGTAGAATTTGGTATAGACCTGGTACCTGGAGCCACTCCAATCGCTCGTGCGCCGTACAGACTAGCACCTCCAGAAATGAAAGAAATGATGGCACAGCTTCAAGATTTATCTGATAAGGGCTTCATCAGACCTAGCTCTTCGCCATGGGGTGCACCAGTTTTGTTTGTAAAGAAGAAAGACGGTTCAATGAGAATGTGTATTGACTACCGGGAGCTGAACAAGCGTACGATTAAGAACAAGTATCCACTTCCAAGAATTGACGACCTCTTCGATCAGTTAGTTGGAGCTTGTTACTTCTCCAAGATTGATCTCAGATCTGACTACCATCAGTTGAAGGTTAAAGAAGAAGATGTTCTAAAGACTGCGTTTCGCACGAGGTACGGTCACTATGAATTCTTGGTGATACCTTTCGGACTGACGAACGCTCCAGCCGCTTTTATGGATTTAATGAATCGGGTATGTAAGCCGTATCTCGATAAATTTGTCATAGTATTTATCGATGATATACTTATTTATTCCCGATCCAAAGAGGATCACGCGCAACATCTTCGTTTGATTCTGGAGTTACTAAAGAAAGAAAAATTATATGCTAAATTTTCGAAGTGTGAATTCTGGTTACGGGAAGTTCAGTTTTTGGGTCATATAGTTTCAGAGATGGGTATACAAGTGGATCCAGCGAAAGTGGAAGCGATTGAAAGATGGGAACCGCCGAAGACGGCAACCGAAGTACGTAGTTTTCTGGGTCTAGCTGGATACTATCATAAGTTTATAAAAGACTTCTCTCGAATTGCAACACCACTGACTAAGCTGACTCGGAAGAATCTGAAGTTTGAATGGAAAGCAGAACAGGATGAGGCATTCAGAATATTGAAGGAGAAACTTTGCAGCGCACCGATATTAGCATTGCCAGAAGGTTCCGATGATTTTGTGGTCTACAGTGATGCTTCTAAGATGGGATTGGGATGTGTACTTATGCAACGTGGAAAGGTGATTGCCTATGCTTCTCGTCAGCTAAAGGATCATGAAAGACAATATCCTACTCATGATATGGAACTTGCAGCAGTTGTCTTTGCATTGAAGATTTGGAGACATTATCTTTATGGTTCTAAATGCCAAATTTTCACTGACCATAAGAGTCTCCAACATCTTTTCGATCAGAAGGAACTGAATATGAGGCAAAGAAGATGGTTGGAATTGGTAAATGATTACGATTGTGAAATCCTTTATCACCCCGGGAAGGCGAACGTGGTAGCAGATGCATTAAGTCGTCAAGAAAGAAGTGGGACAATAAAAGCGATATCGTTACGAGCTGAACTCCTACCAAATATCTTTGACGAATTACTGAAGTGCCAAATAGATGCTTATCAGGAAGAAAGTTTGAAATCAGAACGGTTAGTGGGAATATCAGCATTGCTTGGGAAAGATGACCGTGGGTTATTATGTATGGGAAACAGAATATGGGTGCCTCGTTTGGGTGGATTACGTGATCGTGAACTACAAGAAGCTCATCAATCTCGATTTTCTATTCATCCATGTACAAATAAAATGTATAGAGATTTGAAACAATTCTATTGGTGGCCGGGAATGAAGAGAAGTGTTGCTAAGTATGTGGAAGATTGTACTACCTGCAAGAAAGTAAAGATTGAACATCAGAAGCCGTTTGGTCAGTTACAACGACTAGATATACCAATGTGGAAATGGGATCATATCACTACTGATTTTATTACCAAGTTGCCTAGAACTTCAAAGGGATTCGATTCTATTTGGGTGATTGTGGATAGATTGACGAAGTCTGCTCATTTCTTGCCGATAAAAGAAACTGATTCCTTGGAACGTTTAGCTAAATTATACATTAATGAAATAGTAACTCGACATGGAGTTCCAATCTCGATTATTTCCGATCGAGATAGTCGTTTTACTTCTAGATTTTGGAGAAGCTTTCAAAAAGAGATGGTAACGCAGATAAAATTGAGTACAGCTTATCATCCTCAGACTGACGGGCAGAGTGAAAGAACAATTCAGACTTTAGAAGATATGCTTCGGGCCTGTATAGTTGATTTTGGGGGATCGTGGGATAAACATCTGCCTTTGATAGAATTCGCCTACAACAACAGTTATCATTCCAGCATCCAAGCGGCACCGTTTGAAGTACTGTATGGAAGAAAATGTAGAACGCCTCTGTGTTGGAATGAAGTGGGGGAGAAACAATTAGCGGGGCCAGAAATAGTACAGTTAACAGCAGATAAAATTACGCAGATTCGGGACAGATTGAAAACGACTCAAGACAGACAGAAAAGTTATGCAGATCGACGCCGGAAACCGTTAGAGTTCCAAGTCGGGGAATTTGTGATGTTGAAAGTTTCGCCCTGGAAAGGAGTCATACGATTTGGGAAGCAAGGTAAACTTAGTCCACGGTATATTGGGCCATTTGAAATTACGGAAAGGATCAGTGAAGTAGCGTACAGATTGGATCTTCCGTCGGAATTGAGCAGAATTCACAACGCGTTTCACGTATCGAATTTTCGGAAATGTTTAGTTACCCCAGATCAGGCAGTCTCTCTACCAGATATTCAGGTTGATGAAAAGTTAAACTATGTGGAGGAACCGGAAGCTATAGTTGATCACAAAGTCAAAGTATTGAGGAATAAAGAGATCAGGCAGGTAAAGGTTCAGTGGAAACATCATAGAGGTCAGGATGCGACGTGGGAATCAGAGTCGGATATGAGAGCCAAATACCCTCATCTGTTCTCTTAACTGAATTCCGGGACGAAATTCTTTTAAGGGGGAGATGTTGTAATAACCAGGTATTTTATCTAATTTAAATTTGAGAAATTTTATAAGTATTGATTTTAGTATTTTATGGAGTTAGGAGTCAAGGGATAAGTTCCAACTTTTATTTGAAAGATTAGGGGTATTTATTGCCAAGTGAGATAAACTTAGGGTTTGTTTGGTCATTTTGCCAAACATTACACCCACCACCGCCTCTAATACTTCATTTAGAAGATGATGTCTTCTTCTAGCATAACCAAGAAATATCTTAGAAGTTGTGTGTGTGAAAGTTTGGTTTAGAGAGAGAGAGAAGGAAATCGAAGGAGAAATTAAGAAGAAGAAGAAGGAAAGCTTAGGATTGCTGCTGGAATTACTAAAACAACTGAAGAAATCAAGATTTTGTGAAGGATCGACATACGTGATATTAACTTGGGAAGACTTTTGTGATAAACATATCAGGTGAGTTTTTCTTTAAAGAGTATTTTACTGGAATGCATTGTGTGAATAACGAATGTTTGATAAAGTGTATGAATATGTCATACGTGGGTGATTATAATATATTGAGATATTATAATTACGTGAGTATTATATGAAAATATAATACGTGGCGGGGCTTTGGACCGGTGTGTTAAATTGGCTCGCAACCAATAATATTGGCCATTGATGGAGGGATAAGGTGGTATGAGACAAGTATGAAGCACAAATTGTGGTTGGTATTTATTTACGTATGATATATGTGTATTTATATAAAAAGTGTTTATATAAATGAATTTATAAAGATTACAAATATCAGGAATTTTCTCACTAGACCCTTAGGTCTAACCCTCATTTTCTGTTTTAAAAATTATGTATTCCAGGTGGTGGTTCCAGTAAGAACAAGTAAATAGAGTACTTGTTGGCTAGCTTTTGAGAAGATGATCATCATGATGCTATGGATGCTTTTGTACTTATAATTTTATTGTTATTAATATGTAACTCAAAGTGGTTCAAGTTGTACTGAAATTTTTATTTTTGTTCAGACTTTAGTTGGGACCAAATGTGAAATATGAAGTACTTTGTTGTAAACATGTTATGGATTATATGTTGTATGTATATTTGGAAGTTGGGTTGTTAAAATTGTGCCATGTCATTTTTCATGGTTTTTGCTTTTATATATATAAAGATTAAGATGGAAATGAGGTGACACCAAAAAGTACAAAAAAAGGTTCTTATAAGAACCTCCATTGGAGATGCTCTTAATTGTAATGCAATATATACTATATATTCAACATGAAGAAACTAAAATTACCTCTTTAATCCAAAAAGGATTAAAATATATCATAAGTCATGTAAAAAAAGTTAGGCATTATTCTCCTTTTATAATCAACTTCATGTTCCAACATTTCAACTTTGTATCAATGTGGGATAGCAAATTCAATATGTGAGAAATCTCAATCCACATTGTGTCATGTCATTTTTCATTGTTTTTGCTTTTATATGTATAAAGATTGGGATGGAAATGAGGTGACACCAAAAAGTACAAAAAGAAGGTTGTTATAAGAACCTCCATTGGAGATGCTCTTAATTGTAATGCAATATATATTATATATTCAACATGAAGAAACTAAAATTAACTCTTTAATCCAAAAGGGATTAAAATAAATCATAAGTCATGTAAAAAAAGTTTGCATTATTCTCCTTTTATAATCAACTTCATATTCCAACATTCCAACTTTTTATCAATGTGGGATAGCCAAAGTAAACCACACTTCAATATTTGAGAAATCTCAATCCACATTGTGCCATGTCATTTTTCATGGTTTTTGTTTTTATATATATAAAGATTTAAAAGAAGGTACAAAAAGAAAGTTTTTATAAGAACCTCCATTGGAGATGCTCTTAATTGTAATGCAATATATACTATATATTCAACATGAAGAAATTTGCAACTAAAATAAATCATAATTCATGTAAAATAAGTTGGCATTATTTTCCTTTTATAATCAACTTCATGTTCTAACATTTCAACTTTTTATCAATGTGGGATAGCCAAAGTAAACCACAATTCAATATTTGAGAAATCTCAATCCACATTGTGTCATGTCATTTTTCATGGTTTTTGCTAATATATATATAAATATTGAGATGGAAATGAGGTGACACCAAAAAGTACAAAAAGAAGGTTCTTATAAGAACCTCCATTGGAGATGCTCTTAATTGTAATGCAATATATAAAAGAAGGTACAAAAAGAAGGTTTTTATAAGAACCTCCATTGGAGATGCTTTTAATTGTAATGCAATATATACTATATATTCAACATGAAGAAATTTGCAACTAAAATAAATCATAATTCATGTAAAATAAGTTGGCATTATTTTCCTTTTATAATCAACTTCATGTTCCAACATTTCAACTTTTTATCAATGTAGGATAACCAAAGTAAACCACAATTCAATATTTGAGAAATCTCAATCCACATTGTGCCATTTCATTTTTCATGGTTTTTGCTAATATATATATAAAGATTGAGATGAAAATGAGGTGACACCAAAAAGTACAAAAAGAAGGTTATTATAAGAACCTCCATTGGAGATGCTCTTAATTGTAATGCAATATATACTATATATTCAACATGAAGAAACTAAAATTAACTCTTTAATCCAAAAGGGATTAAACTAAATCATAAGTCATGTAAAAAAAGTTGGCATTATTCTCATTTTATAATCAACTTCATTTTCCAACATTTTAACTTTTTATCAATGTGGGATAGCAAAAGTAAACCACAATTAAATATGTGAGAAATCTCAATCCACATTGTGCCATGTCATTTTTCATGGTTTTTGCTTTTATATATATAAAGATTGGGATGGAAATGAGGTGACACCAAAAAGTACAAAAAGAAGGTTCTTATAAGAACCTTCATTGGAGATGCTCTTAATTGTAATGCAATATATATACTATATATTCAAAATGAAGAAACTAAAATTAACTCTTTAATCCAAAAAAGATTAAAATAAATCATAAGTCATGTAAAAAAAAGTTGACATTATTCTCCTTTTATAATCAAATTCATATTCCAACATTTCAACTTTTTATCAATGTGGGATAGCCAAAGTAAACCACAATTCAATATTTGAGAAATCTCAATCCACATTGTGTCATGTTATTTTTCATGGTTTTCGCTTTTATATATATAAAGATTTTGATAAATATATGAAAAAAATGCTAGAAGACCAATTTTATTAGTTAAAATAACTATTTGAGTCAATTTATGATTTAATATATAAAGTAATTATATTAAACATAAAATATTGTTGTTAAATATCTGGACGTTCTCTAAACGGATACTGTCGAATTGGGTAAATTTAACAATAGACGCATGCTGGCATTCGAGTCTTCCTTCACCTTTTATGGCCACATATTCGGCTAAGGAATTTAAAATATCATTATTGATACACTAATATATTAAACTAAATAATAAAAATTAGGGAAATTAATTAAAATGCCACAAGTTTGAAAGTGAGTTACCAAAATACCCAAAAAAATGAAAAGTTTACCAAAATGCCATTTTTTTCCGTGGAGGGAGCCCTCTATAGCGGGCAGGGACTAAAAGTGTAAAATTTTGCAAGATTATTTACACTTTCAGTCCCTATAGCGGGCCATCGCGGGCCTCGATAGAGCCATCGCGGGCCTCGATCGCGGGGGCCAGGGACTGAAAGTGTAAATATATCTTGCAAAAATTTTCACAATTGGTCCCTGCCCGCGATCGCGGGCTCTTATCGCGGGGAAAAATGGCATTTTGGTAAGAAATTAATTTTTTGGGGTATTTTGGTAAGGTCCCTTTCAAACTTGTGGCATTTTAATTAATTTCCCTAAAAATTATACATTAATATATACAAATTATAACCCAAAACGATTCTTTTTTTCTTTTTATAGATTTTGCACCAAACTTTGACACTTTCCATTATCCATCAACACAAAAAAGTATCTATAGCACGATTATTTCACATTTTCTTCCAAAATTTCGAAAGTTAGAAAAAAATGTGATCATGAAACGTAAGTACATGATTTACAGTCTTCGCCATGTCGTTGTCGCTATTGTGCAGGGTTGTGAATGAGATTCCTTGGCTCGCTCAAAACGTACAACGGTAACTCGTATCTTGCACCTAAAATGGTAATAACAAAAGTGAGCCAAAAAAACACACGTCTTTGGAAACTTGTAGCACTACAAAACAAACGCTAATCATCAACGGAAATATTTGTCGGTGAGCGGATGATCCGTCGGAAATCCGTCGGTGACAACAAAATTTGGTAGGAAAACGTTTCCGACAGATCTCCGACGACATTAGCGGCGGATTTCAGAAGGATTATCGACGGCTTAGCGACTGACAACCGATGGGAAAGACTACTGATGGATTAGTGACAGGAAATGATTACCGACGGACACTAGCGACGAATAATCCGTCAGAATAAATTGAAAATAAAATAATTTAATTATTTTTTGAAATAATTAAATAAAGTTTGTGACGGATCACCAATGTTGGTACTACTAAAAAACAGAAATATATTTAATATTTTTTAGACGGATTATGACGGATAGGTATTTAAAAATAATTAAAAATTAAAATAATAATGGGTCCATCGGAAACCTTTATTTTCACCGACGGATATGTTGTTCGTGCTAAAACCCAAAATCCGTGGCTGTTCCATCGGTAAGTTCCGACGGACGGAATCCATCGGAAATGTTTGATCGGAAATTTCCATTTGTCTAGTAGTATTAACAAGTTTCATAAAAAAAGTTAACGTACCAAGCTCGTCGTAGCATAGAGTCAAGTCCGGATGCTGAACGATAATGCCCGCACTGTCGATTATTGCCTGTGCAAAGCGTAACTGCTCAGCCTCGGCCGCGGCTCGAAGCGCATCCCAAATCTCTGACAACCATAATAACAAAAAACCGTTAAAAGTTTCTTTTATGAAAAACGACAATAATCAAATAATACCCAAAATACCCTTTTGGGTGTCAAATGTCATAGAATCATAATCATATCGACGAGAACTTAAACGTGACATCGACCAATGAAAACTTATTTTTCGGTTTTAAGCCAGAATATCCAAAAATAGTACATAAAAACTAGAAATACGTAAGACCCACAAAAGATCGTATCGTAAATTTCTACAAAAATTGATCAAGAAAATGTTTTCACCTCGGCGGCCACCATAATGTGGAGCGGTATCCCAAAACTCTTCACGCATCGCGTTAAGTTGATCGCGTGTTATGGGTTCAGTATGGTTCCATGGCCTTGGCCTTCTGATTCTGACTCCTGAAAACAACACAAAACACATAAAACTGAATTCGACAAAAATTGGAGTAGATACAGATAATATATATGATCTTTGATGGAAGATAATAGTAAATTGGAGTAGATACAGATAATATAGATGATCTTTGATGGAAGATAATGGTAAATTGGAATAGATACAGATGATATATCTATATTTATATCTATATATATGGGAGAGAAACAGTTCTAAGAGAAATGGGATCATGTAGAACAACAAAATCAATCAAAATACGCTTCAAGATCAACTTAATCCAAGATAATCTTGAATTATCATCAAGAAAGTTGTATCAATGATTATGCCTAAATAGGTAATTTGATTTTGAAATGTTGCTAAGAACATAGAAGTTAAAACGTACAGTTGTGCGAAATACTCTTCAAGAATGGCAAAACAATATGAATTTCTCAACCAAAATCGATCAGCAATGACGATTTCTGATGATTTCTATGCTCACAGAAGTGATTTTATCAAAGGGAATTATGGTTTTTACTTCAGAATCTAAGAATACAATTTGGGTTAGAAATTTATTCAAACAGTTTACGTGCACAAAAAATAAAAACCTCAAATCACTTCATGTTTAGCAACAAATTAAAATACACACAATCAAGAACGCAAGAATTCATCGAAACGGATTAAACCCAAATCAAGATTACATCCTAAAATCTTCAAAACATTACGAGAAAAAACCCATAAAAGAGTTGGAAAATTGGGAAACTTACTTCGGACATTCGCGTTGGACGATTTAACACAACCCATTATGATTGATTGAATCTTCCGGTAGGAGTTGTATTGAAATGGGGTTTGATTTTAATGAATGCAGAAGAGTTTCTGCTACAAAATTCTCAAAATGAAGAGATGGGTTTACCAGAATCTGTTATGAAGACAATGATTCAAAAAGAGGAAAAATGGAAGAAAGAAAATTTGAATGATGTCAAGTGAAAGGGATTGAAGACCTTTGCAACGTAATATAACCAAAAAAAATTAATAAAATCCGAGTTGGGATTTTTAATTTATTTAAAGTTACTAGAAGTCTACTCGTGCAATGCAACTCGATATATCTCGATTATAATGTTCTAATATATTTTAATGTATGGTTTTGAGAAACGGTCATATTTTTTTATAAATTTGTTTAAAGAATGACGTTTTTTAAAAAGTTCATGATTTGAGGATTTAAAAGCACTGTTCTAAAAGGCTCGCCACGACAGCAGCCATGGCGCGCCGTGGCTTAAGGCTTGTGTCTCACGCCACGTTATGCATGTGGCATGCCATGGCCTAATGTGCAGTCTTTTATAACGCAATATTTGATTTTTCTTTACGTTTTTAATGTCTTATTTGATGTTTTTAATATATAACCTAATTTAACTTAGTTATTGTCATTGACTCATCGATTAATAGTACAAAAACATATGTTTTTATATATAATAGTATATATGATATAGAGATTTGCCGCCATATGTCACGCCTTGATAAACGCCATGAGTCATGGCACACCGTGGCTCCTAAGGCTTGAGGTTTGGCCTCGCCGCCACGCCACGACTCACGCCATTTAGAACCTTGTTTAAAAGTGGATAGAGATAAAGATTAAATAATAAGAGTCCAAGATTTAAGGATTTGAAGGTTGTTAAAGATAAGTATTAATCAAGTAATTAGCATTAAAAGCGGTATATAAAGCTTTATTAGTTGTTTAACATTAAATAGCAGTACATAAAGTTTTAGGGGTTGTTTTTAAAAGTTTTTCATAAATGCTTTATAATATAGTATAGATAGGGTTGTAAACGAACCGAACGAACACGAACGGATGCTTGTTCATGTTTGTTCGTTTAACTTAACCGAACAAACGAACGAACACGAACGGTAAACGAACGAGATTTTTTGTGTTCATGTTCGTTCGTTAAGAATTTTTGTTTGTTCGTGTTCGTTTATGTTCGTTCATTAAGAGTTAAACGAACGAACTTAAATGAACATAAACGAACGAACTTAAATGAACATAAACGAACGAACCCAAATGAACAAAAAAAACCCACCATACTCATCATTTCGTTCGTAAAAAATACCTTAACAAAATGAAAAACCGGGTTAGCTTATGAGGTATGAAAAATAAATTATAAAAGATCAATTTACTTGATATTTTACACATTAATTTCATATTATATAAATATGTTTATGTATAAACAAGCATAAACGAACATAAACGAACGAACGAGACCATTGTTCATGTTCGTTCATTTAACTAAACGAACAAAAAAACGTGTTCATGTTCGTTAATTTATTAAATAAACGAACATAAACGAACTTCCCGCCGAACAGTTCACGAACGGTTCGCTGAACGTTCGATTCGTTTACAGCCCTAAGTATAGATTGATTTGACAATCGTATTTTCTAACTATGTATTGAAAGGTTTATTTAGCCGTTAATTTTAATGTCTTATTGGATTAGTCAAAATACACATAAGCTCACCGAATATTCATGGTCATAAAAAAGTCACTTATTAGTATAATATCTTTAAAACGGGCAGATGAATATAAGACCTTCGGTACCGCCAGCGGGCTCGGCTCGGGCTCGGGCTCCTGCGGGCTCCGACGGGTTGTGGTACGGGGGGGGGGGGGGAGCGGGCTCGGGCTCGGGTTCAGCCCCGGGTTCCAAAACCCGTTCAACCCGATGGTTTTTCCTCTTTTTTTTTTAATTTTTTGTTAAATAATTTGAAAGGAGCCGTTGACAACGGCTATTTTTTTAAAAAAAATTAATTTTTTTTAAATTTAATCACATTATATATATAATCCTAAAACCCATTTTATTTTTCACACAAAACAACTCTCTCATTCTCTCATTCTCTTCCATTCTCTATATTTTAAACAATATGGATTCGCCACAACCCGGTTCACCGACCGCATCATCATCATCCGTAGACACCGACGAGTTGTTGCATCTACAAAGGGAAATTTTTCGACAGACTGCACAATTAATTTATGGTAGCACCGCCTCATCGTCAAGAAGAGAGAGGGCCGCGAACATAGAAAGAGGTCGAGTAGCTGCAAACGAGCGGCTTATGCGGGACTACTTTGGCAACAACCCGGTTTATACACCGGATATGTTTAGGCGGCTGTTCAGGATGAGCAGACAACTATTCGAACGAATAGTTGAAGATTTAGAAGGAGAGTATCCGTATTTTACACTTCGGTTGGACGGCAGACGCAAACAAGGTTTTTCTCCGATACAAAAGTGTACTTCCGCTATTCGGCAATTGGCGTATGGAGTAGCTGCTGACGCACTTGACAAGTACATTCGTATGGGAGAGAAAATGTCACGAGATTGTCTGTACAAATTTTGCACATGTATTATTGAACGGTATGGTCAAAAATATTTACGCAAGCCTACTTTTATTGATATTCAGAAGTTGTACGCCGCGCATGAAGCTAAACACGGATTTCCCGGCATGCTCGGAAGCATAGACTGTACTCACTGGGCGTGGGCAAATTGTCCGGTAGCATGGCGAGGTCAATTAATGAGAGGTGATCATGAGCACCCGACAATCATGCTAGAAGCAGTGGCCTCTCAAGATCTATGGATCTGGCACGCATACTTTGGTGTTGCCGGTTCCAACAACGACATCAATGTTCTCAATCAGTCGCCCATCTTGAACGATGTATATAATGGAAAAGCACCCGACTGCCCTTTTGAGGTGAATGGAGCCACCTACGAGCACGGATATTATCTAGCGGATGGGATATATCCGGAATGGGCTACTTTCGTAAAATCATTTACGTGCCCACAGGACCCTAAACGACAAAAGTTCAAGTCCGCGCAAGAAGCGGCACGTAAAGATGTTGAACGAGCTTTTGGCGTGCTTAAACAACGTTGGCATATACTTCATAACCCGGCACGCGGATGGGAACCGACAAGATTGGCAAACATTATGTATGTTTGTTTCATATTACACAATATGATACTCGAAGACGAAGACCATGTTATTTGTGGTGGCGATAAAAACGACCTTTTCACGGATGATATCGAAACCCAAATCAGTGAGGAACAACGCGCGGCAAATGTTCGAGAAGTCAAAAACCGGGGCACTCATAATAACCTTCGGTCGGATTTGGTCGAACATATTTGGCGTATCCAAGTTCCCAACAATGACAACGAGTAGATTTTTAAATGTGGAATAGCCAAAGTAAACCACAATTCAATATTTGAGAAATCTCAATCCACATTGTGCAATGTCATTTTTCATGGTTTTGCTTTTATATATATAAAGATTGAGATGGAAATGAGGTGACACCAAAAAGTACAAAAAGAATGTTCTTATAAGAACCTCCATTGGAGATGCTCTTAATTGTAATGCAATATATACTATATATTCAACATGAAGAAACTAAAATTACCTCTTTAATCCAAAAGGGATTAAAATAAATCATAAGTCATGTAAAAAAAGTTGGCATTATACTCCTTTTATAATCAACTTCATGTTCCACCATTTCAACTTTTTATCAATGTGGGATAGCCAAAGTAAACCACAATTCAATATATGAGAAATCTCAATCCACATTGTTTATCCCACATTGGTGAAAAGATGATGAAATGGAATAATGATGTGATTATTTAAAAGAAGGTTCTTATAAGAACCTCCATTGGAGATGCTCTTAATTGTAATTCAATATATACTATATACTCAACATGAAGAAAAATTTGCAACTAAAATAAATCATAAGTCATGTAAAAAAAGTTGGCATTATTCTCCTTTAATAATCAACTTCATGTTCCAACATCTCAATTTTTTATCAATGTGGGATAGCCAAAGTAAACCACAGTTCAATATTTGAGAAATCTCAATCAACATTGTGCCATGCCATTTTCATGGTTTTTACTTTTATATATATAAAGATTGAGATGGAAATGAGGTGACACCAAAAAGTACAAAAAGAAGGTTCTTATAAGAACCTCCATTGGAGATGCTCTTAATTGTAATGCAATATATACTATATATTCAACATGAATGAAACTAAAATTACCTCTTTAATCCAAAAGAGATTAAAATAAATCATAAGTCATGTAAAAAAAGTTGGCATTATTCTCCTTTTATAATCAACTTCATGTTCCAACATTTCAACTTTTTATCAATGTGTGATAGCAAATTCAATATGTGAGAAATCTCAATCTACATTGTGCCATGTCATTTTTCATGGTTTTTGCTAAAGATTTGGATGGAAATGAGGTAACACCAAAAAGTACAAAAAGAAGGTTGTTATAAGAACCTCCATTGGAGATGCTCTTAATTGTAATGCAATATATACTATATATTCAACACGAAGAAACTAAAATTAACTCTTTAATCCAAAAGGGATTAAAATAAATCATAAGTCATGTAAAACAAGTTGGCATTATTCTCCTTTTATAATCAACTTCATATTCCAACATTTCAACTTTTTATCAATGTGGGATAGCCAAAGTAAACCACACTTCAATATTTGAGAAATCTGAATCCACATTGTGCCATGTCATTTTTCATGGTTTTTGCTTTTATATATATAAAGATTTAAAAGAAGGTACAAAAAGAAGGCTTTTATAAGAACCTCCATTGGAGATGCTCTTAATTGTAATGCAATATATACTATATATTCAACATGAAGAAAATTTGCAACTAAAATAAATCATAATTCATGTAAAATAAGTTGACATTATTTTCCTTTTATAATCAACTTCATGTTCCAACATTTCAATTTTTTATCAATGTGGGATAGCCAAAGTAAACCACAATTCAATATTTGAGAAATCTCAATCCACATTGTGCCATGTCATTTTTCATGGTTTTTGCTTTTATATATATAAAGATTGAGATGGAAACGAGGTGACACCAAAAAGTACAAAAAGAAGGTTCTTATAAAATTCTCCATTGAAGGTGCTCTTAATTGTAATGCAATATATACTATATATTCAACATAAAGAAACTAAAATTGACTCTTTATTCCAAAAGGGATTAAAATAAATCATAAGTTATGTAAAAAAAGTTGGCATTATTCTTATTTTATAATCAACTTCATTTTCCAACATTTCAACTATTTATCAATGTGGGATAGCAAAAGTAAACCACAATTAAATATGTGAGAAATCTCAATCCACATTGTACCATGTCATTTTTCATGGTTTTTGCTTTTATATATATAAAGATTGGGATGGAAATGAGGTGACACCAAAATGTACAAAAAGAAGGTTCTTATAAGAACCTTCATTGGAGATGCTTTTAATTGTAATGCAATATATACTATATATTCAAAATGAAGAAACTAAAATTAACTCTTTAATCCAAAAAAGATTAAAATAAATCATAAGTCATGTAAAAAATTTTTGGCATTATTCTCCTTTTATAATCAACTTCATATTCCAACATTTCAACTTTTTATCTATGTGGGATAGCCAAAGTAAACCACAATTCAATATTTGAGAAATCTCAATCCACATTGTGTCATGTTATTTTTCATGGTTTTTGCTTTTATATATATAAAGATTTTGGTAGAAGCAGTGGCCTCTCAAGATCTATGGATCTGGCACACATACTTTGGTGTTGCCGGTTCCAACAACGACATCAATGTTCTCAATCAGTCGCCCATCTTGAACGATGTATATGATGGAAAAGCACTCGACTGCTCTTTTGAGGTGAATGGAGCCACCTACGAGCACGGATATTATCTAGCGGATGGGATATATCCGGAATGGGCTACTTTCGTAAAATCATTTACGTGCCCACAGGACCCTAAACGACAAAAGTTCAAGTCCGCGCAAGAAGCGGCACGTAAAGATGTTGAACGAGCTTTTGGCGTGCTTAAACAACGTTGGCATATACTTCATAACCCGGCACGCGGATGGGAACCGACAAGATTGGCAAACATTATGTACGTTTGTGTCATATTACACAATATGATACTCGAAGACGAAGACCATGCTATTTGTGGTGGCGATGAAAACGACATTTTCACGGATGATATCGAAACCCAAATCAGTGAGGAACAACGTGCGGCAAATGTTCGAGAAGTCAAAAACCGGGGCACTCATAATAACCTTCGGTCGGATTTGGTCGAACATATTTGGCGTATCCAAGTTCCCAACAATGACGACGAGTAGATTTTTAAATTTATTTTGTAATTTTTATTTTTAATGAATGATATGAATTTTTATTTTTATTATTTATCTTATTTTTATTTATTAAAAAATATATAAATATTTTTATTTTGTTAAATATTTAAATGTATAAATAAAAGAATTAAAAAAATGAGGTGGCAAGAGGGCTTGAGGGTTTGCGCTACGCCACTTTAGGGTTTGAGGAGAGGGTTAGGAGAAAAGCTGATGTGGCGCTGATGTGGCGCTTGAGGGCTGTGATACGGATGGCCTAAGGTACACGGTTACATTAGAATAAAGAAGAAAAATTAACAGAACGTCTTAGGAAGATGTACGTTCATGATCTATTGTTTTTTATGTTAAAATTTCATAAATTCGTTTGAATTTTGTTGGTTCTTTTCCGCAATTTCTTACACCTAGACATAAGCAGAATTAACTCCTTTCCAAATGTGATGATAATTACATATTAACTAAGATAAATGGATTTGTTGAGCGGCAACACCACACATCTAATTATGACGATTGAGCAAATATACAAACTCGTACAAATAAATTCAAATCGTACAACAAGTTTGATTTTAAATTATGATTCATATTGTTTAACATATTTTGTTTGTGTTACCATGTGAAACATATATTGATGTTTATTTCCACACGCAAAACAGTCCTAAACAAATTCATATAATGAAACGACACTCTATAAATACCTCGATTCTGTTTGTTTTTTTCAATTTTGTCTCTTAATGACCACTTATCACTTATTCGGTCAAACGTTTTTTAATCCAGACTGTTTGTTTTTGTTTTTTTGTTTTTCCGGATCCTCTTATCACTTATCACTTAGAGTCAATGTAACTCCGAGCAGAAGCCACCGAAAACTCACCCGACCCGTCAAGAGACCAAAACCATCTATCCCTTTGATCAGAAAGACAGACAGTATCTAGAATCTCCCGTAAAGCTGACACCTGCGACTCCTCTACACCCCCTCTCGGCTCTCTACGCAACACTGATCCCCAATCCCCCAAGTTCAAACGATCATGTACCAATGCCAATTTGTCCCGCTCCAGCGCAAATACCCTCGGAAATTGCACTTTAAGAGAGGAATCTCCCAACCAAACCTCATCCCAAAACAAAGTAGAATTTCCATTTCCTACTTTTTTCTTGCAAAAAGAAGAGAGGTGAATGTCAGTATTCTCCAATTGTTGAATCGCTTTCAGAATACCAATCCAAGGAGAATTGGACATCTTATTGTGTATTCACGTTCCAACTAGCCCACTCGCACCGTAAATCGATTTGACCACTTTGACCCAAAGTGCATTTTGATCCGTCTGAAACCTCCAAATCCATTTAAAAAGGAGAGCTCTATTGAAAGCAAACAAACTTCCAATACCAAGTCCCCCATCCTTTTTACTAGCCAAACACTTTTTCCATTTCACCCAACTCATTTTCTTTTCATCAATTTCACCTCCAACAAAGAAACGATTCCGCAACGACTCCAAGACTTGATCAATCGCACTCGGAAGTTTGAAAAGGGACAAGTAATAAGTAGGAAGGCTACCTAAAACTGATTTAAGCAACGTAACCCGCCCCCCAGCCGAGAGAGTTCGAACTTTCCAATTAGAAAGCTTAGAAATAAATTTGTCGACCACCCCTTTCCAACCATCGCGTTTTGCCATACTACATCCAACAGGCAAACCTAGGTAATTGAAAGGCATATTCGCAACACTACATCCCACCACTCTAGCCATATTCTCGAGTTCCACATTATCAACCCCAACACCAAACATTTTACTTTTTTGGATATTTATTTTAAGCCCAGAGATCAAATAGAAACATCGGAGAATACGCACTATATTTCTAGCATTAGAAAGAGACCATTCCCCCAGAAAAACTGCGTCATCTGCGTAAAAAAGATGAGATAAAGGTATTTTACCTTTGCCAATTGTTGCTCCATAAAAAAGTCTCTTTTCTTCCGCTTTTCGAATAGCCGCATGCAAACCTTCCATAGCCAAAATAAAAAGGAAAGGAGATAGGGGATCTCCCTGACGAAGACCATGAAAAGTCTTGAATTCCCTAGTTGGAGACCCATTGACTAGCACCGAGGCCGTAGAGTTTTCGAGACACCCTGTGATCCAACCTCTCCATTTACTACCAAACCCCATCTTTTCAAGGACCAAGTCAATGAAATCCCATCTTAGTGAGTCGTAAGCTTTTTCAAAATCCACTTTGAAAACTAAAAGTTTCTTCTTCCTATTCTTGTACCAATCCATCACCTCATCCAAAATTAGCGGACCATCCAAGATTTGCCTCCCCTTAATAAAAGCAGATTGCTCCAAGCTCACACAGTCCCCAATGACCAAGCTTAAACGATTAGCTAATAACTTGCCAACAATTTTATATTGACAACCTATTAAACTAATCGGTCGATAGTCTTTAACGAATTTTGGGTCTTGAACTTTCGGAATTAGAGCAATAAAGGAAGGGTTACACCCTTTTGGAATATAACTAGACTCAAAAGAATCGGAGACTAACCTTATCACGTCTTCTTCCACAATGCTCCAAAAAGTTTTAATGAATTCAAATGTAAACCCGTCTGGTCCCGGAGCCCTTTCAACACCACAGTCCCACACTGCCCGCTTAATTTCCTCCAGGGAGAATGGGGTTTCAAGAGACATAGATTGTTCCACCGAAAGAAGATTTGGAAACACCAAGTCAAGAGAAGATCGAGAATGCCTCACTTGGCCAAAACGTGCACTAAAATGATCATAAAACTCCTTTTTAACTTGTTCCGGCTCCTCAATCCAATTGCCATCACTCATAATACCTCGGATAGCAAGTTGTCTCCTTTTCTGCTTAAGAACACCATGGAAGAATTTGGTGTTTTCGTCCCCTTCAATGCCCCACCGTATTTTTACTTTTTGAGCTAAATCCATGGCTTCAACCCGATCTAAATCTCCCAACTGTTTCAAGTACCTAAAACGCGACTCCATATCTTCATTAGATGCTTCCCCTTTATCAATTAGGGAATCAATGCCGTTAATAGAATTATGAAGGTCGCACTTGATACCTTTCTCCCTCGCTCGAATTTCCCCGTTCCAAGATCGAAGCACTTTTTTCAAGTTTTGAAGTTTCTTTTTAAAAGTAACCATCCCATGTGTCTCCCGAATGCCATCATTACTCCAAGTGTTACTGACCAGCTGATGAAATCCATCCACCTTGAACCAAGAATGAAATGTCCAGAACGGGGTTGGGCCGTAATCGACCACCAATTCTTTAAGAAGAATAGGTCTATGGTCAGAATGTTTTCGGTCCAGGACAATACCCGAAAGATTAGGCATCTTTTCACAAAACCCGTCAGACAGTAAGAAACGATCCAACTTACTCATTTTTTATGCCCACTTATTAGTCCAAGTGAACGAATACCCCCCTAGAGGAACATCAAGAAGGTCTGCATCCCGAATAAATGAATTAAAAGCGTCCGCCGAATGCGCATTGAATAAGGACCCATATCTTTCACCCGCTTCCTGCACCTCATTAAAATCACCCATCAAGAGAACTTATCCCTGCCAACGAACAATCAAGTTCAACAAATCTTGCCACAATATCCTTTTATCACCCAAGCTTTGAGGAGCATAAACCGCAATCACTAGAAGAGGCATGTTATTTGGAACCCAAACACCTTCAACTGCAACAAACAATACAGTAGAAAAAGCCCGACTCTTTTTAAACAACACTTTATCCCAAACACACAATATGCCACCCGACCGCCCCCGGGCCGAACTACAAGCATAGTCAAATGACATATTCCCCCACAAATTTCTAACCAATAAAAAATCCAATCTAGTCAGCTTAGTCTCTTGAATAGATAAAAAACTGACCGATGCACCGAGCACAACTCCTTCACCCATTTCCTTTTACCGACCTCCCCTAAACCTTGAACATTTAAGGATAAAACATCATTTTCTCCAATGCCCTTAATGATAGTACGCAGATCCTTTCACACCCCTTCATGTTGAAACCTGGTACGTGCGAAATATGTGTTTTAATCGCAGTGGGTTGCAAACTGTCCACAGTGGGAAGTGCAAGTGTACACTGTCCACTATGATCGTCACAGCAAGTAATAGTTGGTAAAATACCATAATCGAATCCACAGAGACTGGGCAATCAAGACAATACGGTTCTCATGAGCTCCTTTTACAGGTTTCAATAACAGAAGAAGCAATATTTTGGTTTGTTCGGTGAAATAGCTACTTTAACGATTTTACTAAGGTTTAAAAAAGAGGAATGTAGGTTAGATTTTCCCTAGATTTTATACTAAATACTCGGTCCTAAAAGTGATCCTTGTATTCGAGGTAGGCATTTTCGTTAGAAAAGCCCGGTTACAAAATACTCACACCGTTAGATAAAATTCCCATACTTTTAGTATTTATTGTTTTGTCAATGGTAATCTCAAAAATGGACCTTTTCAGGTCTCGATGGAATGTGTAGAGACAAATACTCTAAGTGTTTTTAGACACACCAACTAGCTTGCCTACTACTCCAGTGGGATGAGATTAGCTCACTGTGCCGACCTCACTTTCGTAAGTGTCATAAGAATTCTTTCGAATCCCCTAGCATCATCCAAGCTCGTGTCACTGCGTTCTACTCATTTCTGAGTTAAGAACTAGATATTAGATCCTTGAAAGTGATCGGCTTGTTCGCATCCTTGGGCATGAATCGAGAATGAATGACCAAAACAACAAATATTCCAAGTATAAAGATTACTCAAGCATTTTTAATAAAATCCAGGTACTTCTCCTTCCTACATCCCTAAGGATGTTTAGCCCATAACTAAAGTAAAGAAAGCAAAAGAGTAGAAGTTGCACATAATAAAACTGAAAGTGACTTGAATTTAGCCCACAGTGGGGAACGAGAATTCGTCCCTGTCACTGTGTATTACGAATTACAAGAAAGAAATACAGAGATTTAAAGTTAACTAATGCAGTAAAATAAAGAACTAAAGCTACACTAAAGTGGTAGTTGAGAGAATTCAAAAGCTAAACATAAAACATCTATCAAGAACTAACTAGAAAAGTGAATATAATAAATGGTAGCCAAGGTCCCTTTTTATGCTTGGAGAAAGAATGGGTACAAACAATGGGCTTGTCCAATGAATAGTACCCCACAGTAATCAGCTCCATGAATAGTCTCTACCCAAGGGGTCTCTTCACATTTTTCCAAAAAGCTACTTTGAGAACAAAGTAGTTGTACTTTTTACTATTCATCTTTAAGGAAGGTGTCTTTGTACTTTTTCCAGCTCATTTTGATCTGCCCTTTGAACCTTCCTTTCTCCAGAATATTTACATCCCAACTAGTAGTTTCTTTTTCCTTTTGCTTCTTGTCAGCTTGATAGTGGGATCCGGAGTGGGCACTCCGCAAGTCACTGCGGATAAAATCGTGAAAAACAACCAAATTCCACCAAATAATTTATTAAAGACTATGGTTTACTCCATTTGCTCATTTTCGCGAAATATACTAAGAATGGGGGTTTTGAGAAGGTGAAATGGCTAAAATTGACAAAATAAAATGGAAAATAAATGGGAATAATAACTCTAAAAATAGAGTTATCACAACCTCAAACTTAAACCATTACTTGTCCCCAAGTAATAAAAAGAAAGAAATAAAATGAAATTGTGCACTATGAGTTTTTGGGGACTTACTTACTTCTTACTTTGAATGGGCGTTGATCTCCTTCCTCCGATACTTCCTTCGGTTCCAAACTTGAAAACTTCACTTTTGTACTTGACTAAATCTTTCCCTTGTTTTCCATTAATTAATAGGGTTTTCTTGGGTTCGAAGGGTTTATGGCTTTGAATATTTTCCCAAGGGTTTTGGCAAGTATTTCCAAACATGGACCGAAAATCTCGCTTTGAGATTTTTTTATTTCCGAAAGTGAGTGGTTTGTATTTTGCATGGGTAAGTACGTACACTTTCAGGCTTTATTTGGGTATGACTATTTTTTTTCTTGAAAGTGGGTATTCTGATGGTCCAGAATAGGCACATCATCTTTTTCTGGGAGTGAGCACTTTGATGGTCCAGAAAAGGCTCACCATCAATTTTGTTAGTGATACTCCGTTTTTATTCTGTTTTTGTGTTTTTGTGTTTTTTTTTTTGGAGGTGGGTATGGTTTTACCCACCTCAAACTTAGACTTCACAGTGTCCCCACTGTGGGCAGACTGGAAGTCACTCTGGAAGTTCCCTCGCCTCAAACTTAAAAGTTCATAGTGTCCCCACTGTGACATGGAAATATGGGGCGAACGAGGTGGTTGCGGGTACAAAAAGGGTTGTGTTTGGATGCGAAAAACGGCTTATATCATTTCATGGTATCCAGTTGAGATTTGTACTTACAAAAGGGACTTTTTAGTCGGAAGTCGAAAGTTGTACCTTGAAATGGAAACGAAATCAACAAGCATTCAAACAATAAATACGTTAGTACCCAAAAGTACCTACCTAGCGGTAGGATTTCATGCATTCACAACCAAAATAAAAAGTAGCAAATTGTTAGAAAGCCTAGCCATAGGCATAAAACATAAACCAAACAGAAATTAAAATTGTTTTTGGGAGCAAACGAGTGAAACCATTGTTTTTAATCAAACCATTCAAGGAGTCGGGGTTGCATCCGGTGAACTTTCAACGGAACCTTCTTCGAACTCTTCATTACTTGCGTTGGTTGGGTAGATGTCCTCGGGGAAGTCTGGGAGTTGAGCTGCTAACACCGGGTTGGCCTCTTTGAAAATCTTGCCCATCACTTCATCCCGATCCCTCGTATACATCCAAAAGGATTGGGAGGCCCTGTTTTGATACTTTTGCTGGCCTTCCAGCAACTCGATTCGGTACGTGAGCTTCTTTAAAGCTCTCAGGATCTCAGCCATTTGGTTGTTTGAACTTTCTGCAGCGGTTGGACGGAGTGGTGTACGAGGTGTTCGCACAATGTGTTCCTCAGCAATGCCCACAGTGGGGTTAACACTGTGGGAATATCTTCAGCAGGCTCGTTAGGAGGAGTGGTGATGTATCTTCCCATTTTGCGGATGGTTGCCACACTGATGTTACTTGTGGAATCAAACCACTGATCCTCCACAGCTGAGGGTACACCTGCTTCTATCATCAATAGAGTAATAAGACAAGGGAGGGGCAAGATTACCTTCTTTCGGGTTCGTGCTTGATCAATGGCCGCATACATAACAATTCCCACGTTGATCCTTTTCCCAGCGAGAATGCAGTATAATAAGGCACACTTGTGCATTGACAAAGTTGTATCATGTGAGGTTGGGGACAAAGAGGCACGGAGGAATTGGAACCACACAGCGGCCTCGGTAGTGAGGGAGCTAGCGTGTAGACACCTCCTCTGGCCATCTTTATCCCACTGCTTCCCTTCAACTGCTAATTCTCGTAATATGATCTCCTCATCCGCCGGGGTCATTTTCTTCAAAAACTGCGCAAACTCACAAACTCCCGGGCTCCTTCTTCCCAGAACCCGGTTAATCTCTCCTGGAGTATAATTCACGGTTTTGCCCCGGACTGTTACAATGGGTTCCTGAGCTTGAGAGGCCTCGGCGTAAAATTCCCGCACTAAAGAGGCATTTGCTCGGCGTTTGGCAGAGGTTATAATCGACCAATCTTGCGCCACAATTCGGTCTTTAATAAATGGGTTGGCCTCAATGAAATCGGGGTCGAAACCCCTCTCTAAGTTCAGTTTCTATTTTGAAATGCATTCATAGTGGGCAACCACTTCTGGAGTAGTGAACTGCCTGGGCACCCCACTGGGGGCATGCTTAGTTCCCACTGTGGATTGATGTGGGTTTTTGGCTTGGATTTGTTCATCCCCAACCTCAATTTCCATAGAGGATGAACTCAAAGAGGGTTCGAGATTTTTACCTTTTCGTGACGCTTGTCTTTTTGGCTTCTTGGTCGGTTCTTTCTGTGCCATGGTCACCTTAGACCTGGTGACCACTCCCTTCTTCCTCATGGCTCGAAGAATGGGGTTCTCCCCACTGTGGGCATCTTTCAGAACTGCATCCCTCTCCACATCATTTCCATGTTTGTTGTACTGGTACTGGTAATCTTCTTCAACCTTCCTTTGCAACTCCTCTTCTTCAATAAATATCTCTGCCTCAGCCCTCTTTCTTTCCTCTTCGAAAATCCTCTCTTTTTCATCCCTAATCCTTACTTCCTCTATTCTTCTTTCTTCCTCTTCTTTTCGGATTCTTTCCTCCTCCTCTCTTCGCCTCTTTTTGACTTCCTCTTTTCGTTTTCGAATGGCAGCCATTTTCTGATTGAACTCCTCCTCTAATCTTCTTTCATCTTCCTCGGCTTGTAATGCCTCGATATCGATATGGATGGTGCTGGTGTCTGAGACTCGTGAAGAAGACATAGCCTTCGGGCTTTCGTGTTTAGAGGAACTTGCGCCCGGTGCATCAAAGGTTATCGGATTTTCGTCGGAGACCGGCGGTGGTTCCAGCTGGTGGTCCTCGGTGGTTTTGTGGCGGACCGCCGCACGGGTGGGTGCATCCGGGTTCGTGTTCAATCTTTTACTCCTAGCCATTGTTAGGGTTTGGGAAGGATTTGTGATTTTGGTTCGTGAGAGAGCAATGGAGAAGAAGAGAGAGTATTTTGAATTGTCTAGAAGAAAAGTGGTTTTGAGAGGAGTTAAGTGGTTTTAGGATTTGAAAAGTTTTGTTTTGCTTTTTGGTAAAGGAGGGAACGGTTGGGAGTAGAAAGAGAAAAGAAATGATGGGTTTTTTCTTGGAACAAGGCAAAAGGGACAAGTGGCAGCAAAAGGTGACATCTTGTGTAAGAAAAAGGTGATGTATGTCAGTTATTAGGCCACCAAACTTGTCCTTTCATGCGCCAGATTGGCAGTGGGGAACGCAGGGACTTGTTCCTGCCCACTGCGATGCTTTTTGTTGGCCTTTTCTTCAAAAATCGACAATCTCTCCTACACACATGCAAAATAAACTACCATGCAGAATTAAAAATACCAAAAATAATAAAAATACAGCAAATAACTAAAATAAAATATTTACAAACGGTTGTGACATTGCTTAACCATAGTGGGGTGGAGAGTGGGATGGAATTTGGGCACTTTCATTCAGAAAATGCTTCACTCTCTGCCCATTGACTTTGAATGTTTGATCAGACTGTGGGGACTTTAACTCCACTGTTCCAAAGGGACTAACCTTGACCACGGTGTATGGTCCCGTCCATCGGGATTTTAGCTTACCCGGAAAAAGTTTAAGACGAGAATTGAACAATAATACCTGTTGGCCTTCCATGAATTCCCTATGGTTGATTCTTCGATCGTGCCACATCTTGGTCTTTTCTTTGTACAACTTTGCGTTTTCATAAGAGTGGTAACGCAACTCCTCTAGTTCATGCAATTGCAAACATCTTTTAATTCCCGCAGCACCCTCACTCATGTTAAGCTCTTTAAGGGCCCAAAATGCCTTGTGCTCCAATTCAATCGGTAAATGACAAGCTTTGCCAAAAACCAATTTAAAAGGAGACATTCCCAAGGGAGTTTTGTAGGCCGTACGATAGGTCCAAAGAGCATCATCAAGTGTGGTTGACCAATCTTTACAGTGTGGTTTAACGACTTTTTCCAAAATACTTTTGATTTCTCTATTTGAAAGTTCGGCTAAACCGTTGGTTTGCGGATGGTATGCGGTGGCCACTCTATGATGAATATCATATTTAGCTAGGACCGAGCTCATGACTTTGTTTACAAAATGGGTGCCTTCATCACTAATTAATGCCCGTGGTGTTCCAAAACGAGTGAAAATATTTTTATGCAAAAACTTCACCACGGTGTTGGCATCATTAGAGTGACAGGCAATGGCTTCCACCCATTTTGAAACATAGTCTACCGCTACCAAGATATAAAATTTATTGTTTGAATTTGGAAAAGGACCCATGAAATCGATCCCCCAAACATCAAAAAGTTCTACCTCTAGAATGTTATTAAGAGGCATCTCGTTCCTTTGAGAAATGTTCCCGGTGCGTTGACATTGCTCACAATTTTTCACAAATGCAAATGAGTCTTTAAACACAGTGGGCAAAAAGAACCCACTTTGTAAAAATTTTGCAGCAGTGCGGTTTCCACCAAAGTGGCCACCGTAGTGGGATGTGTGACAACCTTGGAGTATATGATGTTGATCACTCCCGTGGACACAACGTCTCAATATTTGGTCTGTCCCTATCTTATATAAGAAAGGATCGTCCCAAACATATTGACGAGTATCATGTAAAAACTTTTTAAATGGTTGTCCACTCATCCCGTGGGGTTTAAGTCCACTTGCTAAAAAGTTTGCAATATCAGCATACCAAGGAATATTATTTTCGTGATGTTGAGCTGCTAGCAATTGCTCATCGGGAAAATTCTCTTTGACTGGAGTGGGATCAACAGTGCCCACTATCTTCTCGAGCCTGGACAAGTGGTCAGCTATTTGGTTGCTTGTTCCTTTCCTATCAACGATCTCAAGGTCGAATTCTTGCAACAATAAAACCCACCTAATCAACCGAGGCTTGGAATCAGCTTTGTTGATCAAGTATTTTATCGCTGCATGATCCGTGTGCACTATGACCTTCGTCCCTATTAAGTACGACCGGAAACGATCAAAAGCAAACACCACCTCAAGTAATTCTTTTTCAGTGACAGTATAATTAATCTGAGCTTCAATCAGTGTTTTAATTGCATAATAAATGGGGTGAAAAACCTTGTTCTTTCTTTGACCGAGAACAGCTCCCACAACCCACTCGCTGGCATCACACATCACTTCGAATGGGAGTGACCAGTCAGGAGTGGTCACTATGGGTGTTGTGACTAAAGCTGTTTTGATTTTTTCGAAAGCATCTCGGCATTCTTGGGTAAAAATGAATTCTTTTTCATGCTGTAACAGGTTACATAGGGGTTTGGTAATTTTTGAAAAATCTTTGATGAACCTCCTATAAAAACCTGCGTGACCCAAAAAACTTCGTATGCCTTTTACAGTTGTGGGTTCAGGAAGTTGTGCCACTACTTCAAGCTTGGCTTTGTCAACTTCCAACCCTCTTTTTGAAACAAGGTGACCTAGGACAATACCCTCTTCTACCATAAAATGGCATTTTTCCCAATTTAAAATAAGGTCGTGGGTTTCACATCTCACTAGGCTTTTCTATAAATTTCCCAAACAGTTGTCAAATGATGTTCCTATCACAGAAAAGTCGTCCATAAAAACTTCTATGGTGTCTTCTATCATGTCGGTGAAAATGGCCATCATACAACGTTGAAAAGTGGCGGGGGCATTACACAATCCAAATGGCATCCTCCGGAATGCAAAAGTACCGTAGGGACAAGTAAAGGTGGTCTTTTCTTGGTCCTCGGGGGCGATATGGATTTGGTTGTATCCGGAGTATCCATCTAGAAAACAGTAAAATTCATTTCCCGCTAACCTATCAAGCATTTGGTCGATGAAAGGTAAGGGAAAATGGTCTTTCTTAGTGGCCAAGCTGAGTTGTCTATAGTCCATGCATATTCGCCACCCCGTGACAGTCCTAGTGGGGATGAGCTCGTTCTTTTCGTTCTTCACTACGGTCGGCCCTCCCTTTTTAGGGACACATTGGACGGGGCTCACCCAACTACTACTAGCAATGGGATAGATAATATCGGCATCTAACCACTTCAAAACTTCTTTCTTAACTACCTCTTTCATGATGGGGTTCAACCTTCTTTGAGGTTGAACTTTTGCAGGGTGGTCACTCTCCAAGTTAATCTTATGTTGACATAAAGAGGGGCTAATACCTCTAATGTCCACTATGGTCCAACCAATTGCTTTCTTATGCTTCATCAACAAATCAATCAGACGTTGTTCTTGTTTCTCGCTAAGTTTGGAAGAGATAATAACGGGAAGTTTATTATCCTTAGCGAGATAAGCATATTTCAAGTGGGAAGGCAATGGTTTAAGTTCTAACTCGGGAGGTTGTTCTATTGAAGGGGGCTGAACATTTCTGTCCTTAAAATCCAAAGGTTCAAAGGCTGCCACTATTTCGTTACACTCATCCTCAAAAGTGTCGTCACTCTCAAGGTCGGAGTGCTCACTCTCACTCCCCACTGTGGGCACTGTACTTCCCACTGTGGGCACTGTATCAAGACTATATGATCCATAAATCGAACTTAAAGCAAAGCAGTCTTCGGTGTCTATATACTTAAGGGACTTGAAGACATTGAATGTTACTTCTTGGTCATTAACTCTCATCGTGAGTTCTCCTTTGTGCACATCAATCAAAGTTCGTCCGGTTGCAAGAAACGGACGTCCTAAGATGATTGGGATATCTTTATCGGCCTCATAATCTAAAACTAGAAAATCGGCGGGGAAGATAAATTTATCCACTTGGACCAAGACGTCTTCTATTTTTCCTTTTGGGTAGGCAATGGACCGGTCGGCTAGTTGTAATGTCACGGTTGTGGGTCTAGCCTCTCCAATACCTAACTTGTTAAAAATGGACAATGGCATCAAGTTGATACTAGCTCCTAAATCACAGAGTGCTTGACCTACTTCTTGTCCTCCTATTGTGCACGGAATGGTGAAACTACCCGGGTCTTTCAACTTAGGTGGAATCTTGCTAGTGAGGAGGGCACTACATTCCTCGGTCAAAGCCACAGTCTCAAACTCACCCAACTTTCTTTTTTTGTTCAAAATATCCTTTAAAAATTTAACATAGCTTGGCATTTGCTCGAGAGCCTCTACCAAGGGTATGTTAATGTGAAGTTGTTTAAAAATGTCTAAGAACTTTTTAAATTGAACATCGACATTTTTCGGCTTCATTCTTTCAGGAAAAGGAATACTTCGTGGG
The DNA here is from genome assembly GCA_033807775.1 of Saussurea involucrata. Classification (NCBI taxonomy): domain Eukaryota; kingdom Viridiplantae; phylum Streptophyta; class Magnoliopsida; order Asterales; family Asteraceae; genus Saussurea; species Saussurea involucrata. The sequence continues at coordinate 93,534,140 of CM066312.1, read as the reverse complement.
TCAATTTGAGTTTGCTGTGGTATTGGCTTTGGAACAGTAGGTTTTGGAACAGGTCCAAGAGTGGGAAGGTCAGGGATGTCGGTCCCCACTGTGGGGATCACAGTGACTTGAGGAGTGCCCACTGTGGTGATCACAGTGGGTATTTGAGGCGAATCATCAGACTCAAAAACGATATCTTTCAGATCCATTCCACTCCTCAGAGTGATGGACTTGACGTGCTCTTTTCCTATCACCTTAGCGTGTTCGGTGTCACTAGGTAATGTCCCTGGTGGTCTATTCTTAACTTCAACGGCTAGTTGTCCTACTTGAGTCTCTATGTTCCTAATGGTTGCTTGAGTTTGATTCATAAAACCCTTGAGAATTGATTCAATCGATTGTTGAACCTCAGCTGGTTGATTGGATCGTGGTTGGTATTGTTGTGAGGATTGCCCTTGGTGAAAGTTCTGTGGGTGCTGCCCACTGTGATGTGGGGACTGCCCACTGTGATGTTGCTGAAATCCAGGGGGATTGTGTTGTCTTTGCTGGGCATGACTTGCCCCGTGGGGTTGGAGTCCTGGATTACCAGCCCAAGAGAAATTTGGGTGATTTCTCCAACCTGGATTATAAGTCTGTGAGTATGGGTTGTTTCTCGGATTGGTTCCTATAACATTAACGGCTTCGGGATTTGTTGGACAATAATAAAAAACATGCTCCTCTCCACAGAGGGAGCAGTTTTCGGTCATATGTGTTGCGGAATTGACTTGGCCTCTATTTTGGTTCAAAACTAATTTGGTCAAGGCTACTAACTGCACATTCATGGTTTTGAGCGCTTCGGAATCGATGGTGTTGGTCTTTGGTATTGTTGCTCTTGGATTGGACCACTCGGTATTGTTGTTGGACACTTTTTCTAAAATTTGATTCCCTTCATTGTAAGTCTTACTCGTGAATGTTCCACCGGCTGTTGCATCTAAGATGATTTTGGTTGCATTGGAAAGACCATTGTAAAAGGTCTCCAATTGGATGCAATGTGGGATGCCATGATGTGGGCACTTTCGAAGTAAATCTTTAAATCGTTCCCATGCATCCGAAACAGCCTCATCTTCCTCTTGCCTAAACAAAATTATATCATTTTGAAACCTTACATTCCTCGTTGGAGGAAAGTATTTTTGCAGAAATTTATCGGCAAGTTCTTGCCAAATGGTTATCGAGTGAGGTGCATGCGAGTTCAGCCATGACTTCGCTTTATCCCTTAGTGAAAAAGGAAAAAGTCTTAGTCTTAATGCTTCATCACTCACACCTTTCAACTGAAAGGAATCGGTCATTTCTAAGAAAGATTTTAAGTGTGAGTGCGGATCCTCAGATGGTGATCCTCCAAACTGACCCATGGCTTGGATCATTTGAAACATCACCGGTTTGAGTTCAAAATGAGTTGCAACAATGTTGGGTCTTAAAATTCCGGAGCTCAAATCACCAACTCCGGAAGTAGCGTAGTCCCGTATTTTTCGATCTTTGCTATCGGCAATCGTCACTGTGGTCTCCACTATAGGTGGTGGTGGTGCTGCCATGTTCACAGTGGGGATCACAGGGGGTTGTCGATTTTTGTTTTTACGTCTTCTTCTAAAAGTCTTTTCTATTTCAAGATCGATTGGTACCAAAGGTTCGCGTTGTTGTCGTGGCATGCAACACGAACAACTTAGAAAAACGAGTTACTCGGACTCGAACAAAAACTAATGTCTTGAGATTTAAAATCACGCCAGTCCCCAGCAACGGTTCCAAAAACTTGGTACGTGCGAAATATGTGTTTTAATCGCAGCGGGTTGCAAACTGTCCACAGTGGGAAGTGCAAGTGTACACTGTCCACTATGATCGTCACAGCAAGTAATATTTGGTAAAATACCATAATCGAATCCACAGAGACTGGGCAATCAAGACAATACGGTTCTCATGAGCTCCTTTTACAGGTTTCAATAACAGAAGAAGCAATATTTTGGTTTGTTCGGTGAAATAGCTACTTTAACGATTTTACTAAGGTTAGATAAAATTCCCATACCGTTAGATAAAATTCCCATACTTTTAGTATTTATTGTTTTGTCAATGGTAATCTCAAAAATGGACCTTTTCAGGTCTCGATGGAATGTGTAAAGACAAATACTCTAAGTGTTTTTAGACACACCAACTAGCTTGCCTACTACTCCAATGGGATGAGATTAGCTCACTGTGCCGACCTCACTTTCGTAAGTGTCATAAGAATTCTTTCGAATCCCCTAGCATCATCCAAGATCGTGTCACTGCGTTCTACTCATTTCTGAGTTAAGAACTAGATATTAGATCCTTGCAAGTGATCGGCTTATTCGCATCCTTGGGCATGAATCGAGAATGAATGACCAAAACAACAAATATTCCAAGTATAAAGATTACTCAAGCATTTTTAATAAAATCCAGGTACTTTTCCTTCCTACATCCCTAAGGATGTTTAGCCCATAACTAAAGTAAAGAAAGCAAAAGAGTAGAAGTTGCACATAATAAAACTGAAAGTGACTTGAATTTAGCCCACAGTGGGGAACGAGAATTCGTCCCTGTCACTGTGTATTACGAATTACAAGAAAGAAATACATAGATTTAAAGTTAACTAATGCAGTAAAATAAAGAACTAAAGCTACACTAAAGTGGTAGTTGAGAGAATTCAAAAGCTAAACATAAAACATCTATCAAGAACTAACTAGAAAAGTGAATATAATAAATGGTAGCCAATGTCCCTTTTTATACTTGGAGAAAGCATGGGTACAAACAATGGGCTTGTCCAATGAATAGTACCCTATAGTAATCAGCTCCATGAATAGTCTCTACCCAAGGGGTCTCTTCACCTTTTTGCCAAAAAGCTGCTTTGAGAACAAAGTAGTTGTACTTTTTACTATTCATCTTTAAGGAAGGTGTCTTTGTACTTTTTCCAGCTCATTTTGACCTGCCCGTTGAACCTTCCTTTCTCCAGAATATTTACATCCCAACTAGTAGTTTCTTTTTCCTTTTGCTTCTTGTCAGCTTGATAGTGGGATCCGGAGTGGGCACTCCGCAAGTCACTGCGGATAAAATCGTGAAAAACAACCAAATTCCACCAAATAATTTATTAAAGACTATGGTTTACTCCTTTTGCTCATTTTCGCGAAATATACTAAGAATGGGGGTTTTGAGAAGGTGAAATGGCTAAAATTGACAAAATAAAATGGAAAATAAACGGGAATAATAACTCTAAAAATAGAGTTATCAAAACCCATAGCCTTTCCCACACCGATAGTTTCTGTTAGCTCCTCGAGAATGGAAAACCCACCCCGTACCAATTTAGAAGTTTGAGACTCGTGCTTGGCAAAAGAGTTACTCACACTACTCAAGTGTTTAGACTTAACCTCCCCCTCCGACGAAAGTGGTCTGGGTGGCTGCAAAACAGTTGTAAGCCTCTCTACGTCTTGCGCGTCCTTTTGAAGGGCACCCTCCGCACACATCGACTCCTCACCTAAAGACCTTTCTTCCCACTGATTTTCGTTGCACTCATGAGCTTTACTCACCCTAATAGCATCTTCCAAAGGGGTAAAACCAGGTGGATAAAATGGAGTATCGATCTCCCCAACCATGTCTGAACCAATGTTTTGTACCGGGTGTTCTTCAAGAAGCTGCATAAAACCGAAAGGGTCATTCTTATCTCCTTCTTCCACCTCAACGTCGACCTTATTTAAGACCTCAACATTATCTCCATTCAGGTGCTCTTCATTTTGAAAGGAGTCTGGGATCTTTTCGGACAAGGCTTCATTCTCATCAATCTCACCGCCGATGCTAGGTTGCCCCTCGACTTGAGCACTTCTTTCCCCTTCTTCCTCGTCTGACGCACTATCAACTTCAACAAACTCCGGAATCCAACCACCCACCTCCTTAACCCAAACAAAATGTGTGCAGCCATCCAAAATCACTTTTACCGTCTCAAAGATTAAAGACGAGTAGCATGATTTAACACAAATCCGAGAACTGTACAGATTGTTCTCATCCGTATCTTCCATGAAAATAACATCCCCCCATTTTCTAGCTATCAAAGAGAACGATTTAGAAGACCAGGCCTTAATTGGAACACCATCTACATCAAGCCAAATTAGCCTCTCCACCACCTTAAAATCATTTGTCCAAGGTTTAATATCCTTTAACCACGAATTTACACCTTTATGAGCAAGAAATTTGTCACGCTTACTAGAAGAACCAAATTCCAACATAACCCATAACCCTCCAACATATTTAATTCCAACGTCAATGAAGCCTTCATTTTTACAGAGACGCCGAAGATTAGGAATAATTCGGAAATCCGTAACACATCCGACCAAAGGTAAGGGAAACTCCGAAACAATAGGGCCGTCCATATCAAGAATAATTTCCGTCGAGTTAGCAACCACCTTATCAACCAAAACTTTATCCGGAACTAACCCTAACCCTTCCTCTCATTCTCTTAATACACATCCAATTCACTAAATTAGATCTCCACCCAAAGCAATCTCTCAGGCATGTCGATCTCTAAATCAATCTCCACCCAAAGCAATCTCTCAGGCCTGTCAATCTCTAAATAAATCTCGACCCAAATCAATCTTCCCTCCAAAATTTTGTTTTGATCTTGTGGGTCGTCCCTGTGATTTATGGGTTTACAATAGCGTAGCTTATCTTATCCCTTTATGGTTCAATATTTGGGTGAATGTTAGTGGATTACAGTAGTAGCTTAGCTTATCTTTTTAAGTTCTTCATATATGGTACGTGCAAAATGTGTGTTTTAAACGCAGTGGGTTGCAAACTGTCCACAGTGGGAAGTGCAAGTGTACACTGTCCACTATGATCGTCACAGCAAGTAATAGTTGGTAAAATACCAGAATCGAATCCATAGGGACTGGACAATCAAGACAATACGGTTCTCATGAGCTCCTTTTACAGGTTTCAATTAGAGAGGAAACAAAAGTTTGGTTTGTTTGGTGAAATAGCTACTTTAACGATTTTACTACGGTTTTAGAAGGAGGAATGTAGGTTAGATTTTCCCTAGATTTTATACCAAATACTCGGTCTTAAAAATGATCCTTGTATTCGAGGTAGGCATTTTCGCTAGAAAAGCCCGGTTACAAAATACTCACACCGTTAGATAAAAATCTCATACTCGTCGTATTTATTGTTTTGTCAATAGTAATCTCAAAAATGGACTTTTTCAGGTCTCGATGGAATGTGTAGAGACAAATACTCTAAGTGTTTTTAATACACAAATTAGCTTGCCTACTACTCCAATGGGTTGAGATTAGCTCACTGTGCCGACCTCACTTTCGTAAGTGTCAAAAGAATTCTTTCGAATCCCCTAGCATCATTCAAGCTCGTGTCACTGCGTTCTACTTATTTCTAAGTTAAGAACTAGACTTTAGATCCTTGCAAGTGATCGGCTTGTTCGCATCCTTGGGTAAATATCGAGAATGAATGACCAAAACAACAAATATTCTAAGTACAAAGATTACTCAAGCATTTTTAATAAAATCCAGGTACTTCTCTTTCCTACATCCCAAAGGATGTTTAGCCTAGCATTTCCGAAGTAAAGAAAACAAAAGATGAAGATTTGCACATAATAAAACTGAAAGTGACTTGAATTAAACTGCTCACAGTGGGGAACGAGAAGTCGTCCCTGCACTGTGTAGTTTGAATTACAATTAAACTAAGAAAGTAAATTACTGAAAATTAAAGCTAGTTACTGCAGTAAATAAAAGACTAAAGCCAATGTGGTAGTTGAGAGAATTTAAGACTAAAACAAGTATTCCCAAGATGATCATAAATGATACCCAAGTGCTCCTTTATATACTAGGAGAAGGAGTTGGGTATTACACAAAAGAGGTGGGTCTTCCAATGGGTAAAGACTGTTGTGTTGTGGCAGAAATCAGTTCCTTGTGTAATCCTTTTACCCAATGGACCCTTTTCCAAGTCAATTTCCAAGTACAAGGAGGTGTACTTGATGCTATCTCCAATGAAAACTACCTTGTACTTCTCCATCCCATATTTTCCTGCCATTTGAACCTTCTAAACTCCAGGTTTTATATTTCCAGCCCATGGTTTTCTTTTGTTTTCTTGTTCTGCTCGAAGAGTGGGGAACCGGAGTGGGCACAACAGTGGTCACTGCAGGATAAAACGTGAAAAACACCCAAATTCTACCAAATAATTTATTAAAGACCATGGTTCACTCCTTTTGCTCGTTTTCGTGAAATATACCAAGAATGGGGGTTTTAAGAAGTGAAATGGCTAAAATTGACAAAATAAAGTGGAAAATAAATGGAAATAATAACTCTAAAAATAGAGTTATCACAACCTCAAACTTAAACCATTACTTGTCCCCAAGTAATAAAAAGAAAGAAATAAAATGAACAAATTGCAGCAGAACTTTTAGGGACTTACATACTTCTTGACTTGAATGGGCGTTGATCTCCTTCCTTCGATACTTCCTTCGGTTCCAAACTTGAAAATTTCACTTTTGTGTTTGACGAAATCTTTCCCTTGTTTTCCATTAATCAATAGGGCTTTCTTGGGTTCGACGGGTTTATGGCTTTGAATATTTTCCCAAGGGTTTTTGGCAAGTACTTCCAAACATGGACCGAAAATCTCGCTTGGAGATTTTTATTTCAAGAAGTGGGTGTTTTGGATTTTTCATGGGTATGTACGCACACTTTCAGGCTTTATTTAGGTATGGCTATTTTTGTGAAAGTGGGTAATCCGATGGTCCAGAATAGGCACACCATCTTTTTCTGGGAGTGAACACTTTGATGGTCCAGAAAGGTACACCATTGTAACACCCTAAAAATCAGGGCCAATTTAAACCTCAAGATTCACAAGTTATGACCATCAAAATATCAGACTTTTATAATCAGAGGATCAAAATGAAGTTTTATGTACATAAACATCTAACTTGAATAATCTTACTAATCTAATCAACATAATCAGATTACTAGATTATCTAAGCTTGCGTCCCAAAAATCATCAAAAGAAGATCTTGATCCTTTAACATCTATAAGTCTGATTTCTTCCAGTTACTGCATCTCACTTTCCCCGACTATTTCCCCGAGCTTGTACCTGATAAGAAAATTTAATTTGGAACATTAGGCTTTCGCCTAGTGAGAATATTCAAATCAAATTAAATTTAACAACTAAAATATTAACAGATATGTCAAACCTGTTATCAACCATCTTACTGTACCAAAGCTCTTTTCAACAACAGGAATCCACCCAACTCCCATCCTTATGACTAATTCATCTAGTCGTAATAATATCAACAAGAGTTACTATAAATCATGCCAGACTATAAATAACTCCCATCCAAAGAAATTACAGTTTCTATACCGGCTTAGTTCTTTGTCCGGAAGTAGAGATTACAAATTACTTTATGCCTATCTCTGAACTTCCTTAAAATTGAAGATCTCAAATCTTCCGTCTGAAATGGAAATTACAAACTCGATGTCTGCCTATTCCACATTTCACTTTTCTCACCATCTTGAACACTGGCCCCCAAATGAGATTTAATTTATATCGCGCTTAACAACAAGGGCCCTCTGGTAATCCAAGATACACTCAACCACTAGAAATTACATCCCTTCGGTCAATGGCTGATAAACGGTTCTCATTAGACCGTACTAAGTGGCCCTCTGATGACCGGATGTCTATTTCTAGCTAACGCAACACAATAACTGTGTATCATCTCTCTTTCTATCGTATACTAAAATTGTACGATACATCATATATTCTATATGTCTATATACAGAATATTAATTACAACAATTATCCCCATTTTTGCTAATGAGTATCGGGGATCAACATCTCAAATGTTAACTATATGATCGGACTCATAAATAAGTCCTTTACAGTTATTCATAACATGGCTTTCGAATTAAAATCTGAGTTATAATCATATAACAAATAGCATATAAATGTCAGATTACATTCCACATAAAAGCTTCAAAACTGCTACTGAAAGTCCACAAAATCGCAAGCCACTGTAGCAAACAGCTACACTTTTCGCAAGCCAAAGCTGCGAATTCCTCACTTTTCGCAAGCCAAAGCTGCGAATTCCTCACTTTTCGCAAGCCACTATTGCGAATTCTATCACTTTTCGCAAGCCACTGTTGCGCAAAGTGTACTGTTCATCGTCTCTTTCACAAACTTTAAACCAGTATCGATTTCTTAGCAAATTAAGATTACGGATGGTTCAATCCCAAGGAAAACATATCTATTATCATTCTAATTGCTTAATTTTAAAGAGAGTTGAATAAACTCACCTTAAAAGATAATCTGAACACTTTTGGCTTAATTCCAAACACCGGTTCACAAACCGAGCTTAATCAACAGCTTAATGAGCAGTCCTGAACAATATGATACAGCTTAATTTCTATAGAGATGAACAAGTTTACCAAGAAATCAGATTTTCTTACCCAAAATCAACTCCTTTCTTCTTCTTTTCTTCCTTCTTCTTTTCGTCTTTCTCTCTCTCTCGATTTCTATCTCTCTGTTCTAATTTTGTTTCCTTTTTGTGAAACAATTAACCAAAAGAAATCAGTATTCAAAATACTGATTATTCTCTACTTGACACCTCATTTCAAATTAATGAGTCACAAGCATGATTACACATTAAACCCCTAATTTCCAATAATTGACATTTCATACCCTCAAGTTTAATTTTCAAAAAAATAAATTGTACCAAAATACAATTTATCTACTATTAATTACAACGGAATTTTCGAGGTGTTACAACCATCAAGTTTGTTAGTGACACTCCGATTTTCTTCTGTTTTTGTATTTTTGTTTTTTTTTCTTTTTTTTTGGGAGGGGGGTATGGCTTACCCACCTCAAACTTAGACTTCACAGTGTCCCCACTGTAGGAAGACTGGAAGTCACTCTGGAAGTTCCCACCTCAAACTTAAAATCTCACAGTGTCCCCACTGTGACATTGAATTAACGAACAAAGGTGGTGGTTTGGGGTACAAAAAGGATCGTGTTTGGATGCGAAAAACGGCCTATATCATTTCATGGTATCAAGTTGATATTCGTACTTACAAAAGGGACCTTTTTAAGTCGGAAGCCGAAAGTTGTACCTTGAAATGGAAACGAGATCAAACAAGCATTCAAACAACAAATACGTTAGTACCCAAAAGTACCTACCCAGTGGTAGGATTTCATGCATCATTAAACCAGAAATAAAAAAGGTAGCAAATTGTCAGAAAGCCTAGCCATATGCACAAAATATGAAACAAACACAAAATAAAATTGTTTTGGGAGCAAACGAGATAAACCATTGTTTTAACAAACCATTCAGGGGGTTGGGGTGGCAGTTGGTGAACTTTCGGCATCACCCTCTTCAAAATCCTCAGCGCTAGCATAAGTCGGGCAAATATCCTCAGGAAAATCTAGGAGCTGAGCAGCTAGCACCGGGTTGGCCTCCTTCATCATCAGGCCCATCACCTCATCCCGTTCTCTTGTATACATCCAAAATTTCTGCGTGGCCCGGTTCTGATATCGCTGCTCACTTTCCAGCAATTCAATCCTGTATGTGAGCTTCTTCAAAGCTGCCAAGATCTCTCCCATTTGGTTGCTTGACGATCCGGCCTCGGTTGAATGGAGTGGTGTACGCGGCGTTCTCACAACATGCTCCTCAGCAATGGTCACAGTGGGGTGAACAGTCCCCATTGTGGGGATATCTTCTTCTGGTTCAGATGGAGGAGTGGTGACGTACCTTCCCATCTTGTGGATGGTTTGTGCGCTGATGTTGCTTGTGGAGTCAAACCACTGATCCTCCACCGCTGAGGGTACACCTGCGTCTATCATTAGTAACGTAATGAGGCAAGGAAGGGGCAAGACTACCTTCTTTCGGTTCTGAGCTTGATCGATGGCCGCATGCATAACAATCCCGACGTTGATCTTTCTTCCAGTGAGGAGGCAATACAACAAAGCACATTTATGCATAGACAATGTGGTATCGTGCGATGTTGGGGATAAAGAGGCACGGAGAAATTGGAACCAAACAGCGGCCTCGGTAGTGAGGGAGCTAGCGTTTAGGCACCTTCTCTGGCCGTCTTTATTCCACGGCTTCCCCTCGATTGCTATTTCTCGCAAAACGAGATCCTCGTCTGCCGGGGTCATTTTCTTTAAAAACTGGGCAAACTCACACACAGCCGGGCTCCTTCTTCCTAATACCCGGTTAATCGTTCCTGGATTATAACTCACTTGTTTTCCCCGAACTACCACAGTGGGATCCTTTGCTTGAGAGGCCTCGACGTAAAATTCACGCACTAACGAGGCATTCGCGCGTCGATTGGCTGCGGCCAAAATCGACCAGTCTTGCGCTACAATCCTATTCTTAACAAATGGGTTGGCCTCAACAAACTCAGGATCGAAACCCCTCTCTAACTTCAGTTTCTGTGTAGCAATGCACTCATAGTGGGCAGCCACCTCCGAAGTGGTGAACTGCCTGGGCACCCCACTGGGGGGCATGCGCAGTGCCCACTGTGGATTGATGTGGGTTTTGGGTTTGAACTTGGTCATCCCCAACATCAACCTCAACAGAAGATGAACTCAAAGAGGGTTGAAGATTTGTACCTTTCTTTGACGGTTGTTTTGCCGGCCTTTTTGTCGGTTTTTTCAGAGCTTTGGTCACCGCAGACCTGGTGACCACGCCTTTGTTCCTCATGGCCCGCAGAATTGGGTTCTCCCCACTGTGGGCATCCTTCCTCACTGTCTCTCTTTCAACATTATACCCAAGCTTGCGGTATTGTTCTTGATAGTCATCATCAACCTTCCTCTGAAACTCCACTTCTTCAGCAAAAATCTCTGCCTCAGCCCTTTTCCTTTCTTCCTCAAAAATCCTTTCCTTCTCAACCTTTAACCATTCTTCCTCCATTCGCTTTTCCTCTTCTTCCTTTCTGATTCTTTCTTCTTCCTCTCGACGCCTCCTCTCGACCTCTTCTTTTCTTTTTCTAATGGCTTCCATTTTCTGTTTGAACTCCTCTGCTAACCGCCTCTCTTCTTCTTCGGCTAGAAGTGCCTCGGTCTCGAAATGGGTGACACTAGTGTCTGAGACTCGCGAGGATGAAATAGCCTTTGGGCTTTCGTGCCTCGAAGAACCCTCGTCGGCCGCACCGGAGATGATCGGGTTTTCGCCGAAGACCGGCGGCGGTTCGTTCAGATCACCGGTGACGGTTTCCGGCGGTTGTTCCTCGGCGGTCCTGCGGCGGACGGCCGCACGTGTGGGTGCATCGGGGTTGGTGTTCATCCTCTTGGTTCTTGCCATTTTTAGGGTTTTAGGAAGGTTTCAGATTGGTGGGTTTCTTGGAGAGAAATGGAGAAGAAAGTGTGTTTTTGAATATTTTGGAAGTGAAAGTGGTTTTTGAGGGGTTAAGGTGGTTTTTGGAATTTTGGAAAAGGGTTTAGGGTGGAACCGTCGGTTTCTAGGAGAGAGAGAGAAGGACTATGATTGTTTTTCTTGGAAAATGGTGAACTATGACAACATGGCAAAAAAGTAGACTTGATGGCAGAAAAAGGTGAAAGCTTGTCAGCATTAGGCCCCAAAAATGGTCCCATCTTCCGTCAGATTTAAAAGTGGGGAGTGCAGTGACCTGCTTCTGCCCACTGCGAACTTTTTTGTTCCAAAAAAATGCCAAATTCTCCTACACACATTGAAATAAACTACCATGCAGAATTAAAAAAAACACTAAAATTAATCAAAAGACAGTAAACAACTAAAATAAAATATTTACAATCAACGTTGACTTTTCTTAACCATAGTGAGGTGGAGAGTAGGCAGGGATGTGGGCACTCTCATGCAGAAAATGCTTTACCCTTTGCCCATTGACTTTAAAAGTCTGACCAGATTGTGGGGATTTTAACTCCACTGTTCCGAAAGGACTCACTTTGACAATGGTATACGGTCACGTCCATCTTGATTTTAGTTTACCTGGAAAAAGTTTGAGACGGGAGTTGAACAATAATACATGTTGTCCTTCCATGAATTCCCTATGGTTGATTCTTCGATCATGCCACATCTTGGTCTTTTCCTTATACAACTTTGCGTTCTCATAGGAGTGATATCGCAACTCTTCTAACTCATGCAACTGTAGAGTCCTTTTGATTCCCGCAGCACCCTCACTCATATTAAGCTCTTTAAGGGCCCAAAATGCCTTGTGCTCCAATTCAATCGGTAGATGGCAAGCTTTGCCAAAAACTAATTTAAATGGAGACATTCCCAAAGGAGTTTTATAGGCCGTTCGGTAGGCCCAAAGAGCATCATCGAGTTTGGTTGACCAATCTTTTCGGTGCGGTTTAACAACTTTTTCTAAAATTCCTTTGATCTCACGGTTTGAAAGCTCGGCCAAACCGTTGGTTTGTGGGTGGTATGCGGTGGCCACTCTATGATGTATGTCATATTTAGCAAGAACCGAGGCCATGACTTTGTTTATAAAATGGGTGCCTTCGTCACTAATCAATGCCCGTGGTGTTCCAAATCGAGTGAAAATTTTATTATGCAAAAATTTCACCACGGTGTTGGCATCATTAGAGTGACATGCGACGGCTTCCACCCATTTCGAAACATAGTCTACCGCAACCAAGATATAAAAATTATTATTGGAATTTGGAAAGGGTCCCATGAAATCGATCCCCCAAACATCAAAAAGTTCTACCTCTAGAATGTTATTAAGAGGCATCTCATTTCTTTGCGAAATATTCCTGGTGCGTTGGCATTGCTCACAACTTTTTACACATTCGTAAGAGTCTTTAAACACAGTGGGCCAAAAGAACCCACTTTGCAAAAATTTTGCAGCAGTGCGGTTTCCACCAAAGTGGCCACCGTAGTGGGATGCGTGACAACCATGGAGTATTTGATGTTGCTCACTCCCATGGACACAACGTCTCAGTATTTGGTCCGTCCCTATCTTATATAAGAAAGGATCGTCCCAAACATATTGACGTTTGTTATGTAAAAACTTCTTAAATGGTTGTCCACTCATCCCGTGGGGCTTAAGTCCACTTGCTAAAAAGTTCGCAATATCAGCATACCAAGGAATATTATTTTCATGATGTTGAGCGGATAACAATTGCTCATCGGGAAAATTTTCTCTTACCGGAGTGGGATCAACAGTGCCCACTATCTTCTCGAGCCTGGACAAATGGTCGGCTACTTGATTGCTTGTTCCTTTCTTGTCGACGATTTCAAGGTCAAATTCTTGTAGTAATAAAACCCATCTAATTAACCGAGGCTTAGAATCAGCCTTGGTAATTAAATATTTTATTGCTGCATGATCAGTGTGCACTATGACCTTCGTCCCTATCAAGTATGACCTGAAACGATCAAAAGCAAACACCACCGCAAGTAATTCTTTTTCAGTTACAGTGTAATTAATCTGAGCTTCAATTAGCGTTTTACTTGCATAATAAATAGGGTGAAATACTTTGTTCTTTTTCTGTCCGAGAACAACCCCTACAGCCCACTCGCTGGCATCACACATCACTTCGAATGGGAGTGACCAGTCAGGAGTGGTCACTATGGGTGCTGTGACTAAAGCTTCCTTGATTTTTTTCAAAAGCATCTCGGCATTCTTTTGTAAAAATGAAATCTTTTTCATGCTGCAACAGGATACATAGGGGTTTTGTTATTTTTGAAAAATCCTTGATGAACCTCCTATAAAAACCTGCGTGACCCAAGAAACTTCTAATACCTTTTACCGTTGTGGGTTCGGGAAGTTGTGCCACAACCTCAAGCTTGGCTTTGTCAACTTCCAACCCTCTTTTTGAGACAAGATGACCTAGGACAATACCTTCTTCTACCATAAAATGGCATTTTTCCCAATTCAAAATAAGGTCGTGGCTCTCACATCTCACTAGGCTTTTCTCTAGATTTCCTAGGCAATTGTCGAATGATGTCCCTATCAAGGAAACATCGTCCATAAAAACTTCTATGGTATCCTCAATCATGTCTGTGAAAATGGCCATCATACAACGTTGGAAAGTGGCGGGTGCATTACACAATCCAAATGGCATTCTCCGGAATTTAAAAGTACCATAGGGACAAGTAAAGGTGGTCTTTTCTTGGTCCTCGGGGGCTATGTGGATTTGGTTGTATCCGGAGTATCCATCTAGAAAACAATAAAATTCCTTTCCCGCTAACCTATCAAGCATTTGGTCGATGAAAGGTAAGGGGAAGTGGTCTTTCTTAGTGGCCAAGTTGAGTTGTCTATAGTCCATGCATATTCTCCATCCCGTGACAGTCCTAGTGGGAATGAGCTCATTCTTTTCGTTCTTTACTACGGTCGTCCCTCCCTTTTTAGGGACACATTGGACGGGGCTCACCCAACTACTACTAGCAATGGGATAGATAATACCGGCATCTAACCACTTCAAGACTTCTTTCTTAACTACCTCCTTCATGATGGGGTTCAACCTTCTTTGAGGTTGGACTTTTCCAGTGTGGTCACTCTCCAAGTTAATCTTATGTTGACATAAAGAGGGGCTAATTCCTCTAATGTCCGCTATGGTCCAACCAATTGCTCCCTTATGCTTCATCAACAAATCGATCAGAAGTTGTTCTTGTTTCTCACTAAGTTTGGAAGAGATAATAACGGGAAGTTTATTATCCTTAGCGAGATAAGCATATTTTAAATGGGAAGGCAATGGTTTAAGCTCTAACTCGGGAGGTTGTTCTATTGAAGGGGGTTAAACATCTCTATCCTTAAAGTCCAGAGGTTCAAAAGTTGCAACCATTTCGTTACACTCATCCTCAAAAGTGTCATCACTCTCAGATTCAGAGTGCTCACTATCACTCCCCACTGTGGGAACTGTATTCCCCACTGTGGGCAGTGTGTCAAGACTGTGGGTTCCATAAATCGAACTCAAGGCAAAGCAATCTTCGGTATCTATATATTTAAGAGACTTAAAAACATTGAATGTCACCTCTTGGTCATTAACTCTCATCGTGAGTTCCCCTTTGTGCACATCAATCAAAGTACGTCCGGTTGCAAGAAACGGACGCCCTAAGATGATTGGGATTTCTTTATCGGCCTCATAATCTAGAACTAGAAAATCGGCGGGGAAGATAAATTTATCCACTTGGACCAGAACGTCTTCTATTTTCCCTTTGGGGTAGGCAATGGACCGGTCGGCTAGTTGTAATGTCACGGTTGTGGGTCTAGCCTCTCCAATACCTAACTTGTTAAAAATGGACAGCGGCATCAAGTTGACACTAGCTCCTAAATCACAAAGTGCTTGACCTACTTCTTGTCCTCCTATTATGCATGGAATGGTGAAACTACCTGGGTCTTTCAACTTAGGTGGAATCTTGCTAGTGAGGAGGGCGCTACATTCCTCGGTCAAAGCCACAGTTTCAAATTCACCCAATTTTCCCTTTTTGTTCAAAATATCCTTTAAAAATTTAACATAGCTTGGCATTTGCTCGAGAGCCTCTACCAAAGGTATGTTAATGTGAAGTTGTTTAAAAATGTCTAAGAATTTTTTAAATTGAACATCGACATTTTTCGGCTTCATTCTTTCAGGAAAAGGAATATTTCGTGGGTCAATTTGAGCTTGTTGTGGTATTGGCTTTGCAACAGTAGGCTTTGGGACAGGTCCAAGAGTGAGAAGGTCAGGGATGTCGGTCCCTACTGTGGGGATCACAGTGACTTGAGGAGTGCCCACTGTGGTGCTCACAGTGGGTATTTTAGGCGAATCATCAGACTCAAAAACGATATCTTTCAGATCCTTTCCATTCCTCAGTGTTATGGACTTGACATGTTCTTGTCCTTTTCCTATCATCCTAGCTTGCTCGGTGTCACTAGGTAACGTCCCTGGTGGTCTATTCTTAACTTCAACGGCTAGTTGTCCTACTTGAGTCTCTATGTTCCTAATGGCTGCCTGGGTTTGGTTCATAAAACCCTTGAGAATTGATTCAATCGATTGTTGAACCTCAGCTGGTTGGTTGGATCGTGGTTGGTATGGTTGTGAGGACTGCCCTTGGTGAAAGTTCTGTGGGTGCTGCCCACTGTGATGTGAGGATTGCCCACTGTGATGTGGTTGAAATCCAGGGGGTTGTGTGGTCTTTACTGGATATGACTCGGCCCTTGGGGTTGGAGTCCTTGATTACCAGACCAAGAGAAATTCGGATGATTTCTCCAACCTGGATTATAAGTCTGCGAATAAGGGTTGGTCCCTATGACATTAACAGATTCGGGATTTGCTGGACAAAAATAAAAAACATGCTCCTCTCCACAGAGGGAGCAGTTTTCGGCGAGATGGGTTGTGGAATTAACTTGGCCTCTATTTTGGTTCAAAACGATTTTGGTCAAGGCTACTAACTGCGCATTCATGGTTTTAAGTGCTTCAGAATCGATGGTGTTGGTCTTTGGTACTATGGCTCTAGGATTGGACCAATCGGTATTGTTGTTGGATACTTTTTCTAAGATTTGATATCCTTCATTGTAGGTTTTACTCGTGAATGTTCCACCTGCGGTTGCATCTAAGATGATTTTGGCTGCATTGGAAAGACCACTGTAAAAGGTCTCCAATTGGATGCAATGTGGGATGCCATGATGTGGGCACTTTCGAAGTAATTCTTTAAATCGTTCCCATGCATCCGAAACAGCCTCATCTTCTTCTTGTCTAAACAGAATAATATCATTTCGAAATCTTACATTCCTCGTGGGAGGAAAGTATTTTTGCAAAAAATTATCAGCAAGTTCATCCCAAGTGGTTATCGAATGAGGTGCGTGTGAGTTCAGCCAAGTCTTCGCCTTATCCCTTAATGAAAAAGGAAAAAGTCTTAACCTTAATGCTTCCTCACTCACACCTTGTAATTGAAAGGAATCAGTCATCTCTAAAAAAGATTTTAAGTGCGAGTGTGGATCCTCAGATGGTGATCCTCCAAACTGACCCATGGCTTGGATCATTTGAAACATCACCGGTTTGAGTTCAAAGTTATTTGCAACAATATTGGGTCTCAAAATCCCGGAGCTTAAATCACCAACTCCGGAAGTAGCATAGTCCCGTATTTTTCGATCCTTGTTATCGGCAATCGTGATTGTGGTCTCCACTACGGGTGGCGGTACTGCTGCCATGTTCACAGTGTGGATCACAGGAGGTTGTTGATTTGTTTTCTTGTTTTTACGTCTTCTTCGACAAGTCTTTTCTATTTCAGGATCGATTGGTATTAAAAGCTCGTGTTGTCGCCTTGGCATGCAACACGAACGGCTTAGAAAAACGAGTTACTCGGGCTCGAACAAAAACTAATGTCTTGAGATTTAAAATCACGCCAGTCCCCGGCAACGGCGCCAAAAACTTGGTACGTGCGAAATGTGTGTTTTAAACGCAGTGGGTTGCAAACTGTCCACAGTGGGAAGTGCAATTGTACATTGTCCACTATGATCGTCACAGCAAGTAATAGTTGGTAAAATACCAGAATCGAATCCACAGGGACTGGACAATCAAGACAATACGGTTCTCATGAGCTCCTTTTACAGGTTTTAATTAGAGAGGAAACAAAAGTTTGGTTTGTTTGGTGAAATAGCTACTTTAACGATTTTACTACGGTTTTAGAAGGAGGAATGTAGGTTAGATTTTCCCTAGATTTTATACCAAATACTCGGTCCTAAAAATGATCCTTGTATTCGAGGTAGGCATTTTCGCTAGAAAAGCCCGGTTACAAAATACTCACACCGTTAGATAAAAATCTCATACTCGTCGTATTTATTGTTTTGTCAATAGTAATCTCAAAAATGGACCTTTTCAGGTCTCGATGGAATGTGTAGAGACAAATACTCTAAGTGTTTTTAATACACAAATTAGCTTGCCTACTACTCCAGTGGGTTGAGATTAACTCACTGTGCCGACCTCACTTTCGTAAGTGTCAAAAGAATTCTTTCGAATCCCCTAGCATCATTCAAGTTCGTGTCACTGCGTTCTACTTATTTCTAAGTTAAGAACTAGACTTTATATCCTTGCAAGTGATCGGCTTGTTCGCATCCTTGGGTAAATATCGAGAATGAATGACCAAAACAACAAATATTCTAAGTACAAAGATTACTCAAGCATTTTTAATAAAATTCAGGTACTTCTCTTTCCTACATCCCTAAGGATGTTTAGCCTAGCATTTCCGAAGTAAAGAAAACAAAAGATGAAGATTTGCACATAATAAAACTGAAAGTGACTTGAATTAAACTGCTCACAGTGGGGAACGAGAAGTTGTCCCTGCACTGTGTAGTTTGAATTACAATTAAACTAAGAAAGTAAATTACTGAAAATTAAAGCTAGTTACTGCAGTAAATAAAAGACTAAAGCCAATGTGGTAGTTGAGAGAATTTAAGACTAAAACAAGTATTCCCAAGATGATCATAAATGATACCCAAGTGCTCCTTTATATACTAGGAGAAGGAGTTGGGTATTACACAAAAGAGGTGGGTCTTCCAATGGGTAAAGACTGTTGTGTTGTGGCAGAAATCAGTTCCTTGTGTAATCCTTTTACCCAATGGACCATTTTCCAAGTCAATCTCCAAGTACAAGGAGGTGTACTTGATGCTATCTCCAATGAAAACTACCTTGTACTTCTCCAGCCTATATTTTCCTGCCATTTGAACCTTCTAAACTCCAGGTTTTATATTTCCAGCCCATGGTTTTCTTTTGTTTTTTTGATCTGCTCGAAGAGTGGGGAACCGGAGTGGGCACAACAGTGGTCACTGCAGGATAAAACGTGAAAAACACCCAAATTCTACCAAATAATTTATTAAAGACCATGGTTCACTCATTTTGCTCGTTTTCGTGAAATATACCAAGAATGGGGGTTTTAAGAAGTGAAATGGCTAAAATTGACAAAATAAAGTGGAAAATAAATGGAAATAATAACTCTAAAAATAGAGTTATCAATATACTAGGTAACAGCACAGCGCCTTGCGCGGTGAATACAAATATTATTATAAAGATTAATATATTTTACTAAAAAATGATTTATAAACAGTTGTTATCTTACTAAAAAACCATAATTTATTAAAATAAGTATTGTTATCTTACTAAAAGAAAGAATACAAACATCGATATAGATCTTGGTAAAAAAATAAAATAATTTAAAAATTTTGATTTATAATCATCGTTAACTTATTAATAAAAACAAAAATTAAATAAACAAAAAATAAATTTTATTAAATAAATTTTGATTTATTAGTATTGTTAGGTTACTCCATAAAAATGTATAAATAAAAACATATAATATTAAAAATATTTATTTATAAACATTGTTAACCTACTAAAAGATAAATATTTATATATATATATATAGGGGTGGTATTTTTTGCAAACCAGTATATTTGTACAAACTATGCAACTAATATAAATACCATAGGATCAATTGATGGACGATTGTGATTAATCCGGTGGCAATCATTGTAATTAGTAGGTATTTTTGAATTAATTTCATACACAAAACACCCTTGTAAGGGTATATTTGTCAAAAATAGATACGTCTCCCATAAACATCCCAATAAATTAGGAGAGAGAGAGGAAAAGTAGCGATAGAATCATGAGAGAGAGAGAGAGAGAAGCAACAATGGAAGATGGAAGAATTAGGAGAGAGAGAGAGAGAAGCAGCGATGGAAAGTCGCTGTCAACCACCGCCAAACGCACCACCACCACCACCGCCAGTCGCTGTCCACCACCGCCAAACGCACCACCACCACCGGCAACAGGCACCACCCCCACCGCCAGTCGCTGTCCACCACCGCCAAACGCACCACCACCACCGCCGCTGACCATGATTTTGGGTTTCGATTCATGATGTTCTTCATGATTTTGGGTTTTCTAGATTTTGGGTTTCGATTTTGGGTTTCAATTCATGATTTTGGGTTTCGATTTTGGGTTTCGCAAATGATGTTCTTCATGATTTTTGGTTTCGATTTTGGGTTTCGATTCATGATTTTGGGTTTCGATTCATGATTTTGGTTTTGGATATCTATTAAACAAATGAACTGATGTTTTCCTATGATATTTATTACCTTATTTTTACATTGTATTGATCACCTGAAAAATTATGAATGAATATACTGGAATTACTTACTGTGGTTTTGTAAGTTTCTGCATGAAAACATTAAAATTTTGAATCATTAACACCAACTTCGTTGATATGAATCATCCATGGATATAATCTCACTTTGCACTTTTTTTTCATAGAATTCATCCATTCTTGTTTGTTAACACAACAATATAGAGATGATTTGCAGAACCAAGAACACCGAACAAATAAAAAAAATACATAAGATACTGATTACGATCATTATTATAGGATATTAATAAATCCCATTAAATTAGGTAACTGCCATATTTAACAGATTCTGGAAATAATAATTAAAAACCCTTAAAATAACGAATTACTTAATTACCCTTCCGGCTTGATATTAATTAATAATTAAATGAAATGAAATGATTGTCTAAGAAGTGGTTTCTATAGTTTCTACAAATGCATTGGTTTGTAAAAGAAACATCCCCTATATATATATATATAAATATATAACCTATTAAAATAAGTATATTTGATTTATAAACATTGTTATCTATCTTATAAAATTGGTATAGATACTAAAAAACTAAAATAATTTAAAAGTTTAGATTTATAATCATTGTTAACTTATTAAGAAAACAAAAAATTAAATAAATAAAGAATACATTTTATTAAATAAGTTTTGATTTATAAGTACTGTTAGTTTATCATTAAAAATATAAATAAAAAAACATACAATATTAAAAATATTTTTGATTTATAAGCATTGTTAGTCTACTTAAGGATAAATAAAAATGTAAATAGAGAATACATTTTATTAAATAAGTTTTGATTTATAAGTATTGTTAGCTTATCCATAAAAATATAAATAAACAAAAACATACAATATTAAAAATATTTTTGATTTATAAGCATTGTTAGTCTACTTAAGGATAAATAAAAATGTAACATATTAAAATAAGTATTTGATTTATATTGATTGGTATCCATCTTATATAATTATAAAATAAAAAATGAAAAGTTTTTTTAATTAATTACAACATTTAATGTATGGTTTGTATTTAAAATAAATCAAAATTGTATAAAAATAGATAAATGGACATGGATGCCTCTCCTTAACCCTTCCCCCTACATTTTGCTTTATATATATATATATATATATATATTGTTAGTCTACTTAAGGATAAATAAAAATGTAACATATTAAAATAAGTATTTGATTTATATTGATTGGTATCCATCTTATATAATTATAAAATAAAAAATGAAAAGTTTTTCTAATTAATTACAACATTTAATGTATGGTTTGTATTTAAAATAAATCAAAATTGTATAAAAATAGATAAATGGACATGGATGCCTCTCCTTAACTCTTCCCCCTACATTTTGCTTTATATATATATATATATATATATATTGATGTTAGTCTACTTAAGGATAAATAAAAATGTAACATATTAAAATAAGTATTTGATTTATATTGATTGGTATCCATCTTATATAATTATAAAATAAAAAATGAAAAGTTTTTCTAATTAATTACAACATTTAATGTATGGTTTGTATTTAAAATAAATCAAAATTGTATAAAAATATATAAATGGACATGGATGCCTCTCCTTAACCCTTCCCCCTACATTTTGCTTTATATATATATATAGGGTCAAGTTCAAGGGAAAACCCTAAATAACCGGAAAACCATGAAAATACGGAGGAAAAAGAATATCAATATGGATGTCAAATTAACGAGAAAAATATGATCGTTTATTTGGTCTAATTTATTTCATTTGGATTTTGTTTATTTTTCGTCTTTTTTCAAATAAAAAATAGAGGGGTGAGGTTTTTTAATTTAATTAATATTGTTGTAACCGTCTGTTTAATCACATCCATCAGCTCATCTAATCTAACGGTCGATAAGGTGTTTTTTAGTTTTCCATTTATTTGAGGTTTTCCCCTGAACCTCCCTCCCTCTATATATATATATATATATATATATATATATATATATATTGATGATTGTTAGTCTACTTAAGAATAAATAAAAATGTAACATATTAAAATAAATATTTGATTTATATTGATTGGTATCCATCTTATATAATTATAAAATAAAAAATGAAAAGTTTTTCTATATAATTACAACATTTAATGTATGGTTTGTATTTAAAATAAATCAAAATTGTATAAAAATAGATAAATGGACATGGATGCCTCTCCTTAACCCTTCCCCCTACATTTTGCCTTATATATACTAGTGTTGGTCACCGCGCGTTGCGCGGTGGCGATAATTGTTTTTAAAGGAATGCATTGTAAAAGTGATTAGTTTGCGTATCTCGACAATCGTTTTGTTACGAATAGCATAAGATACACACACACACACACACATATATATATATATATATATATATATATATATATATATATATATATATATATATGTGTGTGTGTGTGTGTGTGTGTGTGCAAATTAGTTAATTAATATGTAAGATTGGGATATATGTGTATGTATCGTCTTTGTTGTGTTTTTTTATCTGTTAACACTTTATGTTAATTATTTAAGGATATGTTATTGTGTCTAATAACCTACAAAACATAAACTAAAAAAATTAGTAAGTGTCACATGAAAACTATTATATTAGCCTAAGGGGCTGTTTGTTTACTTTCTTAATAGTTTCATTAAGAGGCAACAGTTGAATCACTAAGAGGAGAATATTGTTTGGTAGAAAAAAATGTCTGTCTCTTAATGGTTCTAAAACCCTCTGAATGATTTTGTATCTTGGGTCTCCCTTAACCATTCAATGCTCTAAATTTAATTCTGAACAGTTAGCAAACAACCATATTTCATTTTGCACTATATTATAAGATCTTCTTAATCATTCTGACGACTTAATCATCGTGCACCAAACCATTCAACAACTATCAAATAGCTCCCAAGTGACGGCAAAATATGATACCAACATATTAAGATTATAAAGTAATCAAAACCTAGATTGTATATAAAATTTAGCCTAATCTTAATTGTATATAAAATTTAGCCTAATCTTATTATTTTTATAATAAAGATGTGATGGTCATATGCACAAATTTCAATCATGAAATTGATACATCTTAGAACAAATTGATACATCTTAGAACAAACTAAAAGTATATTGACGAAAATTATTAAAAACTAATGATATTACTTTATTACAATACAAATTATTAACATCTACTTATATTCTTATGGATGAATTTAGAATCCTAAGTTTGATGCCCTTTTAGTCTAAACGAATTTTAGGCAAATGTGTGCGACAACTACTCATCAACATTTTAAAAAAAAAATTTGACAACAATCTTAAAACCATATGCTAAATTTGGTTTCCTAACTATGCTCGTCAAATTACTCTACAAATGTTAGTAATTTGTTTTTTTAGAATTCACGATTTTAATTCAACACTTATTTAAGATTGTAAAGGGACGATTTTAATTTTGTAACAAATTTAATTGAAATCTCATTTATATATATGAAAAAGAAGAAACATTCTACTACTCTATATTTCAAGTGAAAATTAGAAGGGTGCACCAATTGTGCTGGTAGTGTAAACTCAAGACACACAATTAAGAACCACATTACCATGTTAGGATAATAGACATTCCCACATAGAAAATAAAATTAATATCAAGTGGGGTCGATGACTCACATATCAAATATTAAACAGATAAAAACAAATACACTTGAGCTTAACAAAAATGTTGAGATTCAAGAAAAAGTATGCTTATCCCATTGTTGGCTCTTTATTTTTGTACTCATCTCCCTCTTACAACTTTCATTTTATCATCCGATGTGGGATCCAAAGAATAATTTGAGAAAACAAATGACATTTTCTTTTTGTATCCACCTTCCTCATGCCTTTTTCATTATCTTATCCAATGTGGGATGCAAATAATAATGTGAGAGAATAGACGGTATGCAGATATTTTCAAAAATTAAAGTTCATCTTTATGAACAACCATTCTACAATATTTGAATTGTAAATTAGAGGGTTGCGCCAAGCCTTGGTAGTAGTTTAAGACCAAGACGACGCATAAATAATCATTTCATCAAGCTAGTATAATGGGCATGCCTCATAAAAAATTACCAAGTAAGACGATGATCAAGATATTGGATATTAAACTAAACATATATTATACTTTATCTTAACCAAAAGATCGAGATTCGGGAAATATATGTTTTTTCTATTGTTAGCCAATTCTTTTGTACTCGCCTCCCTTTTGTCACTTTCATTCCATCATCCGATCTAGGATGCAAACAATATTAAGAAAAACTTGGCCTTTTTTTGTATTCACATCCCTCATGCCTCTTTCATTCTTTCATCCAATTTAGGATGCAAACAATGATATGAGAAACTAAAAACAATATATAATATACTTGATCTTAACTAAAAGCCGAAAACCGGGAAATGTATGTTAAACTATGAAAAACATATACTATACTTGAGCTTGACCAAAACGTTGAGAATAGAAAAAGATAGGTTTGTTCTAGCTTCCATGTTAGCCATTTCTTTTGTACTTGCCTCCCTCTTGCCACTTTCATTTCATCATCCGATGTGGATGCAAACAATATTGAGATATACAACGGTTGAAAATAGTTACTTTATCACCAATGTGGGATAAGTTAACTTAACCACATTTCAAGATTTAAAGAAAGTTTTTGTAAGAAAAGAGTGTTTACTCATTTGAGCCAACAACATAATTTGCTACAAAAGAACTTGCTAGAAAAGAATGACTCCTCCCTTTCATATACACATTTTCATCTTTCAATTCTTTTTTATCTCACCAATGTGGGATAAGTTAACTTAACCACATTTCAAGATTTAAAGAAAGTATTTTGTAAGAAAAGAGTGATTTGCTACAAAAAAATGTATTCCTCCTTTTATAAACACACTTTCAACATTCACTTTTCCTTCTTCAAACCAATGTGGGATAAGCAAACAAAACCACATTTCGATGTTTGAGGAATACTCAAAATCTTATGAAGCCAAGTCATTTTTCTTGGTTTTTCTTTATATCTTTATATAAAGATATAAAGATAAAGATTTTTTCTTTATAGATTAACTTTTTTTCAAAAAAAGGGTTGGCAAAAATAAACTAACCCCATGATTTGGAGAGTTAGCCAACATGAACCAACAACATAAGTTTTAGAGGATTAGCCAAGAGGTCCCAACCCAAGAGTTGAAACATAGACATCTCAACCTCCTTTCATATACCTAACATCAATTGTCAATTTTCCATCTCTTCATCAATGTGGGATAGACAAAAACAATTCTCCATCCAAGAAATATAGAATACTCAAATCTTAGAGTGTCACATCATTATCATTGGATCTTACTTTTATATAGATAAAGATATGTATTGATTGTTAGTCTATTTAAGGATAAATAAAAATGTAACATATTAAAATAAGTATTTGATTTATATTGATTGATATCCATCTTATATAATTATAAAATAAAAAATGAAAAGTTTTTCTAATTAATTACAACATTTAATGTATGGTTTGTATTTAAAATAAATCAAAATTGTATAAAAATAGATAAATGGACATGGATGTCTCTCCTTAACCCTTCCCCTACATTTTGCTTTATATATATTGATTGTATGGTTTAAAGAAAGTATATATAACATTTTGAGGGATAAATTAGACAATTATACGTATTTATACGTTTGTCCGTTTACAAAAACAAACAGTCTTATTACTTCAGATTTCAACACAAACTCGTATCAATCAGAAATGAAATTAGACTTCAACACTTCAGCATTTCCTAAAAAAACAAGCGTCACATTCATATTTTACATGTGTTATTTTATAGACGAAACAACAAAAAGTATTTTGTGGAATATTGTAAGTCTTGTACTTACATTTTATCGGCTTTTATAATTTTATTATGATACATTTGATGAAAATGTTTGATCTAATTTATTTCTTCATGGGTTACGTATTTTTCAAAGAATAAATAAAAATAAAAATAAAATTTTGATTGTTTATAAATAACTAGGTTCGAACCGTGTATTACACGAGATAATTTAAAAAAATTAAATTATACCAGAAAACTTATCTTACAAATATGAATGATTATCGAAAGTACGATTCTACTTTTTCAAGCTTTTTTCCCTTTAGAGTTGTTTTTTTTGCAGCTGGTTACAAAATGTCTTTGTTTTAGGTAGTTTTCACAAAGGATGTTTTGCAAAAAATTAATAAAAAATATGAATAAATATTAAGAATTTATAAAACAAAAATTTATAATAGAACGTAAATGAAATTATGGAAAAGTACATAGTTAAAATATTAATAAAATAAGAACCACGTATCATAAATTACCAAATACTTTTTTAAATACAACATTCTTTGTTCTATTGCTAATTATACTTTCATCATCTATAATTAATATTTTTAAACTTTGCCTACTTTTTACTCTAGATAAAGCAACATACAACTGACCATGGGTGAAGGTTGGTTGTCTCAAAAACAAACCAACCTTCGATAATGACTGTCTCTGGCTTTTATTTATGGTTATGGCAAAACATACAACAATTGGAACTCATATTTTTGAAAAAAATTCGAACTCATAATCCAAAAGTCAGTTGATAAGTGATATCTTTTTTTTTCAAGTAATTAGATCTCTTGTGATAATTCCAAGGGTGTTTCATTGACAGGCTGGAATTTGATAGAATTGTAATTCGTCGAAGGAATTCGACTTTGAAGTAAAAATTGATATGAAATTGCAAAAAAAAATCACGACAATTTGGTGATTATTTGTATCAAATCTCATACTAATCACGACACATTAATTCGTATATATTTATGATATTTAATAACATAATTAAATCCAAAAATATTCAATATTGAGCTTATTTCGAATGTATTGACGAAGCAATTACAATGGTATAATTTGTAAAAAAATAGAAATGTTTTAATGCATTTTAGTTCATATACATTATTTATGTTTATATGATAAGAGTCTAAAATGAAAAATAAAAAAGTAAGGAATTAAAAGTAAACTACATACCTAATTATAAGGGTAGTAAATGTAACGTATAAATTAAAAAAAAAAATTAAGGAGAGATTTAAGAAAGAGTGAATGTGGGTGTGTTAATTGAACTTATAATGTAAACTGCGTCCAGATACATGTTTAGGCGGGAAAATACTGAAGTCGGCTCACCAGAAGAGGACACGTGGCATGCTAGTTACTTATTTATTATAGAGTGAATTGTGGATTTGGTCCCTGTGCTTTGATGGTTTTTGTGACTAAAGTCCCTATACTATGTTTATTGTGAATTTGGTTCTTGTGGTATTCAGTTTTTCTTGGCCATGGTCCCTCGACTAACGTTTTCGTTAACTTCGTTAAGTTAAGGACCATTTTAGCCATTTTTTCTAAATTTTGTCTTTCTACTATAAAAAAAGTAAAACAATATTTTTATACACACACAAATATTTACATATATAACTATAGAGTATAGACACACAAATATATATATATATATATATATATATAATTATACACAAATATATATATATATACATAACGATATATAACAATTTAATTTTATCATTTTATTGTAATGGTGGAAAAAAATATGGTTTTATTGTTATAATGTAATTAAAATTTTGATTTAAACAAATCAAATCATAAAATTGTATCTTATTTTATTTAGAGCGAAAAAATAAGATATGGTTTTATTGTTATATTTGTGTGTCTATAGTTATATATGTATATATTTGTGTGTGTATAAAAACATTGTTTTACTTTTTTTATAGTAGAAAGACAAAATTTAGAAAAAAATGACTAAAATGGTCCTTAACTTAACGAAGTTAACGAAAACGTTAGTCGAGGGACCATGGCCAAGAAAATTTGAATACCACAAGGACCAAATCCACAATAAACATAGTATAGGGACTTTAGTCACAAAAACCATCAAAGCACAAGGACCAAATCCACAATTCACTCTTTATTATATGTATAGATTAATTAAAATTATAGAGTAAACTTCAAATTCGGTCCATGTGGTTTGTTAAGATTAACAATTTTTCTCCTTGAAACTTTGAAATTACAAATTGGCCATCATAGTTTACTAAAACATGCAGATTTGGTCCCTTATTCTAATATTCGTCAAGAGATTTTTTGTCTTTTTATCGAATTTTTGTATTTTATTCAGTTAAAAACCACATGGACAAAAACCATAAAATTGATTTTGATTGGATAAATTTGATAAAAAAATACGAAAATGTCTCTTATCTAATGAAATTTTTAACGTTTGCTAGAGAAAATGAATAAATCAATACAATTTCTAAACCATGATGACCATCTTGTAATTTTAAAATTTAAAAGACAAAAGGTGTTATTTTTTATAAACCATAAGGACCAAATTTGTAGTTTACTCTTAAATATAAGAAAATGGGACCAAGAGGAAGACGACGGTCACCGGCGGGGTTTGGACGTTTAAGGCCGACTCGTCTTTGACAGAGTCCCATCCTTGACTTATTTAAGTTACGTGGCATCTTTTAATTGGTCCACTTGTCCTTTTTTTGTTTTTCTTTTCCACAACCTCTATTATTTCGGAATAATTTTTCCTTGATATTCTAAAGGGGAAATTAATTAAAATACCCTAAGTTTGACCAAGTGTTATCAAAATGCCCTAAATCTCTCTCAGTTTGCTAAAATACCTTTTTTCGCGATGGAGCCCGCGATCGCGGGTTCAGGGACCATTTCTGACACTTTTTTAAACTTGCAGGGACCATTTTTGAAAAATTCAATCCCGCGATGGTTTATTTTTGTGACTTTTCAATTGCAAGGGACCATTTTTTAAAATTTGACCCGCGTTTGACCCCGCGTTGACCCCGCGTTCGACCAAATTTTATTTTTAAATTAAAATGTTACACTTTCAACCCCTATATTTATTAACTAAATTTACTTTATACCTTTTACTTTCATAATTTAATTTTACATTTAACACATATAATCGTTTATTAACTAAAATACGTTTTAATTTTAACAAATTACACCATTGTAATCGTCTCTTCGATACGTTCGAAATGAGCCCAATCTTGAATTTTTTTGGATTTATATATTTTAATATATATCATATACACTACATAAAAAATATTTTATATTTAAAATTCATACCCTTATAGTTAATTATTCAATTTATGGTACTCTTAGGTAGCGTTTGGTACGCATACTAGATGGGACGGGATGGAACTGGACGGGACTGAACTGAATGGGACGGGACGAGACTGAACTGAAGGAGATAATTTTAATCTAAGTTACGTTGGAAATACATCGATCCTTTTGTGCATACTCTGTAACTGCAAATACTTCAGCTCCAAACACACATGAATCATCATTCGCCAAATACCCATTTTCACAATTCTTAAATGAGTCCAGTGATACCAACTTGTCAAAACCCCATTTAATATTCTTCTCGTGAAACCTTCTCCTATTGCCATTCACGATATCTATAAACACATTCAAATAATAATAATTTAAAACGATTAAATGAATTAGTTAATATATGATTATTATGTTAATGCGATAGAAGTGTAAAACAAAATTGAAAAAAAAATAAGAGATGTACCATAAATTAAATAATTTACTATAAGGGTATGAATTTTAAATATATAAAATATTTTTTATGTACTGTATATGATATATATTAAAATATATAAATCCAAAAAAATTCAAGATTGGGCTCATTTCGAACGTATCGAATAGACGATTATAATGGTGTAACTTGTTAAAATTAAAACGTATTTTTTTAACGTATTATAGTTAATAAACGATTATATGTGTTAAATGTAAAATTTAAATTATGAAAGTAAAAGGTATAAAGTAAAGTAAGTAAATAAGTATAGGGGTTGAAAGTGTAAATTTCAATTCCAAATTGTGATTTTGATTTCATATTTACACTTTCAACCCCTATACTTATTTACTAACTTTACTTTATACCTTTTACTTTCAAAATTTAATTTTACATTTAACACATATAATCGTTTATTAACTAAAATACGTTTTAATTTTAACAAATTACACCATTATAATCGTCTCTTCGATACGTTCGAAATGAGCCCAATCTTGAATTTTTTTGGATTTATATATTTTAATATATACCATATACAGTTGTACTTTTAGGTAGCGTTTGGTACGCATACTAGATGGGACGGGACGTAACTGGACGGGACTGAACTGGATGGGACGGGACGAGACTGAACTGGAGGAGATAATTTTAATCTAAGTTACGTTGGAAAAAAAGGGTATTTTAGTAATCTGATGTTTTAGTCCCATGTTGTTCCACCTATTTTGGTGGAACAAAAAATCTTATGTTTTGTCCCATTAAAACTTGTTTTTGTCCCATGGCATACCAAACATGAAACTATTTTTTTTTGTCCCGTCCCGTCCCATCCAGTCTGCGTACCAAACGCACCCTTATAGTTAAAATACGTTTTATTTATTTTATTATCGATCCTTTTGTGCATACTCTGTAACTGGCTAACTGCAAATACTTCAGCTCCAAACACACATGAATCATCATTCGTCAAATACCCATTTTCACAATTCTTAAATGAGTCCAGTGATACCAACTTGTCAAAACCCCATTTCATATTCTTCTCGTAAAACTTTCTCCTATTGCCATTCACGATATCTATAAACACATTCAAATAATAATAATTTAAAACGATTTAATGAATTAGTTAATATATGATTATTATGTTAATGCGATAGGAGTGTAAAACAAAATTGAAAAAAAAAATGTACCATAAATTAAATAATTAACTATAAGGGTATGAATTTTAAATATAAAAAATATTTTTTTATGTAGTGTATAACTGTATATGATATATATTAAAATATATAAATCCAAAAAAATTCAAGATTGGGCTCATCGAACGTATCGAAGAGACGATTATAATGGTGTAATTTGTTAAAATTAAAACGTATTTTTTTAACGTATTTTAGTTAATAAACGATTATATGTGTTAAATGTAAAATTAAAATAATGAAACTAAAAGGTATAAAGTAAATTTAGTAAATAAGTATAGGGGTTGAAAGTGTAACATTTCATTTTAAATTCATAAAATTGGTCGAACGCGGGGTGAACAGTGGTCGACGCGGGTGAACGCGGGCCAAAAGTTTCAAAATTGGTCCCTACAAGTTTCAAAAAGTGTCAAAAATGGTCCCTAGGCCCGCGATCTCGAGATCCCATCGCGGAAAAAAGGGCATTTTTGCAAACTAGGAGAGATTTGTGGCATGTTGGTAACTTGAAGTTGGACTTTTGGCATTTTAATTAATTTCCCTTCTAAAGTCTCTCTAACGGAATTGTATTTTTCTCTATACACATATTTTCAATATATTTTATATGTAGAAAATGATTAGAGTGAATTACAAAACCCGTGGTTCATGTGGTTTACTCAAATTTTAGATTTG
This sequence comes from Saussurea involucrata, assembly GCA_033807775.1. Lineage (NCBI taxonomy): Eukaryota > Viridiplantae > Streptophyta > Magnoliopsida > Asterales > Asteraceae > Saussurea > Saussurea involucrata. The sequence goes on along the minus strand of CM066312.1, from coordinate 93,502,649 downwards.
ATCTCTAAATTATACTATCTATGGTGATGGTCCTTAACTTTTTGATTTACTTTCATTCATGGTCTTCCTATGTTTAATTAAAAAGTTAGGGATTATTACCGTAGATAGTGTACTTTATGGACCGAATCCAAAATTTGGGTAAAACATAGTGATAACTTTGATAGATGAAGGAGAAATGCAAGAAATGGTTCTAGGTTTTCATAGAAAGAATGCTGGATGCTTATGATAAAAGAATACAAGAACAACTTATGAAGGAAGCTAATAACCCTAAAATATATACCAAGCAAAACTATACAAAAGGCCTAAACTAAACCAAAGGGTAAGGCCCAGCCCATAAGGCCTCTATACTATCTAACATCCCCCCTGAAACTCATAATGCTGGAGCAAGAAGCATCGAGAGTTTGCTAACAAGGAAGCGAAAGCGAGAGATCGTGTGAGACTTCGTAAAGAAATCTGCAAGTTGTAACGAAGAGCTTACAAACGGTAAGGAAAGATTGCCACGTTTGAGATGTTGACGAGTAAAGTGGCAATCAACCTCTATATGCTTGGTACGTTCATGAAAAACCGAGTTGTGAGCAATCTGAATGGCACTACGATTGTCACAGTACATAGGAGTGGGATGATGAAGAAAGACACCCATATCAGCAAGCAGCCAACGCAACCAAATGATCTCCTTGGAAGTAGATGCCATAGCACTGTATTCAGCTTCAGTGGAAGAAAGAGAAACCACATATTGTTTCTTACTTTTCCAAGAAATAAGTGATTCTCCCAGGAAGACACAGAAACCTGTAACAGATCGACGGTCTGTAGGATTGCGTGCATAAGAGGCATTAGAGTATGCCCGTAGTTCCAGAGAAGATGTGGAGGATAGCAATAGACTTCGGAACATGGTACCTCGAAGATAACGTAGAATACGCACAACAGCTGTCCAGTGAGTACAAGTCGGAGCTGCAACAAACTGGCTGACAATGTGAACTGCATATGCAATATCTGGTCGAGTAATAGTGAGATAAACCAGGCTGCCAACTATAGTACGGTACAAGGTAGGGTCTTTGAGGGGAGAACCATCTGTTGGTGAATACTCGACATTCAATTCAGAAGGAGAGTCCACAACACGAGTATCAGTGAGGCGAGCTCGATCAATAATTTCAGCAGTATATTTAGATTGAGAAAGCAGATAACCTCTGGGAGAAGAAGCAACCTCAATACCTAAGAAATATCGAAAAGGATCCAAATCTTTCATCTCAAACTGTGCAGCTAATTCTGACTTTAAGGTATGAATTCCTTGAAGATCATCACCGGTGATAATCATGTCATCAACGTATAACGAAAGCAATATACGACCTGCAGAAGTATGTTTGACAAAGAGAGCAGAATCATGTTCACTAGTAGAGAATCCAAGAGACATAATAACATCAGAGAACTTTTCAAACCAAGCTCGTGGGGCCTGTTTAAGCCTATATAGAGCTTTTCTAAGCTTGCAAACTTCACCCGTTTTATGAAGAACACCGGGAGGAGGAGCCATGTATACTTCCTCATTCAAGTCACAATTCAAAAAGGCATTCCTAACATCCATTTGTGAAATATTCCACTTGCGAACAACAGCAACGGCAATAAGAGTGCGAATCGTAGTCATTTTGGCTACCGTGGCAAATGTCTCTTCAAAGTCCAAACCATATTCCTGAGTAAAGCCCTTAGATACAATCCTGGCTTTGTAACGTTCAACAGATCCATCAGATTTTGTCTTGATTTTATATACCCATCGGGAACCAATGGCACGCTTACCTTCCGGATGTGGAACCAAATCCCAAGTATGGGTCTTTTGCAAAGCCTTAAGTTCCTCACTCATTGCATGCTGCCAAAGAGGGTTAGTAACTGCTTCTTTATAAGATGAAGGTTCAGAAAGGGAGTGTATAGAAGCTAAGAACGAAGTAAAAGAGGGAGAATAGGTAGAGTAAGCAAATTCTGGTAGACGAGTAGACTTACGAGGACGTTGAGATTGTCGAGGTGGATCCACATTCTCAGGTGCATCTTGAGTGACAGTAGGAGGAGGGGCAACAATGTTAGGCATTGAAGTACCAGTAGCATGTTCGTCCGTTGGAAGAGTATCTGAAGTCTGAGTAGAGTTTACTTGCTCAACGAACGGATCAAGATTAATGACATCTGACTTTGTCAAGTTGTGTTCATTTTTGGGAATGGAATAGAAAGGAATATGCTCAAGAAACACAACATGCCGAGATACATATAATTTTTGAGAGGTAGTGTTAGGATCCAAGCGCCTACCACTACGCCAAAAGCAATTGCTGGTGGAGAAGGCGCAACTTATTTCCTTATAGCGTAGCAGCCAGTGCCACATTTCGATTTAGGGAGATGCTGGTCAATGACCCAACAATCCCCCCCCCAGCATCTGCCAGCACTCTTGGCTGCACAACATGCCTTTGGCATTATAATGCACTCCATGGGATTCGAACCCGTGACCCGCTCTGATACCACATGTTAGGATCCAAGCGCTTACCACTACGCCAAAAGCAATTGCTGGTGGAGAAGGCGCAACTTATTTCCTTATAGCGTAACAGCCAGCACCACGTTTCGATTTAGGGAGATGTTGGTCAATGACCCAACAGGTAGGGTCAAAGCAACGATAACCTTTTTGTCCTTCACCATAACCAAGAAAGACACAGACAACAGATTTAGAAGATAATTTGTCACGTTCTACATGTGGACGAAGTACAAAGCAAGTGCAGCCAAAGACACGTAGAGAGGAATAATCAGGGCAACGGCCATAAAGTTTCTGAAAGGGAGATATACCTGAGGTGATTGAGGATGGAATTTTGTTGATCAGATTGACAGCAGTAAGAACGGCTTCACCCCAGAATTGGTTAGGAACCGAAGAAGACACCAAGAGATAGCGAGCAATTTCAAGGATATGTCTATGTTTTCATTCAGCAACACCATTCTGCTCGGGAGTGTTTGTACAGGATGTCTGGTAACTAGTTCCATCTAAAGCAAGTAATTCATAGAATTTATTGGAAGTATATTCTCCTCCCAAATCACACCGAAAACATTTAATCACAGAATTATGCTGGGTTTTAACATATGCACGAAAACGACAATAAACAGCAAAGAATTCTGAACGATGTTTCATGAGAAAAATCCAACAAAAACGAGTACAATCATCAATGAAAGAAACATAATATCGAGACCCTCCTTTTGTAGGAAAAGGAGATGGTCCCCACACATCAGAATGAATCAAATCAAAAGGTGCAACAGACAGAGATTTGCTTAATTTAAAAGGCAAAGCTGAAAATTTTGCAAGTTTACAACCACTGCAATTAGAAATATCATGAGTTTGCAAATTTCCCAAATTTCCAGAAGAAGCCAAGTATTTTAAACGAGAAGCAGAAACATGTCCAAGGCGTGAATGCCACAAATAAAAATTAGATGACTTAGACGACAAACGAAAAGAAGATAGATATGCGGTATGAGCAACTGCTACTGGTAACCACAACTCATCCAACACATATAAGCCCCCACGCCTACGGCCGGTCCCAATCAGCTTCTGAGTACGTGGATCCTGCACACAACAAGAGTCAAGAGAAAAGAATACTTTATAACCAGAATCAAATAATTGACCAACAGACACAAGATTCAAGGGGAGTTTTGGAATATGATAAACATTAGGAAGAGAGAATTTTGAAACCATAATAGAGCCAATGCCTGCTAATGGCATAGAAGTACCATCAACAGTCATTACAGGCATAGATGGCATATGATTTAAAGAAGCAAATAATTTAGCATTCGGAGACATGTGAAAAGAAGCACCAGAATCTAAAATCCATGTAGTTGGATTCATACATGATTCGTTATCAATCGACTGACCTATGGGAGAAGAGACGGACATGGCATGAGACTTAACATCAAGAAGCTTCTGGAGTTGTTCAGTTATGGATGCAAGAGTAGGATTAGTAGTTGACCGAGATGGAGGAACGACGACAACAGTGCTAACTTGAGGAGAGAAGCGATGTGGTTGTCGCGGATGACGGGACTGCATAGAAGAATTTCGACCCATAAGCTCTGGACATTGAGACTTCCAATGGCCCTTTTTCTTACAAAAGTTGCATTCCTCAAATCTGACTCTCGGACGACTCTTATTCTGATTTTGAGCAGGATACCTATAGGGAACAGCCAAAACAGAAGGGCTTGGAATTGGAAGAATACCCTTTCCTGTTTGTGTCTTTAGACGAGTTTCATCAGCCAACAATTCACTTACTACTGAATCAACTGAGGGAAGTGGGGTGCGATGCAAGATGTTACTACGGAGTCCTTCAAAGTCGCTTCTTAGAGCCATGAGAAACTGTACCAATCTCTGTTCTTGCCTACGGGCAATGTAGGGTCTAAATGCACGCAATTCAGCGGATTCAGTAAGAGCTAACTGATCCCACAAATCTGTCATTGTTGAGTAAAAATCCTGAATACTCATCTCTCTCTGTTCAAGTGCTCGGATATCAGCTTCTAACTGATACTGTTTTGCAAAATTAGACTGTGTATACAGTCTCTCAAGATGGTCCCATACTTCCTTGTCTGTTTCATATTTTGCCAACTGAACACCAATTGAAAGTTCAACAGAATTGTTTATCCAAGTGATAATTTTCGAATTCTCAACTTCCCAAGGTTCAAGTTCTTTTGCTTCTTTTGGTTTCACAATGGTGCCAGAAACATAACCCCACATTTTCTTTCCCTCCAGAAAGTTTTTCAAGACATAACTCCAATAGGAGTAATTTTTCCCATCTAAACGAATTCTAATGGCTTGGAGACAATCGTTTCCAGCCATTGCAAACGAGAAATAGTAAGCAAAAATCGAAAGAAACACAGAGATTATAAAGATACCGTATACCAAAGACGATTCTCGAACAAAAGACAGCGTATCTCGAACAGAGGAAGGCGATTCTCGAACCAGAAGAAAACCGAACCAGAAGAAAATGATTCTCGAACCAGAAGACGAACGCCAAAAATTAACAGTTGGATCCGCGCACAACCGTGCTTGAGATTAACATTACTTGAGAGAAGAAACAAGATTAACCAAGCTCTGATACCATGATAACTTTGATAGATGAAGGAGAAATGCAATAAATGGTTCTAGGTTTTCATAGAAAGAATGCTCGATGCTTATGATAAAAGAATACAAGAACAACTTATAAAGGAAGCTAATAACCCTAAAATATATACCAAGCAAAACTATACAAAAGGCCTAAACTAAACCAAAGGACAAGGCCCAACCCATAAGGCCTCTATACTATCTAACACATAGGACCATCGGTGTAACTCACTCAAATGATTTTTTTTTGTTATATAGAGTTTTAAACTTTCAGTATGTTTAGAGATTTTCACCATCTTCCACTTCTTTTTATCCCTTTTAACATATGTTTTGCATAATTATTAGAGATGTTTTTAAATTATTTTCAATCCAATCACTAAAATAAAATATTAAAATCGTTAAATATATACTAAAAACCAACTCTAACCTTACCAAAGGATCATTTTAATATTCTAATAATAATAAAATAATGAAGAATTAATTAAAATGCTTCAAGTTTGACTTCGACTTAATAAAATGCCCAAACTATCCCTAATTTCACGAAAATAGTCAAATTTTTTGTGAAATGGTTCGTGATCACGGGCTCCTTTTTGTGAATTGAATTTTTGTCTGTGAAATTGATTATTGGTCCGTGAAAACTTGTGGTATGTTTGCGAATTTTTTTTTTGGTCCTTGATATATCACCGTGAAAATTTGTGGTCCGTGATATACCATAATTTTAGCCACAAAATTTGTGGTCCGTGATATATCACAGTGAAAATAAAGACAAAATTTTACATGCTCTAACTCTACCGTGAAAACATACCACAAAATTTAACAAAATATTCAAGACTTTTCACAAACATAGGGTTAAATGGCTCTATCTTTATCACGGAATATATCATGGGGAAAATCCAATTCACGGGAGAAGTCCGTGATCACGGACCCGTTCACGGATTTTTGGGTATTTTGGTTAAGTTAAGGAGAGTTTGGGTATTTTGTAAGTCAAACGTGAACTTGAGACATTTTAATTAATTTTCCTAAAATAAAACAATATATTTATTTATCATTATACAATTTTATTAAAACATACTAATTATAATATTAATATATAAAAAGGGAAATTAATTAAAATACCCCAAGTCAAACTTCATGTTACCGAAATGCCACAAATCTCTCCCACTTTACCAAAATGCCACAAATTCCTGCTACGGGAGCCCGCGATCGCGGGTCCAAGGACCATTTTTGACACTTTTTGAAACTTGCAGGGACCATTTTAGAAACTTGCAGGGACCAATTTTGAAACTTGCAGCCCAATTTTGATGAATTTGAATTGAAACGTTACACATTCAACCCCTATACTTATTTACTAAATTTACTTTATACCTTTTACTTTCATAATTTAATTTTACATTTAACACATATAATCGTTTATTAACTAAAATACGTTAAAAAATACGTTTTAATTTTAACAAGTTACACCATTATAATCGTCTCTTCGATACGTTCGAAATGAGCCCAATCTTGAATTTTTTTGGATTTATATATTTTAATATATATCATATACACTACATAAAAATTATTTTATATTTAAAATTTATACTCTTATAGTTAATTATTTAATTTATGGTACTCTTAGGTAGCGTTTGGTACGCATACTAGATGGGACGGGACGAAACTGGACGGGACTGAACTGGATGGGACGCGACGGGACTGAACTGGAGGAGATAATTTTAATCTAAGTTACGTTGGAAAAAAATGTATTTTAGTAATCTGATGTTTTAGTCCCATGTTGTTCCACCTATTTTGGTGGAACAAAAAATCTTATGTTTTGTCCCATGAAAACTTGTTTTTGTTCCATGTTGTCCCATCTGATTTTTGTCCCATGGCATACCAAACATGAAACTATTTTTTTTGTCCCGTCCCGTCCCATCCAGTCTGCGTACCAAACGCACCCTTATAGTTAAAATACGTTTTATTTATTTTATTATCGATCCTTTTGTGCATACTCTGTAACTGCAAATACTTCAGCTCCAAACACACATGAATCATTATTCGTCAAATACCCATTTTCACAATTCTTAAATGAGTCAAGTGATACCAACTTATCAAAACCCCATTTCATATTCTTCTCGTGAAACCTTCTCCTATTGCCATTCACGATATCTATAAACACATTCAAATAATAATAATTTAAAACGATTTAATGAATTAGTTAATATATGATTATTATGTTAATGCGATAGGAGTGTAAAACAAAATTGAAAAAAATAAAATAAGAGATGTACCATAAATTAAATAATTAACTATAAGAGTATGAATTTTAAATATAAAAAATATTTTTTATGTAGTGTATATGATATATATTAAAATATATAAATTCAAAAAAAATTCAAGATTGGGCTCATTTCGAACGTATCGAAGAGACGATTATAATGGTGTAACTTGTTAAAATTAAAACGTATTTTTTTAACATATTTTAGTTAATAAACGATTATATGTGTTAAATGTAAAATTAAATAATGAAAGTAAAAGGTATAAAGTAAATTTAGTAAATAAGTATATGGGTTGAAAGTGTAACATTTCATTTCAAATTCATCAAAATTGGTCGAACGCGGGTGTATAGTGGTGTACGCGGGCACCACGCGGGCTGCAAGTTTCAAAATTGGTCCCCGCAAGTTTCTAAAATGGTCCTTACAAGTTTCAAAAAGTGTCAAAAATGGTCCTTGGGCCCGCGATCACGGGCTCCCATCGCGGGAATTTGTGGCATTTTGGTAAAGTGTGAGAGATTTGTGGCATTTCGATAACATGAAGTTTGACTTGTGGTATTTTAATTAATTTCTCTATAAAAAATAAAGGTCAGCATTTTTTACTCCAAACATAGTTTTTTCTAATATTTTAGCATGAAGACGAAAAAATTATCAATTTTAATGTTTTAAAACATCATCCAAAAATTAAAAAAAGTATAGAACAAAATTCAAAATCTTTAAAAGTAATTAGATTCATCTCCAACCAAATTTTTAGTTTAGATAATCCAACATATATTATAATATAAAGTTTTATTCATATATTAAATATTATTTTTTGTCTAAATTTGTTAATTATTTTTAAGTTGTTCTCTATATTTAGAGATTATTTTAGGGATGTTGTTATGTAGACATATTTTGTGATTGTACTAAATTTATTAATAATATCCAAATTTAATAATAAATATAAAGTATTACAATACTAATTTTTAAATAATTTATAAGATAGAATATAGATAAAATAAAATAAATCTCAAAAGACAATCGAAGATAAAGATGATTTGTTAATAACATCTTCAACAAGTTTTTTATAATTTTTCTAAAGAAGAGAATCAAATGTTAAAATCTCTAAAAAAGAGTTACATTCATCTTCAACAGATTTGCTATTTTAGAGATTTTAACACAAATTATATTAATATAATATTCTTTAATTTATATTCTCAATACACTTTAAAAAAAACTTAATATAAAATGACAAAACATTTATGTTATTGATGGATTGAATAAAATAACTATTTCTCTGTACTATTTGTAGATTTATAGAGAGTTTTTTATATTCAGAGATTTTTCTATAAATATCTGTTTTATTGATGGATTGGAGGTGCTAAAGATAAGAAAAAAGTTCAAAAGTCATAACTCTTTCAATACTTCATCCATCTCTATCTCTATCTCCTATCTCTGTAGTCTTCACGCGGATTCTCGCTCCCAAATAAATCCGATCAATTGTTCCCCCAAAACCCATTTCTTTTTAAATATTTAATCCAATCGATTCTTCCCCAAAATCCGAAAACAAAATGGCGTCGGCGGCAATATTTTCATCCCTACGCCGGAGCCGGTCACCGTCGTTAGACGCGTTCCTATCGCCGGTAGATCTACAAAACGACGTCGTCGGATTATTAAAAACCCTAACCACCGTCGCATCGGAAATCATTTTATCTTTCTCCGACAAAACGCTGCCGTTTCAGAAGAAAAACTCCAGATCTTTACTCCGGCGAATCGAATTGTTTGTCGTATTGTTGGATTCCGTTTCCGATTCAGGTGAGTGGTGGTCAAACTTAAAGTCAACGTTGGTTTTATGCTGTAAGGAGTTGTACCTTCTGCTTTACAGGTCTAAAATCTTGCTTGATTACTGCACTCAATCGAGTAAATTATGGTTATTGCTTCAAAACCCCTCAATTTCTGGACATTTTCATGATCTTAATCAAGAAATTTCAACACTTTTGGATGTTTTTCCGATGAACAAATTGAATTCTTTAATTTCCGATGATGTTAAAGAACAAATTGATTTGTTACAAAAGCAATCAAGAAGGGAGAAATTGTTCATAGATGAACACGACGAATCATTAAGATTGAAATTCTTCGAGTTATTGAACAAAATCGGGAACGAAAACATCCCCAATTTCGAAGATTTTCACGAATTTTTAGTTACAAAATTGGGGATTCTTGATGCCAAAGCTTGTAGGGTTGAAATCGGGTTTTTGGAAGAACAAATTGCGAATCACGAAAGTGATCTTGATCCTTCTGCTTCGGTTCTTGGTGGGTTTATCGCGATGATACGATATTCAAGATTCTTGTTGTTTGGATTCGAAGAAGATGAAGCCGAAATCGCAATGGGGAAAAGATATCGAAGGGGGGAAAGAAAAGGATTAATCTTTAAAGAAATCTTTAACACATTTCAAACGATCCAAAAAGATTTTTGTTGCCCGATTTCGTTAGATTTGATGATGGATCCCGTTATAATATCGACCGGACAAACTTTTGATCGAGGTTCGATTTCAAGATGGATCGAAGAAGGTCATTGTAATTGTCCGAAAACGGGGCAAGTTCTTGTTCACAAGAAACTCGTGCCAAATAAGGCACTTCGGAATCTAATCATGCAATGGTGTATGGCCCACAAGATTCCGTATAGTCCGCCGGAAAGTTCGGATCTGGCGGCGGAATCTTTTCCGGCGGCTCCGGCTAGTCGGGCGGCGGTGGAAGCGAATAAAGCCACCGTTCACCTCCTCATTCGCCAGCTGGAAAACGGGTCGGATTTGGGTAAAGCCATTGCGGCCCGCGAGATCCGTTTTTTGGCGAAAACGGGTCGGGAAAACCGCGGGTTTATTGCGGAATCCGGGGTTATTCCGCATTTAAAGACGTTGCTTTCTTCACGAAGCGCGGTTGCGCAGGAGAACGCGGTGACGGCGATGTTGAATTTGTCGATTTACGATAAGAATAAGAGTCGGATTGTTGAGGAAAACGGGTGTTTGAGATCGATTGTGGGCGTTTTACGATTCGGCCACACGGTTGAATCGCGTGAAAACGCAGCCGCTACGCTTTTTAGTCTTTCCGCGGTTCATGATTACAAGAAAAGAATCGCCGACGAAGATGGAGCGTTAGAGACGTTAGCGGATTTGCTAAAAAACGGCACACCGAGAGGGAAAAAAGACGCGGTTACGGCTGTTTTCAATCTCTCGACACACACCGCAAACTGCGTGAAAATGATCGAATGTGGGGTCGTTGGCGCTTTAGTGACGGCGTTGAAGTGTGACGGAATCGCGGAGGAGGCCGCCGGTGCGTTGGCATTGGTCGTGCGGCAACCAGCGGGTGCGGCGGCGGTCGGAGACGAGGAGGCGGTGGCGGCGGCAGTCGGTGGTTTGATCGGAATGATGAGGTGTGGGACCCCCCGAGGGAAAGAAAACGCGGTGGCAGCGTTGCTTGAGCTTTGCCGGAGTGGTGGGGCCCACACGACAGAACGGGTCGTAAAAGCTCCGGCGTTGGCGGGTTTGATTCAAAGTTTGTTGTTTACGGGAACTAAACGGGCCCGGAGAAAAGCAGCATCGCTTGCTCGGGTTTTCCAACGTTGTCATTACGATTCTTTGCATTTGAACGGGTTGCGGTTGGGCTATGGTTTCGCCGGAAACTCTACTGCCGGAAATCTGGATTCGGGGTTTCCGGCGGAGACCGTGTCGGTGTCGATGTCGGTTTCGGTTTCGTAGTTTGGTAATATTCAATTTACGTTACTATATATTTATTACATTATAATCTCATACATTCATTCATTAATATTACTTATTTGGTGATCTTCTGGCTTGATTTGTACTTTATGCATAAAAGTTGTTTTCGGTTTTTAAGTGTTTTGTTGCCGTTCATACTTTTCTACGGTTAGAATAGTTGAAAATACGGGGAATCATCGCGCAACAACTTTCACATCGTGCATTAGAGGTTGTACCTTTTCTACGGTTAGATTCTTATTATTTGCCATATTCATCCGGTAAGCTAACGTGACTTGACAAGCACTTACCCGGATAAGCGTTTTGTAAACGACCCCGACTTTTTATATGGAGTTGTGGGGAGGGTATTTTAGGAACAAAAAGTCAAAATTTTAAATGATGGCAAACAAGCACCGATTGATCTTTGTTGGGCATTACTCATGGAATGATTTAGAATTGGAAAATGTGTGAATTTGGTTTGTATCATTTGAAATAAAATAAAATTTTATTTTGCAGAAATAATTTACAAACACTTTATAAATAATTAATTAATTAACATATTTGGAAACATTATTATAAAATGATCTTATGAAATCTCAGAGATATTAACTATTCTAATGGAATTTTATTGTTTGTGGATTTCAATTTTTATAAATTAGGATCAAATCGTTTGATTTGATGGAATGGTTTAGAGAGAATTGAATTTCATGGAAAATTGGGAAGCTTTGGTGTATTTGGTATCTTAGATTTAGAATTGAATTGAATTGAATTTCAATCGTTATAAAAACAAATTATAAAAGTAATTAAAATACCGTTTATTACTTGATTATTACAAAACAAATATTTTTAACATATTTTAGAATATTTGTTAGATACAAATCCTACGATCTCCCATTAAATACCAACCACCTCCATGTGATTTCAAAATCCAAACATGAGGGGACCCATTAGAATGAAATTCAATTCCAAATCCCTACAACTTTAATCCAATCTTACAAACCAAAAGCGACCTTAGAGATTCATTTGACCACCATAGAACAAAGAGGATACGATAAAAAATTTATCATCCTTTCAAACACGACAACGAATCAATCTAACACGCAACAAATACAAATAGATCACGACACAACAATACATCAACAACAAAAGACTAGTTGAACGAGATAAATGCTATGTTAGGCAAACTGATATACAACAATATAAAACGACCTAAAAACATTGTTATGTCGTTTTATATTGTTGGTTTAGAAAAATAAAACCAGCTGGTTGGTTTTTTTTTCAATAAGCTCAAAAAACAAAATAACTTATGCTTGTGAAAATACAAGGACGAAATTGGTCCCCCTTATTTAGAACAAAAAGCAAAGCAAAGGACATTAGGACAAGGCTCAAGAAAATCAAAAAGTGTCTATGGCGGGCCTTTCTTTTGAACTTCAAAAATAACAACTACAGTAGTCAAATAGTCCACATTTAAGTCCTCTTTTTCTTCCAAATATCATCCAATTCTCATATCTTTGAATCTTCCACTTACAAAAAGCCAAGATACAAGAAACAAGAATCCAAGAAATGATGAGTTTTGGAAGAAAGAAAACCTTTCAAACGACATCTTCGATCTCAAGTTTCTCTCTCAACACATGGCTTTCGAGGTTCAAGAAGATGAAAAATGGTGCAACACCCGTGTCGCGAAACGCTAGAAGAAAATGGGATAAGAATCCGGTGTCTTCAATCGATGACGGGTTTTATTGGAGGATCTCATTTGGTAAAGAAAGTTACGAAGACGAGGTAATATTGCAGAATTCGGATTATCCGCTCAATGTTTCTCCGGTAAGTTGTACAAGTTTCAAGAAAACGGTGTTCGATGGAAGAAAGATGAGCGAGTTCATCGGTGAAGAAGATCGGTTCGAAAGGAGAAAAGCTTTAAAAGATTGTCGAAAGTCAACCGTTGACCATTCAAGAACACGGCAAAGCAAATTGAATTTGAATCTTCATACCATCGTAGAAGATTATGCAATCGAGGAAGAAGAGTGGCGAAAGGTGAAAAGCATGAAAATTAATGAGATCATGTTAAAGAGCGAAAAACAGAAGAAATTTGTTGATGTAAGCAAAGAAACGAGTAGGAAAAGGTCAAAGCAGCGTCGTAAAGTCAACGTTTTTTCTCCGAGAATCAAAGCTCTTGAAGACATGAAGAGAACACAGATGAAGATGAAGAGGGAGAAAGTTGTTAAAGACGCGTTTAGAACGGGTTTCGATAGCTTTGCGATTGTGAAAAGTTCATTTGATCCACAACGGGATTTTAGAGACTCGATGATCGAGATGATCATCGAGAATGGTATCAGGAAACGAGAAGAGCTCGAAGAACTCTTGGCATGTTATTTGACATTAAATTGTGATGAATATCATTATCTTATTATTAAGGTGTTCCAACAAGTATGGTTAGAATTGAACCATTTTGATCCATATTCTCAGCTTTGAGAACTATTGTAAACCTTTTCTTGGTTGACTTGTAATAAATTTGTAAATTTCTAATTGTAATTCCACCATGTTTGATCTTTTTCGGGAAATTATTTAAAGGGTTCATCTTTTAGTCGTTTCTCTCCCAATATTTCAAGAATGCAACAACCTCCGTAAGTGGCACCTTCTCAATTTATGAAAGGGTCAAAATGTAAAAGAAAAAAGAAGTTTCTGAAGATGATTCACAAATGGGCAATGCTATTGGCACCTCATTTGATGTCAGAATCGGATCATCTCATGTATTGAGAATGTAAAAAGAGAACTTTGATGTTGATGTTTGTGAGAAGGAATTCACTATATAGGGGTGTCATCAGCAATGTATAGGGGTGTCATTAGCCTTCCAGTCGAGAGATGAACCCAAATAATGAAAATGGCTATTTCTATTCATTTCCAATCTTTTTATTGTATTCATGATTTCAAGAAATATGATGAGAGTGGATCAAACCTCTATGGCATGACAAGCTTTTTCTTTCTTTTTTCTTTTTCTGTTCCTTTTTCACATCTTTCTGGTTTTAAATAGTGATCCCTCCCTCTATCTCATGACAATCACAGCTTTATATTGGGATGTCTCATCAAAATTGTAAGACTTCCCTTTTTTAAGCAAAGTTTCAACATAAATGTTGCATATAAAACCCACAAGGATGTGTAAACTATCACCAATCTCTGCCCAAAATTTGGTCCACAGTTACACATCATGTTTAAATATTGCAATTTGGGCAGTCCCCAATAAAGGGGCTTCATGTCCTAAAACATTATCTTTTTCTCTTGAACATAGGGGCTGTTTGTCTGTCAGTTGCTGAATGGTTTGGTGCAGAATGATTAAGTGGTCAGAATTATTAAGAGGCTCTTATGATATAGTTCAAAGTTAAATATGGTTGTTTTGTAATTGTTCAGAATGAAATCAGGACGCTTAATGGTTAAAGGAGGTCCAGGATACAAAATCATTCAGAGGGTTATAAAACCATTAAGAGGCAGACTATTTTTTTGCCAAACAAGATTCACCTCTTAGCGATTCAGAGGTTGCCTCTTAATGGAACCATTAAGAGGTAAACAAACAACCCCATAGTCATCATCCCCACATAAACATGCATATCTTAAAACCTTATCTTTTCTCTATTATCACAAGATGTTGAATATATTCCTTTTGGTTTGCAAGATCCCATATGTAATTTTATTGTATGGTAGTTAAGATATTTGGATGATAATCAAACACTTTATTAAACTATGAGTGTAGTTATTCATTGAGATTTTCATTAGAACAATTTGTCAAGAAATTGCTTAAAGAAAAAGGTAGGTGAAAATCAAAACGATGGTGCTTGTGTGAGAATACGTAGACCCCATTGAATTGCTCTGTGAGGTAGCGTTTGGTACGCAGACATGAATGAACGGGATTGGACATGACAAGTGCTTGTCTTGCGTTTGGTACGACTAGGACCAGATAGGACAGGAGTAGACAAGTTTCCTTAAAAGTTGTTTGATGATTTTATGTATCATATAATAGTTATAAATGACACAAATAAAGGAGGTTGTTGTAAGGGAGGAAGAGGTGGAGGTGGCTGGCGGTGGTCGGCGGTGACAGTCGGTGGTGGTGGCGGCAATGGGCGGTGGTGATCATTGGAGGTGGAAGTGGTGATGGACAGTGGTTATGGAGGTGGTGTTGTAGTGGAGAAAGAGGTGGAAGTGGCCGACGATGGTTGGCGGAGGCTACCGGTGGTCGCCGATGGTGGCGGCGGCCATGGGTGGTGGTGATCGGTGTTAGTGGAGGTGGTCAAATGATGGTAGCAATGGGCGATGGTTGTGGAGGTGGTGTAGGAGGTTGTTATAGTGGAGGAATATGTAGAGGTGGCTGCCGATGGTGGTGGCGGCGACGATGGGTAGTGGTGACCCTTAAGACTAATACCATATTATGATTATACATAAAACGAGGGTGGATCAGTAACTTTTTAGTTTCTGTCTCACTTTTATCCCTTGTTCCACCTATTTTGGTGGAACAAGGTAGACCCCTTTTTTGTCCCATCTTTTGTTCCGTCATGTCCCGTGTACGAAACGCAAAAAAGATCCCTTTAGGAGAGAACAGAGATTCCAACATATACAGAGGAGAAATGGTCCAAATTCTAGCCGATGTAGGACTCCCCCCCCCCCCCCCCCCTCTCTCTTTCAATGGAGGCTAGACGGGTGAGGGGTCTAGACAAGTACAAAATGCCCCTAAAGTGTTGAGTCTCTAGAACTGTAGATCATTAAATTACTCTCGAAAAGAGCCCTATATTGAGGAGGAGAAATGGTCAAAGTCTAATCGATGTAGGACTCTAACAGCTTGAAAGATCAAATCAAGAACCAAATACAAGTTTTAATGCATAATATACGCCATATAGAATGATTGTACAAAGAACCAATTTACTAATTATATATCATCACTAAGCATCCTTCAACACCATAACATATTCAAACCCAAGTTGCATGCTATGTGAGTTAGCGATTACCTTTTCCTTCCGATAAACGACACAATCTTGCCCGCAAGAAGCCAATAACATCTTCTACAAGAAACAGTTCTTGCTACAAAACCATTCCTTCACCAGCCAAGAACTCATGAACAACACCATCGACTTCAATAACGCTACAACCAGGATTTTTATATACACCTCGTGCCTTCATCTTCCTCCTCAACTCAGTGGCATCGATAAATCTACCGTCAGAAGCATGAACATTTGATAACTGAACGTAACCAGCACTATCCCGCGGATCCAATTCAAGAAGTTTCTTGGTGACTTTTTCTGCCACTTCGATATTATTATGGTTTCTGCAAGCACTCAAAAGAGACTCCCAAAGAATCTGAGATTCTTTAAACGGAACTTCTAAAGCAAGTTTTTCAGCCTCATTTAACAGCCCAAATCGACCAAGCAAGTCCACCATACATCCATAATGCTCGATTTTTGGCTTGATTCCATGACCATGAACCATAAGTTCAAACATTTTGTGACCTTCGTCAAGTAAACCAGAACGGCTGCAAGCTGATAAAACGCTTATAAATGTGACTTCGTTAGGGTTAAAACCCTTTTCTAGCAATTTGTGGAATAATTTTATGGCACTTTCGCCGGATCCATGGAGGCTTAATCCAGAAATCATTGAATTCCATGTACTAATATCTTTCTTTGACGTTTTATCAAACACTTCCTGTGCCTTCTCAAGACACCCACATTTCGCATACATGTCCACAAGAGCAGTGGCTAAAAACCCACGAATTTCGATCTTGTTTTTATCAATGTAGGCGTGAATCCATTCACCTTGGCTTAACGCACTCACACGGGCACAAGAAGATAACACGTTCACGAGTGTGTAATCATCTGGCATCATCCCAGCATTCTGCATCTCTTCGAAAAGCATAAACACTTCATCGAACCTCCCCTCGTGCGCGTAGCCTGTGATGATTACGTTCCAAGAAACGACATCTTTCATCGGCATTTCGTCAAAAATACGTCTTGCTTCTATAACCAACCCATCCTTAACATACCCAGAAATCATAAAATTCCAAGACTCTACATTTCTCTCAGGCATTTCATCAAACAACTCCTGAGCAAACCCCATCATACCCATATCAACATAAGCACTCAAAATCGCGTTCCATGATATAACATCTCTCTCAGACATTTCATCAAGCAGGTTACGTGCAATCTCAAAAAACCCCCCTTTTGCATACATATGAATCAAAGTGTTACAAATATACACATCACGTTCAACACCAAACTTAATTACATGTCCATGAACCTGTTTTCCAACATTAACATTATTAACAACCGAGCAAGCTTTCAGTACAAAAGTAAAAGTATACTTATCTGGCAAAACACCATCATCAAACAGCATTTTAATGAAGAGATTGAATGAGGTTTCGGGGGTGGAGCTATTTGCGTAGGAGCGTATTAGTGTGTTATAAGAATAAGAATTAGGGTTCTGAATATAGGTGAAAATGGAGTGAGGGTATAAGAGGGTGTGAGAAGAGGTTGGTGGTGGTAATGAAGCGGCGGAGGAAATGAGGCGAGCGGCGGAATAGGGGTCGTGAATAAGACCAGTTTTGAGCATATGAGCGTGGGATTGGCGGAGCTCGGAGATGGAGGTGGCCATTTCTGTGAACGAAAGGATTGCTGGTGGTGGAGGGAAGAAGATTGCTGCCATTTTTGGGGAATTCTGAGAGCATATCAGTCCTACCCAAATTTCTTGAATCTTATCTGCCTTGAAAAATAATAGTGCATACATTTTGAAGTAAAAAAATTGAAAGGTTTACCATATCACTTTACCTTATCGCAGGAATATGTTATCGGATGAATATGTTAAAGATCAAAAAGATTAAAATCTTATCTGATAAGAGCCAAAAAATGATCAAGGGTCTTACCTAGTAAGTGATGAGGAAGACTTTTACTACGATTAGCGTTTATCGGAAAATTTTACATACGATACAGTTTGGTCGACTGAAATTTTACCCAATAACTAAGTGACAATATTGAATTTACCGGTAAACGCTTACCAGTGTGAAAGGATTGGTAAACGGCCTCAAACATTTAATTCCGATTTATGAATTGTTTTGTTTGGTAAGTTGATAGTTTTATGGAGTATATTGACATATTAATAGAATTCAACGCCTCTGCCCTCTGGTGTGTAGCTAAGTTGGCATGAGGGATGGAAAAAAATCCGTCCTCGACCTCGAGTTGACCGGGGATGGGGAATCGAAGGGAATAGGGAATTCCCGAAATTGCTAACCGATGATGGGGTCAGGGATGGGGATACATGATACCTCTCAAACCCGACCCTGATCTCGACCTCGAGTATTTAATTGTAAGTTTTTACACATAATATATGTGTATATATATATATATATATGTGCATAGTATAGTAAAAATGATAAAACCCAAGGAGTATATACACTATATATAACACACAAATACAATCAATCTTCAATAATGAGAAACTTTTAAAATATAATAGTATTGGTTTGATTGTTCGACAAAACTTTTAGCGATACAACGACGTTGGTGTATATAATATTTATTAAGTATTGTAATTGATATATTTAACTTTGAAGTTTGAACTACCCTTGTACAAATACAACCATTAAAATTTGGTTAACTAAAGTATAGAATAATTCGGTCGTTTAAACGTGAAATTGATATTTTTAAGGTATTATATAAAAACTTAAAATTTTGTAAATAGGGAAAAATCCTCGATTCCCCGGTGGAGATATCCCCGTTCCTCGATGGGGATGGGGAATGAATTTTGTTCCCCGACGAGGATGGGATGGGGAGTGGGGAGCAGGGATGGGAATTGCGACCCCTTGTATACCCAGGGTTCTAAAAGGCGCGCACGATATGGTGTGAGACGCGTCTCTGCCGTTACGATATGGGCCATAACGTTTCTGTAAGGCGTGACTCACGATATGGCGACTTAAGGCGCGATATGGCGCGCCATAGCGTCAGCTTTTTGTAAGGCGTCGCTTGTATTTTTTACAATTTGTACTTTTTTGTCTTTTTTTAAAACTTAAATTTTGTTAAAGGTTAAAACTGAAAAGTTAAAAGTAAGAGGGTAAAAACTAAAAAGTTAAAACTTAAATTTGTTGACTTATTTAAAGTTGAGGTTCAGTCAATGTATTTCAAATTGAAATCACGATTACACAATTAGACGATTACACGAGCAGCGGCAGATCATCTCTTCCGGCGATTACACGATTACGCATAGGGGTGAGCAGCGGAACTGGGTACCCGCCTTTGGAACCGAAACCGCTCCAGAACTGCCGGTTCCGGAACCGGAACCGATGTGACTGGTTCCGGTTCCTAAAATAACGGAACCGATGTGACTGGGTCCGGTTCCGGTTCTCATTTTTTTAGAACCGCTACCCGCTGGGTACCCGCCGGGACCGGTTCCGGAACCGGGTACCCGGAACCGCTGGGTACCCGGTACATATTAAGTATATACATATAAATATTTATTTAAACTAAATAAAAAAAGTTAATAAACTAATAAAATTTCTTTTTAGGGTTTAGGTTTCCATTGTCTTCAGCTCTTGTTTTCACAGTGAAAACACACACACCATCCATTGTCTTCATCTACTAGCGCCGCATACAATCATACATTGTCTTCATCTTTTTTCTTCACAGTGAACACACACAAACCAGTCGCCGGCCACCATCCCCGTTCGCCAGCCGCCGTCCCCGTCCGCCAGCCGCCGTCCACTCGCACACCGACCAGTAGCAAGCTTCTTACCTGATTTCCGGTAAATCTCCGGCGACGATATTCGATATTCATATCATGTTCTTATTGTAATCATGTTCTTATTGAGTTTGGAAATGGAATCATATAGCTTTGCCCTCAACAGTTATGATTTGAGATCTTATATTATAATTCTTCTATATTCTAAAAGAATTATGAATCAGGATGACGCATAATCAGAATTATGAAACTTCCCTCTCTCTTCTTCTATTTGGGAACCGTATTGAAATGATTCATTGTATACATATTTGTATTTTACTCTATTTTCTTTAAACAGAGTTGTGAATTTCGTTCTTAACTATTTGTATTGAAATGATTCATTGTAGTCCATCTAGTTTTGTTTAAAGTTGTGAATTTCGTTCTTAACTTTTATAAAATTTTGGTTTTTGTCCATGAAAATTGTTATCTGTTATTACTTTCGTCTTTAAAATTAGTTTTGAATATACTCCATTGTTTTCTCATAGGTTTATGTTTTATTTGCTTATAACCTACATATAACCTAGGAACAGTTTAATAATGCATGCATCTTAAGACACACCACATATGACATAACTATTAAATGTTTTATATTAAATTCCTTTTTTTGTCAGGTTTAATAATGGATGTACCTCCGATTGACGTGGATGAAAGTGAGGCGGTTGATCAAAACCAAAGCCAAAAAAGCATTTTCATGAGATCTTGGGTGTCCTTGCTTCTTTGTTAGAATGGAGAGAGGATGATGAACCTAGTATTATGCGTATGGGTGATGAAATGAGAAAAAAGTTTGACAAATATTATGGAGGTTTTGGTAGAACAAATGTGATGGTTTTAGTTGCAGTGGCTCTTGATCCACGTTATAAGATGAGGTTTGTGAAGTTTTCATTAAGAAAAATCTTTCCTTCGGACTCCGATAAAGTTAGTGATATATATGGTCAAGTATATGATGTTTTGAAAAAATTATATGACCATTATGCTAATGTTTCTTCATCATCAAAGGATGATTCTTCTATTTTCTTTGTGAATGATGATGGTGACCAAAATTTTGTTGGGACGGTGAAGAATAAACAAATGAGAAAAATCTATGATGAGTTTTATGAAAATGATGTTGGGGATGGTATTGAGAAATCTGAGTTGGAAGAATATCTTGAGGCTCCGCCTGAAAAAATGGATGTTGAGAAGTTTGAAATTTTGAGGTGGTGGAGTGAAAAGTGTACTACATATAAGGTATTGGGATCAATGGCAAAGGACATTCTAGCCATTCCGGTTTCTACGGTTGCTAGTGAGTCTGCTTTTAGTACATCCGGTCGGGTGGTAGATGAGTTTCGGAGTAGTTTGGGTCCAAAGATGGTGGAAGCTTTGATATGTGCTCAAGATTGGTTGAGAGGATCATCAATATGTTTGGACATGGAACAATATTTGGAGGATGTGCAAAAATACGAGGAAGGTAATTTACTTATTTATTGTCTTTTTTCATATATATTTATATTTGTTAATTTCATATGTAACATTCTAATTTGCGCTTTTTATTTGTTAATTTCAGAAATTGGTCGTATTGATCTTGATGAGACATTTGTTAACATCAACTAATTTCTTTTTGAGGTAATTTTCTAATTTATATTTATTGTAGTGACAATTTATAAAATGGCATGGTATTGGTTTAGTTAGGTATTTTATTTGTTTTGACTTTGATCCAAGTGTTTTATTTGTTAGGTGTTGACGACTTGACGTGAAGTTCCATGAAGTCGTGAAGTGCCGTGAAGACATGAAGCGTTTTATTCGTTTTGTACTTTTGTTGATGTCGTATCAAGACTTAAGTTTAAGTTTAAGTTGTTTATGTAATAATTATTTTCTAATTTGGTTATGTAATAATTATTTTTATTGGATTAGTTTTAGTTTTAATCGTTTGTTGTATGAAAAATTGAAAACTACGTTGGTACTTTAAGTTTAAGTTGTTTTTTTCTACTTTGCAAGTGTTTTAAAATTATGTTTTATTGTAAAAAATGTTAAAAAAAAAAATTGCCAGCGGGTACCCGGAACCGGAACCGGTTCCCAGCGGTTCCGGGACCGGTTCCAAAAAAAAGAGAACCGACGGGAGCGGTTCCGGTTCTTTCTTTCTAGGAACCGCCGGTTCCGGTTCCGGTTCCGGTTCCGGTTCCATGAAAAAAGGGCGGGTACCCGGTGTTGCTCACCCCTAATTACGCATATATATATATATATATATATATATATATTAAATTGTTGGATATAATTGTATACATTGAATAAAAACATATAACATCTATTTAAACATATATAATAATATATAAGATATATAAATTTGCCGCCTTAAAAAACGATACGTCATCGCCATATCTTGTAAGGCTTGAGGCTTGACCTCGCCGCCACGCCACGCCTTACACCTTTTTGAACCTTGGGTATACCTAACCCCGTTGCCATCTCGAGTTGGAAAATTGACAGGTAACTTTGTCCAAGAACAAGACATGTCTTGGGTTCAATTCTAGGTCTCGGTTATCCTCGTTCGTTGAGTGAGAAGCGTGAGAAGTCCCGCCCCTGAATTGCGTCTTAGAAGAGAATTGATGTGGTACATCTCGGTGCATCTTATTTCGATGCATCTCATTCTAATGTGCATCTATTTCTCAACTTCTCATCGGAACCCAACCCTATACTCTTATATATAAATATACGCATAATTAGAATATTAAAATTTTTGTTAAAGAAAGAGTGAATTGTAGATTTGGTCCCTGTGGTTTTGTGTTTTCTTTGACTATGGTACTCATTCTTTGTTTATTATGGATATGGTCCTTGTGGTACGCAATATATTGTGGCTAGGGTCACTCAACACTAACATCGTTAATTTTTAACTTTGGTCCCTGTGGTTTATAGAAATCTTTGAGAGTGGTCCCTACGGTTTATTATTATTTTTACATTTTTCCTTTAAAAACTAATAAAAATAAAATTATATATATATATATATATATATATATATATTATTAAAAAAATAAGAGTAAATTACATGATTGATCCCTGTGGTAGGTCCAAATCTGGATTGGGTCTCTAAAACAAAATAAGTACACCAGACGTCACTGTGGTTGTCATTTTGTTTCACGCTAAGTCCCCTGACACTAACACCGTTAAATTTATCCGCTAACTCAGGGGTAAGTTGGTCAATTTACCTTTTTGTTTATAAAAATTAAAAAGATTAAAAGATTAAAATATTAAAAAATTATAATGTGATTTATATATCAACAACCCTACTCTTCCTCGCCGTCAAAATCAAACCAAACCACCGGCGCCTCCATCGCCGGCAAAACCAAACCACCGACGCCTCCATGGAAGATCTTTCAAGCTCTGTCTTGATACCCACTTTTCAAGAGATGCGCACGCTTATTCAGTCTTGTGCCTCCTCCCACAGAATCAACAACTTCGACTTTCCCAAAACCCCGCATCCGGGATTTGGATCTCAAGTTCTTGCTCGCCAAGTTTCAGCCGATGATGACCAACCACAAGTACAACCACATGTTGATAATGGCTTTACCTTGCTTCCTCAACAACCTGCATTTTCTTGTCTAGTATCAACTCATATCTTTTCCTTTCATTTTTTATGTGCTTTTATTTTAACCAGAAGCTAGCCTTTAACGAAACAGAGTATTGTATTGCTTTAAACAAGGAAGGAAGGAACGTATAGTTTTACAACATTGAGTGATGGCTTATAGTTGTAATGCTAAAAGTTGGAGACTTTCTGCACAGAAACAAGAGTCTATTGTACCAGTGGTTAAGCTATAAAAAGAAAGAATCAAGGTTGCCACTATTATTATTGATAGAAGGTAGATTTCAAAGACGGTGATCAGAAGAGCATACCAGAAACTCCATGAACCTGACCACCATATGCTTGGAGGTTTGGGGTTTTGTTATTTGTTTGCCTTTATTAATTAAATCAAATAGTTTGAGTTTGGATTTGTGTTTGTGTTTGTGTTTGTGTTTGATTTAGGGTTTTAAATACCTTCAATTGTATAGGAGATGGTGCCTACTTTTTTTTTTGTAAATCTTGTTTTTCCGTTCACCGGAAAACTTGGCCGGAGATGGGAAATTGGAGAAGATGGCGTGAAATGGGTTGTTTTAGAGGACACATTGAGAAGTGACACACGTCTTTTTTTTAGTGGAGGTTAAAATCTTTTAAAATTAACTAATAAATGTTTTTAATTAAATGAATAAAAAGACCAAAATGCCCCTTAAGTTAACTGAGCTAACAGACTTTTATCAGTTCCGTTAGTGTCAGGGACTTAGCGTGAAACAAAATGACAACCACAGTCTGGTGTACTGTAATAACCCCGAGTAAGTTAATTGTTTATTTAATTGTGTTTTGTAGTTTAGGGTGAGTTGTGTTGATTTATAAAGTTTGGGTGTGTTTGTTATTTTAGGAGAGTTCGAGTCCCTATTTGCAATTTTAGGAATATATATATATATATATATATATATATATATATATATATATATATATATATAAGGGTGGTATTTTTTGCAAACCAGTGTATTTGTACAAACTCGTACAAACCATACATAGCTTCATGATTTTGTAAATTTGGCTTCATGAATATTTTTATATATATTTTGGCTTCATGAATATATAATTTGGCTTCATGAATATATCATTTGGCATTTTTAACTAATTTTTTTACAAAAATAAGGGTATTTTAGGGCTCCACCGAAAAAAATTAGTTAAAAATGTCAAATGATATATTCATGAAGCCAAATTATATATTCATGAAGCCAAAATATATATATATATATATATATATATATATATATATATATATATATATTCATGAAGCCAATTTTACAAAATCATAAAACTAGGTATGGTTTGTACGAGTTTGTACAAATACACTGGTTTGCAAAAGATACCCAGCCTATATATATATATATATATATATATATATATATATATATATATATATATATATATATATATATATATATATATACCACCTCCATCTTGATTCCTCATTTTGAGTCGGTCTCCATAGTGTGTGTGTGTGTGTTTGAGCCGAGAGAAAACAGAGAGAAAGAAGTGGCGGTTCGATTAGGGCCGAGAAGAATTTCTATTTGAGTCGAAATTGAGGTATGTTTCTTTTCAAATTATGTTTCTAGCAGTTAGTATTAGATTCCTATCGATTTAGAACTTGTTAATTTTGATTTCTATTTGGGTTTGATCGATTCTGGGTTCGAACGAATCGTCCGAATTCCTCCTAGTTTCCGGATATTTCTCGACCCGGATTTCTTATTTTTCCCGGATGTTAGTAGTGTCCGAATTAGTTTCTGGATAGAGTTATCCAGATAGGATTTACCGAATAGGAATTGTCCGGATGCAGTTTCCGAATAAGTTTCCCGGATAGGTTGTCCGGACCATGTTTATCGGATAGGTTCCCGGATTCCAGTATCCGGATTCTTTGGTTTCTGGATGTGTATTTTGATAACGCCACTTTTTGGTGTTATTTCCGGTCAACAAATAAATGAGATTGGCTTGTGTTGAAGCAAAACGGCGGAATTTTATGGTTTTTCTAGTGAAATGCGCAGGTAATCCGGAAGAAAACGAGCATCGAGAAACAAAGCAGAAAAAGGCCAGAAAAGAAGCCTGAAACGAAGCCCAACAGAAGCCCAAGATCCAAGCCCAAGATCCATGACCCAGACCTGACCCGGGCCTATCAGGAACACGCGCGGCCTGCGCCGCGAGCCAGGTCGCGTATCTCTCTGTTCCAGTTCTATACTTTGTGTTTTCTGGAATTTAGGTCATTATTACGACACGTGCGACGGGAGGCTACGAGGGGGCGATTTTCAGAGGTATTTTGACCACTTTTGAGCCACGATAGAGGACCGATTGAAGAGGAGTTCACCACGAGAAGCGGATTAGAGCCGAGAGAAGGGATTTCATCCGTACATTCTTCACGTTTATGATCACGATGTTTACATACATTATTTTCTACCCTTTTCTTGCGTTTTTGTCCACCCCCAACATGAACTAATCTTTAAATGTTGGGGGTTGGAATGACTATGGTTTTTATGATGGATGACGTGTAACCGAAGGATTTTTTACTCGATTTGATCTATGAAGCATTTGATTTCAGTTTTTCATACCCAATTGTAGCTTGATCACCTTCAATTGATTTTCATGGTTTTGATTAAGTTCGAGAGAATTAATTAATAACTAGATCAGGTAATTAGGTGCCAGAAAGGAGAACGGGTAGAGATAGCCGAATCACCTTTTTGCTTATTAAAGTTTAACCTAATGTGTTTTAAAATCACCGGTGGAGATCGAGAGATAAAACTAGTGAGTTTAAGATAAAATCCGTTATTGCTTGAGAAAGAATAACGGTGAATTTCAAAACTAGGGTTCATAGAAATAATCGGTAATCATCGTTCAGGTACGTTCATCGAGAATATAACCATAGGAAATCCAACCCTCAACCTTTTCTCTATCAAAGTCCTTTCCAAATCTTTCGTTTCTCAATTTTAGTTTTATTTAGTTTTAAACAAGTTCTAAACCACAAATCAAAATCCCGATCGTTCAGTTAATAGCAATTGTAGTCATTGTGACACTTAGTTCCTAGTTCCCTTGGTTCGATACTCGTACTTCCGTACTATTACTTGATTTCGACACCGTACACTTGCGGTTAGATTTAGGGGGGTGTAAACCCGCCTATCAAGTTTTTGGCGCCGTTGCCGGGGAACTAGTTGCAACTGATAGCACTACCAGCTATAAGCGCTATTACATTGAACTTTTTTTTACTTTTGTTATTTCGTTTTACTACTTTCAATTTCTGGATTGCTAATTTTTAATTACTTTCCGTTTCAAGTACTAACTGGTTTATGCCAAGGAAAACCCGAGGGAAAGAAATCGAACCGATCGATCCGGAAATCGAAAGAACTGCCCGTCAACTACGAAAAGCATCCAAAGCTAAAAGACACTTGAAGATGGGCGACGAAGCTCCTCCTGAGAGACGTCCTATGCGGTCGTTTGCCAATCCAAATGTGGCAGTCGCACGCATAGGCATCCAACCTCCCACTACTGGGGCGAACTATTTTGAAATCAAACCGAGTACTATCGTTATGGTACATCAGAACCAGTTTGGAGGAGCACCAACAGAAGATCCTCATGCACACCTTCGGGCATTCGAGAGGATATGCAACACTTTCAAAATCAACGGAGTGAACGGCGATGCAATCAAGTTGCGGTTATTCAGCTTTTCACTTAAGGGCAGAGCAGAAACTTGGACAGAAAGTATCCAACCGGATCAGATCACCACCTGGGCGCAACTGAAAGCTGCTTTCCTCCAGAAATTCTTTCCACCAAGTAGGACCGCCCAACTTATGGCCGAGATCACCCATTTTGCTCAATGGGACCAAGAGACATTGTATGAAGCTTGGGAGAGGTACAAAGATATGCTAAAGAAATGCCCTCATCATGGGTTGCACGGTTGGGTTGTTATCCAGACGTTCTTCAGTGGACTTCGCCCGCAGTTCAAAAACAACATTACAGCTGCAGCGGGTGGAGCTCTAATGGATAAGTCGTATGAGGAAGTATGCGAGTTGATCGACAACCTGGCAGAACATAGCTTTTCCACTCCGAGATCATCAGTTAGAAGGGTTGCTAGTGTGCAAGAAAATGATGAGTTGAAGGCCATAAAGGCTCAATTAGTTGCACTCATAAGTCAGTTGAAGGGATCTTCTCTCCAACCAGCATTTATGATGGAAGAGGGTATGTCGGAGATGGCTTCACCCGTGAACGAGCCGGAACAAGTTCAATTTCTTCAAAATCGGAACAACCGGCCAAGGAACGATCCTTTCTCGAACACGTACAATGAGGGTTGGAAGAAACACCCGAATTTCTCATGGAGTCAACCGCAAGGGCAACCGAAGGAAACCATGGCCCAACAACAGCAACAGCAATACGATAATAATTCCAACTTTTCCAATTCTTCTAATTCTAACAATGTATATCGTCCTCCAGGTTACAACCAACGGAAATTCGATGAAGGACAATCCGGGGAGAAGAAGCCGGGGCTAGAGGACATGATGATGAAATTCATGTCCAAGATGGATAGCGCGGTTGAGGGATTAACGGGTACGGTAGGTACAGTCAAGGCGGCTACTGATCAGAATACGGCCTCCATAAAGCTTCTTGAAAGGCAAGTGGGGCAAATTTCTGAAGCCTTACAAAACCGAGCTCCCGGGACATTTTTGAGCCAACACGAAAGGAAAACCCAGGAATATTGCAAAGCCATTCATCTGAGAAGTGGCAAGGAACTGATCAAGGAGCCTACTCGAGAATCATCACCAAAGGGGACTAAGCCTAAAGGGCAAGACAGTGAGATCATAGAGGTGGATGAGATGGAAGCCGATGAAGAGATTGTGATGGAGGAAAACTCGAAGGGTGAAGAGAAGAAGCAAGAGCAACCAACCGTTCCAAAGCAACCACCGGTCAATCCGGTAGCTCCAAAAGTGCCATATCCAAATAGGCTCAAAGCCTACAGGGAGGATCTTAACTTTTCTAAATTTCTTGAAGTTTTTAAGAAATTGCATATTAACATCCCCTTTTGCAGATGCGTTGGCACAAATGCCCTCATACGTGAAGTTCTTGAAAGACATCCTCTCCAATAAGAGGAAGATTGAGGAGCATGCGACAGTTGCACTTACTGAGGAGTGCAGTGCGATCATCCAACATAAGCTTCCCCCAAAGCTTAAGGATCCAGGGAGTTTTACTATCCCTGTTCATATAGGAAATTCTGAATTTAGTAAGGCTTTGTGTGATCTTGGAGCAAGTATTAATTTAATGCCTTTGTCTATTTTCAGGAAACTTGGACTCGGAGAAGTGCAGCCGACGAATGTTACCCTCCAACTCGCCGATAGATCAATCAAGTATCCATATGGAGTGATAGAAGATGTTCTGATCAAAGTGGATAAGTTCTACTTTCCGGTAAACTTCGTGGTTCTCGACATGGATGAGGACAAAGAGATCCCATTGATACATGGCCGACCATTCTTAGCCACAGGAGGAGCACTAATCGACGTGAAAGGGGGAAAGCTCACATTGAGAGTGGGTGACGAAGAAGCTGTCTTCAATGTTTTCCGGGCAGCCAAGCAAGGAATGGGACCAAATGAGTGTTACCGGGTAGAGGTGATGGAAGCTATACCTTAAGAGATGTACGAGCATAAAGTATCAAACGATCATCTCATAAGAGCTTTAGTGGGAATTGAGACCGATCAAGAAAGCGAGCTGGTATTGCAACTCAATGCACTACCATCGTACAAAGGCCCGCGAAGACCCGTCATTGAGGATTTGGGGGAACCAATCCCTAAGTTCAAACCCTCGTCAAAGACACCACCCAAGCTTGAGCTCAAACCATTGCATGATCATCTCGAGTATGCATACTTGGGAGAAAAAGACACGCTTCCGGTAATCATATCGTCAAAGCTAAGTCCCGACAATAAAGAAAAGCTACTCCGGGTTCTTAGAGAGCATCAAACCGCGATCAGATGGACGATAGCTGATCTCAAGGGTTTAAGCTCAACGTTTTGCTCACACCGCATCAACCTTGAAGAAGGGCATCGACCGGTTGTCCAACACCAACGCCGGTTAAACCCAAATATGAAGGAAGTGGTCTGTAAGGAGGTATTGAAACTCCTTGATGCTGGAATTATCTATCCAGTACCTGACAGTCCGTGGGTGAGCCCAATTCAAGTGGTACCCAAGAAGGGCGGCATCACAGTAATCCAAGACAACAACAATGAATTGATTCCTTCTCGGACAGTTACCGGTTGGAGGGTGTGCATTGACTACCGGAAGCTGAATGATGCGACAAAGAAATATCACGTCCCTCTTTCATTCATTGATCAGATGTTGGAACGGTTATCCAGACACGAGTACTACGGCTTCTTAGACGGATATTCCGGGTACAACCAGATTCCTATTGCACCCGTGGACCAAGACAAGACAACATTCACTTGTTCGTACGGAACATTTGCATACCGACGGATGCCATTCGGCTTATGTAATGCTCCGGCCACCTTTCAGCGATGTATGATGGCGATATTATCGGATATGGTGGAACGGACCATCGAGATATTCATGGACGATTTTTCTATGTTTCGTCCTTCTTTCGACACATGCTTGGAGCATTTGGAAGTCGTGTTAAAAAGGTGCAAGGAAACGAGTCTAGTGTTGAATTGGGAGAAGTGTCACTTCATGGTGACCGAGGGAATAGTTATGGGCCTCAAAGTCTCGAAAGCGGGAATTGATGTAGATAAAGCAAATGTCGCGGTGATCGAGAATCTTCCATATCCGAACTCCGTCAAGGGAGTCCGAAGCTTCTTGGGGCATGCCGGGTTCTACCGGCGGTTTATAAAGGATTTTTTGAAAATTACTAAGCCTTTGTGTTCCTTACTTCTTAAAGATGCTAAATTTGAGTTCACTAATGATTGTATCTCGGCTTTTGACATGTTAAAGAAGGAGCTGATTTCGGCACCTATCCTCACGGCCCCTGATGAGACAGTGCTTTGAATACACCTACAAACGTGTGCTAATAGAACCAATAAGCAAGTATACTTATACGGAACTATGTCGTCTACCAAGTAATAAAGTGGTAAAATACCGATTATCATCCCACAGAGATTGGAGTTAAAATTGCTATAAAAGTATGATGAAAGAAATGATTTCGGAAGATGATTTGGAAGAAAATATATTTGATTGGTTGGTTGACTAGTATCACAGATTATAACAAACAGTAATAAAAGAGAAGCGAGGGTGTAAGACTCGTGATGTTATGTTAAACCAACTTCTAGTAGACTAATGCTACAGCGATGCTGCAGCATAACAGTGACAAAAACTGGTTTTATTATCTACTTTGAGACACGTTCCTCTCGGACTCTCACCATCCCATGGTTCCAGTAGCAGTAAGTAATCTCATCTCTGAGCAGAACCTAAGGTAAAGGAACGATGGAATGAAGTTAAGTATACGGCGAAACAAATTCTCTTTGTTAAAAGTTACTCTCTCGATATAATCCTAAGTAGCTTATCTCTAAGTCTACTCCATTTTAACCCTTTGAGAAAAAGATGACTTATCAAGAATGAATCATTTTAGAAAACAAAAGTAACAACTCTCGTTGCAAGTAACTCTCTCGATATTACCCCTTAAGTCATCCAAATTGACGTGCTATTCAATGGCCTATCTCTAGGTCCATGACACTTTAACACTATCAAAGTGATCAATTTGTCAAGGGATTATATTATCTTGAAGAAACTTGGGTTGGAATAATAAAACATCATTTTTGCCACATAAATGTCTACTTTCTTTTGGTCAACATGACACCCTTTGCCTCACACCCAAGCTTATATGCTTAGCTACTCATGACAATAAATAAACCGAAATAAATGCAAGAGACTTGTAAAGTAAACATGATGCTAGAATGGGAATGCTACTTAAAAAGTAAAAGACTATAACTAATAAATAACAAGAAAATAAAAGTACAAGGAAGTAAATGACAATATTAAAGGATGGAATGTAAGTACATTAATGTAAGATGCTTATACTAAGTGCAGAAAAATAAAGACGTAACTAACTAACAAGATTAGAAGTACAAGATGTAATTAAAAGAAAGCAAATAAAAATCAATGCCCAGTGCTACAGACGATACTACAAGCATTCATACATGTATATGAAGATTTGAATATGATAAGAACATTAAAGGAAGAACACTTGAAGATCTGGAAAAGTTTCCTGGAATTTCAGAGAGAATTGGGGCTGAAAAGTTCAGCCAAAGGTATTACAAAAGGTAGAGAGAGAAGGTAGTAAGTGAGATACTAATTAGGGCACCCAAAGCCTCCTATTTATAGCAAATAGGGAGGGGCTAAAGGTGTAAAATGGTAACCAATCTAGTTAGGAATTAACCCTTAGTTACAAAAACTAACTAGGAAAGTACAAAAGGCATTTAGATTACAACTATTAGTTTGTTCAGCTGAATAAATGGCTTAACCAATGGATAAACAAAAAGCTATTTCCAGTCCATGTTAAGCCGGTTCCAATTCTCCCATTCCTTTCAGCTCAGCGACTGTCCAATGCTGCAAGCCCTGCTGCAGCATGATCTGTTCATCAAAAAGGTTTTTTCAAACCAAGTTAGAATTAACTCAAACATCCCATGAAAACAAGTAAATCATCATCCTAAGCTCCAAATTAAGAAAGTGTAAAATAATGAAATAAAAGACTCAAATTGGGATGTTAAAGTGTAAAATCCTACCTAAAAGAGAAGAGAAATAAGTGCTTAAGTACTCAAAATTGAGCACTTATCACCACCCCAAACTAAGAAATTTGCTTGTCCCCAAGCAAGAAAAAGACAAAAGAAATGACTCAAATTTTTGAAAAGTATGCAAATGGAAGGCATTAAGTGCACATCATGATCTTGAAACATCCACACATGCATAACATAGCCTTTCATAATTCTAAACTAACCAATACGTCATCTTATTCATGATTATGAACCATAAGCTAATCACATAGTCTTTTTGTTATGATCACACAATTCACATCACAGATTACCCAAGCTTTTGAAAGGAAAAGGGTTTCTCTCTTTTTGGCGTATTCTTTTCTCACCTTGCCTTTTCTCACACCATGTTCCAACACTTGCAAAATAATGAAATTTTGGCCCTTTTTGTGCTCTTTTGGTTGGAAACTTTCACCTACCCCTATGGGGTATTTTTGGTGTTCTTTAGACCACTTTTTTATGGCTTTAAGCTATGCTTTTGCTTCCATTTTTAGGCACCCCCACCCCAAACTAAGAAATTAACAATGTCCTCATTGTTTTGGAGAATGGATGTATTTAGATGTTTTTAGTGGCTAAAAGTGAGCAAAAGCATGGATCATTTCTATGATCTATGTTGAATGTGGACCAAATTGTGTCCCAAGCACCATTGTGTTTAGTTCTAGCATGAATCAATCCTAAAAATGACGTGTGTGTTCTGAAAATTATTATGGCTATGCAAACATTCGGATTTATCTAAAACATGATCCCATACGCATGAAAATAAACTTTTAAAACAGCAAAACTAATCCCAGACAAAGATTGAACAAAATAAAATAAAAATGGAGCTGTAGAGAGTGATTTGAACCTGTCCCATTTAAGGGATGAAGTTAATCCTTTCCAACAGCATCACTGGATGCTGCAGCAGTGGATGTTGCAGCAGTGGATGCTGCAGTACCAGTTCTTGCAACAGCCTGTGCCCGCAAAATGGCATTCTCCTCGATCAAATCCGCAACTTGGTCTTTCATCTTCATGACCTTTTCTTTCTTTCCCAACACCTTGCTTTCCAGCCTTCTTACCTGTTTATCCAGACACTCCTTCTTCAGTTCCCTTTTTCTTTCCATCCGTAGCCTTCATCATCTCTTCCTTCAACGCCCCAAACTTAACCAAAACTCTTCTTTTTGCTTCCTTAACTCCTCCATCAAGCTGTTTTTCTGAGCCAACAAATCCTGTACCAGTCCCATCAGATCATTTGGTTCCACCCTGTTCTCCCTTCGGTTACATAGCCGATTAACTGCCTTCATATCTATCTCCCATTTCTCCCGTTGTTCGCGCACGATTAGATCATATTTATATTGCGGTACTCCAGCAGCAACAAGCAATCGAGTGAGCATACCAAGGAAGTACAGTTTTCCCCTTGTACGGGATGCACATTCCCGAATGCTTTCGACCATTATTCTCCCTAGATTTATGCTTCGACCTGTAATCAAACAATACAGTTGAAACATCCTATCTACTGAAATGGTGATGTCATGGGTTGTGGGCGATATTGAATGTCGCACGAAATTGATCCATATGTTTGATGATGCCGAGAGATTTAGAGCTTTAAAAGAGCTCAACATGAAATTGTTATGGAGGTCCCATTCGGTTTTTGGCTTTCCCAAAACAGTCGCGACTTCAGCCAAATCTGATGGTTTTCCCTTTCTCATGAGTGTGCCATATTCGGTCTTTTTAGGTGGAAAAAGGTTAAGGAAATTGTTGAAGGTTTTTCTGGCAAGTTTGATGGTAACCCCCCGTATTTGAATTTTAGGAGAGGAGGTAACGGAAACTTCACAGTAGAATTCTCTCATGAGGGTCAGGTTGTAGGAGTTGTATACCTCAGCCACTTTCTCCAAACCTTGGGTGTCTACCACATCTCGGATGAAATGGAATTCTCGTAGGCTTTGCTCGTCAAACCCCTTATCGGGCAATCCTACCCTGTTTTTGTGCTTAGGCCATACCCTTGCCACTGCCTTAGAGTTAAATCCCTTATGGGGAGCTTTTGGTCTATCAATGAAAACGGCTGTTTCCTTTGATTTCTTCTTCTTCTTACCCTCTGCCTATTCATGCTGCAATGGTGCTGCAACATCACAGTTGGTCTCATTGGGTTTTGTTCCAGATGGTTCTCCCCTCTCCATCACCCTCTTGGTTTTCTTTGTAGGGGCTGTTTAGGCTGGGTTTTCTTGGCAAAGGACTTCCCTAAGGTTTTTCTCTTTTGAGGCCTAAGACTCTCTACTATCAACTCATCATCCGAGTAACAGAGTCTTTCGTTTAGGTCTAGTAACTTCTCTCCAGCACGCTCCTCATTCGTGACTATTCCTTCCTCTGTTTCATTCGCTTCTACCCCATTGTTTGGTTATGTTTCAGTCACAATCATCCCATCCCCAGGTTCATTTACTCTCACACCCTCCCCTGTTTCATTCACTTCCACAACTTGTTCATTTACAACCCTTTCTTTCTCACTGACAACTTGTTATTTCTCACCCAAAGTTTGGTCTTTCTCACCCTCAACCACCCCATCCCCTGTTTGTGGTTGTTCGGTCTCAAGAGGGGGAATGGAGGTGCCTACATTTTCCCCCGAAAGAAATGCATCAACAGGTATATTTAGGTTAGAAAAAGTGTTGGGTCATCAAGATTTGAAGATGACCTCATGATCTCCTTTTATACTTTGAAAAACATTTTATACTTAGAGAAATTTTGGATGCATGGTTCTTTGTAATGGCTTGTACAAGATAGCAAATGTTTGGTGAAGTCAAAGATCAACCAAAGTCAAGATTAAAGATTCTCTCATTGTGGAAGTGAAAGATCTTTTCTCAACACATACAAGTCATTGTCCACCGATGGTGTTCTCACACATCGGTGGACATATCTCCACCGAAATCTCTCTCTGTTTCGGCCAAAGAATCCCACCAATGGAAGTCCAATTTCGGTGGGATCTCAAAGAAGTCTCAAAGATGCTTTCTCCAAAGATGATGTCACATATCCCAAAGATGATGTCATATATCTCAAAGATGTGTCACATATCTCAAAGCAATCATCGGTGGGATCCCAAAGAAGTTTCAAAGATGCTTTCTTCAAAGATGTGTCACATATCCCAAGGTTACCATCGGTGGGATCTCAAAGAAGTTTCAAAGATGCTTTCTCCAAAGATGTGTCACATATCCTAAGTTTCCTTCGGTGGTGTAATCTTTAGAAGACAAATTGAGAAGATATCTTCTATATGGATAAAGTGACATTTTGTCTTATTATCCATTACCATGCAAAGTCCTTTTCTTCTGCATGGGCTCTTCTGACTGTACCTTGTAAAAGGTGACAAGGACTTCACAACTCTCCAGAAGTCAACATCCTCAGCAAGTGTGAAGATGACAAGTGTCCCAAGCATTCAATGCTTGCACACTCCTTGTCACTATAAAAGGAAGACCTCTCCATGCAGAAAAGACCAACATCTTGAGAGACTTGAAGATTACTGTGTGCTCTTGATATTCTACGCAAACTGGAAGATTTCTCTAAGTGCAAGAATTTCCAGTTTGCTTGAAAAACTTTATAGCTTTGTTCTAAGTGTTCTTAGTTATTTTGTTAGTATACTTTGTGTAAGATTGTTAGAATAGTTTATCTGTTCTTTTCCGCAACAGTCTTAAGTTTTCTATGTGTAATTCTTGTTGAAAGATTTTCAATAATAGAATTAAAATTGTGAAAATTTTGAGTATTGTATTCAACCCCCCCCCCCCCCTTCTACAATACTTGGTTAGCCATCTGGGACTAACAAGTGGTATCAGAGCAGAAAGTTTAATCCTATAAACTTGATCTGCAATGGCTGCCTCTTCTTCCTCTATTGTTGAAAACTCTTTTCAAAATAACTTTTCTGAAAATGGGTCCATTTCAAAACCTCCTAAGTTTAATGCTAACAACTTCTCTTTGTGGAAAAGCCGCATGATGTTGTTCATGGAAGGAGTGGATACTAGATATCCAACCATTCTCAAAGAGGGACCCATTATCCCCAGAGTTTGGGCTCGCTATGAAACGCAGAGGCCTGGTAAAGAGACAGTTGAACATGAAATCTCTAGTGATTCTGATGAGGAAAAATCCAGTGCTACTGGTCGTTATATTCTCAAAAACCCTAAAAAGTATACTGACGAGGAAAAACGGCTGGTCACTCTTGACTCCAAAGTAAGAGCTATTATTGCACTCTCTCTTCCTGATGAGGTCTACCACTCTTTGGTGAACTTTGAAACTGCCAAAGAGATGTGGACCACTCTATGTGTTCTGTACGAAGGTACAGAGGAAGTAGAGAAATGTAAGAAGATTGGTCTTATTAGAAAGTATGAACTCTTTGCTTTTGAAAAAGGAGAATCTCTTCCTAGCTACTATAATCGCTTCAACTCTCTTTTAAATGATCTAAAGTTATTGGGCAGAGTCTATGATAATGAGGAAGTCTTGTGCAAGTTCATGGATTGTCTCCCAGAATTTTGGGAAAATATATGTACTTGCATCAAAACTACCAAGGACCTTGAGTTCATGCCCTTAACAGTTCTGTATGGTACTCTCTTCAATTTTGAGCAAACCAAGCTTCAAAGGAAATCTTTCATCAAAGAAATAAAGAGCTCTTCCATAGCTCTTATCAGTGAAAATTCCAAGAAATCTCAAAACCTCCCTAGAATCACCTATCCTTCATCTGACTCT
The DNA here is from genome assembly GCA_033807775.1 of Saussurea involucrata. Taxonomy (NCBI): domain Eukaryota; kingdom Viridiplantae; phylum Streptophyta; class Magnoliopsida; order Asterales; family Asteraceae; genus Saussurea; species Saussurea involucrata. The sequence goes on along the minus strand of CM066312.1, from coordinate 93,465,831 downwards.
GATAATGACATCCAGTCTAATTCTACCCACCAAACGGAGGCATATCTAAGTGATGCTGATGATGAAGGTGAGGATATTATGGTTGAACAATTGTCAGATGAAATGGCAATGATGGCTGGTTCTAAAAATAAATTTCGTCCTTTCAACAAATCCAGAAGTTTTAAAAAAACCTCATCTTTTAAGACTTCTTCTGATAAGTCTAATGAGGAGTGTTTTAATTGTGTGTAACGTCCCAAAAATTACAAGGAATTTAAAATTTTTAAAGTAACATTTCATTAATAAAAACTCATTTAATAATTCAGTCGTTTCGTTTGCAAACTCATAATTAATATTCTCACGAACAATAAACAGCGGAATAAAAGTCTAAAATTAAAATCATAAAAGTAATCAACTCTTCCCAAGTGCCAGTTTGTACTCGTCACGCCTTGGAGCCACTCGTACCTGAAACCACAATTTTATTGGGAAAGGGTAAGCACGAAGCTTAGTGAATTCAGACACCATAAATAACACAGTTATTTCCACACCACCTCTAAACAGATAATTGCACATAAACAGCATACAAGTCTACGAACAAATCATAAACATGCATACCTACACCATCCCACCCAAAGGCATAAGCTGGTCCACCCGACCACACAATAACCGTGCAAGCATTACCCGGCTCCCCCGGGTTCCTACGCCACCCGCGTATATAAACCTCGGCCCCGCCGAGTCACTACGCCACCCGCGTATATAAACCTCGGCCCCACCGAGTCACTACGCCACCCGCGTATATAAACCTCGGCCCCACCGAACTCCTACGCCACCCGCGTAGTCATAACAATAAAGGTCCGACTAGACGCCCCACTATTTAGTCCCGCATCACAAACAATTAAAACTACTACACACGTACAAAATCGTAATGTAAAAAGTAACCGACATTAGTTATAGTGAGAGAACTCACCTCGTAAGCGCGCCTAGCTCACAAACAATAATTCAAGCTTCACAAATCCAAGATCACTTCCCAACACCTAAATAATCGTTAAAATGTATTAACACGAGACCCGGACCCTAAAATACGACGCACGCTTAAACCGTCTCTAAAACGACTTTTCGGTCTAACCCAACAGGTCTGTTCGGGACCTGTTCCGACCTCTTTAAACCCAGAAAATCCTCAATTAAATAACATAACCAGAAAGTACTCTGAGTTAGGGTTCCAAGAACATATTATACACCTCCTAACGATTTTTCTACATTTTTTTACGGATTTTCTAAGAACGGTTCGCAGAACAGTGAGAAAACAGCACCTTTCAGTATAAAACGACGATTTGGCCTATGCTACGTTCCGAACTGGATTTCGCACGAAACACAGAAAAGTTACTGGACTCGGGAAGGGAACTTTTGGCACCGGTTTCACCCCACTCCGAGTTACGAGTTAAGAGTTATGGACGAAACAAGACCGTGACAGATTTAGTCATAACACATAAAATGATAACTTTTGCTAACGGTTTAGAGTTTCTCGGTTTGTACTAGAATTATGAGTCAGGCCTTAGGGGAGGGTTTAAACGACTACGGCTGAGCAAAACAACGCCACCCACTGCCTCTCCGGCAGTGGTGGTCGGCAGCGGCGGCCACCGACGGCGGTGGCGGTTTGAAGGAAACTCCGGCGAGACGAGGAAAACAAACCCCAAAAACAACTCGTACACGCCTAAACCTACTCTCGACCAACAACCCGCTACGTACCAAGCCACCACTCGACTGGTGGGGCACGGTTATGGCGACACCGCCGGCAGCCAAAGCTGACGGCGGCGGTGGTGTTTTGTTTCTTGGTTGGTCGACACCGAAAGAAAGGAGGAGGAGAAGATGGTTCATACCTCTCGAAGGAACACCGTAACACACCCCGGGAGTCTCTCTCTCTTTCTCGTTCTCCGACGAAACAGTGGTGGTGGCGGTGGTTTCCGGCAACAACAGCGGCGGCGACGGGAGAAGGGCTACGGCCGTGAGTTTGGGGATAGCTTAGGGTTTGTTTACTATTTCTTTTGTGTGCAAAGCAAGGAAACGAGAAGGAGAAAAGGGGTCTCGGTCCCCTTTTGCATGGGCCGAAACCCATGCCCATTTTTTCTAAATCCACGAATACCCCCCCCCCCCAAAATCCAACATCTTGCCTTAAACTAATTTAACTTAAGAATTAACATTGAAGGCTAACGGTGCTACTCCCGTTAAACGTAATTATTACTAAATACAATCAGTTATTTTAACTGAGCAAAAGAGAAGAAAATTAAATTAACGAACCATACCAGGACATGGGCTTTACAACTCTCCCCCGCTTGAATTAGACTTCGTCCTCGAAGTCTACGCCTGCAAACAGCTCCGGGTAGTTCTCCCGCATCTCGGCTTCGGGCTCCCAAGTCTCTTTCGGTGTTGCCACTGGACTTTCACTAACTGGAATCTAAATTTCTTACACCGTCTAAAAATTTCTCGAATACTTTTATTACCAACAAAACTCCTTCAAGAACACTGGGATTACGATCGGAAGAACACTCCAACGACTGGAATCATTCCTAGTCAAACGACTTCGTTTGTTCTCCCAACCTTAGATATTCCATACATCCCGAGTCAAATCTCAAGCTCTAACCACTCTAAAGTTACCCACCAGTCTACCCAACTAGATACTCGGATCCGATCATTCCTACCATTAACCATCGATTAACTCCTACGAGTTCTAATAGACTCCCAAAACTTACCTTACACGCATCATCAAACCAGTAAATTTATAATCACCCACGAAGGTCATTCCACCACAACCATTCATCACAAGTAGGCATCTCAGGGTTACTACTACCATCACCATAATTATTGTAAAAATCGGCTACACATCTCCGATTACACTAAAGGTGTTTGGCCTTAAGCCCAAAAGTCGACACTTAAACATACTACTTACTTCAAAAAGGTTACTGCGCATTTATTCTCTTAATTACAAAGGGCATCATTCCCTTAACCGACACTATTCGGCCTACGGTACCAACACGCGTGGAATACCCAACCTTCCACCGTCTACTTATCCTCCACACTCGCTCTACGAAGCCTAGTTACACCGCATCAAGATATGCCTTAACGCCTACCTCCCAGGTACGTCTCAAGGCCCGGCACATCGGAACTACCTCTCAGGTAAGTGCCCAAGACTATATCCTCTCAGTGCCTACTAGAAGGTCAAGGCCATAACACAAGAATACCGGGGTCCCACCCCGAAATACTCAACCGATCATTACCAACGACTGACTGACATGACCAAGGATCCAATGCAAACAGTCTACCAACAACATGCCTAACCCGGAATGACTCACTCACCCAAACATGTAAATATTCAACGTGCAATGAATGCAAAACTGTGCAACAAAACAACCCATCAACAAGACTCCACATCGAGCCATTAAAACCGTGCAATTGACCCATGACTATCTCAAAGTCAAAACCGAGCAAAATGCTCCACACTTGCTAGACCCATAAGTCGGTCAAAAACGCGTTTAAATAAAGTTTAAGCAAGCAATAATCTAAAATCAACATTAGTCCCAAACTCAACACGGGTTAAACAAAAGAGTTTTCCAAAAGGACTCACACCCTCAAAATTCTCAAAATGACACATAACACTTAAAAGCGCATTTCCCAAATGGTTTACAAAATCATTTACAAAATGTTTTCAATGTCAAGATTTTTCATTTCGAAAAGGCCATAAGCAATAAAACTACTATTACCAGGTCGGTAGTTACGCAAAAATGGACACGCTCGTCCCACAAATGAAAATCATGTCGAAAATCATTTCATTGCAGCATAGTTTACTCACACAACGTAGAGCGAAATAAATAATTTCTTTGAAAATGAACCGTCACGGTTCTAGTATGAGTTGACTCATGACGTGTATTTAAAGTAACCGTTCGACCTTACACCGGGTGCAACAAAAGTGTGCACATAATTTCAAAATCAGTTCCACGATATTTAACCCCAAAATTCCTTTTTTTTAACAAAAATGTCGTGGCACAGGGTTCACTAACAAATCTTACGCGCGTCGGCTAGTCATACAAAACGATGAAACGGTTTACAAATATATTTTTGTTAAAACACAACTGTCTCGTGTAAGTTTCAAACTTAAAGATAAAAACCAATCCGCTTCCATCATTTGAAAATGTCGACTAAAATCTCATAAAATCTCAAAAGGTGGGGTTCTTTAAATTGATTTCCAAGATTTCCCCAAATGGTCACATAAACAAATAATATATGCACCTCGTGAAATTAAACCCACACGACTCAACATGCCGTAAAACAAAACTTATTTTAACCAAATCACTCAAATAGCTTTATACAGACATCGTGGAATGTAACTTTTCGTCTCAACTCTAACATATGTGGAGGAGTTCCAATGTTAAAGTCACAAGCCGTAGTCACTTGCCCAACATTTTAAACACCACAAAACACGTATATCATCTTACCCGAAAGAACCGTTGGAAAAAATAACGAAAAGAGACAAATTCTAACAAAGTTTGCACTCCCGTGATAAAACGATTTCATACACTTTCAAAACCATATTTCAAAATCTTGTGTGTGTGCTGAACATTTCCCAAAATTCCAAAACACCATCCATAAAATGATTTGAAACACAAGAATTTGCTAATGCAATCTATTTCAAAATCAAACTTTGTGCATGACTTAGTCGGCATTCTACGCCTCGACTCCTACTCCTCCAAATCTCTCCGGTCCACTAACGTCATCCGGACATTTAAACCTCTTAGGCAAGTTGGGAAAATACATCAAATAATCCCTACGATTTTTCCTCAAAACAAGTCGGCTCTATAAGCCTATGATTCTAGCACAATCATCCATCTTGGCCCGACACAAACATCATCCTCATCGTCACTCCAAGTGGTTAATACTAGAATCGTCCTTTTATTCCAACGACTACTAATTTATAACCTTCGTCACTACCCCAACGATCATCACCTCAAGCAAAACAAGTACCCATCCGTACTAGTAGGTTCACTATTGTTGTTCCTTCTTGTGATGGCTATTCTGGGTAGATATTACAACAGGTTATTAGCACATAATAACTCGCACTAACAACGCTCACGCTCAACTCCTTGGATTCCTCGTGACTTTCTCCGACTCGAGCATTGATCCTGTGTTTCCGATAGTAGGAGCTCTACTACTACCTTCCACACCTATCATCACTCGTTCCGAGTTCCATCCGATGGGTCCAAGTAGTTTCTCGCCGATAACTACACACATATGCCCGCACCGGCATATGTACACACTCTTCCTAGCTCCCTAGGAATAATCATAATACCTCACTACCCTTGCTAGGGCGGAACCCCCACTAACCCTGACGAGTCGCCTCGTGAACGCACAGTCGTATACAGTGGAAACCAGATAGACATTCGAATATAAGATTCTATCCTACAACGGTTGGACTCAAACAAGAGATGCGCAATAGAACTAAATCCAACATTCTAAGGCTATTCGGTTCCTACCGCATACAACCTATAGTGCATCCGCTTAACAACCTATCAAAGTTAGCATAAGTTCCTAATAGCAAGTAACAACCATACAATACAGTGTATTAAGCACCAAGCAATCTAGCATACATACTCCTATGTTCTAGAAAGCAATTTTGCATACGTACTCATATGTAAAAGCTATTCCCAGCTCACTAGGAATTTCATCTCATCCCACTACCCTTGTTACAACGGAATCCCTGTTAGCCATAACGAGTTGCCTCGCGAATACCCGATCGCATGCAGCGTGAATCAAATAGACATTCGAATACAAGATTCTATCCTAGAACGGTTGGACTCAAACAAGAGCTGCGCAATAGAACTAAATCAAATATTCTAAGGCTATATGATTCTTACTGCATACAACCTATAGGGCCTTCACTTAACAACCTACTATAACTAGCATTAATTCCTACTAGCAAGCAGTCAACATACAGTACAGTGTCAACAACAGGCAATCTAGCATGCATACCCTATGATCTAGAAAGCAATAAACACACTAAGTACCGTACCTTTCCCCTTTGGCTCCGGCTGACTGTACACACTACGCCCTCGATCACCGTTCCTCAAACGGTTTTTTCCTTCTTTTTATTTCCCAAAAACTTTAAAGAAAATTTTATAGCCGCAAACTTGAGATCAAACACACTGACATGCGTTTGATTCACTCAAGCCGTGCTCTGATACCAAGTTGTAACGTCCCAAAAATTACAAGGAAATTTAAAATTTTTAAAGTAACATTTCATTAATAAAAACTCATTTAATAATTCAGTCGTTTCGTTTGCAAACTCATAATTAATATTCTCACGAACAATAAACAGCGGAATAAAAGTCTAAAATTAAAATCATAAAAGTAATCAACTCTTCCCACGCGCCAGTGTGTACTCGTCACGCCTTGGAGCCACTCGTACCTGAAACCACAATTTTATTGGGAAAGGGTAAGCACGAAGCTTAGTGAATTCAGACACCATAAATAACACAGTTATTTCCACACCACCTCTAAACAGATAATTGCACATAAACAACATACAAGTCTACGAACAAATCATAAACATGCATACCTACACCATCCCACCCAAAGGCATAAGCTGGTCCACCCGACCACACAATAACCGTGCAAGCATTACCCGGTTCCCCCGGGTTCCTACGCCACCCGCGTATATAAACCTCGGCCCCGCCGTGTCACTACGCCACCCGCGTATATAAACCTCGGCCCCGCCGAGTCACTACGCCACCCGCGTATATAAACCTCGGCCCCACCGAGTCACTACGCTACCCGCGTATATAAACCTCGGCCCCACCGAACTCCTACGCCACCCGCGTAGTCATAACAATAAAGGTCCGACTAGACGCCCCACTATTTAGTCCCGCATCACAAACAATTAAAACTACCACACACGTACAAAATCGTAATGTAAAAAGTAACCGACATTAGTTATAGTGAGAGAACTCACCTCGTAAGCGCGCCTAGCTCACAAACAATAATTCAAGCTTCACAAATCCAAGATCACTTCCCAACACCTAAACAATCGTTAAAATGTATTAACACGAGACCCGGACCCTAAAATACGACGCACGCTTAAACCGTCACTAAAACGACTTTTCGGTCTAACCCAACAGGTCTGTTCGGGACCTGTTCCGACCTCTTTAAACCCAGAAAATCCTCAATTAAATTACATAACCAGAAAGTACTCTGAGTTAGGGTTCCAAGAACATATTATACACCTCCTAACGATTTTTCTACATTTTATTACGGATTTTCTAAGAACGGTTCGCAGAACAGTGAGAAAACAGCACCTTTCAGTATAAAAAGACGATTTGGCCTATGCTACGTTCCGAACTGGATTTCGCACGAAACACAGAAAAGTTACTGGACTCGGGAAGGGAACTTTTGGCACCGGTTTCACCCCACTCCGAGTTACGAGTTAAGAGTTATGGATGAAACAAGACCGTGACAGATTTAGTCATAACACATAAAATGATAACTTTTGCTAACGGTTTAGAGTTTCTCGGTTTGTACTAGGATTACGAGTCAGGCCTTAGGGGAGGGTTTAAACGACTACGGCTGAGCAAAACAACGCCACCCACTGCCTCTCCGGCAGTGGTGGTCGGCGGCGGCGGCCACCGACGGCGGTGACGGTTTGAAGGAAACTCCGGCGAGACGAGGAAAACAAACCCCAAAAACAACTCGTACACGCCTAAACCTACTCTCGACCAACAACCCGCTACGTACCAAGCCACCACTCGACTGGTGGGGCACGGTTATGGCGACACCGCCGGCAGCCAAAGCTGACGGCGGCGGTGGTGTTTTGTTTCTTGGTTGGTCGACACCGAAAGAAAGGAGGAGGAGAAGATGGTTCATACCTCTCGAAGGAACACCGTAACACACCCCGGGAGTCTCTCTCTCTTTCTCGTTCTCCGAAGAAACAGTGGTGGTGGCGGTGGTTTCCGGCAACAATAGCGGCGGCGACGGGAGAAGGGCTACGGCCGTGAGTTTGGGGATAGCTTAGGGTTTGTTTACTATTTCTTTTGTGTGCAAAGCAAGGAAACGAGAAGGAGAAAAGGGGTCTCGGTCCCCTTTTGCATGGGCCGAAACCCATGCCCATTTTGTCTAAATCCACGAATAGCCCCCCCCCCAAAATCCAACATCTTGCCTTAAACTAATTTAACTTAAGAATTAACATTGAAGGCTAACGGTGCTACTCCCGTTAAACACGTAATTATTACTAAATACAAGCAGTTATTTTAACTGAGTAAAAGAGAAGAAAATTAAATTAACGAACCATACCAGGACATGGGCTTTACATTGTGGCAAGAAAGGACATTTTGCATCTGAGTGTAGGAGCAAGCTTATCTCCAAGTCTAGAAACCCATCTTCTGAGAGTCTCTCCTCAAAAAGGGAAAAATCCAAAAATATGCCTTTCAAATCAACCTTTCCCAAATAGGAGTCCCATTCCTCTTTCTTAAATCATCAGGAGCGTGCTGAGAAATATAAAGCCAAGTACAAGAAAGAGAAGGAAAGGAGTGAAGGTCTGGAAAGAAAAGGGAAGGGTCTTATGGCAGAAACTCACGATTGGGATGATGAAGATACCTCCGAAAGCGACTCTCAAAATAGGTGTTTCATGGCTATCTCTGAAGAAATGGAAGTTTCTGAAAAGGCTACCTCTCCAATGGCTCTTGTGTCGACTGAGTGCTCGACAGCTTATGCTCAGGTACATCCTTTTAATAATATGTCAGATAAAGAAAAGATTGATGCCTATGAATCCTTAACTCAAGATTTTTATTATGTTAAAGACAGCAAGAATAGAAAATCTGCTCAAGTGAAAGAGCTCAAATCTGAACTTGAAATTTGCATGTCTAAGCTTAAAAGGTTTGAGGAAATAAAAAATGAGCTTGAGGACTTGAAAACAATAAATCATGTGATCTCTAAAGAAAAGAACTCCCTTTTTAAGAAACTTAAAAGAGAGCAAGAGGTTGTGAGAAAATGGACTGATTCTTCAAAAAATCTTGAACAACTCTTTCAAAGTCAAGTAAGTGGAAATAGTAAAATCGGTCTAGGATTTGGCAAAGTTTATTCTGAAACTTCTTCCCATGCACTTCTTCCCTCTTCAAGTGTGTGGGATGATGCCTCTGATTCAAGTTCTTGTGATTCCATATCCTTAAACTCTTTAGATCTGTGTGAAGCTCTAACATATGGAATGTTCATTAAAGCAAAAGAGGCATCCTCAAATCAATCTTCTGAAAAGCCTGACTCAGATGAAGTTTCAAAACTCACCCTTGATCTCTCAAAAAGTTTAAACATTGTTGAAGCATCATCCTCTAACTCCTCGCAAGTCATTCTGTTGAAAAGATCAAAGCCCACCGATGTCAACACCGATGATCCTCCCATTCCTCTCCATGAAGTGTTAAGATCTATTCACATTGATGAGTATAATGAACCTAATCCCTCAAAGATTCCCAAAAGAGAACCTCAAGTTCACACAAAAGGTTTATCAGCTTCTGACAAAGGGAAATCGATGGCTGTTTCTGTGGCCGATTTCCACCCCAAAAGTTTCTCTCCAAAAAATTCTCATGGTAACTCTTCCTTTCTTCAAATTCCAAGATCAGTACTTTTGAAAAGGTCAAACCCCACAGAATCCTCCAACTCTCCAACTAACATCTTGAGAGACTTGAAGATTACTGTGTGTGTAATACCCCGGATAAGTTCGTTAGTTAAAATCTCCTTTCCGTTAAATAAAGTTAACTTTAAAGTTAGATGTTTAGGGTATGTTTGGATAAATTATAAGTTTAGGGGTGTTTGGGTCATTATTGAGAAGTTCAAGGTTTAAAATGAAAATAGGTTGATATTACCCCTTTAGGAGTTCAGATATGTCACAACTCAGAAATATCTAAACTAAGGTGTGTGTGTGTGTGTGTGTTCTTGGAGATAAGAAGAAGAAAGAAAGAGCTTTGTGGTTAAGACTTCAATTGGTATGCTTGGAAGTGAATCTGAGGTATATCTCTTTGTATTTTATGTTTGTAATTGCTTTTAGATAGTTCCTATCGGAGTAGAAACATCTCAAACACTTCTGTTAATGATTCAGTCGATTTCTGGGTGAAAATGGGATAAACAGTCAGAGGTGTCCGGATAATATGAAGGTATCCGGGTAGTTTCTTGGGTGGTGTCCGGGTAGTTTATTGATAGTGTCCGGATGATTTGTTTGAGAGTTTCCGGGTGATTTAGAGTCCGGATGGCATCCGGATTCCTCGTGTTGTCCGGATTAGTCGTGTTGTCCGGATTACTGAGGTTGTCCGGAAAAGTCTTGTTGTCCGGAAAAGTGGTGTTGTCCGGGTTGTTTGGGGTTGTCCGGATAACTTGGCTGTTTGGGTAAATTTTGAGGATAAAAGTTATGTAGATGTATCTAGAGTCCATAACCTGCTAGTAAGTCTTATACATGAGTTGGTAAGAAGATATTTGTATGTAAATGGTTTCAGATTCTGAGAATTTTGGATAAAGGATCGGATAGCTCGGAGAAAGGTTTGGAAGCATATTGTAAGCATTCAGGTGAGTTTTACTTTAAACGTTTTCAACTGGGGAACATATATATGTGTTTATATATATATGAGCATGTGTGGATTGAGAATGTGTGGAATATACATATATATGTGTTTATATATATATGAGCATGTGTGGATTGAGAATTTGTGGAATATACATATATATGTGTTTATATATATATATGAGTATGTGTGTATTGAGAATTTGTGATATATATATATATATATATATATATGTGTGTGTGTTTATATATATATATGAAAAGGATATGTGTGATGGTGTGGTATATCGTATATTGAGATACGATTGAGTATATGCTTTTAAATATAATATAATGAGACGTTATATTTATGTAAGTATTATACTGCACGAGAGCACGCCGAACTATGCCGGCTGAAGTGTGTGTCGTAGTTGTTGTACGGCGTTGTTGGTCGTAGATGTTGTACGGCGTTGTGTGTCGTAGTTGTTGTACGGCGTTGATTTATTAGTTGGCTTGCTACCAACTAATATGGCCATGGGAACGAGGATGAGGATGAGTGGAGCACGATGCACGAGTCTTGTTTGGTATTTATATACGTGTGGTATATGTGGTATTTATATACAAGAGGTATATGTGTGTATGGGCGAAAGGTTTCATATAAACTATTTTGATACAAAGGATTTACATAAAAGGTTTATAATGATTTTGGAAAGGACCGGGATTAACTCACTAGACCCGTTTGGTCTAACCCTCATTTTGTTTTCAAAAATATGTTTTCCAGGTTAAGGATCGACAAAGGAAAGGATTAAGTGTAAGGAGCATTTGATGGGCGCTGCTTAGGAAGCTTAATGTATTTTGTAGTTTCGAGACCGAAGGGACCGTTTGTGGTTTATTTTGTATCTTTTATTATGAATGTAATGAAGTTATGCAATGTATGTTATTTGAAGCATGTTTGGGAAACCGGGTTGTTACAAATGGTATCAGAGCCCTAGTTTAAGGGATTTAGGTATTTGTACCCGTACCTAGACTTAAACTGCATGTGAAGTAGGATGTCCTTATTATTTTAGAACCTTGGGATGTTAAGTATAAAAAGGTAGAAGGAACATCATGTAAGGTATGTTCAAATTACACCTGGCCAGTGTAAGCGGGAACTTACAAGTACATGTTGAACCGGAATATCTTGTTATATTGGGTATGTGCTTACGTGTATATTAACCTTGTCGAATCAACAGAGTGGCAAGCGAATCAACAGAGTGGCAAGCCGGACTCGACGTATGGATAGAGATGAAGACAGGTATATTTATATAAACTCTACACGTGCTAAAGTGCTATTTGACTTCGGTGCAAACCGAATTAATTGTGTTTTCGTTCTTTTGTTGCTTAATTGCATTAGAAAAGAGCTTGATAGTTGTGTTGGCGATATAGATGTGTGTGGAGTGCCTATTAAGTTATTCTCGATAATCTTGTTAGAATTTGAGGTAGTAGTAAGCATAGGAGGATGTTGGAACTTGATCTTGTTAAAACTTTGATTAGGTAATGATAAGGGATCCTCGATAATTTGGTACGAGAAGATAAAAGTTGATATACTGGAATAAGTGAGGTTATGATGAAAGTAAGGAATTGTTGGGGGATTGATTTAAAGTTTTCGATTTTTGCAAATTCGATTGGAGATGTAAAGAAAGAGTTGCAGCATGGTTGTAGTCATCTTCTTCAAAGTCTGATTTCTTCTTCTTTTCTTCTCTTTATTGATTAGGCAAGTTTATGGCTAGGGATTTGATAATCCTATCGTTGGATGAGTTTTAATCCCTAAGAAAGAATGCAAATGATTTTGGGATTGATTCCCTATGAATTTTGATCAAATCAGTAAGAAGCTTCATCATAATTGTTTGATAATCTTCATTTTTCCATGGATTGAGTTTTTGAGCTTTGGAGTGATAGATTTGATGGGTTTTATGTCGTTTAAAATGATGATTATTGGTTCTTAATGTTTAGAGTATCTAAAATATTGATTTGGGGGCCTTAGAACTGATTTGGGAATGTTTTGGGGATGTAATTAGATAGTTAACACCATTTTTGGTGGCGATCATTTTGGGTGTTCGGTTTGAACTAAAGTGTATCCCGGAGCGTGTCGAAGTGCTAAGGCTAAGGTGAGTTCCCTTACCTTCTTTGTGTGAATGAAAGGTTTTACGAAAGGTTTTCATAATTGATATTGGTTACGAGCATGTTGATCAGATTAAATTATTTGAAAGGTTTTATATTATGTGATATGAAAACATGTATTAAAGCATGCGTGTTGTTTATATGTTCAATTCTACGTAATTGTTGATTGCATGCTGTTGTGATGTTGTTGTTATGTGTGGAGACGGGTTGCACAGTGGAGAATAATTGTGAATGCCGTACCTGGTTTAATAAGGTGATGAAAAGTTGAGACCACTGTGCAATACCCTTATGTGGAGTCGAGATTTTGAATTTGGAATGTCGGTATGATAGTAGTTTGAACTATTGCTTGGTTATGTAAGAATGGTTTTATTTACAGTAAGATTTGAAAGGGGTCGAAGTGAATCCCTGTGGTGGAATGGTAATAAGTAGCATTGTGTTACTTGATGTAATATTATCGGCGATGGGTCTGAGTACTGGATAGGTTGAAAAAAATTGATTTTCACTATGAAAAGTCTTGTGTTTTTCCTCAAGTGAGAACGGTGGGGGTATAAGTTGGTTATGAAGCTTTGGATGAAGTGGGTTCTGTTAGGAGGTATGATGGGTGTGCTTAATTATTGTTGTTCTAATTTGTTAGTGTGTGAAGTGTGATGGCTTGAGTGTAAAGATTAGTAGCAGTATGTAGAACGTGATGAATTGTGTGTGGAAGGTAACGATAGTGCGTAAAGTCTTGACCTAGTCATGAAGGCGACAGTTTAGTATGTTGTGTAGATTATACTTAATGTGATTGTTGACGCTATCAAGAAAGGTATTGTTTAAATGTGTGGGGTAATGTGGATAAGATGGTGGCAGTTTATAATTAGTGAATGTGCGAGGTATAGTAGTGATGAATTTCGTGAGATTAAGTGGTGGATTTGTGAGGATATGGAGTGAGTATAAGTGGAAACCTCTGCTCGGAATTTTGTTTGTAAGTTGTGTGAAGGTGTCAAAAGTATGTGGGGAGAGGTATGGATGTTGAGGTGGTATATAGTAGTATTATTCAAGAATAAGAGAATGGAGTGGCAGTAGATGGTTAGCTAAAGAATAGAGTATTACCGTTTGAGAAATGGAAAATGTGAAGTTATTTTGAGCATTGAGTGTGATTTCGGATTGACTCGATTAAGTTTCTGATATGAGGTATGGTGAAGTTGTTAGTAAAGTATAGTAGTTGTTGAAATTGGGTACGTGCGATTGATTTGGAGGTGAAAGAAAGCTAGCTCATAGGATCCCTTAAGAGTGAGTACCTTCTAGTGTGCTATCCTTGGAGAAAACGTGTTTTATGTTGAGAAGAGAGTAGGAGAAAGTAGTCGAATGTAATGATCAGAGTGAAGGACCATTGGATAGGACATGATAGTAGTTACCCTCGTTTATTGCTTAACCGAATTCCGGGACAAAATTCTTTTAAGGGGGAGATAATGTAATACCCCGGATAAGTTCGTTAGTTAAAATCTCCTTTCCGTTAAATAAAGTTAACTTTAAAGTTAGATGTTTAGGGTATGTTTGGATAAATTATAAGTTTAGGGGTGTTTGGGTCATTATTGAGAAGTTCAAGGTTTAAAATGAAAATAGGTTGATATTACCCCTTTAGGAGTTCAGATATGTCACAACTCAGAAATATCTAAACTAAGGTGTGTGTGTGTGTGTGTGTTCTTGGAGCTAAGAAGAAGAAAGAAAGAGCTTTGTGGTTAAGACTTCAATTGGTATGCTTGGAAGTGAATCTGAGGTATGTCTCTTTGTATTTTATGTTTGTAATTGCTTTTAGATAGTTCCTATCGGAGTAGAAACATCTCAAACACTTCTGTTAATGATTCAGTCGATTTCTGGGTGAAAATGGGATAAACAGTCAGAGGTGTCCGGATAATATGAAGGTATCCGGGTAGTTTCTTGGGTGGTGTCCGGGTAGTTTATTGATAGTGTCCGGATGATTTGTTTGAGAGTTTCCGGGTGATTTAGAGTCCGGATGGCATCCGGATTCCTCGTGTTGTCCGGATTAGTCGTGCTGTCCGGATTACTGAGGTTGTCCGGAAAAGTCTTGTTGTCCGGAAAAGTGGTGTTGTCCAGGTTGTTTGGGGTTGTCCGGATAACTTGGATGTTTGGGTAAATTTTGAGGATAAAAGTTATGTAGATGTATCTAGAGTCCATAACCTGCTAGTAAGTCTTATACATGAGTTGGTAAGAAGATATTTGTATGTAAATGGTTTCAGATTCTGAGAATTTTGGATAAAGGGTCGGATAGCTCGGAGAAAGGTTTGGAAGCATATTGTAAGCATTCAGGTGAGTTTTACTTTAAACGTTTTCAACTGGGGAACATATATATGTGTTTATATATATATGAGCATGTGTGGATTGAGAATGTGTGGAATATACATATATATGTGTTTATATATATATGAGCATGTGTGGATTGAGAATGTGTGGAATATACATATATATGTGTTTATATATATATGAGTATGTGTGTATTGAGAATTTGTGATATATATACATATATATGTGTTTATATATATATGAAAAGGATATGTGTGATGGTGTGGTATATCGTATATTGAGATACGATTGAGTATATGCTTTTAAATATAATATAATGAGACGTTATATTTATGTAAGTATTATACTGCACGAGAGCACGCCGAACTATGCCGGCTGAAGTGTGTGTCGTAGTTGTTGTACGGCGTTGTTGGTCGTAGATGTTGTACGGCGTTGTTGGTCGTAGATGTTGTACGGCGTTGTGTGTCGTAGTTGTTGTACGGCGTTGATTTATTAGTTGGCTTGCTACCAACTAATATGGCCATGGGAACGAGGATGAGGATGAGTGGAGCACGATGCACGAGTCTTGTTTGGTATTTATATACGTGTGGTATATGTGGTATTTATATACAAGAGGTATATGTGTGTATGGGCGAAAGGTTTCATATAAACTATTTTGATACAAAGGATTTACATAAAAGGTTTATAATGATTTTGGAAAGGACCGGGATTAACTCACTAGACCCGTTTGGTCTAACCCTCATTTTGTTTTCAAAAATATGTTTTCCAGGTTAAGGACCGACAAAGGAAAGGATTAAGTGTAAGGAGCATTTGATGGGCGCTGCTTAGGAAGCTTAATGTATTTTGTAGTTTCGAGACCGAAGGGACCGTTTGTGGTTTATTTTGTATCTTTTATTATGAATGTAATGAAGTTATGCAATGTATGTTATTTGAAGCATGTTTGGGAAACCGGGTTGTTACAGTGTGCTCTTGATATTCTACGCAAACTGGAAGATTTCTCTAAGTGCAAGAATTTCCAGTTTGCTTGAAAAACTTTATAGCTTTGTTCTAAGTGTTCTTAGTTATTTTGTTAGTATACTTTGTGTAAGATTGTTAGAATAGTTTATCTGTTCTTTTCCGCAACAGTCTTAAGTTTTCTATGTGTAATTCTTGTTGAAAGATTTTCAATAATAGAATTAAAAATGTGAAAATTTTGAGTATTGTATTCAACCCCCCCCCCCTTCTACAATACTTGGTTAGCCATCTGGGACTAACAAAAAGGTTTGCTTGGTACTTTGGTGGATGTTATCTGATTATTTTCAGATTGAGATGTTGCTTGTTCATCCACCAAAGTAGTGTTAGGTTTAGGAGATACCTTTTCCTTTTGATTTCGGTCCGTTTCTGCAGTGGTGGAATGGAGAGTAAGAGACAATGCATCAGATGGTTGTGTTTTGGTTGCGGTGGTGGTTGCATCGGCGGTTGTGGTTGCGATGGTGGCTCCGACGGTGTTTGCGATGGTGGCTCCGGCGGTGTTTGCGACAGAGGTTGTGGCGGTGATCGATGACTTTCAGACAACACCCTTCGCCTTTCTTAGCAGTTCTTCTCGTGTAAGTGGAATGGTGGATTGATCATCAAGAACAACGGTTTCTGGTGGTTTATCGGTGGTGGCTGGAGGCCGGACCACCGCCTGGTTTCTTCCGCTTCTATGAACAGCGCGGGTATTAGGGTTTCTTGGAGCGACATGCTTCACCCTTGCCATTGATTCTCGGATTGAATGGAGGGTTTGAGCAAGGTTTTTTGGGTGGATGATGGTGGCGATGATGGTGGTCGGTTTTCGCAACAGAGAGCAGGGGATAGAGAGAGGGAGGGAAATGAGTAGAGTGAGGAGAGAGAGGGAATATGAAAGGATGGTTTGAAAAGGTAGGTGTCCTTATCTGAAAATTTACAAGGGGTATGAGTGTTTTACAGCTGTTAATTTAGGGCAAAGTTAAAATTCAAGAGGTAATGGTTAAGGAAAGTACAACGTGATATCTGATAATGTACTCTTTAGAAGATATCTCAATTTTTACCCAAAGGATAAAAGATGGTATCTTTTTCAAAATACAAATACTGATATATGTTATGTACAATCCTTAAACACCTTTTGAATTTATTATTCCAGATTTTCCAAATTAAATGCAGCTGTTTTTTTTTGGCTTTTGCAACTGATTTTTGGCTTTTGCAACTAATAAGACTTGGATGCTGCAGCACTGGCTTAGCTGTCCTGTTTTCTCTTTTCTAGCTGCAAACTAACAGATGTATTAAACATAACTAGACTAGAAAGCATAACAATAAGCATAAAAAGATTATTTACAAGGATAGCTAGAACTTTAAGATAGTTCCCATCTGATTTTGAAGCTATCAGCACAAAGAAATTACATCCACAGGGTAGTGTTGTGGAGATATTGCAGCCTCATGGTATAACTTCACTCTCTGACCATTTACCTTGAACACACTATTGTCTTCCGGGTTAACTAAGTCTACGACCCCATATAGATAAACCTTGTGTATGACGAATGGGCCTGACCATCTAGACTTAAGTTTACCAGGAAACAATTTCAACCTGGAATTGAACAAAAGACACTTCTGACCAGCTTGCAACTCTCTATGCCTGATCCTATTGTCATGCCATTTTTTGGTTTTCTCTTTATAGAGCTTGGCATTTTCATAGGACATGTTCCTATGTTCCTCTAGTTCACATAGTTGTAACTTTCTTTTGTTACCAGCTTCATCTAAATTCATGTTCAGCTCCTTTATAGCCCAATATGCTTTGTGTTCTAACTCTAAAGGGAGGTGACAGGCCTTTCCAAAGACTAACTTGTATGGAGACATACCTAATGGTGTTTTGATGCAGTCTTGTATGCCCATAAAGCATCATCTAATTTAAAAGCCCAGCCTTTTCTATTTGGCTTGCCGACCTTTTCTAGAATCCCTTTGATTTCCCTGTTTGAGAGTTCAGCTAAACCATTTGTTTGAGGGTGATAAGCAGTGGCAACTCTGTGTTTCACATTGTACTTTTCAAGAACTTTTCTCAACAAATTATTTATAAAGTGAGTACCCTCATCACTAATTAGTGCACGGGGGGTACCAAACCTTGTGAAAATTTGTTTTTGTAAAAACTTGACAACAGTTTTTGCATCATTTGAAACACATGCCATTACTTCTACCCATTTTGACACATAATCAACAGCAACAAGAATATATTGGCAATTGTTTGATGATGGGAATGGACCCATAAAATCAATTCCCCACACATCAAACAATTCAACCTCCAAGATACCATTCAAAGGCATTTCATTTTTCTGAGAAATGGAACCACTTCTCTGACATTCATTACACCTTTGTGCAAAGTTGTGGGCATCTTTGAAGAGAGTAGGCCAATAAAAACCAGATTTAAGAACTTTAGCTGCGGTTCTTTGGCCTCCAAAATGTCCTCCATAAGCTGATTGGTGGCAATGCTGCAAAATTGCTACCACTTCTGATTCAGGGATGCACCTTCTCAGTATTTGATCTGCACCAAGTTTAAACAGAAAAGGATCATCCCATATGTAGAATTTAGAATCACGGAGAAATTTCTTCAGCATATGGTGAGTATAATCAGAAGGTTTGATTCCACAAGCTAAATAATTAGCTATGTCAGCAAACCATGGCAGTTGAGATTGCACCATAAGAATCTTTTCATCAGGGAAGGTCTCTATAATGTCTCATCCTTCCCTACTTTCCACAAGCTTCTCTAATCTAGATAAATGATCAGCCACTTGGTTTTCCACACCTTTCCTATCAACAATTTCTAGGTCAAACTCTTGCAATAACAAAACCCATCTTATTAGCCTTGGTTTTGCATCTTTCTTTGAAATGAGATATTTAATGGCAGCATGGTCAGTGTGAACAATGACCTTAGCTCCCATTAAATATGATCTAAACTTTTCAAATGCAAAAACCACTGCTAACAACTCTTTTTCAGTTGTTGTGTAATTAATTTGGGCTTCATTCAGGGTTTTGCTTGCATAGTAGATAGAATGAAAAATCTTTTCTTTTCTTTGACCTAAAACTGCCCCAACAGCCCAATCACTTGCATCACATATGATCTCAAAAGGTTTGTCCCATTCAGGAGCAACAACCACTAGAGCAGTCACCAAAGCTTTATTTAAAGTAAGGAATGCATTTCTACAATCCTTATTAAAATCAAATTTTTGGTCTTGCTGTAATAATAGACATAAAGGTTTTGAAATCTTTGAAAAATCTTTTATGAAACGTCTATAAAAACCAGCATGGCCAAGAAAGCTTCTGATTCCTTTAACAATGGTTGGTTCAGGTAGTTTTTCAATGACTTCCAGTTTAGCTTTGTCTACCTCAACTCCTCTTTTTGAAATTAAATGACCAAGGACAATTCCTTCTATAACCTTGAAATGACATTTTT
The DNA here is from genome assembly GCA_033807775.1 of Saussurea involucrata. Taxonomy (NCBI): domain Eukaryota; kingdom Viridiplantae; phylum Streptophyta; class Magnoliopsida; order Asterales; family Asteraceae; genus Saussurea; species Saussurea involucrata. The sequence goes on along the minus strand of CM066312.1, from coordinate 93,446,392 downwards.
CCCAGTTAAGAACCAAGTCAATTTCTTCACACCTTTTAAGACTTTGTTTTAAATTTTCCAAACAATGATCAAAAGATGAACCATAAACAGAAAAATCATCCATAAATATTTCAATGGATTTTTCAAGCATGTCAGAGAATATGGACATCATGCATCTTTGGAAAGTAGCAGGTGCATTGCAAAGTCCAAAGGGCATTCTCCTGAAGGCAAAAGTGCCAAAAGGACAAGTGAAAGTAGTCTTCTCTTGGTCTTCCGGTGCTATGGCTATCTGATTGTAACCTGAGTATCCATCCAAGAAGCAGTAAAACTCTTTTCCAGCCAACCTGTCCAACATTTGATCAACAAAATGTAAAGGGAAATGATCTTTTTGAGTAGCATTGTTTAGTCTACGGTAGTCCATGCAAATTCTCCATCCGGAGACTATTCTAGTTGGGATGAGTTCATTCTTGTCATTGGAAATGACAGTGATCCCTCCTTTCTTAGGCACACATTGGACTGGACTAACCCAAGAACTACTGGCTATTGGGAAAATAATTCCTGCATCTAACCATTTTAAACTTTCCTTTTTTACTACCTCTTTCATGACAGGATTCAGCCTTCTTTGAGGTTCTATGGACTTAAAGTTCTTTTCTTCTAAGATGATTTTATGTTGACAAATAAAAGGACTAATCCCCCTAAGGTCAGCAATGGTCCATCCTATGGCTTTGGTATGCAACTTCAACATATCCACTAACTTCTTTTCCTGATGCAATTCTAGGGTAGCTGATATGATATGATAATTTGTATTCTTTTCCTAGAAAGACATATTTCAGGTGAGATGGGAGTTTCTTCAACTCCAAGTAAGATGGTGAGACTATGGAAGGTACGACTGATTTTTGCTCACTATTTTCCAGCAGCTCAAATGCTGCAGCAACCAAAGGGACAGTCTCTTTCTCTATGGAGATTTCATCATCATCATCATATTCCTCAATTTCTTCCTCATCCTCCTCTTCTATCCTATAGGTCTGGTTGACTCCTTCCTCATGACATAATGACTCTATGGTACCTAGGCTTGAACAATCTTCCATATCACTAGGGTACTTTAAAGAATTGAAAACATTGAATGTGACTTTTTGGTCTTGAAGTCTCATGGTCAATTCTCCTTTATGGACATCTATCAAAGTTCTACCCGTGGCTAAGAAAGGTCTTCCCAAAAGAATGGGAATATCCTTATCAGCCTCAAAGTCTAAAATGATAAAATCAGCCGGAAAGATGAATTTGTCAACCTGGACTAACACATCTTCAATCTTACCCTTTGGATAGGCAATGGTTTTATCTGCTAAGATGAGTGTAACTGTGGTAGGTCTGGCCTCTCCTATCCCTAAGCTTTTGAAAATTGATAAGGGCATAAGATTGACACTGGCACCTAGATCACACAAAGCCTGTCCAACTTCTTTCCCACCTATGGAACAAGGAATAGTAAAACTCCCTGGGTCATTTTGCTTAGGGGGTATTTTTTTGGAAAATAGAGCACTGCAATCTTCAGTGAGGGCAACAGTCTCATACTCAGTCAGCTTCTTTTTCTTACTCAAAATATCCTTAAGGAACTTGGCATAATTGGGCATCTGCTCAATTGCTTCAACAAGAGGTATGTTGATGTGCAATTGTTTGAAAACATCCAAAAACTTTTTAAATTGCAGTTCCTCCTTCTCATTCCTCATCCTTTGGGGATAAGGGATGTAAGGGGGAACTGGTTTGATAACAACTTTGTTTGAAGGTTTTGAGCAAGATGATTCCAATATGTTTGTGGTGTTGGTCACATTGGGTGGACTTGAACTAGTGACCTTAGGATCTTGGTCTTCTTTTTGACTTGGTGGCTTTGGAACAACCTGAATCTCTGGAGTAGGATTGGCTTTGGACAGTTTATCAAAATCTGTTTTGGTTAAAGGGCCAAATTCCTTTTCCACAGTTTCAGGTAATTCTTTTCCACTCCTAAGAGTTACAGCCTTCACATGTTCCTTTCCTGGGGCATTTAGGATTTCAGTGTTACTAGGTAAGGTTTCTGATGCCCTAATACTTTGATTTAAAGCAAGTTGACTGACTTGAGTTTCAAGATTTCTAATTGAAGCCTGAGTTTGGGTCATAAACCCTTTCATGATTGCTTCCAAAGAAAGATTTGAGTCATCATGCGGAGGTGCATGATTTTGGTTTTGAAAAGGTGGTTGATTATTTTGAAAACCTTGGTGACGATTATTCTGATGATGATTGCTTTGAAAATTTCCTTTGTAATGGTTTTGAGAACTGCTTGCTTGATTTTGAAAATTATAATTCCCTTGTGGTTTTTGTGCAGGTGGATTCAAACATGAACTATTCCAAGAGAAGTTTGGGTGCTGCTTCCAACTGGCATTGTATGTGTTGGAGTTAGGACTGGTCTATTTTGAACATAATTTACAGATTCAGAATTGTGAGGACAATGTTCATAAGAATGTTCCTCACCGCAACATACACATTGGACAGAAAGGACAGGTGCATGAGTTTTAGTGACAGCCGGCTGTGCTCCTTGACCTGAAGTGATGTTTTTGAGCATATTAGTCATGGAAGCAAGCTGAGCTGTCAATGCAGTGTATGCATCAATTTCATGCAACCCGACAGTCTTATTTTGAGTTGAAATTTGAGCTCTTGGATCAGCCCATTGTCCATTGTTTGCTGAAATCTTTTCAAGAATTTCATACCCGGTATTGTAGGTGTTAAAGGTAAAGGCCCCTCCTGAAGTCGCATCGAGCATTTGTTTTGCATTGGAATCAAGTCCATTGTAAAACGTCTCGGGTTGAATACAGTAGGGAATGCCATGGCGAGGGCATTTCCTTAATAATTCTTTAAACCTTTCCCAACCATCGGGAATTGCTTCATCGTCCATTTGTTTAAACATGCAAATTTCGTTTCTGGACTTGGCATTTCGGGTAGGTGGAAAATATTTTCGCAAAACCTTTTCAGCCATATCACCCCAAGATGGTACTGAACCTGGTGTTAATGAATTGAACCATACTCTTGCCTTATCCCTTAGAGAAAATGGAAACAACGTAAGCCTTAAGGCTTCCGGTGAAACTCCAGGGATGAGAAAAACATCAGTGATCTCCATAAAAGATTTTAAATGGGAATGGGGATCTTCCGATGGTAATCCGGAAAATTGATCATTAGCTTGCAACATATGAAACATGATGGGTTTTGGTTCAAAATGTAGAGTATCTAATTGTGGTCTAACAATCCCCGAATTTAATTGCTCAAAATTTGGGATTGCATAGTCCATAATTCTTCCATCTTTCGAGTTTGCAAGATCAATGATGTTAAGTGGTTCAACATTACCAATAGATCCATTATCATCTTCTTCCTCATTGTTATGATTTTGAAATGGTGGATTTTGAAAAGGTGGGTTTTGTTGATTTTGTTGAAAAGGTGGATTTTGTTGAAATGGGTGAAACAGTGGATTACCAAAAAGTGGTGGATTTTGACGATTAAAGATTGGCGTAGGCCGAATTGGATTTTCTAAAGGTGGTCTCACGGGATTTTCCAAAGGCGGCCGAACGGGGTTTTCTAAAGGTGGTGGATTTGGTGGTCTATTTTCAAAACCGGGTGGGGGTCCGTCCATATTGAGAGAGTTTGATGTTCTTTGAATTCTTCTTCTTTGATGAAAAGTTCTCTCAATATCCGGATCTAACTCGACAAGTTCCCCACGTTGTATTCTTGGCATACACCACTTTCAAAAAATCTTTAAAGTTCCCAAACGGTGTTAGAAAAACCAAATAATTTAAAATACTTTTATAGACTTTTAGCTTACCAATCACCGACAACGGCGCCAAAAACTTGATGAGACAGTGCTTTGAATACACCTACAGACGTGTGTTAATAGAACCAATAAGCAATTATACTTATACGGAACTATGTCGTCTACCAAGTAATAAAGTGGTAAAATACCGATTATCGTCCCACAGAGATTGGAGTTAAAATTGCTATAAAAGTATGATGAAAGAAATGATTTCGGAAGATGATTTGGAAGAAAATATCTTTGATTGGTTGGTTGATGAGTATCACAGATTATAACAAACAGTAATAAAAGAGAAGTGAGGGTGTAAGACTCGTGATGTTATGTTAAACCAACTTCCAGTAGACTAATGCTACAACGTTGCTGCAGCATAACAGAGACAAAAACTGGTTTTATTATCTACTTTGAGACACGTTCCTCTCGGACTCTCACCATCCCATGGTTCCAGTAGCAGTAAGTAATCTCATCTCTGAGCAGAACCTAAGGTAAAGGAACGATGGAATGAAGTTCTCAAAGTATACGGCGAAACAAATTCTCTTTGTTAAAAGTTACTCTCTCGATATAAACCACGTACCTCCCAAGTTTGTGTAATCCTAAGTAGCTTATATCTAAGTCTACTCCATTTTAACCCTTTGAGAAAAATATGACTTATCAAGAATGAATCATTTTAGAAAACAAAAGTAACAACTCTCGTTGCAAGTAACTCTCTCAATATTACCCCTTAATTCATCCAAATTGGCGTGCTATTCAATGGCCTATCTCTAGGTCCATGGCACTTTAACACTATCAAAGTGATCAATTTGTCAAGGGATTATATTATCTTGAAGAAGCTTGGGTTGGAATAATAAAACATCATTTTTGCCACATAAATGTCTACTTTCTTTTGGTCAACATGACACCCTTTGCCTCACACCCAAGCTTATATGCTTAGCTACATATGACAATAAATAAATTGAAATAAATGCAAGAGACTTGTAAAGTAAACATGATGCTAGAATGGAAATGCTACTTAAAAAGTAAAAGACTATAACTAATAAATAACAAGAAAATAAAAGTACAAGGAAGTAAATGACAATATTAAAGGATGGAATGTAAGTACAATAATGTAAGATGCTTATACTAAGTGCAGAAAAATAAAGACGTAACTAACTAACAAGATTAGAAGTACAAGATGTAATTAAAAGAAAGCAAATAAAAATCACTGCCCAGTACTACAGACGATACTACAAGCATTCATACGTGTATATGAAGATTTGAAGATTAAAGGAAGAACACTTGAAGATCTGGAAAAGTTTCCTGGAATTTCAGAGAGAATTGGGGCTGAAAAGTTCAGCCAAAGGTATTACAAAAGGTAGAGAGAGAAGGTAGTAAGTGAGATACTAATTAGGGCACCCAAAGCCTCCTATTTATAGCAAATAGGGAGGGGCTAAAGGTGTAAAATGGTAACCAATCTAGTTAGGAATTAACCCTTAGTTACCAAAACTAACTAGGAAAGTACAAAAGGCATTTAGATTACAACTATTAGTTTGTTCAGCTGAATAAATGGCTTAACCAATGGATAAACAAAAAGCTATTTCCAGTCCATGTTAAGCCGGTTCCAATTCTCCCACTCCTTTCAGCTCAGCGACTGTCCAATGCTGCAAGCCCTGCTGCAGCATGATCTGTTCATCAAAAAGGTTTTTTCAAACCAAGTTAGAATTAACTCAAACATCCCATGAAAACAAGTAAATCATCATCCTAAGCTCTAAATTAAGAAAGTGTAAAATAATAAAATAAAAGACTCAAATTGGGATGTTAAAGTGTAAAATCCTACCTAAAAGAGAAGAGAAATAAGTGCTTAAGTACTCAAAATTGAGCACTTATCAGCCCCGGATTGGAGTCTTCCATTCATTCTGATATGTGATGCGAGTGACACTGCTGTTGGAGCGGTGTTGAGCCAAAGAAAAGAGAAGCGGATGCATGTGATCTACTATGCCAGCAAGATGCTAGACGACGCTCAGATCAATTACGCGACAACCGAGAAAGAGCTGTTAGCCGTTGTCTATGCTTGCGAGAAGTTCCGGTCATATCTAGTTGGGGCCAAGGTGATTGTGTACACCGACCATTCCGCATTGAAATATCTAATGGCCAAGAAAGATGCTAAACCGAGACTCATTCGGTGGGTACTGTTGCTCCAAGAGTTCGACATGGAAATTCTGGACAAGAAGGGTTCCGAAAATACTGTGGCGGACCACATCTCGAGACTTGAGGGAGGTGAAGATCAAAGCAAGGATAAGACCCTCATCAACGATTCATTTCTGGATGAGAAACTCTTTAAGGTTAGTCATTCTGAGCCTTGGTTCGCAGACTTGGTGAATTATTTGGTGGGAGGAGTAGTGCCATATCAAATGAACTCCCACCAACAGAAGAGATTTTTCTTTGAAGCTAAGAGATATTATTGGGACGAGCCTTACCTCTACAAGCTATGTGCCGACGGCATGATCCGGAGATGTGTCCCGGATGAAGAGAAGGCCGACATTCTAAACCACTGTCATACCTTAGAATGTGGGGGCCACTTCAGCACCGACAGAACAGTTGCAAAGGTCTTACGTCGGGTTTCTTATAGCCCTCTATGTTTAAAGAGACTCGAGACTTCATCGCCAAGTGGGATCGGTGCCAAAGAACGGGGAATATATCCAAGAGAGATGAGATGCCCATGAAAATCTTTATGGAGGTCGAGCTGTTTGATGTTTGGGGGATCGGCTTCATGGGTCCATTCCCAAACTCCCACCGCAATGAATACATCTTGGTAGAGATGGCCATATGGGCGGGCCGGGCTAGCCCGGACCGGGTTTTGGTTGGGCCCGGGCCGGGCCAGGCCGGGCTTGGGTGTTGAAGGTCTGGCCCGTTTAGGCTTTTCAAAGACCGGGCCCAAAACCGGGCCTAAACTGGGCTTTTTAAAAAATATATATATATACAGTTTTTAATAAATATTTTTCGTATCCACTATAAAATACTTAATTGGGTCACTCAAACATACTTAAAAATACGTTCTATTAGAATTTCATATATATATATATATATATATATATATTTAAATTATAAAAAATACATTTAAAGAAGTACATTTATTGAATTATAAAGAAAAATACATTTAAATAACTACATTTATTGAATTATAAAGAAAAATACTCTTAATCCTCGTCCTCGTATGGTGGATAGTATACAAGAGTTTCGGTCGTTCAAAAAATTGAAAGAACGAGAAGTTGCGAGAAATGAACACGAGAAAGCGAGAAATCGAGAATTGTAAGCGAGAATTGCGTTTTTTGTGTTTTTGTAAGTTGGTATCAAACCTCATACACCCACTACCTATTTATAGTGTTTAGAATGCAAAAAAAAACGGCTACAAATCGATCCCAACGGCTATATAAACGACTATATTTTTTGAAAAAACGGATATATTGGCGGGTCGGGCCGGGCCTGGAATTTTGGCTGAAATCAGGGCCCCGTAAGGCCTGTCGGGCTGGGACCGGGCTTCAATCGGGCCGGCCCGGGCCCGGGCTTTGGGCGGGCTGGGCTTTGGGCCCCCATCGGGCTTTTTCGGGACCGGGCCCATTTGGCCATCTCTACATCTTGGTAGCGGTCGACTATGTCTCCAAGTGGGTGGAGGCGATTGCAAGCCCCACGAACGATTCCAAAGTGGTCATCAACTTCTTGCGGAAGAACATCATCTCGCGATTCGGGGTTCCAAAGGCACTCATAAGCGACGGTGGTAGCCATTTCTGCAACCGATACTTGGAAGCGGTCCTCAAGAAGTATTCGGTCAAACACAAAGTTATGACACCTTACCATCCACAAGCTAATGGCTTAGCCGAGGTGTCTAACCGAGAGCTAAAGCAGATCCTTGAAAAGACCGTGAATGCATCACGGAAATATTGGTCCATCAAATTGGACGATGCATTGTGGGCTTACCGAACCGCGTTCAAGACGCCGATTGGCACCACATCATATCGGCTCGTGTTTGGGAAATCATGTCACCTACCAGTCGAGCTCGAGCATAGAGCTTATTGGGCGATCAAGAAGCTCAATATGGATCTCAAGGCAGCCGGGCAACGCCGGTGTTTGCAACTTAACGAGCTTGAGGAGATCAGACGAGACGCATATGAGAATGCGGTCATATACAAAGAGAGGACGAAGCAATTCCACGACAAGGGTCTTCAACCGAAGGTAATCTGACCTGGAATGCAAGTTTTGTTATTTAATTCTCGTCTTCGTTTATTTCCAGAAAAGTTAAAATCCAAGTGGTCCGGGCCATTCACGGTGAAAGAGGTATTTCCCTATGGAACTGTCGAGCTGCAAGGAAGTGATGGGGAGACGTTCAAGGTTAACGGGCAGAGGGTGAAGCCCTACTATGGCGGAGGAACGGTGGTAGCCGACACAATGTTTCTAGAGGACCCGAAAGAATGAGAAGACAGAAGGTCGAGCCACAACCGAAACCAAGGCGCTGGGTGGGAGGCAACCCACCGAGGTTTGTTTCCGTTTTAAGTTTCGTTGTTTGAGTGTGTTTTTGATTTGCAAAAAAAGGGATGAACAGTGACTTGCGCGGGCTAGGGTGCGGGCTCAGGCCGCGGCCCAAGCCGCACAAGCCTCTGGAAGGTTTTCGAAACAGAGGGGTCCCGCGGGCTAAGCCGCGACCTCAAGTCGCGAACCAAGCCGCGGGTGTCTCTGGACAGGTTTCGTAGTCACAAAGCGCGTGGGGTGCCATGCGGACTCAGACCGCGGCCTAGCCGCGCGGCCCCCTGGTTGGCTAGGGTTTGTTGATTTCTTTTTTTTTGTCTTTTCTGCTGTCCTTTCATGTCTTTCTTTCTTCTTCTTCTTCCTTTCATTTCTTCTTCTTTTTGCTTTCAATTACCCTTTCTACTCTCTCTCTCTCTCTCATATCGAATTCCTCTCTCTCTCTCTCTCAATCAATTTTTCAAGAGCTCTTCTCCATTTGTTCAAGATCTTCAAGGTATGTGTTCTTCCATTCATCCTCGTAGGCTTCATTTGTTGTCATGTGGTGTAAGTATGCTCTATCTCCCTCCATTTTTATGCTTCCTCTAATTTTTCATGATATTTCCCCATTATTTTGATTTATCACAAATGTGGTACACTAGTGATGTTTATATGCCTAAAATGTGAATACATGCTTGTTGTATGCTAGGAATTTGACATGAGAACTTTATACTTGTATGAAACTGAGTATGTGACTTTTGTGAGAATGTGTTCTTAAGATCTGTGATTGGGGACGTTTGGGAAGTAAAAATGGGAAAAATGTCGGGATTTCATGAGTTTTGTGTACCACTCCCACTTTTGTGCGTAAATGATACGTTAGGAATTTTTGGCAACATAAACTCCTTATGTGGTTATTGTGGGATTTATCTTTTAGTGCAAGCATAACCAAACCTAAGTTTCACTTAGGTTTGGGGTTCATCGATTTACTGTTCAATGGCGCAAACCAGTGAAAATTTGTAGATGTATGCACTAGGGAATTATGTGGCTACGTGACTTTTGGTCAAGATGCATGAACTAAAAAGTATATTTTATTGGCAATCTGCATGCATGGGAATTGTGGGTTATGTCAGTACGTACACGTAAATGAAAGGAGATTCAACAAACCTAAGTTTCACTTAGGTTTGGGGTGCCTTACTTTTCAACACCCACACACTCACATATACCCCATTGCAAACCTCGGTTTTACCGAGGTTTGGGGTGCTTTATTTGACCAACCTAGGCCACGGCCTAGGTTTGGGGTGGCTATGAAGCAAGATAACTCACTTGGGTTCATATATTTTTGCAGACCATGAGGCACCATCCAAGCACCCATCTCTCGTTTCCAGAGTATGAGCGCATCCATCCGACCCTCCGGTGGCGGATGTTTGACCGAGAAAACCCGGATAAGGCCGCACGGATTGAAAAGATGATAGAGAAAGGGTGCCAACCCTTTGGAGAGCGAGGCATTAAGCTCGACGCGCTACCGGTCGGGTCTTTGGTACCGGTTATCATACGCCAACATTCGTGGGAGAGGTTCATCCAAACCTCACCCATGTACTGCATCGAAGTGGTAAAGGAATTCTATGCTTGCATGATACAAGCAGTCTACCACGATCGATGCATGGTACGGATGGGCGATAAGGAGGTTCGGATCTCCCCGAACGATATATGTGCATACTTCCATGCTCCCCGCCGCCCCGAATTGAGTGCGACCTACGGGTTGTCTCCAAACCCGGCATTCCGGGAACGATTGAGTCCGACCATCGCCGCCTCCTTACGGCAAAATGGGCATGAAGGGTGGAACAAGATGTCCCAGCACATCCTGAAGAGTGAGCTTCACACCGACCTAGCGTTCTTGATGCTCTTTGTCAAAGCCTCGTTGAAGCCGTCGTCACATAACACCACCGCGGATAGCCAGGTCGCGGAAGTCCTGTATTCGCTCCAAAACAACCTCCCGATGGATATCGGTCATATTATCTGGATGGAGTTACTCGATGCAGGTATGACTATCGACGGTATCTTACCGTTCCCTTGCCTCATTACCCATTTTTGCAGGGGAGCCGGCGTCCCAATCGGACACCTTACTGCATCGAAAGAGGACTTCCGGAAGAAGCAATATAACTACCAGATCTCGGCGGTCGGGCTCCTAGACGCGAAAAGGCGGGCGGAGCCGGATTATCAGAGGAGATTACTCGCCCCACCAGTCACGAGTTCCTCGGAGAGTGCATCGGACAGCGATCCTGATTATGACCCAGATGCACCTTCGGAGGATACTACCGAGCACACCGGCGACACTCCTCCTTACATCCGGCGATTGACAGATCAGATGGTGGCCGGATTTCGAGGCATGAACCAGCAGATGGAGGCTGGATTCCGAGGCATGAACCAGCAGATGGACGGCTTTTGATGCACGACTCGCCCAAGCAGGCTTCCCAGTGCCACCAACACCACCAGCGCAGCGGCCGAAGGAGAGTCCGAGGTCGGCAATCCGGGGTGCATCATCTTCATCGCACCGGTAGCTTGGGTTTGCTTTCATTCTCTTTTGTTCCTGATATTTGATGCTGTACTGTACTGAATTTTATTTCTCTTTCCGGATGACTGTAATAACCGCACAATGATATTTGTCTCATTTTGTATCGCCTAAGCCGATACCTACACATTGGGGACAATGTGTGGGTAAGGTTTGGGGTTGCCCAATCAGGCTCACGTATATGCATGTAGATTTCCTGCACATGTGAATGTTTAGATCATATTAGCTAAATTCTTGTTTGGATGGTTAAGACCGACCATTGAAGGAAGAATCTTGTGATAGCAACGTGACCATTAGGGAAGGACCGGGAAAAGGCATGTCTAGGGACATTAGTGGAGACCACCCCGATAGCGAGATTTGAGCCTAAAATGACGTATTTCATTTCGAATGATTTAAACACTTAATTCGTATACACTTTTTCGAATTCCTTGTCGTGATTATAGAGTGATCTCGCTATAATATTGCATTGAGTAGCAAAGACGACCATCGGGATATTGGGTAAGGGTATAGTAAACCATATCGCGTGGACCTTAAGAAATGATTCCAGTCATTGTGTGCATTTTAACCCGTTTTTATCTATCATCCCTTTTGACCCATTATGTGTGTATCCAAATCCCTTTTTTCAGTCAAACACTCATCACCTTTTCGTTTCGAACCCCACTATTAAACCCTAGCCAAAAGCCTTAGTCAACCCTTATCCGAAAGTGTGTCAATCAGAAGCGGTAATGAACAGCGGAAGATAGAGCAGAAAAGAACAGTACATGCCAGTCATGAAGAGAAATTGGGTCATTCTAACCCAAGAGACAGAAAAGAGGGCTAATGCAGCCACAATCAAATAAAGAGGGCCAATGATGCCAAAAAAACAGTTAGTTTAGACAGTATCCACAGCAGATAAATAAGAGAGTCAAAGTGACCCCAGCAATGACAAAGAGGGCCAAATGTTAGAAAATGAAGCCAGAAAAGTTCAGAACTGCTAAAGATTGACACACCGAGGATTTTTGATCCTCTTACCCTTCGTTTCTTAGCCATAACCCTAGCCCCGTTACAACCATGTAAAATGTGATTAGGGTATACGACCACTTTTACCAATAGTCCCTGTCTTGCTACTTGATTCCTTTCTGAGATCGACTTTTGGACATTTGTGCGTCTTTCATTAGAGTTGTCATGTAAATTCTAGAGTATCATTGTACATAACTTTCTTATACATGACAACATGTGAGACAACCTAGGTTCGAGTGAAATGAGAGCATCCCGTGAGGTAGGGTTGAGGCGAAATGTTTTCCCTAGCATGCTTGGACTTAGTACGACCTTAGTGTAATCGGAGCAGTCATGAGTTCAACTCACAATGGAAGGACATAGATCAAACAGGATAAGGATGAGGCGAGGGTGAGATAAGCATTCACGGGTATGGGAAATCACCAGTGCATTACGTGGTACCGATTGGGAGTTGTGCAGTTATTGTTTCATTGATGTATGCTTTTATTCTCTTTTATCGCTAATTTGCTTGAGGACAAGCAACGCTCGGTTTGGGGTTGTTGATAACGCCACTTTTTGGCGTTATTTCCGGTCCACAAATCAATGAGATTGGCTTGTGTTGAAGCAAAATGGCGGAATTTTATGGTTTTTCGAGTGAAATGCGCAGGTAATCCGGAAGAAAACGAGCATCGAGAAACAAAGCGAAAAAAGGCCAGAAAAGAAGCCAACGAAATCCCAAGATCCAAGCCCAAGATCCATGACCCAGACCTGACCCGGGTCTATCAGAAACACGAGTGGCCTGCGCCGCGGCCTGAGGCTGCGAGCCAGGTCGCGTATCTCTCTGTTTCAGTTCTATACTTTGTGTTTTCCGGAATTTAGGTCATTATTCCGACATGTGCGACGGGAGGCTACGAGGGGGCGATTTTCAGAGGTATTTTGACCACTTTTAAGCCACGATAGAGGACCGATTGAAGAGGAGTTCACCACGAGAAGCGGATTAGAGCCGAGAGAAGGGATTTCATCCGTACATTCTCCACGTTTATGATCACGATGTTTACATACATTATTTTCTACCCTGTACTTGCGTTTTTGTCCACCCCAACATGAACTAATCTTTAGATGTTGGGGGTTGGAATGACTATGGTTTTTATGATGGATGACGTGTAGCCGAAGGATTTTTTACTCGATTTGATCTACGAAGCATTTGATTTCAGTTTTTCATACCCAATTGTAGCTTGATCACCTTCAATTGATTTTCATGGTTTTGATTAAGTTCGAGAGAATTAATTAATAACTAGATCAGGTAATCAGGTGCCGGAAAGGAAATTCGGGTAGAGATAGCCGAATCACCTTTTTGCTTATTAAAGTTTAACCTAATGTGTTTTAAAATCACCGGTGGAGATCGAGAGATAAAACTAATAAGTTTAAGATAAAATCCGTTATTGCTTGAGAAAGAATAACGGTGAATTTCAAAACTAGGGTTCATAGAAATAATCGGTAATCATCGTTCGGGTACGTTCATCGAGAATATAACCATAAGAAATCCAACCCTCAACCTTTTCTCTATCAAAGTCCTTTCCAAATCTTTCGTTTCTCGATTTTAGTTTTATTTAGTTTTAAACAAGTTCTAAACCACAAATCAAAATCCTGATCGTTCAGTTAATAGCAATTGTAGTCATTGTGATACTTAGTTCCTAGTTCCCTTGGTTCGATACTCGTACTTCCGTACTATTACTTAATTTCGACACCGTACACTTGCGGTTAGATTTAGGGGGGTGTAAACCCGCCTATCATATTTTAACCGGATTCTCCAAGTTTCCGGATAGTATTTGATCCGGATTTCCTTGACTTTCCGGATAAGATTTAAATCTAAATTCTCGGGGCGCTGCCCCCAGACCCCTGATAACGCCACTTTTTGGCGTTATTTTCGGTCCTAAAACCAATGAGATTGGCTTGTATTTAAGCAAAAAAGCGGAATTTTATGGTTTATTTAGTGGAATGTGCAGGTTCTTTAATAGGTAGTAATCTTCGAGAAAAGAAGCTAAAAAGAGCCCAAAAAGAGCCAAAACGAAGCCCAACGGAAGCCCGAGATCCAAGCCCAAGACCCGCGCCCGAACCATGACCCGAAGCTGACCCGGAGGCCAAAAAGAACATGTGCGACTTGCCACGCGACTTGCAAGTCGCGCAGCAAGCCGCGTAACCCTCTATTTCAGCATTATACTTTGGCGAATTTTCTGATTTTAGGTCATTCTCGACACAGCCTTCACACGACGAACGGCAGACGACTTGGGGCGATTTCTGGAGACTTTTCACACCTTTTGGAGCCACGAGAGAGGATCAATCGAAGAGGAAGTCACGACGCAACGCGGATTAGAGCCGGGAAAAGGGAGTTTATCACTACATCTTTCACGTTCACGTTTATCATGTTTACATACAGTTTTTCATCCCCTTTTCTTGCGTTTTTGTCCCCCAACATCATGAACTAATCTTTAGATGTTGGGGGTTGGAATGAATTCGATTTAAGTGTACAAACATGTGATTAGAGATTTTTATCAGTTTTTCCTATATTAATGAAGCATGTGATTTGGATTTTAATGCTTTTGTGAATTTGGCCAATTTACAATTGATTTGTTGTTTCTAATTAAGTTCGAGAGAATTAATTGTAACTAGAACTAGGAATCGCACGCCTAAGGTGAGAAAGGAGATAGAGATATTCCGAGTAAGCCTTAGTCCCGTAAAATCTTGAGCTTAATGTGCTTTGAATTCCATAGGTGAGATCGATAGATAAAACTTGTGCTTTTCAAGATAAAACCCATTGTTGCTCGAAAGAGAACAACGGTGATTTTTACAAGATTGGGTATTCATTATATGGAATAACTGGTAACTGTTTTGAGTCAAGTATTTGTATGTGAAAGTCTTAGGATTTCCAACCCTCAACTGTTTTCTCTATCTGAAGTTCTTAAGTTGTTTATTGTTATGTGTTTGATTTGGTTTGTTTGCATTTACTTAGTTCATAAACCAACAACTCAAAATATCGATCGTTCAGTTAATAGCAATTGTAGTCATTGTGATACTTAGTTCCTAGTTCCCTGTATTCGATACTCGTACTTTCAGTACTATTACTTGACTTCGACCCGTACACTTGCGGTTAGATTTAGGGGGGTGTTAACCCGCCTATCAAGTTTTTGGCACCGTTTCCGGGGAACTAGTTGCAACTGATAGCACTACCAGCTATAAGCGCTACTAGATTGAACATTTTTCTTTTATTTATTTACTTTGTTCCATCACTTTCAGGTTCTGGATTACTAACTTTGCCTACTTTCTTTTCAAGTACTAATTGGTTTATGCCAAAGAAGACCCGAGGGAAGGAAATCGAGCCACTTGATCCGGAGATTGAGAGAACCGCCCGTCGGCTACTCAAGGAATCTAAAGCCAAAAGGCAATTGAAGATGGGTGACGAGAGACCACGTAACAACCCACCTCCGCCTCCTCCGGCGAGAGTTCCGATGTGGTCATTTGCCAATCCAAACGTGGCAACCGCACGGATAGGCATCCAACCGCCCGCTACTGCAGCAAACTACTTTGAGATTAAGCCGAATACCATTGTCATGGTACAGCAGAATCAGTTCGGGGGAGCACCTACTGAAGATCCCCATGCCCACCTTCGTGCATTTGAACGAATTTGCAACACGTTCAAGATCAATGGAATGGAGGAAAATGCCATCAAGCTAAGACTGTTCAGCTTCTCACTCAAGGGTAGAGCTGAAATTTGGATAGAAGGTTTGCCAGCGGATCAGATCACTTCATGGGCAAACCTGAAAGCCGCATTCCTCCAGAAATTCTTCCCACCAGGAAGAACCGCGCAGTTAATGGCCGATATTACACACTTCGCGCAATGGGACCAAGAGACCCTATATGAGGCATGGGAGCGATATAAAGACATGTTGAAGAAGTGTCCACATCACGGGTAGCACGGATGGGTCATCATCCAGACATTCTTTAGTGGACTCCACCCGCAGTTCAAAAACGATATCACTGTCGCATCGGGTGGAGCACTAATGGATAAATCTTATGAAGAAGCATGCGAGCTGATCGATAATCTGGTCGAGCACAGTTTTTCTACTCCAAGATCAGCCGTAAGAAGAGTCGCGAGCATTCAAGAATCGGATGAGCTGAAAGAACTAAAAGCTCAACTAGCTTTTATCATGAACCATCTGAAGGGAGGCAGTCCTCAAGAACCTGAACAGGTTCAGTTTTTACAGAACCGGAACAATCAGCCGAGGAACGATCCTTTCTCAAATACCTATAATAAGGGGTGGAAGAAGCACCCGAACGTCTCTTGGAGTCAACCTCAAGGGCAGCCACAAGGTAATAACTCTAACTTTTCAAATTCTTCTAATGCTAACAATGTTTACCGTCCTCCAGGTTTCAACCAAAGGAATTTCAATGAAGGACCATCTATGGAGAAGAAGCCGGGGTTAGAAGACATGATGATGAAGTTTATGGCAAAGATGGATGGCACGGTTGGAGAGCTAGCGAGCACGGTCAACACGGTCAAGGCGGCAACCGATCAAAACACCGCCTCCATTAAGATCCTCGAAAGGCAAGTGGGGCAAATATGTGAAGCCCTACAAAACCGACCTCCCGAAACCTTTCCGAGTCAAACGGAAAGGAAATCGAGGGAAGAATGTAATGCCATTTATCTGAGAAGTGGCAAGGAGCTGAATGGAGGGCCTACACGCGAACCGTCACAAGGGAGACCGATCCTACAGAGAAAGAGGTCGAGATTGTGGACATGGATGAGCTGGAAGCTGATGAAGAGGTGGTAATTGAAGAGAACTCGGAGGATGAACCGAAGGATAAAGAGGTGACACCGCCACCGAAGCCGGTAGTCAAACCGTTTGTACCACCGCTACCATATCCGAATAGGCTTAAAGCCCAAATGGATGATCTTAACTTTTCTAAATTTATTGAAGTTTTTAAGAAATTGCATATTAACATCCCTTTTGCAGATGCGTTGGCACAAATGCCCTCATACATGAAGTTCATGAAAGAGATCTTATCCAAGAAGAGGGCGATCGATCACCAGTCCACCGTTGCACTTACTGAAGAGTGTAGCACGATCATCCAGAACAAGCTTCCCCCGAAGCTTAAAGATCCAGGGAGTTTTTCAATCCCTATTCAAATTGGGAAGTTTTCTTTTGATAAGGTATTATGTGATTTAGGAGCTAGTATTAATTTAATTCCTTTATCTGTTTTCAGGAAACTGGGATTGGGAGAAGTGCAGCCGACGTACATGACGCTCAAGCTCGCGGATCGATCGATCGTGTACTCGTATGGAGTGATAGAAGATGTGCTCATCAAGGTTGGAAAGTTCTATTTCCCGGTGGACTTCGTGGTGCTGGACGTTGATGAAGATGTAGAGGTCCCGCTCATTTTGGGGAGATCATTTCTGGCCACAAGTAGAGCACTGATAGATATGGAGGAAGGAGAGATGACCTTGAGAGTTAGCTGCGAGAAAGTAATGTTTAAGATGTTCTAGAGTGGAAAGCTTAGAGACGGAACTGATCATGGAAAGGCAGATGAAGAAGAATCCGCGGAGAATCGTAAGTGTGGGCGAAGCAATTCCGCGGATACCGAGCCAAGTTGAGATCCACATAGTCGTGCCACGACTTAAACTATGGCACTGGGTGGGAGGCAACCCACCGAGGTTAGTTTTCTCTTTAATTTCCAGTTTTTGAGTGTGTTTCTAGTTACGAAAAACAAAAAAAAAATCAAAAAACGAAAAATCAAAAAATAGCTGAAACAGGGACTTACGCGGCTTGTGCCGCGGCCTACAAACCACGCGCCAAGTCACGGGGTGCTCTATTAGTTTTCTGGAACAGTGGGTTACGCGGCTTGTGCCGCGGTTTCCAAACCGCACGCCAAACCGCGCGGCTCCCCTGTTTTTGTTTTCGTGCTGTGTTTTCTTTCCCTGCTTGGTGTGTTTCGTCTCTTTGTTTTCTTTCGCTTTCTGCTTTGTTTTCTTTGCTTTTGCATTCTCTCTCTCCCTTTTTCTCCGATATCTCTCGTCCGAGGTCGCTCCAATCTTTCAAGAGGATTTTCTCCGTCCGGGCAAACAAGTATGTTCTCAACTTTGTATGTAACGAGTGATGTATGATGTTTTGTGTCCCGATTAGTTAACGAGATGCAACAAACCTAAGTTTCACTTAGGTTTGGGGTGCCTCATCTTTTCAACATCTACACACTCATTTTTAATCCTGTGCAAACCTCGGTTTCACCGAGGTTTGGGGTTGGCTTTGTTTGACAAACCTAGGCCACGGCCTAGGTTTGGGGTGGCCATGTTTTTGAAAATGCTAGAATAGCTCTTTGTTGCTTCATGTTATACTATGCCTTGCCTGTCTACTACCTGTAATAACCGCACAACGATACTTGTTTTAGTATCGCCTACGCCGACACTTGCACATTGGGGACAATGTGTGGGTAAGGTTTGGGGTTGCCCAATCGGGCCCACGTTATGCACGTAGATTTCCTGCACTTCTGAGTACCTAGATCACTTTAGCTAAATTTTTTTTGTTTTGAATGATTGAGACCAACCATTGTAGGAAGAATCTTGTGATAGTGACGTGACCATTAAGGAAGGACCGGGAAAGGACATGACTAGGGACATTAGTGGAGACCACCCAATAGCGAGTTTTGAGCCTAAAAGACGTCTTTCATTTCGAGGGATTCATACACGAAAATCGTATACACTTTTTTGAGTTCCTTGTCGTGAATATAGAATGATCTCGCTATATTATTGCATTGAGTAGCAAAGACAACCATCGGGATATCAGGTAAGGGTATAGCAGACCATATCGTGTGGACCTTAGGAGATGATTCCAGGCATTGTGAGCAGTGTTAACCCATTTTTAGCTATCGTACCTTTCTACCTATTTGTGTGTATCCATAACCCTTTTGTAGCCATACACTCACCTTGTTCATTCCATACCCACCAGTAAACCCGAGCCAAAAGCCTTAGTCAACCTTATCCGAAAGTGTGTCAAACAGAGGCGGTAATGAATAGAGAAGATAGAGCGAAAAAGAAATAGTACAGGCCAGTCATGAGAATAAATAGAAAAGAGGGCCAATGCATCCCCAATTTGAATAAAGAGGACCAATGAAGTCCCAAAAAAAATTATAGTTAGTTAAATAGTATCTATAAGCAGCTAAATAAGAGAGTCAAAGCAACTCCAACAGTGACAAAGAGGGCCAAAAGATAGGATGTAAAGAACGTTCAGAATTGCTAAAGTTTGACACACCAAGGATCTTTGAACCGTTTTACCCTTCACTTCTTAGCCATAACCTTAGCCCCGTTACAACCCGTGTAAAGACCTGGATGATCTTCTGGAAAACGTGATTACGATATGCTACCACCTTTACCAATATTCCCTGTCTTGCTACTTGATTCCTTTCTGAGATCGACTTTTTGGACACTTGTGCGTCTTTCATTAGAGTTGTCATGTAACTTTTGAGTATTATTGTACATAACTTCCCTAAACATGACAACATGTGCGATAACCTAGGTTCGAGCGAAATGAGAGTATCCTGTGAGATAGGGTCGAGGCGAAATGTTTTCCCTAGTATGTCTGGACCTAGTACGACTTTAATGGAAACGTAGCAGTCACGAGTTCAACTTACAATGGAAGGTCGTAGATCAAAACAAAATAAGGATGAGGCGAGAGTGAGATAGGCATTCACGGGTATGGGAAATCACCAGTGCATTACATGGTACCGATTGGGAGTTGTGCAGTTATTATATTTCACTGATATGTGCTTTTATTATGTTTTTATCGCTAATTTGCTTGAGGACAAGCAACGCTCGGTTTGGGGTTGTTGATAACGCCACTTTTTGGCGTTATTTTCGGTCCTAAAACCAATGAGATTGGCTTGTATTTAAGCAAAGAAGCGGAATTTTATGGTTTATTTAGTGGAATGTGCAGGTTCTTTAACAGGTAGTAATCTTCGAGAAAAGAAGCTAAAAAGAGCCCAAAAAGAGCCAAAACGAAGCCCAACGGAAGCCCGAGATCCAAGCCCAAGACCCGCACCCGAACCATGACCCGAAGCTGACCTAGAGGCCAAAAAGAACACGCGCGACTTGCCACGCGACTTTCAAGTCGCGCAGCAAGCCGCGTAACCCTCTGTTTCAACATTATACTTTGGCGAATTTTCTGATTTTAGGTCATTCTCGACACAGCCTTCACACGACGAACGGCAGACGACTTGGGCGATTTCTGGAGACTTTTCACACCTTTTGGAGCCACGAGAGAGGATCAATCGAATAGGAAGTCACGACGCAACGCGGATTAGAGCCGGGAAAAGGGAGTTTATCACTACATCTTTCACGTTCACGTTTATCATGTTTACATACAGTTTTTCATCCCTTTTTCTTGCGTTTTTGTCCCCCAACATCATGAACTAATCTTTAGATGTTGGGGGTTGGAATGAATTTGATTTAAGTGTACAAACATGTGATTAGAGATTTTTATCAGTTTTTCCTATATTAATGAAGCGTGTGATTTGGATTTTAATGCTTTTGTGAATTTGGCCAATTTACAATTGATTTGTTGTTTCTAATTAAGTTCGAGAGAATTAATTGTAACTAGAACTAGGAATCGCACGCCTAAGGTGAGAAAGGAGATAGAGATATTCCGAGTAAGCCTTAGTCCCATAAAATCTTGAGCTTAATGTGCTTTGAATTCCATAGGTGAGATCGAGAGATAAAACTTGTGCTTTTCAAGATAAAACCCATTGTTGCTCGAAAGAGAACAACGGTGATTTTTACAAGATTGGGTATTCATTATATGGAATAACTGGTAACTGTTTTGAGTCAAGTATTTGTATGTGAAAGTCTTAGGATTTCCAACCCTCAACTGTTTTCTCTATCTGAAGTTCTTAAGCTGTTTATTGTTCCGTGTTTGATTTGGTTTGTTTGCATTTACTTAGTTCATAAACCAACAACTCAAAATATCGATCGTTCAGTTAATAGCAATTGTAGTCATTGTGATACTTAGTTCCTAGTTCCATGTGTTCGATACTCGTACTTTCAGTACTATTACTTGACTTCGACCCGTACACTTGCGGTTAGATTTAGGGGGTGTTAACCCGCCTATCAACCCCGCAAGGGCGTGGCCCCTTGACCCCACCCGCTAACCGGGTAGCGGGACCCCCGTGCTAAGTCACCGAAGAGGGACATTTGTGGATAAGGGTATGATAGGTTTATCTAGAATTCTTAGACTGCTAGAGAGTCTTATGTGTTCAATTGGTAAATAGATATTGGTATTCAATTTATTTCAGATTCTGTGACTTTTGGTGACAGATTGAATCATCGGTTTATTTGAGGAATGCTTGGAAGTATTTTGATAGCAATCAGGTGAGTTTTACTTTAAACATTTTCAAACTGGAATACATTTATACTGGATAATTATGTGGTAGGTAGTGTGATGATATGCTTATGATTGAAATATGATATATTGAGATATATGTTGTATTTATATAAGCATTACACTACACGAGTGCACCTTGGCCGGACTGAGGGGCGACGGAGTATTGGCTGTACGGAGGGGCAGCGGAGTTGGATGTATGTTAGTGCAGTGGAGTAAATTGATTAGTTGGTTTAGCGCAACCAACTAATATGGCCATGTGAAGGAGGAGTTGTACACAGTGCACACGAGTCATGCTTGGTATTCATATATGTGTGGTATATATGTGTTTTACAAAAGAATTACTAAACTGACAGGGATTTTCTTACTTAGACCAATTGGTCTAACCTTCATTTTGTATTAAAAATATGTATTCCAGGTCGAGGAAGCGAGTAAGAGCAAAAGAAAGGTTTTGAAGTTTTTCATGAAGCGTTTTTGTATCAGTAGTTGTTGGATGTAATGTAAATTGTATACAAGGAAAGTTAGCTAGTACTGAATATGTATTGTATAGTTTTAGGACTAAGGGACTGTATGTGTTATAATATGTATCTTTTGTTGTATATGTTTGGCATGTAATTTCTGTTATATGGTGTATATTTGGGTTGGGTCGTTACATGTACTTATTTTGTTTTAGGGACCCAATCCAGATTTGGACCTAACCACAGGACCAAATATGTAATTTACTCAAAAAATAAAAGTATATTATCTAATTCATATTTATATATATTAATATATATATATATATATATATATTTAAAAAAATATAATTTTTTATAATATTTTTTTATATATAATTAATATTTTATTTTCTTGACCGATCTCGACAATATTTTCATATTTAAAATATACAAATAATATATATTTATTAAAGTTATATGATTCATAAACTTAATGTTTAAATTTAATGTTTTAAGTTTAAGTTTTGACATGAAATATTAAACTTAAACATTATATAATTTTAATAAATATATATTATATATAATTTTAATATGAAGAAAATAAAATATTAATTATATATATGAAAATATTATTAAAAAATTATAATATTTTTTATATATATTATATATATTAATATATATATATATATATATATATATATATATATATAAATATGAATTGGATAATATAATTTTATTTTCTTGATAATATTTATATTTATATATACATAATATAATTATATTTATTAATATATATAAATTAGTTTTTATATTTTTAATATATATATATATATATATATTAGTTTTTAAAAGAAAAAATGTAATAATAATAAACTATAGGGACTACTTTCAAAGATTTCTATAAACCACAAGGGCCAAACATGATGTCTTTAATCTTTCAAACTTAACGGTATTAGTGTTGAGGGACCCTAGTCACAGTATATTGCATACCACATGGACCATATCCATAATAAAAATAGAATGAAGATCATAATCAAAGAAAACATAAACCACATGGACCAAATCCATAATTCACTCTTAAAGATGAGTAAACTCTACTTTTGGTCCCTGAGGTTTAGTGATTTCTTTGAAACAAATACATGTGGTTTCATAAGTCAAGTTGTGGGGCTCATGGTTTTGATTTTACGCTAGAATCGGGGTCTGGTCACTAACGAGGTTAAATGGTGTCGTTAGAGTCAGGGGCAATATCGTCATTTCACTATTTCCCTCTACTTTTTAACCCGCCTTCCTTCCTTCCTTCTTCTTCTTCTTCACTTCATTCCTTCTGTTAACTTCATCTTCTTCCTTCCTCCTCCTTTGTCGATTCAAGACTTCTTCATCTTTAACAATCATGGTGCTATGTTATTGTGGATGTGAAGCAGCTGTGAAAACATCATGGACCACCGCAAATCCTGGTCGAAGGTTCAATACATGTGGAAGACTGGTACAGTGTTACGATTTTCTACATTTTCTGCAAGTAATCATGCTTAGCTAATAAAAGTTAGTTTTTTCTGTTAACAGGGCCAATGTTCCTTTTTTGGGTGGTTTGATCCACCTATTTGTTCAAGGTCCATTGATGTCATTCCTGGGCTACTGATAATGTCGTTTTCCGACATTATTTTGATCCCGAATTCGTTCTGTTTGTTGTAAGTTCCCGAGTAAAAATAGTAGAATTTAATGGTTTTTGTGAGTAAGTACAGGTCTTTATGAATGACTAATGATGGAAGAGTTTTTGGATCAATCGGAGCTAGTTTACAGCATTCCGGAGCGAAAAAGAGAAATTCTGATTCATCCTTTGTGGCTTTTAATTATTAATTGTTCACATACTTTTGTTAAGATCGAAAGATGATACAATTTATTGAATGATATTGCTATAGCTTGATAGAGTATAGTAATGGAATGTGATTATGCCTGTTATCTTGAAGTTATGTCAATCGTATCAAATCTGTTTGCTAAGTGATTGTTTACCTGAGGAATCCAACCCTCCAACTCTTTCCCTTCTAAATTAACTAAAGTTTTAATTCGTGTTCCAATACACAACAAACCAAATCAATTTGCATTAGTCTAGTTAATAATCTATACAGTCATTGTGGTACTTGACACCTGGTTCCTTTGGTTCGATACTCGTACTTTATAAGTACTATTACTTGATTCGACCCGTACACTTGTTGTAGATTTAGGGGGGTGTAAACCCGCTTATCAAGTTTTTGGCGCCGTTGCCGGGGAACCTGTTTTGTGTGAATATCACTACCAGCTGTAGAAATTATTACATTAGACACCCCTGTTTTTATTTTATTATAATCTGCTTTGAAAGTTCATATATTTTTGGGTTTTGAGATTCTATATTCTCTGTTTCAGGTTACCTCTTGGTTTATGCCAAGAAGAAGACTGTTTCGGGAATTACTACCGATTGACCCAGAGATAGAACGGACTGCCAGAGACTTGAGAAGACAAGCACGAAACAGAATGGTTGACGTCCACGTCCACGTTCAAGATGATTGGGAAGAGGGGATGCCCATCAACAATGGTCCTCCATTGAACAATGGTCAACTAATTCCAAATGCAAATGCGAACAATCAGAACCACAATAACGCGAATCATGGTCTCAACAACAACGTCAATCATAACGCCAACAATAATGTCAATCACGGTGTTGGCAACAACTACAATGTTAATTATGGCGTCAATGACAATGTTAACAATGGTGTCAACAATGGGATCAATCATAATCTAAATCACAACGCCAATCATGGGATCAATCACAATGTCAATCAACCACCACCGCCACCACAAAGGGTACCAATGAGGAATTTCGCCAACCCGAACATGGGCGCTGCAGAACGAGGACCATATGCACCTCCGATAGCTGCTAATAATTTTGAAATCAAGTTTGGTGCCATCCAATTGGTGCAGTCGAACATGTTTGGAGGTGCAGCAACTGAAGACCCTCATGCACACTTGCGCGCATTCGAAAAGATTTGCAATACTTTTAAGATGAATGGGGCTGATCAAGATTCGATCAAGATACGGTTGTTCCCGTTTTCATTGAGGGATCGAGCCACTACTTGGGAAGAGAATATACCACCGGGGTCAATTCGAACTTGGAACGATATGGTTACAGCTTTTCTCAACAAGTTCTTTCCACCGGGGCGAACGACTCAACTATTATCCGACATTACGTATTTCTCACAATGGGATCAAGAGTCCTTGTACGAGGCATGGGAAAGATACAAAGCGATGCTCAAGAAGTGTCCACATCATGGGTTACAAGATTGGATGATTATACAAACATTCTATGTGGGATTGAATCCTCAATTTAAGAATGACCTCACAGCAGCTGCAGGTGGAGCTTTAATGAACAAGTCCTATGAGGAAGCGGTCGAATTGATAGAAAATCTAGTAGAACATAGCTATTCCACTCCAAGATCTGCTGTTAGAAAAGTTGCAAGCGTGCAAGAAACAGAAGAGTTGAAGGCTATAAAGGCACAATTGACTGCGTTGACTAATCAATTGAAAGGAGCCGCCATTCAACCGAATGTTCAGAATTCTCAAGACTATCAATCGCCGGAACAAGTCCAGTTCGTTCAGAATCAGAATAATCGGCCGAGGAATGACCCATTCTCTAACACCTATAACGAGGGATGGAAGCGACATCCTAACTTTTCTTGGAGTCAACCTCAACAAGGCCCAGCTAAAGAAACAATGGGACAGCAGCAACAGCAGCAGCAGTATGGTAACCATTCTAACTCTTCGAATTCTTTTTCGTCTAACAATGTTTATCGTCCCCCAGGTTACAATCAGAGGAAATATGATGAGGGGCAATCTTCAGAAAAGAAGTCGGGGTTAGAAGACATGATGATGAAATTCATGTCAAAGATGGAAGGTGCGGTTGAAGGATTGGCAAGTACAGTAGGTAATGTGAAGGCGACAACTGACCAAAATACCGCCTCAATCAGAATGCTAGAAAGACAAGTCGGGCAAATAGCTGAAGCACTACAATCCCGGACTCAAGGTCAATTCCCTAGTCAGACTGAACGAATACCAAGAGAGGAGTGCAAGGCTATTCATCTGAGAAGTGGAAAGGAGTTGATTATAGACCCTACCCGAGGACCATTGACTGATGACACTGAAGCTGAAGGTACTGAAGTGGATCCCATCAAGGTAGAAGAGGTTGAGGTAGACGAGGAGATAGAGATTGAAATGTCGAAGAATAGAGATAAAGGGAAGGAACAAGAGTATATTCCATCAATGCCGACAAGCAACCCATATGTGCCACCACTACCTTTTCCGAATCGGTTGAAGGCACATAAGGATGAGGAACAACTCAAGAAATTTCTTGACATTTTCAAGAAATTACACATCAATATTCCATTTGCAGAGGCACTGGCAAAAATGCCAAGTTATCTCAAGTTCATGAAAGATATTTTCTCCAACATGAGAAAGATCGAGGAGCATGCCACGGTTGCACTTACTGAAGAGTGCAGTGCTATCATTCAGCACAAGCTTCCCCCGAAGCTTAAAGATCCAGGGAGTTTTACTATCCCTGTTCAAATAGAAAAATCTAATTTCAGTAAGTCATTATGTGATCTTGGTGCAAGTGTTAATCTAATGCCTTTATCCATTTTCAGGAAACTTGGCTTGAGGGAAGTGAAGCCAACGAACATGACGCTTCAACTTGCAGATAGATCGGTGAAGTATCCTTATGGAATCGTGGAAGACGTTTTGGTAAAGGTTGGAAAGTTTTATTTTCCGGTTGATTTCGTAATCCTAGATGTGGAGGAAGATGTTGAGGTGCCGTTGATTTTGGGAAGACCATTCTTAGCCACAAGCAAGGCTTTGATAGACATGGAAGAAGGGGTGATGACTTTCAGAGTTGGGAATGAAAAGGTAGCCTTCCATGTTCTCAAAAGAATAGAAGATAGAGGTGAAGCAGGAACGGGGCAGATTGGATCAGGAACTGGTAAGAATGGAAAAACGCATGTGGGGAAAATCAGGAACAATCATATGTGTGGGCGATTCAATTCCACAAGCGATACTGAGCCAAGTTGAGAGCCACACAGTCATGCCATGACTTTAACTACGGCGCTGGGTGGGAGGCAACCCACCATAGGGTTAATTTTATTTTAATTTTTTTTATTTTAGCAATTTCTTATATTGTGTGTTTTTGCTTTTGTTTGTTGTTTTGTGTTTTGTGTGTTTGTGTTTAGTTTTTGATCTCTGAAAGCAATCCTGATATAACCAAGAGCAAGGCAGCAGAAGAAAGGGCAAACATGAGTGAACAGGGGTCCGCGCATGCATATTGAAAGGTATCTACACAACACCCCTTTGCAAACCTCGGTTTCACCAAGGTTTGGGGTTCTTTTTTTCATGATGACACTCACGTTGCATAAATTTGTGTCGTGAAAAGAACCTAATCTAGAGATTAGGTTTGGGGTGGCACAATTATTATTATATGTACTTAATCGAATTTTCGTGATTGTTTTCTATGTGCTAGTATTGGTTCCATTGGGGACAATGTTTGTGTCTGGTTTGGGGTGGTTTGTCGAGTTTATCATTGGTTGATCTCAGTGGATTGAACAATCACCTTGTTTATAGTGAGGAATGGGCGACCAGTTTAGCATGATTTAGTGTGAGAGTTCGAAGACACTAATTTTGGGGAAAGGATTTAGAAAGGATAATATAGCACAAGAGTGGACCTAGGTGATTGCACATATTAGAGACATTAGTGGAGACCACCCGTGAGTCTGTTGAGCCATACATTTGTTGATTTCGATTCTGAGAGACTACACTCTACTCGATACACTTCTCATTTAGTCTTTTGGTCGTTGTTGTAGTTGATCTCGCTATAACTTGCATCCGTTATCAAAGACATTCATAGGAATAGGAGTGAAGCTTTCGCCTATCTTTGTGAACAAACCATGTGTGAAATCATCAAGTTTTTGGTTGCTGCTAATCCCACTGCTGTTTATAACTCCAAGTACCCAAAAGAAACCCGTTGTACCCCCTTAAAAAACAAAAAAAAACCCCGCAAACCCAGTCAATCAGTCATAAAAGGGTTTGCCAAAAAAATATATATATAAAACTGAGGGGTCAGTTCAGGGAGTTCAAATAAAGAGTTGAGAAATATGGGCAAAAGAAAACGGGAGGGTCACCCAATTATTAGCAAACCTCCTTCTGAGGATTGTAAATCCATTGACCTCCATCCGAAAGCAGCAACCATGGCCCATTCAAAGATCTAAGTTCAACATGGTGAGTTTCTAAAAGAGTGGCGAAGCAACATTTCTATGTCCTAGTCTTGATAGTGGATTCCTTCTGAGATCCATTTGTATACAACTGTGCGTTCTTGTTTAATTGTTGTTCATGCATATTTTGTGAATTCTTGCACCCAACCTCTGAAAGCATGACAACATGTGTGAAACCTAGGGCTCGAGTGAAGAGAGAAAACCGTGAGGTAGGGTCAAGGCAAAATCCTCTCTATATGTGTTTAGCCGAGGTACACTTAAGTGTGGTGTGGTCCCTGATAGATCCCTTTCCTAAGGTTTTGCTGTTTAGAATTCCATAGATAGGTCTGCTGATTGTTCGTCCATCTCATAGGTAATTCGTGGTGATTTTTGAGTTGACTAGAGATCGCTAATGATATTCTCGACAACACGAATTTGCGATTGTTTGGATTATGGTTGAATGCTTATTTGTGTCGCTATTTTGCTTGGGGACAAGCAACGCTCGGTTTGGGGTTGTTGATAATGTCGTTTTCCGACATTATTTTGATCCCGAATTCGTTCTGTTTGTTGTAAGTTCCCGAGTAAAAATAGTAGAATTTAATGGTTTTTGTGAGTAAGTACAGGTTTTTATGAATGACTAAAATGGAAGAGTTTTTGGATCAATCGGAGCAAGTTTACAGCATTCCGGAGCGAAAAAGAGAAATTCTGATTTTCGGGACAAACAGCGCTCTGCGCGCCTCCAGACGCGCAACCTTCTGTTCATACGCACTCCAGTGCTCTGCGCGTTTCTCTTCGCGTTTCCACACGTGCCACCAGAAGTGCCAAGCCCCTGAGCGTTTTTATTCTATTTATCTGCTAGGGTTGAGGGCATTATCAATCAGTAACGGCTGGAGACTCTTTTTGGGCAATTTCTGGAGCTAAGAGGCGATTTTTGAAGGCAATCAGAAGGAGAGAAACAACAATTAACAAGGATCGAAAGGCGAATCGAGTACGTTCATCGGCGGCTTAGGCTTTTTCAGGGAGTTCTTAGATTTCATCTCCTAGTACAAAACATGTTTACTTTCATTTCTATCTTTACATTTCAGTGTTTTGAAACCCCCAATATGAACTAATCCGTTCATGTTGGGGGGTTGGTTTGAATCATGGTTGGATGATTATTTAGTTTTACAGTAGGTATGATTGATATGATATAGATGGATGGCACATGTAAGATTGTTCTTAATGCTTGTAATAGTCCGATCAACTATTATTTGATTTTATGAATCTTTAATCTTTGAGAAAAGTTTTGAGGTTTGATTAATTCTTCATGTCTTGGTTGAATTTGAGATAGTAATATGATGATTCATCCTTTGTGGCTTTTAATCATTAATTGTTCACATACTTTTGTTAAGATCGAAAGATGATACAATGTATTGAATGATATTGCTATAGCTTGATAGAGTATAGTAATGGAATGTGATTATGCATGTTATCTTGAAGTTATGTCAATCATATCAAATCTGTTTGCTAAGTGATTGTTTACCTGAGGAATCCAACCCTCCAACTCTGTCCCTTCTAAATTAACTAAAGTTTTAATTCGTGTTCCAATACACAACAAACCAAATCAATTTGCATTAGTCTAGTTAATAATCTATACAGTCATTGTGGTACTTGACACCTGGTTCCTTTGGTTCGATACTCGTACTTTATAAGTACTATTACTTGATTCGATCCGTACACTTGCGGTAGATTTAGGGGGCGTGTAAACCCGCTTATCAGCTACTCAAAGCCAAAAACAGAGCTGAAGAATGTGTCAGAGAGAAAGACAGGGAAGTTTTGAAGTTGAATCTGCTCTTGGTCATCACTTGGAGTTTATTTGTGTATTTCATGCATTTAGCCTTGACATGATCTGTTTTGTGTGTATGGGTTAGCTTTTAGGAGATGGTCTGTTTTTTGTGTATGGGTTAGCTTTTGGGGAACAATCTATGCATTTAGGGGATGCTACATTAGTGTTCTTAATGATGTGGATGGTATAAAACTAGGTGTGTATGGGTTAGCATTTGGTGAACAATGTATGCACTACTTTTGTGTAATCATCTCCTGTTTGTTATAAAACTAGGTGTGTTGGTACTATTTGTAATGATATCCTATTTGAATGTTTTGGTGGTTTGATCCAACTGTTTTTGGTACCTTTGTTGATAACACAAAACCAAACCTGTTTTGGTCATCTGCAAGACACAGATATATGCCATGTTTTGGTCACAAAACCAAACCTGTTTTGGTACACAACATAACATAACTCTAACCTGTTTTGGTACCTTTGTTGATAACACAAAAACAAGATAACACAAACAATTCCATGTTGTTTTGGGACACAACATAACACAAAGAGTAAACACAAAAGTAATTGATTTCAATACCATACCAGTAAATACCAAAACAAAGGTATTGTTTCAACCATAATACCATACATACCAACCTAAGACATAAACAGATAAACTAACTATTTTCAACCAACACCAAACCACCAAACTAACTGTTTCAACCATACAACCAAACCATAACTACCATATATACCAACCAAACCATTAATTTGTCTAATTCTTTCCTGTGAAGGCCCTGCTTTCCCTGCTTTCCCTCCTTGCCCTCCTTTCCCTCCTTGTCCTCCTTGTCCTTTACAAGTCCTGGAATTGTGTCCTTGATTCTTACACTTATCACAAGTCACAGTCTTCCCTTTCCTAGGAAGTTTACCAGTGTCCCCACTCCTCTGAGACAACTCCTCATGTGTCTTCCTTCTCTTCTTCTTTGGTCTCCCAATATGTTTATGGTGAGTTGGTGGGATTAAAGTTGTTGCCCAGTCACCTTTCTCCCATAGCAGGCTTCCATTGATTGGCTCTATCTTGAAGTTATACATTTCCCTCCATGTGCTTACTCTGTATACATGCTCAACCCAATCTTCAGGTAACACATTGTTACCATTTGCTCCCATGTTCCAGTTTGTAGCCAGAACATGCTTGCATGGAATTCCAGTTAACTCCCACCTCCTACATGAACATGTCCTTGCTCTCACATCTACTATGCATTGGTCATTCCAAGGGCCAGAAACCTATTATATAGGAAAGAAATCAGTCCATATCCAGTAAATACCATTAAAACAAAGCATAATAACCTATAATTTAGTATACATACCTGGTACCTATCTCCTCCACTAAACAAGACTTGATATTTGGATGCCTCTTTCTTGGCAGTCTCCAAGATTTTGTTTGCAGTTGGGGTAAGTGGGCCATCATAACTCTCTATCACTTTGCATACATTCACTATCCTCTTCATTAGATACACTCTAATGTATTCCAGACATGAATAAATTGGTTTATCCCTAGCATCAACAATTTGTCTATTGAATACCTCGCACATGTTATTCAATAACACATCAGAGTGACACCTACCTGTTACCAAAGTATAAACAGGTTGAAATATGTTACCAAAGTAAAAACAAGTTGACATATATACTTACCAAAGTAAAAATAGGTTGAAATATACCTGTGAAGTGTGATCTGCTCCAGGATTGATGGGGGATCTTGTTCAAATATTCATAGCAGTCTGAACTGAACATTCTCAAACTTTCCATTGCAGTCTTAAACTGTGGGACAATGGGGGCTGTTGCACATTGCCACAAGTGATCCTTGTATGCTTTCCCTTTCCACTGCTGTTTCATGTTATCATGAATATGCCTGAGGCAGTATCTATGCTCAGCAGAAGGGAACAAATTAGCAATTGCTGGAAGAATGCCCTATTTTCAAAATAGTGTAACAATCATAATACAATTCAATTACAAAAACAGAGGTTAAATACCAAAAACAGAGGAAATAAGTTCATACCTTTTGTCTGTCACTAATGAAAGTGAAGTTGGAATTTCTTTGAAGATCAAGGTCATCTCCAAGGCATTCTAAGAACCACATCCATGAACTTGTATTCTCAGCCTCTACTATGGCATATGCCACTGGATATATGCCCTGATTTGGGTCAATGCTCACTGCTGTTAGAATTTGCCCTGGAAATGGACCTTTCATAAAAGTACCATCTAGTCCCAACAGATCCCTTCTACCTGCCCTGAATCCTCTCTTCAAAGAACCTAAACATATGTATACCCTTTTGAAATTCCTGGTTTCACTAGCTGGATTGGGTTCTTCCTCAACTTCCATCTTAACTGTTGTGTCAGGGTTGCATCTTTTTACCTCAGATAGGTAATCCCTCAGGTGTTGGTACTGTGCCCCATAGTCTCCCCAGATCTTCTTCATGGCCATCTGTTTTGCCCTCATCGCCTTGCCAGGTGACACATAGATCTCAAATTTCTCTGATAAATGGGATTGAATTGCCTTCAATGGCATATTTGGATCTACCTTGATCTGCTCTGTTATGTGCTTTGAGAGGAATTGTGCAGTGGCCATACCGACCTCCCTCGTTTAGAAGCATTTATGGGTGTCAAAATAGGTTTTGACAGTCCAGGTTTCTTCATTTTCTGAACATGATACATACAAAACCCATGGACAACAGAGCCCATTGGACTTTCTCCAAGCACTCTTTCTTCTCTTACTAGGCCCACTGGACTCCTTTAACTTTGGCAATGATCCCCTACAAACGGCCCTAAGTCTTGCAGCATCATTTCTGATCACCACTATGTCCCTTCTAGTCTGAATTGAATGCTGCCTGATTAGGTTGATAATGGTTGTTTTATTACCAAAAGTCTGGCCTAAATAGAAGTCAATCTCCTTACACTGTGTTTGGGTCCTGCCTTTGCACAAACAGCCATTGTCATCCCCTGATTCAAAACTATCAATCTCAAAAGGATCAATATCACCTTCCACATTCACACTTTCACTTCCCTCCCCATTTACACCAAACTAGTCCACATACCCTTCTACATAATCCTCCAAGTCATCATCTATACCAAATAGCTCATCATACTCATTACTATTATGGCTCTCTATATCATCATGGTTGTCACTTCCCTGAATCAATTCCAACCCCTGGTTCAAGTCCAACCCCTGGTTCAAGTCCAAATCCTGGTTCAAGTCCAAGGCCTGGTTCAAGTCTAAGCCATTGTCCAAGCCTACTTCCTCTTCCTGTTCTGGTATCTCTGAGTCCACCCCAGTGAAAGGATCAAAGCTATGAATTATATGATCCATGCTTTGATTTGGGGTTGACAGGTTAGTCCTACCATGTTCCACAAACACATCAATGAGCTTAATAGCAGGGGCATATTGTAAGAAGTTTAACACATCCTAGTTACTACCTAACCCTCTTAACCCAATATCCACATCACCTTCAGGAATCAAGAAATGGTAAAATTTGATTTCATGTCTATCATACCCTAATGCTAACACCATTAAATGAAACTCCTCTACATTTAATCCTTCTGTGTTAACCAAATCAACATAATCAGTCTTACCATTCTCGTATCTCCTTCCAGAAAAGCTTGTAAAACAACCTCCATGGTTCATCCTTACTGTTATCAATGTTGGGTAAAGCTGTGTATAGAAAATCAACAGGATCAAAGCTATGAAGAATGTTTGCTTCAAAAATGGAAAAACAGAGATGAATGTTTGTTTACCATATACATCACTTGGGTCAAATCCTTCGGCTAAATCCCTCCTCAAAACCCATCCTGGTTCCGCCATTGTTTCTTGAGCAGGGAACAACTTTGATCGCTAAAAACCCTTTTAGCGAAGTGTTCAGTGTGTGTGAGTGAAGTGGTTTGAAGTTTGAAGTGTGAAGTGTGTGAAGTGTTAGTGAAGACGAAGAGTTGGGTCTCGTTAAAATTAGAGGGAAATAGTGAAATGACGATATTGCCCCTGACTCTAACGACACCATTTAACCCCGTTAGTGACCAGACCCCGATTCTAGCATAAAATCAAAACCATGAGCCCCACAACTTGACTTATGAAACCACGTGTATTTGTTTCAAAGAAATCACTAGACCTCAGGAACCAAAAGTAGAGTTTACTCCTTAAAGAAATTAGGAACGTATATTAATATGGGATCAAGTTCAAAAAAATATGTGTTGTTTATAAGATTTTTTTAAATTGATTTTAGTTTAAATAGTTTATTAGTTGATTTTATAAAGTTTTAAAAAAATATCTGAAGATTATAATAAATTGTAAGATTGAACACAATTTTTTTTGAACGCCAACAATATTATAACCACCAAAGCCAACATACATAGTTCAAGCAACACGCCCGGATCACAACCAAATCAAAACCACAGCCAAGTAAAAAGCAGCAAATCGAACTCAAAGGACAAAAACATATGTCTACGAACCAGGTGGTTTGCAAGGCACAAACCACACAGCCGAGCCAAACAGCCCCTGCCCATATTCAGCAGATCACCATCCAACATCTCGCGAACAAGCACCCACAAACCGAAGCAGAATCAGACTACCTGCGCATGACACTTCAGACCAAACCAGCCCCGACTGCCATTGTCCGATCCAGCTCGCGTCTGCCACCTAACCGCAACAGCTCACGGGCAGTTGGCTGGATCATTCAGCCACTTCGTCCAGTCGAACTTGCACCCACCACTTCGCCGGCCGATCCACTCGAAACATGAACGCTGCAGCTCTAAAAACCTGTCGTCAAGCTTCCTTTTCTCGCCTTTGAAAAATATTTGTATTACTCACTAATTCCAAATGTTTAATTACTTGTTTTTAAGGCTTATAAATTACTCACTAAATATAATACGTGAAAGGTTCCAAATAAATATTTTAATTTATTAACTAACATTAATATACTAATTTTATGTAGTACCTAACATAAAAATTAGTAATAATTTATAAGTTAATAAAATAACTATTTTCGAAATTTAAAGTAGTTTTAACCATACTTGATTATGTGACATAGAAAATTATCATTAGGTCATGGCTAGTGTAACGACAATATAAGAACATTTTCAACAGTTTTTCTATAATTTTTTTAAAATAAAGAATCAAATGTTAAAATCTTTAAAAAGAGTTATATTCATCTCCAACAACTTTGTTATTTTAGAGATTTTAACAAAAGTTATATTAATATAATATTTTTAATTTATATTCCCAATACACTTTAAAAGAAAAACTTAATATAAAATGATAAAAAGATTTATGTTATTGGTAGGTTGAATAAAATAATTATTTCTCTCTCCTATTTAGAGAACTATAGAAAATTCTCTATATTTAGAGATTTTTCCATTAATCTCTATTTTAGCAAACAAGATAACAATGTTGTTGGAGGAGGAGAATAGCAAATAAAAACTCATTTTTTCTATTTTAGCAATGCTGTTGGAGAGGCTCTAATTTCTTATAAACATGAGTTTTTGTACTTGTGTTTATAAGTCTATTTTTTTTAAAAGGAAAAAAATTAACAATCTATAATTGTAGAAAAAATTATCATGTCGAAATTTCACCTATGCCATATTAGTATTTGGTACCTAAATAGATATTTTTTAAGTTATAAATTTTTAAATTATCATTCATAATAAATAATGAACCAACATATGTTTCATTGCAATAGATCGAGTTCATATAAAACTTGGATGCATGAAAATCTCTAAAATATACTTTTATTATTCTCGAAAACATATATTCAAACATCTTCTTGAAAAGTGTTTAAAACGGTTACAAATTTATTATTACTGTAATGTAAAGGTATCTTCTGCTAGGCGTTGTATTGATTATCGCCTTTTGGAGGTGGAGTCTGTTTCTGCCAGATGGATTAGATTTGTTCCCAGCAAAGTCAACGTGTTCGTGTGGCGGCTGCTTCTTAATCGCCCCCCTACTCGGCTTAATTTGGATAAAATAGGTATAGATGTTGCGTCTCTTTTTTGTCCTAATTGTGATACGGGGGTAGAGAATTGCAATCATCTTTTCTTCCTGTGTCTCGTCGCTAAAGAGTTATGGGTCTTTATTGTCGATGGTGGCAAATTGATATTCCGATTCTCCGCTTCTATTCGAATTGAGTCTCTTGGATTGATTCAATTCGGTTATCACTTTGTGGTCTATATGGGTTTTTCGGAATGATATTCTATTTGGCAACTTGAAACCAAAGAAGGTGGTTATCTTTGAAAACATTATAACTCATGCTCACTTTTGGGTTAATCATAGAAGTAGCAATTTGTTTATTAATTGGGTTGGTTGACTTGCAAATCCTTCCCTTACAATAACGTCTATGTCATTGTTCTTTTTCTAGCTTCTTGCTAATTCTATAAAATTATGTTGTTCAAAATAAAAATTCCAATTATTTTAATTTATATAATTATATTTTTAAATCTTCAAAAAAAGATTTTATCCAAAAAATTCCGGAACGTGTTTAGTAGAGGGGTTGGTCTCTTGAGGCCATACGATGGCACGACCATCATTTAAAGTTTCCGTTATAGTGGGGAAGAACTACGTTTCTAAAAGATGTCATCATAATATTTTGTTGTAAACTCATATATCTTTTAAAACTACATTTATGACATAAATTAAATCTTTTAAGAAAGACTTGAAAAAATATATATATAAAAAATAGGTTGGTCCCATCAACATATATTTTTTCTCTCTTTTGGCTCTCACATTCATTTCTTCAAAGGCCTGAGGAACATCAAGTCTTTAATAAGTAAAGTCATGTTCAAGTCTTTGTCTCCAATGGTCAAGTCTTTTCAAGTCATTTTCAAGCTATCTTCAAACTATCTTCAAATACCATTGGAGATGCTCTAAGTCCTCTTTCAGTATAGATTAGGGTTTGAATTTTGATGGTAACAAAAATACTTGTTTTTTAGCTTTTAATCAACTTTCTTTTTTATAGTTTTTGTTTTAAAAATAACTTTTACAAAGGCAAATATACACAAATACACACCTTTCCTTTTCTTTGGCAACTAATCAAGTAACTCATTAAGATTTTATTTAAAAAAAATTCAAATGCATGGATGGACTCGAATTAGTGGATATGGTGGCACGACCACCGTCTCGTTCCTCTTGTTATATATAGTGTAAAAATGTTGGTGATTTTAGTGTCATCAAACATTTTGGTGTAATTGTGATTTACTTGAAATCGATTAAGAGGATAAGGCAAACATACGTAAGTTATAAGGTGCGGAGTGCACACTTACAAATGTTTCCGTTATCATCTTAGATCGCCTTAAAGCGGGGTCGAAGTACGAAAAGACTATAAATTTTTCTAAAAGTTGTCGCTGAAAATCACTTTCAGCTTGTGAAAGCTGTTGCTAAAAACTGAAAGTAGTCGCTGAAAAGCTGAGAGTTGAGAGCTGAAAGTTGTCACTGAAAGCTGAGAGCTGAGGGTTGTCCCTGAAAGCTGTCAGCTGTCGCTAAAAAGGGCTGTCAGCTATTGATCAACGTATCGCTGAAAAAATTGTTGTCCAGAACTTGACATTCATTTGTAAGTATCTTTTGACCTTATCCATTAACGGTTATAACCGTTTTACAACCGTCTAACCGTCTATAACCGTCGATCTCTTATTTAAATATGTAAATTGAGAATCTGGGTATATAT
Organism: Saussurea involucrata; assembly: GCA_033807775.1. Classification (NCBI taxonomy): domain Eukaryota; kingdom Viridiplantae; phylum Streptophyta; class Magnoliopsida; order Asterales; family Asteraceae; genus Saussurea; species Saussurea involucrata. The sequence goes on along the minus strand of CM066312.1, from coordinate 93,408,956 downwards.
ATATATATATATCATTTCAGAGCCTTTGGATTGAGAAAAAAATATCTTAAGAATTATCCCAATGTAACAACCCAAACCAAAATAAAGCATACATACCATGGAATATAGCATCTCAGTAATAGGTCTCAAAATTTCATTACATCTGTCTCAAAACTTAGGTTGGCGGAAGCAACCTATACACAACTGAGAATAATACTAAATTCTAAAAATAAAAGTGGCACTGTCTCTAGCTGTATCCGTACTCTGCTCACTTACCAGAGTCTCCTACTATCTGCTTACCTGAAAATGTTTAGTTTGGAAAATGCGAGGGTTAGACCATGAGGTCTAGTGAGCTCCCTCAATTAACAGTTCTCAAAGCATTTTAAAACAGTTTATAACTATCAAAGCAACTTCACATAAAACTTTCACGGAAAACTTCCGCTCCCGTAAATGGCACCCTGAAGTCACTCGAGAGTGACAACGAGTCAGTCTCACGCTGCCTTACTGGGTCACACCTCCCATGGCATAAACGGGACCCCCCCCCGACATGAGCACTGGCGGGCCCACCCCTGACTTAGCCAATTTACGTCTATCACAATGTATGCATACATCTCATATAAACTTTCAAACAGGTAAAATCATGTAAATAAACATGACATTTCTACTCCTTTACTTTCTTTGAAAAACACGTTTAAAGCACGTATTTTTAGTTAGAAAAACTCACCTGCTGCCTTTGCACGATACTTCACACTTGAACTTCAGATTCCTAGGTAAAAGACCTATGGTTCAAAAGAAATAAGGTAATAAGTCTTAACTGACTTCTCACTGCTATCTACACAGACTCTAATTAAATATGGGTCTCAAAGCACTACTAAGTCCGATGTCAGTTCCGGACTCTCACCCATACTGGATCTCAATCCGGATTCGACCCATTCCGGGACCAACACTGATATCCGGATCCATTGTGGATTCCGGATTCTACGGCCCAACCATCAAATTCCGGATCCCATTGTGGATTCCGGATCCCTACGCCAATTATGGATCCCATTATGGATTCCAGATCCTACGACCCCAATCTCCAATTCCGGATCCCTTCTTTCGGGACCATATTTCGGTTCTATCCCCACTCCGGGTTCATTTCGGAAATCGCCATGTTCCGGTTCCGGTCTTTCCGGATCCCACATACCGGAACCACAATCCGGATTCGCTAATTCCGGACTCCACAATGATCGGACTAGGAGAACGGCGCTGCTACTAACTTCCAGGGATCCCAAAGGCCCCCTTAAATCGTCGTTTTCTAGTCCCAAATACAATGAGGATATGGAAACGATAGCCATCAGGCCATTACCAGTTCTCCTAATCGCTACTTGCATTAACAGTACCTTTGTCTAGATTATCCACATACCAGAGACTTCTATTAAGTAGAAATCTAATCTCAAACACGATAAGGAGTAAGGTTAAGAGCTTACCTTGAAGAAATTGATTGGAAATCCTCCCCTTCTCCTTCGAGATGGCAGATTGCAGTCTGCTTCCTCTTTCTCTGCTCTCACTCTCAAGCCGCCAGGTAGAAATGATCTATTCTAGGGTTTTGTGCAAATCATTGGGGTTTATACCCTCCAAAACTTTTCACTCTGACCACTCAATTTTCAAAATATACACTTTACTCCCACAACCTTGGGCATTCTTAAACTTTGAGACTTGGGTATTACACCCAATACAAAGTTCGTGAACCCAATGCTTATAGGGTCGAATTGTTGTATTCAGAAAGTGTTTTTCCAACACGATTCTTAAGATTATCCGGTCTCGATATCATCCTATAATTACACAATTTCTAACAAAAAATGTTTAGGGTCATGAAAAGTATTATATATCATTTTGTTATCTGCAATATATATATATATATATATATATATATATATATATATATATATATATAAACTACGATAACAATAAAGTTTTTTTTTAAATAAAGTTTGTTAACAAATTTTTTTTCTTTTCCATCCTAGATACAAGATTGAATTTTGTTTGTGTTATTTATTTGTTTTTTTTTTACTTTTACTTTTACTTTTAATTTTAATTTTAAATTTATTATTATTATTATTATTTTAAATAATTTCAAAAAAGTATTTTTTTTTCGTTTTTTATAGTCAAAGATTGTACCACATTCAAAAAAATTATATATCTCTCATAAAATGATATTTCCTTTTCAAAAAAATAATAATTGAGTCTCCCTTTGACTTTGACTGGTACAATCCGCAAGGGTCGGGTCTCATCATTTTCTAATAACTTTCAACAAACGAGGTTTGGGCCGTTGGGCCCATGATATCCCCTTTTGAGCCACTCATCCAACATTTAATTTAACTTTTTTGATGGAGAGAAATCTAATTCATTTATAAATAATGAATCATTTTATATTATATTTAATTTGCAATGAATTAAATGAATAAAATTAAAAGATAACATTAGATGGAAGCAGGTTGAACGGTTTAAAAGTCATATATTTTAGTGTTTATCCACTTTATTATAAATAAGACTATGTTTGGCAAACTAGCTGATAAACTAATTAATAACTTATAAGCTAGCTATTGACTGATAAGTTGATAAATTAGTTGATAATTTTTTTTTAGCAAACTAGTTTATAAACATGTAAAATGACCAAAAAGACATCTTTGTCAATTACAATATTTAATTACATAATTAAAAAAATTATAGCAATATAATTAAGAAAAATTAATTAATATAATATATTAATTAAAAGAATTTAAAATTTATTCTTACATATATATATACTATAAATTTTGAATTTGTTAAACAAGTTTTAGAAAAAATATATATTAACTTATGATTTTAAATAACCGTTACATATAATATGAAAAAATAGTTAAATAATAATTAAAAAGATAATAGTAATTTATAACTAAAATATATTTATTAGTTAATACTAATTAAATTTAAAAAATTAATATCTATTTGTAATAATAATTAATATTAATAAGAGCATTATTGAAATATTCACAAAAAGCTACTGAAATGTTACTCCAAGTAGCTTATCAAAAATTTAGCTTATAAGTTAACTTATGGTCATTCAAACATATATCCCAAAATAACTAGTTTATAGGCTAGTTATTTTTTTGAAAAATAATGCCCAACTATTTTTGTTTTTGTAATAATTATTTCATTTGTGCTAAAATATACGTCCACAATAATAATAAAAAACACATAGTTTTAAAAGTATAACAACTAAACGGTAAATCTACCCTTGATAATAATAATAAAAATACATAATTTTAGAATGTATGTGAATCCCAGATCTGAACAAGTAACAATGAATCTGAAACAATAACTATTATTGAATGACTAGAGAGAGTGTTTACATAAGGATATAAACGAGTCGGGTTTTTAACAAGCTACTCGAGCTCGAGCCTAATAGTTGTCGAGCTCGAGTCGATTTCAAACACAAAATAAAGCTCGCTTAACTCAACGAGTTGAGCTCCATAACACCAATGTTCGACTCGACTCCTTCGAAAGCTCGATTAAGCTTTATGAGTCGAGTCGAGTGAGCCATTCGAGTATACATTTTTTTTCGAACCTGACATATTTATATGTTTACAAATTATATAATCAAAATATAAAAGTTATCGATTTTGAGTACATAAACGAGTTAATCGATCTTGAATTCGAGCTCCTAAACGAGCATCGAGCTTGAGCCTGACTTTGAAAACTTAAACGAGCTCGAGCCTGGATTTTTCGAGCTCGACTCGAATAACCTGCTACTCGACTCGAATCGACTCGTTTACACCCCTACTTACATGTGAATGATAACCTAATTTTCTCTCTATGAACATTCTAACTCCCAACTAAATGGCATTTGGCCTAGCGGTATGTGAGCCTTTATCCTCGTAAGAGGTCAGGGGTTCAAACCTCACCAAAGGTGAGGAGGATGTGTGAGTTTAATTATTACATATGCTGCATATACTTCAAAAAAATATATTCTAACTCCCAAATGACCAACAAACATATTTTAAATTCCTAGGCCTATTAATTACAAGCAAGACATGAGCCCATTAACACAAAATAACATAATAAAAGCTTTCACAGTATTAAACAAACCATTATACGTCTTTATATAACTTTAATGCAGTAAAATATCTATGGTCCTAACAATGTATGATTATTTAACTAATGAATTATTCATCTCATTGAGTATTAAATATTTATATACAAGGATAGAGTTGAAAATTTAATAAACTATAACTATTTATTTATGAAAATAGACATTTATATTAAATAAAATTTGAAGAAAAATATGGTACATATATTTAAACAGGGAAACATTAAATATCAATTACTTAGGAAATTCAAATATATGACCAAAAAAAAACTTGTTGACAAGTCAACCAAACCTGTTTTGACTTGCTCACAAAGCTTATCAAAAATTGGTTTGATTTAACCCGCACATTTGTATACCACCTCCCCTCGCACACTCAATTTTTTTAGTTTTTTAGTTTTAAAGTTACATTTCACACCCTTTAACTTATTTGATTAATTTACTTTAAACCTTTTAGTTTTATATTTTTTATTTTCATTATATTAACACATATAATCGTATATTAACTAAATTATGTTAAAAAAACACTTCTAAATTTTAACAAGTTACGTCATTATAATCGTCTCGTCGATACCTTCGAAATGAGCTCAATATTGAATATTTTTTGATTTAATTATATTATTATATTTCATACGTTTACGTTATTTTTTGATTTAATTATATTATTATTCGTCGATGCCTTCTTAGTTTTTGATTTAATTATATTATTATTCGTCGATATCTTCTTATTTTTTTATTTAATTATATTATTTCGAAATGAGCCCAATATTAACTAAAATACGTTAAAAAAATACATTTTAGCCCAACAAATTGCAACTCTGATTATTCATTTAAATCAATATACCCACGAGTACAAGTACGCTTTATGTATTCTTCATACAAATCTAATCTACGTTTGTATGGAACAATCCATGTACTTGCATCTTGAAGTCGATAATATGTCCAATGGTGTGTGAGTGTGGCATTGGATATTCTCTGTTTAATACCACTTTTATGTAATGATTACCATTAACATGCACTATTGCAATTGACACTATTGCATTGGATATTCTCCGTTTAATAAGTTGTTTTAATAAGCAATCCCAAATACCATTTAAAATGCAAAATGGTAAATTTTAACATTTTTAGAGAGAAAATACTTAAAAGATAAATATTTTACTTATAAAATAATATAACAATTTTATTTTCATGCTAAAAAATATTAAGATTTCGTTCTAAATATTTATGTAGTATATATGATATATAATTAAATAATTAAATAAAATAATATTCAATATCGGGCTCATTTCGAACGTATCGAAGAGACGATTATAATGGTGTAATTTGTTAAAATTAGAACGTATTTTTTTAACGTATTTTAGCTAATATACGATTTTATGTGTTAATATGATGAATGTGTAAAATGAAAATTAGAAAAGTAAAAGGTATAAAGTAAACTAATTATATAAATTCAGGGGTATAAAATGTAAATATTTAATTACTTTTTGGTTTGTGAGAGGTTTGTAAGAGGAGGAAGATGGCCGACAAAAGTAGCAGGGGTATACAAAGTGCAGGGACCCCCATAATATCCGAACCCAACAGACACTAACCCGAAATTCGACTAATTTTAATATTTTTAGGGAGAAAATACTTTACAAGATAAGTATTTTACTTATAAAATAATATAACACTTTTATGAAACCAAAAAAAACTCTCCTAAAAACTATTACAGTAAAGTTTTGTATTAATTTTTAACTTAATGAGTTAGAACAGTAAGAGATGTACCATAAATTAAATAATTAACTATAAGAGTATGAATTGTAAATATAAAAAATATTTTTATGTAATATATATGATATATAATAAAATAATTAAATCAAAAAATATTCAATATTGGGCTCATTTCGAACGTATCGAAGAGACGATTATAATGGTGTAATTTGTTAAAATTAAAACGTATTTTTAACGTATTTTAGCTAATATACGATTTTATGTGTTAATATGATTAATGTGTAAAATAAAAATTAAAAAAGTAAAAGATATAAGGTAAATTAATTAAATAAGTATAGGGGTGTAAAAAATTACATTGTGTTTGTGAGAGGGATTGGTGGCGGACAAAAATGAAAGGGGTATACAAATGTGCGGGAGGGTAGCCTTAGAGCATCTCCAACCATAGCACCAATTTTAACACAAAAAACACCAATTTTGGTGGGCCCATCAACACCAAAAAAAACTCATCTCCAACCACACTCTAAAAAAACACCAATTTTGTGGACCCCATATTTAATATACTATTAACTATTTTTAATAACAATAATTATAATTTGTAAATACATATTATAATAAATAATTAGTAATTAATTTATTTAATGAAAACTTATTAAAATAAAAACGATAATTTTTTAATTAATATTACATTTAAATAAAATTACATTAAATTTAATGAATTTGTATTTTATTATTTTTATACTAATGTTAAACTTCTTTGTCTTATTTAAAATTTAATTTTTAAATATATATATTTTATAAAGGGAAATTAATTAAAATGTCAAAAGTCCAACTTCGTGTTACCAAAATGGCACAAATCTCTCACACTTTGCAAAAATGCCCTTTTTCCGTGATGAGAGCCCGCGATCGCGGGCCAGGGACCATTTCTGACACTTTTTTAAACTTGCAGGGACCATTTTTGAAAAATGGAATCCCGCGATCGCGAAGGAATCCCGCGATGGGAGCCTTTTTGTGACTTTTCAATTGCAAGGGACCATTTTTGAAAAATTACAGGTACCATTTTTGAAAATTTGAACCGCGTTTGACCACTGTTCACCCGCGTATCATCCAATTTTATGAATTTAAAATGAAATGTTACACTTTCAACCCCTATACTTATTTACTAAATTTACTTTATACCTTTTACTTTCATTATTTTAATTTTACATTTAACACATATAATCGTTTATTAACGAAAATACGTTAAAAAATATGTTTTAATTTTAACAAATTACACCATTATAATCGTCTCTTCGATACGTTCGAAATGAGCCCAATCTTGAATTTTTTTGGATTTATATATTTTAATATATATCATATACAGTTATACACTACATAAAAAAATATTTTTTATATTTAAAATTCATACTCTTATAGTTAATTATTTCATTTATGGTACATCTCTTATTTTTTTTTCAATTTTGTTTTACACTCCTATCGCATTAACATAATAATCATATATTAACTAATTCATTAAATCGTTTTAAATTATTATTATTTGAATGTGTTTATAGATATCGTGAATGGCAATAGGAGAAGGCTTCACGAGAAGAATATTAAATGGGGTTTTGACAAGTTGGTATCACTGGACTCATTTAAGAATTGTGAAAATGGGTATTTGGCGAATGATGATTCATGTGTGTTTGGAGCTGAAGTATTTGCAGTTACAGAGTATGCACAAAATGATCGATGTATTTCCAACGTAACTTAGATTAAAATTATCTCCTTCAGTTCAGTCCCGTCCCATCCAGTTCAGTCCCGTCCAGTTCCGTTCCGTCCCATCTAGTATGCGTACCAAACGCTACCTAAGAGTACCGTAAATTAAATAATTAACTATAAAGGTATAAATTGTAAATATTAAAAATATTTTGATGTAGTGTATATGATATATATTAAAATATATAAATCAAAAAAATTCAAGATTGGGCTCATTTCGAACGTATCGAAGAGACAATTATAATGGTGTAACTTGTTAAAATTAAAACGTATTTTTTAACGTATTTTAGTTAATAAACGATTATATGTGTTAAATGTAAAATTAAAATAATGAAAGTAAAAGGTATAAAGTAAATTTAGTAAATAAGTATAGGGGTTGAAAGTGTAACATTTCATTTTAAATTCATAAAATTGGACGAAACGCGGTGAACAGTGGTCAAACGCGGTTCAAATTTTCAAAAATGGTCCCTGAAATTTTTCAAAAATGGTCCCTTGCAATTGAAAAGTCACAAAAAGGCTCCCATCGCGGGATTCCTTCGCGATCGCGGGATTCCATTTTTCAAAAATGGTCCCTGCAAGTTTAAAAAAGTGTCAGAAATGGTCCCTAGCCCGCGATCGCGGGCTCCCATCGCGGAAAAAAGGGTGTTTTGGCAAACTGGGAGAGATTTGTGGCATTTTGGTAACACTTGGTTAAACTTAAGGTATTTTAATTAATTTCCCTTTTATAAATATCAATTTACATTATATATTTATTAAACAAATAATTAAAATTGAGTTAATTATTTATATAGTTATCCATTTATCAAACAAACGATAATTAATTAATGTTGAACAATAAAAAAGGAATAAAAGTGTGGGCCCTCTTAAATTTGCCGGTGGAAAACAACACGGCATATTTGCCGTGTCAATTGGGTGACCGGCAAAAAAATAAAGAAATTAGCGCCTGATTGGAGTTGTGAAAACGGCAAAAGAAGTGAAATAGCGGACGATTGGAGATGTTCTTAGCAACCCTTATTTTTATGTTGCAACCTTTACTTTTTATATTAGTTTTTTATTCATATAAGTGGTTTCACTAATTAATGCATTAATAAAAACATATTAAACAAAAGAGTCTTCCAAAATAAATACTACCAATGTTTTATAATGACTATGGATAAGAAAAATAACCTTGAAATTACCAACGGATTAGTATTTCCCTAATACCATGAAGGATTCAATATTTTATTTATTTAGTGGATAGTTAGTTTGGAAGAGAAAGATTTAAACGAGAACGCAAACTGTTTAAGAAAACACGAGAACGATCGGTCATGTACAAAATCATACGTGATTTTAAATTAACAGCAAAAAACTGGACGTGGGTGACTTTGGCCGCGACTTAAAAGTCGCGTGGCAAATTGCGTGGATCATATATGATTTTGTACGTGAATCATGTATGATTTTGTACCTGAATCATATATGATTTTGTACGTGAATCATGTATGATTTTGTACCTGAATCATATATGATTTTGTACATAGGCGGCCGTTCTCGCGTTTTCTTAAATAGTTAGCGTTCTCGTTTGAACCCACCTCTAGTTAGGAAAGTCTCATATTTATATTGTACCAAATTGTTCTATTCATGAAACAAAATAATATGATTTACAATAAATACATAATATTGTTATTATTGTAAATATGAATATGTTGAGTATAGGATTTAACTTGGATGACTTGTGGATGAAAATTTCAACCTTCATGTCAAATCCACAACCATGTTGATGAATAATTACCTATCTAAACCATGTAGATGAATAGGAGATTATGTAGTATAAATACCTCCATTATGTAAATGTAAAAACACACTTGAATATACTTGCATAAGTATTTCATACTCTCCAAGTTTCTCCTTTTCTTTCTCTATAAATCTCTTAATCCATTGCTAATCAAGTGGTAATCTTTAGTTAATTCATAACACGTTATCAGCACGAGAGCTCTAATCAAGTTACAATATATCGAACCTTACAAAGATTGAGCTTTCGGCCCTTGATGTAAATGGAAAGAACTACATGTCATGGATTATGGACGTTAAAATGCACCTTGAGTCTATGGGCATTTTAGACACCATAAATGAAACCAATGATTGCTCATCGCAAGATAAAGCTAAAGCAAACATTTTTCTTCGGAGACATGTTGACGATATGTTAAAATTTGAATATCTCAATACTAGTTATCCAAGCATTTTATGGAAAGACCTTAAGGATAGATTTGATCACCAAAAGGAAGTTTTACTTCCGACTGCTAGGGATGAATGGAGAACTTTGAGATTCAAGATTTTAAAAAAGTGAATGACTATAGCTCCGCACTGTTCAGGATATGTTCACAACTTAAATTTTGTGGACAAAATATTACTGATGCAGATATGTTGGAAAAGACCTACTCCACTTTTCACGCATCAAATATCACTTTGCAACAAAAATATCGACTACAAAAGTTCAGACGATATTCTGAGCTTAACTCATGTTTACTTGTTGCTGAACAAAATAATGAGCTTTTGATGAAAAACCACCAATCCCGTCCAACAGGTTCATTAGCATTTCCTGAAGCAAATGCTATAAATAATGATAGTCCTAGAAATAATTTTCGTAGACGAAGACGTGGACGCGGTCGTGGTCATTTCGGTCAAAATAAATTTCATGGTCGAAACTACAATTTTGGCCGAGGCCAGCCTTACGGTCGTGGCCGTAGTTTTAATCGTGGTCGTGGGCAAAGATCAAATAATCATCATGCTCCATAAGGTTATAAGACCCAACCACAAAATAAGCTCAAAATAACAAAACATGATGGCGGAACAAGTCATTCTCAGAATCCTGAAGGTTCTTGTTACAGATGTGGCAGCACAGACCACTGGTCAAGGACATGCCGTATATCTCCACATCTTTGTCAGCTCTATAAAGAATCTCTCAAAGGAAAAGAGAAGGAAGTAAACCACATGGACAACTTGGAGTTGTCAAACACTGGTTTAAATGTTTCTGATTTTTTTAGTGATATCAACATTTGATGAATGTTGATCTTTTTATTTATCATTTTAATAAATATGTATTCCGTTTTCGTAACTATGTATTCCCTTTTTCGGTTATATGAACTTGATGATCTTTTTATTCTAATAACTATGTCTTATTTTTCATAACTATACATTTCATTTTCATATAAAATATTTCTATAATAACGTTGTTCTCTTATTACGATTATTATTATTATTATTATTATTTATAAACTCACATTTTTGTTTCATATTTGAAGTTTGATATGAATTCCAATGGAGCACACCATCAAGCAAATATGGGAGACTTGTGTATACCGGATAGTGGTACCACACACACCATCCTGAACGCTAAAATATATTTTTCTAAGTTAAAACCAACAAAGGGAACCATACACACTATATCAGGTCCTTCTGACATGATAGAAGGAATATGAATAGCTCATTTCCTATTACCGAATGGTACAAAGTTCATTATTAATAATGCTTTGTTTTCTCCAAAATCGAAAAGAAATCTATTAAGTTTAAATGACATATATCTTAATGGATATGATACTCGAACAGTGACCTTAGGAAATGAGAAATATAAGTATATTATTGATAAGAACCGTGTGCTAGAGAAACTACCAATACTTCATTCTGGTTTACATTATACATATATAAATATGGTTGAAAAAAATATGGTAGTTAAAGAAAAATATTGTGATCCTTCAATATTTAGTTTATGGCATGACAAATTAGGCCATCCAGGATCGACAATGATGCGCGGGATAATTGGAAGTATACATGGACATCCATTGAAGGACCAGAAGTTCCCTCAAACAAGTAAAGTTACTCCATGTACATCTTGTTCACTTGGAAAACTAATTGTGAGACCTTCACCATCTAAAATAGAAAAGGAATCACCTATGTTTCTTGAAAGAATTCAAGGTGATATATGTGGACCAATTCATCCATCCTGTGGGCCATTTAGATACTTCATGGTCTTAATAGATGCGTCAAGTAGATGGTCTCATGTTTGCCTATTATCAACTCGTAATGTGGGCATTTGCAAAATTTCTTGCTCAAATTATTAAATTAAGGGCACATTTTCCAGATTATTCTATCAAGAAAGTGAGACTTGAGAATGCTGGTGAATTTACATCTCAAGCCTTCAATGACTATTGCATGTCTGTAGGAATTGTTGTTGAACATCCAGTTGCACATGTTCACACACAAAATGGTTTAGCTGAATCATTAATTAAACGTCTCCAACTAATAGCTAGACCATTAATAATGAGAACAAAACTTCCAGTTTCTATATAGGGTCATGCAATTTTACATGCTGCATCATTAATTCGCATGAGACCAAGTGCATATCATACATACACTCATCTACAACTAGCATTTGGTCAAGAGCCAAATATTTCCCACCTTAGAATTTTTGGATGTGCAGTATATGTTCCTATTGCACCACCACAACGCACAAAGATGGGTCCTCAAAGAAGGTTGGGAATATATGTTGGATATGAAACATCTTCTATCATAAGATATCTTGAACCACTAACTGGTGATATTTTTACTGCACGTTTTGCCGACTGCCATTTTAACGAGACTATGTTCCCAGCATTAGGGGGAGAAAAGAAAGTCCAGGAAAATGATGTTTCATGGTGTGAACCATCATTGTTGTATCTTGATCCTCGCACGAAACAAAATGAAACATAAGTGCAAAAGATAATGCATTTACAAGAAATTGCAAATCAATTACCAAATGCATTTACTGATACAAAAAGAGCGACCAAATCTTATATACCAGCTGTGAATGCTCCAGCTCGAATTGAAGTCCTAGTTGGACAAACAAATGATAAAGTCACTGAAGAATCTAAAGCACGCCTGAAGCGTGGAAGACCATTGGGCTCTAAAGATAAAAATCCCCGAAAAAGAAAAGGAACTGAAATGGCAGATGGTAACGAGCAAAATGTTCCTGAAGAAATACAAAATATCAAAATTTCCCCAGAAGAGGAAATGAATGATATTAACAAAGAGGTTTCAATCAGTTACGGGTATACGAAGAAGTTGTGGAACGTAAATGAAATGAAAAATATCGATGATACATTTTCTTATGTTGTTGCATGTGATACTTTTGGAAATGATGATCATGAACCAATATCTGTCATTGAATGTCAAAACAGACAAAATTGTGTTAAATGGAAAGATGCTATTCTGGTTGAACTAGATTCCCTCAATAAAAGAAAAGTTTTTGGACCTATCGTTCTCACGCCAGAAGCCGTAAAACCCGTCGGGAACAGATGGGTTTTCGTACGGAAAAGAAATGAGAAAAACGAAATTATGAGATACAAAGCCAGACTTGTGGCTCAAGGTTTTTCTCAACGACCAGGAATAGATTATGAAGAAACATATTCACCTGTTATGGATGCAATTACTTTTAGGTATTTAATCAGCTTAGCAGTCTCTGAAAATTTAGAGATGCGTCTTATGGATGTTGTTACAGCATACTTGTATGAATCACTTGACAGTGATATCTATATGAAAATCCCCGAAGGATTTAAAATGCTTGAAGCATTAAGTACAAAACCCAAAGAAATGTATTCTATCAAGTTACAAAGATCTTTATATGGGTTAAAGCAATCTGGACGCATGTGGTATAATCGTTTAAGCGATTACTTGGTAAGTAAAGGCTATACAAATAATCTTATTTGCCCATGTGTCTTTATTAAGAAAACAACTGGATATGTAATAATAGCTGTCTATGTTGATGATCTGAATATCATTGGGACAAATAAGGAGATCCAAGAAGTGATTGTGCTTTTGAAGGAAGAATTTGAAATGAAAGATCTTGGAAAAACCAAATACTGTCTTGGTTTACAGATTGAGCACATGCATAACGGAATACTTGTGCATCAATCCAATTATGTTGAAAAGGTCTTAAAACGTTTCAATATGGACAAAGCAAATCCTTTAAGCACTCCAGTGGTCGTTAGATCACTTAATATCGACAATGATCCATTTCGCCCTTGTGAAGAACATGCAGAAGTTCTTGGTCCAAAAGTACCATATCTTAGTGCAATTGGAGCTCTTATGTATCTTACTAACTGTACTAGACCTGACATTTCTTTTGCAGTGAATTTGTTAACAAGATTCAGTTCATCTCCCACAAAGAGACATTGGAACGGAATCAAACACATATTCCGATACCTTCGAGGAACTGTTGATTTAGGTCTATTTTATTCTAACAATTCAAAAGAAGGTTTGATTGGTTATGCAGATGAAGGTTATTTGTCTGATCCTCATAAATCTAGATCTCAAACTGGATACGTGTTCATGAACGGAGGTACTGCTATTTCCTGGCGCTCTCAGAAGCAAACACTTGTTGCCACATCTTCAAATCATGCCGAAGTTATTGCACTTCATGAAGCTAATAGAGAGTGTGTTTGGTTGAGGTCAATGACACAACTCATTTTGACTTCGTGCGGACTAGAGAAGGGAAAAATTCCAACTTTAATCTATGAAGATAACGCCGCATGTGTCACACAAATGAAAGAAGGATACATCAAGAGTGACAGGACAAAACATATACCTCCAAGGTTCTTCTCATACACTCAATATCTTATAAAAGATAATCAGATTGAAATGAAATATAGTCAATCGAGCAACAACGCATCGGATCTTTTCACAAAGGCGCTACCTACTAGAATTTTCTATAAAACACGTTCACAATATCGGTATGCGACATGTGCATAACATGTGATGATCCGTGGATGTCAACATCAGGGGGAGTCAACTACCAGCTGCACTCTTTTTCCCTTAGCTAAAGTTTTATCCACTGTGTGTTTCTTTAGCAAGGTTTTTAATGAGGCAGTACTTAATGGTTGAACTTCGATTTGAAATTGTCATCCAAGGGGGAGTATTGTAAATATGAATATGTTGAGTATAGGATTTAACTTGGAAGACTTGTGGATGAAAATTTCAACCTTCATGTCAAATCCACAACCATGTTGATGAATAATCACCTATCTAAACCATGTAGATGAATAGGAGATTATGTAGTATAAATACCTCCATTTTTTTTGAAGAGCATAAATACCTCCATTATGTAAATGTAAAAACACACTTGAATATACTTGCATAAGTATTTCATACTCTCCAAGTTTCTCCCTTTCTTTCTCTATAAATCTCTTAATCTATTGCTAATCAAGTGGTAATATTTAGTTAATTCATAACAGTTATTGTTTATTTATGTAGGTATTCGATTATCTAATTCCTACGATCAATTGATAAGAACCTTTTTTTAGAAAATACACATCAATCATTAAACGGTTCAATCTCTTAATTGAGACTATGTTTGGCAAACTAACTGATAAACTAGCTGTTGACTGATAAGCTAGCTGGTAGCTGATAAGCTAGCTGATGAAAAAGTCACGTTTGACAAAAACTAACTTATAAGGTAGCTTTTTTTTTCCAAACAATGCCAGAACAATGACACACAAAATGGATGTTCTTTTCTATCAACGGTCACATAAAAATGAGTTCAGAACGTAATTGTTTATGATAGTATATGTTATACTTGTACAAACTGACGATAAGCTTGGCGAACTACCATATACCTGATCTGTCTATCACATACCTAGGATTAAAAACATCATATAAATTAGAATATTCACAAACATAACTAGCAGGAAAAACATCATATAAATTCCTCAAAATTCAAACACAAATCTATAAAACAAATCTCATGTTTTCCCCATTTGTGTTGCATAACTATTCACACCCTTCATGTTCCACCAAAACTTCCCAAATTGCCCCAACCCTCTTCCGTCGTTATCCGCCGTCGGATTCTCCGAAAAAAACTGCTCCCAAAACCCATCGTTAACACTCTTCCTACCACCTTCCTCTTCCTCCGTCGTAACATCCTTCACTACTTCACAATTCATCGCAATATTCTCACTTTCCTTTGAACCCATTTCAAGATTCATCGTCGGGTAGCAAATAACCGTGGATAAATTTCCCATCTGTCCAAGGTTCGAATTTCCTGCGTTCTGATCCAACTCAGGCCGCCATTTTTGTGGCACAAAAGCTTCACGAACGCCCGTGGATAAATCCTCCCAAAAACTCAAAGAAGACTCCAATTGCTCCACCAATTCCAAAAGGGAATCTGTATTTAGGGTTTCGGAGATTGGGAAATTGAACGGACTAGATTGATCGTTGTTCGTTTCAGCCGAAAACCGCCTCTTTCGATCATTTGTGTCCAATATTTGAGTTGTATCCAACGCACAAACGATGTCGTTTTGACGTTTTACAGCAATTTTTAAACGATCGGTTAATGCATGAGCAGTGGATTCGATCTCTCGTTGTTCTTGTTGGTGGGTTTGAAACTCTAGAAATAATGATTCTTTTTCGTATTGCAGTTTGTAAATCTCTTCTTTGTATCGATTTCTTTTTGATTCAGTCAGTGGAGAAGATGAAGATGAAGATGATGAAGCTCCATGGATATTATGGAGGTTTTGCATTGAATGACTGTGAACTGGTTTTTTTCTATGGATGTTTTTTAATAGATGTGGTTGGCCTCTTATAAAGTCTTCATTCGCAAATTCCCATTGTTCGGGATCGATTTTCCGAAAACCCTGAAAGATTATCTATACTATATTATAAAGCATTTGATAAAAATTCTTAGAAACAAGTTTTTATGCATCAAATACTGTTTATTGATGCATATTACTTAAAATTCAATATTGCAAGTAATGATGCATGAGTACAACCGTTTAAAACTACATGTTTGAACTCATAACTAACTGATAAGCATAATCAAATACAAAATAAACATCTCATATTAAATATAAAGAATTTAAAATATAATCAGAATAAATACTGAATTCTAACATAATACTTAATTGTTTTTTACAAAAAAATTATTATTAAATCTAAAATAATATTCACATCATTATTAAGCCTAAGTTACATTAAAATAAAAAATTTAACTAAACAAATTTATAAAGAAAACATTATTGTTTTCTCAAAGCAACACAAAACCCTTATTATGCTATCGAAAAAGACAAAAACAAAACATTAAAATCAAGATGTATCGTGCCGAGTAACTTTTAGTAAACAAAAATCAGCTAAAAAGTTGAGGAAACTGAAACCCATTAAAAGGGAATTGAGAGATGGCTTACATATGTGTTGAGTTGTCTGATAAAGCTCGAGAAATTATTGTGTTTGAAGAATCTTGGAAGCAATTCGCCGGAGAATTCAGGTGGGTTCCACACGACGAAGCTTCGGTTATTGTGGCTCCATGATACGATGGAATCGGTTAAAGGATCATCGACCATTTCGTAGGTTTTCGCGATGAATGGAGGCAGACTATTTACACTAGTTTGAGCATCATTCATTATGAATAAAACAACAAAATGCACCCACAAAACTCAAAGCTTGAACTCACTATCAAGAATCAATCAAAATTATCCATCTTTGATTGTGAGTTGAATTAGAACTCTCCTACCCTCTAACACAAATCAAGATTCAACAAAAACCCATACGAAATTTATAGGATCAAGCTCATAAAACATGATCAATCATCAAGATTCAAGATTCAAGAAACAAGCAAATTACTTCCAATTTTTCCAAAAATCCAGCTTTTTTTTCTAGTGCCCAGATTAAGTTGAAGAAAAGAATGAATTCGAACTAGAGACTAAGCTAAAACTTCTTGTTCCCCCAAAAAAAGCAAGAAAACACACCCAAAAAGAGGAATCAGAAATAAGAACAGTTCACTTATAAGTGATGATTGCTTCGTAAAAAGGAAACATCAAACATCAAAGTCGTTATAAACAGCAACCCATTTTCGGAAGCTTAAAGCAAAAGCATCCCATGATCTATATATAGACACACACGTATACCCAAACTCAGGATCAACTAAATTAACCCACACAACTGCACGCCAAGTGTTCGATGATTTGCCTGAGACACAAAAACAACCAAAATCCCAATATTTCAATCTGGGTTTATTGGTTAAAGTAGTTTCTAATACAAAGACGTGTTGGAATGAAGGAATCGAGGTTGGAGGGTTGATCTTCGTTACGTATCCTGGCTTCATTTTTAACTACGTGGGTTATTTATTAATTATTTCTGTAGAAACTATTGATTGAGTGACGTATGGGCTTCGGTGGCCTATTGACCCTATGTTCTCGAAGGTTTTTTGGGTTATTCTGCTAGGAAATTTATAAATTCACCCTTTTGGTTATGGATAATTGCAACTTTTACCCCAATCTTGTAAAAAGTTACATGTTACGCATAATGCAAAAAGAGTACTTATATATAAGTTTATTAAAATTAATGTGTTTCACTACAACTATTAACAAGAAACGTTCATTCAAAAATCATTTTATTCTATGCATTTCCAATAAAAAAAATCCCTTCAAGTATAACATCCTTCCTTTTTCGATCATCGAAGTAGTCCGTTGATTGTTCATCGTTGGCAACACGTGTTTGCTTCCATCCCTGGCTAAACCTGATATGGAAAGCTTTAAGACTATCTAAACCAGCCTTTCAAGGCCCTTTTAATTTGGTTTTCATGCAGCGTTTGGTATACAGATAAGATTGAATTACATTGGACATATAGAACTAGACAGGATAAGGAGGCAAGACATGATAAGACTGGATAGAACAAAATGTTGTAGTATAACGAGGACTAGACAGAACAGGTTGCCCTCAAAAGTTGTTTGATGATTTTAATACATCATATAATAGTTAATTATAACCGACACAAATCAAGTAATATATAAATATTTTAATTTATAAACATATTTCAAATACATACATATATTATAGTACCAAATTTGAATGAAAAATTTTATACAATGATGGTAGTTTAGAATGAAAACCCGGTTCATATAAAAGAAACTTGTATTTTATTCTGATTATAAGATCCTTAAGGGAGGTGGCGGTGGAGATTGTTGCAGCAACAATGGTGTATGTGGTGACGTTTGAAGGAGATGGTGGTGGTTGAAGTTGAGGCGGTAGTGACTGATATTAGGGGTGTGCAAAAGTTCAACCGATTCAATTAAAGCCGACTGTTACGATCAGATATCCAATTGTAATTGGATCAGATTAGATCGAAATTTTCAACATCCAGTTTGGATCGGTCAGTTCTTGGATGACAGTCTAGAAATGATCAAAGTCGGTCGAACCGATCCGATTATCCATCCATTCATCGTCCAGCTACTCATCCAATTACCATCCAACTACCAATTCGATTAATAAATTTTTAGGGGACAATTAATATGTAACACCCCGAATTTTTGTCAAGATAACAGATTGTTCGTGCAACTCTTGAAAGATTCAGATGGATATTTAAAGTCGGAAAATACTTTGCATAAGAAGCCCAGCAGGTCGGAGACGTTTCGGGATCGAACGGAGAGTGGTACCATAGTGGCGACAATGCCCGCGATTGTGACCATGGGGCACTCTCGCGGGGCAAAGTCGCGAGGAGTTGAGGAGTCGCGGTACACACACGGCGATTGTGCCCGCGATTGTGCCAAGGGAACTCTCGCGTGGCAAGGTCGGGGGAAGGGGGTTCAACGGCGTTACGCTCGGTGCGATAGTGACCAGCGACAGTGACCATGTCACTATCGCGCGGCATAGTCGCGGTCGGGCTATGGGCAGATTAAAACTACGATTTTCACCCTATTTTCTTATTTCACCTCAACCCTCTTCTTCTAAACTCTCCCAAACCCAAACCCTAACCTTCTAATTTCGTTTTGGGGCTTTTGGAACCATGAATCTTGTGATTTAAAGCATTTCCTTCATCTTTTAGAAAGAATTAATGGTCAAGGGTTAGAGTTCTTCATCTTCCTTCCATTTTGTGAGATTTCTACACTTTCTATGGTTTTACCCAATCCTCACCTAAACCTTTCCCTTTCTTTGGATGAAATGAAGATCGAAACTCACTTTGGTAAAACTAGAAGTGTTTGGTTGGTGGATTCATATGGTGGTTGTCTGGTTGAGGTAACCTTCTCTTCTCTTTATTTTGGAAATTAGGGTTTCGATTTATTGGTGATTTTGGATGTAATATGTTGGGGGAAATGATTCTAAGTGTTTGGGGATAAATATTTATGGTTGGAAACTTGTGGATCTAGGTTTTGGAGGATTTAGCTTGAAGATTCAATGTTGATCCAAACCCTCAGTGATTTGATAATGACCCTGAGAAACACTTAGTGAAAATTGTAAGTAGACAATATGTATTAATGTTTTGCCATCAAAGAAAATATACTAAGTCTGTTTAGTATCGTTGATGGAAAACATGCTTTAATTTATACTTTGGCGAACACTGTACATCAGTGAGCCCTGAGCCTGTTCGGCCTCACTGATGATCGCTGAATGTTCATCATGTAATTGTTTACTTATGATCCCTGAAGACAAGATTCGCGTCAACCATGTTCGAAGTTGAAATCGAAGACTAAGCTGAAGAACGAGTGACTAAGTCTACTAGTGACCTGATGCGGACATCAGCGAAGACAAGACTTGTCCATTCCACTCGAAGTTTCAAGTAGAAGACTCCAGCGAACGCTGAACTTTATCATTCGCTGAGCGCTGATCATGAAGCCTGTTCTACAAGCAACTTTTGTCCTATCTCTTTGTACGCATCCGTACGATTTTGTCAGAACGGACATCCTTTTTGTCCAGAATCGTACAACCAACTCTGCAACTACACTGTTCATCATGCGGCCACTACGATGTTTGCTAAAGTCAATACATGCAACCAACCAGAGGTTGCCACGTGTAAAGGTGTACTGTCTTGCATTAAATGCATGCAGTATAAATAGAGAACCCTACTTCATTTGTGAAGTGCTCGGCTTTTCTTCCTCGCTGAACTACAGTGTGATTAGAAAACACTCCTTAGTTTTCTTATTTCTTTTCTCTCTATATTTCTAGTGCAAGAAATATGTGTGTTCTCATAGTTTGTTTAAATTAGGTTTTTAACTTGATCTTATTCCGTAACAAACTGTAAATTGTTTGATTATATCAATAAACAATTTAGAAAGATAAAAATTTGTGTTTGTATTCAACCCCCCCCCCCTCTACAAACTTGTATAACCTTCAGGACCAATAAGTGGTATCAGAGCAAACTGTTTAATCTCATAAACAAGATCTTGCTTATACTATCTCTTTTTCTCTTCCTTGCTAATCTTCAAAAATGGCAAATCATCAGAATACAAATTGCATAGATAATGACTCTCTTGCCAAACCTCCTCGATTTTCCAAAGATAACTTCAACCTTCTGGAAAAATCGAATGATGCTCTTTCTAGAAAGTGTAGATCCTACTATACCATACTATGTGGAAAATGGACCTTATATTCCCCATGTGGTCCATGGTCCTATCGCTACCACCCCTGCCATCCTTGAGAGAACTCTCATCAAAGAAGTTTCTCAGTGGACTGAAGAAGATAAAAAGAAGGTGGCTATTGATACTAGAGCCAGATCTATCATCTCTACGGCTCTTTCTGATGAAGTCTACCACTCCATCATGAACCTGAAAAGTTCAAAAGCCATGTGGGACACTATATGTGTTCAATATGAAGGTACTACTGAAGTCCAGTACTCTAGAAGAATTAACATGGTAAGGCAATACGAAAGTTTCATCTGTGGTAAGATTGAAACTCTTTCTGAAGTTCACCAACGTTTTAACTGCTTAATCATTGATTTAAAAACTGTTGGTAAGACCTACTCTAACACCGAGATCCTGACTAAATTCTTGGAATGTCTTCCTGAAAGCTGGGACAATTATACTATGTGTCTTAAGCTGTCAAAGGATCTAAAATTTATGACCTTTGCTACCTTATTTGTCACTATGCTCAATCATGAGCAGTCGTGTCAACTTAAGAAGAATATTGTAAAATATTCCAAAAGCACACCTACTTCTTCTTCCTTCAAACCTACTTCAAGAAATCCTCTAACCCCAGGGCTAGAGATGACAAATATCAAAAGCTGAAAGAGAAATATGCTATGCTGAAAGCATATAAAAAGGAAGGAAAAGGTATGATCGCTGAAGATCACGACCGGGCTGAGTCTGATGAAGAATAAGATTCAGAAGAAGAAGATGAGGCCAACCTCTGCCTCATGGCCAAAATAGAAGAGGAGGAAGAACAAGCTGAAATTCCCTCCACCTCTACTTCTACCTCTCAGGTATCAAACTCTTCTACTGCTACTTCTGCCTTCCCTGAAGCTGATAGTCTTCGTGCTATCGATATACTGACTATTGATTTATATGATGCCATGAATGGCAAGATCAAAGCTGAAAAACTAAATCAAGATTTAGCTGAACAGCTCAAACAATGTCATTTAAAAATTCATGAGCTTTCGGACATTGAAAATAATTTGAAAGATCAGGTCTATGTAAATCAAGTTATCAGTGTCGAGCGTGAACAAACTATCGCTGAACTGAAAGCGGAAAAAGATACTGTTGAAGGATGGTATAAATCCTCAGCAAATTTCACTGAGATAATAGGTGCTCAAATCCCTCTTAGTGACAAACGTGGTCTTGGTTACAAAGCTGACGCTGAAGAACCAACCCCTGATCGTTCCATGCTTAAGTTTGGAATGTTCGTATCATCTATCCCTGACACCTCTGTACCTCAGTGTTCCTCTTATAAAACTCCCATCCCTGAGGAAACACCTACCTTGATTTCTAAAGGTAAAGGTAAAGAAAAAGTTTTTATTCAAAAACCTCAGAAGGGTACCTCTGTACCTAAGCTGAACGTTTCCAAACCTTCAGCGAGTCATCCCTCTACCTCTAGGACCAAGATCCCTGAATTCATTCAGCGATCTACTCCTAAACTAAGAGTGGATGTAATTTGTAAGAAATCCAAAGAACTGATAGTTCCTCCAATTTCCAATGCCAAAGGTATTCTTGGTGCTGGTCCTGCTCATTTAAAAATCTCGACTAAGCATGCAAATGGTCCTAAAGCTACTTTTAGATATAGGAAATGTTATCACTGTGGACTTACCGATCATATTGCCAGTAAGTGCCCTACAACCACCAAAGCTGAGAAATTAGCTAAGGTGAAGATCACTGCCCCTAAGGCAAAGAAGACCAATCCTGGTGTAAATCAGGTTAAGGTGAAAACAACCACTGAGGTTAAGAAATTAACCAAAGTGAAGACTGTTTCTGAAGCTGAATCTTCAAATGCTGCGAAGATTGCTGAACCTTCAACTTCCTCTACCACCACTGTCATATGTGATCCCATAGGTAAGTGGGTACCTATTCAAAACTAATCTTCCTTTGTTTGCAGGTCTTGAAGGGTATCTGGTATCTTGAGAGCGGATGCTCTCGACACATGACCGGAAAGAAAAACCTGCTCACTGAATATAAGGAAGAGAAAGGTCCCTCTGTGACCTTTGGTGGAAATGGAAAAGGCTATACCCGAGGGTTTGGTGTACTTTCTAATGGTACAACAACCTTCAGAAGAGTCGCATACGTCGAAGGGCTAAAGCACAATCTTCTTAGCATCAGTCAGTTATGTGACAAGGACTTCAAAGTTTGCTTCACTAAGGAAGCATGTTTCGTCACTGACAAGAAGAAGAAAGTTGCCCTTAGTGGATATCGTTTGGAAAATGTTTACGTCATAAACATGGACTCGACAACCACTGAGAATGCTTGCTTTTTCTCCAAAGCCCCTTCTGATGTCAACTGGCTATGGCACAAAAGGCTCTCTCATCTCAACTTCAAGACACTGAATACTCTTTCTTCAAATGAGTTAGTCACTGCTCTTCCTCAACATTCATATGCTGAGGAATCTCTTTGTTCAGCGTGTGAGAAAGGAAAACAAACCAAAGCTAGCTTCAAGTCAAAGCAAGTTTCCTCAGTGTCATCTCCTCTTCAACTTCTCCACATGGATCTGTTTGGCCCTGTCAACATTCAATCCATCGTTGGAAAGAAATGCACTCTAGTCATCGTGGACGAATTCTCTCACTATACCTGGGTGATGTTTCTCCATGCTAAGAGCGACACCTCAGAAGAGCTGATGTCTTTCGTCAGGAAAATGGAAGTCCTGAATAATCTCACTGTTTGCTCAATAAGGAGTGATCATGGGACTGAATTCAAAAACAGTTCCCTTGATAGCTTCTTTGAAAGTAAGGGTATTTCTCACAACTTTTCTTCAGTGAGAACACCTCAGCAAAATGGAGTCGCTGAAAGAAGAAACCAAACGATCATCGAAGTTGCTCGTTCAATGCTCAGCGATTCTCATCTACCTACTCAGTTCTGGGTTGAAGCTGTCAACACTGCTTGCTTTACGCAGAATAGATCGTTGATCGTCAAAAGATTCAACAAGACTGCCTATGAACCTTTCCATGGAAGAAAACCATCTATCAGTTTTCTTCACATCTTTGGTTGTCAGTGTTTCATCTTAAACAACAGAGATGCTCTTGGAAAATTCGATCCCAAAGCTGACGATGGAATATTTCTTGGATATTCTTCTGTATCTAAGGCCTTCAGAGTCTTCAATAAGAGAAGACAAAGTGTGGAAGAAACTATCCATGTCACCTTTGACGAATCCCGTTCAGCGAACTCAAGACCCTCCGCTGATAACGAAGAACTCAATCAGTGGATGTTTTCTCATTTTGGGGATTCAGAAACTGTTCCTAACCCTGACCCTCAGGTCAATATACCAACAGCTGATGATGACCCTGTCATCATTCCCAGCGTGCAGACAAGTGAAGCTGAATCATCTTGGGTTTCAGCTGTTCCCATTTACACTATACATGCTTCTGAACCATCATCTGATATTCCATCAACCTCTCAGCAGTCAGTGAATGAAATTTCATATGCTCTGCCAATTATGCCTCTACTACCTGAAGTCGCTGAAGTTTCATCCTCAGTGATTCCAGAGTTCCATTCTGAGTCAGCTCACGCTCCTGCTCAGCGATGGACCATAAATCACCCTATTGATCAAATTCTTGGTGATCCAAATGCAGGTGTTCAGACTCGACGCAGTGCAGGTAACATCTGTCTTTATGTTAATTTTATTTCACTAACTGAACCAAAGAAAGTTGATGATGTCCTCAGAGATCCAAACTGGGTCAGCGCTATGTAAGAAGAGTTGACTGAATTCGAAAGAAATAAGGTTTGGAATCTCGTCCCTAGACCATCTGACAAAACTGTGATAGTCACTAAGTGGGTCTATCGCAACAAGTTAGATGAAGATGGAACTGTAACCCGCAACAAAGCTCGTCTAGTTGCTCAGAGATACAGACAAGAGGAAGGAATAGAATATGACGAAACCTTTGCCCCAGTAGCAAGACTGGAAGCTATTCGTCTATTTCTAGGTTACGCTGTTCACAGAGACTTCAAGGTATATCAAATGGACGTGAAATCAATGTTCCTAAATGGAAGGCTGAATGAAGAAGTCTATGTCAAACAACCTCTAGGATTCACTGATCCTAAGCATCCAGGTTATGTTTATAAGCTGGATAAGGCACTCTATGGACTGAAACAAGTTCCACGTGCATGGTATGACACTCTTTCATCCTTTCTTCTTATCGAAAAATTTGAGCGTGGTAAAATTGATAACACTCTATTTTTCAGGAAATAAAAGGTCATATAATTCTTGTTCAAATACATGTTGATGACATTATATTTGGTTCTACTAACCCTTCTTTATGTACTCGTTTCGCTGAAAGAATGAAATCTGAATATAAAATGAGTATGATGGGTGAGCTGACTTATTTCCTTGGACTCCAAATCAAGCAAAATGATAAGGGTACTTTTATCCACCAAGGTAAATATGTCAAGGATATGCTGAAAAAATTTGATTTAACTCAAAGCTCAGCTATGAAAACCCCTATGGCACCGCCGCTAACACTTAACAAAGATCCTTCAAGGAAATCTGTTAATGTCACTGCGTACCGTGGGATGATCGACTCTCTTCTTTATCTTACAGTTAGCCGTCCTGATATTATGTATGCTACTTGTTTGTGTGCACGATATCAATCTGAACCTAAAGAATCTCATCTGGTCGCTGTAAAGCAAATTTTCAGATATCTGAAGGGTACTCCCAACCTAGGTCTTTGGTATCCCAAAGACTCAGGGTTTGATCTAACCGCCTATTCAGATAGTGACTTTGCAAGTTGCAAATTGGATAGGAAAAGCACCACGGGAGGATGTCAGCTCCTGGGTGGAAAGCTGGTGAGTTGGACAAGCAATAAGCAAAGTTCAGTGTGCACCTCTACAACTGAAGCTGAGTACGTAGCCGCTGGAAGCTGTTGTGCTCAGGTCTTATGGATGAGAAATCAGCTATTAGACTATGACCTTCAGCTCTCCAAAATTCCAATCTATTTTGACAGCAGTAGTGCCATCTCTATAGCCAACAATCCAGTGCTACACTCAAAGACCAAACACATCGAAATCAGGTATCACTTTATCAGAGATCATGTGATGAATGGTGACATAGAACTTCACTTTATCCCAACTGATTTTCAGTTAGCCGATCTTTTCACCAAACCTCTTGATGAGACAAGATTCAACTTTCTCATCAGCGAGCTTGGAATGCTGAACCTTGAAGAATAATTCTTCAGTGGTTATGCATTTGATCAGTGATAAATGAAATTCTATCTCCCTATTCAGCATCTAATCTCTGAACAAACATGATTTGATGATATCAAGGTATGTTCTCTCTCTTCAATCGCTGAAGTTTACTTCAGCATGAAGAATTTCAAAATAATTTGTTTCGCTGAATATCTCTTCCTTCAGTGATTCTTTTTGAAATAACTATGCTCACTAATATTTCTCATCAGTGATTTCTTTTAAATTGTCCCTGAGTTTTTCAAAAACCCTTAGAGATAACTTAGAAATGTGAAAGGACGTTTGTGACGTCATCAAAACGGATAACCTATGGCACACTTTTTCTCTGACACGTTCGTCTGTTGAATTTCTTGACCAATAAGCTTCGTGGGACGTGTTCGTGTCATGATGAGCAACTTTTTCCCGCTCATCACTTTCTCTCTCTACTCTCACTATATAAACAACTCTCGTTTATATTTTTACCTTTTACGCTCTAAAACTCTCCTCAAGCAGAAAGACTCTTGCATTTCTAAGCATTTGGATTTTAAGAACTAGTATTTGTATCTTCAAACATTCAACAATCAGGTTCTTATTTCTTCTTTTAATCCATTCTTTTACTTGTTTTGATCTTCTTCTTGTTTATACAAGATCAAACAAATGTGTTTTTAAACAATGAAATCATCTTCTTCATGATTTTATGAATAAAACTTGTTAAAAGTTTTTCCATTATGTTTAAACAAAAAATCTTAAAGTTAAACTTCATATGTTTTTCCAGAATCCTTTCCTTAAAAGGAAACTGGAAAAAAAGAATTTTCACTAGTTTTGAACTTGTTTAAAACTAGAAAATCCTCATTTTGGAAAAATCATTTCCATTATAAGATCTTCTTACGTTCTTCTCAATAATCTTGGGTTCCAAACAAAAATGGCTGCTACTGCTGATGCTTCTACTACCCAGACCGCTGATGCTGTCATCTTGACAAGGGCTGACAATATAAAGAATGAACTTCATGAGATCACCTTCACCACCAACAATCCCTATGCACTTCTTGATTTCCCTAAGAAGAAACCATCCCCCCATCTCACTGAAGCTGTCAACTTCATCAAAACCTGCCCTTTGGCAACTGCTATGACCATCACCCCTCCAGCCCAGAAAAGACTCCTACAGCAGTTCTGGTACACTACTCATCGTACCACTGCTATCTCTACCAAATCAAAGAAAGAATGCTCTGTCATTGGTTTTGAGACCGAGCTGGGTGAAGGCTCAATAACCCATGCAACTATCCGGGCAGCCCTGAACCTACCTGGCCCGAAGAATAATCCATTTGTCCCATTCCCTGACCTCAACACCGCTAAAGGAAAGGAATAAATCATTTCCTTCCTTGATAAAATGAAGTAAATCTGGAACGTTGGCCGCAATGGCCCTGAGAAGAAGCTCACCAATGTCCTAAAAAACAAGATGCCATCGGAGATCAACTTTATCTTCGCACACGTGATAAGTTTCATGACAGCGAAGCACGACTCCACTGATCAGGCATCCAAGCCACAGTACTTGATGGCCTACGCTCTCCTCAAAGGCCTCCATGTTGATTACGCCCACGTAATCTTTGACGATATGATGGAAAGAGTGGAGATGCCAGACCGCCCAACCGTTGTTCCTTATCCCCGATTCCTCAGCGCCATCTTCCAATATGGCCTCAAGGAAGACTACCCCAAACAGGGAGACCTGAAGCTCTCCCAGGTCGGTCCTAAGGTCCTTGATTTCAAGCCTGTTGAAAACGAGGTACGTCTTTCTACCCTACTCTCTCTTCTCCGCACTTCTTCTTCTTCAGTGGCTACTGCTACAGCAGCGGTCATCCCAACCGCTGATACCCAGGCCACTACAACCTCCTCTATAAAAAAGAGGAAACACTCTACCACCCCACTTGGCACCCATAAGTCCAAGAAGCCCTCAAAGGAGCTCCCCAAGCCTTCTCAGGCTGAAGACCCCACGTTCGCCTCTTTACAGGGAACGATGGAAGATTCTGTGGTCCACTCCACCACAACCGCTGAAGCCACTCCTTCAATACCCATTTCAGAGGCTCAGTTCTCTGAAATTTTCTTGGATGAGAACCCTAGAATCTCAGCTTCTCAAAGTGCTGCAGAGGATTTTTTCAGCGGATCCAACGCTGAAGCTGTGTTAACCCCACCTTTCTCAACCTTCGATTCTTCTACTCCTTTTCTCTATACCATGGCACCAACAATGCCATCGATCACGCTGACGGACTCAGCCGCTGCAGCCCTCCAACAAATGATGCAGCAGAACGTCACTGGACATGTAGGGTCGTCTATCCCTGTTGGATCTTTTGAAGACGACTTGGAGCATCACTCCGGGTTTCGAGACATACACTCCTTCTCCAACCCTCATACAGGTATCCCAACATCATCCACTCCTCTCTCTGCACCCCTAACTTCTGAGCTTTTCTTAGCTCACCAGTTATTTACTTTTTCAGGTCCAACCTTGGGCACCATCAGCACTTCCCTCAAGGAAATCGCTGATAAAGTGGCGAATCTCACCACCACCATCTCCAATAACTCTTCAGCGATTACAGACGCTGGAGAGACGCTGAAGCAGCTCTCCATTGCTGTCAAAGACAAATCCTCCTTCGCTGACTTCACCAAAGTTGGCGGAGGACTGACAACTGTGAAATCCGCCATCACCAACAACACCTCCAACATCAAAAAAACTCACCACCGCTGTCACTGATCTCTCCACTGAGGTTTCATCTCTCAGTGGTGAGGTGAGTACTCTGAAGACCAACTACACAGGTCTACAAAATGAGGTGAGCAGCCTCTCCAAAAGGGTCGCTGACAACAATGACCTGCTCACCAAACTCATCGAACAGCTCAACGCTCCCACTGTTCCTACATCTCACTTCTCCCAGGATGACCGGGATAAGCTGGAGATGGCAGGGGAATTCATCCTACAAAGTACCCCTGCTATTTCTGGCCTAGAAGACAGAATGGAAATGGTAGAACAACAAGTTGGGATCTCTGGCCAAGAAGATAGTGTAATACCCCGGGTAAGTTCGTTAGTTAAATGTTAGTTCCGTTAAATTTATTTAACTTTATAATTGGTGTTTAGGGTAAGTTTAGGTAAATTTATAAGTTTAAGGGTGAATTATTTAATTGTGAATAGTTTAAGGCTAAGAGTGTAAATTAGTTTGATAATATCTTATTAGGTGTCCAGATATTTTCATTTACAGCAGAAAATCAGTAGGTGTTGTATGTGTTTTGAGAGAAAGAGAGAAAAAAGAAAAAGGAAGGGTTAGGGCTCTATTTGGTTTGTTTGGAGGTGATTACAGGTATGTTCCTTTACAAATTATGTATGTAATAGATAATAGATAGTTTCTATCGGAGTAGAATCGTTCATTTCATGTTTAGGATTGATTCTGTCGATTTCTGGGTAAAAAGTAGTCAAACCGATAGTGGTTTCCGGATAGATTGAATGTGTCCGGATAGTTCGTTGGTAGTGTCCGATAGTTTTGATTGCTGGTGTCCGGACGATTCATCTACCCGGTAAGTACCCCTTTTCTTTAAGTTTCCGGATGATATAAGATACCGGATGGTATCCGGGTTACTTTGGTTTCCGGGTGTCGTCCGGATTGTTTATGCCGTCCGGAAAGGTTATGCTGTCCGGAAAGATCTGCTGTCCGGATTGTTTTGTGTTGTCCGGATAGTTTAGCTGTTTGGTTATTTTTGAGGGTTTGAGTTATCTAGAGTCCTTAGCCTGCTAGTAAGTCTTATACAGGAGTTGGTAAGGAGATATTTGTATGTAATTGGTTGCAGATTCTGAGAATTTTGGGTAAAGGATCGGATAGCTCGGAGAAAGGCTTGGAAGCGTATTTTTAAGCATTCAAGGTGAGTTTTACTTAAAATGTTTTCTAACTGGAATACATATATGTGAATGAGTGTAATAATGTGCATATTGTGTTTATATGAGTATTACACTGCATGGGTACTAGTTGGCCGGGCTTAGGACCGGTGTATGTTGGTTGTACAGAGGGACAGTGGTGTTGGCTGTATTTAGTACAGTGGTGTAAATTGATTAGTTGGCTCGCAACCAATTAATATGGCCAAGAGAATGAGATGGAAAGATACATGATGCATGAGTCTTAATTGGTATTCTTATGTGAATTATGTGTATGATGTTGTGCAAATGGTTTTTAACTAACGGGGATTTTCTCACTAGACATCAAGGTCTAACCCTCATTTTGTTTTAAAAATATGTATTCCAGGTCGCGGATCGAGTAAGAGCAAATAAGAAGGTTAAACTGCAAATAGCTTTTGGAGGACTATGTAGCTGAAGACTATGATGTGTTTAGTAGATATAGCATGTTGTTAGTAATGATGTAATCTACTATGTAAACGTTTGTAATGATGTACTGAATGTTTGTAAAAGACTAGGGGACCGTATTTGTTATATAATGTATCTCTTGTTTTAACGACGTTATGCAATGTATGCTATTTGAACTATGTTTGGAAATCCGGGTCGTTACAGATGGTATCAGAGCCCTAGTTTAAGGGATTTAGGTATTAGTATCTGTACCTAGACTTAAACTGCATGTGAAGTAGGATGTCCCTATTATTGTAGAACCTTGGGGTGTTAAATATAAAAAGGTAGAAGGAACATTATGTAAGGTAATTTCATTTTTACACCTGGCCAGTGTAATTGTGATCTTACAGGTACATGTTTGAACTGGAATACCTTGTTATATGGGGTATGTGCTTATGTGTATATTAACCTTGTCTGAATCAACAGAATGGCAAGTGGTACTAGACAAACGAATCGGGAAGGAGGAGGAAATCCGAATAGAACAAACCCAACAGCCGGAGGAAGGGGAAGAGGGGGAGAAAGAGGTGGAGGCAGAATTGGAGGCAGAATTGGGGGTAGA
The DNA here is from genome assembly GCA_033807775.1 of Saussurea involucrata. NCBI lineage: Eukaryota > Viridiplantae > Streptophyta > Magnoliopsida > Asterales > Asteraceae > Saussurea > Saussurea involucrata. The sequence continues at coordinate 93,377,910 of CM066312.1, read as the reverse complement.
ACTGGGAGTGGAACTCCGCCGCGAGGTAATGAATTTGTTACTAGGGACGATTTAACAGTCGAAATGGGAAGACTACAGGCCAGTATACAAGCCATGTTTGATCAAACTCGTCATAATGAAGCTGATACACCAGATCATGGTCAGGAAAACGAGATGCCTATTACACCTACAATCACACCAGTACTAAGAAAGTGTGCCTATAAAATGTTCTTAAGTTGTAAGCCTCCAACTTACTCGGGAGATCGGGATCCAGTAAAAGCTATGAAGTGGCTGAAGGAAATAGAAGCCATCTTCAAGACTAGTAAATGCGCTGAAGAGGATAGAGTACTCTATGGAACTGCAATGTTGAAAGGCGATGCCCTATACTGGTGGGAAGCACATATGTCCTTGGGAGGATCTGATATATATTCTACCTACTCTTGGGAAGAATTCGTGATAGCTTTCAGGAAACAGTTTTGTCCTCAAGCTGCAGTTAAACAATTGGAAGGGGAGTTTATGAACTTGAAGCAAGGGAATTTGTTAGTTCGGGACTACACCGCTCGTTTCTTGGAAAAGTCTCGTTTTGCGGAATACTACGTTGCTACGGAGGCCATGAAGATTGAAAGGTTTATCTTTGGATTGAATGCAGAAGTCATAAGTTTTGTGATTGCTAAGGGTGCGTTTGGTTGCAGGACGGGACAGGACAGGACGGGACGGGACAGGACAGAACAGGACAGAACAGAACAGCTGTCCAGCGTTTGGTAGAACATAACTAAACTGGACAGGACTGACAAAATGACCAATTTACCCCCAATGAGTTATTTAGTGGTGGCGGTGGTGGTGGTGGTGGTGGCGGTGGCGGTGGCGGCGGTGGTGGCGACGGTGGTGGCGGTGGTGGTGGTGGTGGTGGCGGTGTTGGTGGTGGTGGCGGTGGTGGCGGTGGCGGTGGTGGTGGCGGTGGTGGTGGCGGTGGCGGCGGCGGTGGCGGTGGCGTCGGTGGCGGTGGTGGTGGCGGCGATGGTGGTGGCGGCGATGGCGGTGGCGGTGGTGGCGGTGGTGGGGGTATTTTTGTAAAAAAAATCCTTGTTCCACTTAGTTCCATGGTTTTTGGTGGAACACATGTGTTCCATGTTTGTGGAACAAGGACTCTGTTCTGTTCCATCTTAAGGCATGCCAAACATGGGACAAGAACCCTTGTTCCTGTCTGTTCTGTCCTGTTCCGCATACCAAACGCACCCTAAAGGACCAGAAACTTTCTCCGCCGCGGTAGACGCTGCGGAAACCGTAGAACAAGATAAAGGGAGAAGTACTAGTGATAAGAATGTGGGGAAAAGAAAGTGGGAAGGACCGCAGTATGATCCGAAGAAGTCCAGGTTTCAGCGATTTGATAACCGTCCACCTTTCCGACCAGTTGAAAGACCTTGCCCAAAGTGCCACCGTTTTCATCAAGGAAGTTGTCAAGTGGATCCTAGAAACTGTTATAAGTGTGGAAAGATCGGTCATATTGCTAAAGACTGTCGAGTAGTTAGATTTTGTTACTCGTGCAATTCTCCTGATCACCTTCAGTCTGATTGTCCACTGGGGAGAATACAACCGGGTGGTACGTCAGTAAGACCAACGGGTGTTAGACCGGTAGTACCAAGGCCAGAAGTACCAAGAGCAAGGGGCCGTGCTTTCCATATGACAGAGCAAGAAGAAGATGAGACTCCTGATGTGGTTACAGGTACATTCTTAATAAATTCTACACGTGCTAAAGTGTTATTTGATTCCGGTGCAAACCGATCGTTTGTGTCGCCTTCTTTTGCTGCCTATATGCATTTAAAGTCTAAAGTGTTAGATCATGTGTTAATGGTAGATACGGCTAATGATAATCAAGTACCGGTTAGTGAGGTATTTGATAGTTTTGTGAAAAACATAGATGGGTGTGGAGTGCCTATTCAGTTATTTCCTATAGCCTTGATCGAGTTTGATGTGGTAGTGGGAATGGATTGGTTAGCCGAGAATCAGGCTAATATAGTTTGTGATAAGAAGTTGATAAATGTTGTCTTACCTGAGAAGGGACCAGTAGTGATTTATGGTGACCGTAGAAATCATCAGTCTTGCCTTATCTCTTTGTTGAAAGCTCGTAAGTGTATCAATAAAGGCTGCTCAAGTTACTTAGCTTATGTGATAGATATTAAGCTAGAAAAGAATAAGCTGGGAGATATTCTGGTTGTTCGTGAATTTCCGGAAAATTTTCCAGAAGATCTTACTAGCCTTCCGCCCGTTAGACAAGTAGAGTTTGGTATAGATCTGATTCCTGGAGCCGCTCCTGTTGCCCGTGTACCGTATCGTTTGGCACCTCCAGAGATGAAAGAGATGATGACTCAACTGCAGGATCTTTCAGATAAAGGCTTCATCAGACCCAGTTCTTCGCCGTGGGGAGCACCGGTCTTGTTTGTGAAAAAGAAGGATGGTTCGATGAGGATGTGTATTGATTATCGGGAACTGAATAAGCGCACGATCAAGAACAAGTATCCGCTTCCTAGAATTGATGACCTCTTTGATCAACTAGTTGGAGCTTGCTATTTCTCCAAGATTGATCTGAGATCTGGTTATCATCAACTGAAGGTTAAAGAAGAAGACGTTCTGAAAACTGCTTTTCACACACGGTATGGTCACTATGAATTCTTAGTAATGCCTTTTGGATTGACGAACGCCCCAGCTGCTTTTATGGATTTAATGAATCGAGTATGTAAGCCATATCTCGATAAATTCGTTATTGTGTTTATCGATGATATCCTTATCTACTCCCGGTCCAAAGAAGAGCACGTCCAACATCTTCGTTTAATTCTGGAATTGTTGAAGAAGGAACAGTTATACGCTAAGTTCTCTAAATGTGAATTCTGGCTACGGGAAGTTCAGCTTCTCGGACATGTAGTTTCTGAGAAAGGTATTCAAGTTGACCTAATGAAAGTAGCAGCAGTTGAAAAGTGGGAACCGCCGAGAACGCCAACGGAAGTACGAAGTTTTCTGGGTTTAGCCGGCTACTATCGAAAGTTTATAAAAGACTTCTCTCGTATCGCGACGCCTTTGACTAAGCTGACTCGAAAGAATCTAAAGTTTGAATGGAAAGCAGAACAGGATGAAGCGTTCAGGGTATTGAAAGAGAAACTTTGCAGTGCGCCGATTTTGTCACTACCGGAAGGTTCCGAAGACTTTGTTGTTTATAGTGATGCTTCCAAACTGGGATTGGGATGTGTACTTATGCAACGTGGAAAGGTTATTGCTTATGCTTCTCGTCAGTTAAAAGATCATGAAAGACAGTATCCTACACACGACATGGAACTGGCAGCAGTTGTATTCACATTGAAGATTTGGAGATATTACCTTTACGGCTCTAAATGTCAAATTTATACCGATCATAAGAGTCTCCAACATCTTTTTGATTAGAAGGAATTAAATATGAGGCAAAGAAGATGGCTAGAATTGGTGAATGATTATGACTATGAAATCCTTTATCATCCGGGAAAGGCGAACGTGGTAGCTGATGCGCTGAGTCGTCAAGAAAGAAGTGGCACAATAAAAGCTATTACACTACGAACTGAGCTTCTACCTAACATTTTCGACGAACTGAAGAAGTGTCAAGTAGAATCCTATCAGGAAGAATATTTGAAATAAGAACGGTTAGTGGGGTTATCAGCATTGCTAGTGAAAGATGATCGTGGGTTATTGTGTCTGGGGAACATAATTTGGGTGCCTCGTTTGGGTGGTTTACGTGATCGTGTACTACAAGAAGCTCATCAATCTTGATTCTCTATTCATCCAGGTACGAATAAGATGTACAAAGATCTGAAACATTTTTATTGGTGGCCGGGAATAAAAAGGAGTATTGCTCAACATGTGGAAGGTTGTACTACTTGTAAGAAGGTAAAGATTGAACATCAAAAGCCGTTTGGTCAGTTACAACGATTAGAAATACCAATGTGGAAATGGGATCAGATTACTACATATTTCATCACAAAGCTACCAGGGACTCCGAAGGGATTTGATGCCATTTGGGTGATCGTTGACAGATTGACGAAGTCTGCTCACCTCCTACCAATAAAAGAAACTGATTCGTTGGAACGATTAGCCAAGTTGTACATCAACAAAATAGTAACTCGACATGGAGTTCCAATTTCGATTATCTCTGATCGTGACAACCGTTTTACCTCAAGATTTTGGAGAAGTTTTCAAAAGGAAATGGGAACGCAGATAAAGTTAAGTACAACGTACCATTCTCAAACTGACGGTCAGAGTGAACGAACGATTCAGACTTTGGAAGATATGTTACGGGCCTGCATTGTTGACTTTGGGGGATCGTGGGATAAGCACTTGCCACTGATAGAATTTGCCTACAACAACAGTTACCATTCCAGCATACAAGCGGCACCGTTTGAAGTTCTGTATGGTAGAAAATGCCGAACGCCTCTATGTTGGAACGAAGTGGGAGAGAAACAGTTAGCAGGGCCAGATATAGTACAGTTGACCGCGAATAAGATTTCTCAGATTCGGGAACGTTTGAAAGTAGCTCAAGATAGACAGAAAAGCTACGCCGACCGACGCCGAAAACTGTTAGAGTTCCAAGTTGGAGATTTTGTTAACCCCACCTTTCTCAACCGTTAGAGTTCTAAGTTGGATCCAATGTTGAAGCTGTGTTAACCCCACCTTTCTCAACCTTCGATTCTTCTACTCCTTTTCTCTATACCATGGCACCAACAATGCCATCGATCACGCTGACGGACTCAGCCGCTGCATCCCTCCAACAAATGATGCAGCAGAAAGTCACTGGACATGTAGGGTCGTCTATCCCTGTTGGATCTTTTGAAGACGACTTGGAGCATCACTCCGGGTTTCGAGACATACACTCCTTCTCCAACCCTCATACAGGTATCCCAACATCATCCACTCCTCTCTCTGCACCCCTAACTTCTGAGCTTTTCTTAGCTCACCAGTTATTTACTTTTTCAGGTCCAACATTGGGCACCATCAGCACTTCCCTCAAGGAAATCGCTGATAAAGTGGCGAATCTCACCACCACCATCTCCAATAACTCTTCAGTGATTACAGACGCTGGAGAGACGCTGAAGCAGCTCTCCATTGTTGTCAAAGACAAATCCTCCTCCGTTGACTTCACCAAAGTTGGCGGAGGACTGACAACTGTGAAATCCGCCATCACCAACAATACCTCCAACATCAAAAACTCACCACCGCTGTCACTGATCTCTCCACTGAGGTTTCATCTCTCAGTGGTGAGGTGAGTACTCTGAAGACCAACTACACAGGTCTACAAAATGAGGTGAGTAGCCTCTCCAAAAGGGTCGCTGACAACAATGACCTGCTCACCAAACTCATCGAACAGCTCAACGCTCCCACTGTTCCTACATCTCACTTCTCCCAGGATGACCGGGATAAGCTGGAGATGGCAGTGGAATTCATCCTACAAAGTACCCCTGCTATTTCTGGCCTAGAAGACAGAATGGCAGTGGTAGAACAACAAGTTGGGATCTCTGGCCAAGAAGATAGTGTAATACCCCGGGTAAGTTCGTTAGTTAAATGTTAGTTCCGTTAAATTTATTTAACTTTATAATTAGTGTTTAGGGTAAGTTTAGGTAAATTTATAAGTTTAAGGGTGAATTGGTTAATTGTGAATAGTTTAAGGCTAAGAGTGTAAATTAGTTTGATAATATCTTATTAGGTGTCCAGATATTTTCATTTACAACAGAAAATCAGTAGGTGTTGTATGTGTTTTGAGAGAAAGAGAGAAAGAAGAAAAAGGAAGGGTTAGGGCTCCATTTGGTGTGTTTGGAGGTGATTACAGGTATGTTCCTTTACAAATTATGTATGTAATTGATAGTAGATAGTTTCTATCGGAGTAGAATCGTTCATTTCATGTTTAGGATTGATTCTGTCGATTTCTGGGTAAAAAGTAGTCAAACCGACAGAGGTTTCCGGATAGATTGAATGTGTCCGGATAGTTTGTTGGTAGTGTCCGGTAGTTTTGATTGCTGGTGTCCGGACGATTCATCTACCCGGTAAGTACCCCTTTTCTTTAAGTTTCCGGATGATATAAGATACCGGATGGTATCCGGGTTACTTTGGTTTCCGGGTGTCGTCCGGATTGTTTATGCCGTCCGGAAAGGTTATGTTGTCCGGAAAGATCTGCTGTTCGGATTGTTTTGTGTTGTCCGGATAGTTTAGCTGTTTGGTTATTTTTAAGGGTTTGAGTTATCTAGAGTCCTTAGCCTGCTAGTAAGTCTTATACATGAGTTGGTAAGGAGATATTTGTATGTAATTGGTTGCAGATTCTAAGAATTTTGGGTAAAGGATCGGATAGCTCAGAGAAAGGCTTGGAAGCGTATTTTTAAGCATTCAATGTGAGTTTTACTTAAAATGTTTTCTAACTGGAATACATATATGTTAATGAGTGTAATAATGTGCATATTGTGTTTATATGAGTATTACACTGCATGGGTACTAGTTGGCCGGGCTTAGGACCGGTGTATGTTGGCTGTACAGAGGGACAGTGGTGTTGGCTGTATTTAGTACAATGGTGTAAATTGATTAGTTGGCTCACAACCAATTAATATGGCCAAGAGAATGAGATGGAAAGATACATGATGCATGAGTCTTAATTGGTATTCTTATGTGAATTATGTGTATGATGTTGTACAAATGGTTTTTAACTAACAGGGATTTTCTCACTAGACCTCAAGGTCTAACCCTCATTTTGTTTTAAAAATATGTATTCCAGGTCGCGGATCGAGTAAGAGCAAATAAGAAGGTTAAACTGCGAATAGCTTTTGGAGGACTATGTAGTTGAAGACTATGATGTGTTTAGTAGATATAGCATGTTGTTAGTAATGATGTAATCTACTATGTAAACGTTTGTAATGATGTACTGAATGTTTGTAAAAGACTAGGGGACCGTATTTGTTATATAATGTATCTCTTGTTTTAACGGCGTTATGCAATGTATGCTATTTGAACTATGTTTGGAAATCAGGGTCGTTACAGATAGGGATCCTGAGATTGCTGCTGCTGCTACCATTCCCTCCCCCACCCATTCAGCGGAAGAGGGGGAGAAGATTGATGACCAAGGCCTTCCCCAAAATGTTGAGGGGGAGGAAATGAATGAAGACCCTCAGGAATCTGATCATCCTGAGGGAACCGCTGAAAGCCCCTCTCCATCTGAGGGGGAGCGAGGCAAAGACCCCCCCTCGTGCCTCAGTGAACGACACTGTGGATCTCTCTTCTGAGGATGAGAAAGAGGAAGAAGCTGAGGAAGACGAAGACGTCGACATTGTTGACGACGAACCATCATCATCTCCAAAAGATGATAATGATGATGATGAAGACGGCGGCGGATTCTTCTTCAAGCGTGCAACGATCAAACCTCCTGCTGCGACCAAAGCCCCTGCGCTTAAAGGGGTTTCCATAAACGAACCAGGGGAGGGGACCAAGGCAAAATCCCCAGCGAAGACGGCTACAAAAGAAAAACAAAAGGGTCTCGCTGATGACAACTTGGTTATTCTTCTTAAAATGCCAGTTTGTCAGGTATGTTATGTTTTATTCCCATACACCGCATCCCTCCTCTACCCCTTCTCAATCTCAACCCTTCTCATTCTCAAACCTCTAAACACTTAGCTCTATTTTCTCTATCTCTTTTTCCTCAAGTGATCTAACTCCATCGATTATTTTGTTTCAGCTAGTCCTCTCCTCTGCTTGAGGCTATCGCTGAAGCTCATCAACAGCAAATAATCCCAGATCTCCTAGCTGATGAACAAATAATCCCAGTCTCTGCTCCTGAAGAGACTGAAGCTCAAGCTGAAGAAGAAGAACTGCTCTCACATCCTAGAAGACCTTCCTTGCCTCCTCAAAGGGCAAGTGAAGATGAACGACGAAAAAGAGCAGCGATGATTCAAAGACTAGAAAGTCAAAGCTTGGTTCCTCCGCATCTCGAATGTTTAACTCCCAGGGAAATTGCTGAAGCCCTGAAAGCTATAAAGATCCTCGCTGAGAAACAAAAGGCTGAGATTAGTGATAAAAACTATGCTCTCGAACTAGCCCAACGATCAGTGAAGGATCCACAACTGAAGAAGTTTCCCATGGAAGTTCAGAAAAAGCTGCTGAAAGATGCGCAGAAGATCAGTCAAGAGAAAACCAAGGTCTGTGATTCCACAATGACCTGGTGTAGGAAAATATGTCACTACAGAAGCCACGGATCAAGGATAAGCGTTGTGAACTTACGAGGGAGATTTATCAGCAAGGTACCAATTGTTGATATCCAAATAGTCAGAGAAAACGACTACTTCAGAACTTGCTACATGTCAGACCTGGACAAACTCGGTTTCCCTGAATGGTTGGAAATCAGAATCGCAATTCAGCGATCCCGCTCAACTTCAAGTCCTATGTTGAAAAAGCCATAAACAGGCTGATTGACATGGTAACCTCAGCGATTGATCTTCCACCTCCTCCACCAATTCAGAAGAAACGAGCTGCTCCAAAGAAGAAGACTCCTTCATCTTCAGGCCCGACAATAAGAAACGAGACAGGGATCAAATTCTCTCGTGAAGCAGTTCTTGGTCCAAACGCTAATCTATCGAATCTCAACATCTCCTTACCTCCAGCTGAAGACTTCATCCCTGGTAAAGTTCTCAGTGATCCCTACGGCATATTTTTCTATGACTTCACTGGTCGCAAGTGCTTCCAACGTATCTCTGAGTTATACAAAGCTCCCATCGAACAGCTCAGAGATATACTCTATTGGTGCGACTACAGAGGTGACCTCCATGGATCATTCCCGAAGCCCTTAATCTATCGCGAAGCAAAAGCTAGAAGGGATCAGGGAATCATAGTCCCTAATTGGATGATTCCAGAGACTGATACTCTTGATGAACTTCTAATCAAGAAAGAACCTGAGTAGCTGGTAGGATCATCTTTTTGTATTCTTCTATCTTGTCAGCTTATATCTTTTTGTACTTGTAATTATTTTTCATTGTACTTATAATTTTTCCACTTCCCTTGTAATCTTATACGAAGTTAATGAAAATTTTCAATGAAAGTACTTTACTCCATAAGTACTAAGAAAAGATCTCTGAAAAACAGTAAACGGGACAAGTATTTTATGAGTCATTTAAATCTTTATGTTTTTAACTTAGCAATTTTCTTTTATTGCCATGTCATCATCAAATAGGGGGAGATTGTTGATCCAAACCCTCAGTGATTTGATAATGACCCTGAGAAACACTTAATGAAAATTGTAAGTAGACAATATGTATTAATGGTTTGCCATCAAAGAAAATATACTAAGTCTGTTTAGTATCGCAGATGGAAAACATGCTTTAATTTATACTTCAGCGAACACTGTACATCAGTGAGCCCTGAGCCTGTTCGGCCTCACTGACGATCGCTGAATGTTCATCATGTAATTGTTTACATATAATCCCTGAAGACAAGATTCGCGTCAACCAAGTTCGAAGCTGAAATCGAAGACCAAGCTGAAGAATGAGTGACTAAGTCTACTAGTGACCTGATGCGGACATCAGCGAAGACAAGACTTGTCCATTCCACGCGAAGTTTCAAGTAGAAGACTTCAGCGAACGCTGAACTTTATCATTTGCTGATAAAGAATCATTCAGCAAGCGCTAATCATGAAGCCTGTTCTACAAGCAACTTTTGTCCTATCTCCTTGCATGCATCCGTACGATTTTGTCAGAACGGACATCCCTTTTGTCCAGAATCGTACAACCAACTCTGCAACTACACTGTTCATCATGCGGCCACTACGATGTTTGCTAAAGTCAATACATGCAACCAACCAGAGGCTGCCACGTGTAAAGGTGTACTGTCTTGCATTAAATGCATGCAGTATAAATAGAGAACCCTACTTCATTTGTGAGTTGCTCGACTTTTCTTCCTCGTTGAACTACTGTGTGATTAGAAAACTCTCCGTAGTTTTCTTATTTCTTTTCTCTCTATAATTCTAGTGCAAGAAATCTGTGTGTTCTCATAGTTTCTTTAGATTAGGTTTTTAACTTGATCTTATTCCGCAACAAACTATAAATTGTTTGATTATATCAATAAACAATTTAGAAAGATAAAAATATGTGTTTGTATTCAACCCCCCCCCCCCCTTCTACAAACTTGTATAACCTTTGGGACCAACTTTCAAGTTTCTTCAAAGGAGCTCAATTTGGGGAAAATCTAGATTTAGCCTAAATCTAGCAAGGTGAGTTCAAGTTGATTTGTGAAAACGTTGTACATGCTAAAATATCATTTTAAAGTGATTATGTGTTTACATAAAAATTATTCTTTGTGGAGCTATTTGGTGGGTTTTGATTATGAAAGTGTTTAACTTTATAAAATCTTACAAAACACCCACTTTTGGGATTTTGGACACTTTGTTAAGTAAATCATGATTGAGAGCGTTTATTTAACGTATTTTCACAAATGGAGGTTGTTGGGTAAAAACGTGCTTTTAGTGTTGTCTTGATTATGCACAAACTATGATACAGTATGTTTTGGAAAATGCAAATGTGTGAGTTGTTAGAGTTTGGTCAATCTCGACTTTACGAACATTTTGTGAATTGTACATTTTGTAAATTTGGGCCGAAGGCCAATTGTGTTATACGAGTCAAAGATTGGAGTAAAAATGTATTTTGAGTTATACAACCGTATGGGATCGTATAGTTAGCAAAATGTTTGCTTTGCCTTTTGGGCTTAAATCATACTCAAACCAGTCTCGGGGCACTTGCCCAGTTTGAATAGCTTGAGATGGAGCTTTGGATGTGTTTTACACTTAATTGCATTTTTCAATTTGGTGGTTACATGTTTTGAATGCATTAGTTCATTCGTTTTGAGTCATGTAACGTTTTTAGACTGTAATGCATTGGATCTATAGGCATGTAAGTCAGTCATACTTAATAGTGATGAGTCCTGATATTTTCACTTTGGGGCTTATGCCGAACTAGCGTCGTTGATGTCTCGTTCCTTTTGTGGAGAGGAACCGTTATGGGTTGTACTACGGGATTATGAGTTATTTTGGTGCCTATCTCTTGTGCACGAGGAGTGGGCTATTGGAACGCATGGTTATATGCTTTAAGCTGTTCGGGGCCACTAGCGAGTAGGCAATGGGGGACATTGAAGTCCTTGAGGTGTAACTCGTCTAGATTGGATAGGCAATATGGTCCCATAAGTCCTTGAGGTGTAACTCGACGGAGTAGGCAATAAAGGCATGTATATGATTTAAGGTTGTGATGTCTTTATGGCATGGGAACTAAAACCGGGACTTGGAGGTGTAATCCATTAACATCATACGTGACCTAACTTTGTGTGCCCGTCACGTTCGATGGGACCGGGTCTCCCCCGTCACCGAAAGGTGTTGTTTTTTGGGTATTTACTTTTATCCATATTTTCGGTGATGTATTTTATTTATGTGAATTGTTTTCCATGGTTTATTGGTGGAGTACTATGCCTCATCCTTATTAGATGTTTTAAATATTGGAGTTTTATTCACGTTTATATTGCTCGGGATATTTAACGCCAAAGCACATTTTGAGTGAGTTGTGGAGTAAGTTTATTTTGGAAAATGTTTAATATGAATACTTTCAGCTCAAAATTTGTGTGTGTTGGGAAAATGAGTTGTTTACACAATTGTTATAAATTCTTTTGAGAAATTATGTTTTCAAGCTACATCCTCCTCGTTTATTGATTTACGCAATCATGATAAAACTCTTGAACTCACTAGGCGTTAGCCTAACCTTTTTATTTGTCGGCATGTGCAACAGGTTCAGGTTGGGAACAATTCTAGTGATACTGTGGAGAGATGAGTGCTAGTAGTGTGCACGTGGAGCGAAGTGCTTAGTTAAGTCTTCCGCATTTTTATGGAATAGTATCTTGTATTTGTCTTAAGTAATACCTGTAACACCCCTAAAATTTAAAATAGCAGAAAATTTGAAACTTCCAAATATCCCATAATACAACTCGGAATACAACAAATAAGGTGTACAAAGGTAGAAATACTACAACAAAATCAGAGTACTGTAGGGAACTAGTCTAGTCCCACATACGGGAGCAAGACTGACGGGTGTTACTAGAACCACCAAATCTGCTATCTTCTCACAACCCGGACGACAACTCTAAGTCATCCACCCGGAACTTCTACCAAGCTCCACTCGCCACTCAGGCCCATCTACGACCTGATATACATGTCAAAAAGAAGAAGAAGTGTTAGGCTTAACGCCTAGTGAGTTAAAGCAGTTTAAGATATATAATCTTTAACAGTTTGAAATCAAGAGTTTGCCATAAACATAATTAACCGTAAAGCGTAAACCTTATAAAACCTTGAAAATAAAGGATGCGTTACAACTTCATATAATAATTGAGAAATAAGTAAACCTTTCATATTCGCCCAAGGTGTGCCCAAGACACAAAATCAACATCCTCAATGATGCTCCATAATATTAAACGTCCAACACCTTCATTTTCCAAATATACCCACACAAGATGTTTTGCCCAAAATATTCATTTGGAAATAGTAGTCGTACAATTTAACACCGAAAGTAAAGGTAAGGGAATACCCATAAATAGCACATTTCGGTGACGGGGGAGACCCGATTCCATTGAATGTGACGGTCACACAAAGTTAAGCCACTTATCGACGTTCTCGAGATTCGCGTCGGGTCATGGATCCCCGTATCTAGAACATCATGGCCCCACCACAAGATACCCAAATGACCCTAGCGTCTACTCGACCTCTAGATGAGTGTCACCACAAAAGTCACAAGTCTCCGTATATGGTCCCTCATGGGACAACCACCGCAAGACTTAGCTCCGTATTTGGCTACCATGAGCACCACCGCAAGCTTACATAAAACAACCATGACTTGGGACCACTCACTAGATATAGACATGGACATCAACACTCCATGATAAACAATCGAATCCTATGCCTATGGATCCATTGCATTACAGTCTACAATACATGACTCCGGTTAAATGAACTAGCGCATTTAAATCATGTAAAAGGCAACATTCATGCCATATTTGTATTTCCTATAAAATATTCCACCTTGAGCCACTTAAGATCGAACAACGTCCCAAAACCTATTAGAGTATAAATCAAGCCATAAGGCATCATAAATCGTTTGGTAAAAATAGAATAAAGTCAACGTGGCTACTTAGGCCGATACACGACCTTCCCAAAACTTAGTATTTTCCCAAGTATAAATGGCCAAAGGCCCGAAACGTAGGGTTCTCATTTCCCAAAATATTCAAAGGATCAAAGAATGATCATTCCCAATTGTTCACACTTTAAACCGAGGAATGCAAAGTTCCAATTTATAAAAGTACATAAGTGAGTAAGACCCCAAATAAGACATATATCAAGAAATCGACTATAAAATATTTCCTTTCATTTGTAAATCCGTCTAAAACCATTTGTACCCCAATTTCCCACTTTTGACACCAAAAGATGCATTACCCAAATTCTCCAAGTGACAACAACTTTACTTGGCGGTTTAAGATTTCCATTTTCGATGACTCAATCACTTCATAAAATGACATAATTGATTTCAAGAGTTTATAGACCAAGAATGTACTCCTTTTTGCAAATATCCACAAAGTCCTCAAAATAGAATAACTCGTGGATGTATTTCCAAAACCCTAAAATAAGTGCATTTTGACATGTATATAATTATCAAAGCAACTAAAACTCACCTCACTAGATTTAGACTAAATCTAGGTTTTACCCATAAACTTGAGTTCCTTGGATGAGAGCTTGAACCTTCCTCCTAGATCCAAGTTTTCCACAATGATCCTTAACCACAATATTTCTAAGTTATGCCAAGTTCTAACCAAGAAAACAAAGAGAGAAAAAAGAATCACAAAACCCTAGTTTCTCAAAAGAAGAAGATGACATTTTACCTTAGCCCACAACTCTTAAATCCATTCAATAATGTCTCTAGGGCTCCAAGATGAGTCTTGAACTCCAAAATATGAAAGGTTTTAGAAGAGAGTTGAATAAAACCCTAAAACAAGAATCTTCAAGTTAAGATGAGATGAGATGAAGGGTTCCACTCCAAGGATCTTCAATCTTCTCCTAGATGCAAAAGATCCTAATGATTTCCAAGGATTGAGGCTTCAAGAGTGTAGAAAACCCTAAAATATCAAAGGGTTCGGTTTAGAGAGAAAAAGGAAGGGTTTGGTTGAAGTGTGAAATGGAAAAAGAGCTGAACTCCACGTTTTTATCGTCCCTGGCCCCGCTCGCGACAGTGCACCGCGATATTGCCTTAGGCACAATCGCGGGCACATTCTCCGGATGTGTACCGCGGCCGAACTCCCCTCCCCACGACCTTGCCATGCAAGAGTGCCCTTGGGCACAATCGCGGGCATAGTCACCGCCATTGTACCGAGAGGTAGTGGCCTCCAGTGACTGTGCCCTCGGCGATAGTGACCATGTCACAGTCGCCGGGCATAGTCGTGCCATGCGTTCCTCGACCCGAAAACTTCATTTTCCGATCCCAAACTCCCTCGGTACTTCCTTTGGTCGTAACTAGCTTCGTCCTTCCCGGTTCCTTGTAAACTTGTAAGCCACGTGCTATCGTTGGCTAACTTTTCTTGTCGAAAGTTTACGGGTGTTACAATACCCGTCTTTATTTGGTCTTATTGTAAGACTTAAATTATGGATAATGTTGGAGTTGTGACGTTTAAATTCTGAGGTGATTTCAAGGATGGTTCGTAGTAAGAATTTCATCTCCTTTTGTCTATTTAATCGATATTTTTATCTAGTTACTCTTCCAATTTTGAGGGTGTTATAAGTTGGTATCAGAGCATACGTTTGAGAGATTTAGGTGTTGATTTTTAGATACCTAGACTCAAGCTAGAGATCTTTTAAGTGATTGAAAGTAAAATTTCACCATTAGGCACTCTAGGATAGGATATTTTAAGGTTGATGGAGTCACTAGAAACGGGAATCACGTCTAGGGTGACAAGGATGATCATGTGCAGTACGTTCATAATGACACCTGGCCAGTGTTATGGTGAACCTACAAGTCACGTGTGCATACTTGGACTACTTTGATGTGATGATCGTTGGGGTAGAGGAGGAGTTCCAAGTGAGTAGTCGTTCAAAGAGATTGACGATTTTAGTAATTGTCACTTGGAGTGACGATAAGCACGATGATTTCATTAAGTGGACAGTCTCGCTCGAATTATTGGTTGGATTAGAACCATAGGCTTATTGAATCGACCTTAATTTTAGGGGTAATTGTAAGGTTAATCGGTGTAACCTCGGTTATTGCCTTAAGATATTTGAGCATCCGGACAATGATAGTGTGACCGGAGGGATTGGAGGGGTGTGGTTTCGAGACGTTGAGGGCCGACTAAATTCACGCACCAAAAATGTATCTTCAAAATGAATTGCACCAATTATTTCTCGTGTTTCAAATCGTTACGGGAATTGTGTTACGAAATCTCAGAAAATGTTTAGTACACACACAAGATTTTAAATCATGATTTTGAACATGCATGAAATGATTTTATTGCGAGTAATTGCAAACATTATTGGGACTTATTTTATTTTGTTGTTGTCCAATGTTATTTTTGGATACCATGTTATTCATATATTATTGTTGTTTAAGATTTTGGACGAGGAACGACGACATGTGACTTAACATTGGATCTCCTCCACATATGTTAAGGCTGAACGGAGAGTTACTACCCGTTATTCGGTGTTTGAGTTTTATTGGTAACTTTATCCCATGCGAGTTTTCTTTTAGAGTACTACTTTATATTGTATTGCAACAAGTGGGAATTTGTGGAATTATGACATTTTGGTCATAACCTTGTTTATGGGATTTGATCTTTGGAAATGAAAATTTTGGTACCATTTGATTGATTTGATGCCATTGAGCTTTATTGAGTTTATGGAAATTTTGTCGGGGTTTTACGACATTATGTGTCGCGTGGGTACAACTTCGAAATACGAATACTTTAATTATTATGTGCGTTAATTTATGGGTTTTAGTGGGTATTTTGTCTCATGCGAGTTTTGTCGGAAAATATTATTTTATGGCGTAGCAACCAAAAGGAGTAACTTCTACGGGTTTGGTGTCACATGGTTTTCTCTTTTGAGACTTGTGTTAGCATATTACGTAACAACTTGTTTAGCGTACGAATTGATTTATACGTGGCGCGAGTGATGCATAAAAGAGCATTATGACAGTTTGTCCTAATGTGTTGCTTTATGAGCTTTCAATTAATTGGGTCGTTCGTTGTCATTTCATGCAGATGCATTAAATCGATTTATTGGTATGCATAGCATTGTAGCCGCCATTTTTGGAGTTTTGATGTGCATCGTTTGAATACCTTAAAACTTGGAGTCGATTCAAACTATTTACGTGTCAACCAAATTATATGCACTTATTGTTTTCTTGAGTTCTGAGAAAATACTTTAATGTGTGCGAGACCTGTTAGAAGATATTTACTTTCATGTCATTATATGACTAAATGAGAAAATTTTGAAATCTAATTTAATGAATTTTCTCCCTTGAAAATTTGGTATGAACTGTCTGTTACAAGTTACATTATTTCAGAAAGACTACTAGGAGAGTATTGCAAATTTGTATGCATATTCTGACTTGAGAATTTTTTACGATATTTTCGCATGATGGAAGCATATGGCTATTTGGATTCAAACTGAAAATAACACAACTCATTCCATGTTTTTAACCAAAGTGTATATTTGGATTGCTTCATTTCCTTGTGAACAGACTGACTCATGAGAATTTTGTTAACGAATTTCACCTCATATCGTTTTATGGTTAAAAACAAACTTCTGGAAATTGATGTCGTTTAAATTCCTCTCTCGAAGTACGTACAAACCTTTTGTTGCACACTATTTTAAGTAGGAATTACTTTACGCGCATGACATAAATAAATCTAGGCTAGGACCGTAGCGGTTTATTTCAAATGAGTTGTTTAGTATGCTTTTGCGTTTTGTTAATAACTTAAATTGTGATGAAATAGTTTTCAATATGATTTTCATACGTGGGACGAGTGAGTCCATTTTTGCACAACTACCGAGTAAATAGTAGTAGAGTTTGAACGTTCAATTAAATTGATATGAAAACTTTTGTGTTGAAAATTTCTATACAAGTTTTCGATTGGCACATTTGTTAAATTATTTCACTTGAAAAACCTTGAACTCATTAGAACCTTAGAAAGGTTAAGTAACCCTGATTAGGAGTAGAGGTGTATGGAGCTTTGACAGTGGAAGGTTGGGGTTTCTAACGCGTGATGGTACCATGGGCCGAATAGTATCGTTTGCAGAATCGGCATACTTTTGTAATTGAAATGTTAGACTCCCGGTATCTTCTGTTAACGTTGGTGGTGACCGCTCTTATCGACAACCTTGTTTTAGGTCTTGATCAATTTTCGCATAAGGAGCGTGTAGGACCCTTTAGTCACCATGTTGATAACCTTGGTTTTGTGGGGGATGTTCGACAAATGGAACTCGTGTGTGGAGTACTGCAGTGGTTTGAATCTTGGTGGTATAGTTAGGTGTCAACTTTGGATTTTGAGGCCATGAACCGTCAGTGTATTTGGAGTGTTGTAGCCCAATCTTAAGGGACAATCATATCGCTTGTAGTGATTTTAAGGAGTTCGGATTGTGATAAGTGGATTTAGTAGGATGACCTTCCTTGATTGGTAAAATAATCTGTCGTTGGGATGATCAGTATTGGTCGTACTCTGGGAGTTGCAGGATATTCGAGGCAGGGACGGTTTTCCGTATTGGAGACTAATAGCATTAGTTATATTTGAATGATAGTGCAGTAGCAGGAACGGTGGGATTTGAAGAACTGGTTGATTGTGGTAGTGATCAAACCTGGGTTGATTGGAGAAAAAGATTTAGAGCATGTAGTCATGGACTGACTGAAAAATCGGGATCTGCCGTTAGGGAAGTATGGAACACCTAAGGTTGGGAGAAAATCGAAGTCTGGTGAATTATAAGTTACCCTAGTAAGTTACGCATTATTTGGGTGTAAGTATAATGTGCCTAAGGGGACATAGAGTGTGAGCAGCAATGCGAAGATTTTCGTGGTAGTTTAGTCAAGAAGGAAAATTTGAATCTCAGTTGGAAGTTGAGGGGACATGAATGGGTTGAGCTCAATGACCGTTGGAACTACGAGGATTAGATTTTGAGGACGAAATCTCTATAAGGTTGGGAGGATTGTAACACCCCGAATTTTTATCTAGATAACAGATTGTTCGTGCAACTCTTGAAAGATTCGGATGGATATTTAAAGTCGGAAAATACTTTGCATAAGAAGCCCAGTAGGTCGGGGACGTTTCGGGATCGAACGGAGAGGGGTACCATAGCGGCGACAATGCCCGTGATTGTGACCATGGGGCACTCTCGCGGGGCAAAGTCGCGAGGAGCTGAGGAGTCACGGTACTCACACGGCGACTGCGCCCGCGATTGTGCCAAGAACACTCTCGCGTGGCAAGGTCGCGGGAAGGGGGTTCAGCCGCAGTACGCTCGGTGCGATAGTGACCAGCGACAGTAACCATGTCACTATCGTGTGGCATAGTCACGGTCGGGCTCTGGCAGATTAAAACTCCGATTTTCACCCTCTTTTCTCATTTCACCTCAACCCTCTTCTTCTAAACTCTCCCAAACCCAACCCTAACCTTCTAAATTCGTTTTGGGGATTTTGGAACCATGAATCTTGTGATTCAAAGCATTTCCTTCATCTTTTAGAAAGAATTAATGGTCAAGGGTTAGAGTTCTTCATCTTCCTTCCATTTTGTGATATTTCTACACTTTCTAAGGTTTTACCCAATCCTCACCTAAACCTTTCCCTTTCTTTGGATGAAATGAAGATCGAAGCTCACTTTGTTGGTGGATTCAAATGGTGGTTGAGGTAACCTTCTTTTCTCTTCATTTTGGAAATTAGGGTTTCGATTTATTGGTGATTTTGGATGTAATATGTTGGGGGAAATGATTCTAAGTGTTTGGGGATAAATATTTATGGTTGGAAACTTGTGGATCTAGGTTTTGGAGGATTTGGCTTGAAGATTCAAGTTTCTTCAAATGAGCTCAATTTGGAGAAAATCTAGATTTAGCCTAAATCTAGCAAGGTGAGTTCAAGTTGATTTGTGAAAACGTTGTACATGCTAAAATGTCATTTTTAAAGTGATTATGTGTTTACATGAAAATTATTCTTTGTGGAGCTATTTGTTGGGTTTTGATTATGAAAGTGTTTAACTATATAAAATCTTATAAAACACCCACTTTTGGGATTTTGGACAATTTGTTAAGTAAATCATGATTGAGAGCATTTATTTAACTTATTTTCACAAATGGAGGTTGTTGGGTAAAAACGTGCTTTTAGTGTTGTCTTGATTATGCACAAACCATGATACGATACGTTTTTTTAGAGTTTGGTCAATCTCGACTTTATGAACATTTTGTAAATTTGGGCCGAAGGCCAATTGTGTTATACGAGTCAAAGATTGGAGTAAAAATGTATTTTGAGTTATACAACCGTATGGGCTCGTATAGTTAGCCAAATGTTTGTTTTGCCTTTTGGGCTTAAATCATACTCAAACCAGTCGCGGGGCACTTGCCCAGTTTGAATAGCTCGAGATGGAGCTTTGGATGTGTTATCCACTTAGTTGCATTTTTCAATTTGGTGGTTACATGTTTTGAATGCATTAGTTCATTCATTTTGAGTCATGTAACGTTTTTAGACTATAATGCATTGGATCCATAGGCATGTAAGTCAGTCATACTTAATAGTGATGAGTTCTGATATTTTCACTTTGGCGCTTATGCCGGACTAGCACCGTTGATGTCTCGTTCCTTTTGTGGAGAGGAACCGTTACGGGTTGTACTCCGGGATTATGAGTTATTTTGGTGCCTATCTCTTGTGCACGAGGAGTGGACTATTGGAACGCATGGTTATATGCGGTGGGCCGTTCGGGGCCACTAGCGAGTAGGCAATGGGGGACATTGAAGTCCTTGAGGTGTAACTCGTCTAGATTGGATAGGCAATATAGTCCCATAAGTCCTTAAGGTGTAACTCGACGGAGTAGGCAATAAAGGCATGTATATGGTTTGAGGTTGTGATGTATTTATGGCATGGAAACTAAAACCGGGACTTGAGGTGTAATTCAATAACATCATATGTGACCTAACTTTGTGTGCCCGTCACGTTCGATGGAACCGGGTCTCCCCCATCACCGAAAGGTGTTGTTTTTTGGGTATTTACTTTTATCCATATTTTCGGTGACATATTTTATTTATGTTAATTGTTTTCCATGGTTTATTGGTGGAGTACTATGCCTCATCCTTATTGGATGTTTTAAATATTTGAGTTTTATTCACGTTTATATTACTCGGGATATTTAACGCCAAAGCACATTTTGAGTGAGTTGTGGAGTAAGTTTATTTTGGAAAATGTTCAATATGAAAACTTTCAGCTCAAGATTTGTGTGTGTTGGGAAAATGAGTTGTTTACACAATTGTTATAAATTCTTTTGGGAAATTATGTTTTCAAGCTACATCCTCCTCGTTTATTGATTTACGCAATCATGATAAAACTCTTGAACTCACTAGGCATTAGCCTAATTTTTTTATTTGTCGGCATGTGCAACAGGTTCAGGTTGGGAACAATTCTAGTGACACTGTGGAGAGATGAGTGCTAGTAGTGTGCATGTGGAGCGAAGTGCTTAGTTAAGTCTTCCGCATTTTTATGGAATAGCAGCTTGTATTTGTGTTAAGTAATACCCGTCTTTATTTGGTCTTATTGTAAGACTTAGATTATGGATAATGTTGGAGTTGTGACGTTTAAATTCTGAGGTGATTTCACGGACGGTTCGTAGTAAGAATTTCATCTCCTTTTGTCTATTTAATCGAAGTTTTTATCTAGTTGTTCTTCCAATTTTGAAGGTGTTACATAATAATTAATTTATATTATATAATATATATATAATAAAACAATTAATCATCCATTAGATGTCTGATGAATTCAATCCGATTAATATTGGTTGGATCCAATCCAATCCAATGAGTATCCAATAAGAATATCCACTGGATGAAACCGAACCGATCTAATCAACCATTAGATCGGAAAAATCGAACATCTAATGGATGATTTGATTGGTTCAGTTCCCCCTCACATCTATTGGTTGTCAACCGATGAACAACCCTAACTGATACAGCGGTTACTTGTGGTATGGAAGTGCATATGGTGATTGTGGCGGAAACGGAAGTGGAATATAGTGGTGATGGTGGAGGTAGAGTGGTGATTGCGATGGAGGTTGAGACAGCGGTGCTACTAGAATGTTTCAGTTCGTTAAGTTTGAAAACTTGTTCGTTAAATTACTTCCCTTCATTATGTCTTGGGAAACCAATAGGGGATGAAGTTGCTACAATTGCTTCAGCAGGAACTGCTATCGGTATTGGAACGTCCTTACCCGACGTGCTTCTTTTCATCTTATTGCTCTTGCCACACTTATTCGCTTATTCTTCTGGTTAACGCACCACACTAATAACTATGATAACTAAGCTAAAAGCTAGTCAACCTACTTGCCTTTCAACCTCAGAGCATTCATTTTAGGTACCGTAGCGGTCGGCGACTTGGCTGGAGTTGGTGGACAACGGTGCCTATAAAGGACGTGAAGATGGTAGACAATGGTGGTGGTTAACGGTGGTAGTGGTGGCAGTACGAGGTAGTGGTCATTAAACCAAATACCACATTAGCATTATATCAAATGAGGGTAAATTTGTAATCTTTTAGTTCTTTCACATTATTGTCTCATCTTGATCCACCTATTTTGGCGGAACAAAAAAAACATTTTTGCATCAGCTATTCTCACCCAGTACCTTCCCTGTTCCATATCATGCAAAACGTGGAAGATTGAGTTTTTATTTTGTCTCATATCACACCAAACATGAAACAAAGAGTTCTCATTTCCTATCATGTCGACTCCCATGGACTTTATTATTAAAATATGGTAATTTATAATTTATAGACTATTTTTAATACTTTTATTGAATTTATACTAAGGTCATCCGTAACCATACCCTCAAACCCTCTTGTCACCTCATCGTCACATCAGCTTTTCTCATTACCCTCTCCTTACCCTAAAGTGGAGTACCAATACCCTCAAACCCTCTTGCCACCTCATTTTTTTAATTCTTTTATTTATACATTTAATTATTTAACAAAATAAAAATATTTATATATTTTTTAATAAATAAAAATAAGATAAATAATAAAAATAAAAATTCATATCATTCATTAAAAATAAAAATTATAAAATAAATTTAAAAATTACAAAATAAATTTAAAAATCTACTCGTCGTCATTGTTGGGAACTTGGATACGCCAAATATGTTCGACCAAATCCGACGAAGGTTATTATGAGTGTCCCGGTTTTTGACTTCTCGAAC
Organism: Saussurea involucrata; assembly: GCA_033807775.1. Taxonomy (NCBI): domain Eukaryota; kingdom Viridiplantae; phylum Streptophyta; class Magnoliopsida; order Asterales; family Asteraceae; genus Saussurea; species Saussurea involucrata. The sequence continues at coordinate 93,355,448 of CM066312.1, read as the reverse complement.
ATTTGTCGCGCGTTGTTCCTCACTGATTTGGGTTTCGATATCATCCGTGAAAAGGTCGTTTTCATCGCCACCACAAATAGCATGGTCTTCGTCTTCGAGTATCATATTGTGTAATATGACACAAGCGTACATAATGTTTCCCAATCTTGTCGGTTCCCATCCGCGTGCCGGGTTATGAAGTATATGCCAACGTTTTTTAAGCACGCCAAAAGCTCGTTCAACATCTTTACGTGCCGCTTCTTGCGCGGACTTGAACTTTTGTCGTTTAGGGTTATGTTGGCACGTAAATGATTTTACGAAAGTAGCCCATTCCGGATATATCCTATCCGCTAGATAATATCCGTGCTCGTAGGTGGCTCCATTCACCTCAAAAGGGCAGTCGGGTGCTTTTCCATCATATACATCGTTGAAGATGGGCGACTGATTGAGAACATTGATGTCGTTGTTGGAACCGACAACACCAAAGTATGCGTGCCAGATCCATAGATCTTGAGAGGCCACTGCTTCTAGCATGATTGTCGGGTGCTCATGATCACCTCTCATGAATTGACCTCGCCATGCTACCGGAAAAATTGCCCACGCCCAATGAGTACAGTCTATGCTTCCGAGCATGCCGGGAAATCCGTGTTTAGCTTCATGCGCGGCGTACAACTTCTGAATATCAATAAAAGTAGGCTTGCGTAAATATTTTTGACCATACAGTTCAATAATACATGTGCAGAATTTGTGCAGGCAATCTCGTGACGTTTTCTCTCCCATACGGATGCACTCGTCAAGTGAGTCAGCAGCTACTCCATACGCCCATTGCCGAATAGCGGAAGTACACTTTTGTATCGGAGAAAAACCTTTTTATAACTGGCGTCCAACCGAAGTGTAAAATATGAATACTGTCCTTGTAAATCTTCAATTATTCGTTCGAATAGCTGCCTCCTCATCCTGAACCGCCGCCTAAACATATCTGGTGTATAAACCGGGTTGTTGCCAAAGTAGTCCCGCATAAGTCGCTCGTTTGCAGCTACTCGACCTCTTTCTATGTTCGCGGCTCTCTCTCTTCTTGACGATGAGGCGGTGCTACCATAAATTAATTGTGCAGTCTCTCGAACCAAGCCTACAAAAATTTCCCTTTGTAGATGCAACAACTCGTCGGTGTCTACGGATGATGATGATGCGGTCGGTGAACCGGGTTGTGGCGAATCCATATTGTTTAAAATATAGAGAATGGAAGAGAATGAGAGAATGAGAGAGTTGTTTTGTGTGAAAAATAAAATGGGTTAGGATTATATATATAGTGTGATTAAATTGAAAAATAAAATAATTTTTTTTAAAGTAACCGTTGCCAAACGTTCATATTTGAATTTATTTAAAAAAAAATTAAAAGCCATCGGGTAACAACGGGTTGGGGAACCCGAGGCTGGAACCCGCCCCAAAGCCCGAGCCCCCCCGTACCCATTCCCGCTCGAACCCGTAGCCAGCCCGAGTCCGAGCCCGCCTCCGCTACGGATGGCCTAAGGCCATGCGTAGCGGTAGCGGGTAAGGCATCGGGTAAGGCTGAGGTGGCTAGCGGGTAGGCGGGTAAGGGGTACGGGGGGAGTGGGTTCGGAACCCGATGGAAACCGATGAAAGTTTGGCCAATTTTAATGATTTTTAATTCAAATTTACACTTTCAACCCCTATACTTATTTACTAAATTTACTTTATACCTTTTACTTTTATTATTTTAATTTTACATTTAACACATATAATCGTTTATTAACTAAAACACGTTAAAAAATACGTTTTAATTTTAACAAGTTACACCATTATAATCGTCTCTTCGATACGTTCGAAATGAGCCCAACATTGAATTTTTTTGGATTTATATATTTTAATATATATCATATAAACTACATAAAATTATTTTTTATATTTAAAATTCATATTCTTACGGGAGATGTTTTGAAGGCTACTTTAGCGAAGAAAGATAGAATTAGAAAATTACATAATTTTTAATATTAGTTTTTAGTGTTTTGTATTTTGTAATTTTTAATTTTTTAATGAATGATATGAATTTTTATTTTTATTATTTATCTTATTTTTATTTATTAAAAAATATATAAATATTTTTATTTTGTTAAATAATTAAATGTATAAATAAAAGAATTAAAAAGTATGAGGTGGCAAGTGGGTTCATTGGGTACTGGTACTCCACTTTTGGGTAAGGATTGGGTAAGAAAGAAAAACTGATGTGACGCTGAGATGACAAGTGGGTTCAAAGGGTACGGATACTCATGGCCTAACACTAAAACTTTGAATTTTAATACTTTTATTAAATAAATATTGATACTTGTCAAATTATTAGTTTTAAACTCTAGCCTTATAAATATAAAACTACCAAAGCATATATGTGCTTTTATTATTAAATTGAAAAAAGAAATTGCATTTCATATCTTCATATTAAATTATAAATAATTAAGATATATATTAATATACAATAAAGTAGTTACTAATGTGATCGTGGTGTTATCAAAGCCCTTGTGGTCATGAAAGTATATCTGTAATGACACCAGGCCATTTATGATCGTTTGGAGGATTAGTCGATGTGCGTAAACTGACCCAAAAATCCATAGTTATCTAAAAATATTAAGGTCGTGGTGACTACTGATAAACTATATATGGTATTGTGTTATTGTAAATGAAATTACAGAAGTTGATGTAAACTTTAGAAAATTGACTCAGACATTATTAGTGTGGATAGCCTAATGTCAATGATACAGGAAGAATTCGAAGAATTCGCGAGGTAATTAAGGGTTTTACAAATAAGAATAAGCGAACTCAAAAAAGAAAACGAGCCCAAAAGAAACCCGGAATTTGGCGTCGGAAAAAGAGCAAACATAAAGCACCAAATATAGAGGAGATAGCGACAAAGATCGAGGGTCAGACCGAGCGACGAAGAGGACAACAGAGATACAAGAACGCCGGCGGCGCTGGTTGAGCCGCGCCACTAGTCGTGCCAAGGACTGTTGATGCTGATGGCGCGCATGGCTGGTTGACTAGCGGCAGTCACACATGGCTCACGTGACCTTCATCTCCTAAACTAATTCTTCTCACGTGGTTCCCTTTTCTTTCCAGCTTTCTTTATTTAGTAATTAATAGTTATTATCTTTTAGTTATTTATATTAGATTAGGATTAAGTATTAAGTTTCTTATTTATCTTTAATAGTTTAGTAGTTATCGTTTCTATTGTTTTAGATTATAAATAGGGTATTAGGGTTCTTTTGTTAATCAGTTGATAAATTAATAAAGTTTGTTTCTTTTAGAGAGGATTCTCTAGTTTTTCGAGTTTTATGTCGTAATTCTCGTTTATCAAAAGGGTTTAGACGCTTGTCGATTCTTCCGCAGATCAACATTCCGCTACCAAAAGCAGACTTGGCGGAGTCGGATGTGGCCTTATCCACAACGCTCGCGAATCTGACAGCGGTTGTTAATAGGCTTCAACCCAACGTCGTCAACGACAACCGTCGGAGAAGAGACAGGTTTGAAGGACCGGCTATGGCGCCATTTAATGACAACCTTAATCGGGTCGATCTCTCGAGTTCCGAATCCGAAGAGGAGGAGGAAGATTCCCAGGAAAAGATCCACGTCGTGCTTCAACGAATACTCCTTTCGTCAAAGGAGGAGAGCAAACACGAAGATCTTTTCCGAACACATTGTTCGGTACACAAAAAGGTATGTAACTTAGTTATCGACGATGGAAGTTGTGTGAACCTCGTGTCCCAGAAATTGGTCGATTACTTTAATCTACCCACTCAACCCCATGAAGCCCCGTATTCTCTTGGGTGGGTCAAGTATGGCCTTCGATTTAAAGTCACACAAACTTGTCGGGTACCCATCTCAATCGGCAAACAATATCGAGAAGAGGTCCTATGTGATGTCCTTGACATGGACGCTTGCCACATTCTATTGGGCCAGCCGTGGCAATTCGATAATCATGCAACCTACAAGAGCCAAGCCGACATCGTACTATTTCGTTGGGGCGACCAAAAGATTGCCATGAGACCAGTTAATAGCTTCGATGAAAGCCCCATCAAGAAGAGCCACCACAATAGCCGTATTATGGGCCCAATTTCGCCCCTAGTCAATCAACCGCCCATTCCGAAAAGACCACCGGAAAAGGAGGAAGTCCTGTCGGCCAAAGTTGAAGAAGAAGTCGTTACCGTTGAAACACAACACGAGACCGGTATCGATCCTAAAAAGTCGACAACAGATTTCGGACTAACCGTCAAAGAAGCCGAAGACAAGCTAATGGAAGATATTCTCGAGCCGACGAAACTGTTTTCACAAGAGGTCAAGAACGATGATCCCGAAGATGATGTTTTCGTTATTCAAACACCCAAGGCTTCGGTTCAAACCGATACAGTTTCCGGTAAAGTTACTCACGTTTCTTACCCTTTCGAGTTTAATAAATTATTACTCGTATGGAAGGAATTGCAATGACTGCCGTTGGAATTTGAAGACCGGTTGAAAATCTTAAAGTTTGAAGACCGAGTTGTGCATCCAAGCGGTTTGAAGAAACGCATGTTCTACGAGCCGAGTAAAGCTGTTTTTCAAGTGAACTCGAGGACGAGTTCTTTTCAAGTGAGGGTGACTGATACAGGGAGAATTCGAAGAATCGCGCATGGCAGTGCTGGTTGACTAGCGGCAGTCACACATGGCTCACGTGACCTTCATCTCCTAAAGTAATTCTTCTCACGTGGTTCCCTTTTCTTTCCAGCTTTCTTTATTTAGTAATTAATAGTTATTATCTTTTAGTTATTTATATTAGATTAGGATTAAGTATTAAGTTTCTTATTTATCTTTAATAGTTTAGTAGTTATCGTTTCTATTGTTTTAGATTATAAATAGGGTATTAGGGTTCTTTTGTTAATCAGTTGATAAATTAATAAAGTTTGTTTCTTTTAGAGAGGATGCTCTAGTTTTTCGAGTTTTACGTCGTAATTCTCGTTTATCAAAAGGGTTTAGACGTTTGTCGATCCTTCCGCAAACCTACGTTGCGTCAGTCAAGAAGGGCAAACCAATTACTAGTATTAACAATAGTTAATTATTAGCAATTCTGAAACCTTATATTTTCAAATAGATAATAAGAAATACTATTATAGTCCACATATATTAGAGATTGTAGTTTTCAAAGGAGAAAATCCCTTTTGGAGTTTGGACCCATGTTATGATGTCATCTTCTAGAACTCAATTTGTGATTCCAAATGCTATAATCCAAATCCATAGTTCTTAGCTCTTCTTTTAGAATGATAGAAAAAAACTATCACTATCAAATATCAATAGTTGTTTGTTTTACACTGAGATGCAGTCCAAGTAACAGTATCATAATGTATGTAGTCAATTTGACTAAAATGCAACCATGATTTTTACATAATGTATATATGATTTTGTTAAAAGAGATTATGTGTCATCACAAAGAAAGGAAGTGACCCTAAGGCATGGTTCTTCGGCCAGGGACTGGAATTCTCGTTTAACTTGAGAAGGGGTGGATTATGCACTACCTCAAACCCGTATAATAAATAATAATGTATAATGTATAATAAGTTTTCGGATTTAAAAGCAAGAAATATCGTGTTGTATATTGCGAATACATTCTTGATATATATATATATATATATAAGAGCTTCAAATGTAAACTTTTTTTCATGTAAACTCTCGATTTCATAGGTTTTTTGATGAAATTTTTTTATGGAATTGTTTATTTTGATGAAATTGTTTCATATCATTCATTTCTTGACTAATTTTTTTTGCGAAATTTGTAGTTTCATAGCTGAAAACGAAAAATGTATGAAACAGTTCATAAAAATGAAAAAAAAACCTATGAAACTACATTTCATAAAAAAAATCGTCAAAAAATGAATGATATGAAACAATTTCATCAAAATAAACAATTCCATAAAAAAAATCATCAAAAAAACCTATGAAACAACAAAGTTTACACGATTTATATGAAAAAAAAGTTTACATTTAAAGGAATATATATATATATATATATAATATTATATGCACGAGTTAAGTCACGTATTAAAATAACACTATAAATAAATATGTGATCGCTTCTAGTAAAGGTATAAGATGCAACTCCATCGTTACGTGGCATCATTTAAAACCTCAATTTAAATCCATAATAATTGCGACATTTATGACTTGTTGAGAGGGAATGAATCTACATGGTCTACAATTCACCACCTTCTCTTCTACAAGTTTCTTAACAATTTTAACTTTAAGAGGAAAAAGATGAGAGAATTATTGCTTACAAATATATATATATATAGAGAGAAGTTATTATGTTAATCTATTAAAAAATATTAACTTTACAAATTATAATTGATCAATAAAAACTTATTGTTATGTATGATTAATTTAAACTTCTGCAATAAATGTGTAAGGGTATGATAGGAATTTCATTAATTTGATCTTTTTGGTAATCATATTGATAAGGAGTTACAAAACAACTTGATCCATGATTGTAATTGTAATTGTGTTTCAAATATATGTTTACCTTTTGATGTTCAATATGTGTTTACATTTTGATGTTCAATATGTGCTTACATTTTGACATGCATTCACGTATTGAACATGGGTTCCATTTCAATGATGGACATCAATGAACATACGTAACTGGTAAAATGGGATGAACATCAATGAAATGACGTATTGAACAACAATGAACATACATATTGAACATGAATGAACAATTACATACAAATGAACATATGTATTGAACATGAATGAACAATTGAACAATAACATACAAATGAACATATGTATTGAACGTGAACGTGTATGTTCATTCATGTTCAATACATCAATGACTATAGAGAACAAATGTGATCTCATAGATGTATTGAACATACATATGAATGAACATGAATGAAAATGTATCGGTTTCGACAGGTACAATAAATTGTCGGTTTCGATTTGTTTAAGAGAGAACTATAATGGAGGTGTGATAAGGGTGAAGGATGGTGGGGGTGATTTTCCTCAATTGACGTTGATCACTAATTTTCACATATACAAAATATTCATGGGTCTTCAATTAATAGGTTTTATGTCAATTGTTATCTCAACCATACATTTTCAAAATCAATGGATAGGATCGGTTCATAAGGTTAATACCAAAATTTTGGTTAACAAAATAACCTTCCCCTATATATGTGTGTGTGTATATAGGGAAGAGATCAAACGAGAACACATTCATTTTACGAGAACGCGAGAACACCCTTTTACTATAGTCAGTCACATGTGATACTATTGTTTATCACACATGATAAACATGTGATACTAAATCAGAAACGCGGACGAAGTTTGGCATGACCTACGTTGCGGGCCAAGTCGATCGCACACCACTAAGCTCTTGCACGTGTATTATCACATGTGATAAAGGTATTCTCGATGTCATATTATAATTAATCATATGATACACATGTGATACTAAATCAATGATGCAAAAGACCTTCAGTGCGACTTTAGGTCATGGGTCAAGTCGTCTGCAACCACCGGGTGCCCTACGTGTATAATCACATGTGATAAAAGTGTTCTCGTGTTTTTGCAAAATAGAGATGTTCTCGTTTAAACCTCAACCTATATATATATATAAAGCTTTAAACGGAAACATCTGATTATAGAAAATCACATATGATAATATTATATTGGTGTGTAGCTCGTGTGCCTGATTTATGATCACATATGATTCACTATATCATGACATGTGACATATTCATCAAGATTATAGGTTGAGTATTGTAACAACCCAAAACTTACCATAAATCAAATTCATAACATTACACCAAAAATGGTCCCAAAGTATACAAAATACATCAATCCCAACTCTAGGTACGCAGCAGATAAACACCTTCACAACTGAGATGCTACAGGAAGCCCGATGGTGAACTACAAGCGTCCACTAGACTATATCTCTTTTACAGCATCACCTCTTTCCATCTTCTCCAGATGAAACCCCAAACAAAACTCTTACCTGAAAATGGTTTTAGTTTTTGAAAAGAGAGGGTTAGACCATGAGGTCTAGTGAATTCCCTCTCGAAAACAGTTCCACATAAACGCCAATTCAAAACGTACAAATTGTCTCATTAATAAATGTAAATACAGTTTAAATGCTCGACTCCACATAAGGGTATTTGCACAGTGGTCTCAACTCCCATCACCTCATGTGATGTCCACACTCAGGGCTACTAGTAGATCCACACGACCCCAGAAGATGCTATATCCGTGTGCACAAGAAATGAATTCAGGGCACACGATCCAATCAACTCTCCAAGGATTCTCAACAATCTGAGGTTCACCTTCCCACTGTGCAACCCGACTCCACATATAAACAATAACTCATGAAAACATGCAATCAATGCGTACGTAGGAAAATACTTGCATAATGCATAAAGATCATGTTTCATTTCAAAGGTTACATATGCATATTATCATCATGATACCAAATTCAGTCATTTAAAACATTCACAAATCATTTTCCAATTAAGTAGGGGATAAGGGAACTCACCTGAGCTTTAGCAAATCGACACACGCTCCGAAACTCATTTTAACTCAAACGAGCACCTGAATTGGACGTCATAAGAATGGTGTTGAACCATCTATTAACATCCCAAAACATCTCTACTAAGCCCCTAAAGCAAACCCCCAAACGACGCCTCGATTCTAGACCCGAAAAATGAAGCAAACAGAAGAAGGTGCGCAAACAGTGACTTGCGCCACTTCTCACGCGACCTCAAGTCGTGTGGGAAACCGCGCAAGTCCTTGGTCGTCCTTCCCAGGCCTGCACGAAGGTTCTAGCTCGATATCTCAACTCCCAAACCCCCCAAAGTGCTCCAAATAGGTTGTAAACCTCCAAAATCGATAGTTTTTAATACCCAAACCTTTAGGAACCAAAAACCAACATCCAAAACACATTTACCCCAACAAAATTCATCCATTGATTCATGATTTCAAACCCCAAAAACCCATTTCTTTCCAATTAAGAAGTCACCATTACAATGATGGAGTTTTTCTCAAAGAAGGTCAATAAACCCAACAAGAATCAATAACTAGCATCTACTTTTCATCAGACATGAATCAAACCATCAAAATGGATTACCAATCAAAACCCCAAACATACTCCAACCTAAAACCAAGCCAAAAGGTAAAGAAGATGAATGCTTACCTTGGTGAAGATGGAGTTCTATCTCTAAATCAATCCTTGCACTAAGCTCCCAATAAAGATGGATTAGATTTCTCCCCACCCATCTCTAGCCTCCCAATACGTATGAACCAAAATGAAAAGGGTTTAGGGTTTTACCCCTTTTTATTCCTCCAAAATTAGCTTTAGGTCCCCAAAGCTCACAAATTGCAAATTAGTCCCTAACTTCCAAAAGATTCAGATTTTATGGACCTGAGGTGTTACAAGTATCATGAATGATGTACATATTTTTCATCAATGTGTGATTAATGGTGAATAATACCTCCATATTAATCATGAATGTGTTATTCATGATGAATATTCATCTTGAATAAGGGACACGTGGCGCCATAGACGGTTTTATATGTGTACATGATAGAAAAATCATACCAAATAAATGAGGATCTCATTATGTTTAATTATGAACCATTATTTTACTAGTATAAAGATGAGAATTGGAAATTGGAAATTTAAATTAGTGTTTATAACCAAGATTTTAAATCAGTTTAAGCTTTATATGTCAACACGTGAATTATAAGATAGATTCACGTGTGAATCTTAATTATATTTGTATGTGAGTCAATTTACAACTTATAAGCAAAATTTTGAATCAGATTAAGATTATTATGTGATATATATCTATATATCTATATATATATCTATATATATATATAGAGAGAGAGAGAGGTTCAGAGGAAAATCTCAAGAAAATTGAAAAACTAAAGAACACACTGGTAACCCCGCATCTGGACAAATATATTTTCTTTATCTCTAGAAAAAAATCTATTTCAAACATGAAAGAGAGATATTTATATGATTTGATTTATTGAGTTAGATCAATATTTCTTCATTTGATTATGTTGAAGCTTCTTGAGAGGGACAAATTTTAAGATTAATAGTATTTGTTTATGATTTCTTCCATATAATGTCACATATTACAAATAATTATTGTGTTTAAGTTATATTCTACTATATGTAATATTAATATAATATTGATGATTGTTGTATTTTTACTATGTATAATATCATATATAACAACCCAAACAAAATAAACATTTCAAATCATAAATATTAGATTATCCCAAAACAGGTCCCAAAATTTCTTACATCAATTCAAAATCTGGTTGGCGGAATCAACCTACACAACTGAGAAATAACTAAATGACTACAGTGTTACTATGAGGTCAAGCCTTTCTGCTACGCCCTGCTCACTTGCCAGAGCCTTTCACTACCTTCTTTCCTGAAAGGTTTTTAATTTAAAAGAAAGCGAGGGTTAGACCATGAGGTCTAGTGAGTCCCTCAAACAATTATCAAAGCATTTAAACAGAATACCATTTCAATATAAATCGTTCATAAAACAGTTTAGATTAAATCGTTTCGGATATAAATCCGCCCCTCATAAATTGACACCCTGAAGTCACCCTAAGGTGACAACGAGTCAGTCTCATGCTGCCTTGCAGGGTCACACCGCCCTTGGCATAAACGGGAACACCCTCCCGGCACGAGCTGGCGGGCCACTTCCCGACTTAGTCAACTTACATCAAAATCAATGTATGCATACATCCCACATAAATTTTCAAACATCAATTCATGCAATTAAAGCATAAGCATAAAGCATGACATTTCTCATCATATATCCGCTTTAGAAAAACATATTAAAAACCACACGTTTTAGTTTAGAAAACTCACCTGATATGCTTACTTCCTTCCTACCTTGCTCTGTACTCCCCAAACGATCTACCTGAGTCAAAGGATAAACACATAAGCTAACTAACCGAACCGTCCGGACATCACTGACCGGGCACTCTTACTTCCCGGACATTTCTACTTACCGGACACCACAATGTCCGAACACCTCTGCTTTCCGGATAACACCACTTTCCGGATAACTCTACATTCCGGACGCTTAACCTTTCCGGAAACTATACCTTTCCGGACACTTAACCTTTCCGGACACTATACCTGCGACAAGAAGCTATCCGGACAACTTCCGGACACCTGCTTCGCAAGAAGGTTTCCGGACGAGGCGCTGTTCGAGTTTAATGCTCGAAATCATGCCAAACACCCATTAAACAGTAAGATAATGCGACGATTAACTACTTACAGGCCCATTATCAAATCCCACAAAGTTTTACTGCCTAAACACAACCCAAAGATGCTTAAATCTCCCTTAATGGTCTTAAACAACTTTTTGCAAGAAGACTCTCAAAACCACAAATCACCAGACGAATCTTAGATGAGGTTATGGATTAAGGATTACCTGATTGATTGTTGCAGGAAGCAAATTCCGAATTCCGATCCTTCTTCTGATTCTACCACTTGAGGATCCTTCTCTTCTCTTGCACCAAAAACCTCAAGCTCAAGTGCCTTTTCTCTCTAAATCTCTCAGCCGACACACACACCAAATCAGGGAAATTGAAATGATACCTAGGGTTTTGTGACCTTTTATACTCCCTCTCTCATTTACCAAATGGCCCCTCAACTTCTACTTTTATTTACAACTCCACACTAACCACAAAACACTTCGAAAAAGGTCTGGGTCGTTACATCATACATAATAATAATGTATAATATCACGTGTGATATTGTTAACGATTCATGTGTTTTTACCAATATTCTAAAAAACACGCCTTGGCATGCCATCTAATCGAGGCGCCGCCTTGCCGCCACGTTTTACTCCTTGGCGTCGAGATAAGGCGTGGAGCTTGTTATGGCGCGCCATGGCGGGCCATGGCGTTACAAGTTTGCGTATTTTCGATTTTTCGAATCTATGTACTTCAAAATTTGATTCGAATTTTCCTGTTAGTATCTATTATAATTTCTTTTGTTTATCGTTTTCTATGAAGTTAAATTATTAATAACTTAATCATTATTTTTCAAGACACTGACATAAACACAAACACATATATACAAATATTATATACATATTTGCCGTCTTAAGCCACGCCTTGGAAAACGTCATGGCCTCGCCGTAACTCGTAAGGCTTGAGGCTTGACCTCGCCGCCACGCCACGCGGGGCCGTTCCAATCTTTTTCGATGCCCTGTTACACTTGTACTTAATAACAAATTATTCATGAACTATTCCGCAGAAAGTTCATTAATGTTCATTTATTTAATAAATGAACGAATATAAACAAGTGGTTTTGTTCGTTCAGTTAAATGAACGAGTAATGGTATTGTGCATTCATTATATATTTATTACATGTTATGACATTATATAAAACTAGTAAAAATCAAGATTTGCGTACTCCTAAATTACTAGGTAAAAAATCGTTACCTTAACCACACAATACCAAGGATTTGAAGAGATAAAGATTGAATAAGATATGAATACCATAAACAAATGGCATACAATAAAAAACCTCTCTGTATTTCAAAAATAAAACTCTCTGTGGATTAGGCCATGTAAACCAATCGGCATATGCAATAAAGGATGGCAGAGTTCATCAAAAAGTTGAGATAATTAAAATAAGACAGGAGTCCATTTATGTTTGAGGGCTTAATGAAGCATTCGTTGGCAGAAATATGTATCCATGACTCATAAAATCGTTATACAGATCAGCTCCTGCAATTAGAGATCGCTATTGGCTTCTGAAATCGAAATTGTCCTCTGAAATCGGCTCATGCAATTACCTCTTCAGAAATCGATATCGGCTCCTGCAATCGATAACTGGCTTCTGAAATCGAAACCTTAGTTTCTCGAACAAAGCAAACAGTCTTGAAATCGAGTAGAAGAATTGAAGCTATTTTGGTCTTTGTAATGAATAATCAAAAGCATAGTGATTACAAAGGTTTCGATAAAAAAAGAGATTTAAAATATGTTTTCTAAATGACAAAATTGCCCCTCACGTGGGAGACATGTGAGGGGTTTAACGACTCAGAGTTTAATGGATTTAGATGGAGGGACTTGATTTGCAACAAAATCGAAACCACAGTGATATAATCTGTAATTAGATCTTTAGAGGGACCCAATCCAAAATTTCATAAAACCACAGGGACCAAATCCATAATTTACTAACTTTTTTATAAGAACAAAGTTATTTATTTTAATGAACAAATTTTAATATAACTATCTCAAATTAATTGCATTTAAAGAAATTTTTAATAAATATATATAAATTATAATTAATTTTAGAGTAAATTTCAGTTTTGGTTCCTTTAACTTGTTCAAAGCTGAATTTGTTCCTCCTAATAATTGCTAACCAACAATATTAAGTATTATAAAATTGAAAAGTTATGAAACATTTAAACAACTAAATCCAAAATCTGACTATACCATATAGACAATCGTTGTGACCTGTAAAAATTATTTTGGTTGACTATTTTTATAAATATCTCTCTCTACACACACACACGCATATATATATATATATATAGGGAAAGATTCAATAGAGAAGTGCAAATATTTAGAGAAGTAGAGAAGTAAAAAAACACGGATCCGTTCATATATGAACGTTCATATATAAACAGTCATATATGAACGTTCATAAATGAACGTTCATATAACAGTCATATCTGAACGTTCATATGAACGTTCATATATGAACGTTCATATATGACTGTTTATATATGAACGTTCATATATGAACGGACCCGTGTTTTTTTACTTCTCTACTTCTCTAAATATTTGCACTTCTCTATTGAACCTAAGGCTATATATATATATATATATATATATATATATATATAGTGTTGGGTTCACGTGAGACCTACTTGTTTTCGTTAGGCCATCCGTAGCCCATTCGGGATGGGCAGCGGGATGGCTGCGGGATGGCTCGGTATGGGCTACGGGGGGTGCGGGTTCAGCGGGGCGGGATGGATTTCGGGGATGGGTTCCCGATTCATCCCGAAGCTTTATTAAAAAAAAATTATTTAATTTTTAAAAATAATGCCGTTGAACGGCTCTTTGTAAAAAAAATCTCAATTTAATCCCACTATATATTTAACCCTCGACCTCTTATTTCTCACACCTCTCAAACTCTCTCAAATTCTCTCAACCTCTTATTTTTCACACCTCTCAAACTCTCTCAAATTCTCTCAACCTCTTATTTTAAACAATATGGATTCGCCACAACCTCTTATACTTCATAACTCGGCACGCGGATGGGAACCGGCAATATTGAGAAACATTATGTACGCTTGTGTCATATTACACAATATGATACTCGAAGACGAAAACCATGCTATTTGTGGTGACGTGGAAAACGATTTTTTCACAAATGATATCGAAAGCCAAATCAGTGAGACACAACGTGCGGCAAATGTTCAAGAAGTCATAAACCGGGACACTCATAATAACCTTCGGTCGGATTTGGTCGAACATATTTGGCGTATCCAAGTTCCCAACAATGACGACGAGTAGATTTTTAAATTTATTTTGTAATTTTTATTTTTAATGAATGATATGAATTTTAATTTTTATTATTTATCTTATTTTTATTTATTAAAAAATATATAAATATTTTTATTTTGTTAAATAATTAAATGTATAAATAAAAGAATTAAAATAAATGAGGTGGCAAAAGGGTTTGAGGGAATGGGGTACGGGTGTTTAGGGATTGTTAGGGATTGAGTGAGGGATGAGAGAAAAGCTGATGTGGCGCTGATGTGGAGTGGAATATTTGAAAGATTCTTTTCATGGGGTACTGATGGCCTTAGACCCGTGAAACCACAAACAACACTGAAACTTCACAGCAAAACATTCTGAACGTTAAAAACTCTGAACATTCATAGTGTTTTGCTATGAAGGTTCAATGTTATTTAGGTTGTCTCAATGATCTTATGAAAAGAACATGGTTTCACATAATCTCAGGTCTATATATTTCTATAAATGTGGTGTTGAAGAGATAATGTAGCATCTTTTAATACTTAGAATCATTTATCTTTTTTTCCCAAATTAATTTTTTTAAATGTTGAATGTATTAAAGATTTGTCTATGTTCATATGTAAATTATATTTTCATTAAAAGTGAGGGGCTTATTAGTAATTTTACATATCTATTGCAATATATGTTAATTAATCATGTAATAACCGAGATCTTTATTTGAACAGAATAAGTTTTGTGGAGAAAGTTGCATAATTTTAATCTTAGGGTCTGTTTTGAAAATAATGGGAGGAGGGTATAAAAAGTAAAAACCCTCATTTTGGGCACAAAACTCTAGATGGCCATTTACTCCCTATTGTTGGCGGCTTGAGTGACAGCAGATAAAGAAAGAAATTGGTTTCAATTGCAATTGGAGAAGGAGACATCATTATTATACCAAATTGGAAGAGGAAAGGGAATTAAAGCCTAGTTCTACATTGGTGCTACCAGGTAATCTCTGATTTCTATCCTTGCATCTAATCTTCACTGTTAGAGTAGGTTTGATTGTTTTGTTTGAGGGTTTTGTTTAAGAGTTGAAAAGGGAGTTTTAAGAAGGGTTTAGACAATCATAATTGTGTTAAGTAACAAAGAATTTATAAGGAAAGAATTAAGAAAGTTAATAATGTTGTTTCTAGCAGCGAACCGTTTTGGTTAAGAGTTGTTAGCAATCTTCGTTTCCATTATTGTCACAGACCTCGTCATCCGGAATAGTTCCAGTATGGGAAATTCGGAATGCTTCCGGTAGGTATGGTGCTTCCGGAATGGGTTGGAACCGAAAATGGACCCAGAATCCACGTGGGATCTGAATGGTTATGGATCCGTAATCCAAATGGGATCCGATATGGTTTTGGGTCCGGGATTTAGGATCCAGAACTTGGGATCTGGAATCCATTGGGAAGGATCCGAAATTTGGGTCGGAATTGTATGATCCGGATTGGGCCCGGTAAGCAGAATTCGGAACCCGATTTATGGACTGAGAATTGTGACTTTTCGAACTTAGATAATTTTGGGTTATGTTCCTAAGCAATCTCGGGTATCAAATGAAAGACTTATGACCTACGTTTCCTAAAATTATAGGTGTTCCATCTAGGGATCGGAAGCTTAAGTAAGAAGTCTTGAAGCGAGAAAGACATGTGAGTTTTTCTAACTAAAAAAATACGTGTCTATAAAACGTGTTTTCTGAAGTAAGTAAATGTGAAGAAATGCTATGTTTTATCGCATGAATTCAATTGTATGAAAGTTTATTTGAGATGTATGCATACATTTTTGTTAGATGTAAATCGGCTAAGTCGGGGGGGGGGGGGGGGTGGCCCGCCAGTGCTCATACCGGGGGGTGCCTCGTTTATGCCATGGGAGGAGTGACCCAGTAAGGCAGTGTGAGGCTGACACGTTGTCACTTCCGAGTGACTTCAATGTGCCATTTACATGAGTTGAGTTATATGAAAGTTTTGTATTAAAGATGTTATGTTTGAAAGTTACAAAATGTTTTATATGCATGTTATCAAACTCTTGAGGGAGCTCACTAGACCTTATGGTCTAACCCTCGCATTTTCCAAACTAAACCTTTTCAGGTAAGCAGGGTGTAGGAAGCGCCGGTAAGGGCAAAGAGCAGGCTTAGAGCACGGATGCTTCTAGAAATAGAGATTCACTTTATTTATAGACTTTTGATATTCTCAGTTGTGAATAGGTTGTTTCCGCCAACCTAGATTTTAATACAAATGTTTTGAGATTTTGAGACAGATTTTGGGATATTTTATATTATTATGAATGTTATGCTTTATTTCAGTTTGGGCTGTTACAATTGGTATTAGAGCCATAGTTTAAGGGATTTAGGTGACCGGACGGGCCTAGACTTAAACTGTGGAAGTAGAAATCACAAATGAGAATCAGGAATGCGCTAGGAGGACACTATAATAGGGATAAGACTAAAAGGGTAGAAAGGACAGCCATGTAAGGTAGATTCGGGATTACACATGGCCAGTGTAATTGCGAATTTACAGGTACATGTATGTGCTTAAGTTGCCTTATTACTCTGGAGCAGTAGACTTAAGTTATTTTGTCGTAATTTCAGTAATCAAGAATGTCGGAAAGAAGCCTGAGGAGTAGATCTGTGCCCGTGGTGGGTACAACTCTAGTTGTGGGAGAGATTCGAGTGGAGGATATCTTTGAGAAGAAACCGGTGAATCCTCCGAGACGAGCGGCCACCCGCGGAAGGGGCGGAGGCCGAGGAAGAGGACGAGGTAGACCACCGTTGCGAGCTGCCTCTCAGGCAGTTGGGACTGGTGTGGCAACCTGCGGAGGGAAGAAAAAGATGCCAACCACCCGTCGAGCTAAGAGCGCGGGAGCGCCTGAAGTGTGTGAACCTTTGTACCAAGAAAGTACCGCTTCAGTAGGCGGAGGAAGTCAGTCAGACGGCCTGAGAAGAAACCAGAATCAAGCTTTGGTTACTGAGGAGAAGTTTACGGCTGAGATGGGCAAACTGCAAGATACTCTCCAGGCATTGTTGGAAAATCAGATCAAGACTACATCAGAAGGGCGAACTAAGAGTGGGGACGAGACGAGGACTGAGGCGTCTAGCCTACCTCCGACTGTAGTGGGGAATCATTCGTTAGCAACTCCAGTTATGGCTAATGAATCGAAGACAGTAAAGGGATGTACCTTTAAGACCTTTGCGTCGTGCAAACCTCCGTCTTTCAGCGGGGAACGTAACCTAGTTTTAGCTTTCGAGACAAGCAAGTGCACCGAAGAAGACAAAGTGTTGTTTGCAATGTCTATGCTGAAAGTGGACGTCATATTCTGGTGGGACGTCGAAACGGGAGGTAAAGGTTCTGAGATTGCGAAGACAACTTCATGGGAGTTATTCACTAAGAGGTTTAAGGCACAGTTTTGCCCGATAGCGGCAGTTAAGAAGCTTGAGGAAGAATTTATTGGGTTAGAGCAAGGGACGATGTCAGTCCAGGAGTACACATCGAAGTTCATTGAGAAAGCTCGGTTTGCCGAACTGTATGTGCCTACTGAGGAGAGGCGCATAGAGAGATACATTTGGGGGTTAAAGAGCAGTGTAAGGGAGCTAGTACAAGTGAAAGGTCCGATTACTTTTCAGGCTGCGGTAGATACTGCAGAGCTCACAGAAAAAGAAAAGAATAGACAGATGACCGAGAGAGTGGGAGACAAGAGGAAATGGGAAGGGCCGAATCGCGACGTTAAGAGGCCGAGTGCGCCAAAACCCGAGTTGTGGGTAGGGTTCAGATCAGGAGAGAGGTCGTGTGGCAAGTGTAACCCAATGCATAAGGGAGAGTGTTTGGCAGATAAGGACGGATGTTATAAGTGTGGGAAAATAGGGCACATGGCTCGAGACTGTTGCAGTTCGAGGTCATGTTATCAGTGTGGTTCGCCGGATCATGTCAAGACGGAATGTCCGCAGTTAAGGAAGGGATATGCTGGGAGTTACGGTGGAAATAGTGGAGGAAGAGACGGAGATAGAAAGGGAGAGTCGACTCGCGCGAAGGCGAGGGCTTTCCATATGTCGGCGGAAGAGGCGGAGAATACGCCTGATGTGGTGACAGGTACTTTCCCTAATGACTCGACTTTTGCTAAAGTATTGTTTGATTCGGGCGCCAATCGTTCGTTTGTGTCGCCTAATTTTATTCGAAAATTGCAAGTGAAACCCAAAAGGTTGAACTTTGGGTTTGAGGTAGAAGTGGCGGATGATAGTCGAGTCTGGGTGAAAGAGGTCTATGAGGGGTGTAGCATAGACGTAGACGGCCACCCGTTTCCTTTGCGTTTGTACCATATGGGAATGGGGGAGTTCGATGTGGTTCTAGGAATGGATTAGTTAGCGGAGAACGACGCTAGCATAGTGTGTAATTAGGAAGTTGATCTGTATAGCCTTGCATGATAAGAAGGAAGTAGTTATTTATGGGGATCGTCGAGATAGGAAGTCGTGTATGATTTCTATGTTGAAAGCTAGGCGGTGTCTGGGGAAGGGATGTTTGGGGTATTTAGCTTATGTGCTATATGCTAAGAAAGAGAAGAAAGAAGTAAAGGATGTGCCGATAGTCAGTGAGTACCCGGAAGTGTTTTCGGATGACTTGGCGAGCCTGCCCCTAGACCGTCAAATAGAGTTCAGAATAGATCTGATGCCGGGGGAGGTACCGATCGCGTGTGGGCCCTATCGTCTAGCACCAGCAGAAATGAAGGAGATGGTGACGCAACTGCAAGAGCTTCTGGATAAGGGTTTCATTCGTCCGAGCTCATCGCCTTGGGGAGCGTCGGTACTTTTTGTAAAGAAGAAAGACGGATCTATGCGGATGTGCATAGATTACCGTGAACTCAACAAGGTAACAGTAAAGAACAAGTACCCGCTACCGAGGATTGATGACCTTTTCGATCAGTTACAAGGGGCAAGCTACTTCTCGAAGATAGATTTGAGGTCGGGGTACCATCAGCTAAAGGTGAGAGAGGAACACGTGCCCAAGACGGCCATTAGTCATGCCCTTTGGCTTTACTAATGCCCTGGCAGTGTTCATGGATTTGATGAACAGAGTGTGTAGCTCGTTGCTAGATAAGTGTGTGATCGTCTTCATCGACGATATTCTGATCTACTCTCGTACCCGTAAAGATCACGAGGAGCATCTTCGAGAAGCGTTGGAATTGCTGAAATGCGAGAAGTTGTACGCAAAGTTCTGGTTAAGGGAAGCTCAGTTTTTGGGTCCGTGGTGTCGGTGGATGGTATCAAAGTGGACCCCGCTAAGATCGAAGCTATTAAAGATTGGGAGTCACCAAAGTCGCCATCGGAAGTGAGAAGTTTTCTGGGGTTAGCGGGCTATTATAGGAAGTTCATCCAGGACTTCTCTCGTATAGCCACACCGTTGACCGCTTTGACAAGGAAGGACATCAAGTTTGTCTGGACCGAAGCTCAAGAGGCCGCGTTTGAGAGATTGAAAGAAAGTCTGAGCAGCGCTCCAATTTTGTCATTACCAGATGGATCTGAAGGATTTGTGATTTACAGCGATGCTTCGAAGCTTGGGCTAGGGTGTGTTCTAATGCAAAACGGGAAGGTGATTGCCTACGCATCCCGACAGTTGAAGGATCACGAGAAGAATTACCCTACTCACGACATGGAACTGGCGGCGGTGGCGTTCGCTTTGAAGATATGGCGACACTACTTGTATGGAGTGAAGTGTCAGATTTACACCGATCACAGAAGTCTTAAACACTTTTTTGATCAGAAGGAATTGAATATGAGACAGAGGAGATGGATGGAACTATTGAACAACTATGACTGCGAAATCCTTTACCATCCGGGTAAAGCGAATGTGGTAGCTGACGCGTTGAGTCAGAAGGAGCGAGGAGAATCGACCAAAGTAGTGGTCTTCAGAGTCGAGGCAACTTCGAACCTCCTAGATGAAGTTAAGAAGATTCAAGATGAGGCGTTGCTAGAAGAGAATGTAAGGAGTGAAAGGATCGTTGGGATTACATCATTGTTCAGTGTCAACAGTGGTGGGTTGAAGTGTACGAAAGGCCGAGTGTGGGTTCCTAAGTTAGGGAACTTGAGAGTAAGCATTTTGGAGGAAGCGCATAAGTCGAGATATTCTATGCACCCAGAAACTAATAATATGTACCGGGACTTGAGACAATTTTACTGGTGGCCAGGAATGAAGAAGGACATCGCTCATTTTGTGGAGCGATGTGTGACGTGTTTGAAGGTTAAAGCAGAACATCAGCGACCGTACGAAGAACTTCAGTCTACGATGATACCAGTGTGGAAATGGGACAACATCACCATGGATTTTGTTACAAAGTTACCAAGGACTCCGAAGGGTAACGATGCGATATGGGTGATTGTGGATATTCTCACTAAAATCCGTGCATTTCCTACCAATCAAAGAGTCGGATTCGTTAGAAAAGCTAGCCCGGTTGTACATTAATGAGATTGTGTCAAGGCACGGGGTGTCGCGGTCTATTGTGTCCGATCGTGATAGTCGTTTTACGTCGGCATTTTGGAGAAGTCTTCAGCGGGAGTTGGGTTCGCAAGTAAAGTTGAGCACCGCATGTCATCCCCAAACGGATGGTCAGAGCGAAAGAACTATTCAAACGTTAGAGGATATGCTCCGAGCCTGCGTGATCGACTTCAAGGGTTCTTGGGAAGTGCATCTACCTTTGATAGAGTTCTCGTATAACAACAGTTACCACGCGAGCATCCAAGCAGCACCGCTCGAAGCCTTATACGGACGG
Source organism: Saussurea involucrata (assembly GCA_033807775.1). Classification (NCBI taxonomy): domain Eukaryota; kingdom Viridiplantae; phylum Streptophyta; class Magnoliopsida; order Asterales; family Asteraceae; genus Saussurea; species Saussurea involucrata. The sequence continues at coordinate 93,334,130 of CM066312.1, read as the reverse complement.
AAGTGTCGGACACCGTTATGTTGGAATGAAGTGGGAGAAAGGCAGCTAGCAGGCCCGGAAATTGTGCAATTAACTGCGGATAAGATAGATCTAATCCGCGAGAAAATGAGGATCGCGCAAGATCGACAAAGAAAGTATGCAAACAAAAGAAGGAAGCCTATTGAGTTTCAGGTAGGTGACAAGGTAATGTTGAAGGTCTCGCCTTGGAAAGGGGTGGTACGCTTCGGAAATAAAGGGAAGTTGAGACCGAGATATGTGGGGCCTTTCGTCATTATTCAACGAGTTGGAGCAGTCGCCTATAAGTTGGAATTGCCGGAAGAATTGAGAGGAGTTCATCCGACGTTCCATGTGTCGAACCTGAAGAAGTGTTTGGCCGAGGCCGATGTGGCCATTCCGTTAGAGGATGTCAGCCTTGACGAGAAATTGACATACGAAGAGGAACCAATAGAAATCGTAGACAGTAAGGTTCGCAAAACGAGGAACAAAGAGGTCCGACTAGTCAAGGTTCATTGGCGGTTTCATAAAGGGCAAGAGGCAACTTGGGAAGTAGAAGCGGACATGAGGTCCAAGTACCCTCATCTTTTTGATAATGGAATTCCGGGGACGGAATTCTTTTGAGGGGGGAGTGTTGTAATAACCAAGATCTTTATTTGAACAGAACAAGTTTTGTAGAGAAAGTTGCATAATTTTAATCTTAGGGTCTGTTTTGAAAATTATGGGAAGAGGGTATAAAAACCCTCATTTTGGGCACAAAACCCTAGATGGTCATTTACTCCCCATTGTTGGCGGCTTGAGTGAGAGCAGAGAAAGAAAGAAATTGGTTTCAATTGCAATTGGAGAAGGAGACATCATTATTATACCAAATTGGAAGAGGAAAGGGAATTAAAGCCTAGTTCTACATTGGTGCTACCAGGTAATCTCTGATTTCTATCCTTGCATCTAATCTTCACTGTTAGAGTAGGTTTGATTGTTTTGTTTGAGGGTTTTGTTTAAGAGTTGAAAAGGGAGTTTTAAGAAGGGTTTAGACAATCATAATTGTGTTAAGTAACAAAGAATTTATAAGGGAAGAATTAAGCAAGTTGATAATGTTGTTTCTAGCAGCGAACCGTTTTGGTTAAGAGTTGTTAGCAATCTTCGTTTCCATTATTGTCACAGACCTCGTCATCCAGAATAGTTCCAGTATGGGAAATCCGGAATGCTTCTGGTTCTGTACTTCCGGTATGGTGCTTCCGGGATGGGTTGGAACCGGAAATGGACCTGGAATCCACGTGGGATCCTGAATGGTTATGGATCAGGAATCCACATGGGATCCGGAATGGTTTTGGGTCCGGGATTTAGGATCCGGAACTTGGGATCTGGAATCCATTGGGAAGGATCCGGAATTTGGGCCGGAATTGTATGATCCGGATTGGTCCCAGTAAACAGAATCTAGAACCCGATTTCTGGACCGAGAAGTGTGACTTTTCGAACTTAGATAATTTTGGGTTATGTTCGGAAGCAATCTCGGGTATCAAATGAAAGACTTATGACCTACGTTTCCTAAAATTATAGGTGTTCCATCTAGGGATCGGAAGCTTAAGTAAGAAGTCTTGAAGCGAGAAAGACATGTGAGTTTTTCTAACTAAAAAATACGTGTCTTTAAAACGTGTTTTCTGAAGTAAGTAAATGTGAAGAAATGCTATGTTTTATCGCATGAATTTAATTGTATGAAAGTTTATTTGAGATGTATGCATACATTGTTGTTAGATGTAAATCGGCTAAGTCGGGGGTGTGGCCCGCCAGTGCTCATACCGGGGGGTGTCTCGTTTATGCCATGGGAGGAGTGACCTAGTAAGGCAGTGTGAGACTGACACGTTGTCACTTTCGGGTGACTTCAGTGTGTCATTTACATGAGTTGAGTTATATGAAAGTTTTGTATTAAAGATGTTATGTTTGAAAGTTACAAAATGTTTTATATGCATGTTATCAAACTATTGAGGGAGCTCACTAGACCTTATGGTCTAACCCTCGCATTTTTTAAACTAAACCTTTTCAGGTAAGCAGGGTGTAGGAAGCGTCGGTAAGGGCAAAGAGCTGGCTTAGAGCACGGATGCTTCTAGAAATAGAGATTCACTTTATTTATAGACTTTTGATATTCTCAGTTGTGAATAGGTTGTTTTCGCGAACCTAGATTTTAATACAGATGTTTTGAGATTTTGAGACAGATTTTGGGATATTTTATATTATTATAAATGTTATGCTTTATTTCAGTTTGGGTTGTTACAAGTCATTTTTAAATATAGAATACACGTTCAAGTCCATATAGAATACTTTATTTTAATTAAATGTTGGTTTTGAGCCTATTCAACTAATAGACTTATGAAATATGTTGGATGTGTGATGAAAATTATAAATAACAAACATAGTTTATATATTTGTATATAACATTTATTGACGTTATTTAAAATAAGTTAATACAAAAAATACCATAAAATTAGAAAATAAGTACAAATCTTCTAATATAGTGAAAGATTTAGAACATACAAAACTCTAAGCCTACAATAGCTAAAAGAAAATTATAAATACATAATTTAGAATAAACAGAGTTATAGAAACAATAGATAAATTAATATATCAATAATTGTTTAATAAAATTGTATTATCAAATATTTATATCATTATTATTATTAAAATATGTAGTTTAATTAATCTTTATATTTAAAAACCAAATATTATAATTCTTTTAAATTGTAATCGTCTTTAAAAAATACAATAATACATGATTAAATATAATACAAAAAGTGTTTTTTATCATAATTATTATCTTTTTATAAAAACAAAGACGTAGAATTTTAAAATCTAATATATAAAAAAGAAATCAAGGGTTCACCTCCTTTTTCATTTAGTTGCAGAGTTATTTTCTTCCAATGTTTTTTCTTTTTCAACTATAATTTTTTGTATTTAAAACTTTTCTTTTTGCAGTATGGGTCAAATTTTGGATTGTTGCATGCGCCAACTGAACACGATTACATTGCATTCACAAAAACCATCAGTTTTTTCACTTGTGTGGGGGTGATTCACCAACTTCATTTCCTAGATTGATAGTTTCCGATAACATTGTTGATAATGAAACTCTTAAGTTGTATGAAGCAAAAAGTAAATTCATAAATGAAAATTAGTATAGTATTAAACATGATTCAATAATTGTAGGTAGGTTGTATGACAAAGAAGTAAAAAACCAATAGCTTGTGCAAAAAAATATACTTGTGCTTAAATAAGGGGAAATGAATGATTAATAAAATAAATGAAGAAATATGAATGGTTAATAATATTTATGAACATAAATTGCAATAAAACAAATGATTGATATAGGAAGATGAACGGTTTAGGCATCGAAAGTTAATTAAAGTGGTGTCAAAATTACCAAAATATCTTTCTCTAAGTGAAAAATATATTTTTCATAAAAGGGCATTAAGATCTTTAACATATTAAATATTTGAAAAAACAAAAAACTAAGGAAAAAAGGCTTATGGTGCTTAGGAGATGCTACATCATTGGTTTTGGTTTCTCCTTTAATATTTATATTGATATTGATGATTAATTAAATAAGGTTGTTAGAGTTTCACTTTTATCACTCTTCTTCGTTGGGGTTTACATTTGTTATGTTATCTTAGTTGTTTTCAACAAATTCTTTCGTTTATTTTTGTTTGACATCTTAATAAATGTACATATGACTTCACTTAAATAAATCATTCGTTTAACAATATTTTTGTATCGTCTTTAAAAAACAATATGTTAAAATTAAAAATGTACCAAAAACATATAGAATGTAACAACCCAGTCTAAATTAAGCATAACTAGCATTAATATTAAACAATTACAAAACTGGATCCATAAAATTTCTTTACATCTGACTAAATAACTTAGGTTGGCGGAAACAACCTATACACAACTGAGAATAACTATTACTAGAATACGAGTGACGATATCTCTATCTGCATCTGTGCTCTATCCTGCTCTTGCTCGACTACCTGAGCCTCATGCAATCTGCTTGCCTGAAAAGGTTTAGTTTGGAAAATGCGAGGGTTAGACCATGAGGTCTAGTGAGTCCCTCCTGACAGTCCTCAAAACTTTTAAAAACAGTTTCTAACTTTCAAATATCTTTGCATAAAACTTTCTCATAACTTTCAAATGTATACAAGACTTTCAATAATAAACTTTCACATAGCTGAACAGTAAAAAAATCTTTCACGGATAAATCCGCTCCCGTAAATGGCACCCTGAAGTCACCCGAGGGTGACAACGAGTCAGTATCACGCTGCCTTACTGGGACTCATTCCCATGGCATAAACGGAACCTCCCCCCGACGTGAGTACTGGCGGAACCTCCCCCCGACTTAGCCAATTTACGTCTACACAATGTATGCATACATCTCACATAAAACTTTCACATAAAAGCATTCACGGAATAGGTCCGCCCCATAAATCATACACGGGATAGGCCCGCCCCATAAATCATACACGGGATAGGCCCGCCCCATAAATCATACACAAATCTTATTTAAAACTGTAAACAACTTTCATGCAATTTAAAGCATAAGAATAAAACATGGCATTTCTCATCATGTACTTGCTTTAGAAAACATGTTAAAATCCACACGTTTTAGTTTAGAAAACTCACCTGATACGTTTGCTTGCTTTTTCCTACTCTGCTCTTTACTCCCAAATTGCCTACATGAACGAAGGGACAGATTTATAAGCTGACTAGAACTATCCGGACACTTCTCACTTGCCACTCTACTCAATTCCGGACATCACTACTTTTCCGGACAACCACACTTTTCCGGACGACCACACTTTTCCGGACGATTAATTTATCCGGATGGCACACTTATCCGGACGACTAATTCATCCGGACAACACAATATCCGGACACCTCCACAATCCGACCAAGAAGCTATCCGGACACTCACCCGGACACTCTCATGCTTGAAGGTGTCCGGACGAGCGCTGGACGAGTTTAATGGTTGAAAATCCTAATACATGCCTCTTAATCCTCAAGATAAGCTAATAAACTGTCAATAAATGATCTGTAATCGATTTCCCATCAGTTATCATTATCAAAACATAATTAAAGGTGATTAAATCCCTCTATTTGGCCTCAAATGACTTTAACCAAAGAAAACTCTCAACTACTTCAATAATCATCTGCCAAATCCTAAATGGAGTTATGGATTAAAGATTACCTGGTATGATTCTCGCAGAAACGAATTCCAAATCCTTCTCTTCCTTCTGATTTCGAGACTTGAAGACTCTTCTCCTCCAAATGCACAAAAACCCTCAAGAAAACCCTTTCCTCCTTTCTCACCAAACCCAGCCGTCAACAACAATCAATTTCAGTAAATGGAAAGTTTCTTCTAGGGTTTTGTGCCCATATATACCCTATCTCATATTTACAAACTGGCCCCTCAACTTCTACTTTTGCTTAAAACTCCACACCAAACGCAAAACATTTCGAAAAAGGTCTGGGTCGTTACAACACTTCCCCCTCAAAAGAATTCCGTCCTCGGAATTCCATTCTCGAAAAGGTGTGGGTATCTGGACATCATATCTGATTCTACTTCCCACGTTGTCTCTCGTCCCTTATGATATCTCCACTGAACTTTTACTAGACAAACTTCTATGTTCCTAGTTTAGCAAACCTTACCGCTCACGATTTATATCGGGTCTTCTACGTAAGTCAACCTCCCATCTATACTGATGTCCCCTCAACGGAGCAGTCACAACGACCCCTGACAAACACTTCTTTAAGTCTGAGACATGAAATGTCGGATGAACACTCTTTAACTCTTCTGACCAGTCTAACTTGTATGCTGCTGCTCTAACTCGCTCACTAATGACAAGGTCAACTTTTTATCGCCTGCATCTCTTGCAAGGTCGCCATCATCTCACTTCTCACGTCGGCTCTCTACAAAAGAGACGTGCATCACACTACGAATTTCTTCTCAAATTCACATCGAGTACCTCAAGATCGCACACTATCTATCCAACTTCCATGCTTCGACGGATCCGCAGACATAGTCCACCTTACCTTGCTCTCAAAATTCAATGCTCATTTTTTTTTCAACCACTCAGTTCTACTCGGTTGCCTCAGACCATTCAGATGGGAAACATGACCGCACCCCATACTTTGAAACCGTCCTCGGCGAGACACCACTTTCTAAACCGTGCCCTCTTGCACTACTTACTTGTACCCTCTTCGATCACCATACTCGCTTAAAACTACCTGATAAAACCAAGGCCAACCGCGCCTCCATTTGTTCGCCTCCGTCCACACATCGGGACTCACGGTTTTAAACACGTCTAAATAAGGTCTCTCATACATTTATACTTCCTTAAGAGAAAGAATTTGGCGGAAATTCCCGCCACAACAACGAGGATCTTCCACCAGGAAGACTCACTTACTAACAACTCGGCACAAGGCCAACCTTGTACATTTCGACAAGCTCACTCCCAGGAGTCCTCTCCTCGGTATGCCTGAAATTTCTAGGTTACTTTTTCCAACCTACATTCGTCTTATGCAGATCATACTCCTTTCCCGAATCACATCGGCTACAACTCGACAACTAATTCGTACGTTCTCACCACTTCATCATTTCACACTTAACGTGTCTAATAGTAGGAAACCTCTATAATTCCTTATTGGAGTACTCACCTATCCGAATTACACTTATCCTGAAGGCTCATAAATTTCTCGCTGCTTGCCACAAGCGTCCAGTCATATAACATAACTTCGGTTACTCCCACTCAACTAGGAGGGGTAACCACGATCACACCCTACTATTCTCAATAGCTTACACTGAACGATCAGTTCGTTGAACGTTTCTCACAAAGTCACTAACTTAACTCATTCAGTTGTCTTATCCACTTCTTTCCTACACGAAATCATACACAATTTCCTTCCTCAATACTTTTTCCATAAGTTTGCACATTTATCAAGGACAATCTACACAACACTACGCCTATCAGCATTACTGTCAAGTTTACTACTTCCGATTTACTTACTTATTCCAACATACTGTCTTCACCTCCCCACGTTAGCGTGGAGCAATGCCCACCAACATTACTCGTCCCTCTCTTCCGACAATTCTCAAGCTGCAAAAAGCTGTCTCATTACTATACATAACCAAACGGTTGCACTAAAATTCTAACTTAAGGCTTTCGACTAAATCACCTCGAACTTACACCAGAGTTCGACGTCACTATACATTCTTTAAACTCCAACTTTTACTTTCTCAGACAATTCGTTCACACATAAGCAACAACTTACATTCTTTAAGGATTTCACATCTATTCCACCACATTTTGACTAATACATCCATCCTCTTCTTTAAACTTCCAATGATCCCAAAATACGCTTACTTAGCGACTCTTACAACTAAAAACACTTGGTTTCTCCTTTGGGTAACTACCCACCACCACTCCGTGATGATATCCCGAACATAATCATATCACCACGTCAACTTACACCCTACGTGCTCCAACAACCTGGTTAACACTCGAACACCTCATCCGAAACTCCCAAAAACTTCTATTTGATGCTTCCTCTTTCTCTAACATCACATCACTACGACGCTAGCTGGCACATTTAACTTGGCAATTATTGCCACTACATAACTGTACATTCCTCACTCGTAACATCACACTGCAGGCCAAAACTCTCATGGCCATTCATACACAACTCAAACTTATCTTCAAGACCTCACGCATAAATAACGAGTCTATCTCGCTACATTGTCTCTCCCCAGCTCTAGTTGAACCACAACACCCGAGTTTCTGATTGATTCTAACATACTCGATTCTTGCTAGCTCCTTGCAATACCAAACCATTACATCGACATGGCGCATTTCCTCACAGATCGACATAATCTATACCCTCACTTCGTTTGTGCTAAATACTTCATTCTTTACGAACCATTCATCTCATAAGTAAAACGCTTATCTAAACAGCAGCCTCTCACTATCTTAACACCCTACAAAGTGGTCCTTCAACTTTCAACCTTCTAATTCAAGTCTTCGGTCTCATACACCTTACACAACTCCCGACTTTAACGTCAATAGTTGACCTGTTGCTACTTCCTTAACCTATTCTTCAACAAGGGTCCCTTACTGAACCAAATCCTTCCAACATATCATAATCAAATTCACATCCCGTCGTCCTCATTTCAAACTCACTCGTGAAACGTTAACATTACAATATCACTTTAAAACTATTATTCAACGTCGCGGATACTTCATCACTACTTCACCACCCTACTCATAATGAGTTGCTAATACCAATACCTTGCTGACTTCTAGTCCTTCCCTTGAACACAACCGTCCCTCGGCAACTGTATTTCCAGTCACCACACGAGGGTACAGACCCTCATGCAACCGACATTAAAGTCCACTTCTGACTCCTCCACTGCTCATCTCTCCTCTTGAACATAAGTACCAAAACTACGAACATTCTCCCCTGATCTGTCCAATACCTCTCCACTCTAAGAGTTCTTCCTTAGCTTAAAATGTAGTACTCTACGACCTAGTGAGTTTATAGCCTTCATGCATGACAACGCGATAAATAAATCATCACACTTTTGATTATTTTAAAGAAACATCACTTGGAAACAACTTGGGTACACACGACCCCTTCAATACCCTGCACAACGATCTCGAGAATCGTTTGCATGCAATTTAATCTTACTCAAATAAAACTTAATCTTACTCAACCAAAATATATTGTTACGACAGAAATAAATATTGGATGAAAATCTTTTCATACGACAAAATTTTTGAAAGGACTTACCGACACAAAGTAAACCAGTCGGTTCTCACATTCACTATATAACTTCAACATGTCAATACTTACCTTGGTCATAAAAGTTGTGCATTCAAATGTTTTCTTGGCTTATCATGAAAAGAGTGGAATATTTTGCAAATCGTAAACCTCAAGACTTCCTTGTACGATGTAAATGGATTTGTATTTTTTTTCTTTTTCTTTAAACATACACTTGCACACGCCGACTCATATCCGATCAAATTTGATATTTACACGATTATGAAAAATCTCATGTACACGTATACGAACTCAACGCATGAAACTCTACTTGCATTTGAAGGCTACTCACTCAAACAAGGTCAATCGCTTTACTCACGCAACTTATCATAGACACTCTACTTTCGAACAGTGGTCGCCCTCTCGGCCTTGCAACGATTTGCTATACATACATTCAACGGTCCACTTACTCAACCATTTCATACTATTTCGTTTTGACCAACTATCTCACTTTCCATTTCTACATGGTTTCATTTCACTATAGGTATCTTATTTCATTTATCCAGCTAATGGAAAGCTCGACCAAGAACCCAGGGCTCCATTGATATCTTCAAGGTTTTGACACTGACTTTCCTTACCATCCTGACTGATCTATCCCATGATTTCTAGAATTGGGACTCTTTCGAAACAGGAGTCTTACTCAAACTCAAGCATTCTTCCTCTCCGAATCCACGAAAAGCTACCTTTAGACGACTCGTAATACTCTATACAACATTTCTTCTCTACGATGAATACGTACATTACATCACCACGACTTCTCATGAAACTCTCAGTCTACCCCTCAGGGATCTTGCTGACATTCTAAAGTACTGGAACACGACATAAACACTAGCTTCTGACTACCACTTCGGAATAATAAGGCAGGTTAAGCACATACATGTACATGTAAGTTCGCAATTACACTGGCCAGGTGGAATCTCAAACTTACCTTACATGACAGTTCTCAGTACCCTATTAGTCCTATCTCTAAAATAGTGTCCTCCTAACGCATTTCCTGATTCTCAGTTGTGATTTCTACTCCCAAGTTTAAGTTTAGGCCCGTCCGGTCACCTAAATCCCTTAAACTATGGCTCTCATACCAATTGTAACAACCCAGTCTAAATTAAGCATAACTAGCATTAATATTAAACAATTACAAAACTGGATCCATAAAATTTCTTTACATCTGACTAAATAACTTAGGTTGGCGGAAACAACCTATACACAACTGAGAATAACTATTACTAGAATACGAGTGACGATATCTCTATCTGCATCTGTGCTCTATCCTGCTCTTGCTCGACTACCTGAGCCTCATGCAATCTGCTTGCCTGAAAAGGTTTAGTTTGGAAAATGCGAGGGTTAGACCATGAGGTCTAGTGAGTCCCTCCTGACAGTCCTCAAAACTTTTAAAAACAGTTTCTAACTTTCAAATATCTTTGCATAAAACTTTCTCATAACTTTCAAATGTATACAAGACTTTCAATAATAAACTTTCACATAGCTGAACAGTAAAAAAATCTTTCACGGATAAATCCGCTCCCGTAAATGGCACCCTGAAGTCACCCGAGGGTGACAACGAGTCAGTATCACGCTGCCTTACTGGGACTCATTCCCATGGCATAAACGGAACCTCCCCCCGACGTGAGTACTGGCGGAACCTCCCCCCGACTTAGCCAATTTACGTCTACACAATGTATGCATACATCTCACATAAAACTTTCACATAAAAGCATTCACGGAATAGGTCCGCCCCATAAATCATACACAAATCTTATTTAAAACTGTAAACAACTTTCATGCAATTTAAAGCATAAGAATAAAACATGGCATTTCTCATCATGTACTTGCTTTAGAAAACATGTTAAAATCCACACGTTTTAGTTTAGAAAACTCACCTGATACGTTTGCTTGCTTTTTCCTACTCTGCTCTTTACTCCCAAATTGCCTACATGAACGAAGGGACAGATTTATAAGCTGACTAGAACTATCCGGACACTTCTCACTTGCCACTCTACTCAATTCCGGACATCACTACTTTTCCGGACAACCACACTTTTCCGGACGACCACACTTTTCCGGACGATTAATTTATCCGGATGGCACACTTATCCGGACGACTAATTCATCCGGACAACACAATATCCGGACACCTCCACAATCCGACCAAGAAGCTATCCGGACACTCTCATGCTTGAAGGTGTCCGGACGAGCGCTGGACGAGTTTAATGGTTGAAAATCCTAATACATGCCTCTTAATCCTCAAGATAAGCTAATAAACTGTCAATAAATGATCTGTAATCGATTTCCCATCAGTTATCATTATCAAAACATAATTAAAGGTGATTAAATCCCTCTATTTGGCCTCAAATGACTTTAACCAAAGAAAACTCTCAACTACTTCAATAATCATCTGCCAAATCCTAAATGGAGTTATGGATTAAAGATTACCTGGTATGATTCTCGCAGAAACGAATTCCAAATCCTTCTCTTCCTTCTGATTTCGAGACTTGAAGACTCTTCTCCTCCAAATGCACAAAAACCCTCAAGAAAACACTTTCCTCCTTTCTCACCAAACCCAGCCGTCAACAACAATCAATTTCAGTAAATGGAAAGTTTCTTCTAGGGTTTTGTGCCCATATATACCCTATCTCATATTTACAAACTGGCCCCTCAACTTCTACTTTTGCTTAAAACTCCACACCAAACGCAAAACATTTCGAAAAAGGTCTGGGTCGTTACATAGAAAAAACCAACAAATACTAAAAGAAGACTAAATTAATCTGAATTCAATTAAATATTCAAAGAAAAGTATAAGATAAATTACTAAACAACCAAAAATTAAGTTTTAAATATTTTTACCTTCACTTTTTTCTTCTATTTTAACATATATTATAGCATAATTGTTACAAATGGTCTAAATCCTTATACTTATAAGGGAAATTAATTAAAATACCTTAAGTTTGACCAAGTGTTACCAAAATGCCCTAAATCTCTTCCAGTTTGCCAAAATGCCTTTTTCCCGCGATGGGAGCCCGCGATCGCGGGCAATGACATTTTGGTAATTTAATTACCCGTGATCACGGGGAGAGGAGCCCGCGGTGGACCAATTTCATACGATTTTGTGATTTTAATTTGAAATTTTATACTTTCACCCCCTATACTAATTTACTAAATTTACTTTATACCTTTTACTTTCATAAATTTAATTTTATATTTAACACATATAATCGTTTATTAACTAAAACACGTTAAAAAAATACGTTTTAATTTTAACAAGTTACATCATTATAATCGTCTCTTCGATACGTTCGAAATGAGCCCAATCTTGAATTTTTTTGGATTTATATATTTTAATATATATCATATACACTACATAAAAATAATTTTTACCTGCGAAAATTCATTTTTTAACGTATTCTCAATTTTGTTTTACACTCCTATCGCATTAACTATAAGAGTATCATAAATTAAATAATTAACTATAAAAGTATACATTGTAAATATTAAAAATATTTTGATGTACTATATATGATATATATTAAAATATATAAATCAAAAAAATTCAAGATTCGGCTCATTTCGTACGTATCGAAAAGACGATTATAATGGTGTAACTTGTTAAAATTAAAACGTATTTTTTTAACGTATTTTAGTTAATTAACGATTATATGTGTTAAATGTAAAATTAAATTATGAAAGTAAAAGGTATAAAGTAAAGTTAGTAAATAAGTATAAGGGTTGAAAGTGTAAATATCAAATCAAAATCACAATTTCGAATTGAAATTTACACTTTCAACCCCTATACTTATTTACTTATTTTACTTTATACCTTTTACTTTCATAATTTAAATTTTACATTTAACACATATCGTTTATCAACAAAAATACGTTTTAATTTTAACAAGTTACACCATTATAATCGTCTCTTCGATACGTTCGAAATGAGCTCAATCTTGAATTTTTTTGAATTTATATATTTTAATATATATCATATACACTACATAAAAAGTATTTTTTATATTTAAAATTTATACGCTTATAGTTCATTATTTAATTTATGGTACTCTTAGGTAGCGTTTGGTACGCATACTAGATGGGACGGGACAGAACTGGACGGGACTGAACTGGATGGGACGGGACGGGACGTGACTGAACTGGAGGAGATAATTTTAATCTAAGTTACGTTGGAAATACATCGATCCTTTTGTGCATACTCTGTAACTGCAAATACTTCAGCTCCAAACACACATGAATCATCATTCGCCAAATACTCATTTTCACAATATCTATAAACACATTCAAATAATAATAATTTAAAACGATTTAATGAATTAGTTAATATATGATTATTATGTTAATGCGATAGGAGTGTAAAACAAAATTGAAAAAAAATAAGAGATGTACCATAAATTAAATAATTAACAATAAGAGTATGAATTTTAAATATAAAAAATATTTTTTATGTAGTGTATATGATATATATTAAAATATATAAATCCAAAAAAATTCAAGATTTGGCTCATTTTGAACGTATCGAAGAAACGATTACAATGGTATAACTTGTTAAAATTAAAACGTATTTTTTAACGTATTTTAGTTAATAAACGATTATATGTGTTAAATGTAAAATTAAATTATGAAAGTAAAAGGTATAAAGTAAATTTAGTAAATAAGTATAGGAGTTGAAAGTGTAACATTTTAATTTAAAAATAAAATTTGGTCGACCGCGGGTCAACGCGGGGTCAAACGCGGTTCAAATTTTCAAAAATGGTCCCTTGCAATTGAAAAGTCACAAAAATAAAACCACAGCGGGATTCCTTCGCGATCGCGGGATTGAATTTTTCAAAAATGGTCCCTGCGAGTTTAAAAAAGTGTCAGAAATGGTCCCTGAGCCCGCGATCGCGGGCTCCCAATCCTCCCATCGCGGGAAAAAAAGGGCATTTTGGCAAACTGGGAGAGATTTAGGGCATTTTGATAACACTTGGTTTAACTTAGGGTATTTTAATTAATTTCCCTACTTATAACTCTTAAAAAGGAAAAGTTAAATGAAAACGTTATTTATTGGATAATAACAGCAAATGGAGATTAAAAACAATACTATAAAATAAAATATAAATCATTAGAGTTTTATTTTTTAACTTGAAGGATAATTTATATAAACTAACATTGAATTATATATTTAAGTATCCTTTATGAAAGAAAAAACAGTTAAAAATATTGGGAATTTAATTAAAATACCCAAAGTTTGACTTTGACTTGTCAAAATACCCATTTTTTCAACTTTTGCAAAAATACCCAAAAATCTCACGATATGTCCCGCGATCGCAGGATAGGGTGTTTTTTAAAAATTGTGATCCCGCTATCGAAGGAGGAGTCCCCGCGGCACACCCAATTTGTGAATTTTGATTTGAAATGTTACACTTTCAACCCCTATACTTATTTACTTACTTTACTTTATACCTTTTACTTTCCTAATTTTAATTTTACACCTTCATCATATTAACACATATAATCGTTTATTAACTAAAATATGTTAAAAAAATACGTTTTATTTTTAACAAGTTACACCATTATAATCGTCTCTTCGATACGTTCGAAATGAGCTCAATATTGAATATTTTTTGATTTAATTATTTAATTATATATCATATATACTACATAAAAATATTTTTAATATTTACAATTCATACCCTTATAGTTAATTATTTAATTTATGGTACATCTCTTATTTTTTCAATTTTGTTTTACACTCTTATCACATTAACATAATAATCTTATATTAACTAAATGAAAAATAAAAAACTAATAGGTATAAAATAAACTAACTAAATAAGTATAATATAATTAAATCAAAAAATATTCAATATTGTGCTCATTTTGAAGGTATCGACGAGACGATATTAATGGTGTAACTTGTTAAAATTAAAAAACATTTTTTAACGTATTTTAGTTAATAATTGATTAAATCGTCAAATTGTTTGGATTATACGTCTCGCTGCATTGCAGCAGGTAAATAATTAGTGTGTGTGTGTATATATATATATATATATATATATATATATATATATATATATATATATAACTCATTAACATATTTTAACGTAATTATGTATGTTAATGTGATATGTTAAAACGTACTTTTTAACATATTTTAGTTAATATATGATTATTATGTTAATGCGATAAGAGTGTAAAACGAAGAAACGGTTATAATGGTGTAATTTGTTAAAATTAAAACGTATTTTAACTATAAGAATACCATAAATTAAATAATTAACTATAAGAATATGAATTTTAAATATAAAAACTATTTTTATGTAGTATATATGATATATATTAAAATAATTAAATCAAAAAATATTCAATATTGGGCTCATTTCGAACGTATCGAAGAGACGATTATAATGGTGTAACTTGTTAAAATTAAAACGTATTTTTTTAACGTATTTTAGTTAATAAACGATTATATGTGTTAATATGATGAAGGTGTAAAATTAAAATTAGGAAAGTAAAAAGGTATAAAGTAAAGTAAATAAATAAGTATAGGGGTTGAAAGTGTAACATTTCAAATCAAAATTCACAAATTTGGTGTGCCGCCGAGACTAGCAGGATCACAATTTTCAAAAAACATCTTATCTCGCGATCGCGGGACATATCGCGGCATTTTTGGGTATTTTTGCAAAAGTTGAAAAAAATGGGTATTTTGATAAGTCAAAGTCAAACTGATTTTCCTAGGAAAGTCTACAACAAAAGTAATTAAAAATGTAAGTCTTTGAGACTCGATCCCGGGTTCACTGAGAGGCCACCAACATATGGTGCTTAATCACTACGCCAAAAGCTGCTTTTGTTTACAACATTGTATTAAAAACTTTTATAGTAATACGTGTAAAAAATTAATCCCGAGGCCCCCAACGATTGGAGGCCCTGTGCGGTAGAACACTTCCAAACACCCTAAAGAACGGCCCTAACGCCACACATCACGCCATTTAGAACCTTGGTTTTTGCCGACCAAGTTCTTGAAATAACATTAATGGATAACATGATTTCTAAAATTAATTATGGACTATTAAACTTTTGATTATTTATAAAAGAAAAAAAATGAAATTGAGAACAATACAATGAATGTTGTAAAACCACCTCAAGTATGCATAGAGGTTGAATTCCATGCCATTTGGTACAATGTATCTCACCATCTATATATTCCAAATCTTTCCTTTTGTTTTTTTCTTGAAACCAAATAACATTTTTCGGTATCTAATAATATATATATATATATATATATATAGTGTTAGGTTCATTTGAGAAGTCTAAATATTTTGAGAAATAGATAAGTGATCGTGACTCTTCGATTAAATGCGCTGATTTTGAACACGGAAGAGTATTTTGGTAATTAGTCATCCCGTTTACAAAAAACACGGGTTGAGTTCATATATGAATCTGTGTGATTCACATATGAACTATACGTTCATATATGAACCTTTGTAATTCACATATGAACTCTTTATAACTAATTCATATATGAACCTTTGTGTTTCATATATGAAACTAATTAATTGTAGGTTCATATATGAATCAGTTGAACCAATTAACTGATTCATATATGAATATTTGTGTTCATATATGAACCTTTGTAATTTACATATAAACTTTTTTTAACTCATTCATATATGAACGTTTGTGTTCATATATGAACCTTAATGATTTATATATGAATTTTTTTAACTAATTCTCAAATGAACAAATTAACTGATTCATATATGAATCACAAAGATTCATATATGAATCACAAAGGTTCATATATGAATTAGTTATATGTGAACTACAAAGGTTCATATATGAACACAAAGGTTCATATATGAATCACACAAATTCATATATGAACCTGTCCCGCGTATTTTTTACGAAACTACCCTAAATACCCCTGAGCGTCGTTTATTAATTAATGTGGACACGCGCATTAATCAGGTGTAACGCTAATTTCTTGACCGTGGATTATTTAATCCAATGGATATGATCACTTCTCTATTTCTCAAAATATTTAGACTTCTCAATTGAACCCTTCCCTATATATATATATATATATATATATATATATATATATAAAAGATACTGACAATGACGTTGGCTACAAAACATAGAGCATAATACTTAAAGGGAAATTAATTAAAATGACACAAGTTTGAAAGGGACTTGCCAAAATAACCCAAAAAATTAATTTCTTACCAAAATGCCATTTTTCCTCGCGATAAGAGCCCGCGATCGCGGGCAGGGACCAATTGTGAAATTTTTTGCAAGATATATTTACACTTTCAGTCCCTGGCCCCCGCGATGGCCCGCTATGGGGACTGAAAGTGTAAATAATCTTGCAAAATTTTACACTTTCAGTCCCTGTCCGCTATAGAGGGCTCCCTCCGCGGAAAAAAAATGGCATTTTGGTAAACTTTTCATTTTTTTGGGTATTTTGGTAACTCACTTTCAAACTTGTGGCATTTTAATTAATTTCCCATACTTAAAAGGGACGGCAAAATTTTATTGAACCTAGACATACATAGGGGACTAATCAAATTAAAACCACAAAAAGTTTAAAAAATATAAGAACCAGTTTCCATGTGTCGTATCATATTGTGAAATAATGCATATGAAAAAGCAGTATTGTTTCACAATGTGATTATTCAAATTAGGGGTGGCAAAAAGTGACCCAACCCAATAGTAGCGGGTTGGGTTGAGATTTTCAACCCATTTAAGTTAAATGGGTTAACCTGTCTAACCCAATTAATAAATGGGCTGGGCTGGGTTGAAATTTTCGACTTGTTTCCAACCTGATTTCAACCCATTTACAACATGTTTGTAACCCATTTATGACTTGTTTTTAATTTATTATCATTATTTAAGTATAATTAATAATTAAAAAGTTAATAAAAAACTAAATATGATTCCACTAAAGTCTAAACAAAACTCTTTCGGTCCTTCCATTTCAATATTCCATCATTCAAACTTTCAAAGTCTAAACTCTCAAAACCTTAGCCGACACTTCCTTCAAGTTCCAGCCAAGAGATCGATGTCAGCCCTAGAAACGTATTTGTTTGACTTTATGGGTGTGTTATTGAAACTTTGAACAATTTATTTCACTTTATGATTGTGTTTTATTGAAATTTTGAACAATTTATTTGGTTTTGTGGTTGTGACTTGTGTATTTGTCATGGAAATTTATTTCACTTGGAGTAGTTCTTTTTTATTTTATTTAAAGTTTTAAAATTAAATGGGTCAACCCAGGTTCAACCCATTTATTAAACAGGTTGGGTTGAGAAAATCATAAACAAGTCAACCCGCTACCAACCTATTTAAGTAGCTGGTTGGGTTGGGTTGGGTTGAGGTTTTCAACCCAAATAATAAATGAGTTGAACCCGAACCCAACCCAACCTGACCTATTTACACCCCTAATTCAAATACATTATTTTAAAACACATAATCAGTGATTCTCACAACTATCAACATTTTTATGATTCTCATTTAAATATACACCTACATACATATATGCATATATACAATGCCTATGTACATTATACCATCATTTCAAATTGTATTTTAACTTTTAAGACACATTCTAAATCGTCCATATTTTTAAGTTTTAACCTTAAATTGCTATTAATCAAAATTGGGCCATAGACATGTGACACACATGTATAATTGGGCTTGGGCTGAGACAAGCAGCTCGGAACCCATGGAAATGCATATATCTCTATGGATCAGGCCCAAATGGGCATTCAATATTTGAATATGGGTTGCATACGAACACTGTTATGTTTTTTTGTAAATTTGTACTTCATCTCTTCTATTCTCTTCACTTACACCTTACACTTCAGTTGAGTCTAATGAGGCTCAGGTGCGGAGCCTTCCACTGTCACTGTGGACCGAGACTACGCAAAGGTAGAACATCATAGAAACTTCGCTGACTTTCTCATAAACCTTGATTTCGTTACGCTCAATAAGAAACCGGAATAGCTGAAATTGGTTCGTGTTCCGTTTCCAAAGTCAGTCGTCTTTACCCTCTTTGAGTCTTTGACAGAGATATGAGGCCGAGGAAGGTTGTCTACCTGCAGAAGAGAATCAACCACATATCATGCCAAAAAAATGTTACCTTTATCGATAGACCAAAAAGTTTTTATTTGGTTTTAGTTGACAAGTTTTTAATTGTTATAATCATAAATATTATTCTTCTTATTATTTGAAATCAGTAATTTATCTACTATTTTATATTTTTCTTAAAATAAATTATTAAAAGTCAAAATCTTAAAAAAAATTAAGTTTCAATTCCAATATCTAATCTATTTTAAAATTTTCAACATTAATTATATTGTTAAAATATTTAATACATGTAACAAATATTGATTGTCTCTCCTAAATATTTAATTCAATGTCCTTTATTATTGGGGGGGGGGGGGGGAGAGTAAATATTATAATTAAGCTTATTTTTGGAGATTTTCACCCTCTTTTTCTTATTTTCTCTATTTTAGCATACATAAGACCATCAAGTACAATGAAATTTCAACACACTTTTTAAAGTGTCGCATCAACTTTGAAATTATCTTCACATTACCTGATTTTTAACCGCTTTCTAAAGTTACATCTCATCTTAAAAAACTATATTTTGATTAAATAACAACAAAAACTACAATTAAGTATTATTTACTATAATTCAATACAAAATAATTATTAATTAAATAATTATAATAAAATAAAACTAATTAGTTAGTTAGTTAAATAATTATAAAAAAATGAAATTAATTAGTTAAATAATTATAATAAAATAAAAGTAATTAATTAAATAAAATATTAAATTTATAAAATATTAAATTAAAATACAAAGTAAAAATATTACATTAATCGTTATTTTCTTTTTCTCCAAACATTTGTCAAATCTTTTCAACCAAATATAATTGTAAACAATAATTCGTTGACCTGTTACGTACTTGTATGTGATTTTGGAGATAGTTTTCATACTCATGAATTATGCTATAAGAGATTTGAGACATAATATAGTAAAATTAACATCATCGTCTATATCATCAAAATGACGAATATAGATATGACGTTCATCTTCGACGATCATGTTGTGCATGATTATACATGCTCTCGTTATTTCTCCAATTATTTCTTTGCACTACATGCGAATATAAATATGACGTTCATCTTTCGTTGTTTTGTTTGTTAATGCCTCGAACATGAACTAACTTTTATATGTTGGGGTTGGTTTAACTTTGGTTTAAGCATATGAACATGTAATTTGTTACTTTTATCAGTTTTCCTAGTTAATGTTTCATATGATTTTGGTGTTAATGCTTTTGTGGGTTTGATCAACTTTCATCTGTTTTGTTCGTTATAAATTAAATTCAACGAATTAATTAATAATTTTAACTAGAATTTTATGCCTAAGGTGAGAACTTGGATAAAGATATACCAAATAAACCTTAGTACCGTTACAATCTTGATTTTAATATGTTTTAAGTTCATGTGTTGAGATCGAGAGATAAAACTTATGTTTTCAAAATGAAATTCGTTGTTACTTGAGAAAGAACAACAATGACTTTAGAGATTGGGTATTCGTTAAAGGGAATGACTGGTAATTGTTTTAAGTAAATGCTCATTAGTGAAAAGCATAGTAATTTCATCCCT
Source organism: Saussurea involucrata (assembly GCA_033807775.1). Lineage (NCBI taxonomy): Eukaryota > Viridiplantae > Streptophyta > Magnoliopsida > Asterales > Asteraceae > Saussurea > Saussurea involucrata. The sequence continues at coordinate 93,313,622 of CM066312.1, read as the reverse complement.
CAACTTATTTCTCCATAAAAAGTTTCCTAAAGTCAATTATTATATTTTTACATTCCAACAAATCATCATTTGAATCATTCAGTTAAGAGTAAATATAGTCATTGTGATAATCAGTTTCTAGTTCCCTTGGTTCGATACTCGTACTTTCAAGTACATATTACTTGATTTGACCCGTACACTTGCGGTTAGATTATGGGGGTGTAAAACCACCTATCAGTAGCCGAAGATTGTGACCGACGAGAATGCCCAGGTCATAGTCGCGGAGTCACTCTCGCACGAATCACTCAGGACACGAATACATTTTTTGCGACTATGCCTGGGTCATAGTCGTTTTGTCAAAGTCACGGGGAAGGGGAGGGTCACGGTACAATCAGGGCGAGAATGCCCTGCGATTGTGCCGGGGTACAGTCGCTTGGGCATTATCGCGAGCGGTCAGATGGGTTTTTAATCTCAGATCCGATTCTTTTTGGGGAGGACTCATTTCCAACATTCCTTTAGGTGCGTTTTTCTCTTTATTTGGGGATTTTCAAACTAACATCATTTCTCCTCATTTACTTCAAGATCCAAGCCCATCAAAGCTAGTGATTACTCTTCATTAACTTTTATCTACATCTAGGAGTGAGGGTTTCAAGAGTTTCCAAGCTTCACGTCACCATCTACATCTGTAGGGTTTCACCATTTTAGGTTTTTTCTATAAACCTAGCAAGGTAAGTTCATTACTTGTTTATTTTCATTATTATGCTTATTTAATGATGTTGTGAACTAATGTGTAACACTAACTTGGACATTTTGACATAATTTAGTATTCATGAGTTTTTAGGTGACATTTGACCTAAAATGGTTTCTAAACCTTGAATATGATAAAGATAGACATATTTATGTGTTTGATGCACATGAGAACTCCATGTTGGTTATTATGTTACGTAAACTTGAGATATATGGGTATTAAATGAGTATCATGAAACATGTGGAATATCTATATGTTATGGATTCTTAGTGTGTTCTAATCATGCGGATGTGACCATATGGGTATATTGGACCCAAATCCTTATGCACGAGGATTTGGTGAATTTATGTGATTTAAGTTGTCCATGTCACTACTTGGATTTCTAACGAGTAGGCACTAAAACCATTGGAGTTCTTGAGGTGAAACTCGTCTAGAGAATGGGTAGACACTAAGGTTCAATGATTCTTGAGGTATAACTCTTTGGAGTAGACATTAAAGACATACGATAGTTTGAGGTAATGCCTAAAAGAGTATGTGCACTAAAACTAGAGAAAATGTGGCTCATGTACATGTTCATGTGTGAACATCGTTGAAAGTGTGGTTCACAGTAATGTACTACCATTGCGGAACGTGTAACATAAAATTATGTATTTGGTTACTTCAGTTATATGTGTATGTGTAACAACCCAATTCTTAGTAGGTTTGCAAGTCCAGTGGTCAAAGTAGAAGAAATGAAAGTATTAGTAAAGGACTTAATTGCAAATTTGAGCAGTATAAATAGGGACCAAATCCCTAGGGTTAGAATGGTTTTGTTTGTTCTGTGTTGCTTTGGCGGCTGAGAAAGAAATAGCAAGAAGAAGTCGACAGTGAAGAATTGACATCTTTAGCGTGAAGAGTTCTTTCTTTTTGGGTAAGTAATTCATCCCTTGTTATGATTCCTTGCACTAAATGACTAAGTTAAATCCCTAGTCGCAGTTCATGTTTTAGCTGGGTTATGGATTAAGAACACCCTAAGGGTTTTAATCGCATACAATCGGGTTGTTATGGTAGTAAGAATTATTCTGATTTTAAGGACCTTGTTATGCAAAAGTTTTGTGTAAGAATGCAGCAATAAAACTCTCTTTTATTCGCCGATTAGGAAGAAATCGAGTATAATCGTGTTGGGTGCGAACCCTGTTCGCTAGTCCGTAGTACCGGGAGTCAGGGTACCGGGAGTCGGGTACCGGGAGTCCGTAGTACCGGGAGTCAGGTACCGGGAGTCGGGTACCGGGAGTTCGTAGTACCGGGAGTCGAGGTACCGGGAGTCCGTAGTACAGGGAGTCGGGTACCGGGAGTCCGTAGTACGAATACGAAGGAAAAGGTAAATTGTGTACGAATGACCATGAGAGACTTGGTCGGTAGTGTGATGATAGGAGTGGTGAATGTACGAACGAATAGTAGCTTCAATTTCCAAGATATCTGTGTCAGCTGGTGATGTAGTAAGGCGTTGTTCGAAAGATGAAGGATTTAAAGGAAGTCCTTTTGGGATTTCGGGTAGAGTGTACGTTTTGCAATCCCAGTTGTCGAAGTACGTGGTTTGTAAGTTGGTGTGTATTTTGACTGTTATAAGTGAGGAATGTGCAGTTATGTAATTGCATTAGTTGCCAAGTTAAAGGTACCGGATAGTATCATAGTGAGGTGATGTTAGAGAGAAAGAAAATATCAGATAGAAGCTCTTGGGGTCTACAGATGAGATGTACGATCTATTAACCAGATTGTTGGAGCACATAGGGTGTAAGTTGACTTTATGGGGTGAGACTACCCAAAGGAGAAACCAATTATTTTGGTGATATGAGTCGCTAAGTAAGTGTATGTTGGAATCATTGGAAGTTTAAAGAGGATGAAGAATGGATTGGCCAAACGTGTTATAGTAAATGCTAGATCTTTGTAGATCGTGAATTGTTTCTTATGTGAAAGGGAGTAACCCTAGAAGGAGATAGTTAGGAAGTTTGATTACGATTAAAGAATGACATGATGATGATTATGAGTCGGAGAGGTAGTACGATCATTAGTTGATTTGAACGTCATAATAGATGTATAAGCCTTGATAGGTTGATTAAATTTTACGGATTGGTTAAGTAATGACATTTCCTTATTAAGAATCGTTAAGGGAGAATCGGTATGTTAAGTGAAAGGTTGATGATGGTATGATGGAATAAGTAATTTTCAAATTATTTTGAAAATTGTGAATTGTTGGGTCACTCAGGGGAGTTGTTAGTTAAGAAATCAGTTTTGACAAATGGATTTTGTGAGTACCAGCATAGCGAGATGTGATGCTAAGTTATGATATCTAACGATTAAATATGATAAAATATATGGTTGATAGAAAAGAAACGAATTGCATCTAAGTTGGAGTTTATCATTTGGAATAAGTTGATAATTACAATTGAAATGAATTGGTCGAGTTAAAGTGGCTTATGTGCGAGAGGAGGATCTAGGTAAGTAAAAGTTGGAGGTCAAAGAAGGGGTAGTGACGACGAACACTAGTGTCGTTCCAAGACGACTTGGTGGAATGTTTGGGTTAGGATATTGATGTAACTGTTTGGTTATGTGAATAATAAGAAAGTGATATCAGCATGTGGAAAGATCGGGGGAGAGGAGCTAGTAATGTTTGGTGGGCAGTGCTCCACGCTATCGTGGAGAGGTGAAGTTAGTAGGTCGGAATAAGTGAGTAAATCGGAAGTAATAAACTTGACATTAATGCCGAAAGGTGAAGGATTGTGCAGAGTGTTATTGATAAGCGTGCGAACCGTTAGAAAGAATATTGAGGAAAGGAATTGTGTATGATTTTGTGCAGGAAGGGAGTGGATAAGGAAGTTGAATGGGTTAAGTTAGTGACCTTGTGAGAAATGTTTAAACAAATTGGTCATGCAGTGTTTCAGCTAGTGAGATTAGTATGGCGTGACCATGCTTACTCCTCCCAGTGGAGTGAGGATAACCGGAGTTGTGTTTCGTATGACTGAACGATCGGGGCAATCAGCGAAGAACTGAGGTGTTTCGGGATAAGTTTAATTGAGTAAGTGAACACTTCAACGATGGGTTTGGAGGTTCCTACTCTTAGTTACGTATAAGGATGGGGTGGCAAAGTAGTGAGATTGTGAGAGAAGTTTGACGAACTGTGGTCTAGGTAGTCCGAGAGAAGGGAAATGTTAGATGCATAGATGTTTGGTGAGGGAACTCCGGGTTGTGAGTTGTCGGGATGTACAGGGTTGGCCTTGTGCCAAGCTGTCAAGTGTGTGATTGATTCTTAGTAAATAAGTTTCGTGTTGTAGTGGGGGATTCCGACAAGTTCCTCCTTAAAGGAAGTATTAATGCATGAGAAGCCTTATTTCATTCTCGGTTGTTGAGACCGATCGAGTAGGAACAGTAGCCTACGGGTTAGAGTACCGTAAGAACTGAAGGGAATGGAACCGATGTTCCATGTTTCGAAATTAATGAGATAGTCGACTGGGTCAGTAGTGGCAGTACCTTAGGGAAGCGTCAGTTTCGGATGTGGGCAAGGTACCCGCATCTTTTCCAATAAGGAATTCCGGGGACGGAATTCTTTTAAGGGGGGAGTGTTGTAACAACCCAATTCTTAGTAGGTTTGCAAGTCCAGTGGTCAAAGTAGAAGAAATGAAAGTATTAGTAAAGGACTTAATTGCAAATTTGAGCAGTATAAATAGGGACCAAATCCCTAGGGTTAGAATGGTTTTGTTTGATCTGTGTTGCTTTGGCGGCTGAGAAAGAAATAGCAAGAAGAAGTCGACAGTGAAGAATTGACATCTTTAGCGTGAAGATTTCTTTCTTTTTGGGTAAGTAATTCATCCCTTGTTATGATTCCTTGCACTAAATGACTAAGTTAAATCCCTAGTCGCAGTTCATGTTTTAGCTGGGTTATGGATTAAGAACACCCTGAGGGTTTTAATCGCATACAATCGGGTTGTTATGGTAGTAAGAATTATTCTGATTTTAAGGACCTTGTTATGCAAAAGTTTTGTGTAAGAATGCAGCAATAAAACTCTCTTTTATTCGCCGATTAGGAAGAAATCGAGTATAATCGTGTTGGGTGCGAACCCTGTTCGCTAGTCCGTAGTACCGGGAGTCGGGGTACCGGGAGTCCGTAGTACCGGGAGTCAGGTACCGGGAGTCGGGTACAGGGGAGTTCGTAGTACCGGGAGTCGAGGTACCGGGAGTCCGTAGTACCGGGAGTCGGGTACCGGGAGTCCGTAGTACCGGGAGTCGAGTACCGGGAGTCCGTAGTACCGGGAGTCGGGTACCGGGAGTCGGGGTACCGGGAGTCGGGTACCGGGAGTCCGTAGTACCGAGAGTCGGGGTACCGGGAGTCGGAGTGCCGGGAGTTAGGGTACCGGGAGCCGAACCATACCGGGACCGTTGGTTTGGGCGTCTGCCAGGCCGTAGTATCGAGCTAATTGGGCCGATGGATTTAGAGTTTAGCTTAAGTCTCTTGGGCTTAGTAAAGGATAAAAGAACTCCAATAATTGATAGATGGACCTAAATGAGTAGTTGAGATCGGATTAAGAGAAACGCAGGATGAGAATAGAGTGTTTATCTAATTAAATCTGTGAATCATTAATTAGGTGAAGTGGTGAACGGTCGGTGCAAGATTCGAGTTTAGAGAAGGATCTGCAATCAGGTGAGTTCTCTCAACCCTTTTTATGACGTACTATTTTTACTGAAATGGTTCCTTATCGAGCATGATTGAAATTTATAAGAGTTATGCATGTTTTCATGAATTGCATGATTATTTACAAATGAATGCTGATTAAGGTTTTCACGCACGTGGTTTCATGTATAAGTGTATGCTATGTGGTGTCGGTTACACAGTGGGGTCAGGGTACCTTGGGATCTCTGATCTCTCGGGGCATTTGGAGGATTAGCTTGTAGGTTGGAATTTGTTTTCTCCTACATGAAGGAACGAGGAGTCCATTTGGATTTCGGCGTAGACGAGAGGGTGCCCGACAGGCCCCGATCGGTTTAGCTTATGCGAACCCCTGAACCCTGTGTTAACCTTGTATGATGGAAATGTGATGCATAAGAACTCTTTTCGTGCATAAAATGAAATTATTCTTTATTACATGTTTTATGGAGGGAATTCACTAGACCTTTTGGTCTAACCCTCGCTTTTCAAAACTAAACCATTTTCAGGTAAGCGCGCAACTGGTTCCTCCAATAAGAACTAGGGAAGGAAACGAAGGAGGCATGGAGTTTAGAGAGACTCCAGTTTTGGTTATGGTAGTTATAGTTAGTGCTCGGTTGTGGAATGTAGAGACTTCCGCTGTCAATTTTGCCTAGTTTAGTTCATTGATGTTTAAAAAGACAAGTTTATTTATGTAATCCGAATGCTTATGTATGTTATTGGATGTTTATGAATTTGGGACGTTACAAATGGTATCAGAGCCTTAGTTTAAGGGATTTAGGTGACAAATCGGGCCTAAACTTAAACTGTAAGACGAGGAACACAGCCGAGACATAGGATTGCCTTTAGGAACGATCACTATAAATGCGCTTAGGAATAAGGTACCAAGGACAAACGTGTAAGGTAAGTTTGGAATTACCCCTGTCCAGTGTAATTACGAACTTACAGGTACATGTGTGTGCTTACAATACCTTACTTATAGCAAATTTTGTTGTGTCATATCTAGCAAGGATTAATTATCGAATTCTTTCAGCTTAGTGCTATGGCCGGGAGAACATGAGGAATAGGTCAGCAAGATCTCCGAGGAATGGACCGAGCTTCTTTGTTAGAGAGGTGTCGTGTAAGATCATTATAATGTGGTGTGTGTATACACCGAAGGGAGGAAATGTTATAGAGAATAGAATGAATCGTCTAGAGGTAGCTTTTCGTGAGTCCGAAGAGGATGAATGTTGAGTTTAAGAGAGACTCCTGCTTCAGGGGAGTCCCAGTTTTTGAGATTGCAAAGTAAATAAGTTCGGAGGATAAGGAAGGACAGTATCGAAATCTTGAAAGTATCAATGGAATCCTGACTTCTTAGTCGAGCTTTTCAGTGGCAAGATAATGAAGTTAAGATACCTATAGTGAAATGAAAGCATGTGGAAGTAGAAAGTAAGATAGTTGATCAAAACGAAAGTAGTACGAAGAGGTGAGTAAGTGAATGTAGAACGCATGTGCAGCAAGTTGTTGCATGACCGAGAGGACGACCTTTGGCCGAGGGTAAAGTGTCAAGGATAAGCTGCGAGAGTGAAACGGTTGACCTTGTTTGAGTGAGTAGCCTTCAATTCGCAAGTAGAGTCTCATGTCTGACGTTCTTTGATGTAACATGAAATTTTCACGATTTAAGTTAAATGTGTAAATGTCAATTTTGATCGAAAATGAGTCAAAATGTGCAAGCGTATGTTTAAAGAAAAGGTGATTTCATTCACATTGCACAATGAAATTTTGAGCTTAACGGTTTGCAAAGTATTTCACACTTTCCATGATAAGTTAAATTGTTACAAAAAGGTCGAGAAAACATTTGCTAGTAAAACTTTTAAAAATCAAAATGAGTTTTGGCCTGTTGATATCGTATAAAAGGGTGTGAGAACCGACTGGTTTACTTTGTGTCGGTAATCCCTTTCAGGATTGTGTCGTATGAAAAGACTTTCATGCAATATATTACTGTCGTAATAACTTCGTCCGGATTAAGGTTCACGGGAAGGTGCATGCAAACGATCCTCGAATCGTTGTGCAGGGTGTTGAAGTTGTTGGACAACCTAAGGGGGGGGTAAGGTTGTATTTAAAATCTTTTTCTTTCAAAAATTCTTTGAACAAATAAATACAGTACAAACAATACAGTAAAAATAAAGCAGAGTATAAACAAGTAAATATACAACAATTATATAAACAGATATAATTTAAATGCACAGCGGAAATGTAAAGAGATAAGGGAAAGAGAATACTTGACAACGATATTTTTAAAGTGGTTCACCAAACACAAAGTTGGCTAGTCCACCTCGAGAAAATAACACTTCTCGGAGATCCAATACGAAACGTGTTCTTTACGGTAGAAACACAAACCTTAATACAACAAACGCGAAACACTCTTCTTTGAGAGATTAATGTGGATCACTCACTCTAATTCAAACACTTACAAGAGGGTAGAGATTTTAATATGAATAATCACTCTTGAATAAGGTTTATCACTTGGATATTTTTAGAGAGTTTGATCACTTGAGTTGTGTTGCTGATTCAACTAATCGAGAGATTTTAATCTGCTATCAACTCAAGATTTCTTGCTCAAAAATTAATTTTATCAGTTTAAGTGATTTAGTGTGAGTAAGAAAGCAGCAGAATAATAATCAAATGCTGAGGGAGAATTTATTGCTGAAGTTGGTGTAGCATTGAAGGCTGCTGGATGCTTGTATTTATACTGGATGATCATCAGTCTTGGGGATTTCGCGGTATACCGCCAGACCATCGCGGTATACCTGCGTCAGAAAAAGTGTACTGCAAGGAGAAGGTCAACCTGCAAAAGATCAACGGCTACAAGTACCCGCGGTATACCGCGTTGCACATGGCGGTATACCGCCTGAAAAAGTTGTCTGACAAAAGAAGCTTCATATGCAGATGATGCTGATGGTGAACAGTACCCGCGGTATACCGCGAAGACCTTGGCGGTATACCGCCTGAAGTTTTGTCCAATGAGAGCAAGGCAACGCAGGGTGGTTCGGCTGATCACACTTCTTGCAACAGATGATGAACAGTAGCAAACAGCATATATATATATATATATATCAAGTGATTTAATATATATATAAAAAAAATATTGTATATATATATTTGATTCAAATATATTTATATAGATACGAAATATCCAAGTGATAAAATATTTTAGGGTGTTTATCATTTTAAAATAAAATGACGAAACTCTTCAGACTTGGATTCTTCAGATAAAAATTTATCGAGATCATTTAAATATCTGCACACTCAGATAAAATATTAGATAACAAATAATGCGGTGTGTTTTGTAATCATCAAAATAAATATGGAGATGTGATTTTATGTGTACCAAAAATATATCACAATATTTAAAGCTGGGTACACTTGCACCAACAATCTCCCCCTTTTTGATGATGACAAACACAACGCTAAACACGAGAGCATACTCGGTTTCTCTCCCCCTTTTGTCGAAGCAAAAAGGGTTCAAGAAAGTCGCTTATGCTCCCCCTCGAAAGATGCTCCCCCTCAAAATATGAAATATTTGAGAGTTAGTATTTATCAAGGGTTATACTCAAGCATGCCTAAACCAAGTCTTAATTTAAAGAACGCCTTCTTGTTTAGAGCTTTAGTGAAAATATCGGCCAAATTATCTTCCGAATCAACCTTTTCAAGCACGATTTTGCCTTTTTGAACATTATCTCGTAAAAAGTGATGTCTCAATTCAATATGTTTGGTACGAGAATGCAAAACGGGATTTTTACTTAAGTTTATGGCACTTGAGTTATCACACATAATTGGAATTTTGGTTAGGTGTACCTCAAAATCGGTAAGTGTGTGTTTCATCCATAGGACTTGAGCACATGCTCTTGCGGCGGCTACATATTCCGCTTCGGTGGTAGACAAAGCTACGGATTGTTGTTTCTTAGAGAACCAAGATACAAGTGAGAGACCTATAAAGGCGCATACCCCACTAGTACTTTTTCGGTCAACAATAGATCCACCAAGATCGGAATCGGCAAAACACGTTACTTCTAACTCGGGTTGCTTTGCGTACCATAAGCCAAGATTAGTAGTACCTCGTAAATATCGAAAAATACGCTTGACAGCTTCATAGTGAGATTGTTTAGGTGAAGATTGAAAACGAGCACATAAACATACACTAAACATAATGTCAGGTCTACTAGCAGTTAAATATAATAAACTACCAATCATACCACGATAAATCTTTTCATTAAAATCGTTTCCCTCCTCGTCACGAGATAATTGCAAATTTGTGGTCATTGGAGTTTCAACGGGTTTGACATTTTCAAAGTTAAACTTTTTCAACATATCTTTACAATATTTAGATTGACTAATGAAAATACCAGTTTCACATTGTTTTATTTGCAATCCTAAGAAGTATTTTAACTCTCCCATCATGCTCATTTCAAACTCGCTTGTCATTTTCGCAGAAAATTCATTACACAGTTTTTCATTAGTGGAACCAAAAATAATATCATCAACATATACTTGCACAACCACAATATCATTTTGAACATATTTCACAAATAAAGTATTATCAATTTTACCCATAATATAACCACTAACAATTAAAAAGGTTTTTAATCTATCATACCACGCACGCGGAGCCTGCTTTAAACCATAAAGCGCCTTTTTTAATTTATAAACATGTGTCGGGTTTTCAAAACTTTCAAAACCGGTAGGTTGAGAAACGTATACCTCCTCATTTATAATACCATTTAAGAAAGCACTTTTAACATCCATTTGAAATAACTTAAAATCTTTAGCATTTGCAAAAGCGAGAAGCATTCGAATAGACTCCAACCTTGCAACCGGTGCAAAGGTTTCGTCATAATCTATACCTTCTTGTTGACTGTACCCCTTGGCAACTAAACGTGCCTTGTTTCGTGTGACTCCACCGTTTTCGTCTACCTTGTTTCGGAAGACCCATCTTGTGCCAATAATGGTTTGACTACTAGGGCTAGGCACTAAGTCCCACACATCATTCCTAGTAAATTGGTTTAACTCATCTTGCATGGCCAATATCCAATCCTCATCACCTAAAGCTTCATCTATGGTTTTAGGTTCTATGGTTGAGATAAAGGCATGGAAAGCACAATGGGTAAGGATTTGTGATCTAGTTGTCCTTTGGTTTAGGTCACCTATAATTTGATCTACGGGATGGCCTCGAGCGGTTCTAAGGTTAGGATCATCTATACCTTGTGGAATAAAGCATGGAGGGGCATCACTAGATTCAATATTATTTGTGGAAGGTTGGGTACCTAAATCCAAGGTACTAAGTTGTTGGGCTAAGACATCTCCTTCACGGATATTATCATTTGCTAAGGATGCACTCGGTTTGGGAGGACTCTCGTCAAAACTAACATTAAGGGATTCTTCCACTACCATGGTCTCCTTATTTAGGATTCTATAGGCTTTGCTATTCCAAGAATAACCTAGGAACACTCCCTCATAGGCTTTGGGGTCAAATTTGGTTAGGTAGGATTTGGTGTTTAAAATGAAACATTTACAACCAAAAACTTTTAGGTGAGCTAGGGAAGGTTTTCTACCTCGGTAAAGTTCATAGGGTGTCTTATTTAGGATACCTCTAATTAGGACACGGTTAAGCACATAGGTCGCGGTAGCAACGGCATCACACCAAAACTTTTGGGGAACTTGATGTTCGTTTAGCATAGTTCTACTCATTTCTTGCAACGTTCGATTTTTCCTTTCAACAACCCCGTTAGATTGAGGAGTTCGAGGAGCCGAAAAGTTATGAGTTATACCATGTTTATCACAAAAGGCACCAAATTGTACATCATTATCGAATTCTCGTCCATGGTCCGTACGTATGGAAACAATCGTACAACCTTGTTGGTTTTGAATTCGTTTTCCCAAAATTTTAAACTTTTCAAAAGCCTCATTTTTATGTCTCAAAAATAAAGTCCAAGTATAACGGGAATAATCATCCACAATAACCAAAGTATAAAAATTTCCTCCAAAACTTTGAATAGCCATCGGGCCAAAAAGATCCATATGTAAAAGTTCTAAAACTCTTTGAGTAGAAATAACATTTTTTGATTTATGAGAAACGTGATGTTGTTTGCCGACACGACAAGCATCACAAAAATGATTATCAAACTTTAATTTTGGCAGGTCACTCACAAGCTCCTTATTTTTTAAGTTTTGCATTAATCTTAGATTAGCGTGACCTAAACGCCTATGCCATAAAGTAGAAACATCATTAATAGAAGATAAGCATACATTATCAGATACAACAGTTTTACAAATATATAAATTTCCTTTTACAAAGCCATTTAAAAGAACTTTGCCATTTTTTATGATTTTACAAGAATCTTCTTCGAAGACAACAGTTGTATTATTTTTACACAATTGGCGAACACTCAATAAATTAAAATGTAAATTATCAACATGATTAACATTAAGAAATTGAACATTATTGCAAGAGACTGTACCTCTACCAATTATATTTCCTTTGGAGTTTCCTCCAAAAATTACCTGTCCACCATCACATGACTTATATGATGAAAAGAGATTATTGTTTCCGGTCATGTGACGTGTGCAGCCACTATCGAGTATCCAGTCCATATCAAGGTCAATCTACAATAATGAAGATGTAACTTTTATGGTCCCCATTTCTCGTGGGTCCTTGACAATTAGTTTCAAAAGTCAACCAACATACATATATATAAAGTAAAACAGAATATATATATATATAATATATTACACAATATTAATATATATATATATAATACATCAAATCATATTAATATATATATATATAACAAACACCATATTATATATATATATATATGTAATACGTATATATATGTAAACAAACAGTACATAGAATATATATTACTTATATATATAATGTATACAACAAAATATATTTAAACTATATATATATACATAACACATTTAAAACCATAAACGCATACCACCGGGATTATCATTACTAAACATTCCTTTTGGAATCCATTTATTTACCATTTTAATTTTGCGATTATATTTATCATACACATAAAAACAAGTATTTACATTCGCATTATTATTAGGTTTAGAATATTTATCATGGTACATGCGAGCATACGGTTTTCTCGTATTATAATTTACATTATTTATTTTACGCACATACGGAGGTTTTTGCACATATTGATTTCTTGTATTTACTTTAGGTGATTCATAGAATCTTTTGATGGGTATACATGAACATTTATCAACACAAGTATTGGAACCAATGCCTTTTCTACATTTTATACGGTTAGGCATATTAAGCATGTTAAGAACTTTCTCATTGCTACTTTCAAAGGCTTTAGCTAGCATGTTATCTTTTTCATATGAAGCACATTTAGCCTTTAAACATGTAATCTCATTATCAAGAATATCACATTTTGTACAAATAATATTTTCATGTGATTTTTTATTCAAGCATGCAATTTCTTTATTTAAAACATCACAAGATTTACAAAAATCTTTTTCTCCTAATTTAGTTTCTAATTTAGCAATTATATCTATATCATTTTCAGATTTTTGTTTAACATTTTTTATTTCCTTTTTACATGCATTTACAGTTTCTTTTAACATAGCATTCTCATCTTGGTAACGATTTGCAAGAGCGGCCATTTTATGAAAAGATTCATATAATTCTTCAAGATTATTTTCACTATCACTTTCATAATCACTATCGTAATCCGAGTAAGAAGATTTTACCTCGTCGTCGCTATCGGCCATAAGACAAATGGCTTGATAGTCATCTTCTTCTTCACTCTCGCTCCACGCGCCTCCAATGAAGGCTTTCTCCTTCTTCTTTTGGAATTTGTTCTTTTTCGGACATTCATTGGCGTAGTGGTCTTTGTCACCACATGAGTAGCAAAAGCCTCTCTTTGGCTTAGCTTTATCGTCTTCACTCGAGTCGCCATTTTTCTTAACTTTTTCGTCTCGTTTATGGAACTTACGACTTCGATTTTCACCACCACGACGGTAGTTACCGTTTCTTTGAAATCTGCCATTGTTAGAAAATTTATTATTATTATTAAGAAATTTGGAAAAGTTTCTTACCAACATGGCGACTTCATCGAGAGTTTCGGATGGATCTTTCGAGGAGCTAGCTTTCTCCTTTTTCTTCTCATCTTTTGGTGTTGAGACATTGAGAGCGATTGATTTCTTTTTAACTTGCTCCCGGTCTTTGTTTCTTTTAAGTGCAATTTCATGCACTTTAAGATTACCGATCAAGTCATCTATCTTCATTATGGAAAGGTCACGGGAGTCTTCTAAGGATGTTATCTTTTGCATCCACTCCGAAGGAAGAGCTCGTAGGATTTTCCTTATATAGTCCTCGTTAGGATAAGTGCGATCCAAACCTTTCAAAGTAGTCACAATAAGGTTAAATCTTTTAAACATTGAGTCAATTGACTCATCTTGTTTCATTTCGAATAGTTCATAATCGTGAACTAAAATATTTACTTTACTAGATTTAACCTCCGTGTTTCCACGATGAGTATTATTTAAACTTTCCCATATTTGATTTGCAGTTTTATAAGTATATACTCTTTCAATTTCGTCAGATGTTAAAGCAGCATATAATATATTCTTAGCTTCAAAGTTTAAACAAAAATGAGCTTCATCAGAAGTAGTCCAGTCATCTATAGGTTTATCAATATAAACATCATCTTTCACAATGGTGGGTTTAAAATTCCCTTTTTCTATGATGTTCCAAATCTTTTGATTTTTGCCACGCACGTGACATTCAAATAGCTCGGCCCAAATGCCAAACTTTTCAGTATCTATCAAAGGAGGTTTTGAAAACACGATATTAGTTTGTTGAGCCATTTAGAAGAATAAGAGAAAAATATGCAGAATATTTTGAAAGACCTGCTCTGATACCAAATGTTGGACAACCTAAGGGGGGGGTAAGGTTGTATTTAAAATCTTTTTCTTTCAAAAATTCTTTGAACAAATAAATACAGTACAAACAATACAGTAAAAATAAAGCAGAGTATAAACAAGTAAATATACAACAATTATATAAACAGATATAATTTAAATGCACAGCGGAAATGTAAAGAGATAAGGGAAAGAGAATACTTGACAACGATATTTTTAAAGTGGTTCACCAAACACAAAGTTGGCTAGTCCACCTCGAGAAAATAACACTTCTCGGAGATCCAATACGAAACGTGTTCTTTACGGTAGAAACACAAACCTTAATACAACAAACGCGAAACACTCTTCTTTGAGAGATTAATGTGGATCACTCACTCTAATTCAAACACTTACAAGAGGGTAGAGATTTTAATATGAATAATCACTCTTGAATAAGGTTTATCACTTGGATATTTTTAGAGAGTTTGATCACTTGAGTTGTGTTGCTGATTCAACTAATCGAGAGATTTTAATCTGCTATCAACTCAAGATTTCTTGCTCAAAAATTAATTTTATCAGTTTAAGTGATTTAGTGTGAGTAAGAAAGCAGCAGAATAATAATCAAATGCTGAGGGAGAATTTATTGCTGAAGTTGGTGTAGCATTGAAGGCTGCTGGATGCTTGTATTTATACTGGATGATCATCAGTCTTGGGGATTTCGCGGTATACCGCCAGACCATCGCGGTATACCTGCGTCAGAAAAAGTGTACTGCAAGGAGAAGGTCAACCTGCAAAAGATCAACGGCTACAAGTACCCGCGGTATACCGCGTTGCACATGGCGGTATACCGCCTGAAAAAGTTGTCTGACAAAAGAAGCTTCATATGCAGATGATGCTGATGGTGAACAGTACCCGCGGTATACCGCGAAGACCTTGGCGGTATACCGCCTGAAGTTTTGTCCAATGAGAGCAAGGCAACGCAGGGTGGTTCGGCTGATCACACTTCTTGCAACAGATGATGAACAGTAGCAAACAGCATATATATATATATATCAAGTGATTTAATATATATATAAAAAAAATATTGTATATATATATTTGATTCAAATATATTTATATAGATACGAAATATCCAAGTGATAAAATATTTTAGGGTGTTTATCATTTTAAAATAAAATGACGAAACTCTTCAGACTTGGATTCTTCAGATAAAAATTTATCGAGATCATTTAAATATCTGCACACTCAGATAAAATATTAGATAACAAATAATGCGGTGTGTTTTGTAATCATCAAAATAAATATGGAGATGTGATTTTATGTGTACCAAAAATATATCACAATATTTAAAGCTGGGTACACTTGCACCAACAGAAGTTATAAGAGTGATGGGGTCATGTGTACCCAAGTTGTTTTCAAATGTGTTTATTTAAAATGATAAAATGTACGGAATGATTTATTTACTGTGTTGTCCTGCATGAAGGCTATGAACTCACTAGGTCATAGAGTTTTACATTTTAAGCTAAGGAAGAACTTCAAGAGTGGATAAGTGACAGTCAAATCAGGAAGGAATGTTGTAGCTTTAATGATTGGTGTTTAAGAGGAAAGGTGAACAGTGGTAGAGTCGGAAGTGGATTAAAGTATCGGCTGTATGAGGGTTTGCACCCTTGTTCGGTAACTGGAAGTATGGTTGTCAAGGAACGGCTGTGTCGGGAAGAAGGGCGTGAAACCTTCAAGGTGTTGGTTTTGGCAACTTTTATGGGTAGTGTGTGAAGCAAAAATGAAAGGCCACGGTGTGGGTCATGAGTTTCGAAGGGAACTGGTAATATTGATGTTACATGAGTAAGTTTCGAAATAGGGGCGACGGATTATAAAGTCAACTATGATGTGTAGGGAGGAATAGGTCCCATAAGGAACTCATGTTAAAGGATAGGTTAAGGAAGTAGTTAAGAGTTATCTTTTGTTGTGGAAGTCGGCAACAGTGTATGTTGACCGAGGCCGAAGACTCAAACCAAATGAGTGTAAGTTGATAGAATATCTTATAGAGGTGTTAAATTAGTAAGAGACTGTTGTTGTTGAATAGGCGTTCTATTTACGAGGTGAGGAGGGTCCGTAGAAAGACAAGATGTGTAACACGAGCGGAGTGAGTGTAGACTATACAATCAGTAAGAAAATGTGTCGTGTCTAAGAAAGGACTCGGATCATAACGAGCTAGCTAGGATGTTTGTGTCTGAGCTAAGTGTGACTCGTGAGTCATAGTTCAACAAGTTGGGAGA
This sequence comes from Saussurea involucrata, assembly GCA_033807775.1. Taxonomy (NCBI): domain Eukaryota; kingdom Viridiplantae; phylum Streptophyta; class Magnoliopsida; order Asterales; family Asteraceae; genus Saussurea; species Saussurea involucrata. Next base: position 93,297,034 of record CM066312.1, on the reverse strand, counting down.
GAACTAAGTAGCGAGACAGACTCGATTGTAGTATACGGGAGAATATGAAGGAAAAGGTAAATTGTGTACGAATGACCATGAGAGACTTGGTCGGTAGTGTGATGATAGGAGTGGTGAATGTACGAACGAATAGTAGCTTCAATTTCCAAGATATCTGTGTCAGCCGGTGATGTAGTAAGGCGTTGTTAGAAAGATGAAGGATTTAAAGGAAGTCCTTTTGGGATTTCGGGTAGAGTGTACGTTTTGCAATCCCAGTTGTCTAAGTACGTGGTTTGTAAGTTGGTGTGTATTTTGACTGTTATAAGTGAGGAATGTGCAGTTATGTAATTGCATTAGTTGCCAAGTTAAAGGTACCGGCTAGTATCATAGTAAGGTGATGTTAGAGAGAAAGAAAGTATCAGATAGAAGCTCTTGGGGTCTACAGATGAGATGTACGATCTATTAACCAGATTGTTGGAGCACATAGGGTGTAAGTTGACTTTATGGGGTGAGACTACCCAAAGGAGAAACCAATTATTTTTGTGATATGAGTCGCTAAGTAAGTGTATGTTGGAATCATTGGAAGTTTAAAGAGGATGAAGAATGGATTGGCCAAACGTGTTATAGTAAATGCTAGATCTTTGTAGATCGTGAATTGTTTCTTATGTGAAAGGGAGTAACCCTAGAAGGAGATAGTTAGGAAGTTTGATTACGATTAAAGAATGACATGATGATGATTATGAGTCGGAGAGGTAGTACGATCATTAGTTGATTTGAACGTCATAATAGATGTATAAGCCTTGATAGGTTGATTAAATTTTACGGATTGGTTAAGTAATGACATTTCCTTATTAAGAATCGTTAAGGGAGAATCGGTATGTTAAGTGAAAGGTTGATGATGGTATGATGGAATAAGTAATTTTCAAATTATTTTGAAAATTGTGAATTGTTGGGTCACTCAGGGGAGTTGTTAGTTAAGAAATCAGTTTTGACAGATGGATTTTGTGAGTACCAGCATAGCGAGATGTGATGCTAAGTTATGATATCTAACGATTAAATATGATAAAATATATGGTTGATAGAAAAGAAACGAATTGCATCTAAGTCGGAGTTTATCATTTGGAATAAGTTGATAATTACAATTGAAATGAATTGGTCGAGTTAAAGTGGCTTATGTGCGAGAGGAGGATCTAGGTAAGTAAAAGTTGGAGGTCAAAGAAGGGGTAGTGACGACGAACACTAGTGTCGTTCCAAGACGACTTGGTGGAATGTTTGGGTTAGGATATTGATGTAACTGTTTGGTTATGTGAATAATAAGAAAGTGATATCAGCATGTGGAAAGATCGTGGGAGAGGAGCTAGTAATGTTTGGTGGGCAGTGCTCCACGCTATCGTGGAGAGGTGAAGTTAGTAGGTCGGAATAAGTGAGTAAATCGGAAGTAATAAACTTGACAGTAATGCCGAAAGGTGAAGGATTGTGCAGAGGGTTATTGATAAGCGTGCGAACCGTTAGAAAGAATATTGAGGAAAGGAATTGTGTATGATTTTGTGCAGGAAGGGAGTGGATAAGGCAGTTGAATGGGTTAAGTTAGTGACCTTGTGAGAAATGTTTAAACAAATTGGTCGTGCAGTGTTTCAGCTAGTGAGATTAGTATGGCGCTACCATGCTTACTCCTCCCAGTGGAGTGAGGATAACCGGAGTTGTGTTTCGTATGACTGAACGATCGGGGCAATCAGCGAAGAACTGAGGTGTTTCGGGATAAGTTTAATTGAGTAAGTGAACACTTCAACGATGGGTTTGGAGGTTCCTACTCTTAGTTACGTATAAGGATGGGGTGGCAAAGTAGTGAGATTGTGAGAGAAGTTTGACGAACTGTGGTCTAGGTAGTCCGAGAGAAGGGAAATGTTAGATGCATAGATGTTTGGTGAGGGAACTCCGGGTTGTGAGTTGTCGGGATGTACAGGGTTGGCCTTGTGCCAAGCTGTCAAGTGTGTGATTGATTCTTAGTAAATAAGTTTCGTGTTGTAGTGGGGGATTCCGACAAGTTCCTCCTTAAAGGAAGTATTAATGCATGAGAAGCCTTATTTCATTCTCGGTTGTTGAGACCGATCGAGTAGGAACAGTAGCCTACGGGTTAGAGTACCGTAAGAACTGAAGGGAATGGAACCGATGTTCCATGTTTCGAAATTAATGAGATAGTCGACTGGGTCAGTAGTGGCAGTACCTTAGGGAAGCGTCAGTTTCGGATGTGGGCAAGGTACCCGCATCTTTTCCAATAAGGAATTCCGGGGACGGAATTCTTTTAAGGGGGGAGTGTTGTAACAACCCAATTCTTAGTAGGTTTGCAAGTCCAGTGGTCAAAGTAGAAGAAATGAAAGTATTAGTAAAGGACTTAATTGCAAATTTGAGCAGTATAAATAGGGACCAAATCCCTAGGGTTAGAATGGTTTTGTTTGATCTGTGTTGCTTTGGCGGCTGAGAAAGAAATAGCAAGAAGAAGTCGACAGTGAAGAATTGACATCTTTAGCGTGAAGATTTCTTTCTTTTTGGGTAAGTAATTCATCCCTTGTTATGATTCCTTGCACTAAATGACTAAGTTAAATCCCTAGTCGCAGTTCATGTTTTAGCTGGGTTATGGATTAAGAACACCCTGAGGGTTTTAATCGCATACAATCGGGTTGTTATGGTAGTAAGAATTATTCTGATTTTAAGGACCTTGTTATGCAAAAGTTTTGTGTAAGAATGCAGCAATAAAACTCTCTTTTATTCGCCGATTAGGAAGAAATCGAGTATAATCGTGTTGGGTGCGAACCCTGTTCGCTAGTCCGTAGTACCGGGAGTCGGGGTACCGGGAGTCGGGTACCGGGAGTCCGTAGTACCGGGAGTCAGGTACCGGGAGTCGGGTACAGGGGAGTTCGTAGTACCGGGAGTCGAGGTACCGGGAGTCCGTAGTACCGGGAGTCGGGTACCGGGAGTCCGTAGTACCGGGAGTCGGGTACCGGGAGTCGGGTACCGGGAGTCGGGGTACCGGGAGTCGGGTACCGGGAGTCCGTAGTACCGAGAGTCGGGGTACCGGGAGTCGGAGTGCCGGGAGTTAGGGTACCGGGAGCCGAACCATACCGGGACCGTTGGTTTGGGCGTCTGCCAGGCCGTAGTATCGAGCTAATTGGGCCGATGGATTTAGAGTTTAGCTTAAGTCTCTTGGGCTTAGTAAAGGATAAAAGAACTCCAATAATTGATAGATGGACCTAAATGAGTAGTTGAGATCGGATTAAGAGAAACGTAGGATGAGAATAGTGTGTTTATCTCATTAAATCTGTGAATCATTAATTAGGTGAAGTGGTGAACGGTCGGTGCAAGATTCGAGTTTAGAGAAGGATCTGCAGTCAGGTGAGTTCTCTCAACCCTTTTTATGACGTACTGTTTTTACTGAAATGGTTCCTTATCGAGCATGATTGAAATTTATAAGAGTTATGCATGTTTTCATGAATTGCATGATTATTTACAAAATGAATGCTGATTAAGGTTTTCACGCACGTGGTTTCATGTATAAGTGTATACTATGTGGTGTCGGTTACACAGTGGGGTCAGGGTACCTTGGGATCTCTGATCTCTCGGGGCATATGGAGGATTAGCTTGTAGGTTGGAATATGTTTTCTCCTACATGAAGGAACGAGGAGTCCATTTGGATTTCGGCGTAGACGAGAGGGTGCCCGACAGGCCCCGATCGGTTTAGCTTATGCGAACCCCTGAACCCTGTGTTAACCTTGTATGATGGAAATGTGATGCATAAGAACTCTTTTCGTGCATACAATGAAATTATTCTTTATTACATGTTTTATGGAGGGAATTCACTAGACCTTTTGGTCTAACCCTCGCTTTTCAAAACTAAACCATTTTCAGGTAAGCGCGCAACTGGTTCCTCCAATAAGAACTAGGGAAGGAAACGAAGGAGGCATGGAGTTTAGAGAGACTCCAGTTTTGGTTATGGTAGTTATAGTTAGTGCTCGGTTGTGGAATGTAGAGACTTCCGCTGTCAATTTTGCCTAGTTTAGTTCATTGATGTTTAAAAAGACAAGTTTATTTATGTAATCCGAATGCTTATGTATGTTATTGGATGTTTATGAATTTGGGACGTTACAGTATGTGTGAGCTCAATAGGCTTCTAGGCTAACACTTGTTTTTGTGTATCTGGTCTACATATCCCACTAGTGGCGGTTAGACTGTTTGATATGCCCGACCGGGGCCGTTAGGAGCATCAAGGGCGTAGACTTTTGGGGAAGTTTATGATAAAAGAACTTTTTGGAGATATATAGTGACACACAACCGTAATTTAGTCATCTAATAGTTAGATTAATTAGGTTGTTACATCAAATCTTGTGTAGCCCAGTGGCAAGGTAACATCCCTGGGGGTTAGAGCTGGAAGGCCTAACTACCAGGGTTCGAACCCCGCAGTGAGCATGAGGCGATATCCAGACTTTGGGTCGGGTCCTTTGGGGCCGGGTCCGGGGCCGGTTGGGTGGTCCATAGGTCCCTTATACCTGACCGGCCGGGTCGACGGGGATTAGTCGGGTGGCACCCTTAAGTGGGAGCCCGGATACCCTGGGAACGTGTGTGTGTGTTAACTTGCCGTTCAAAAAAAAAAATAGGTTGTTACGTATATCTCATTTATTACGATTGTAGTTGATTTACAAACTTTCTATTCTTGGGTTTAAGTTGTTTATAACATTGAAAGTTTTAGTCTTTTATGTAGCATTGTCCCTGTTATGTTGTTCAAAATTTTAGGGTGTTAGAGCATCTCCAACAGCATTGCTAAACTAAGAAAAAGTGGGTTTTGGTTTGCATTTCATCTCCAACAACTTTGCTATATGGTTTGCTAAAATAGAGAATCTCCAAAAAAATTCTAAATATAGAGAAGTCTCTATATTTCCTAAAATAGGAGAGAGAAATATTATTTAATAATTTTCCCACCAAAATTACAATATTTTAATACTTTTCCCACCAAATATTGAATATAATAAATATTGTAATAATATAATGTAATGATTGATTCTCTAAAATAGAAAAGCTGTTGGAGTTGAAAGAAAATGATTTTAACAATTTTGAATTTTTATTATCTCTTTTAGAAAAAATTTAGCAATGCAATTTTGGTTCCACAAGCAACTTGTCCTTGAAAAACCAATTTTAGTTTTTACATCACTGAAATCAAGCCCATAAGGCCATCAGTACCCCATGGACAACATCTTTCAAAGATTCCACTCCACATCAGTGCCACATCAGCTTTTCTTCCATCCCTCATTCGATCCCTAACGATCCCTAAACACCCGTACCCCATTCCCTCAAACCCTTTTGCCACCTCATTTATTTTAATTCTTTTATTTATACATTTAATTATTTAACAAAATAAAAATATTTATATATTTTTTAATAAATAAATATAAGATAAATAATAAAAATTAAAATTCATATCATTCATTAAAAATAAAAATTACAAAATACAAAACACTACCAATTATGAAATTTTTGGATTTGCTCTTTTCTCGCTAAAGTAGCCCTCAAAGCGTTTCCCGTAAGGTGATCATGCGGGGTTATGAAATACTCGAAGTCTTTCTCAAATCGTTTATCTCGTTCGATTTCTCGTTCGTGTTCTAACCTTTGAAGTTCGAGTTTTGAGCGTTCGATTTCGAGATCGAGTTTTTTCATTTTGTATTCCATTGTATCATCAATCTTGTTGTTGAACGTCGTCAACAACTGAGTAACACTTTCGTCCGTATTCGCCCCGGACGTATTACTTGTTGATGATTTTTTTGCCTTGTTTCTCCCGATGGGTCGTTGAATTTGCTCGTCATCGTCATCATCGGAAGGTTGGGTACGTTTTGAACCCCGCGATGAAGTTGTCGTCATCGTTGGAACGGCTCCCCATTTTGGACATTTTTTTAGGACGTCCCAAGCTTGTTCATGAGTGAAAGCAACTTTATGGCGTGCTACATACCGTTCGTGTGCCGTTCGGGATATATCGGCCTCACTCATCCCGCTTGATCTATTATTGAGCAAGTTGTTGTAGATGCCGCCAAACGAATTAACTCTTTTATTGAGGTCGTTGAACTTGCTATTGAGTTGATGGGTTGATCTATAACCTGGTTCACGACCCATGCGAGTAAAGAACACATGCCCGATTCGGCCCCAAAAATTTCCTACATTTATGTAAAATTAAGTATAAGAATAATAATAATAATTATAATAATAATAATAATAATAATAATAATAACAATAAAAATAATTACCACCGCTTTGTGCGTTACCGACCACGGGGTCCTCCGAAACGTCAACCCACGCCGACACTAACGCGAGTTCCTCGGCTTTACTCCACGTTTGTTTGGCGACTTTCTTTGGTCTCGGATTTGATGGTTCCGGGTTAGATTGTTGTGCCGGGATAGATTGTGGTGTGTTCGGGGTAGAAGGTTGGGTTTCCGGAACAATGTCGTCGTCGAGATTGAAGTTGGTCGGAGTAAAACCTTGTTCAATCAACCCGGGACGTGTAAATTGGTAAGGAATTTGTTGGTGAAATTGTTGCGGATATTGTGGCGGATTTTGTTGCGACCATTGTGGCGGATTTTGTTGCGACCATTGTGGCGGAATTTGTTGCGAAAATTGCGGATGATAACCTTGTTGTGTAAACGCTTGGAAACCAAGCTCTTGATCTTCTTGCGATTGTGGTGTATTCGGTCGGTTACGACAGGATGTATGTGTTCTGTTTGAATTCATGATGAGAGAGGTGTGAAAAATAAGAGGTTGAGAGAATTTGAGAGAGTTTGAGAGGTGTGAGAAATAAGAGGTTGAGAGGTGTGAGAAATAAGAGGTTGAGGGTTAAATATATAGTGAGATTAAATTGAGAAAAATAATTTTTTTTTACAAATAGCCGTTCAACGGTTACATTTTTAAAAATTTAATTAAATTTTTTTTTTTAAAAACCTTCGGGATGATCCGGGATCCCATCCCCGGAATCATCCCCGCCCCGCCATCCCCGCATGACCCGTACCCCATTCTCGCCCATCCCGAGCCCATCCCGAGCCCCATCCCGTACGCGGTACCGAAGGCCTAAACATCAAATCCTGACCTATCTTATTAGCATCTTTATATAGGGTCAAATTAATTAATGCATCATGGATTTTATTTATTATTTTTATATATCAATATTATAATTATAGGGGTGGGTTCAAATGAAAACTCAAATTCAATTGTAAACGTGAGGACAAACCACAGTCGTTGATTAATAATCTGGTGAAGAGATCAATGGCAAAAAAACACGGTGGCAATTTTGTAAATAAGTTGAAAACTCTGTCAATGGCTTAATGAATATTTAGTGCGCAAGGGTAAAATTGGAAAGATTAGAATCAACGCTTATTTTTGTTGAATTTTTATTTTCTTTTTTAATTAAAAAACTTTTACCCCCTTAAATTTTAAAATAAATTATCTCAAAAATTACTAACATTTTAATCAAACAAATTACATCAAAAAAACGAGAATTTCGTGCTCTTCGATATGACATCCATCATGATATAGTTTTTTTTTCGATTTAACCGTTTTTTACGTGAAATCGTGTATATATGTTATATTCAGACTGAATATGTGTTATATTCAGACTGAATATAACACATATTCAGTCTGAATATAACACATATTCAAACTGATGTATTTATATCAAAGAAAGGTAAGCATGAAAATGAGGTTTGAATAAACAAAAATGGTGTAATTATTCAAAAGGTCCTCCTAAACTACCCATCATCGAGGCTTCTGATCCATATACATTCTGCTGCTCATCATCAAGTATTCTCCTCCATTAAAAGGTGTACCCCATTGACAAACATCATACTTGCATAGTTAACATTTAATGGAACATAATAAACGAAATCAAATACGAGATCTTGGTTACTTGAATGATCATAATAGATCACTTGCAGAGGGGCATGCTAAAATGATTCCCGTTTGAGTTTTAATTTATTCCTAAGTTCATAATCTTTTATATATATATATATAGTGATTTGTATAGTTTGTTAGAATTGTTTGGTTTACAATTGAAACGCACAATATATATATATATATAGAGAGAGAGAGAGAGAGAGGGAGGTTCAAAGAAAAACCTCAAAAAACGAAAAACTGAAGAACACATATAAATACATCAGTCTGAATATGTGTTATATTCAGTCTGAATATGTGTTATATTCAGTCTGAATATGTGTTATATTCAGACTGAATATGTGTTATATTCAGACTGAATAAAGGTAGATATTCAAAACGAATAAATGTTTAAATTTTGTACCTTTATTCAGTCTGAATAACTCTATATATTCAGACTGAATAAAGGTAAATATTCAAAACTGAATAAATGTACCTTTATTCACTCTGAATATAACACATATACACGATTTCACGTAAAAACGGTTAAAACGAAAAAAAAAACTATATCATGATGGATGTCATATCGAAGAGCACGAAATTCTCGTTTTTTGATGTAATTTGTTTGATTAAAATGTTAGTAATTTTTGAGATAATTTATTTTAAAATTTAAGGGGGTAAAAATTTTTTAATTAAAAAAGAAATCAAAAGTCAATAAAGGATGCGTTCATTCTAATTTGACGAAAATACCCCTAAAACTGAATTTTAGGAATGACTTAAATATGGTTGCGATCAATGGACGAGATTTGTCCTCATGTTTACAATTGAATTTGAGTTTTCATTTAAACTTTCCTCTATAATTATATATATATATATATATATTTAATACATAATTTAACTTGATTTTAATACAAAAATTGCATAAAACACAACATTTTATAGAAGGAAAAAAAAAAGTTGTATTAGAAATGGGTATGAAAACAAAATAATAAACGCGTTATGACTGACTATTGCGATGCACGTGCAGACTTTTGTGTTATCCCGTGGGTGATGACTGATGATCATCTTATTCTGTCCCCACCACCCCCCACCCTAGCGACTTGCTGTTTAATTACGTTTATACCCTTTTTATATTTGTCTAAGAGTAAACTACAAATTTGGTCCCCGTAGTTTGGTGCAAATTTTTAAAATTACTAGATAATCATTATGGTTTACAAAATCGATCATTTTTAGTCCCTATCTCTAACGGTCATGAATTTTTATTTTGTTAAATAAGGGGCATTTTGGACTTTTTACAGTATTATGTCATTTTTGTTTAAAAAGTCAAAATTTGATTAAAATATTAATTATATAGTATATGTATTTAACTATTTATTTATATACAAGGTGCTTGAAACCAACATTGTAAATATATGTATTTATGAATCGTAGAACTCGCTAGGGACCAACATAACTAGGAACCAACATTTTTGTTGATTACAAATTTACAACTTGCTCGCCAAAGCATAGTGTTGCTGCTCATCGACAAGATCTTTCTCCCCAACCATGGCGATGCTTGCAAACCTGCTCCTTGCCCCCACCCACCATGACCAAGACCCTTTGTTCCTGACCCTCCGTCTTCATTCTTTGTTCATGGGAGCACCAATCCTACACCCACCCCTATATGTTTGTGATCACCTTTCGCCTCAAACTAATTTTACTTTATAACATATTTGGTCTCTCAAGTTAATTTTTGTTTTATACCAGATTTACCTCCTCAAACTATTTTCATTATTATAACATATTTGGTCCTTCAAACTACTGTTCATTTTTATAACAGATTTCGTCCTCACTCAACTTTTGTTTTTAGGATTTGGTCCCTCTCTTTAACCAATAAAATTTTGTAGCACAAACATATATCATCTAAATATAATGAACAAAATAATGAAATATATTTTGAAGCTTAGATTTTGCCATAAAATATTTTATGTTTTCTCAAACATTACTTCCACTAAATCTTTTAGCTCAAATAAAATATAATTTTGATAAAAAAAAATAGTTAGTCAAAAACTAAAAATAAATACCCAACATAAAGGGATTAATTTTAAGTAATTTACAATAACTAATTAATCTACAAAAAAAATATTATAAATTTTTACTATTTAGAGCAAACTTCACCTTTGGTCCCTAATGTTTGTAATTTTCAACATATTTCGTTCCTAAATTATTGCAACTCGGATTTGGTCCCTCACATTTGCATTTCACATTGGTTTTGGTCCCCCCCCCCCCCCCCCCACCCCCCACTAACGATCGTTAACTTTTCCGTTAACTCCAACTAAATGAAAGGTATTTTAGTCATTTTCTTTATTTTTTAATTCTTTATTAAAATAAAAACATATTTTATATTATAATATTATAAACTACCAAAAAAAAGGAAAAACAAAACAAGAATAACCCTAATATACCCTAATCACACTGCCACCCCCACAAAAACCAAATCTAAGAAAAGAACCCATCTCCCAATCTTTGTCTTTTTCATTATCATCTCGTGACTGAGAAGCCTTGCCGCCAGTTTCAATGAGATAAGTTGTGGAAACCAGTAACAAATGGATCAAATGAAAGCTTTTTTCTACCATCTTCATTGTTGTTTGCTTCTTTTTTCTGGTCTCCTTCTTCAACATCATCTCTCAGTTTCCAAAAGACTCAAAATCTTTCCATCAGAGACTCCATTGATGAACTCAATCCTACAAAACCCCTTTCATTTTTGGGCCATATTTTTGAAAGATCGACTTGGGTAAACAACACTGGGTAGATAGGCTGTTTGCTACCAAATCTATTCAATCTAACCTCAACTCGCCTTTTGACAAGAGAAATATTCATAACTTTCACAGATACAAACATGGATGAATCAATCACATTGTGATCCTCATTCATAACAAATTGAACACTCAAGAGCCCAGATGAAGCATTATAATTATATAAATCTAAAGGATAACCGTGTGGGAACACCATAAAAGCTAAAGTATTCCCTTTTGAGTTGGAAAACGAAAAATGTGTCGAGAATGACACCAACTTCTTTGGGATTCCACAATAAATCTTGATATGTTTTTTTTGTGAATCACTCTGCTAACACTGGAAATTGATGAAGCAGTGAGTTGTAATGATGAATCACCATTAATGACCTTGGCACCTCTATAAAGAGCAAGAAAGGAGTCAAAGCTTGAATCTTTACCAAAGTTGTTGAGAGAAAATGATGTATTATAGTCTGCAATTAGGGATTTGAACAAGAAAATGAAGACATAGAGGATAATGAAGGTTCTTGAGATGGCCATTACTTGTGATATGGATGTTTATCATCAGCAAGGAGAATATGAAGAAGCCATGATTTAGGGTTTTGTGAAGATGGTGATTTTATAAATGGGAAGGAGAGAGATAGATAGGTTCGAGGTTGTAAAAATTAAACGTTGAAGGTTGGAAAAAAATGTCTAAAATACCCCTCATTTAATTAAGTTTAATGGAAAAAGGTAACGACTGTTAGTGGGAGGGACCAAAACTAATTGTTTCATCAATTGTTCATCATCCTTTCAACTATAGAAAGGTGTATTTAGTTGGTAGGGGTGGGGTCTTACGTCATCGACGTCGGTTGAGGAGTTGATCGACTATGCAGATTCTCACATTGTTCCTTCTTCTAGGCGGCTTATTTGGAAGGCGGTAAATTAAACAACTCTCTATTCGATTTGGAGTTATCACAACAATCAAACCTTTTCGTGTTGGACAACTTAACCAGTGGTTCGTCTTTTCGTTCTTTATATTATTTCCTTCCAATGAATCTCAAAACATGCAAAAAACTTCAACATATTATGGATGGAGTGGTGTGAGGGTCAAGGGTTGATTAACTAGCTTTGTAACACCCGTAATTTCAAGTAAGTAAAGGTAGCATCGAGCCCATTTTGATGGTTGGCGAAGTAGGCTTCGAGTGTGGGAAGAACCACCTTGGACCCTCTTCAGTGGCAGAAGTGTTTCGGGCGAGAAATGAAGAATTTCGGGTTTCGGTACCTAGGGTGCGATAGTGTCGGCAACTGTGACATTGGTCACTATCGCCGGGCACAATCACTGGAAGTGTACCGAAGGGTACTCCATGCGGGTGAGAGTGCCAGCGATAGTGACCAGTGTCACTATCGCTCGACATAGTCGCCGGTCGGCCCTGGCTGTTTAAAAACGGGATTTTCAGCCTCTTTTGTCATTTTTATCTCATCCATCTCTCTAAACTCTCCCAAACCGAACCTAACCCTCTAAATCGTTTTTGGAGCTTGATGAAGGGTGGATTCTTGATTGTTTAAGGGACCATACAATTTTTAGCAAGGATTTAGAAGAAAGGGTGGAAGTTCTTCATCTCACTCTCATTCTTGGAGGATTTCTAAGTTTTTCTAGGGTTTCATCCAACCATTTTCTCCATTTTGAGGATTTGGAGTTTGAGGTTCGTTTTGGTAACCCTAGAGGCGTTTTGTTGGTTGATTCAAGTTGTGGTTAAGGTAATCTTCTTCTTTCCTTCACCTAAGAAATTATGGTTTTGGTATAATTTGAGTTGTGGATGTTAAATGTTTGGGGAACAATTCTAAGCACTTGGATTTCTTGGTTTTGTGTTGGGAGTTTGTGGATCTAGGTTTCTTTGGAAGGTTTCTCATAGATTCAAGTTCTTCAAGAAAGCAAAATGGGGTAAAAATCTAGATTTAGCCTAAATCTAGCAAAGTGAGTTCAAGTTGATTTGTGAAAACGTTGTACATGCCAAAAATGTACATTTTAAAGTGTTTATATGTTTGACATGAAATTATCAATTGTTGAGTTATTTAGTGGGTTTTGATTATTTGAAGTGTTTAACTTTACAAACCTTGTAAAACACTCACATTTGGGATTTTGGGCAATTTGATAAATAAATCATAAAAGAAAGTGTTTTGATGATTTGTTGCATAAATGGATGTTATGTGGTAAAAATGCACTTTTAGTGTTTGTGGGAAATATGCATAGTTATTGTTATGGGACATTTTGGAAATATAAAGGTATGAGTTTTTTGGAAAATGATATAGTTAATAATGAGATTTTGGATTAATCATATCTTTGAGGTATGTGTTTGCATGAACATCGATTAAATGCGTTTTATTGTTTTAATGACCTTGTTGATTGGTCAATTGAATTATCGAGCCCTTGGCTCGTAATTAACTTAAATGTGTCTTGAGGATTTTTAGTCCAATGTAAACTACTCTATATTGAGTTTTGAGATTATATGCATTTGAGCCATATTTATTTATTAATTACACGTGTTGAAGATGTTGGACATTCTTTTGAGAGTCATATAATTGTTAGACTATGATGCATTGGATCCATAGACGTATGAGTCGGTTTTGTTGATAGGGTCGAATAGATATTGCGGGGTTGGACTCGGGGACTCGTGTTTTATGAACTTAAACTTTCCAAGTGGGCACTAGGAGGGTTGAGTCTGGAAGTGCTACCTTGGAGGTGAGTATTAGGACTTTCGCCACTTGAGGTAATGCCTTGGAGGTAGTCCTTAAGTGTGCCAAGCCTTGTGGTGGAAGTCTTGGGGATGGACACTAAGGTCAACTATCTCTTGAGGTGAAGCTTGTTGAGGAGTCGTAAGAACATTTGGATGTTTAGTCGCGAAGTGTTACACGATTAACATTGTACGAGTGACATACTTATGTGTTTCTTCCACTCTCAATGGATATGGGTCTTCCCCGTAGTTGTCAACTATTATTTTATGATATTGTAATATCCATGCTTTAATACCGTTTAAGTCTTGTGCGAGTAATTGCAAGTGACGACTTTAATATTGGAACCCCTTCACATATATTAAGGTTTGCTTGAATGATTATTTCCATGCTTTGGTATTTGGACTTTATTTCTATTTATGCCTTGCATGAGTTATTGAGTTTGGTTCCATGTTTTCAGGATGTTTTCTATTTAAACGTTTTACCACGAGAAATTGGATTCTTAGAAAAGACATCACAATTTATTCTACATATTTTGCATAGTGGCAAATGTGATTCAAATAATCTTAATTCCATTTTAAACGTGTATATATATATATTGATGAAAACTCTTGAACTCACTAGGCGTTAACCTAACCTTTTTATTTGTCGGCATGTGCATCAGGTCCCGGTTGGGGGTATGGTTCTAGCGACATCGTGAAGAGTGAAATGTTAATTAGATGCACGAAAAATGATGTAGCCATTGAGTGGTGTTTCCGTATTTGGAGTTAGCGACCAATCTGGGGTTTTAGTAACACCCGATCTTGATTTAGTCTTTGTATAAGAATTGAGTTATTAATTGTTGAGGATAATCATATAATTAAATTTGAGATATTTCAAGTATTGATTTGTAGGAAGAAGTTCTATTCTTATTTGATGTAATTTTGAAAATTTTAAATTAGTCGCTATATCCAAATTTGAGGGTGTTATAAGCTTCTAGTCTGGTTCGTTGTTTGCTAGACTATGCTCTTGTTGACTCGATTCTTTGTCCTTTCATTTGTCTTATTTTGATTTGTTGTTGTTGTTGTTTGTTGGTTCTTTCTATCTCTTGTAAAAGGCATATCCATTTCTTTTATTTCTCTTTGTTGTTTATACTGCCCAAAAAAGTTAAATACATATAACATTTATCTTATTAAGCATTTCCCCTTAATACCGAGTGGAAGGGACCCAAAAAAGTTACAAATATCAGGACGTAATTTATAATAATTAAAGTTTCAGGACGAAAAATGTAATTAGGAGGAACCCGTCCCCCTATAGTATTAGCGTCAGGGACCCGCCATGAAACAAAATGACAAACACACTGACGTCTGGCGTACTTATTTTGAAATAGGGACCAAATCCAGCTTTTGACCAAAGCGTAGGGACCTGTGCTGTAGTTTACTCCCCTAAACACGTGCGCCATCCGCATTTTCTGGAATTCCTATTTAAAACCATCAGTGGCATTTCCGTAATTCCATTCATCTTCAGGGGCAATCAGTTTCATCTAAAATCCATTTACTTCTCCCCTCACGCACACAAACACAACTTCTTCCTTCTGTTATTCCTCTCAACCACTCCCCTCTCGCCGGCCGACGGCGACTTCTCGTTTTCCGATCATCGACTACTCCGCCGCCTGAATCTCTGTTCTCCATCAGTTGAAGAAGGATTATTGTTGTTATATATATGACGTCGGGGACAAGGCTGCCGACTTGGAAGGAGAGAGAGAACAACAAGCGTAGAGAGAGGCGGCGGCGTGCCATCGCCGCTAAGATATTCGCAGGTCTTCGAGTTTATGGAAACTACAAGCTGCCTAAGCACTGTGACAACAACGAGGTTTTAAAAGCCCTTTGTAATGAAGCTGGTTGGATCGTTGAAGAAGATGGCACGACTTACCGTAAGGTAATTTGAAATTCACCTCCTATTATTATTCTTCGAGCTCTTTTGTTGATGTTAATTGCATGATTGTTTGCGTAAGTGTTTTGCTTGCGAGTTTAATCATGGAATTTTAGTGTTTAGGGGCTGAAAATAGATAATCTGCTTAGCCTACTTTGATAATCTGCTCGTTGATTTGAGATGTGTCGATTGTTTTTAGATCTAATATTTGGATTACGAGTTTTAGCTTTTTAGTCATCAATCTGATTATCGATCTAGTACGAAATAAGAAATCTGAATTCCGATTGGTGCTTCTGATGTTGAATTCTGTTCAACTTCAGAATCAATCAAGCTGAAAATTGTGCGCATGGGGGGTGTGATATTAGAATTTAGAAGAAAGGAGACAAAAACCAACGGCGATGATGAATTTTGACTAGTTTTAGGTCACAAGTTCGCTTATGGATCTGGAGACTTGTCGTTATTGGAGACAAGGTAACGTGCTTGCTGAGCATATGGCGCATGCTATCACGATGTTGTACCACTCAACTGACCTGTTTTTACATCTCTTTCAGTGTGCGCTCTCTCTCTCTCTCTCTCTCTCTTTCTCTCACTAAGATCGTCAACGATGGATGTTAACTTTCTTTCTTTTTCGTAAAATATTTAGCCATGTCCTCCCCAAGCGTACGTTAGACAACTTTCTTCCGGGATTCATGTGGACGCGCACGCAACACGAAAGATTCTTTTTCATTTTTCTCCCCTGGACATAAAAGTGACCCTTACGTTTCTCTTAAATTCCATTTTTTGAACAAATTGGCTTGGGAACAGTTCTGTCACTTTAATATTAGTACTGATCCTTTTCTAAATTCCATTTTCTTGAATAATGGATCTGCACGTATTCTAGCTTCATTTCGTTTAGAGACTGGAGTAACTATTTTACTTTTAGTCTCTGCCGGTCCTAAGGTTCTTCATGTCTCGGAGCAAACCCTAAAAAAAGCCCTCCGAAAGTAAGAAATACACAACATAATATTTTTCACGTTAGCCTTTAAAGGACCAGATATACTGGTGAATCATTAGTTTTCAAATGAAAGAAAGCACCATAGTCACCATGGGTCATATGTACATATTTTTTTAACTGTTGACATTTTCGATAACATAAATATGCAACAAATTACTAGATATGTGGGATACTATGTGATTTAAAAGACTACTAATATAGGTTGTGGACTTGTGGAGGGGGTTTTGGAAGTTCTGGGAAATGACTGAGGGTCATGGGTTCAAATCCCTTAGTCAAATTTTACCCACGGTTACCACAAAAAAAAGATATAGGTTGTGAAGTGCACAAAAGGAAACTAAAGCTTATTTAAGAAAGATTTTGGGAACACATTGGACAACTTGATATGAGAGCTAAGGATCTAGAAAACATCTTTAACATGCTATAGGTGTAGATAAACTCATTAGGCAGAGAACCATGAGATGAGTAAAAATTGACAATGTTATACACTCATTAAATGAAATTGAAGCAATGCAATTACTAGCACCTAAATCTACTACAAATGCTTTATTTTCTCTAGTGGAAGCATATGTATAGAGTAGAGAAACAAGCACATCATGTACGCTTATCACATGGTACACCACCTCTTTCCTCCATTCTCTTAGAGGCTTCCTATTAACCATCTTGTTTTGATAAATGTGACCTAAACATAGAGAAAATAAGTAAAATAAGTACTTTTAAGATCAAGATTCTAACTATGGAACCTTAAATCAACTATGAAAAAAGAAGTCAAGAATCGGGAGAAGGAATCGAGAGCGAGAGACTAGGAAATTAAAAATCGTAAGTCCAAATGAACCTAGGGTAGTGGTGGATTGGATCATAGGTTGATGCCTCTTGGGTTTTGATGCTTTGTTCCCCGGGCTGCACATGGTTAAGGCTGACCCTGCTGAGTGATGTTTGACTTCAAATAAGCCTGGAGATGAAAAAAATTCAAAAGTTTTGATCATCTATAGTAGTTCAAACATCCTTCTTTGATAAAGTGGTGATCAGAGTACATATTTGGTTGATGCTACATTTAATGAAATCACTATTTTATTGCATTTAAGCTGTTTTACTAACATTCCATATATAAACCAATGTTTATCTGCTTCAGTTATTTTGTAACTACTATAATGAGTATAATCAATGCTAAGGCTGTATTTTTCAGTCAATGCATAACAGATACACACTTGTATGTAACCTTATATATATATATATATATATAAACAAGTTGATCAAATGCAGAAACAAGCCTTTTATTCCAAACTAGTTGGTGTAGGCTAAAGCTGAAACCAAAAGATATCATTAGAATGGTGCAAAGATTGCATTTGTATTCCTAATAGGGTTAGAATAGTCCACCTTTTATTACAAAGATCGGGTGAGATAACATTTAGTTAGATATGTGAGTTCCTTACAAGTTCAAAGTTGTGGCCCACCAATAATTTACACCGTGATTTTAAATTTGGAGGTTATTTGGCCGGTCCAGTGCCTTTTTTAGCAAAAAAGATTAATCTATTGGAAAGAGTTGAAGCAAGGTTACATGATGATTGAGAAAGTTGCTAATTTGCTCTTCTTGTCTTTATACTTGTGTAGGGTTGCAAACCCGTTACTCGTGTGGAGGCGGCTACGGGTGGATCTGCTTCAGCCAGTCCATGCTCATCATACCAACCGAGTCCAAACGGTTCCTACAATTTAAACCCGAGTTCATCCTCGTTTCCCAGCTCCATCTCCTCCCTTTATGCGGCTAACGGAAACCCCGACCCTAATTCTCTTATACCATGGCTAAAGAATCTTTCATCCGGTTCTTCACCTTCCTCCAACTTCCCTCACCATCTCTACATCCCCGGTGGCTCCATAAGCGCCCCAGTCACGCCCCCATTAAGCTCACCTACCTGCCGAACACCTAGAATCACCGACATCGATGATCACCAAACCACCGCGGTCCCCGCCTGGGCGGGCCCACACTACCCTTTCTTACCTTGTTCGACCCCTCAAAGTCCCGGCCGTCAAACACCAACCGATTCAGGATGGGTCTCGGGGGTTCAGACGCCCATAGAAGGGCCGTCGTCGCCCACGTTTAGCCTCGTTGCATCGAACCCGTTTGTAGGTTCGGGTACCGGGTCGAGAATGTGGACCCCGGGGCAAAGCGGGACCTGCTCTCCGGCTATTACGGCTAGCTTCGACCAAACGGCAGATGTCCCGATGTCTGACGCAATTTCGTCGGAGTTCGCGTTTGGTAGTAATATGAAAGGGATGGTGAAACCGTGGGAAGGCGAGAGGATTCACGAAGAATGCGTTTCTGACGATCTTGAACTTACCCTCGGCAACCCTAGTACGAGGTAACTAACAGTATTTACAACTCATCCTCTATAATTTCTCTAAAATGGTAAAGATAAGTTTAAATCTAAAATAGAGAAATGAATAGTAACTATTCATACTCTATTTTTTCTAACCATTTGATAATTACAAAATTGTCCTTCAACTTTTTAGATTCTTGTATTTTTATTTCTTTAGTGAAATTTGGTTTTTGATAATTCAATGCTGAATTAAATATGAATTATAATGTCATCAAAATAATATGATAAAGTTAATAAATGTAAGATTATTGTGAAAATAAAAAATTTAAGGATGCAATTTATAAAGTTAATAAATAGTATAAGGTTATTATTGAAAATATATGTAATTAAAATAAAAGAGAATATACTTGGAATATTCTCTTTTAGAGAGTAAAATAGAGTAATACATTGGAAAAGATATAAAATACTCTCTATTTTTTACTCTATAATATTGGAGATGCCCTAAATCTCTATACTTTCTTTAGAATAGATAAAGAGAAATTGACTCAAATAGCAATTTTACCGAATAAAATTGGTTTCCTAGCCATATCTCCCCCATTTTTACCAAAATATCACTAATTCCACAAAAACACAAAAAAACTACGAATCTGATCGATTTTTTTTAAAAAGAATCTTTATTTTAATATTGCGGGCCCAGGTGTGCAATTTGCGGATCCGGGTCAATTTGTTTTTAAGAAAATCAGGTTCGTATTTCTTTTTGTGTTTTTGAGTTAGGCCTGCAATTACGGACCTATATGTTGCTGAAGCAGTGACATTTATGCAAAATCGGGAGAGAATTGGCTAGGAGACCAATTTTAATCGCTAAAATGGCTATTCGAGTTGATTTCCAATAAATGAACCGTTAAACCTTCTCATTTTGATTGATCAAATCACTCAACAATTTTTTTAATAAATAAACCATCTAGTTTTTTTTAAAATTGGTTAAATACATTTCTTTTAATCCAGAAAAAAGCTTTATGTTGGCTTTGAAAAAAAAATGTAATATATATTTTGGTTATATTTGTATTGCAGATAAAAGCAGTGCACAATGTGTGGAATGGCTTCTGCTTTTGGTGATCTTTGTAAGACAAAAGGTATTGTTATTGTTGGCTATTAAATTATGATGAGTTGATTTTGTTTCTTAAAAAGTTTATTTGTTTTTGATTTTTTTTATTTTCCAGAAAAAAGGAGAGAAATGCATAGTAAGTAAATTATAGTGATAATTGATGTATGATGGCTTCTGTATTCAAGAATTCTTTTTTCTACGTATTTTTGTTCTCATTAACATCATTAAATACAAAATTTAATTTACATTTTCATTTTCATGTATGAAATCAGAATTCAATTTTCAAAATTGTGGATGGAATTATTTCTATTCAATATACGAATCACATTAGTCGACGGTAAGTTCCACTTTCTATATTGTGTATTCAATCGTGTTCAGTCAAGAGTTGTAAATGACGTAAGGCTTGACGGTGTGGTTAAGCTTCAAGTCATAGAAGTCATGATGACACTACGTTTTTGAAAAAAAAAATGACAATGTATAAATATAAAGATACACTTTATACTTTCACTCGGTGAGCTAATGATATAAAACATTTAAATTTGGTTATATATTAAAAACTACTATTTTTGTTTGTCCTAAAATAAGTGTCTACGTTACTATTTTTGTTTGTCCTATAATAAGTGTCCACTTTCAAAAGTATAATTTCACTTTCCCATTCTACCCTTAATTATGTGATGGATAAATTTTCTCTCTCTATAACTAAGGGTAAAATTGTACTTTGGTTAATTAAAAAGTGTAATAATTGCACACTCCTAAAACTGTGTGCATTTTTCATTGTGGACATTTATTTTGGGACGGAGGGAGTAATAAATATGACATTAAAAAAGTAAAAAAAATCAAATATCGTAAGGTCATGAAGTGTCACAAGTTTAACATGATGTGAGATACAAACCTTGAGTGACCGTGCACCGTGACAGCTGTGGTGGTCGAGCCTTTTAGAACACTGCTGACAACCATATTGTTGTTTGACAATGTTGAGCTTGAGCAATAAAATTTGTTGATGGGGATTGAATCTCCTACAAATTACGAACCAACGAATTTATTCCAAAGCTTTAAATGGCGTAAATGGCGTGAGCTGTGGTGTAGCTGCGAAAATCAAGCCTTAAGGCCATCAGTACCCATGAGAGCATCTTTCAAATATTCCAGCTCCACATCAGCGCCACATCAGCTTTTCTCCCATCCCTCACTCAATCCCTAAACACCCTTACCCCATTCCCTCAAATCCTTTTGTCACCCCATTTATTTTAATTCTTTTATTTATACATTTAATTATTTAACAAAATAAAAATATTTATATATTTTTTAATAAATAAAAATAAGATAAATAATAAAAATAAAAATTCATACCATTCATTAAAAATAAAAATTACAAAATACAAAACACTACCAATTATGAAATTTTTGAATTTGCTCTTTTCTCGCTAAAGTAACCCTCAAAGCGTTTCCCGTAAGGTGATCATGCAGGGTCATGAAAAACTCGAAGTCTTTCTCAAATCGTTTTGAGCGTTCGATTTCGAGTTCTTGTTCCAACCTATGTCGTTCGAGTTTTGAGCGTTCGATTTCGAGATCGAGTTTTTTCATTTTGTATTCCATTGTATCATCAATCTTGTCGTTGAACGTCGTCAACAACTGAGTAACACTTTCGTCCGTATTCGTCCCGGACGTATTACTCGTTGATGTTTTTTTTGCCTTGTTTCTCCCGATGGGTCGTTGAATTTGCTCGTCATCGTCATCATCGGAAGGTTGGGTACGTTTTGAACCCCGCGATGAAGTTGTCGTCATCGTTGGAACGACTCCCCATTTTGGACATTTTTTTAGGACGTCCCAAGCTTGTTCGTGAGTGAAAGCAACTTTATGGCGTGCTAGATACCGTTCGTGTGCCGTTCGGGATATATCGGCCTCACTCATCCCGCTTGATCTATTATTGAGCAAGTTGTTGTAGATGCCGCCAAACGAATTAACTCTTTTATTGAGGTCGTTGAACTTGTTATTGAGTTGATGGGTTGATCTATAACCTGGTTCACGACCCATGCGAGTAAAGAACACATGCCCGATTCGGCCCCAAAAACTTCCTACATTTATGTAAAATTAAGTATAAGAATACTAATAATAATAATAATAATAACAATAAAAATAATTACCACCGCTTTGTGCGTTACCGACCACGGGGTCCTCCAAAACGTCAACCCACGCCGACACTAACGCGAGTTCCTCGGCTTTACTCCACGTTTGTTTGGCGGCTTTCGTTGGTCTCGGATTTGATGGTTCCGGGTTAGATTGTTGTGTCGGGATAGATTGTGGTGTGTTCGGGGTAGAAGGTTGGGTTTCCGGAACAATGTCGTCGTCGAGATTGATTGCGGGTGAAGGAAGATTGTAGTTGGCCGGAGTAAAACCTTGTTCAATCAAACCGGGACGTGTAAATTGGTAAGGAAATTGTTGGTGAAATTGTTGGGGAAATTGTTGCGGATTTTGTTGCGACCATTGTGGCGGAATTTGTTGCGACCATTGCGGACGATAACCTTGTTGTGTAAACGCTTGGAAACCAAGCTCTTGATCTTCTTGCGATTGTGGTGTATTCGGTCGGTTACGACGGGATGTAGGTGTTCTGTTTGAATTCATGATGAGAGAGGTGTGAAAAATAAGAGGTTGAGAGAATTTGAGAGAGTTTGAGAGGTGTGAGAAATAAGAGGTTGAGAGAATTTGAGAGGTGTGAAAAATAAGAGGTTGAGGGTTAAATATATAGTGAGATTAAATTGAGATTTTTTTTTACAAAGAGCCGTTCAACGGCATGATTTTTAAAAATTAAATTAAATTTTTTTTTAAAAACCCTTCGGGATGAATCGGGATCCCATCCCCGGAATCCATCCCGCCCCGCCAACCCCGCAAGGGCCGTAGCCCATCCCGCTGCCCATCCCGAATGGGCTACGGATGGCCTAAGTTTTGGGAGTTACAACGAAGCGATGCCGTTTTAAAAGACATGAGTTATGTGGCAAATCTATATATAGACGAATTATCGTGTGAGAAGAAAGGTTAAAGTGAGATGGTAAAAAAAGATCTGGAGCATTGAGCATACATTTAATCTTAAACCCACCCATAAATCGCGATTGATACGAGAATTGATCTAGTACATCTTATCTTGGTGCATCTCATACTTAGATCACAAAATGAACATGTATGAACTTTAAACAAAAGTTATTGTTTCACCTATAAACTTTGCTTAAATTTATTTAATTATGTTATTCGTTTTCTGGTTTCATCTATAAATTTTGTTTAAACTGTCTTAATTATCTCATCGGGTTTCTGGTTTCATCTATGAATTTTGTTTAAACTTCTTTAATTATCTCATTCATTTTATGGTTTCACCTATGAATTTTGGCAAAAAAATTGTAACAACGAAAATTCATACACGAAATAAACATTATGAACAATACACAAAGACTATTGTTTCACTAATGAACATTATTAAAATAACTTAATTATTTCATCAAAAAAAAATTTGTTTCACCTATTAACTTTGGTAAAATCTTCGAAACAACTAAAGTTAATACACTAAAGAAATAAAATTTAATTCCAAAATTAACCGAATTTATGATAACTGAAATTAAAACCAAATCTAAGCGATAAATGAAATTAAAACCGAAAAGAATTTAATTTAAAAAGTAAAACACAAATTGTTTCAAATTGTCCTTCATTTAATTTCTTTCCATTTTCATCACCATAACCGTTGGTCAGAAAAACGAACAACTCAGATTAGTTTGTAAAATTAACACTAAATCAGTAATTAATGAGTTAACAATTGATTACGCCTTTATATATACACACATGACACATATGTTTTTAATTATTACTTAATAAGTCAATGATAGTAAATAATTTAAATTAGGATATATATTAAAAACTAATAACTAAAGTATTAAAAAGGTAAGAAAAATTAAACATATTAGAGGGTTTTGTGTTATTTTCATCTAATATGCGGACCAATAATGATATAATAAAAAAGAAGGGCTTGAAAGTGAAATTTGACAAAAGTATGATTTCCATAAATCAATGAGAGGACAAAAATATGATTTGTACAAACAAACCACAAGAAAATGCAGCAGAGGGACCTAGTCACATTTAATTAGAAGATGAGGGGGTTTTTTGTTTAATTACAAAACAAAGGGGTCGAAAGTGAAATTCAACACAAAAATATAAAAAATTGGCCTATGCAGGTCTCGAACCTGCGACCTTCGCGTTATTAGCACGACGCTCTAACCAACTGAGCTAATAGGCCATTTGTTTTTATGGTTTCTTTCACACTAATAACACTTTTCGATATTATCTTGTATAATTGGCAAAAATAACTTGTACTCATTTGTATTTTCTCTAAACCAAACTTTATAATATTAATTCGTTCCAGTTTATTATGCTTCTAAGTCAAAAAAAAATTTAGGTCACAGACTTTAATTTGATTTTTTATGGAACTAAAAGGCTGTTTATCAAACTTTTACTGAACGAGTATGACAAAGACAAAAAATCTTACCAGATAAGCAATGACATACTTAAGAGTCTTATAAAAGGTCCAAAGTCGAATAACTCATGAATCGAATGAGATTCGGGTAAAACGGGTCAAGGTTATTGGTTGTTGGCTTGTTGCTTAGGGAATAACACATAATCTGAAATAATTAATAAGAATTCCAAAAAAAGGTCAAACCTAAATATTGAACTTTACTACAAATTACGTGTTAGAATATGTGAGTAGGTTGATAGATTGAGAGACACACACTTGAGATGGTGGCAGAATCAGCCGTTTTCATATATTGAGAGAGTAATACAAATAGAGTGTCTAACCTAATAATGAAACCCTAAGAGACTATTTATACAAGGTAAGTTACACATAATTACAGAAAGGACCCTGAACTACACATATTGACATTAATACTCTAACATCCCCCCTCAAACTCAAGTAGGGGAAGAATGAGCCAAATTGAGTTTGGAAACAAGAGCCCGAAAACGCCCTGAAAGATGAGCTTTGGTGAAGATATCGGCAGTCTGATCAATGGTTGAGATTGGAAAAAGTTTAACCGTCTTGCGAAGAACATGTTGACGCGTGAAATGACAGTCAATCTCAATGTGCTTTGTACGCTCATGAAAGACATCATTGTGAGCAATTTGAATAGCACTAGTGTTGTCACACCACAATGGTGTTGGGGAAAATTGATGAGCACACATATCAGATAGTAGCCAACGTAGCCATACGAGTTCTTGAGTGGTGTCAGCTAAGGCTCGATATTCCGCTTCAGTGCTGGAGCGAGCTGTCAGCGATTGTTTCTTGCTGCGCCAGGAGATAAGAGAGTCCCCAAGAAAGAAACTGTAACGACCCAGACCTTTTTCGAAGTGTTTTGCGTTTGGTGTGGAGTTTTAATAAAAGCAGAAGTTGAGGGGCTAGTTGGTAAAGAGAGTTTAGGATATTTGAGAAGGTTTCATTAATGCTGAAAGTTGAGGGGGCCTTAGTGTAAATAAGGAAAATGTGGTTTATGACCCAATCATTAGGGCACAATGCCCTAGGAGTGCCTTCATCCTTGTGTTGGCGGCTGAATTGAGAGAAAGAGGGATAGAAGAGTTTTGGAGCTTTGGAGCATTGAGAAGGGAAGAACCATCATCATCCTTTGAAATCAACAAGAAGTGTGTGTTAGGATTCGTTTCCTGCAAGGAATCCACAGGTAACTTCTTAATCTATAACCCATTTAAGATCTGTTGGATGAGTATTGGATAGTTTAAGAGTTTATTGATAAAGTCATTTTAAGACCCTTAAAGGAGATTTAAACACCCTTTTAAATCGAGATTATTCAGTAAAGTTAATGGGAATTGTTTGAAGATGTTTAAGTAAGTGATTTGTTGCATTATCCCACTGTTTTCGAAGTGTTCAGTAAGATTTCGGACCATAAAACCCTTCCAGCGTTCGTCCGGAAACCTTCAAGTATGAAGGTGTCCGGGTGAGTGTCCGGGAAACTTCTTGGTTGGGTTGTAGCAGGTGTCCGGATATTGTGTTGTCCGGATAAGTTTAGTCGTCCGGATAAGTGAGCCATCCGGATAGGTATATCGTCCGGAAAATAAAAGTTGTCCGGTAGTCTCAATGTGTCCGGATAGGAGAGTCATCCGGAAAAGCGTTGTTGTCCAGAAAAGTAGTGATGTCCGGAAAGTGTGGTTTACCCGGTAGCCTATCCGGAAAAGTTGTGTGTCAGGTGAGAAGTGTCCGGATAGTCCTAGTCAGCTTATAAATCTGTCCCCTCGTTCAGGTAGACATTTTGGAAGTAAAGAGCAGAGTAGGGAAAAGCAAGCAAACGTACCAGGTGAGTTTTCTAAACTAAAACGTGTGACTTTTAATATGTTTTCTAAAGCGAATATATGATGAGAAATGCCATGCTTTATGCTTATGCTTTAGTTGCATGAATTGATGTTTGAAAATTTACGTGGGATGTATGCATACATTGTTTTGATGTAAATTGACTAAGTCGGGGGGGGGGGGGTGGCCCGCCAGCTCGTGCCGGGAGGGTGTTCCCGTTTATGCCAAGGGAAGTGGCCCTGTAAGGCAGCATGAGACTGACTCGTTGTCACCTTAGGGTGACTTCAGGGTGTCAATTTATAAGGGGCGGATCTATATCCGAAAGCGAACTTATCTGAACAGTTTTATGAAAGTTTTATGCTGAAAATGATAAATTGTTTTAAATGCTTTGATAACTGTTAGGAGGGACTCACTAGACCTTATGGTCTAACCCTCGCATTTTCAAACTAAAACCTTTTCAGGAAAGCAGGTGATGAAAGGCTCTAGCAAGTGAGCAAGGAGCTAGCGAGGCAGTTTGATAGTATAGCGACACTATAGTACAGTTTAGTTTATTTCTCAGTTGTGTAGGTTGTTTCCGCCAACCACTTTTGTTTTTAATGTAATGAAATTTTGGGACCCGTTTTTGGGATGTTTCATTTATATGAATTGCATGCTTTATTTTTAGACTGGGTTGTTACAGTTGGTATCAGAGCCATAGTTTAAGGGATTTAGGTGACCGGACGGGCCTAAACTTAAACTTGGAAGTAGAAATCGCAACTGAGAATCAGGAAATGCGTTAGGAGGGCACTATTGTAGATACAGGAAATGCGTTAGGAGGACACTATTATAGAGATAGGACTAATAGGGTACTGAGGACTGTCATGGAAGGTAAGTTTGAGATTCCACCTGGCCAGTGTAATTGCAAACTTACAGGTACATGTATGTGCTTAATCTGCCTTATTATTCCGAAGTGGTAGTCAGAAGCTAGTGTTTATGTCGTGTTCCAGTACTTTAGAATGTTAGCAAGATCCCTGAGGGATAGACTGAGACCCCTTGTCGAGGAAGTTTCATGAGAAGTCATAGTGATGTGATGCACGTATACATCGTAGAGAAGAAATGTTGTATGGAGTATTACGAGTCATCTAGAGGTAGCTCTTCGTGGATTCGGAGAGGAGGGATGCTTGAGTTTGAGTAAGACTCCTATTTCGGGAGAGTCCCAATTCTAGAAATCATGGGATAGATCAGTCAGGATGGTAAGGAAAGTCAGTGTCAAAACCTTGAAGGTATCAATGGAGCCCAGGGTTCTTGGTCGAGTTTTCCATTTGCGGGATAAATGAAATAAGTGAAATGAAACCATGTAGCAGTGGAAGGTGAGATAGTTGATCAAAACGAAATAGTATGAAATGGTTGAGTAAGTGGACCGTTGAATGTATGTATAGCAAGTCGTTGCAAGGCCGAGAGGGTGACCACTGGTCGAAAGTAGAGTGTCAATGATAAGTTGCGTGAGTAAAACGATTGACCTTGTTTGAGTGAGTAGCCTTCAATTGCAAGTAGAGTTTCATGCATTGAGATCGTATATGCGTGCATGAGATTTTTTTCATAAGAAAAGTAAACGTGTAAATATCAACTTTGATCGGATATGAGTCGGCGTGTGCAAGTGTAGGTCTAAAGAAAAATACAAATCCATTTACATCATACAATGAAGTCTTGAGGTTTACGAATTGCAAAATATTCCACTCTTTTCATGATAAGCCAAGAAAACGTTTGAATGCACAACTTTTATAACCAAAATGAGTATTGATATGTCGAAGTTATATAAACGAGTGTGAGGACCGACTGGTTTACTTCGTGTCGGTAATTTTCTTTCAAAATTTTGTCGTATGGGAAGATTTTCATCCAATATTTATTTTTGTCGAAACAACGTATTTTTGGTTGAGTATTATTAAGTTTTAAGGAAAGATTGCATGCAAATGATCCTCAAAGATCGTTGTGCAGGGCATTGGAGTTATGGGAATGTTGGGGTCGTGTGTACCCAAGTTGTTTTCAAGTGTTGTTTCTTTAAAATGATCAAAAGCGTGAAATGAGTCAGTTATCGCGTTGTCAGGCATGAAGGCTATGAACTCAATAGGTCGTAGAGTATTACATTTTTAAGCTAAAGGAGAACTCATAGAGTGGAGAGGTGTTGGACAAATCAGGGGAGAATGTTTGTAGCTTTGGTATTTTGTGTTCTAGAGGAGAGGTGAGCAGTGGAAGAGTCGAAAGTGGACTTTAATGTCGGTTGCATGAGGGTCTGTACTCTCGTGCGGTGACCGGATATATAGTTGCCGAGGGACGGTTGTGTTTAGAGGAAGGACTAGAAGTCATCAAGGTGTTGGTATTAGCAACTCGTTATGAGTAGTGTGGTGAAGTAGGAATGAAATATCTTCGACGCCGAATAAGAGTTTAAAGTGATCTTGTATTATTGACGTTTCACGAATGAGTTTGAAATGAGGACGACAGGGTATGAATTTGATTATGATATGTTAGAAGGATTAGGTTCAGTAAGGGGCCCTTGTTGAAGAATAGGTTAAGGAAGTATCAACAGGTCAGCTATGGACGTTAAAGTCGGCAGTTGTGTAAGGTGTTTGAGACCGAAGACTTGAATCAGAAGGTTGAAAGTGAAGGACCACTTGGTAGGGGTGTTAAGATAGTGAAAGATTGCTGTTTTAGATAAGCGTTTTACTTACGAGATGGATGGTTCATAAAGAATGAAGTATTTAGCACAAACGAAGTGAGGATATAGATTATGTCGATCGGTGAGAATGGTTCGGTATTGCAAAGAGCTAGCAAGAAGCGAGTATGTTAGAATTAATCAGAAACTCGGGTGTTGTGGTTCAACTAGGGCTGGGGAGAGGCAATGTAGTGAGATAGACTCGGTTATGTATGCGTGAGGTCTTGAAGATAAGTTTGAGTTGTGTTTGAATGGCCAAGAGAGTTTTGGTCTGCAGTGTGATGTTATGAGTGATGAATGTACAGTTATGTAGTGGCAATAATTGCCAAGTTAAATGTGCCAGCTAGCGTCGTAGTGAAGTGATGTTAGAGAAAGAGAAAGCATCAGAGGGAAGCCTTTTTGGGGGTTTCAGATGAGGCGTTCGAGTGTTAACCAGGTTGTTGGAGCACGTAGGGTGTAAGTTGACGTGGTGATATGATTATGTTCGGGATAGCATCACGCAGTGGTGGTGGGTAGTTACCCAAAGGCGGAACCAAGTGTTTTTAGTTGTAAGAGCCGCTAAGTAAGCATATTTTGGGATCATTGGAAGTGTAAAGAAGATGATGGATGTATTAGTCAAAATGGGGTGGAATAGATGTGAAATCCTTAAAGAATGTGAGCTGTTGCTTATGTGTGAACGAATTGTCTGAGAAAGTGAAAGTTGGAGTTTAAAGAATGTATGGTGACGTCGAACTCTGGTGTCAGTTCGAGGTGATTTAGTCGAAAGCCTTAAGTTAGAATTTTAGTGCAACCGATGGGTTATGTATAATAATGAGACAACATTTGCAGCTTGAGAATTGTCGGAAGAGAGGGGCGAGTAATGTTGGTGGGCAGTGCTCCACGCTAACGTGGGGAGGTGAAGGCAGTATGTCGGAATAAGTAAGTAAATCGGAAGTAGTAAACTTGACAGTAATACCGATAGGCGCAGTGTTGTGTAGATTGTCCTTGATAAGTGTGCGAACTTTTGGAAAGAGTATTGAGGAAGGAAATTGTGTATGATTTGGTGCAGAAAAGAAGTGGATAAGACAACTGAATGAGTTAAGTTAGTGACTTTGTGAGAAACGTTCAAACGAACTGATCGTTCAGTGTAAGCTATTGAGAATAGTAGAGTGTGATCGTGGTTACCCCTCCTAGTTGAGTGGGAGTAACCGAAGTTATGTTATATGACTGAACGCTTGTGGCTAAGCAGCGAGAGATTGATGAGCCTTCAGGATAAGTGCAATTCGGATAGGTGAGTACTCCAATAACAAATTATAGAGGTTCCCTACTATTAGACACGTTAAGTGTGAAGTGATGAAGTGGTGAGAACGTACGAATTAGTTGTCGAGTTGTAGCCGATGTGATTCGGGAAAGGAGTATGATATGCTTAGACGAATGTCGGTTGGAGGAAGTAACCTAGAAACTTCAAGTATACCGAGGAGGGGACTCCTGGGGGTGAGCTCGTCAGGATAAACAAGGTTGGCCTTATGCCAAGTTGTCAGTGAGGGAGTTTTCCTGGTGGAAGATTCTCGTTGTTGTGCCGGGAATTCCCGCCAAGTTCTTTCTCTTAAGGAAGTATAAATGTATGAGCGACCTTATTTAGACGTGATTAAAACCGTGAGTCCCGATGTGTGGACGGAGGCGAGCAAATGGAGGCGCGGTTGGCCTTGGTCTTATCAAGTAGTTTTAAGCGAGTATAGCGATCGAAGAGGGTACAAGTAAGCAGTACAAGATGGCACGATTTAGCAAGTGGTGTCTCGCCGAGGGCGGCTTCAAAGTATGGGGTGTGGTTATGTTTCCCATCTGAACGGTCTGAGGCAACCGAGTAGAACTGAGTGGTTACAATTGAAAAACATAAGGCTTTGAGCTTTGAAGTTTGAGAGAGAGGTAAAGTAGACTAAGTCTGCGGATTTCGTCGAAGCTGAAAGTTGAATAGATAGTGCACGATCTTGAGGTACTCGATGTGAATTTGAGAAGAAATTCATAGTGTGATGCACGTCTCTTTTGTGGAGAGCCGATGTGAGAAGTGAGATGATGGCGACCTTGCAAGAGATGCAGTCGATAAGAAGTTGACCTTGTCATTAGTAAGCAAGTTAGAGCAGCAGCATACAAGTTAGACTGGTCAGAAGAATTAAAGAGTGTTCATCCGACATGTCATGTCTCGGATTTAAAGAAGTGTTTGTCAGAGGTCGTTGTGGCTGTTCATTTGAGGAGACATCAGTATAGATGAGAGGTTGACTTACGTAGAAGAACCGATAGAAACCGTGAGCGGTAAGGTTTGCTAAACGAGGAACATAGAAGTTTGACAAGTAAAAAAAAATTCAGTGGAGATATCATAGGGGACGAGAGACAACGTGGGAAGTAGAATCAGATATGATGTCCAGATACCCACACCTTTTCGAAAACGGAATTCCGGGGACGGAATTCTTTTGAGGGGGGAGTGTTGTAACGACCCAGACCTTTTTCGAAGTGTTTTGCGTTTGGTGTGGAGTTTTAATAAAAGCAGAAGTTGAGGGGCTAGTTGGTAAAGAGAGTTTAGGATATTTGAGAAGGTTTCATTAATGCTGAAAGTTGAGGGGGCCTTAGTGTAAATAAGGAAAATGTGGTTTATGACCCAATCATTAGGGCACAATGCCCTAGGAGTGCCTTCATCCTTGTGTTGGCGGCTGAATTGAGAGAAAGAGGGATAGAAGAGTTTTGGAGCTTTGGAGCATTGAGAAGGGAAGAACCATCATCATCCTTTGAAATCAACAAGAAGTGTGTGTTAGGATTCGTTTCCTGCAAGGAATCCACAGGTAACTTCTTAATCTATAACCCATTTAAGATCTGTTGGATGAGTATTGGATAGTTTAAGAGTTTATTGATAAAGTCATTTTAAGACCCTTAAAGGAGATTTAAACACCCTTTTAAATCGAGATTATTCAGTAAAGTTAATGGGAATTGTTTGAAGATGTTTAAGTAAGTGATTTGTTGCATTATCCCACTGTTTTCGAAGTGTTCAGTAAGATTTCGGACCATAAAACCCTTCCAGCGTTCGTCCGGAAACCTTCAAGTATGAAGGTGTCCGGGTGAGTGTCCGGGAAACTTCTTGGTTGGGTTGTAGCAGGTGTCCGGATATTGTGTTGTCCGGATAAGTTTAGTCGTCCGGATAAGTGAGCCATCCGGATAGGTATATCGTCCGGAAAATAGAAGTTGTCCGGTAGTCTCAATGTGTCCGGATAGGAGAGTCATCCGGAAAAGCGTTGTTGTCCGGAAAAGTAGTGATGTCCGGAAAGTGTGGTTTACCCGGTAGCCTATCCGGAAAAGTTGTGTGTCAGGTGAGAAGTGTCCGGATAGTCCTAGTCAGCTTATAAATCTGTCCCCTCGTTCAGGTAGACATTTTGGAAGTAAAGAGCAGAGTAGGGAAAAGCAAGCAAACGTACCAGGTGAGTTTTCTAAACTAAAACGTGTGACTTTTAATATGTTTTCTAAAGAGAATATATGATGAGAAATGCCATGCTTTATGCTTATGCTTTAGTTGCATGAATTGATGTTTGAAAATTTACGTGGGATGTATGCATACATTGTTTTGATGTAAATTGACTAAGTCGGGGGGTGGCCCGCCAGCTCGTGCCGGGAGGGTGTTCCCGTTTATGCCAAGGGAAGTGGCCCTGTAAGGCAGCATGAGACTGACTCGTTGTCACCTTAGGGTGACTTCAGGGTGTCAATTTATAAGGGGCGGATCTATATCCGAAAGCGAACTTATCTGAACAGTTTTAT
The DNA here is from genome assembly GCA_033807775.1 of Saussurea involucrata. Taxonomy (NCBI): domain Eukaryota; kingdom Viridiplantae; phylum Streptophyta; class Magnoliopsida; order Asterales; family Asteraceae; genus Saussurea; species Saussurea involucrata. The sequence continues at coordinate 93,264,563 of CM066312.1, read as the reverse complement.
GAAAGTTTTATGCTGAAAATGATAAATTGTTTTAAATGCTTTGATAACTGTTAGGAGGGACTCACTAGACCTTATGGTCTAACCCTCGCATTTTCAAACTAAAACCTTTTCAGGAAAGCAGGTGATGAAAGGCTCTAGCAAGTGAGCAAGGAGCTAGCGAGGCAGTTTGATAGTATAGCGACACTATAGTACAGTTTAGTTTATTTCTCAGTTGTGTAGGTTGTTTCCGCCAACCACTTTTGTTTTTAATGTAATGAAATTTTGGGACCCGTTTTTGGGATGTTTCATTTATATGAATTGCATGCTTTATTTTTAGACTGGGTTGTTACAGAAACAATAGCCGGTAGTGGAACGACGATCGGTTATGTCACCATCCCAGTCAGCATCTGAGAAGGCACGAAGCTGTAAGGATGAGGTGGATGAGAAATGAAGCCCATGGAACATTGTCCCTTTGAGGTACCGAAGTATACGAAGAACAACGGCATAGTGGTCTGAACACGGGCCAACCATGAATTGGCTAACTATATGAACTGCATAGGCAAGATCTGGTCTAGTGACAGTCAGGTAGACCAGAGATCCAACTAGTTAACGGTACCGTGTAGGGTCTTTCAGCGGGGTTCCGACATTCGGAGCAAGGTGCAGATTTTGCTCAATGGGTGTAGATGCAACTTTGTTGTCCGTGATCCCAGCTTTGGACATCAGATCTGAAATGTACTTGGCTTGACATAGATAGATGCCCGAAGAGTCTGATAGAACTTCAAGTCCAAGAAAGTAGTGTAGTTTGCCAAGATCTTTCATCTCAAAACATGAGCTGAGAGATTGTTTGAGATGATTGATACCTGTAGTGTCACTGCCAGTGATGATCATGTCATCAACATACAACAGGAGTAAGATAGTACCTGCAGCAGTAGTCCGAGTAAACAAGCCATAATCATAGTTACTTGGAGAAAATCCCAAGGAGATGACGGTGTTACTAAACTTTTCAAACCAAGCACGAGGAGATTGTTTGAGGCCATAGAGGGCTTTTCGAAGTCGACATACATGTCCCTGACGGGAGGTCACACCTGGAGGGAGTCTCATGTAGACTTCCTCTTCGAGATCGCCATTCAGAAAGGCATTTTTGACATCCATCTGATAGAGTGGCCATTTCTTGGTGGCAGCTATGGCGAGAAGACTACGAACTGATGTGACACGAGCCACATGAGCAAACGTTTCTTCGTAGTCAATGCCATATTCTTGATTGAAGCCTTTTGCCACAAGGCGTGCTTTGTATCGATCAATGGATCCATCAGACTTGGTTTTGATTTTAAAGACCCATTTGCAACCAATGGGTGACTTTCCTGGTGGGAGAGGAACAAACTCCCATGTATTGGCTTTGTCAAGTGCCTGAAGTTCCTCTGTCATAGCTTGCTTCCAAACAGGGTTAGAATCAGCTTCCTTGAAGGAAGTTGGTTCATGGGTGGACAGTAAAGTGGCATAACAATGATAATCACGAAGGTGAGAAGGAACTTGTCTTACCCGAGCGGAGCGACGTGCTTCATCTTGTGGTTGAGAGGAGCTAGGATCCATAGACTCAGCAGATGGCTCAGAAGTAGTACTTGGAATTGGTGCAGATGATTGATCGTGATCAGATGGCACAGATGGGGCCGGTGACGGTTCAAATGGAACAGATGAAGGTTCCGGTTGAGAAGAGGCGGAAGAAGGTGGAACAGATGGCACAGAATAAAGCTCAGATGGAGGTGAGTTAGAAGGAGGTGGGACAGATGGCGAGGTCAGTATGGAATCAAATTGTAGTGAGTCCAAAGAGATAGAGTTATCAGTGAAGAAGGAAGTGGAAGGATTGGGTATGTCTTGAGATTTGGACACTGTTGAGAAGGGAAGATGTTCCCAGAATGTGACATGACGGGATATACGTAGTCTTTTAGAGACTGGATCCCAACAACGATAATTTTTGTGTTCAATACCGTAGCCAATAAAGCAGCATAATCGAGAACGAGGTTCAAGTTTGGTGTGTTCATGAGGTTGCAACTGAACAAAGCAGGCACAACCCCATACTTTTAGGAGTTCATATGCAGGGGAGACCCCATGGAGCATTTCATAGGGAGACTTTTGATTGAGGATGGGAGTCGGGTGACGGTTGATGGTGTAGACAGCCGTGAAGGCAGCTTCGCCCCAAAAACGTTCTGGACACTTGGCTGAGATTAATAGAGTACGAACAGTATCGAGGATGTGGCGATGTTTACGTTCTGCACGTCCATTTTGCGGAGAGGTGTCTGGACAGGAGTACTGAGAAAGAGTACCATGAGATCTAAGAAAGGAGAGGAGAGAAGATTCTTTGTATTCCATAGCATTATCTGCTCGAAGAATCTTTATAGGTTTGGAAAACTGGGTTTGGATCATACGAGCGTAGGTGATGTAGATTTGAGGTAGTTCAGAGCGCTGTTTCATGAGATATATCCATGTAAAGCGTGTGTGATCATCGATAAAGATAACGATGTATCTATAACCCCCCATGGATGGATGTGGGGCTGGCCCCCAAACATCAGAGTGAATGAGGTCAAAAGGGGAAGCAGAATTAAGTTCATTTAGTTGAAAAAGTAAGGCATGGTGTTTGCCAAGTTGACAGGATAAGCAAGAAATGTTTTCAGAAGAGGTGTTGCCTAACAGTCCTGAACTAGCTAACAGTTTTATCCTAGCTAGAGATAAATGTCCAAGTCGTTTATGCCACAATTCAAAGGAAGGGGTACTGGAAACAGAGGCAACATGATTTGAGGATTGTAAGGGGAGACGGAGGTAGGCCACTTCAACCATCCGACCAACTTTACGGCCTACTCCAAGGATCTGCTTGGTCTTTGGATCCTGCACAACACAACCAGTAGGATGAAACAAAACAATTAGGCCGGATTCCATAAGTTGAGTGATAGAAATCAGACTCAGAGATAAGTTTAGAATATGTAGCACATCAGGTAATTGAAGGTTGGTGGTAGATACAGTTCCACTGAAAGATACGGGTAACCGAGTGTCATCCGCAGTGCGGACTGATGAGTACATGCTGGAGGTTTGCTTAGAGATAAACCCGTCAGCCTTAGATGTCATGTGGTTACAGCAACCAGAGTCGAATAGCCAAGGATTGTCTGGTGCTAAGATGTTGCACTGAGAATTCATTCCCATAGAACATGTCAGGAGGCGCTCTATTAGGTCTTGGTTTTGTCGCAGGAGTGCCAGAGGATCAGGTGATGAGTTGGTGTTATGCATAGGTGATGAGTTGGTGTTATGCATACCCATAGAACCTGTCATGAGTCGCTTTATTTGGTCTTGGTTTTGGCGTAGAAGTTCCACAAGCTCTTGCGGTGTCTGAGTTGCTGGAGTAGAGGAGTCTGGAGAGATTGATCCAACATATGACTGAGATTGGCGTAGAGGAGTCTTGCGAGATTGATCCGCAGTGCGTTGTTGCTTTTGATGACTGGAGTGTTGTTGATTACCTGAGTTCCTTGGATGGTTTAGACATTCAGACCCATAGTGTTGTGGCTGTGTGATCCCGCACCAGCGACATTGTCGATTTGGGCAGTTGGGAAGAAGATGAGAAGTAGAGTGACAATATGAGCAGTCACTGTATTGAGACTCGGTACTGAGAGCCATTTAAGTGGTGCAGGCAGGTTGCGACATGAGAAGACTGCGATAAGAGGGTATGTCGTAACTAACTGGAGTGTGAACAGTACTTGTCGCAAGTAACTGGGGTTGTGAACAGTACCAAGTCGCAATGGTCAGTTGAGATATGGGGTCGTGAATAGTACCAAGTCGCAATGGTCACTTGCGATTTGGAGGTGAAGTCGCAATGGTCAGTTGCGATTTGGAGGTGAAGTCGCAGTGGTCAGTTGCGATTTGGAGGTGAAGTCGCAGTGGTCAGTTGCGATTTGGATGTGAAGTCGCAGTGGTCAGTTGAGATATGGGGTCATGAATAGTACCAAGTCGCAATGGTCATGAACAGTGTCAAGTCGCAATGGTCAGTTGCGACTTGGATGAGTGTGTGCGTTGCGACTTGGATGAACGTATGGTGTTCTTGAGTCGGGGTTTTGCAAAACAGATCGGTTTTGGCTGAAAATTGGTACGTAGGTTCGTGATGATATTCTGAGCAACTTTAAAACTTGGAATTTTGTCAAAAAACCAACAGAGAATGGATTTTCTGAGCAAAATCGACAGCAGCAAAATAAGGGAAATAAACTTGAGAATGCAGATCTGAAAGATGGTTGAGGATGCTTACCTAGAGCTCTGATACCATGTTAGAATATGTGAGTAGGTTGATAGATTAAGAGAGACACACTTGAGATGGTGGCAGAATCAGCCGTTTTCATATATTGAGAGAGTAATACAAATGGAGTGTCTAACCTAATAATGAAACCCTAAGAGACTATTTATACAAGGTAAGTTACACATAATTACAGAAAGGACCCTGAACTACACATATTGACATTAATACTCTAACATTACGACATTAAAAGAAGCAAGTCAGTTGTCGAAGCAGTGAGTGGGTCTCTAAGGTAGCGTTTGGTACGCAGACTGGATGGGACTGGACTGGAGAAGATAATTTTAATCTAGGTTACGTTGGAAAAAGAGGTATTTAAGTAATCTTATGTTTTAGTCCCAAGTTGTTCCACCTATTTTGGTGGAACAAAAAATCTTAAGTTTGTCCCATGAAAACTTGTTTTTGTCACATGTTGTCCCATCTGATTTTTGTCCCATGACATATCCAACATGAAACTATTTTTTTTGTCTCGTCCCGTCCCATCCAGTCTGCGTACCAAACGCACCCTAAAGGAGGTTTAGGACAACAATGGAAGGTTGAGCATAACAACTAGAAATGGTTAGGATAAATAGGTGAGTTGTGGTCTAATAAAAATAATTTCACAAAAATCATACTTGATAAAGATTTTAGTAAGAGACATAATGAAGATCGAGAATTTTACTTGATAAAGTTTATCGGTTAAAAGACGATTATAAATAATATATTTTCTTGGCAAAAAAATGTTACCCAATAAAATAAATAAGGATAGTAATCCTTACCGATAAATACATACCCGGTAATAATTTGGTAAACAGTCATAAATAACCGAGCTTAAACACAAACATGGATCACAATGTACATTTGTAAAATCCAAAATAAGTTTACAAACTTGTAAAAGCATCTCCAACATATTTATTTAAAATTACTCTAAAATTCAAGATCTTCAAAATAAAATTATATTAACTCTAACATTTTATCAGTTGTTTAGATTACAATATTTTGTTATGTTTTTAAAATATTTCATACATTTAATAAAATATTATATTTCTTTCCTAAACACTTAACTTCAAAGTTTTTATTAGTAGAAATATATTAAAAATCTCTTTTATGATAGTCATTTTGTGGGAGTTCTTAAAAGTATGAGAATTTCACGATAGTTACTTTTTTTTATTTTAAAAAAGTTCTAAAAAATCTGTAGCAAAAGCTTTACTTAAAACTTTCAAAATCTTTATTTATTTATTTTTGCAAACATAAGGTAGCTTATTTATAAGTTTATCGCAGAAGCCCGTTTAGATTAAGTGTAAAAAAAAATCGTTGAATCGTTCAAACTGGTTGAATTATGTTAAAGCAGACTGCTTTTTGGCGGTTTAATCTGTCTGACAGTCCGGTCCAGATTGAAAATCAGTCAAACTGGTCCGATCCGGTCTATTATACTTTATATTTGCTTATACAAATATCTTTCTAAATCTTGGGTCATTAACCAATATCTTTCTAAATTGAAACGTGGCGCTGGCTGCTACGCTATATAGAAATAAGTTGCGTCTTCTCCATCAACAATTGTTTTTGGTAAACGCTTGGATCCTAACAAAGTCAATCATCAAACTTACAAAACCGTTGATTCCTATAATTAACTTTAAAGCCTTGTTATTCAAAAATAGGAATTATAAAAAGTTTGTTTACAACAGTTGAGAATTTGGATCAACTGTTATACATAATAAAAATAAAAATAAATATAAATGGTGTTATGTTTTGATGTATTTCACTAAAATAATACTGTTTACCATGTTTTTTTATTATTATCAAATGAAAATAAATATACAAATATATCGAAATAAAATAATATTAATTTAAAGAAATTCACAAGTCTCCACAAATAAGAATATTTTAATTTTAATTTTAATTTAGAAAATTTGTATTTTTGTGAAGATATTTGGGATTACGATGCGTTTTAATCTAGTTTTTGCCTAAAGTCGTTTTCAGTTAATAATAAATAAATAAGAAAATAATCCAATTTATATATATTCCAACCGTCTACAAAATCCCTTTTTTTAAATTTAGTATTTTTTATTTCTAAATGAAACACTTTCGTAAGAAAAAATCAAAAAATAATATTGCCGTTTTGTTATTAAAAAGAAACTATTTTATTACTTATTAATCATTTTTATATAACTTTGATATCCCAAAGATAATGACATGGTAAGTCGTTATAGACACTTTGCAATACGTCTTCTTTCAAACTATAATAATCGATGTAGACAACATATAGATATGGTAATGTCGGGAAACCTGGTCCATCCGCCCAGTTGGGGATTGGAACTGGGAAATCGGGGATGGGGACGGGAACATGTATCGCACTCCCCGCCCCGTCTACTCCCGTCTTGTCCCTGTTATATATTTTAATTAATAATTAGTTATATATTATTTTTTGGATTTTGTATGTATTTTGGATGTCAAATCTTAATACAATTACTCGATATGCTTTGGTACCTGTAACGTTAAGTTTTTTTTTTTGTTTGGAGTAGGTTGATTTTTTTTTTGGTTTTTGTTATTAATTATTATATGATGTTGTGATTTTTTTGTATTAAATTAAATTTCTTTTGATTTTAGGTTTCTTGGAAATATATGAGATTTAAACATTTACGGTGTCTCTATTTGATAGCTTACATAAACGGAGAAAAAACCTCGTTTCCCTGTTGGGGATCCCGCCCCCGTTGGGGATGGGATGTGATCATATTCCCCGACGGGGATGGGGACAGGAACATGGATGAAGAACAGGGATCGGGAACTGGGATGTGGATTGAAGTCCCTGTCTCATTCCCGTCCCATTCTCATGCCTAAAAATACAAAATATTTAGAATGTGCAGACAAAGAACCATCGAAACGGTTTGTTAAATGTCTATTTGACAGAAAGAAGATATAATTTTAGGGTGTTTCCAATTTTTGATAATTCAATACATTGTAGAATATAAATAGATAGATAGACGAAAAATCTTGTGAGAAGTTGAGGTCAACGTGAGAACAATCTGTTTTTGTGAGATCCGTAAGACCATATTTTTACACTTGAAATTTAACAGCAAAACACTGTGAAGATAAAAAAATTCGAACATTCACAATAAAAATACTATGAAGGTTATCTTCACAGTGTTTTGCTGTGAAGTTTCAAGTGTAAAAATATGGTCTTACGGATCTCATGAAAACAACTTAGTCTCACACGAGCTTTTATTTTGTGAAAAGGTTGCCTTTTTGGTATATTTCGTGAAAAGATTGACGTTTTTGGTATATTTTGTGAAGGGATAATTTTATTTTTTGTATGTATCTATTTATACTTTAGGTATATAACTTTTGAATGCTTCCAAATAATTAATGGAAATTGTGTAGTTTTTCTCTATATAATTGGTTCATTGTACTTTGTTGTCATTGAGAGGGATTGTATATATTTCTTTGTTAAAAACTTAGGGATTTAATTTTTCAAAATCAGATAGGTTGTTGTATTTTTAGACTTTATCTAAACATTTATCACATTAACATGCTTTTACATGTTACAAAGATGTATTAACCGGTTTTAGAAAGTTTAATGGTTTTAACATTTAAAAAAATAGTTTAAGGACTTAATCATTCAAAATCTGATAGTTTATTGAGTTTTTTCAAACTTTTCCGGTTTTACCTTTAGATGTTTAAAAAAAATACGTTCTAGAGAAATCTAGTGAAATAAATACGTTCACTTTTATGTTATTAACCCTTTTAAGAATACTCTCTAAATTTGTAACATGGTCATTTATATAAGACGTTATTTTTGATAAAGAAAAATTAAATTTTCCACATATAAGAAGAAATTAAAAGGAAATTAGATTAACTTTAAAAAGTAAATAAATGAGAATTGCAAAAATCTCAAAAATTAGGAAAAAATAAGTGGCAAGTGACTCATCTCGTATCAAAACAATATTCCAACTGAATCATTAACGTCTCGATTTACTTTTCTTTTCCTTTAAAATAACTAGTCAGTATATCCGCGCGATGCGACAGGACACAATTTGCGGTGAGGAAAAGCAATAAGCAAAAAGGTCAAAAAAAAAGCAATCCCAAACACCCCCATAGAGTAATAAATTATACAAAATCATAAACAACAATGGAGAATTAAAAGTACATATACTATATACAACATATAATGGAGAAATGGAGAAGTAAAACAATCAATTTGAGCAACCAATCACCATCTGTAACCAGAACTACCACTTCACAACCACAGCTACAGTAAACTAAATTCTGAGCATAATCAGCAAGCACAAGATCCATCATCGGATGCTGCTTTCCTATTTGTGGTATGATCTTCAGCCTTTATGTGCATATAGTGCACATAAAGCCTGAAAATCAAGAGAGCGATCCTGCAAACATAAAATGATTCTCTTCAAAACTTGAAAAACATCTCTCACACACACACAATTGAATAAGAAATAGGATGAAAGCTTTAGGGGCTGTTTGTCAGTTGCTGAATGGTTAGGTGCAGAATGATTAAGTGGTCAGAATGATTAAGAGGCTCTTATGATATAGCGCAAAATGAGATATGGTTGTTTTGTAATTGTTTAGAATGAAATTAAGGCGCTGAATGGTTAAGGGAGGCCCAACATACAAAATCATTCAGAGGGTTTTAGAACCATTAAGAGGTGACTTTTGTTTGACTCACCTCTTATCGATGCAGAGGTTACCTCTTAATGAAACTATTAAGAGGTAAACAAACAACCCCTTAAATGAGCCTTTTGTTTTCCAAATTTATGCTTTTCCTAGTTAAGAAAAGGTGAAATTAGGTTGATCCTTTCTAATGAAAATCTAATAATCCTACAAGCTATTAAAATTTAGATCGAATGAAAGGCTAACCAGATGGTGAATTGGAACAGTTGTCAGTGTCCCGAATCTTCCATTTATCCGGCCTCTTGTACCCATGACAACAGCTGCAGGCTTCACTTTTTCTGCTTCCTTGCAAATTGCCATGCCCAAGAAATTGCAGTTGATGCCCTTCAATTTGTGCAGTGTCCTGTTGTAACGACCCAGACCTTTTCGAAGTGTTTTTGTGGTTAGTGTGGAGTTGTAAATAAAAGTAGAAGTCGAGGGGCCATTTGGTAAATAAGAGAGGGGGTATAAAAAGGGCACAAAACCCTAGGTGTCATTTCATTTCCCTGATTTGGTGAATGTGTGTGTCGGCTGGGATTTTAGAGAGAAAGAAAAAAAAGGCATTTGAGTTTTAAGGGTTTTGGTGCAAGAGAGGAGGAGGATCATCAAGTGTTGGAAGCAGAAGAAGGTTTTGGATTCGAAATTGGTTTCTTGCAGCCATCAACCAGGTAATCCTTAATCCATAACCTCATTTAAGAATTCGTCTGATGATTTGTAGTCTTGAGAGTTTTTCTTGCAAAAAGTGTTTAAGACCATTAAGGGGAATTTAAACATCTTTGGGTGGTGTTTAGTCAGTAAAACTTTGTGGGATTTGGTAATAGGCCTGTATGTAGTTAATCGTCGCATTATATTGCTGTTTAATGAGCGTTTAGCACGATTTCGAGCATTAAACTCGAAACAGCGCTCTATCCGGAAACCTTCTTGTGACGCAGGTGTCCGGACATGTGTCCGGAAACCTTCTTGCGACGCAGGTGTCCGGAAAGGGTAAGTGTTCGGAAAGGTTAGGTGTCCGGAAAGGTTAGGTGTCCGGAAAGGTTAAGTATCCGGAAAGGTTAAGTGTCCGGAAAGGTTAAGCGTCCGGAGAGGTTAAGCGTCCGGAAAACTGATGTGTTCGGACACTGTGGTGTCCGGAAAGTAGGAACTTCCGGAAAAGCAAGAGTGTCCGGTAAGTGGTATCCGGACGGTTTGGTTAGTCAGCATATGTGTTTATCCTTTAACTCAGGTAGATCGTCTGGGGAGTACAGGGCACGGTAGGAAGAAAGTAAGCATACCAGGTGAGTTTTCTAAACTAAAACGTGTGGTTTTAATATATTTTTTTCTAAAGCGAATACATGATGAGAAATGCCATGCTTTATGATTATGCTTTGTTTGCATGAATTGACGTTTAAAACTTTATGTGGGGTGTATGCAAACATTGATTTTGATGTAAATTGACTAAGTCGGGAAGGGCCCGCCAACTCGTGTCGGGAGGGTGTTCCCGTTTATGCCAAGGGCGGTGTGACCCTGCAAGGCAGCATGAGACTGACTCGTTGTCACCTTAGGGTGACTTTAGGGTGTCAATTTATGAGGGGCGGATTTATATCCGAAACGAATTCATCTAAACTGTTTTATGAACGATTCATACTGAAATGGTATTCTGTTTAAATGCTTGATAACTATTTGAGGGACTCACTAGACCTCATGGTCTAACCCTCGCTTTCTTTTAAATTAAAAACCTTTTCAGGAAAGCAGGTAGTGAAGGGCTCTGGCAAGTGAGCAGGGCGTAGCAGGAAGACTTGACCTCTTAGTAACACTATAGTCTGTTAGTTATTTCTCAGTTGTGTAGGTTGATTCCGCCAACCAGAGTTTGAATTGATGTAAGAAATTTTGGGACCCGTTTTGTGGATAATCTAATTATTATGATTTGAAATGTTTATTTTTTTGTTTGGGTTGTTATAGTTGGTATCAGAGCTGGGAACCAGACTGGTGTGCCAGCGAGGACGTTAGGCTCCCAAGGGGGTGGATTGTAAGATCCCACATTGGTTGGGGAGGGGAACAAAGGTTGCCTTATAAGGGACTTGATACCTCATCTATCAGACGCGTTTTAAAACCGTGAGTCCAGGTGTGCGGACAAAGCGGACAATATCTGGTACGGTTGGCCTGGGATGTTACAGATGGTATCAGAGCCATAGTTTAAGGGATTTAGGTGACCGGATGGGCCTAAACTTAAACTTTGGGAAGTAGAAATCACAACTGAGAAATCAGGAATGCGCTAGGAGGGCACTAATATAGAAATAGGACTAATGAGGTATCGAGGACGGTCATGTAAGGTAAGTTTGGAGTTACACCTGGCCAGTGTAATTGTGAACTTACAGGTACATGTATGTGCTTAGATTACCTTATTACCCCGTTGCTATAGTACTTTATGGTCTGTGGTGTTAAATTGGTCGTTCACTGTTGTTGTTGTGTATCAGAATGTCTGCGAGAACCTTGAGGAGTAGGTCAATCCCTGTAGCAGAGGATGCACAAACAAAGAGTACTACACTGCGGGAGGAGGCGGTAAGAGTCGGAGGAATTGCTGAAGATGAACCAGTGAATCAGCCAAGAGTGGCGGTTCCTCGTGGGCGAGGCAGAGGCCGTGGGAGACCCAGAGGAGCAGTACCGAAAAAGGCTGCTACTGAGGTGGGGGCGACAACCACCAAGGGCAAGGGTAAGAAAAAGAAAGCGCCGGTTAAGCGCAAGACAAGAAGTGTGGAGGAACCCGAGATCCAATTAATGTCCGAGCAAGGGAGTTCAGCACCGGTGAAGAAAACGAATGCTAAGAAAGGGGGTAAACCCGAAGCTACACCGGCTTTCGTGACAGAGGATAAGTTTGCAGCAGAGATGGATAAGTTGCAAAAGACTCTTCAAGCGGTGTTGGACAACCAGATCAAGACTACGTCTGGGGAAAGAACCAAGAGCAGTACCGGGAAGAAGACCGAGGAGGAATGTTCACCACGAACTAAAATAGGGAACAACTCGGTGACAACTCCGATTGTTGTTTCCGAACCGAAGGAAGTGAAGGGGTGCTCGTTTAAGACCTTCATTTCGTGTAAGCCCCCAACGTTCAACGGTGAGCGCAATCCTGTTCTAGCTGTGAAATGGGTTCGTGAGATGGAGTTGGCGTTTGATACTAGTAAGTGCGCCGAGGAGGATAAAGTACTGTTTGCCAGGTCGATGCTGAAATCTGAAGCAATCTTTTGGTGGGATGTGGAAATCGGAGGAAATGGGTCAGAGGTAGCTAAGAGCATGTCGTGGGGGACGTTTGTTGGAAGGTTCAAAGCACAGTTTTGCCCCCTTGCAGCAATTAAGAAATTGGAGGAAGAGTTTCTGAGTTTGGAGCAAGGGTCAATGTCAGTTCAGGAGTACACGTCGAAGTTCATCGAGAAAGCTCGCTTTGCTGAATTGTACGTGCCTACTGAAGAAAGGCGTATCGAGAGACTGAAGAGCAGTATAAGAGAATTGGTGCAAGCGAAGGACCCAGTTACTTTTCAGGCAACCGTAGATAAAGCAGAACTTACTGAAAAAGATAAGAGCAGGCAGATGAACGAGAGAGTGGGAGATAAGCGTAAGTGGGACGGGCCGAATCGAGACAGTAAGAGGCCGAGTTCATCTAGACCCGATCTGCGGGTGGGATCTAAGCCAGTGGATAAACCGTGTGCAAAGTGTAATAAAATGCATAGGGGAGAATGTTGGGTTGAAAGGGAGGGATGTCTTAGTTGTGGAAAAATGGGGCATCTCGCTCGAGACTGTCGTAATCCGAAGATCTGTTATCAGTGCGGGTTGTCGGGTCATGTCAAGTGGGACTGTCCGCAGTTAAAGAAAGGTTACGCTAGGGGTGAAGGTGGGAGTGCCGGAGGAAAGAGTAATGAGAAGAATGTGGAGTCGGCCCGCGCCAGAGCTAGGGCTTTTCACATGTCAGCTGAGGAGGCGGAGATCACGCCTGATGTGGTGACATGTACCTTTCCTATAGACTCGATGTATGCTAAAGTTCTGTTTGATTCAGGGGCCAATCGTTCGTTTGTGTCGCCCAATTTTGTTCAAAAATTGCAAGTGAAACCCAAGAGGTTGAACTTTGGGTTTGAGGTAGAGATAGCCGACGATTGTCGAGTCTGGGTAAGAGAGGTCTATGAAGGTTGCAACATAGACGTGGATGGTCAATTTTTCCCGTTAAATTTATATCCTATGAGGATGGGGGAGTTCGATGTAGTCCTAGGGATGGACTGGTTAGCGGATAATGACGCTAGCATAGTTTGTAATAAGAAACTGATCCGTATCCCTTTGGCTAATAGGAAAGAAATGGTAATTTACGGGGACCAACGGAATAGGAAGTCGTGTTTGATTTCGTTGATGAAAGCTAGGCGATGCTTGGGAAAGGGTTGTTCGGGATATCTAGCTTATGTGTTAGATGCTAAGAAGGAAAAGAAGAGTGTGGGAGATGTGTCAGTAGTAAGTGAGTACCCGGAAGTGTTTCCGAATGAACTGACGAGTCTGCCCCCAGATCGTCAAGTGGAGTTCAGAATTGAACTGGTACCTGGTGCGGCACCGATTGCCCGTGCGCCGTATCGGTTAGCACCAGCGGAAATGAAAGAGATGATGACTCAATTGCAGGAACTGCTCGACAAGGGTTTCATCCGTCCGAGCTTATCGCCTTGGGGAGCACCGGTACTTTTCGTTAAGAAGAAGGACGGATCTATGCGAATGTGCATAGATTACCGTGAACTCAATAAAGTAACGGTGAAGAATAAGTACCCACTCCCGAGGATCGATGACCTATTCGATCAACTACAAGGTGCGAGTTATTTCTCAAAAATAGACTTGAGGTCGGGTTATCATCAATTGAAAGTTAGAGAAGAAGATGTGCCGAAGACAGCTTTCCGTACGAGGTATGGACATTACGAGTTTTTAGTCATGCCTTTTGGGCTGACTAATGCGCCAGCGGTGTTCATGGATTTGATGAATCGAGTGTGCAGCTCGTTGTTGGATAAATGTGTGATCGTCTTCATTGACGATATCTTAATTTATTCTCGAACACGAGAAGACCACGAGAGACATCTTCGAGCCGCGCTGGAATTGCTAAAGCGTGAGAAGTTATACGCGAAGTTTTCGAAGTGCGAGTTTTGGTTAAGGGAAGTCCAGTTTTTGGGTCATGTGGTGTCAGCGGACGGTATCAAGGTAGACCCTGCAAAAATTGAAGCCATTAAAGATTGGAGGGCGCCAAGAACCCCATCGGAGGTGAGAAGCTTTCTTGGTTTAGCAGGATATTACCGGAAGTTCATTCAAGACTTCTCTCGAATAGCTTCGCCACTGACCTCTTTGACAAGGAAGAACGTCAAATTTGTGTGGGCTGAAGCGCAAGAATCTGCGTTTGAAAAGCTGAAAGAAAGTTTAAGCAGTGCTCCGATTCTATCTTTACCTGATGGATCGGAGGGTTTTGTGATATACAGTGACGCTTCTAAGCTTGGGCTGGGGTGTGTGCTAATGCAGCACGGGAAGGTAATTGCCTACGCTTCCCGGCAGTTGAAGGATCACGAGAAGAACTACCCTACTCATGACATGGAGCTAGCGGCGGTGGTGTTCGCTCTAAAAATCTGGCGACACTACCTATTTGGAGTAAAGTGTTAGATTTACACCGATCACAAAAGTCTGAAGCATTTGTTTGACCAAAAGGAGCTAAATATGAGACAAAGGAGATGGATGGAGCTGCTGAACGACTATGACTGCGAGATTCTGTATCACCCAGGCAAAGCTAATGTGGTGGCTGACGCGTTGAGTCGGAAGGAACGGGGAGAACAGACCAAAGTCATAGCTTTCAGAGTCGAAGCAACCTCGAACCTTCTGGAGGAAATTAAGAAATTTCAGGAGGAAGCGTTGTTGGAAGAAAACGTCAGGAGCGAAAGAGTAGTTGGGATTGCATCGTTGTTCGAAATTAATAATGATGGACTGAAGTGTATGAAAGCCCGAGTGTGGGTTCCTAAGCTGGGAAATCTGAGGGTGAGCATCTTAGAAGAAGCACACAAGTCACGGTATTCCATACACCGGGGACGAATAAAATGTATAGAGATTTGAGACAGTTTTACTGGTGGCCGGGGATGAAGAAGGATATTGCGCAATTTGTGGAGCGGTGTGTGACGTGTTTAAAAGTTAAGGCAGAACATCAACGACCCTATGGGGAAATCCAGTCTTCAGTGATACCAGTGTGGAAGTGGGATAACATTACAATGGATTTCGTCACTAAGTTGCCGAGGACTCCAAAGGGGAATGACGCAATTTGGGTGATCGTTGACGTTCTCACCAAGTCAGCACACTTCTTACCTATTAAAGAGTCGGACTCGTTGGAGAGGTTAGCCCGATTGTATATTAAAGAGATCGTGACTAGGCACGGAGTGCCGCGATCCATTGTGTCTGACCGCGATAGTCGATTCACGTCGGCATTTTGGAGAAGTTTACAACGAGAGTTGGGGTCGCAATTGAAATTAAGCACGGCATATCATCCTCAAACGGATGGTCAGATTGAGAAGACCATTCAAACGTTAGAGGATATGCTTCGAGCGTGCGTTATCGACTTCAAGGGGTCGTGGGAAGTACACTTACCTTTGATAGAATTCTCGTATAACAACAGTTATCACGCGAGCATCCAAGCTGCTCCGTTCGAAGCATTGTATGGACGAAAGTGCCGAACACCGTTGTGTTGGAATGAGGTAGGGGAAAGGCAGTTAGCCGGGCCGGAAATTGTACAACTAACGGCGGATAAGATTGATGTGATCCGCGAAAGAATGAGGATCGCGCAAGACCGACAGAAGAAGTATGCGGACAGAAGAAGAAAGCCTATTGAATTTCAAGTGGGAGACAAGGTAATGCTAAAAGTCTCGCCTTGGAAAGGAGTGGTGCGTTTTGGGAAGAAAGGGAAACTGAGGCCGAGATATGTCGTCCCTTTTGCTATCATTGAACGAGTGGGCGTAGTAGCTTACAGGCTAGAATTTCTGGAAGAATTAAAAGGGGTCCATCCGACCTTTCATGTGTCAAACCTGAAGAAGTGTTTGGCCGAGACCGATGTGGCTATTCCATTGGAAGACGTCAGCATTGATGAGAAATTGATGTTCGAAGAGGAGCCAACCGAGATCGTAGATAGTAAAGTACGGAAGACGAGGAACAAGGAAGTTCGCTTAGTGAAAGTTCATTGGAGGTACCACAAGGGACGAGAAGCTACGTGGGAGTTGGAATCTGATATGAGGTCCAAGTACCCTCACCTTTTCGAAAATGGAATTCCGGGGACGGAATTCTTTTGAGGGGGGAGTGTTGTAACGACCCAGACCTTTTCGAAGTGTTTTTGTGGTTAGTGTGGAGTTGTAAATAAAAGTAGAAGTCGAGGGGCCATTTGGTAAATAAGAGAGGGGGTATAAAAAGGGCACAAAACCCTAGGTGTCATTTCATTTCCCTGATTTGGTGAATGTGTGTGTCGACTGGGATTTTAGAGAGAAAGAAAAAAAGGCATTTGAGTTTTAAGGGTTTTGGTGCAAGAGAGGAGGAGGATCATCAAGTGTTGGAAGCAGAAGAAGGTTTTGGATTCGAAATTCGTTTCTTGCAACCATCAACCAGGTAATCCTTAATCCATAACCTCATTTAAGAATTCGTCTGATGATTTGTAGTCTTGAGAGTTTTTCTTGCAAAAAGTGTTTAAGACCATTAAGGGGAATTTAAACATCTTTGGGTGGTGTTTAGTCAGTAAAACTTCGTGGGATTTGGTAATAGGCCTGTATGTAGTTAATCGTCGCATTATATTGCTGTTTAATGAGCGTTTAGCACGATTTCGAGCATTAAACTCGAAATAGCGCTCTATCCGGAAACCTTCTTGTGACGCAGGTGTCCGGACATGTGTCCGGAAACCTTCTTGCGACGCAGGTGTCCGGGAAGGGTAAGTGTTCGGAAAGGTTAGGTGTCCGGAAAGGTTAGGTGTCCGGAAAGGTTAGGTGTCCGGAAAGGTTAAGTATCCGGAAAGGTTAAGTGTCCGGAAAGGTTAAGCGTCCGGAGAGGTTAAGTGTCCGGAAAGGTTAAGCGTCCGGAAAACTGATGTGTTCGGACACTGTGGTGTCTGGAAAGTAGGAACTTCCGGAAAATCAAGAGTGTCCGGTAAGTGGTATCCGGACGGTTTGGTTAGTCAGCTTATGTGTTTATCCTTTAACTCAGGTAGATCGTCTGGGGAGTACAGGGCACGGTAGGAAGAAAGTAAGCATACCAGGTGAGTTTTCTAAACTAAAACGTGTGGTTTTAATATATTTTTTTCTAAAGCGGATACATGTTGAGAAATGCCATGCTTTATGCTTATGCTTTGTTTGCATGAATTGACGTTTAAAACTTTATGTGGGGTGTATGCATACATTGATTTTGATGTAAATTGACTAAGTCGGGAAGGGCCCGCCAGCTCGTGTCGGGAGGGTGTTCCCGTTTATGCCAAGGGCGGTGTGACCCTGCAAGGCAGCATGAGACTGACTCGTTGTCACCTTAGGGTGACTTCAGGGTGTCAATTTATGAGGGGCGGATTTATATCCGAAACGAATTCATCTAAACTGTTTTATGAACGATTCATACTGAAATGGTATTCTGTTTAAATGCTTGATAACTATTTGAGGGACTCACTAGACCTCATGGTCTAACCCTCGCTTTCTTTTAAATTAAAAACCTTTTCAGGAAAGCAGGTAGTGAAGGGCTCTGGCAAGTGAGCAGGGCGTAGCAGGAAGACTTGACCTCTTAGTAACACTATAGTCTGTTAGTTATTTCTCAGTTGTGTAAGTTGATTCCGCCAACCAGAGTTTGAATTGATGTAAGAAATTTTGGGACCCGTTTTGTGGATAATCTAATTATTATGATTTGAAATGTTTATTTTTTTGTTTGGGTTGTTATAGTTGGTATCAGAGCTGGGAACCAGACTAGTGTGCCAGCGAGGACGTTGGGCTCCCAAGGGGGGTGGATTGTAAGATCCCACATTGGTTGGGGAGGGGAACAAAGGTTGCCTTATAAGGGACTTGATACCTCCTCTATCAGACGCGTTTTAAAACCGTGAGTCCAGGTGTGCGTACAAAGCGGACAATATCTGGTACGGTTGGCCTGGGATGTTACAGATGGTATCAGAGCCATAGTTTAAGGGATTTAGGTGACCGGATGGGCCTAAACTTAAACTTTGGGAAGTAGAAATCACAACTGAGAAATCAGGAATGCGCTAGGAGGGCACTAATATAGAAATAGGACTAATGAGGTATCGAGGACGGTCATGTAAGGTAAGTTTGGAGTTACACCTGGCCAGTGTAATTGTGAACTTACAGGTACATGTATGTGCTTAGATTACCTTATTACCCCGTTGCTATAGTACTTTATGGTCTGTGGTGTTAAATTGGTCGTTCACTGTTGTTGTTGTGTATCAGAATGTCTGCGAGAACCTTGAGGAGTAGGTCAATCCCTGTAGCAGAGGATGCACAAACAAAGAGTACTACACTGCGGGAGGAGGCGGTAAGAGTCGGAGGAATTGCTGAAGATGAACCAGTGAATCAGCCAAGAGTGGCGGTTCCTCGTGGGCGAGGCAGAGGCCGTGGGAGACCCAGAGGAGCAGTACCGAAAAAGGCTGCTACTGAGGTGGGGGCGACAACCACCAAGGGCAAGGGTAAGAAAAAGAAAGCGCCGGTTAAGCACAAGACAAGAAGTGTGGAGGAACCCGAGATCCAATTAATGTCCGAGCAAGGGAGTTCAGCACCGGTGAAGAAAACGAATGCTAAGAAAGGGGGTAAACCCGAAGCTACACCGGCTTTCGTGACAGAGGATAAGTTTGCAGCAGAGATGGATAAGTTGCAAAAGACTCTTCAAGCGGTGTTGGACAACCAGATCAAGACTACGTCTGGGGAAAGAACCAAGAGCAGTACCGGGAAGAAGACCGAGGAGGAATGTTCACCACGAACTAAAATAGGGAACAACTCGGTGACAACTCCGATTGTTGTTTCCGAACCGAAGGAAGTGAAGGGGTGCTCGTTTAAGACCTTCATTTCGTGTAAGCCCCCAACGTTCAACGGTGAGCGCAATCCTGTTCTAGCTGTGAAATGGGTTCGTGAGATGGAGTTGGCGTTTGATACTAGTAAGTGCGCCGAGGAGGATAAAGTACTGTTTGCCAGGTCGATGCTGAAATCTGAAGCAATCTTTTGGTGGGATGTGGAAATCGGAGGAAATGGGTCAGAGGTAGCTAAGAGCATGTCGTGGGGGACGTTTGTTGGAAGGTTCAAAGCACAGTTTTGCCCCCTTGCAGCAATTAAGAAATTGGAGGAAGAGTTTCTGAGTTTGGAGCAAGGGTCAATGTCAGTTCAGGAGTACACGTCGAAGTTCATCGAGAAAGCTCGCTTTGCTGAATTGTACGTGCCTACTGAAGAAAGGCGTATCGAGAGACTGAAGAGCAGTATAAGAGAATTGGTGCAAGCGAAGGACCCAGTTACTTTTCAGGCAACCGTAGATAAAGCAAAACTTACTGAAAAAGATAAGAGCAGGCAGATGAACGAGAGAGTGGGAGATAAGCGTAAGTGGGACGGGCCGAATCGAGACAGTAAGAGGCCGAGTTCATCTAGACCCGATCTGCGGGTGGGATCTAAGCCAGTGGATAAACCGTGTGCAAAGTGTAATAAAATGCATAGGGGAGAATGTTGGGTTGAAAGGGAGGGATGTCTTAGTTGTGGAAAAATGGGGCATCTCGCTCGAGACTGTCGTAATCCGAAGATCTGTTATCAGTGCGGGTTGTCGGGTCATGTCAAGTGGGACTGTCCGCAGTTAAAGAAAGGTTACGCTAGGGGTGAAGGTGGGAGTGCCGGAGGAAAGAGTAATGAGAAGAATGTGGAGTCGGCCCGCGCCAGAGCTAGGGCTTTTCACATGTCAGCTGAGGAGGCGGAGATCACGCCTGATGTGGTGACATGTACCTTTCCTATAGACTCGATGTATGCTAAAGTTCTGTTTGATTCAGGGGCCAATCGTTCGTTTGTGTCGCCCAATTTTGTTCAAAAATTGCAAGTGAAACCCAAGAGGTTGAACTTTGGGTTTGAGGTAGAGATAGCCGACGATTGTCGAGTCTGGGTAAGAGAGGTCTATGAAGGTTGCAACATAGACGTGGATGGTCAATTTTTCCCGTTAAATTTATATCCTATGAGGATGGGGGAGTTCGATGTAGTCCTAGGGATGGACTGGTTAGCGGATAATGACGCTAGCATAGTTTGTAATAAGAAACTGATCCGTATCCCTTTGGCTAATAGGAAAGAAGTGGTAATTTACGGGGACCAACGGAATAGGAAGTCGTGTTTGATTTCGTTGATGAAAGCTAGGCGATGCTTGGGAAAGGGTTGTTCGGGATATCTAGCTTATGTGTTAGATGCTAAGAAGGAAAAGAAGAGTGTGGGAGATGTGTCAGTAGTAAGTGAGTACCCGGAAGTGTTTCCGAATGAACTGACGAGTCTGCCCCCAGATCGTCAAGTGGAGTTCAGAATTGAACTGGTACCTGGTGCGGCACCGATTGCCCGTGCGCCGTATCGGTTAGCACCAGCGGAAATGAAAGAGATGATGACTCAATTGCAGGAACTGCTCGACAAGGGTTTCATCCGTCCGAGCTCATCGCCTTGGGGAGCACCGGTACTTTTCGTTAAGAAGAAGGACGGATCTATGCGAATGTGCATAGATTACCGTGAACTCAATAAAGTAACGGTGAAGAATAAGTACCCACTCCCGAGGATCGATGACCTATTCGATCAACTACAAGGTGCGAGTTATTTCTCAAAAATAGACTTGAGGTCGGGTTATCATCAATTGAAAGTTAGAGAAGAAGATGTGCCGAAGACAGCTTTCCGTACGAGGTATGGACATTACGAGTTTTTAGTCATGCCTTTTGGGCTGACTAATGCGCCAGCGGTGTTCATGGATTTGATGAATCGAGTGTGCAGCTCGTTGTTGGATAAATGTGTGATCGTCTTCATTGACGATATCTTAATTTATTCTCGAACACGAGAAGACCACGAGAGACATCTTCGAGCCGCGCTGGAATTGCTAAAGCGTGAGAAGTTATACGCGAAGTTTTCGAAGTGCGAGTTTTGGTTAAGGGAAGTCCAGTTTTTGGGTCATGTGGTGTCAGCGGACGGTATCAAGGTAGACCCTGCAAAAATTGAAGCCATTAAAGATTGGGAGGCGCCAAGAACCCCATCGGAGGTGAGAAGCTTTCTTGGTTTAGCAGGATATTACCGGAAGTTCATTCAAGACTTCTCTCGAATAGCTTCGCCATTAACCTCTTTGACAAGGAAGAACGTCAAATTTGTGTGGGCTGAAGCGCAAGAATCTGCGTTTGAAAAGCTGAAAGAAAGTTTAAGCAGTGCTCCGATTCTATCTTTACCTGATGGATCGGAGGGTTTTGTGATATACAGTGACGCTTCTAAGCTTGGGCTGGGGTGTGTGCTAATGCAGCACGGGAAGGTAATTGCCTACGCTTCCCGGCAGTTGAAGGATCACGAGAAGAACTACCCTACTCATGACATGGAGCTAGCGGCGGTGGTGTTCGCTCTAAAAATCTGGCGACACTACCTATTTGGAGTAAAGTGTCAGATTTACACCGATCACAAAAGTATGAAGCATTTGTTTGACCAAAAGGAGCTAAATATGAGACAAAGGAGATGGATGGAGCTGCTGAACGACTATGACTGCGAGATTCTGTATCACCCAGGCAAAGCTAATGTGGTGGCTGACGCGTTGAGTCGGAAGGAACGGGGAGAACAGACCAAAGTCATAGCTTTCAGAGTCGAAGCAACCTCGAACCTTCTGGAGGAAATTAAGAAATTTCAGGAGGAAGCGTTGTTGGAAGAAAACGTCAGGAGCGAAAGAGTAGTTGGGATTGCATCGTTGTTCGAAATTAATAATGATGGACTGAAGTGTATGAAAGCCCGAGTGTGGGTTCCTAAGCTGGGAAATCTGAGGGTGAGCATCTTAGAAGAAGCACACAAGTCGCGGTATTCCATACACCCGGGGACGAATAAAATGTATAGAGATTTGAGACAGTTTTACTGGTGGCCGGGGATGAAGAAGGATATTGCGCACTTTGTGGAGCGGTGTGTGACGTGTTTAAAAGTTAAGGCAGAACATCAACGACCCTATGGGGAAATCCAGTCTTCAGTGATACCAGTGTGGAAGTGGGATAACATTACAATGGATTTCGTCACTAAGTTGCCGAGGACTCCAAAGGGGAATGACGCAATTTGGGTGATCGTTGACGTTCTCACCAAGTCAGCACACTTCTTACCTATTAAAGAGTCGGACTCGTTGGAGAGGTTAGCCCGATTGTATATTAAAGAGATAGTGACTAGGCACGGAGTGCCGCGATCCATTGTGTCTGACCGCGATAGTCGATTCACGTCGGCATTTTGGAGAAGTTTACAACGAGAGTTGGGGTCGAAATTGAAATTAAGCACGGCATATCATCCTCAAACGGATGGTCAGAGTGAGAGGACCATTCAAACGTTAGAGGACATGCTTCGAGCGTGCGTTATCGACTTCAAGGGGTCGTGGGAAGTACACTTACCTTTGATAGAATTCTCGTATAACAACAGTTATCACGCGAGCATCCAAGCTGCTCCGTTCGAAGCATTGTATGGACGAAAGTGCCGAACACCGTTGTGTTGGAATGAGGTAGGGGAAAGGCAGTTAGTCGGGCCGGAAATTGTACAACTAACGGCGGATAAGATTGATGTGATCCGCGAAAGAATGAGGATCGCGCAAGACCGACAGAAGAAGTATGCGGACAGAAGAAGAAAGCCTATTGAATTTCAAGTGGGAGACAAGGTAATGCTAAAAGTCTCGCCTTGGAAAGGAGTGGTGCGTTTTGGGAAGAAAGGGAAATTGAGGCCGAGATATGTCGGCCCTTTTGCTATCATTGAACGAGTGGGCGTAGTAGCTTACAGGCTAGAATTTCTGGAAGAATTAAAAGGGGTCCATCCGACCTTTCATGTGTCAAACCTGAAGAAGTGTTTGGCCGAGACCGATGTGGCTATTCCATTGGAAGACGTCAGCATTGATGAGAAATTGATGTTCGAAGAGGAGCCAACCGAGATCGTAGATAGTAAAGTACGGAATACGAGGAACCAGGAAGTTCGCTTAGTGAAAGTTCACTGGAGGTACCACAAGGGACGAGAAGCTACGTGGGAGTTGGAATATGATATGAGGTCCAAGTACCCTCACCTTTTCGAAAATGGAATTCCGGGGACAGAATTCTTTTGAGGGGGGAGTGTTGTAACGACCCAGACCTTTTCGAAGTGTTTTTGTGGTTAGTGTGGAGTGGTAAATAAAAGTAGAAGTCGAGGGGCCATTTGGTAAATAAGAGAGGGGTATAAAAAGGACACAAAACCCTAGGTGTCATTTCATTTCCCTGATTTGGTGAATGTGTGTGTCGGCTGGGATTTTAGAGAGAAAGAAAAAAAAGGCATTTGAGTTTTAAGGGTTTTGGTGCAAGAGAGGAGGAGGATCATCCAGTGTTGGAAGCAGAAGAAGGTTTTGGATTCGAAATTCGTTTCTTGCAGCCATCAACCAGGTAATCCTTAATCCATAACCTCATTTAAGAATTCGTCTGATGATTTGTAGTCTTGAGAGTTTTTCTTGCAAAAAGTGTTTAAGACCATTAAGGGGAATTTAAACATCTTTGGGTGGTGTTTAGTCAGTAAAACTTTGTGAGATTTGGTAATAGGCCGGTATGTAGTTAATTGTCGCATTATATTGCTGTTTAATGAGCGTTTAGCACGATTTCGAGCATTAAACTCGAAACAGCGCTCTATCCGGAAACCTTCTTGTGACGCAGGTGTCCGGACATGTGTCCGGAAACCTTCTTGCGACGCAGGTGTCCGGGAAGGGTAGGTGTCCGGAAAGGTTAGGTGTCCGGAAAGGTTAGGTGTTCGGAAAGGTTAAGTATCCGGAAAGGTTAAGTATCCGGAAAGGTTAAGTGTCCGGAAAGGTTAAGCGTCCGGAGAGGTTAAGCGTCCGAAAAACTGATGTGTTCGGACACTGTGGTGTCCGGAAAGTAGGAACTTCCGGAAAAGCAAGAGTGTCCGGTAAGTGGTATCCGGACGGTTTGGTTAGTCAGCTTATGTGTTTATCCTTTAACTCAGGTAGATCGTCTGGGGAGTACAGGGCACGGTAGGAAGAAAGTAAGCATACCAGGTGAGTTTTCTAAACTAAAACGTGTGGTTTTAATATATTTTTTTCTAAAGCGGATACATGATGAGAAATATCATGCTTTATGCTTATGCTTTGTTTGCATGAATTGACGTTTAAAACTTTATGTGGGGTGTATGCATACATTGATTTTGATGTAAATTGACTAAGTCGGGAAGGGCCCGCCAACTCGTGTCGGGAGGGTGTTCCCGTTTATGCCAAGGGCGGTGTGACCCTGCAAGGCAGCATGAGACTGACTCGTTGTCACCTTAGGGTGACTTCAGGGTGTCAATTTATGAGGGGCGGATTTATATCCGAAACGAATTCATCTAAACTGTTTTATGAACGATTCATACTGAAATGGTATTCTGTTTAAATGCTTGATAACTATTTGAGGGACTCACTAGACCTCATGGTCTAACCCTCGCTTTCTTTTAAATTAAAAACCTTTTCAGGAAAGCAGGTAGTGAAGGGCTCTGGCAAGTGAGCAGGGCGTAGCAGGAAGACTTGACCTCTTAGTAACACTATAGTCTGTTAGTTATTTCTCAGTTGTGTAGGTTGATTCCGCCAACCAGATTTTGAATTGATGTAAGAAATTTTGGGACCCGTTTTGGGGATAATCTAATTATTATGATTTGAAATGTTTATTTTTTTGTTTGGGTTGTTATACGTGTGCTGGTAGTGTGGGGTGACAAAGATCCATGGGAACCCATTGAACTTGGAAGAGCTTATGGAAAAAATAATAATACTCAGTTGTTGTTATTGCCACAGCAGCAGAATCTGCTCTGCAAACACATGGTTGGCCAGTTTCCGATTCGAGTACAACGACCATCAACATTTAGAGTAGCATCCAAATGACAATAATAAAATGCATGAAAAAGATGAAACAGACGAACAAAATTAGACTGCATGAGTTGAGTGATATGAATTAGCGCATTACCCCTTTATGCTTGTGAAAGCAAACTAATTAATTTTGGAAGTGAACTGAGAAGATGCTCCTGCATATAACATAATAAATTAATCACACACTAAAGAAACTCACAATAAATGATTTGCTCTTATTTACCTTCTTTATCCGTTGACCAATCACGCCAGTTGATTCTATCAATATTTCATATGGCCTCACTTGAAGTAACTGTAGAATCTTTCGAACCTCAATATCATTTTTGTAAACAGAAATATCAGAACTTGACAAAGTTCACATACCTTAGCAACCAATTTTAGAAACAAAGGGTAAAATAATAGATGCAAATACATTTGAATGACTCGGAAGCATTAAGAAAGTTCTTAACAATTAAGAATCTTTAGTCAAGATCATATCTATACTAAAGATTCAAAAGGTCAACATGTATAATAAACACATTATTTGAGGAACATTTAAGCCTTGTGAACAGTTGGTAAATGTTTCACCTAAACAAGGTGTTGGTGCAAGTGTACCACATCTCTATATATTTATATATATTTATTTTGATGATTACAAACACACCGTATTATTGTTTATCTAACAATCCAATCCAAGTGTACAGTTCTTGAAGAACACGAAGATTTTATCTAAAGAGTTCAAGACGGAAGATTTACGTTGTCATTAGTGTTTATAATTTATAATGATAAACACCCTAAAATAATATACCACTTGGATATTTCTAAAAACCAAATAAATGATTTTAATTAAATATGGTTTATTGAGAAAGATTGGTTGCGCCCTGGAAGCTGCCTATTCTGACGCAGGTATACCGCGAAGAATGCCCGGTATACCGCGGGTACATATTCTGACGCAGGTATACCGCGAAGAATGCCCGGTATACCGCGGGTACATATTCTGACGCAGGTATACCGCGAAGAATGCCCGGTATACCGCGGGTACAGTTTACGTTTGTTTTTGCAGGGTTGACCTTTCTCTTCTGACACGTACTTTATTACTGCACGGTATACCGCGTGCTTTTGGCGGTATACCGCGGATGCATGTATCCGTTGGAAGAGCTGCTATATAATGCATGCGATGGTGGAGAAGAAATAAATACAATACAGATACAAACCAACAGCCATCTCCTCATCTGATCTCTCCCAACTAATATTCCATACTACATATTATCACTACATATTTATTTTATAAAACGTTTTTATAAAATATCCAAGTGATAAATATTATACAAGAGTGATTTCCATTGTGAGTTATACTCCTCTTGTAAGTGTTTGAATAACGGGTGTGTGATCCTGTATATCTCAATTAGCTGAAGCTTGAGAGCCTATTGCTTTCCTTTGTATTTGGTTTGTATTCTACCGTAAAGAATACGTTTATTGGATCGTGTCGGGAAGTGTCTCGGCTAGTGATTTACCAAGTTGTGGTAAATCACTAAATCTCCGTGTCAAGTATCTCTATCCCTTATCTCTTTATATTTCCGCTGTGCATTTAATTATATCTGTTTATATAATTATTGTATATTCATTGCATTTATACTCTGCTTTATTTACTATATTTATACTATCCTGTATTTATACGTATCTGTTGTGTTTTCATATACTCTGTTGTATTTACATTATTAAGATATTTTTATAAAAGAATTTTTGAAAGTAAAAGTTTTAAATACAACCTTACCCCCCCTAGGTTGTCTAACACAAGGAATTTAGAACCGTAAATTTCGATCACAGATTGGTCAGACTGATGACTGATAATAAATCAATGACGCTTACCTCACTTTGTTGTTGAAAGGAGCATACTCGGTTTTCTTTTGCACCCTTGTGCCAAAATAATATACAACTCAGTAGAAGCTAAAACAATGCAATAAATATATAGGGTCGATGAAAAGCTAGGTATGATGATGTTATGAAAGGGAATAGGAATAACCTTCGTAAAAACAGAAGTCCTAGGCCTAGGCCTATTTAAGTGAGAACCATAATCCTGTTGAAGTTCCGATGCCAACGAGAGCTATAAATCACAAAAAAGATGGTGAACTTCTTGAAATGTTCTAGATGCAACCTTATAGCAGATAGAGTAGCAGACCAATAAGACACTTGTGATAAATATAGGAAGCATACCTTGTTAAAGAGATCAACTGGTGGAGCATGTTAAGGACTTAATCATTCAAAATCTGATAGTTTATTGAGTTTTTTCAAACTTTTCCGGTTTTACCTTTAGATGTTTAAAAAAAATACGTTCTAGAGAAATCTACTGAAATAAATACGTTCACTTTTATGTTATTAACCCTTTTAAGAATACTCTCTAAATTTGTAACATGGTCATTTATATAAGATATTATTTTTGATAAAGAAAAATTAAATTTTCCAAATAAATACATAACATATAAGAAGAAATTAAAAGGAAATTAGATTAACTTTAAAAAGTAAATACATGAGAATTGCAAAAATCTCAAAAATTAGGAAAAAATAAGTGGCAAGTGACTCATCTCGTATCAAAACAATATTCCAACTGAATCATTAACGTCTCGATTTACTTTTCTTTTCCTTTAAAATAATAAATGACCAAACACCGTATCAGGGACAGACCTAATTTTTTTTTTCATACGGTGGCATCATATTTCTTTATACGATTTTTATCGTCGTGTGTATCTTTTTTACCGACGTTCAATATCGGCCGATGTGTTTTTAGCCAATTTCAGCGTTTCAATGGATTTTTAAAGTTTTTGGCTTGATTTTAGAGATTTTTAAGTTTTTGTATTGATTTCGAGAGACTTTTCGGTATTTGGTTGATTTCAAGAGTTTTGTTTCGGTTTTTTTGGCTGATTTCAAGACTTTTTTTTTGTTTTTTTGGTTGATTACGAGGTACTATTGTACTTCCAAGAGAATACGGTAGCACCTCCTAAAACGATACGGTTGCACCTTTCATGAAACCAATTTCTTTTATCCTTTGTCGGAGAAATAATACGGTGGCATGTGCCACAGTATGCCCTTATGAAGGTCCGTCCATGCACCATACAAGATAAAAACAATTTAATTACATCAATTATCTTCATGTTTAGATGACCCTAGGCATTAATAAATTTTCCCATTTTTATATTAGTTAGAGGATCTTTAACAGATTCTTTAAAAGTTTTATAAAATTAAGAATCAAAACCCAAATTTAAAAAAAATGGATTTAACTTCAACAGATTCTTCATTTTGAAGATCACATCATTAACTGTATTGTTAAAATATTACATATATTTAATAAGATATTGTTTCTCTCTCTTAGGGTGCGTTTGGTTTACGGGAATGGATTGGAATGGATTGGATTTCAAATCCAAATTTGTTTATTATATATATATATATATATATATTAAACCAATAGATATTGTTTAATTTATTAGTAACAATAGTTTATTAGTATTAAAACAACTTAATAATAATTAATTATTACTTATCTTTTTTCTATTTTAGTAACAAAGCGATAGTGAAAGAAAATTCAATAAACCTCACATGCTTCTCAAACATGCCTCACAAATCCCGTCCAGATTGGATTTCAAATCCCGGCCTTCACCAAAGGATTTCAAAATCCATCAAACATGGGATTTCTAACAAAATTCAAGGATTCCAAAACCCTCCAATTTCAAATTCTATGGAAACGTGGGATTGAAATGCACTTGAAATCCAAATCTAATCCATTCCAATCCATTCCCGTAAACCAAACGCACCCTTAGTCTTTAACCTTTGAAATCTATGAATTAAACTCATTGGAGCACTTTTGGGATAAATAAATAAAAAAAAGATGTGTAATGAACATTTTGATTATCCATTATTCAAAATAATATGAATATAATTAATCACTGAGAATCTTGAAATGATGATATAATTATTACTCCTTAAAACAAGCAATTAATTTTTTGTAACACCCCATTTAATACAATGAAGTGACTTATCGACTCTAACATTTTTTCATGGTTCTAAATAACTCGTTATGGCGCGTTATGACATCAAGGCTTAGGGTCGCCGCCACGAAAACCCATGTGGCTCCACCTTAAGGCTTGACTTGCATTGTAACATGTTATGGCACGTTATGGTGCGTTACGATGCGTTACAACGCGTTACGACACAACATTTTGTAAGGTGTGAGATTATTTTTAATATATAAACAAATGATAATTGTTTATGCAACCTAAGACTTAAATACACATTTAAAGGAAACTTGAAACTAAAAACCCAAAATTGGTAAATACTTACTTCCATTCTCGTACACGAAGAGTCGAACGTGAATTCTTGGAAAATTGAAGAAGGTAGTAAGTAGAGATTCAAGAAATTACTCCCGATTTTACACTCTTGATATAATTTTCCATAAGCTCTATAGATTTCGTATCAATTGTCTTTTTTTATTACTTTACATGAATTTGTTTTGTTCTACGTTATTATTCTATACACTAGCACACAAGTGTGTATCTATGTGTATACGTATATATATATATATATGCCGCCTTAAGGCACGCCTTGAAAAACACCGTGGCCTCGCCGTAACTTGTAAGGCTTGAGGCTTGACCTCACCGCCACGCCACGCCTCACGTCATTTAGAACCTTGCATTTTTTTAAAGGTAACCATGATTAAAATTAATATCCTAAATCATCAAACCTTGAATCAAAGTGTCCTTTGATGGTGGAAGAATCTTTGAATCAAACACCAAACTCATCTCAATCACATCAAACAACAAACTCATTGTGAAACAAATTGAGGAGGAGTAGATCTTGAAGAAACCAAAATCTAATCAAATAAATAAATAAAACACTTAAATCCAAATCAATCAACCAAACAAAACCCCTGAATCTAGATCCACACTGAAACAAAAATCCCTTTCTTCTATAGATTCCGTGGACGGTTCTTGAAGGTTGCGCTTATGAGTCAGGGAAGAAGTAGAAGTTGAAGAGAGGAATAAATGGGGTACAATAGTATACGACGAAGTGTAGAAGCTGGGGCAGTGGTCGTGGTTTCTCCAGGGGGCCTCAGGCGACGGTCGTGGTTTTCTCCGGTAGTCGTGGGTTTCTTAAGGGGAAAGGGGGAGGCCGGAAGTTGGGGCGACCTACGACGTGGTAGTGGTGGTGGAAAGAAGATGGGGGTGGTTCACCGACCGATAGAGTAAAAGTCGGGGGTCTCACCTGTAGGGACGCAATACGTTATAAAATGTAAACCACATGGATGTAATCCATAGATTTTTCAAAATAGGGACCCAGAGTGTTAAACCACATAAACCACATGAACCAAGAATGTAATTTACTCCAAAGGAATCAAAGGCAGGGACCCAATGTGTAACAACCCGGCCAAAACCAAAAATAAAGCATAAACAGTAATAATATAAGCATCACGCCAAACGGCCCCAAAATAATCAAAACAACTGTAACCACAACTTCCAAAACAAGGTTTTCGGAAAAACAATCTATTACACAACTGAGAAATTTACTAAATAAAGTCTGGTATACTAAGAAAATAAAAATTATGTCAGGATCGAATCTTAACAAGACTACAAACACTTAGAATTCAGAATTAAAGAATCTGCGGAAAAGAACTTTAATTCTCACAATCAAGAACAATGTAACAGAAAATTCACAATTTTGTATTCACTGTTTTGAATCACAATATTAACAACCAAACCTCAATCTTGTTGAACAGGCTCAACAAGACGACTTCTACTTCTCTAGAAATAGGGTTCTTACACCTTGAGGTTAAATCTCTCTGATATCGAATTCTATTTCACACGTATATTAACTCGTCTATCATCTGTATTCTAATAGCTATCTATCAATACTATTTATACAAGAATAATTACAAGATAACTATCAAAAATAACTTGATCTTCTAAATCTTCGTTAAACATATCTTGATCAATTCCTTCTTTGTCTCCAAAAGTATCGCATACCAAACTTATCAAGTCAGCAGTATTAACCTTCATTCTTCATGAGCAGTACTAACAATCTTCAGCAGTATTAACCAATTTCATCTCCAGCAGTATTAACATTCTAGCAGTAGTAACCTTGTCTAGCAGTAGTAACCTTGACTTGCAGTAGTAACTGTGTCTAGCAGTAGTAACCTTGTCTAGCAGTAGTAACCTTGACTTGCAGTAGTAACTGTGTCTAGCAGTAGTAACTTCGTCTAGCAGTAGTAACCTTGTCTAGCAGTAGTAACTGTGTCTAGCAGTAGTAACTTCGTCTAGCAGTAGTAACCTTGTCTAGCAGTAGTAACTGTGTCTAGCAGTAGTAACCTTGTCTAGCAGTAGTAACTTCACATAAGCAGTATTAATGAAGAACTGGCAGTAGTAAAATTGTCTTGGCAGTACTAACCACACTTAGCATATCTTCAGTTCCCAACAATCTCCCCCTAACTTGACTTTTAGGAAAAGAAGTCAAGTTCTTCAGATGATGCTTCCAAAACCTAATCATACATGCCTAGATTAGGATTCAATCCCAGACTTTGATTGAGAATCCTTTTTACCAAGAATCTACCCATTGCTGAATCCTTGTTGCAGGTCAACTTAGCATGTAGCATTCCTTTCAGCCTCTTCATGCTGTGTTTGTATATTTCATCCACCAGATAGTATTCATGAGTCGCAGAGTCAAGGGAGATGACATATACTCCACAGTTTTCATAGAGCATCCAGTTGGTAATGGTTTGAAACTGTGTGTTTATCCTATACTGAACTGCTTCAGGTTTGAACATTTGGCACAAGAATTCAAGTACCATTTTAGAGATTGACATCCCTTGCTCAGTCAGCATGTTTTCATATAGCCTCATCCCAACTTTGAACATCTCTTCTAAGTCTGATCTTGAGCAAGTTCTGACAATTTTTCCCCAAGTTGAAAAGACTTCAAATTTTCCATCTGCTCTTTTTATCCTAATGAACTCCTTTCTACCATCTTTCAAAGTGTCCCAAAAGATGATTTCAGGAGCCTTAGACGATATTGGTTCAGCCTGAATTGGGTTAGAGTCAACAACAGTAATATACAAATCACATTGGGCATCAGTTTGTGATTGTACATTGCTTGATTGCCCTGATGGAGTTGCCACTTCTTCTTCAGCAACTTTTGGATCAGATTTTTCTTTCACTGTTTCCTCCTGGGCCTCTTCTGCAGTTGGTTCCACCCTTGGCTTCTTTTCATTTTTCTTCTTTGAAGTTATGGGCTTGGTTCTTGGTCTTTTCTTTGCCATCATCTTGGTTCTGTTAAAAGTTTTAACAGCTTCAGTAGTTGGTTCAGCTGTTTTAAGTTTTTCAGCAGCAATAACCATTTCTGCTGCTATGGCTGTTACTGCTTCTCTTAGAACATGTAATGCTGCTGCTTCAACACTGTTCTTCACAATCCAGTATACTTCTTCATCAATTTCAGCTTGAGATGTAGTTACTGCTTCCTTCTCAGTTTGTGCTGCTTTTTCTGTTTCTACTGCCTCTGCAAAGGTTTCTGTTGTTTCTTCTTTTTGGGCTTCAGCAGCATTAACTGTTTCTGCTGCTTGTTCAAACTCAGCAGCATTAACAGTTTCTGCTGCTGTGGTTTCTGCTGCTGTTGTAGTTTCTGCTGCTGTGGTTTCTGCTGCTGTTGTAGTTTCTGCTGCTGTCGTTTCTGCTGCTATGGTTTCTGTTGCTTGAACATTTTCAGCTTCCTTTGTACTTTCCTCAGCAAATTCATTCACTTGCTCATACTCCCCCTCGATCTTTGCATCCTCCATGTTGAGGTCAGATTCTGTCTCCCCCTTTTTGGAAGCATCAGAGGTTGATCCTCTCCTTCTTAGAACAAACTGAGCTCGCTTTCTGCTGTGAAGCATCTTGGTGATTAACTTTTTGTTCTTCTCTATCTTGGAGTTTTGATGCAGCACAACCTTTTTAAGTTCCTCAATTTCCTGCTTCTGATTTAGGACATCAAGGTTTATATTGGCAATAGTATCCATCAATTCCTCATAAGTGTATCTATCCTCACCCGGTTTAGAAGTGTTTACCTCCATTACAGGATCATTGGAAGTTTTAGCAGGTGTCTTTTGCCTAGCAAAAGCAC
Organism: Saussurea involucrata; assembly: GCA_033807775.1. Taxonomy (NCBI): domain Eukaryota; kingdom Viridiplantae; phylum Streptophyta; class Magnoliopsida; order Asterales; family Asteraceae; genus Saussurea; species Saussurea involucrata. Next base: position 93,231,442 of record CM066312.1, on the reverse strand, counting down.
TACCTGCCCCCATGGGTTCTTGGCACCTGGGACCTCTGGATGATTTCTCACCCTGAGTTGCCGTGAGGAAGGTCTTAGCTATTTTACCACTGGCCTTCTCTTTGTTAGCAGAAGTAGTGGCAGCCTTGCGACTCACATGCTCAACCTTCTCCTTAGTGAGCACCTTCTTGGGGTTGGGAGACACCCCTGTGGTTACCCTATCGATATTCTCCATTGGAGAATGCTCCAACAGAGGGCTTAAAGGCTTCGGGCTCTTAGGAGATACATCAAGGGAAGGAACCTTGTGTACCTTTCGTCTTTCAAACCTTTTGGTTATTGTGGGAGTGGGTCGTCCAAGAATGGACTGAGGGATGTCTTTTGAGATGGAAGGTTGGGATTGGTCATCAGTGGGTGTGTCTAATGAGGGCCTTGACCCTGATGCCATACCTTCAATTGTGTGGGACACAACCATCATTGTAGAGAACAATGGTGTGTCAACTCCTTCCGAGTCCCTAGGAAGTCTTTTCATATTTGAAAAAACCTTCCCTTTAGGGGAGTTTGGTACATATACCTCATCAAACTGAGGTAATTCCGTCAATTCCTTAGTTATCACTTCTTGAACAAACCTTGGATACATATAAAACCGCTTTTTGGATTCCAGGTTTGATACAAGATCATTAAAGATCATAGCTGAAAAATTGTACTTTCTGGCAGTGGATAAGCAGACCAAGGCATATGCAATGGGACTGCTGAACTCACTCCATCCAGTAGTTTTCTTGGAAATACAGTGCATCAGGGTATGAACAAGAAATCTCCATTGGTTGAAAAATTTTGACTTGTAGAATTTAAAAACACCAATGGGACCTTCATACCCCATTCTTTGTAAAGTCGAATATAGGTCATCAGAAGATAGAGAGGTTATACCTGAGGCATCATCCAAGTGAAGAGAGATGCGAATAACCTCCTCTGTGACTTTCAAGGGTTTATCACAAACCCTTGTTCGAATGGTTTTCTGCCCTTCTTCGAAACTAACAGTGGCATTCTCCCAAAATTGCGTCTGATGTTCGATATAGATGGTTGGGCTCACCGTTAGGGCATAAGAGATGTGCGAGGATTTAAGAAAATCGACGATATCGTGGAATCCCGCAGCTTGTTTCGGCTTCTGAAGCATGGCTATTTCATTGTGCTCATCAACAAACTCCATGATTCCTGAGGATTCTTGAAAGAAAAACACAAAGATTCTGGGGAGAATAGGTTAGAACGAGAGAGAAGAAGTTAGTTAATGCGAAGAGACGTTATGAACTTTGGCGGGCAAACAGGGGTATTTATAGCAGTATTTGCCCTAGATTATCAAAAGCAGTATTAACGACATAAGCAGTATTAACTGCGAGGCAGTATTAACTACACAAGCAGTATTAACGACTGAGCAGTATTAACTACACAAGCAGTATTAACTACTGAGCAGTATTAACTACACAAGCAGTATTAACTGTGCACTAGCAGTATTAACTACACAAGCAGTATTAACTGTGCACTAGCAGTATTAACTACTGAGCAGTATTAACTGCAAAGCAGTATTAACCACAAGGGCAGTATTAACTACACAAGCAGTATTAACTACAAGGGCAGTATTAACTACACAAGCAGTATTAACTACTTGAACACTGGCAGTATTAACTGTGCACTAGCAGTAGAAAACTCTGCACTGGCAGTAGTAACTCTGCACTGGCAGTAGTAACTCTGCATTGGCAGTAGTAACTCTGCACTGGCAGTAGTAACTCTGCACTGGCAGTAGTAACTCTGCACAGGCAGTAGTAACTACACTTACACTTTTCTGCACTTGGTAATCTGAGGGAAACAGAGGATCCTGAGAAAGAGAGTTAGTAGCACCAAATATATGAAGAAATACAGGTATAAAAACAGAAAGTCATGAATTTATTCTAGGTTGATCATGCCCACACTTGTTACCAAAAAGGTGAATCTACCCACATCAAAAGCTTTTGTGAATAGATCAGCAAACTGGTCATTTGTATGAACTTTAGCAACCTGAATTAATTTCTTTTCATTGCAATCTCTTATAAAGTGATACCTTATCTCTATATGCTTTGTTTTTGAGTGTTTGACTGGATTATTAACAATGCTTATAGCACTGTTGTTATCAATGAAGATTGGAGTGTGAAGAAATGTTACCCCATAGTCCAACATCTGATTCTGAATCCATAGAACCTGAGAGCAGCAGCTTGCAGCAGCTATGTACTCAGCCTCTGTGGTAGATAAGGACACTGTGGTTTGTTTCTTACACTGCCAAGATACAAGTCTTGTACCCAAAAACTGACATCCACCTGAAGTAGACTTCCTATCCATGTTGGCTCCACCCAAATCACTATCTGAATATGCAATCAAGTCAAAAGAGGATTCATAAGGATACCAGAGACCTAATCTAGGTTGCCCTTTTAAGTATCTGAATATTCTCTTGACTGCATGAAGGTGTGATTGCTTAGGAGAAACCTGAAATCTGGCACATACACATACTGGAAACATAATGTCAGGTCTAGAGGCTGTGAGATACATGAGTGAACCAATCATTGATCTGTAATGATGGACATCCACATCCTCCCCCTCAGGATCTGCAGTGATCTGTTTATGTGTTTCCATTGGTGTGCTTGCTGGCTTTGAGTCTGTTAAACCAAACTTGTCCAGGATGTCTTTCACATACTTGGATTGGCTAATAAAAATCCCATCTTTCCGCTGTTTTACCTGAAGCCCAAGAAAGAATGTAAGTTCTCCCATGGAACTCATCTTGAAGCTTTTGTGTATCAATTCTTCAAACTCTTTACACATTTGATCATTGGTGGATCCAAAGATGATGTCATCCACATAGATCTGAACAAGTAATGTACCTCTCTTTCTCCTCTTGATAAACAGGGTCTTGTCAATTACTCCTCTTTCAAAGTCATTTTTCAAGAGATAGGTAGACAGAGTGTCATACCATGCTCTTGGGGCTTGATGCAAACCATAAAGAGCCTTCTTCAGCTTGTATACTCTGTCAGGGTGCAATGGATTCTCAAATCCAGGGGGTTGACAGACATATACTTCTTCCTCAATACATCCATACAGAAAAGCACTTTTGACATCCATTTGGTACACTTTGAACTTCATGTATGAGGCATAGGCTAGAAATAGCCTGATTGCCTCAATCCTTGCCACAGGAGCAAAGACTTCCTCATAATCTATTCCTTCTTCCTGAGTGTACCCTTGTGCAACCAGTCTTGCTTTGTTTCTGATCACAATCCCTCTGTCATCCTTCTTGTTCCTGAAAATCCACTTGGTGCCAATTGCTCTATGACCTTTTGGAAGGTCTACCAAGTCCCAAACATCCTGTAATTTGAACTGTAGCAGCTCCTCTTGCATTGCCTCTATCCAGCTTGGATCTTTCATAGCATCATAAGCCTTTTTGGGTTCAATCTGGGATAAAAAGCAAGATAGAACAGTATTAACTGTATTCTGTTGATCTTGAATTTCTTGAAGTCTGCTTTGCTTTCTGGTCATCATGGGAGAAGCTATGTCTCCAATTACCAACTCAGGAGGATGGTTTTTCTGAGTTCTTGTGGGATGACCAGGTTCCTCTTGTATGTTCACGTCCAGATTTGACTCATTTAAGTCTGGATCTACTGCTGCTTCTTCAGTCACTTCAGACTCTCTGGAATTTGAGCTTGAAGGCTGTTCTTCCTCTACTCTTCTCTCTTCTTCATTCTGAATGGGTTCAGCCTCTTCTTGTAGTTCACAGAATTCAACAGGATCAATGGAAGGGAGGGGAAATATCACAGATTGAATTCTGTGTTCTGATGATGGTGTATCCCTTTGTCCTGCATATACATCACTACTGAAACCCAAAGAATTAGTGAGTGAATCAATGTCAAATAGCCAATTAGGACCTGAACCAATAGGATTTGGTGTGTTCTCATTGCATTTGACATTGTCACTTTCTTCAATTATTCTTGAAGAGGTATTAAAAACTCTGTAGGCCTTACTCTGAGATGAATACCCAACAAGAAAACCATCATCTGCTTTGCTATCAAACTTACCTAAGTGAGATTTGGTATTGAGAATGGTACAAGGACATCCAAATGGTTTGAAAAATCCAATATATGGTTTCTTTTTATTGAAAAGCTCATAAGGTGTCTTGTTTTTAGGCTTTACCACTAAAACTCTGTTTTGAACATAGCAGGCAGTATTAACTGCTTCTGCCCAAAAAGTAATTGGTAACTTTGAATCAGCTAACAGAGATCTAGCAGCCTCAATTAGTGTCCTATTCCTTCTCTCAGCAACACCATTTTGTTGTGGAGTCCTAGGAGCACTGTATTGTCTCTCAATTCCTTTTTCTTCACAAAAGGTGTTTAGATCAAAATTTTTAAACTCGGTTCCATTATCTGATCTAATGACTTTCACTCTTTGATTTGATTGGTTTTCAATTTTGAGAATAAAAGATTTGATCAGTCCACTTGTCTCATCTTTAGTTCTCAGAAAATATACCCAAGTAAATCTAGAATAATCATCAACAATAACTAAGCAGTATGATTTCTTGCCAATACTCATCACATTAGTAGGACCAAACAGATCCATATGTAACAGTTGAAGAGGATTTGAGATAGTGTTTATCTCTTTGGACTTATGAGAAGTTTTGTGTTGTTTGCCTTTGAGACAAGCAACACAATGATCATCACATGAATAGACTTTGGATGGCAAACCCCTTACAAGGTTATTCTTAACAAGTTTATTCATTGTTTTAAAGTTCATGTTACACATCCTTCTGTGCCAAAGTGATGATTCATCCAAAGAAGCTTTTGAAACTAAACAATTTAGGGATGAATCAGATGATACACTTTCCAAATCTAAACAATAAACATTATCCTTCCTAGGAGTTCTCAGAAGTATCATGTTTTCATCAACCACTTTGTATCCAGGAGCAAGGATAATACATTCAGAATCAGTAAACAATATGCTATGCTTCTTGTCACAAACCTGTGATACACTTAACAGGTTGTATCTCAATTGTTCAACATAGTACACATCTTCAAAGGTCATCTTACCCTTTGAAACATCACCCTTACCACTTATCTTTCCACCAGCAGGATTATCCCCAAATGCAACATGTCCTCCATCAGTCTTTTTGAAATTTTTGAGGCAGGCCATGTTACCTGTCATGTGCCTGGAGCAACCACTATCAACATGCCAAATGCTCTTCCCCTTGAGCTGTTGGTTGCCCTGCACATCAAGATAAATCAGTTAGTTTTATTGGGAACCCAAGCCGAAGTGGTCTTGGGTTTCCCTTGCTCATCAAAGTACTTACACTGGGTTTTGATGAGATTTTCAAATTTAGGTACTGCAGTACTGGAGTACTTTGTCAAAATTATTGGTGTAGCAGCACTAGAAGCAGTATTAACCTCAGAAGTACTAACAGTGCTAGCAGTACTAATACTGGGAGCAGCAGTATTGTTAGCAGCAGTATCAGCAGTACTAACAGAGGTAGCAGTATTAACAGAGTTAACACTGCTAGAAGCAGTATTAACAGAGTTAACACTGCTAGCAGCAGTACTATCTGAAGAAGAAGCACTAAAAGTGTTAGCAACACTAACATTGCTAGCAGCACTAACTTTGGAATGATTACTAGCAGTATTAACACTGCTAGCAGCACCAACTTTTGAAGCAGTACTAACAGTGTTAGTAGTACTAACACTGCTAGCAGCAGTATTGTTTTTAGTGCCTTTTGGAACCCACATAGTACCACATTCCTTTTCAGTCGTTTTCTTTATGTGGCTTTTGGGTTTATCTTGTTTCTTGGCCACATTTTTCTTTGCAGGCTTCCTATAACCAGAGGATTTTTGAAAACTTCTTTGTAAACTTCTCTTTTGGTTAATAGGATTAAAGTAACAGTATTTGGCAAGATGGTTCAATTTGCCACAAATAAAGCAAGGTTTTGGTCTGTTAATCTTTTTCAGATCAACTCCTTGCCTTAGTGCCCACTGGTTATTCCAGTTCCTTTGATTTCCCCTCTGATTATCCTGTTTTTGGGGCTTGTTCTCTTTAGATTTTCTGCAAGAACACTGTTCACAAGTATTAGAGTTCACAACTGTGGTCTGTGTGTAATGAACTCCCTTTTCCTTTTCAGTCCTTTTGATCTCATTGTTCTTAACACATGGACTTTCACATTCCTCATCAGATTCTACTTTGTCAGTCTCATCCTCAACAACTACTTTATCTAATGGATCTACTTCAATGGCTCCTTTAGGTAAGTCCTTCCTATCCTTGGTTTCTAATAGGTCTGACTTAGGAGGGATGTAGTTGTTGTTATAGGGTGGAGGTGTGGCATTATACCCTAGGCCTGTTTTCACCTTACCATGGACTTGAGCATTTATTATTGTGTCCATGGCTTTAGATGCCTTTGAAAACTTTTCAACATCAGCTTTAACTTTCTTAAGTTCTTCTGTTAATTTCCCACACTCTTCCCTAGACTCTTTTAATTGGAACTCAAGATCACCTTTTTCCCACTTCCAGTAGTTAGTATCATATGAATGTTGAAGTTCATTGGCTTGAAAGGCCCTAATCTGTTCTTCAAACCTCTCAACAATCAACACATAGTCTCTTCTATCCTTTTCTAACCTTTTAAGATCATCACACATACCCTGATTGTGATCTCTATACCTTTTAACAGTGTCTATACAAGCTTGAGTACAGAGATTAGATTTTACCTCAGTGGGAAGATCTGAAACTTCAGCCATAAGAGCTTGATTTTGGATGGCTTCTTCTGCTTGGTCACTCCAGTCAAATCCCATTCCTTGTTGAGAAACAAGAGCTTGAATGGAGTTTCTGTTTTGATTGGAACTTCCAGCCTGAGTTTGTTGATGGCTGTTGTGAGATGTTCCTCCTCTGCATTCCCTGGCAAAGTGTCCCATCTTGTGACACTTGTAGCATTCAACTTTGGATTTGTCAAATCCAGCACCATCCTCTCTTCTTTGGGAAAAATTGTTTCTCCCTGTCCTCTTAATGAATCTCTTCACCCTCATAGACAGCATAGCCATCTGCCATTTGATGTCCATCTCTTCAAGGTCATCAGCATTAACCTGTTCTAAATCATCATTAATCAAAGAGGAATTTACATGACTAGAAAAGAAAGCTTCTAGTACTGAATCTTTTGATTTTTCCTGATTGATTGAACCAGCAGCACTAACTGAACCAGCAGTACTAACTGATTCATGGTTAGCAGTAGAATCAGGTGATGCTGAAAGAAGTGCAGCATTATGAACATATCCAGAGGGCTTCCTTTTGGCTTCAACCTATGATTCAAAGACTCTAAGATCATTGTACAGATCATCAAGTTCCTTATCTTCCAGTTGGTCATTCTGTCTGAAGGACACAGTGTACATGGTCCATTCCTCACCTAGGGATCTTAGAAACTTCCTATTCACATCATCAGGCTCCATATGAACACCAACTGTAGCCAACTCTCCAATCAACTTATTGAATCTATCAAAAGTTTGAGTCATAGACTCATTCTTGGTAGAAGTAAAGTTTTCATACTGTTGCTTGAGAATTGCCTTCTGATTTCTCTTTGTGCTCTTTGTTCTAGTGAATCTCTTCTCCAAGGCATTCCATAAGATTTGAGCATCAGAACAGTGATGGAATTGATGCTGATATTCATTGGGAATAGCCAAAAGCAGAGTGCTTAAGGCTTTCATCTCTGTCTGTCTGACCTTTCTTTCTGCATCTGTCTTTGGTGGGGGTCTTTTGCCATCTGCTCCTACTCTTCCTTCAGCACATGGACCATTCTCAATGATATCCCAGATGGAATAATCAGTAAGCAGAATGTACTGCTTGATTCTAATTTTCCACATGTCAAATTCATTGGGTCTGAGCATGGGAACCTTAGATACAAGAGTACTGTTTGATTCAAAAGAATTTTCCATAATGACTGTAGAATTCTAAGAAACACTAGCTCTGATACCACTTGTCAGGATCGAATCTTAACAAGACTACAAACACTTAGAATTCAGAATTAAAGAATCTGCGGAAAAGAACTTTAATTCTCACAATCAAGAACAATGTAACAGAAAATTCACAATTTTGTATTCACTGTTTTGAATCACAATATTAACAACCAAACCTCAATCTTGTTGAACAGGCTCAACAAGACGACTTCTACTTCTCTAGAAATAGGGTTCTTACACCTTGAGGTTAAATCTCTCTGATATCGAATTCTATTTCACACGTATATTAACTCGTCTATCATCTGTATTCTAATAGCTATCTATCAATACTATTTATACAAGAATAATTACAAGATAACTATCAAAAATAACTTGATCTTCTAAATCTTCGTTAAACATATCTTGATCAATTCCTTCTTTGTCTCCAAAAGTATCGCATACCAAACTTATCAAGTCAGCAGTATTAACCTTCATTCTTCATGAGCAGTACTAACAATCTTCAGCAGTATTAACCAATTTCATCTCCAGCAGTATTAACATTCTAGCAGTAGTAACCTTGTCTAGCAGTAGTAACCTTGACTTGCAGTAGTAACTGTGTCTAGCAGTAGTAACTTCGTCTAGCAGTATTAACCTTGTCTAGCAGTAGTAACTGTGTCTAGCAGTAGTAACTTCGTCTAGCAGTAGTAACCTTGTCTAGCAGTAGTAACTGTGTCTAGCAGTAGTAACCTTGTCTAGCAGTAGTAACTTCACATAAGCAGTATTAATGAAGAACTGGCAGTAGTAAAATTGTCTTGGCAGTACTAACCACACTTAGCATATCTTCAGTTCCCAACAAATTATCTTCTATCCATCGCTCCAAGCTTACATCTTCTCCTTGCCCTTGTCCGAGTCTCCTACTAAATGCTTCCTTGAAAATGGTTTAGTTTTTGAAAAAACGAGGGTTAAACCACAAGGTCTAGTGAGTTCCCTCTAAGCAAACATCCCTGCCGCAAACGATCTTTACAACAATGTAAAAAGCATTTATGATAAGAATCAACCTGAGCATGTTAAACTTTCAATTTCAAGAACTACACGTGAAATTGGCACACTGAAGTCACGCACACATGTGACAACCTGTCTGGCTCACACTACCTTACTGGGTCACATCTCCCATTGGCATAAACGGGACACCCCTCCGGTATGATCACTGGCGGGACACACCCCCCGACTTAGCCATAACGCGTCTACTTCCAATGTATGCATACAAATAATTCGACTTCCCAAATATATAAAAAAACATGCAATTTCATATTAAAATAAAGCATGCGGTTTCAAACATCTCATGTGTGGAATTTAATGCATCAATCAACACACTTTCAGTTAGAAAGACTCACATGTTGTCCTTGCTTAGGTCTCCTCACGTACGCCTCTGGTCTCTAAACGGAACACCTACGAAAATAACGAGGAAGATAAGCCACCCGAATAATCCTTAACGATTTCTCTCAACTCTTACTCAAGCCCTAAAAGCTTACTTCGCAACTCACTCTGGGAATGAAGTCAACCAGAACAAAAAGTGCTCTCGGGTAGCACAGTCCGGATAACAATCTGGTTACCTACTTTCCAGATACTTTCCTGTTAACTTCCCTGATAAAACTATCCGGGTAACTTCCCTGATAACTCCCCTGATAAAACTATCCGGGTAACTTCCCTGATAGAACTATCCGGGCACGGGGTTTTATCGAACAAAACACCCAGAAACCTCACCAATCCGTTCCACAATTTGATTTTAACCTCTTTTAATGAAATAATTTCATGTCTAATCTTTCTTAACGCTACAATACTCGATAATCCCAACATTATCACCGAAAATCCATTGTCAGCAACCAATCTAACCATTTTTCTACAAAGACCCAAATAACCTAATCTTTCTATAAAAAATCAAAGAACGAGAGATAATATAAGAGGTTACCTTGAAGATTGATGCAAAAACTATCTCCAAATCCAACACCTCCTTAATTCCTTCAATTGCAATATCGATCAATTCACTAAGTTCCTCTCTGCGCTCTTCCAGCCTCCACTTACACAAAATGACATAAAATAGGGTTTTAGGGTTTTTGTTACTTTCCTTTATTGCACAATGACCCCTTTCTTTTATTTGCACTTAGACCCTTGAACTTGTATTTCCACCAAATTCTCTTTAACAACTAAATTCTGAACATGCAAGTCACGGTTATTACACAATACGCTATAGATTGCAAACCTCGTGGTTGTTTCTGTAACTATTTCAAAAGATGGACTTCATATGTTATAACATATATCACATGAACAAAAGATGTATTTACTCTTAGAATTTTATCATTATATTTTATTACTTAATTTCTTTTATATTTGTTGTTTACTAGAATTACCATAAATAGTTTTATAAATAGAAAATACATCCATGTATGCGTATATATATACGACAATTAAAATGAAAATCATAAAAATATTACAAGCATGTGAGAATCGCTATAAAAATAGTATTTTAACATTTTTTTTTTAACAAATGCCATGATTTACGAGCATCCGCAATAGCCTAAAAGATTTTTTTTTATTAAAATATACGCCAAAATGCAACAAAAGTGATCTTAGTTCCATTTTGTGTGACGGGTGATTTTTATTTTATTTTATCAACTAGTATAATAATTGTTTTTTTATCTGATAATCAGTAGTTTTTTTCGTTGGTCATGTTAAACAATAGCATATCAGTATCAACCAGTGTCGCCTGAGCTGAAAACTTGTTTATTCGGTAAAATATGTACGAAATAATAAGACTTCATAATTTGTCACCAAGTTAAGAATATAAATTTCATTATATTGTAATAATTATCTCTTAATATAAAAATAAATTTGTGACAAATATTTTGAAATTTGGAATCATATTTATGATCGATAATATTCCTCCATTACATCGATCGTCGGCTAATCGGCTTTGTCCATTTTCATTTCAAACAATAACTTGTACTATGCTTCCAAGGTTTTCATGTTCATGAATCTTCTATACATATGTATCTATATATACACTCTTTGTGGTTCTTTCTTACACTGTCTCTTTATCTCTCTCTCTCTCTCTCTCTCTCTCTCTCTAAAACTCATACTCTCTCTCTCTAAAACCCTTTGGTGGTGGATGGCGATGGTGGAGGTTGGTGGTGGAGCTACCAACGTGCACCATGGGGTGACCTTGACCATACCAAAAGACGATACACAAGATACCCCACCTTCTCCCGCCACTTTTACTCTTCAATTCTCCCAAAAGGTTTCTTTATTTTATTTTCTTTTTCTCCAAATACATACCGGAACATTAACGTGTTTTTGCTGTGAACGTTGGTGTTTTTTTGTAACTTTCATAGTGTGAAAGTCACTATTAAACGAAATATATTTACCTATGAATTTTTTCCTGGATAATCTGTCGCTAAAGGGGGATTTGTCACAAAATCGTCACAAAAGTTGGTGTGTAAATTTTTGGTGGGTAATGCATATCAGTGACAGATTACCCAAGGATTCTCTAGGCGATCCATGGGTATTTTCTTGAAAAACATCGGATTCTACCAAACCATTTGTATTTTCTGGGTGATCCGTTGGTAATCACCGACGGAAATTTCTCTGGGTGAATTTTGTGGATAAAAGTCATTTGTTTTGTAGTGAGATCAGTCCAGTCCAATTTTATGGTCCCACGAAAACAAATTGGTATCACATGATTCCAACTCTCTCTCTCTCTCTCTCTCTATATATATATATATATATATATAGAGTCTGGTTCAGGGGAAAACCTCAAATAAACGGAAAACTAAGGAATACTCTGGTAGCCTTTCATCTGAACGGTATGCACTTGTGCATATAGGTTATTTGTAACATGCATTTGTGCATAAAACCAAAAAATAACATAATTTACCTATATGCACAAGTGCATACCGTCCAGATGAAGGGCAGTTTTCTGTTTTTTTGAGGTTTCCCTTGAACCTCCCTCTCTCTCTCTCTCTCTCTCTATATATATATATATATATATATATATATATATATATATATATATATATATATATATATATTCGAGCACACAAACACACCAATCATGATTGATCGGTTTTAGTCAGATGGTTGTGAATAATAAGGGTATTTACGTTTTTAATTTTTTAATTGATAATTTCCGTATCCATCGGTGATCCGTCTGTAATATTTCATCGGTAAAAGTCATTTTTCTAGTAGTGTCCTTTGTTCTACATTATTTGAGGTTCTCTCTTGAACAGTCGAATCTCTCCCTCTCTCTACATATTAAAACAATCCAGGAATATAACTTCCCCATCTCATTGGGGGCGGAAAACGAATTGACATCTCGATGTGATACAACCTTTTCTATTTTAGTTGAGAAAGAACGACGAACCTTAAAGAAAAAACTACCAAACAACCACTAAAAACGAATAAAAAAAATACAAATCATAGATGAAGGGACACTTGGTTCATTCTAGGAAATGATAATACCTAGGAATAGTGGGAATGGAAATAGACATGACTTTCCATTCCCTCTAATGCACTCAGAAATAAGGATTATAGAGTTTTGGATAAATTATATTATATAATACAAACAATATTTTCATTATCATTATCATTTCTCACCCTTTAATATAATCCTAACCAAGTACTTCTAAGACAAATTTCATTACATTTTGATATAAGGCATATATTTAACTTGTTTAACTCTGTGGGTAGTTGCTAGCGGAGTTACTGGCGACGTACTTCCTGGTATTTGCAGGTTGTGGTGTGGTTACGGTGAACATCGACAAGAACAATCTGATTGGTCAACCGGGAATAGCCGTCGTATGGGGGGCGGTGGTGATGGTGTTGGTTTACACCGTCGGCCACATCTCCGGTGCCCATATCAACCCTGCAGTCACCATTGCGTTTGCGTCTTGCAAGAGGTTCCCTTGGAAAGAGGTGATGATTTTGATATTCCCTCTATCTCAAAATAAATATTCACACCAAAAAAAATACACATTTATAAAAATTTATTACATTTTTTTAAATTAATTAACTAAATGAAAATTTTATCATTCATAATTGAAGGAGTAATGGATTTTGTCCATATTATAATTAAGTGGACAGTTCTTTTGGGACAAAAGGAGTATGAATTTGCTTTCAATTTCAATTTCGACGTTCATTAGGATTGAAAATGTGATATTGGCCATCAATGCGTTATTAATGTCCGTTTAGGTCCCCGGATACATTGTGGCTCAAATCCTAGCATCAACCCTAGCGAGCGGAACCCTACGATTAATATTCAGCGGAACACATGATCATTTTGTGGGGAACGTCCCAATTGGGTCAGATCTCCGATCCTTCGTGATGGAAATCATTATCACGTTCTTACTCATGTTTGTCATCACCGCTGTTGCTACTGATAAGCGAGCTGTAAGTAATGTTTTCTTAAATTTGTCTTATTATAACATTGTATTTCATGCATTTATATAACTATAATTACACCTTTCTGCCTAATGCAGACCGGAGAACTAGCGGGCCTTGCCATCGGATCAACTGTTCTACTTAATGCCATGTTCGCAGGGTATACGAACACATATACTTTTGAGACTCGTTAATACCTGCCATTGTAAAATAATTAGCGTTTTAGGACGTCCAGCCATCTTTGGCCATCCTAAAGGGAACTTTAAGTTGATAGGAACAACAACTATGCGTCCTACATAACGATGTTATATTAAGTTCTATCGACGAAGTTTGACAAAATGCTATTAGCACATAAAAAAGTAAATATTTGCTTTTTTAGATAAAAATTGAAAATTGTAATATATAGCAAAATTTGTTTTTATTGGACGCCGACAATTTCCAAGTGTCATAATAGACTGTTTTATAAGACTTTATTTATAAGGCCAAAAAATAAAGTTTAGTAATTAACAAGCATTGTAATAAGTTTACAACATGTTTTTTTACGTCTTAACAAGTTTTTTAAGACATTTTTAATACAAAATGTCGTGTTAGCTATTTTATAGGAAACTTTTGAGAAAATGTCCTATAAACCCATTTTTATATGACACATGTTTTCATAAGATATTTTTCCGAGTAGTGTTTTATAAAATTGTTAATACGACGTTTTTTTCTATAAAAAATGTCCTAAAAACTTGTTACAACGTCCAAAAACATCCTATAAAGTTATTATAATGTTTTTAGATACGACGCTTCTTTTTTTGGTCTTATAAATTAAGTCTTATAAAGCGGTCTATTAAGACGCTTAATTTTTTTTAGCGTTCTGTAAACCCAATTTTGTTGTACTAAGACTAATAAAACAATTTGTTTTTGAGTCGTTAGATCGCCTAACTTTGTCGATTTAACTTGTTGGGTCACCTAACCTCGTCGCAAAAACTTAGTTTAACGTTGTCACATACGATGCACAATGGTTGTTCCCATAAACTTATATTGTCACTAGATACATTAATTACAACATCCATTGATAACTGAGCGTCTTAGAAGACCCATTTTATTGTAATTTACACATACAGTTACACATTATTTCATACTTAGGTAATTTTAATTAAATTGTGTTTTAAAACATTCATTTTGATATCTACAGGCCAATATCGGGGGCATCAATGAACCCAGCAAGAAGCATAGGGCCGGCACTTGTGTGGAACCAATACAAAGGGTTATGGGTCTATGTGTTGGGACCGATGGTTGGAGCCATAGGTGGTGCATGGGCATACAACACCATACGGTTTACCGATAAGCCGGTGTCTGAGATAACCAAGGGTGCATCGTTCCTTCGTCGGAACCGATCTCAACGATGATTTAATTATCGACAGTTGTTTGAATCCACGGTTCTTTTTGGAAGAGACGGTATATGTACAAAAAATAAAGTCGGTATATATGTAATGTAATACATATTCTCTGCTTATATTAATTACACTAATTTCTATAAAAAGACTGTTTTGTATAATCGCACTTCGAGATGCACAAATAACTGTTAACTGAGTTTGGTTCGATCCTACCGGTTAAAAAATACCTAGCCCAAGATTTCGTTATAGGCGAAAGCCCATTTCGGTCCTAAATTTTGAACCTGAGACAAACCGCTCCTTAACCGGTTTAACAAAAAACCAGTTAATGCCTAATGCTTTTATCCCAATTATTTATCATAACTAAAAATCTAAAAAATATCAAAAAATATTTTGTGGTCATCTATAGTGAAATTAATGCAAAAAAAAAGAAAAAATTAATAAAACAAATTGAGGATACTCAGAATAAAAAAAAGTCAATAGAACTAATTGGTTTATAATGTCATGATTTAACTAAATTTTATATCTTATGATCAAATAGTTACAATTAAATAAAAACTAAAGGTATTTTTTTTAACATAATTGTCTGCTTCATTCTTTTGTATATGTAATTTTTATTTTAAAACTTAAAAAGACCGGTTAAGGACAAACGGGTCGAATTTGGTCCTATACTTTTGGTCAAGAACCCTGACCCGATCTTTTCTTGGCCCAGTCTTTTTTTGTTAAAAAGGACCGGTCTTTAAGACCAATTAAGTTCGGTCCTTGTGCACTTCTAATCGAACCCTAACCTCTTGTCATACGTAAATTCGTTACACCATACAAGTAAGCAAATACATGATTTTTCAACTCTTGTTTTCAGTGGTTCATAAAAATGTGTAAAAATTGATGGGAGGGGAAGCAACCACAATTAGTGAGATCCTCTATGGCTTTGTCACTTTCAAAGAAAAGTTTAAATGAGAACTATAAACATTTTGTAAATCGGATATTCAACTATTTCATGTATTATTCATGATGAAAAATCTTAAATAATCATGAATATCAAACATTATATTTTCATTATTCATGATATCATGCATTTTTAATATCGTGTATCTTCATTATGAATAACTCTCATCATGAATAATCATATGACATTCATTATGAATAAATCATTAAAGATTGATGGAAAATCTGTGTATCTTCTCATTGACAGGTAAAGGGTATAAATACAGGTATTAACAGAATCCCAATATTAAAGGGATAATCAATGCTACAAATAAGGGATAATCACTACTATAATTACAACGGAATCATAATCGCTAATAGCCCCCCTCAGTTGGAGCAGGAGGTGGTCGGATGCTCAAACTGGATCGAAAGTCAAGGAATAGATGTCGGGGGAGACCTTTGGTGAAGATGTCAGCGTACTGAAAAGCGGAGGGAACATGCAAAACCTGAATGTGGCCGAGGGCAACTTTTTCTCGAACGAAATGGATGTCCATTTCAATGTGTTTGGTTCGTTGATGCTGCATGGGGTTTCCGGAGAGGTAAACGGCGGAGACATTGTCGCAATAGACTAGTGTTGCCCGTTTTAAAGGCGTGTGGAGCTCGAGTAGAAGGTTTCTTAGCCAGCATGTTTCAGCGACGACATTGGCCACGCCCCTGTATTCAGCTTCGGCACTAGATCGGGAAAGGGTAGGCTGGCGTTTGGCAGACCATGAGATTAAGTTGTCCCCTAAAAAGACGCAGTAGCCCGAAGTTGAGCGGTGGGTGTCTGGGCACCCCCCCCCCAGTCGGCATCGGTGTAGGCAATGAGTCGAGATGGACCGGAGGGGTACAGGTGAAGCCTAAGGTCAAGTGTACCCTTTAGGTACTGTAGGATACGTTTGAGGGCGTTGAAGTGTGGTTCGCGTGGGGCATGCATAAATAAACAGATCTGCTGGACGGCGTAGGCGATATCCGGTCTCGTAAAGGTGAGATATTTAAGAGCCCCGGCAAGGCTTCGATAAAGTGTAGGGTCGGTAATGGGCTGTCCAGCCGAGGCGCTCAATTTGGAGGTGGTTTCGACGGGTGTAGAAGCCGGTTTGCATGTGGACATGTTTGCACGGTGTAGGATTTCTTCCGTGTACTTTCGTTGGTGGAGAAACATGCTCGTCTTGGTTCGTTTCACGGACACACCCAAGAAATAGGTGAGAGGTCCGAGGTCTGTCATTTCAAACTCGCGTTTGAGGCCGTGTATGATATCGTTTTTTAGAGTGTCGGAAGAAGCGGTAAGAACGATATCATCAACATAAAGAAGGAGAAAGGCAGACTCCGAGCCCACGGCGTAGGATAAACAGGGAGTTATCGCTTTTGCTACAAGAAAAACCAAGACATAAAAGATATTTAGCAAAGCGTTGATACCAAGCCCGGTGGTTGATGCATGTAGATTGTTTCTGGAAGATCACCGTGAAGGAAGGCATTTTTTACGTCCAATTGATGGATTGGCCAGTCGTGACTTAGTGCAAGGCTTAGAACCGTGCGAATGGTAGCTGGCTTGACAACGGGACTGAATGTTTCATCACAGGCGATGCCGGTAACCTGTGAATTCCCATTAACCACCAAACGAGCTTTATATCTTTCAAGTGTGCCATCTGCATGAAATTTATGTTTGAAAATCCAATGACACCTAATGATGTTTGCATCCGTTGGACGCGGAACAAGTTCCCAAGTATTTTGTTTAAGTAAGGCGTTAAATTCAGTTTGCATGGCATTAGTCCAGTTTGGATCACGGAGAGCAAGTTTGTGGTTAGAAGGGATGGGTGAAAGATGTTCAGTGTGAATAGATAAGAGAGGATTGGGTTTGAAGATCCCGGTTTTAGATCAGGTTTGCATTGGGTGGTGTGGGGGTGGGGGTGGGGGTGTAGCGTTTATAGGAGCTGGATTGGGTGACGGGATGGTAGGGCCGTGAGTTGGGGAGGGGCGGAATGAGGGTTGGTTGTGGAGTTTTGTGGCGATATGGAAGGTGATGGGGATGGGGGGTCGGGCGAGATGTGAGAGTGATGGAGAATATATGGAGAGGGTGGTACGTTGGTTAAGAAGTCGTATGACTTATGGAGAGGAGTGTAAGAAGAGGAGAAGGGGAAGATGGTCTCATTAAAAGTGACATGACGGGAGATGATGGATTGGTTGGTGGATAGATAATGGCACAGGTAACCCCGATGGTTCGAGGGATAGCCAAGAAATATGCACGGGATCGATCGCGGAGCGAGTTTGTGAAGGGTTGTGGACGAAATATTGGGGTAGCATAGACAACCGAAAGTCCGTAGGTGTGTGTATGTGGGTTTGCGGCGGTATAGGAGTTCGGTGGGTGTTTTGTTATTGATGGTGGTAGATGGCAAGATGTTAAGTAGGTATGTTGAAATAGATAGAGCATAGTTCCAAAAGGAGGGAGGGAGGGAAGCGTGAATGAGTGAGGTTCGAATCATGTTATTAATGGTACGAAGAATTCGTTCGGCTTTGCCATTTTGAGGTGATGTGTATGGACAGGAAAAGCGGAATTGTATGTCATTTGTTGCGCAAAAGTGGTGAAATTGTGTGTTGTTAAATTCTCGTCCATTATCACATTGGAGAGATTTGATTTGTTTTCCAAATTGGGTTTTAATCAGGGTTCTAAAAGCCAAGAAATATGCACGGGATCGATTGCGGAACGAGTTTGTGAGGGGTTGTGGACGAAATATTGGGGTAGCATAGACAACCGAAAGTCCGTAGGTGTGTGTATGTGGGTTTGCGGCGGTATAGGAGTTCAGTGGGTGTTTTGTTATTGATGGTGGTAGATGGCAAGATGTTAAGTAGGTATGTTGAAATAGATAGAGCATAGTTCCAAAAGGAGGGAGGGAGGGAAGCGTGAATGAGTGAGGTTCGAATCATGTTATTAATGGTACGAAGAATTCGTTCGGCTTTGCCATTTTGAGGTGATGTGTATGGACAGGAAAAGCGGAATTGTATGTCATTTGTTGCGCAAAAGTGGTGAAATTGTGTGTTGTTAAATTCTCGTCCATTATCACATTGGAGAGATTTGATTTGTTTTCCAAATTGGGTTTTAATCAGGGTTCTAAAAGGCGCGCCATGGCGCGATATGGCGTGAGACGCGTCTCCGCCGTTACAATATGGGCCATAACGTTTCTGTAAGGCGTGGCTCACGATATGGCGGCTCAAGCCGCGATATGGCGCGCCATAGCGTCAGTTTTTTGTAAGACGCCACTTTTATTTTTTACAATTTGTATTTTTTTGTCTTTTTTTTAAAACTTAAATTGTTAAAGGTTAAAACTGAAAAGTTAAAAGTAAAAGGGTAAAAACTAGAAAGTTAAAACTTAAATTTGTTGACTTATTTAAAATTGAGGTTCAGCCAATGTTTTTCAAATTGAAATCACGATTATACAATTAGGCGATTACACGAGCAGCGGAAAATAATCTCTTCCGGCGATTACACGATTACACACACACACACACACACACACACACACACACATACACACACACACACACACATATATATATATATATATATATATTAAATTGTTGGATATAATTGTATTCATTAAATAAAAACATAAAACATCTATTTATACATATATATAATAATATATAAGATATATTAATTTGCCGCCTTATTTCACGCCTTAAAAAACGTCGTGTCCTCGCCATATCTTGTAAGGCTTAAGGCTTGATCTCGCTGTCACGCCACGTCTTATGCCTTTTTGAACCTTGGTTTTAATATAGGTATGAAACTGGGAAAAGATGGGAAAAACTTGGGTTTTGGTTTTTATTGGAAAAGTCCAAATAAAATGGGTGAAATCATCCAAAAGAACAAGATAATATTTGTGACCAAGTTTGGATGTAATTGGGGAGGTCCATAAGTCGGCATGAATAATATCAAACGGAAAATAAGTAGATGTATTAGAAAGGGAAAAACGTAAACGACAATGTTTGCCTAAAGAACAAGCATTACAAGAAGATGTATGTTTATTGCTAAAAGAAAAATCACTAGATGAAATGGAGTGTGAGATGCCCGGACCTGGATGACCAAGGCGGTTGTGCCATGTTGTGGGGGAGACCGAGTAGAGGGCGATGGGGGAGGATGGTGGGTCGGGTGGTAGAGGAAACGGATAGAGTTCACCGGTACTGTTGCATCTCTTGAGAACCTGCTTCGTTAATATATCCTTCAAGGTAAAACCAAAAGAGTCAAATTCGATTGAAACGTTGTTATCACGTGAAAATTGTCTAACGGAGATTAGGTTTTTGATTATATGTGGGACGTGATAGACTTGTTCGAGAAAATAAGGACGGTCGGGAGAGGGAAACGTGAGTGAGCCGTGACCATGGATTGGGACGTGATGACCATTGTCAACTAGAATAGAATGTGGTTTACTTAAAGAAAATAAATGAGAGATGTTACCAGCGTCGTTTGTGAGATGATTGGTGGAAGCCGTGTCCATATACCAAGTGTTGTTAGGAGGTTGAAGTTGCATGGTGTGGAAAGCGCTTGCAAGATCGGTAGGCGTCATCGTAGGTCCATGCATGGTGTTCGGATCGGCCATGTAGTGGGCTTGAGGAGTTGTTGGATGTTGGACCCGATACGGGAGACGTGGGCTTGGGCTTGGGCCGAGTAGGCCCTGTTGGGCTGGAGATGGTGCATCCGTCGGATACGGGCACGGGGGTGCGGCCCACTGTTGAGCGAGGTACCAACTTGTTGCCAAGGGTTCGGTGGCTGGAATTGTGATCGACCACGTCCGCATCCGCGACCACGACCTCGAAAATTAGATGATCGTCCACCCCGGTAGCCACCACGAGTGCCGCCGCGGCTCGTGTTGTGATGATTGTTGTCGCGCGCGGAATTAAAGTGATCGGAAGATGGGTTTTGAGTGTCCAACGATTGAGTGACAAGAGCTTTTGGGGTATGAGTTTCTTGTTTGGCCCAACGAGTTTCTTCCAAAATAAGTTGAGAACGCGCCTTGTTAAAACTTAGAAGGGGATCGGATTGTTGAATAAAGGTGGCGATGGTGTCGTAGTCCCCTTTTGTGAGACCGGAGACGAGTTGTAGCACCATTTTGTTTTCAGAAATCGGGCAGCCGACATTGGCAAGTTGATCGGCAATGCTTTTGAGGCAGGCACAGTAATCGGTGACATTGGAAAAGGCATCAAGGCGGGTGGTGTTGAATTGTTCTTCCAGGTAAACAGCGCGAGTGGCCTTGTTGTCTTGAAATTTTTCAGCAAGACGGGTCCATAATTCTTGGGCGGAGGCTCCGGGTTTCATGATTGTTTGAAGAAGATCGCTTGAGATAGTAGCATAGATCCATTGTTTGACAATGGCATCGAGACGCTTCCAAGTGGCGTCGTCAACAGCGGGCGGTCGAGCGATGGTGGGATCGATGTGATCCAGGAGATTGTAAGCACACGCTTGGATATGGAAGAGTTCCACCCAGGATGCGTATTGGCCGTCGGTTTGGTCGAGAACGAGAGGGATAGAGTTTTTGATGTTGTTAACACCAAAAGCAGGGTGAAAAGTGGTTTTGTTGGTGGCGATAGGGTCATCGGATCCTGTCATTGTATGAGAAGAGGGATGAGAGAGGGGGTGGCCGGAGGCGTGATGAGGGGAATTTCGAGATTAGGGTTTGACGGCTATGGTTATCGCTCTGATATCATAAAGATTGATGGAAAATATGTGTATCTTCTCATTGACAGGTAAAGGGTATAAATACAGGTATTAACAGAATCCCAATATTAAAGGGATAATCAATGCTACAAATAAGGGATAATCACTACTATAATTACAACGGAATCATAATCGCTAATAATCATGAATAATTGATTATCATATGCTTGAAATATCTACTATGCTTATTTGGTCTTGTCTCTATTGCTATATATCTACTTGTGCTTTTGTCGCATTTTCAAGATTTAATGCAATCAAGTAAATAGATAATCAAACAAATAAATCAATAATAATATAATATGCTCATATAAGCGCACAATTGGACTTTAATCCCGTATCATTTATCATAACAATTCATTGAATTGGCGATCGGATTTAAACCTTACGCCGATTTTGATCGTTTTATACGCTAATGTTCAAGTGCTGGAAATGTTGCTTTTGAAACATTGGGAATTGTTGAATTAATATTGTACAATGTACATCTTAGGGTCATTATTGGATAACTTTTGAGTTTGAAGGACTATAATTGTACTTATTTGGATCTATGTTGAAACTTTCTATAAACTCATTTTTGTGGCCAAAAGGAATCTATAAAAAGTTTATCCAAGGCAATGACAACCCATTTGCTCTCTTACTTTATTTTAAAGTATATAATAACATTCATATAAATAAAATAAATATATGAGGACACTTGCATTTAATAGGGTCTAAACCATTGATTGACTTGTAACAAAACCACCGTTAAAATTAATAACTTTTTAATTAAAACCGATTATGTTCTTACTAAGGGTACGTTTGGTTCGCAGAATTCCAACAGAATTGGAATGATCAAATCCATTGACCAAATTCCGTCTGGGCGTTTGGTTACCCATGGAATGGAATTGAATTCCACACATTTCACCATTCATGGATTTGGTCATTCCATCACAAATGAGAAGAAATTCAATTCCATTCCACCTAATTTTCTCAAAAAAGACAAAACTATTCCCATCTTTCCTACTCCGACCACCACCGTCGACCACCAACGTTCTGAACCATCGCCGACCACCACCGTTGTGAGCCATCGTCGACCACCACCGATCTTAGCCTCCGTCGACCACCACCGTTCTAAGCCGCCGCCGACCACCACCAACCTGAACCATCGCCGATCACTACCGACCTGAACCACCGACGACCACCACCGTTATGAACCACCGCCGACCACCACCGTTCTGATCCACCACCGTCGACCATCACCGTTCTGATTCACCAACGCCGACCATCATCGATGGTTCAAATTTTCAAAAAGGGTATTTTGGTCATTAACTAATATTTAATTCCAATTCTAAAGATACATTATGTGAACCAAATAGACAAAATCCAATTCATTTAGCATATTCCATTCCAATGTATGTCAACCAAACAGGTGGTCAAACCTGATAACATTTAATTCAAATTCCTTTGACATATTCCATTCCATTAAAAAACGTTCTGCGAACCAAACACACCCTAAGTTTTCGGTTGGAGGGAGCAAGGCAAACTTGTTGGGTGTAGTAGCCAATCACAAGCAAATGATCGCTATTGACATGACATCAGTTCTGTTTGTTCAAGTAACATTCACTCGAATCCGAACAAATTGATCACGTTTTGTTTAATATTCCATCACACGTTAGGGTTGAGGAATGGGACGAGGAGTGGCGGAACACAAACATCATATCCTCACGAGCCGAAAATTATTACAAAAATTCGGAGACTCAAAATATAGTAATATAAATTCATTGGGATTTTCATATATTTTTTTTCTATGATCTACTAATCTATACATATAATAAATAAGTAACTAGCATGCCACGTGTCGTTTTTTGGTGAGTCGACTTCAGTATTTTTTCGCATAAACATGTATCTGAACACAGTTTACATTATAAGTTCAATTAGCACACTCATATTCACTCCTCCTTAAATCTCTCCTTAATTCAAAATTTTTAATTTATACGTTACATTTACTACCCTTATAATTAGGTATGCAGTTTACTTTTAATCCCCTACTTTTTCATTTTTTATTTTAGACTATTATCATATAAACATAAATAATGTATATGAACTAAATTGCATTAAAAACATTTCTATTTTTTACAAATTATACCATTGTAATCGATTCGTCAATACCTTCGAAATGAGCCCAATATTGAATATTTTTTTATATAATTATATTATTAAATATCATAAATATATACGAATATTTGTGGACGAGTAAATACCGACCTTATCGATTCAAAACTTAAAAACTCACAAGATTTTGTATTTTATTTTCTTATGATTGTCTTCTAGCAAATCTTTACATATAGTTACTTAAAAACCTTGACATATAATCAATTAATCATCATATTCAACCAAATAAGAACATGAAACAAAATTATTTTTTCAAATTCTCGACTTTAGATTCAATATACTTCGCGCCGCATCGCGCGCGGGATACCTATCTAGTGCATTTTATAAAGATAAAAATAGAAAAAGAAACTAGCTAATTAAATACTCTATATTTTATTAAAATTATTGTGTCGTTATTTTTTTTGGACTGTGATATACTATTAAATTTTATTAAAAATAAAAGATTCGTTGATATAATAATAATATACTAATAAATTTGATAAAATCTAGATATAAAAATAAAGATTGACCAATGTTATACAAAAGTCTAGATATTTTATATTATTTATATATAACTCAAATCAGTTTATATATTTTTAAACGATTTATAAAAGAACTAGAAGTCTATTCGTGCAATGCAGTACGATATATCTCGATTTTAATGTTCTAGTTTATTTTAATGTATGGTTTTAAGAAAACGGTCATGTTTTTTTATAAATTTGTTTAAAGAATGACGTTATTTAAGGAGTTCATGATTTGAGAATTTGAAAGTGGTTAGAGATAAAAATTAATTAATAAAAGTCCACGTTTTAAGGATTTAAAGGTTGTTAGAGATAAGTATTAATCAAGTAATTAGCATTAAAAGCAGTATATAAAGCTTCATTAGTTGTTTTTAAAGTAATTAGCATTAAATAGCGATACATAAAGCTTTAGGGGTTGTTTTTAAGAGTTTTTTATAAATGCTTTATAATATAGTATAGATATGTGCAATAAATGTGGCACACGCACGAAGAAATGAAGTAATGAAAGAAAAGAAAATTTGGCAATAAAAACGTAGATCCGTGGATTAGAGCAACTCCAATCATACTGCAAATATGATGATTTGCAGTATGAAGGAATCCAATCATACTTCAAACTGCACAAAAAAAAACAGGCCAAAAAAGTTTTGAGTGAAAAGTCACCAAATTTGGTGATGTAACTATTCACCCTGCAAAAAGGTTTTGAGTGAGAAATCACCAAATTTGATGATTTGATGTTTTTTTTTAAGTATGATTGGAGTTGAAAGTTTTTTTAGTGCCAAGTGTCCCATCAGATTTAGTGTTTTTAGTGTTACTTTTGGTGTTATGGGTTGGAGTTGGACTTAGAACCTAGGATCTCTTACAAGTGGGCATGAAGTAATAACCAACTCAGCAAAACATCACACACAAACTATTTTACTAATATATGGTATTTATAACGACAACAGCAGGGCCATGGCCCCCTTTGGCCCTAACAGTGTTCCGCCACCGGGGACGAGTAGCATAGCGACAATTGTTTGACAAATTAATGAGAAGTTTAGGACTCCTTGTAACTATGTAGGTATACGATTTCTCTGTATGTTCGCCAACTACACGTTAATCACTTAGTCGAGACTTATTTAAATTTAGATTGTTTTATGATGGAGTGTTTCTATAATCCGGAAGAGTCCTCAATGGGTTGTTATCCTAACTAGAGTTGCATGCAATGTTGTACAATGCTGCAAGATTCTGTAGCATAAAAATCAATACAACATTTTGCAAAATCGACGTACTAGTGTTGTAGATCATATATAGAACGCTTATCAATGTTATATCTGTTTTTATCAATCGTCGAAACTATCCGTAATCCGGTTTTGTAATAAATCATTAGTGTTGACCATTGGAATTAAGGCTCATCATCCGCATGCATTAAACACATTTTTTTTTCTATAAATACGATATTTGATTCTTACCATTTACTATTTAATTATTATGACATCACATATTAATTTTTTTGCAACAACAAATGCATTTGGGTTGATAGTGTGCTTGCAAACAGTAGTCCAAATAAACATGTGTTTAAAGTAGTAGGCTATATCAATATCTTTGAAATCATAGTAGCCGATTGCTTAATTCAAATTGCCAATCGATATGGGACAAATAATTATACTTATTATTTTGAATAATTAAAGCACAAAATAAATTATATATAAGATTTATGTGATCTAATATAATTATGTGGTTCTTATTCCAAATCCCAAATATTTAAACATATATCTATGATTTAAAAATTAAAATAAAATCAACCCTTTTAGTATATTCGTTGACGAAAGAATTATCACCAATTAATATAAGATTTTATAAGATTTTTTAATCTCTTCTTTGAAATTGTCGCCTTTGATAAGTATGATAGCTTATAATTAAAAATATTCGTTCACTAAGGTTTTTAAATAGGTTTGACTATATATATAAATATATAGGTATCATTCTCTTGAGAAACCCATGTCCATTTTCATCCTTAATAGTTAATATGGCTCCATAGGTGAGTTCTCTTTCTGAAATTAAGACAGAAAAACACAAGAGTGATTGTGTGTATGGAGGAGATAGGTGGAGGAGGGGCAGCCAATGGACACCATGGGGAAACACTTGATATTAAAGATGAAACTTTTTCTTCACATCATCAAACCTCCATCTTCACTCTTCCTTTTCTCCAAAAGGTAATTTCTTCTTTAACTCATCATCAAAATCTATAAATATACATATGCATATGCAGCGAAGGATGAGAAGTTGATGTTAACGTGAGAAGTGTGAGAAGTGGATTGAACCATTGATCACTTTTAATCAAATGTCCTCCCATGAATTACGCTTTGAAGGGAATTGATCAGATGCATCTCGGTCCATCTTATCCTAATGTGTGTCCATCTCTCATCCAACACGGTTGATAACCACTTCTCACGTTTCTCATGGTTACCTCAACTTCTCACCGGAAACCCACCCTACATATGCATATACAGGCGAAGGATCGTGTGAGAAGAAAATTAAAGTAAGAAGAAATTTGAATCTTTGATCACTTTTAATCTCAAACTCACCCATGAATTGTGTTTGATATGGGGACTGATCCATCCAAGGATGGAGATCCTTTCATACCCTTCTCACCATAACTTTCATTCTCATCGGAACCCAACCATATATATACATGTGTGTTCTTAAGAACCCCTTTAAGATCAACGACATTATTGATTGACCATTAAACGATAATTAGTTGTCGATTAACATATTATATCTATTCATGATTTAGTTTTATGAATAACCGAATATTGCTTATGCTTTGTATTTTTGGACAGTTGATAGCAGAGGTTTTGGGAACGTACTTCATGGTATTTGCAGGGTGTGGCGTGGTGGTTGTGGACGTCGAGAGGGACAACAAGATTGGTCAGACCGGAATATCCATCGTATGGGGGTTGGTGGTGATGGTGATGATTTATTCCGTTGGACACATCTCCGGTGCCCATTTCAACCCTGCCGTTACCATTGCTTTTGCTTCTTGCAGAAGATTCCCTTTAAAAAATGTGAGTACGATTTTAACAATCAGTAAATTTAAGGCTAAGGAATGGGAAATCCTTCTCCTGTTCCATGAATCCAATTTGCATTTCATATGGGAAAAGTCATCTTTTGTTACATTTTGCCTATCGTGACTTTATTATATTAATTCAGGTACCTACATACGTATTTGCTCAAATCCTCGGATCAACCCTAGCCAGCATAACCCTACGATTAATATTCAACTGGAAACACAATAATTTAGGAGCTACAATTCCCTCTGGATCCGACGTCCAATCTTTGGTGTTGGAATTCATCATCACGTTCTACCTTATGTTCGTTATCGCAGGCGTTGCCACTGATAACCGAGTTGTTAGTATCACATTTCATTTTTCCCATCTTAAACTTTTAAAACATGTAAATCAAGGGCAGTATACTTGCATAAACACTTTTACATAAACTCATGGTTTTAAAAAACTAAATTAATAAATTTGTATTTTGATTGGAGTTTACTTTTTTGTTAATGAAGCTTATCTTTTATTTAAATCCGGGTTGAATTTTTTTATAGTAAATAAAAGAAATTATTGTTATAATATTCATATGTGGATGACAAACATAACTTCAATGGATGGATTGTCAGTAGTAGATGAAATGATGATAGTTAGTAGATGACTATTCATGATTGTTGATGATGGATGATATCTTTCAATATCTCGTCCATTCTTGTAGTATAAATAGAGGTATGATATATGTAAGAAATACAAGATAACAAAATCTCTATCTATAATCTCTTACTTTCAATCTCTATCTTTCTTCTCCATTATATTATCAAAGTGTTTATAACCTAAAGGTAATCTTTCTCTTAAAATTACAACAATTATGTATATTATTTCAAAACCAATTGTATTTTTTTATTTAAACTATTTTTTAATTATTATATTTCAATCATGTTGATACAGATAGGCGAACTAGCAGGACTTGCTATTGGATCAACCATTCTGATTAACACCATCTTTGTCGGGTACGATATATTATTTAGAGTAAACTGCAATTTTGGTCCTGTGGGATGTCGAACCTGTCAAAAATCGAATTTGCGGCTCTTGATATAAACGGCAAGAATTATATGTCATGAACTATAGATGTCAAGATGCATCTTGAATCCATGTACCTTTTAGAAACCATAGCAGAAGAAAACGTTTGCCCGCCGGCATCTAAAGCAAAAACCATCATCTTCCTTCGAAAACATATTGATGAAATGTTAAAATTTGAATATCTCACTATCGATGATCCAAGCATCCTGTGGAAAAACCTTAAAGAAAGGTTTGATCATCAAAAGGAAGTTTTACTTCCAGCTGCAAGAGATGAATGGAGGAACTTAAGATTCCAAGATTTTAAAAAGGTGAATGACTATAATTCTGCATTGTTCAGGATATGTTCACAACTTAAATTTTGTGGACAAAATATTACTGATGCAGATATGTTGGAAAAGACTTACTCCACTTTTCACGCATCAAATATTACTCTGCAACAACAATATCGCTTGCAGAAATTTACAAGATATTCTGAGCTTAATTCATGTTTACTTGTGGCAGAACAAAATAATGAGCTTTTGATGAAAAATCGTCAAACGCGTCCAACGGGTTCATTAGCATTTCCTGAAGCAAATGCTACACGTCCAACAGGTTCAACAGCATTTCCTGAAGCAAATGCTATAAATAATAATAATCCTAGAAATAATTCCCGTGGACGGGGACGTGGACGTGGCCGTGGTTATTTCGGCCAAAACAATTTTTATAGACGAAACCAAAATTCTGGCTGAGGCCACCCTTACGGTCGTGGACGTGGTTTCTATCGTGGTTGTGGGCAAAGAGCAAATTATCATCATGCTCCACAAGGACATAGAAGCCAACCACAAAGTAAGCTCAAACATGATGCTGGAACAAGTCATTCACAGAACCCTGAAGGTTCTTGTTATAGATGTGGTAGCATGGACCACTGGTCAAGAACGTGTCGTACACCACAACATCTTGTTCATCTTTATAAGGAATCTCTTAAAGAAAAGGAGAAGGAAGTAAATCATATGGACAACCTGAAGTTGACCAACACTGATTTAAGTGTTTCTGATTACTATACAGATATGGATAACCTGGAGTTGACCAACAATGATTTAACTGACTATTATGATCTTTGTATTTCTTTTCTGTAACCATGTATTCCCTTTCGATTATATGAAGTTTAATAACGTTGTTCTCTTATTACGATCATTATTATTATTATTATTATAAACTCACAATTTGTTTAATATTTGAAGTTTAATATGAATTCCATCGGAGCACAACATCAAGCAAATGTTGGAGACCTATGTATACCGGATAGTGGTACCACGCACACCATCCTGAAAGCTAAGAAATATTTTTCTGAATTAAAACTAACAAAAGGAACCATACATACTATATCAGGTCCTGCAGACTTGATAGAAGGAGTAGGAATGGCTCATTTCCTATTACCAAATGGTACAAAGTTCTTTATAAATAATGCTTTGTTTTCTCCGAGATCGAAAAGAAATCTATTAAGTTTCAACGACATATACATTAATGGATTCGATACTCGAACAGTGACCTATGAAAATGAGAAATATATGTATATTATTGATAAGAACCGTGTGGTAGAGAAACTACCAATACTTCACTCCGGTTTACATTATACATATATAAATATGGTTGAAACAAATATGGTAGTTACAGAAAAATATTGTGATCCTGCGATTTTTAGTTTATGGCATGACAGATTAGGCCATCCTGGATCAACAATGATGCACAGGATAATTGGAAGTACACATGGACATCCATTGAAGGACCAGAAGTTATCTCAAACGGGTAAAGTTACTCCATGTACATCTTGTTCACTTGGAAAATTAATTGTGAGACCTTTACCATCTAAAATTGAAAAGGAATCACCCATGTTTCTAGAAAGAATTCAAGGTGATATATGTGGACCAATTCATCCACCAAGTGGACCATTTAGATACTTCATGGTCTTAATAGATGCATCTAGCAGATGGTCTCATGTTTTCCTATTGTCAACTCGTAATGTGGCATTTGCAAAATTTCTTGCTCAAATTATCAAATTAAGAGCACATTTTCCAGATTATTCTATTAAAAAGGTGAGACTTGATAATGCTGGTGAATTTACATCTCAAGCCTTCAATAACTATTGCATGTCTGTAGGAATTATTGTTGAACATCCAGTTGCTCATGTTCACACACAAAATGGTTTAGCTGAATCATTAATTAAACGTCTTCAGCTAATAGCTAGACCATTGATAATGACAACAAAACTTCCAATTTCTATATGGGGTCATGCAATATTACATGATGCATCATTAATTCGCATGAGACCAAGTGCATATCACACATACACTCCTGTACAACTCGTTTCTGGTCAAGAACCAAATATATCCCATCTTAGAATTTTTGGATGTGCAGTATATGTCCCTATTGCACCACCACAACGAACAAAAATGGGTCCTCAAAGAAGGTTGGGAATATATGTTGGTTATGAAACATCTTCTATAATAAGATATATTGAACCACTAACGAGTGATGTTTTTACAGCACGTTTTGCCGATTGCCATTTTAACGAGGCTATGTTCCCAGCATTAGGGGGAGAAAAGAAAACCCAAGAAAAGGATGTTTCATGGTGTGAACCATCATTATTGTATATTGATCCTCGCATGAAACAATGTGAAACAGAAGTGCAAAAGATAATACATTTGCAAGAAATTGCAAATCAATTACCTGATGCATTTACTGATACAAAAAGAGTGACAAAATCTTATATACCAGCTGTGAATGCTCCAGCTCGAATTGAAGTCCCAGTTGGACAAATAAATGATAAATTCACTGAAGAGTCTAAAGCACACCTGAAGCGTGGAAGACCATTGGGTTCTAAAGATAAAAATCCCCGAAAAAGAAAGGGAACTGAAATTTCAATTGGTAACGAACAAAGTGTTCCTGAAGAAACACAAAATATCATAATTTCCCCAGAAGAGGAAATGAATGATAAAGAGATTGCAATCAATTACGGGTTTACGAAAAAGTTATGGAACAGAAATGAAATGAGAAATATCGATGATATATTCTCTTATGATGTTACATGTAATACCTTTGGAAATGATGATCCCGAACCAATGTCTATCATTGAATGTCAAAACAGACATGACTGGGTTAAATGGAAAGATGCTATTCAGGTTTAACTAGATTCCCTCAATAAACAAAAGGTTTTTGGACCTATCGTTCTCACGCCAGAAGCCGTGAAACCTGTCGGGAACAGATGGATTTTCGTACGAAAAAGAAATGAGAAAAATGAAATTATTAGATACAAAGCCAGACTTGTGGCTCAAGGTTTTTCTCAACGACCCGGAATTGATTATGAGGAAACGTATTCTCCTGTTATGGATGCAATTACGTTTAGATATTTAATCAGCCTAGCAGTCTCTGAAAATTTAGAGATGCGTCTTATGGATGTTGTTACAGCATACTTATATGGATCACTTGATAGTGATATCTATATGAAAATCCCAGGAGGATTTAAAATGCCTGAAGCATTAGGTACAAAACCCAAAGAAATGTATTCAATCAAGTTACAAAGATCTTTATATGGGTTAAAGCAATCTGGGCGCATGTGGTATAATCGTTTAAGTGATTACTTGATAAGTAAAGGTTATATAAATAATCTTATTTGCCCATGTGTTTTTATTAAGAAAACAACATCTGGATATGTAATAATAGCTGTATATGTTGATGATCTAAATATCATTGGAACAAATAAAGAGATCAATGAAGTGATTATGTTTTTGAAGAAAGAATTTGAAATGAAAGACCTTGGAAAAACCAAATATTGTCTTGGTTTACAGATTGAACACATGCACAATGGAATACTTGTGCATCAATCAAATTATGTTGAAAAGGTCTTAGAACGTTTTAGCATGAACAAAGCAAATACTTTAAGCACTCCAATGGTTGTTAGATCACTTAATATCAACAATGATCCATTTCGCCCTTTGCGAAGAAAATGAAGAGGTTCTTGGTCCAGAAGTACCATACCTTAATGCAATTGGAGCACTTATGTATCTTACTAACTGTACTAGACCTGATATTTCTTTTGCAGTGAATTTGTTAGCAAGATTCAGTTCATCTCCCACAAAGAGACATTGGAATGGAATCAAACACATATTCCGATACCTTCGAGGAACTGTTGATTTAGGACTATTCTATTCTAACAATTCAAAAGAAGGTTCGATTGGTTATGCAGATGCAGGTTATTTGTCTGATCCTCATAAAGCTAGATCCCAAACTGGATATGTGTTCATGAACGGAGGTACTGCTATTTCCTGGCGATCTCAGAAGCAAACACTTGTTGCCACTTCTTCAAATCATGTCGAAGTTATTGCACTTCATGAAGCTAGTAGAGAGTGTGTTTGGTTGAGATCAATGACACAACTCATATTGACTTCATGCGGACTAGAGAAGAACAAAATTCCAACTTTGATCTATGAAGATAACGCCGCATGTGTCGCACAAATGAAAGAAGGATATATCAAGAGTGACCGGAAAAAACATATACCTCCAAGGTTCTTCTCATACACTCAAGGTCTTATAAAAGATAATCAGATTGAAATGAAATATATTCAATCAAGCAACAACGCAGCGGATCTTTTCACAAAGGCACTGTCGACTGCAATATTCAGAAAACATGTTCATAATATCAGTATGAGACATGTGCATAATATGTAATGATCCATGGATATCAACATCAGGGGGAGACAACTACCAGCTGCACTCTTTTTCCCTTAGCTAAAGTTTTTTTCCCACTGGGTTTTTCTTTAGCAAGGTTTTTAATGAGGCAGCACGTCATAGTCAAACTACGTTTTAGAAAATTGTCATCCAAGGGGGAGTGTTTTAATATTCATATGTGGATGCCAAACATAACTTCAATGGATGGATTGTCAGTAGTAGATGAAATGATGATAGTTAGTAGATGGCTATTCATGATGGATGATATCTTTCAATATCTCGTCCATTCTTGTAGTATAAATAGAGGTATGATATATGTAAGAAATACAAGATAACAAAATCTCTATCTATAATCTCTTACTTTCAATCTCTATCTTTCTTCTCCATTATATTATCAAAGTGTTTATAACCTAGAGGTAATCTTTCTCTTAAAATTACAACAATTATGTATATTTTTCAAAACCAATTGTATTTTTTTATTTAAACTATTTTTTAATTATTATATTTCAATCATGTTGATACAGATAGGCGAACTAGCAGGACTTGCTATTGGATCAACCATTCTGATTAACGCCATCTTTGCCGGGTACGATATATTATTTAGAGTAAACTGCAATTTTGGTCCCTGTGGGATGTTGTTTTCTCACCTTTGGTCCCCATAAAATTTTTA
The DNA here is from genome assembly GCA_033807775.1 of Saussurea involucrata. NCBI lineage: Eukaryota > Viridiplantae > Streptophyta > Magnoliopsida > Asterales > Asteraceae > Saussurea > Saussurea involucrata. The sequence continues at coordinate 93,197,889 of CM066312.1, read as the reverse complement.
TTGCAAGAAAAACCCTGTGGCATGTAAAAGTGCTCGGTTTTGGTCCCTCGTGACTAACACCGTTAGGTTGCTTCCGTTAAAACCCCCATGTGCAAGGCACATGAGGGTATATTGGTTATTTTGTCTTTTTTTCATTTTTCATTTTTCATTAAAAACCACAACACATATCTCATCTCAGGTCATCTTCCGGTCAAACCCCATCTCCGACCACCGTAACCAAACTCACCCACATATTTCAAATCCACCCAAATCCAAACCTAAATCACCAAAATTGAAGTTTACTCTAAAGATGTAATTCGTAAGATGTGAGCATGTTTATACATATACAAATATATATATATATATATATAACTCACGAAATTTGCTCAACAGATCTACCACGGTTTTACATACCTTGTCTTCACAATCACAATCACAATCAAAATCAAAACCAAAATCTTAATCCTTCAATCTTCCAATCCTCATTCATCCAATTCCAAATCATTCAATTCAATCCCTCTCAACTGTTGAAACCCCAAACACTACTGAGAGAGATCTCAATCTCCACTCCATAAAGATTTCTCTCTCGCTCCACCACCGCCACCGCCACCACCGACGGCCGATGAGATGGGCAAAGTATCGATCATCATCTACCTCACAGTAGACTGAAGCTCCGCTCCAACTTCCAACAACCGGAACAACAACAACCATCGTCGCCACCGTAGAGTCGTAGACTGAAGCTTCGCTCCAACTTCACCTTCACTCCAACCACCATCGTCGTCGGCAAGCATCATGTCTCTTTCGATCCTTTGGTAGCTGACATTGAGCGGAAGAGAGAGGACAGATTATGGGAGAAGAGTCACTTTTTTGATGAACAACGTCATGATACGAAAGGGGAAACGGAAGCACATAGATTTTGAAAGGAAAGAGAACGAAGGATAAAGAGGGGGTGGTCGGTGGTAGAAAGAGAGAGGAGGTGGGTGTTCGATGGTTGAGAAGGAGAAAAGGAAGTTTCTAGGGTTAAAAAGAAGATTGTGGTAAAAGACCATTTTACCCTCATGTGCAAGGCACATGGGGGCATTTAACAGCAACAATTAACGGGCGTTAGTCTTAGGGACCAAAACCAAGCACTTTTGCATACCACAGAGTTTTTCTTGCAATAAAAAAATTCTGGGGACCAAAGGTGAAAAACAACATACCACAGGGACAAAAATTGCAATTTACTCTATTATTTATAATAATAATAATAATAATAATAATAATAATAATTAGTTATTAAAATATTTTTCTAATATTTTGTGATTAATAATGTTTAAAACTATTTTAGGCCCATTTGACACGTCTTTAGCTAAATTTTTATAACTTAAATCGTTAAAAATATAATATATCCAAATTGATCGTTTTTGAAAATAATAGAGGTTTTTTGATATTTTATCCATTAAGTTTTGAATTTGTTAAGTTGTCTTTTAAATATTAATTTGTCTAGATAAAAATTCAGATTAGATGTTGTTGGATTTTTGTCACCTTATGTTTAATAAGTATTGTATGGAAATAAATGTTTGATAAATATTTAAAATGATATTTAAAGTAGCATAAATAATGTGTGAATTCAACGAGTTTATAACACAACAACATATACACATACTTAATAACTTAAAAATGTATTTAAAACAATAAAGTATATCGTTTGATTACAATTTTTTTTTAATTTATGCATGTTGGTAAACTATTTATTTTTTTAATGAGACATGTGATTAAAAATTGTAGGACAAGGGTAATTTTGGAAAATGTTCTCACTTAGGGTGCGTTTGGTAGACTGGACTGGACAGGACAGGACATGACAGAACAGAACAGAACAGAGATCAATGTCCCATGTTTGGCAGGACTTTTATGTGGAACAGACAGGAACAAAGTGGAACAAGCTGGAACAGGCATGTTTCACCCCCACCCCATGGAATAAGCTGGAACAAGGTGGAATAGACTTATGTTTTACCAATATAACCTCAAAATAAAATATAATTCTTTTTTAAAACATCAAATACACGTTCTATTTTATATTTTATGCATTCTTTAAATTTTATTTATTGTATTTTATCTAATGTTATATGTTTTGTTCTGTCCAGTTCCGTCTACCAAACACTGAACAGATGTTATGTCCTGTTCTGTTCTGTCATGTCCCGTCTTGTTCTGTTTTATCCTGTCTGCGTACCAGACGCACCCTTAATGCATTAAGATAGGATGGACTAACTTAACATGTTAAGTCAATCTTTTAGTATCAAGTTAAAATCAAACACCTTAATAAACTTAACCAATTAAGCTAACTACTCATTAAGCTTATTAACTTGAAAACAAAACACCGCCTTACTAGTTTAAAGAGTTTAAAATATATTTTTGTTGGTTGGGATGTGAAGGCCAATATCGGGGGCTTCAATGAACCCAGCTAGGACCCTAGGCCCGGCCATTGTCTCGAGTCAATATAGAGGCTTATGGGTTTACATGTTGGGACCGATTGCGGGAGCTGTAGCCGGAGCATGGGCGTACAACATCATAAGGTTCACTACTAAGCCGTTACATGAGATCGTCAAGAGTTCATCTTTCCTTCGACGTACCAACCCTATATGATTTTTTGTATTCGTGCTTTGTGAATATATGATTGTACTTTCTTTTACACGTCTTGATTTATTTGCAGTTCAATACCAGTAATTTATTCATTAAGTAAGCATATCCGAAGAAGTAGACATCTATATAACATGAAGTTTTACATCATCCCATCCCGTTATAACAAGAAAAAGGGATGTTTGATATTATCTCTCAGTTGGAGTTTAGTTCAATGAAATCCGATAGAATTGGAAATGGTATTATTTCATCGACTCAATTCCGTCAGACATGTTCGGTTTGCAAGATGAAAGGAATTCAATTCCATCATAATTAAGAAATTCCAACGATTACTTGAATTCATTGATTCCTTCATATATGAGCCCGAATTGAATTTCATTCCCTTCTTATTTTGTTTAGAAACAAAATTACATTACCTAAATTAGGGGTGTACAGAAAACCGTCAACCCGCGAAACCCGACCAACCCAACCCGCTAATTATAAGGGTTGAAATTGGGTTACGAAAACTCAACCCAACCCAAACCGCCAACCCGCCGCTAATATTTTATTTTTATAAAAATACATTTATATATATATAGATATTTGGTTGATGAATCTATCAATCCAAAGACTCCATCATTTGAAGTACTACTTTGGTGGAAAGTTAATGCTAATAGGTATAGCATTTTGTCTTTGATAGCTAGGGATGTTCTTACTATACCTATATCTACAGTAGCATCCAAATCCGCCTTTAGTACTAGCGGTCGTATTCTAGACTCATTTAGAAGTTCTTTGAGTCCAAAAATGGTGGAGGCCCTTATATGCACACAAAGTTGGTTGAAAGGAAATAACGAGGGCATTCAAATAAGTGAATTTTTGGATGAAATTGCATCTTATGACTTTCTTGAAGAAGGTAAATTTAACATGCTTCTTTTTATTCTTATATAATATATATTCTTAATAAATTGTTTAATTTTTGTTTTTGAATTGTAGACAAACTCAAGGAGAAAGCGACAATGGAGTCGGAGACTGTCGTACTTGATTGAAGAATTAAAATCGATGCTACAATTTAAACTTTTGATGTTTAAGATTTAAGGATTTAATATATTTGGATGATTGTAATAACTGATAACTTCGTTGAAAATATTTTTAGTTTTATTTGTCGTACTTTAATCGTGAATTTTATGTATATTACCAAACCGCTCAACCCGCCACAACCCGCAAGGGTTGGGTTGGGTTGGGTTGGGTTGGGTTGAAATTTTTCAAACTGCCATAATTGGGTTGAGTTGTAAAATTGTCAAAAACCGCCCAATCCAACCCGCATACACCCCTAACCTAAATCATAATTACAATTATTGATATTATTAATAATAGTATTACGATTTTATATATTATATAATAAATGATAATATAAATATTTTCTTATTAGTATTTGTAATTTATTTTCAAAAAGCATTTATAATACACGCAAGAAATCATAAAATATTATCATAAATGAGTAATTTTTTTCAATTACCATTATTTATATTTTAGTTTTAACGAACCGAACGAATACGAACGGAGGTTTGTTCATGTTCGTTTGTTTAACTTAACCGAACAAACGAATGAACACGAACGGTAAACGAACGAGATTTTTTGTGTTCATGTCCGCTCGTTCGTTAAGAATTTTTGTTTGCTCGTGTTCGTTTATGTTCGTTCATTATGAGTTAAATGAACATAAACGAGCGACTTTAAATGAACATAAACGAACGAACTTAAATGAACATAAACGGACGAACTTAAATGAACAAAAAACAACCACCATACTCATCATTTCGTTCGTAAAAAATACCTTAACAAAATGAAAAACCGGGTTAACTTATGAGGTATAAAAAATAAATTCTAAAAGATCAATTTACTTGATGATTATACATATTAATTTCATATTATATAAATATGTTGATATATATATAAACAGGCATAAACGAACATAAATGAATATAAACGAACATAAATAAACGAACGTGTTCATGTTCGTTCATTTATTAAATAAACGAACATAAACGAACTTTCCGCCGAACGGTTCACAAACGGTTCGCTGAATGTTCGGTTCGTTTACAGCCCCAGTTTTAAGGATACATTCTTTGAATCGCACATAATATAATTGAATTACATTTACGATGATCAAACCTTTTTTGAAAAGAAAGCTCCAGGCAAATATTATAAAACGAGAAAAAAATAAAGGAAACAACCGAGTCTAGGCACAAGGCCCATCACCAAACCACCACCACCACACCCGCTTGGCAACCGCACGATGATCAAACCTTTGACCAACTTTATCCTTGAAAAACATTATCTAAACCAAAAGCGATCTTAACTTTTAAACCAAGAGAAAAGAAAAGAAAACTGAAACAATATCACAAAAATGAGGGGCAAAATAAGCCAATTGTGTAAGTTGAAACGAAATAAATAAAAAAAAAAGTTAAAAATTATATACACATGACAAATTCATAAAATCTTGATCTATAGAAACTACATATAAAATCAACTGTGACACCCATTTGCACATTCCATTCTTTTAATTATCAATATAAGTGGTAGACCAAGAATTTAACCATATGAAACTCCCAAGTGCAGCGAAATGAATAAAACACCCCGGCAGCTAATTTCGACCATGAGGGGTGTTGCGATACGCATTATTATTATTATTATTATTATTATTATTATTCGAAGAACGTAGCCACGGAAACACGATCGGTGTACAACATAGCAGCGTGAATAGCAACTCCACCGTATACATCATCATGCTAATCCATAAATATATCATACCTTTCCAATACCACAACATCTTCTTAAGAAAAGGAAGTTGAGACTCTAACTTTAAAGATGCAGCATATAGTTCAGGAATTCCACCCCCTTTTCCAAATTCGGCTCGTTTTTCAAGAACAACCCTTGAGCAGGACGTGGGAACGTCTTTTTCGGTATACCCGTTGAATTTTATGTCGAGAGTTTGTGTTTCTGATGAATAGCCGGTGAGAAGAGGAGCCAACTTCAAGAAAGTTGATAGAAGGCGGATAGGCTCGCTTTTAAATTGCAACATAGAGGGTTGTCTTATACTTGCAAGGGGTCTACCATCACTTGAGAGAAGGTCTACCCTCACCTTCAATGAAAAATTAATAAACACTGGTTTAAAAACTTGACCACCATTTTCTAATTCAATCATCTTGTTCCCTAAACCCTAGGGCAAAATACATCAAAATGTAACCAAGTTTGTCTTAGTTCCTACTTCCTATTTAGTGTAACGGAAACATTTTTTCTCAATCAATGTAATAAAGTTTCAAATTTTCCTATTTAATGTAATAAGGTTTCAAAACTTCCTATTTAATGTAATAAAGTTTAAAATTTTCCTATTTAATGTAACAAAGTTCAAAATTTTCCTAATTTTTACCATAATCTTGTAACATTTTATGACGTGGATGTCAAATTTATCACCCACTTTGTTGTAACCCTTTCGTAAACCTCTTGTATACGGGTATCACGTCATCAAATGTTACAAGATCGGCAGGTCACTCATCAAAATGGGTACAAAAAAAAATGAAACTTCGTTATATTGATTGAACATAAAAAATTCTTCATACACTAAATAAAAACCAAACTTTATGCATTTTTCCCTTTATTCTAAGTCAAAGTTGTTAAACGTTCAAGGTGCACCTACCAATATATATACACACACACATAACTCGAATAGGGTTTAGCAACAATGCAACAACCAAACCACAAGGGTTGTGGTGTGATGGATAAGGCTTGGGGGGTTCATAGCGCTTGCCCAAGTTCGAGTCCAGGCACACGCAAAACTTGTGGCCACTGAGGATAATCTCAGGACTGCATGCTTTAGCAGCTGGGCCATAGGCCCGATTTGCCAAGGGATTAGTCTGGGCCCAATGTGGTCTGGGATACCCTTTCCCAAAAAAACAATGCAACAACCAAACCACAAGGGTTGTGGCGTACTGGTTAAGGTCCTGGGGGATGTGGTGGAATATCCCATCTGCCCAGGGTTCTAATCTAGGCGTACACAACAACTGTGGCCACTGAGGTTTAATCAGGGTTGATGTCTTACGGTCATAATTTGCCAAGGGATTAGTGTAGGCATGGCCTAAGACACCCTTCCCAAAAAAAACAATGCAACAACCAACAGTACTTCAATAGTGGCAGAAAAGGGTCTATATTTATAGTGTGGGCCGTGAGGAAAAGGTTTTAAGGTCAGGTATTTATTGAGAAGGACGCTTGAAGTTGCAAGGATTAGGTATCTAATATTAGGGTTTGACCAGGTATTTAATAACTTTTTATGAGGTGTGCTTAGGCCCACAAGGCGCCTCAGCTAAGGTGCAGTGCCTTAGTGAGCCTCGTGAATACGCCTCGGCTTCAAAAAAGCCCTGGACCTTGAGCCTTATGGGGTTTAGAGCCTAGGGGCGAGTTTTTAACAATTTCATTCTAAGTCACAAAATAAGAAGAATGTTCACTATCTTTCTATCTTTCTCTAATTACAGGACCTAGATTAATTTCTATTTATATAACATTTCTATATTTAGATTTATAGCTATCACATCGCAGCTTGATGTATAATCAAATCAAAGTATTATATATGAGGTATTGCAAATCTTGTCACATACCTGGAAAATCCCAAGATTTCTGTTGTAGTCCGATTCTGGCAAGGTCAAGGAAACCGTCGCCTGCAGTTCATGACCAAAAGGTATAACCCGTGATTCAGCCGTACTCCCAATCTTACTCTTCTCACTTAGCTCCAGAGAAGAAGAATCTGGACAATAAATTATCGGCACAAACGCCATCGGAGGATCTCTCGAATAATCAAAAGTCAACTCCTCTGAAATCCGTATTGGCTCCTGCACTATCCATTTCATCATTATGCCACTAACAAGAAAAGCCGGAACTAATAAAGCAATCAAAACGAAACCACAGTAAGCCAACCACAACAATCCCCATCCCACACGAAAACACAGATTCCATCTAGAATCACTCTTTTCAGTCCACAGTTTTATAATCCATGAAACACTCGCCACCACGCAATTTCGCGCATACATCATTATCCCAAAGGGATCGGTCACAAACATGTATGAAGATTGCATTAACCATATCGGAAATGTGAGAGATGTAGCTAAGAATTTCGATTGAAATCCAACAGCTTTTATCACCAATTCAGCTAGGGTAAACAGAAGATATGGAATCGAAATTGGCGAATCCGATGTAACATACTCATCGTTGATTCGTTCACCGCAGTTGACACTAGTAATCACGGAATTCTCATCTGTCAATTCGTTTAACTGCCTACAATCACTGCCGGAACTCAAATCAACCGTACCGGAGTTCAAATTTCCGTTCAATTTCTCATCTTTCAAACTCCATGACCGTTCGTACTTCTTCCGCGGAGAAACAGTAGCACCATGAGGATCAAAATCTATTAGTCCATCGGGATTGTTTTTAAAAAACTGAGACTCGAAGAACGCTTTGTCACTCCGCTGGGAAACAAGTCGACGATGACGGAGGCCGGCGGAGGAAGGAGATGATGGCGAGTCCGGCGTGTGCTCAGATAAGACAGAAACCGTAGATACCGTAGCTTCCGATTGTGATTGTTCGGATTCGAGGGAATTTGAAGCGTCGACAAAAGGGAATTCTTCAAGAGCGTCGTGGAATTCAGCGTCCTGGCCTCCGATTACCTTGCTACTATTGTCATGGAAGATCAATTTCGGAGATTGGTGTTCCATTGAAGAGGAATTGGAAGATCATCTAGGGTTAGGTTTAGGGTTAGGGAAGAAAGGGGAGATTGGAAGAAACGATTATAAGTTTATAACGAACAAAATGTATGTTTTCATTTTCGCGTGTAACATGCCGTCATCGTGAAGCATATTCTCTCCATTTTTTTATATCCATAATAAAAGGGAAATTGCCTCAAATAGCCATTTTACACCGTTGGGTTCTTCAAATAACTAATTTGCTAACCATATTCCCAAAATACCCAAAACTTGCGCAGAGAAACTTATGCACAGAGTTTTCTCTGCGTAAGTTTAATTTTCCTCCCAAAAAATTAAAAAAATGGTTTTTTTAAAAATATTTTAATTTTTTTTAATTAAACTTACGTAGAGAAAACTTTATGCGTAAGTTTCTCTGCGTAAGTTTTCCTCCCATTTTTTTTAAATTTTTTGGGATGAAAAATAAACTTACTCAGAGAAAACTCTATGCGTAAGTTTCTCTGCGTAATTTTTGGGTATTTTGGGAATAGGGTTAAGAAAGTGGTTATTTGAAGAAGCCAAAGGTGTAGAATGACTATTTGAGGCAATTTCCCCAATTAAAAGAAAGTATTGGTGAAATTTTATATATTTTCTCATTAGTTATTTTCATAATACTTATATGATATTATAAACATTAGTTTGAATTTGAAGTCTTAAAAACGATTTTCTAAACATTATGTACTATTATTTAGTGGTATTTAAGAGTTCTTTTGACTTATTAAAGGATATGTTTAGTTCTGTCCTTATCATCCAACCGTTCAATTGGCAATTGCCATTTGAGATCATGTGTGATGCTAGTAATCACGCAGTTGGAGTGGTTTGGAACAGAAATACGGTAAGAAGTCTAATGTCATATATTATGCATCACGGTCACTCGATAGTGCATAATTGTTTTTGCCTTCGAAAAGTTTAGATCTTATTTGTTAGGCACTAAAGTGATTGTATTTTCTGACCTGCAGCTTTGAAATATATGTTAAAGGAGAAGGATGCAAAGCCACGGTTGATAAGGTGGGTTCTCTTATTCCAAGAGTTTGACTTGGAGATCAGAGACAAGAGCGGAATCGAGAATCTTGTTGCCGACCACCTTAGCCGCCTAGTATTGGATGGAGAGCCAAGCCCAATCACATATGAGTTTCCAGAAGAGCATCATTTCTTCATCTCGAGGGAGCACCCATGGAATGTCGACATCGTTAACTACTTAGTCACGAAGACCTTCCCGTGTTAGTTATCTAGATCTGATAGAGAAAAGATCAAGAGAGATGCTCGTCTCTATATGTGGGATGAGCCATACCTTTGGAAACATTGTTCGGACCAAGTTATTCGGCGATGTGTGCCCCAAAAAGAGTTTGAGTCTGTTTTACAATTTTGTCACTCGTGTTTATGGGGGACACTTTAGCCATAAACGAACATATATAAAGATCCTTGAGTGTGGGTTATATTGGCCAACCCTTATGCGATATTGCTATCGCTTTTGTAAGAGTTGTATGAGATGCCAAATGATATGAAACATTAGTTCCCGAAATCAAATGCCCCAATTCCCATGCTAGTATGTGAGATATTTGATGTATTAGGCATGAATTTCATGGGACATTTCCCCGCATCTTGTGGTAATTTGTACATAATTTTGGCCATTGATTATGTCTCAAAATAGGTTGAGACCAAGGCCACATGATTATAGTGTAGTAGCAGATTTTGTCAAATCTCATATATTTTCTAGGTTCTAGACGCCTAAGGCCATCGTTAGTGATCGAGACACTCATAACAAGTGTGAATCTGCTGGTTCCTCTACAAGAAAACCGTCAATATCATTTGATAAGCTCAAGTGCATTTTGGTCTTTTCAATATTTTAATATTAGATTTTGTTTTTTAAATGGGCTAGATGTCTTTATCTTTTTACACTTTTTATTTCACCAATTATAAAGTGCCACTTGTCCTTTAAATGATATCATCCTTTCTTTTTTATATTTTACATTAATAAATAAAAACATATATACAAACACATATATATATATACATGCATCGCCGGTTCACATCTACTACGATGAGAGCTTCGCAAAACCACTGCTCGAGCGAACCCCCTCTCCGATGTATAAGCTCTGGTAGACCAGTACTCCAATGTATAAGCTTTCGCCTCCCCCACCCTACTGCTCGAGCGAACCCCCTCTTTGGTGTATAAGCTGTAGGCTCTCCCACACCACCCATCGAGCGAACCCCCTCTTTGGTGTATAAGCTCCCGGCTCTCCCACGTCACTCATCGAGTGAACCCCCTCCTTTTTCAAACAAACCCACGACAAAAAATACATTCACTGTGTATGTGTGTTTAATAGGTGCCTCTAGAGAGAGAGAGAGAGAGAATATGAGTGTGTGTGTGTGTGTGTGTGTGTGTTGTTGGGGAAGAAGAAGAGTATGTTGGGTGGGGTGGGATGAGGTTAGCCGAAGTATGGGTTACATGTGGGGTCACCGAAGGTTCTTATAGGGTAAGGGTCGTCGGAGTTGAGTAAAGGTTGCCGGAGTAGTTGAGTAGGGTAAGGGTCATCAAATAGGTACAAGATGATGGGGAAGTGATGTTCTTGAGTTTTGCAAATAACAAAAAGACCCTTGTACAATTTGGTTATTTGGCCCTTAAACTTTCAATGTATACATTTTGGTTCATCACTTAAAACGATTAATTTAAAATAATTGAAATAGAGAAAATATAACAAAAAGACCATTTTGCCGTTGGATTTAACAGACGTGTTAGACAGCCATTTGATCGAGGGATCAAATTCAACAGAAAATGCATACCACAGGGATCAAATCCTTAATAAATGAAGTCTGGGGACCATTTTCGTAAAAATTCATATATCATAGGGACCAAATCTATAATTTACTCTAAAGAAACTACAGGGATGCGAATATAAATTATTATGAAACCACAGGGACAAAATCATAATTTCGTCAAAATACAAAAATGCATTACAATTTTATTGTAATTTTTCGGGTAATAAACTTTCAAGAGAATTTCCGATCAATTCACACAAATGTAGGGGTGAAAATGTAAAATCATTCAATCAAGTCGACCATTTCTGCATGATGAAGATTCGATTTCAGGACCCACAAACGTATGGACTACGGGAAAGATATTGTTATGAATAATATTTAATTGTATGGCTTTTGCACAAGTCATTCAACTTTTTAATACAAAGTTTTTATTCAATTTTTAAAAATCGAAAATTATTCTAACTTTATCGATATGTTAGAACATTCGTACCAATACCAAACTCCTTTTTAAAATGTCACATCAGTTTTGCAATAATAACTTTTATATTCATACAAGACAAAATTCGTTTTAAAAGTGTCACATCAGCTTTGCAATAATATCTTTCACATCCATGTAAGACCAAACTTATTTCTGAAGTAATAAATTATAATATATATAATATAGATAATTATAATATAATTAATAAATTAATTATAAAATATAATATAACTAAAATTTTACCTTTGTTTTATTTTATCTATTAGTATTTGTATTTTCGTAATTTTTTATATTAATGTACTTTTATTTTAGCAGTTTAAATAAAAAACATTGCATAAAAATATCATTTATTTAAAATAAATTGTGGGTAAGAAATTTTAATAAAAATAATAAAAAAATAATGTTCAAATAAACAATAAATGAATCAAATTTAATTAACATATTAATAATTAATGTTTAAACAAACAAATAAAAAAATTAAATTAAACAAAAATGGATTTGTTTTATATATATTTGTTTGTAAAAAGCGTTGCTAAACTTGCAAGACCTTCCAAGGCACATGACATGCCATGTCATCTTGCAATGCCTTGTACAAGACGTGTGTTGATGTTCTTATGTTTTTTTTATTATTATTGTTCCAATAATTTTAAAAAAATAGTTTTGAAACAATAATTTGTTGGTGATTTTAGTAAGTTATCTTATATTATCTAGTAAAGCTATAACACATAAGCTAATACACATAAGCTAATTATAATATGAAAATCACTAAATAGCGTTATGTGACGAGGATCAAAAGCACCAAATTCAAGATTTTTTGTCTAGTGAGGCATCTTTAAGGTGGATTAAAGTCCACCAATTTGTTTTTAGTCTAATTCTACATTTTTGAGGGATTTTTAAAGGTTTTTGGTTGATATCAAGAGATTTTTAAGTTCTTTTTGTAGATTTCAAGGGAACTCTTACGTTTTTTTGATTAATTTCTAAGTATTTTTTTATTAGTGAAGGCACAAGAAGAAAAATACCAATAGAAAGTAAAAAAACTATTATTTCCAACCTAAAAAAAAAGAAAAGGCAAAATTCATGAAGACCCATCCTCCACTCTTTATGGTGCGTTTGGTACGCAGATAGGATTGGACAGGACAAGGTGGGACAGGACAGAACAGTAAATGACAGAACAGCTGTTCCACGTTTGGTAAGACAGAACTGGACAAAACAGAACAGATAATATTGACCAATTTACCCTTACTAAATTTAAAGAATGAATAAAATATGAAATAGAAGGTTTATTTGATGTTTTAGAAGATGATTATATTTTATTTTGAGGTTATATTGGTAAAACATAAGTCTGTTCCACCTTATTCCAGCTTGTTCCATGGGGTGGGGGTGGAACAGACATGTTCTAGTTTGTTCCACCTTGTTCCAGTCTGTTCCACATAAAAGTCCTGCCAAACATGGGACAGTGGACCATGTTCTGTTCTGTCTTGTCCAGTGTACCAAACGCACCCTTAAGCATTATCCGCCCCCGATCAAATGAATATCGTAAGTTAATTTATTAATTATTCCATAATGAGATTTCGTATAATTTATATAAAACGTATTTGAGTATTTCTAGAATTACAATTAATTATTCCAAATTTGTTAAACAAGAACCTTGGTTCTTACCTTGATTTTTTGTGTGAAGTGACATATTTTTCATTTTTATTGGTATTTAATTTAAATATTTGATATTTATTTATAAATATATAATAGTTTTTTATGTTGATAAATATATGGGACCCACAAAAATGAGGTTCTTATAAAAACTACAATTGTAGATTTTTATATAAAATTTTAATTTAATAAGTTGAAAATGATGTGACACTAAAAAGTGCAAAAAGGAGGTTCTTGTAAGATTTAAAATATATAATAAATGTCGAAACAAATATTTCAAGAAAAGGACTAGCGGGAGCTGACTTTTGTGCACGTTTATTAACCCTACCCTACCTGGCCTTTTGAAAATGTTCTCCATTTGTATTGTTTTAGGTAATCAAAACACGCGTATAAGGCCATCAGTACCCCATGGCAAGAATCTTTCAAATATTCCACTCCACACCAGCGTCACATCAGCTTTTCTCTCATCCCTCACTCAATCCCTAACAATCCCTAAACACCCGTACCCCATTCCCTAACCCACTCCCTCTCATTTCTCACCTGGGACCCACCTCTCCTCCTCACATTTTCTTCGGGATGAAACGGGATGGGGAACCCCCATCCCATCCCGCACCGCTGATCCCACTCCTCCCGTATCCCATCCCCGCTGAACCCGCATCCCATCCCGAGCTCATCCCGAGCCGGGTACGGATGGCCTAAATGGTTGCAATTATTTGATAATGTTTTATAATCTTGCTATATCTACTAGGGGTGAGCATCGAAAATGGGTATCCGCTTTTGGAACCGAAACCGCTTCGGAACTGCCGGTTCCGGTTCCGATTCCTAAAATACGGAACCGATTAGCACTGGTTCTCATTTTTTTGGAACCGTTACTTGCCGGGACCGGGGTACCCAGACCCGTCGGATACCCAGAATCAGAACCGACGGGTACCCGCTATTTTTTAATAAAAAATATTTATATATTTATTATATTTAAATATTTAATGATGTGTTATTGGTTTTATTAGGTGTTTTATTCGTTTTGATCAAAACATTTTATTTGTTAGGTCTTAACGTAAGGACACTATATGTTATGTAAGTCATTTTGTTGATGTCAAGACTCAATATGGTGGAGTTTTTAATTTATTTATGTAATAATTAGTTTTTATCTGATTATTTTTCATTATTTGTTGTGTTTATTTCTTTAAGTTGATACTTTGTAGTTTGTAATTGACTTAAAGTTACATTTTTATTGTATGAAATTAAAAAAAATGATAGCGGGTACCCAGAACCGGAACCGGAACCGCCGGTTCCGGGACCGGTTCCAAAATATAGAGAACCGATGTAAGCGGTCCCGGTTCTGGTTCCTTTATTCTAGGAACTGCCGGTTCCGGTTCTGGTTCCGGTTCCATGAAATTTAGCCGGGTACCCGGTTATGCTCACCCCTAATATCTACAATATAACTTATGTTTCAGAGGAAAATATCATAATACGATTTTTATTGTATAAAATGTTATTAATGTATTCAATACGTCCAATGCAAAATGCCTTCATCGAAATCGAAGACTAGCTGAAGTGAAGTCAAGATGGACGCAAAACTAGATTAGATTATCATATAGCCGATTGAAAATCGATACCGGATAAAGTCAAAACAATTTGACAAATACAAATTTACCGACTCGATTTTGCAGTGCAATCTTAACCAACAAGTATGGAATATAAATAAAAGATTGATGCAATTTATTTTAGAAATAAATTTCGTGCATGAGTTTGGTCGGCACTCAACGGCTCAAAACCACACTCCTCAATCTCTTAGTCACAATATCACCACCCGAATGCTCAAACTTCTTAAGACAATAACCTGAAGTTGCATCGATTAACTTTACAATTTATCCTCGAATTAAGGTCGATTCAGTAAGCCTATGGTTGTAATCCAACCAACAATTCCGACCCGAGACGGTCCACTTCACGTAATCATCATACTTACTGTCCCTCTAAGCGACAATGCTATAATCATCAATCTCTTCTAACGGCTACTCGCTTAGAAACTTTTTCACTACCCTAACGGGTCATCACATCAAAGCAGTCCAAGCATACACATGTAACATGTAGGTTCACCATAACACTAGCCATGTGCAATTATGAACGTACCATACATGATCATCCTTGCTACCCTCGACGTGATTCCCGTTTCTAGTGACTCCAACAACCTCAAAGTATCCTATCTTAGAGTGCATAATGGTGCAATTTCACTCTCATTTACTTAAAAGAACGCTAGTTTGAGTCTAGGTATCCAAAAATCAACACCTAATTCTCTCAAACTTAAGCTCTGATACCAACTTGTAACACCCTCATATTTGGAAAGAACAACTAAATAAAAACTTCGATAAAATAACCGAACAAAGGATACAATTCTTTCTACAAAACCATCACTTTAAAACATATAATTAACTCCAACATTCAATAACTTACGTCATATATCAAGACTAAATAAGGTCGGGTGTTACTTAACTCAAATATAAATTGCTATTCCCAAAATAAATGCGGAAGACTTCACTAAGCTAATGCTTTATCGTGCATACAACTAACTCTCATTCTCTTCATAGTGTCGCTAGAACCATACCCCAACCGGGACCTGTTGCACATGCCGACAAATAAAAAGGTTAGGTTAACGCCTAGTGAGTTCAAAAGTTTTCATCAATATATATAAATATACATTTTAAACGAAAAGGATATGACTTTGAAATACATTTGTCATTAAGCAAAATATTTAGAATAAATAGTAATGTCTTCTCTAAGAATCCCATTTCTCGTGACAAAACGTTTAAATAGAAAACATCCCAAAAACATGGAAACAAACTCAATAACTCACGCAAAGCATAATTATAAACAAAACTCAAATACCCACGCATAGAGATAATCATTCACGTAAACTTTAATAATGTGGAGGGGTTCCAACATTAAAGTCATCACTTGTAATTACTTGCACAAGGCCCAAACTGTATTAAAGCATGAGTATTACAATATCCGAAAATAATATTTGACAATCACGGGAGACACCCGTATCCATTGAGAGTGGATGGAACACATAAGTATGCCACCCGTACAATGTTAATCGTATAACACTTCACGACTATACGTCCAAGTGTTCCCACGATTCCTCGACAAGTTTCACCTCAAGAGACAGTTGACCTTGGTGTCCATCCCCAGGACTTACACCACAAGGCTCGACACACTGCAGGACTACCTCAAAGGCATTACGTCAGCGACGAAGGTCCTAGTACTCACATCCAAGGTAGCACTTCCAGACTTAACCCTCCTAGTGACCACTTGGAAAGTTTAAGGTCATAAAACATGAGTCCCAGAGTCCAACCCCGCAATACCCATTCGACCTTATCAACAAGACCGACTCATATGCTTATGGATCCAATGCATCATAGTCTAACAATTACATGACTCCCAAAAGAATGTCCAACATCTTCAACGCATGTAATTAATAAGTAAATATGACTCAAATGCATATAATCTCAAAACTTAATAAAGAGTAATTTATATCGGACCAAATTCCCCAAGACTCACTTAAGTCAAATACGAGCCAAAGGCTCAACAATACAATTGACCAATCAATAAAGATCACTAATACGATAAAACACATTTAATTGACATGTATGCAAACACATACCTCAAAGATATGATTAATCCAAAATCTTGTCGTTAACTTAGTCAAATGATTTTCCAAATAACTCGTATCCTTATATTTCCAAAATGACTTATAACAATAACTATGCATATTTCCAACAACACTAAAAGTGTATTTTTTTTACCCAAAATTCCTACAATTATACAATAAATCATCAAAACACTTTCATTTATGATTTATTTATCAACTTACCCAAAAATCCCAAAAGTGGGTGTTTTACAAAGTTTATAAAGTTAAACACTTCAAATAATCAAAACCCATCAAATAACTCAACAATTGATAATTTCATGTAAAACACATAAACACTTTAAAATGGAAATTTTTGGCATGTACAACGTTTTCACAAATCAACTTGAACCCACCTTTGCTAGATTTAGGCTAAATCTAGATTTTCCCAAACTTGAGATCTTTAGAAGAAACTTGAATCCTCAAGCCAAAACTTCCAAAAACCTTAACCAAAACTTGAATCCACCATCCAAAACATCTCTAGAATTGCCCAAAATGAAGCTCAAACTCCAAATCTTTAGAGTGGAGAAAAATGGTTGGATGAAACCCTAGGAAACTTGATAAAGAAGATGAAGTAAAGAGATTCTAGCTTTAGCTTCCAAAACCTTGTTAAATGAAGAAGAATCACTTGAAATCACGACTCGTGGGGTCTCAAAGGCTCAAAATCAATAGTGGGGGTGAAGGGTTTCGGTTCTTGGGAGAGAAAAACGAAGTGGGTGAAGTAAAAATGAGGAAATGGGGTGAAAATCACGTTTTTTTGCATCGGGGCCCCGCGAGCGATAATGCCCTATGGCAAAGTCGCTGACAAGGTCGCACGGTTTGTACTGTGGCATGCCCAAGGCTCGCGACATTGCCCAGCGAGAGTGCCCTCTGGCACAATCGCAGGCATAGTCGTCGAGTACGTACTGGATGTCGAAAATCCCGTTTTTCTCGCCCGAAATGCTTCCGATAATCTCAAAGGCCCGAAGTAGATCCTTCCCTACAAAAAAACTTATATTTATGATCAATTTTACGAACTCGGTGTGACTTTTACCCAACGGAAATTACGGGTGTTACAAACATTAAAGTTGGCAAACATCATTTAATGTTTGGTGACTATGAAAAGAGATATTTGACAATATTGCAACACACCCGTTTGACATAACTTTGGAGTGATAGTTTCTTAATTTGGCAAATCAAAATCCACATATGAATACTATCTATGTTCTTTAAGATTTGAAGGAGTAACCCTCTTCTATTCCTTCATAACCTCTTTTGTGAGCAAATTTGTCACAAATCACATTTTTTAGAATAAAGCATTACATTCATAGTTTCTACAACAAATATGTAATTCTTTGTTTTTGTAAACATACATAATTAAAAAGTGAAAACGTGTAGTATTTGAATTCAACCCCTTTAAACATTTTTTGTGTTAATCATAACCTAATTAATCAAGACCAACAAAATCTTTCTAGCAACGAATCATAAATCCATAATCATCTTCTGAAATGACCCATTTTATCCCATTTTGTTAAAGATCGTTGATAAATAGATTTCAAATGGGTTTTCACAATAATACCAATACCATATATTAATATATGTACAACGGTTAGAAACATACACCCTAAGACCATGAGTATCGCTTCCTATCTTACCCTCTGAACCCTGATGCCACCTCAACGCCACATCAGCTTTTCTGTTTCCTACCCTCCTTACCCTAAAGTGGAGTACCGCTTCCTATCATACCCTCTGAACCCACTCTTACCCGCACCCACCGAACCCGCGGTACCCGTACCGTGTACCCGGGCTACCCGCCCCAACCCGATGTGAACCCGGCCGTGGTACTCGATGGCGGTACGCACGGCCTAATAATCTCATGTGTTCAGGAATCAACACCCCTCATCACTATCGAACACAAATTATGTCCACCAATCAATCATTAACACATCATTAATTTATAAAAAGTAAATTATAATACAAAAATTGATTTACATTCTACCGTTTGCTCCCTTCCCACCAACCCCTTGTGATGGCGGCGACCATGTACCATTCTTTATAATATAAGTTAATTTCTAGAGGATAGCATAAAAGAATTTATTTTAAATTTTAAATTTTGTTTGTATAGTTGTGTGTTTTTAACAATTCGTGTATTCTTTTTGAAAAATCAACAAATCGGGTTTGTATAGTTGCATTTTTACAACGAGATGGATCCTTAATGCAACATGGACCTAGGTCGTTATCTCTTTAAGAACCAAACTCATTGTTAGCTTAAGTTAGCCCCTAATTTAATTGAATGTGATTGTGTTATAAAGAAATTGTTTACGTGCTTTATAATTAGTTGTATGGGTTTAGGCATTTTATGTTATATTTGGGCCCTATAAATAGGTGCATAGGGTTTACTTTCTAATTAGGGTTTTGGAGAGAGCACACAAAAAACACACATAGACTAGGTGAATTTCACATGAGAGTCGACTTATTGTAAAAGTGTGGTGCTCTTCCAATTTTTCCTCTCCATATTGTGAATCAAAGTTTAATGAGATAACTTATCTATACTATATTATAAAGCATTTAACCACTCAACTCTTAAAAACAAGTTTTAAAGCCACATGTACCACTCTTTTATGCATAAAAGTCTTAAAACTCTTAAAGACAACATTTTATGCTTAATGTACAACTTACATATGCTATGACAAACACACTCCTGATAAATCATCCTCCCAAGTCCCAACTCCCAAGACACAAGTTATGGCTCCTACACGCTCTCAAAGTGACGATTCCCAAAGTGACGATTCCCAAAATGGCGATTGAAGTTCCTTTTGAATTCAAATACGATTACAAATAATGTTAGGATTCTTATTGATATCGCTCCTATACCGATTCAAGATCATCGCTCCTTATTCCACTATCGATCCATTGCTTCTCTACAATTCCAATCAAGGTAATTTCTTCTGTGGTTTAGGGTTTACTGGTTGTATTTCTCTATCTTTTGGATTTCTTCTCTACAATTCCATTGTTCTTGTGTTTTATTGTGTGGTAGGGTTCGATTTCACTTTTGTGTGTTAGGGTTCGGTGTGATGAAAAACTCGGTCATTTCAATGGTAATACCTTGTTTTCATTCCAACTTAATGTTTGTTAATCTCCATAGTTTCAAGGGAGAAGAGTGATAAACACATCATGACGAGATATGCAGGGTTGTTATGCTCTGCAAATCCATTCATTCTCTTTTCACGGTTACTTTGAATCACCAAAGGCTCTCAGGTATGATTTCTCAACATCGATCCAATTCGTTCCAGGCCTCTCCTCTCTATTCCTTAAGGTGTGTCTAAACCTAATTCTCTCACTTTTTTCCATGTTCTGGTTTGTTTTACATTCAGGTAATATCTATTTGTTTGCCATCGATTTATGTTTTTCCCATTGATTTATGTTTCTGCCATCGTTTTCTTGAAACCCTTCATCATCATCTAGGGTTTGGGTTTTCGTCCGCAAGTGAAAGATTTTTAGGGCTTTTCTTCATCATCTGCAAAACGTAAGTACTTTTCTGTTCACGGTATCTCTTCTTTCTTACATTATTTCTTTTTTCCATTGAATTGAACCCTTGTTGTTGATTGCACCCACTGCTTTCAGTTTCACTTGTTTTATTTAGGTTTTAATTGAAGGAATCGTTTTTCAATCTGGTTTAATTACTCATACAAGGCTTTATTTCTTTTTCCATTGAATTGAACCCTTGTTGCTTATTTCTGTTCACGCCTCAAGTGCCTTCTGAATAGAAAAATAGAGTGTATTCTCTAAACATTTAAAAAATGGGAACAAAAAGCCTTGGTATAAATTCACGGAGCAGAGCATAAAAATCGATTTTGTGTTTGAGGTTGAAGAAAGTTAAATTTGTTTTAATTCCAATTTGGATCTGTTTCTATTATGGTAGATTGAATCGATACAGTATAAGAGATATAGAGGGATGGAATCATAGAAAGAAATAAGCAGATATTGTGCTTTTTAGGTTAAAAATATCAAATGAGTATTTTCAAAATCAAAGAATCATCCAGATTCTACTTTTCTGTTCACAATATTTTGATTTCTAATCATCTTACATATTTCGATTTCTTGCTGTCATACGATACGTATTCTTGCTGTATTTTTGTCGAAATTGTTTAATATAAAAGCATCCGATTTGTGTACTTGATATTTATTAGATTTGAGGCTTTTGAACTAATTTGTTTTTGCCTTCAATATACGATTCATCTCCATTGTCGAGCAGCTCGAGAAGCAAGCGTCGGTAGTGTTCTTGGCAATACTGTAAGTTTCTTTGATATGCACTCTATTTGCTTTTGCTTCCATTACTTTTTTTATGCAATCTGTTTGCATAAAAAACAGTAAGTTCGTTTGTTTGCCGACTTTGTTACGAGAAATTCAGTTTCATGTGTTGTGATTCGGTTGCACTGCATGTTAGTTTTGCAGATCCTTCATATGTCTTTTGTTTGTTGAAGATATGCTAATAATGATGATCTGTAGCGTTTAATTATGTTTCTAGCTGGTTTTGTTGTAGTCTAAAACTTGAAAGGAAAGAAAGTTGCAATATGATTTTTGAGATTGAATGGGCAAGTTAGCAAATGAAATCGATTCTTTAAATATTTGAAGAAATTTGGTAACTATATGGAGCTGTATGTCAAGTAAAGCTTTAATTTTTTTTAAAGAAAATGTTGGTGTTGAAAGGGGAAGAACGAGGGTATTTTTGGCAAAAAAGTTGTCTCAATGGATTAAGCCAACATGAATTGACTGATTGAATTAAGCCATAAGCCATGTGTAATCAAACACCTCCTGACTTGTATCCATATAAATAAAAAAACGAGGAGAGTAGAATAGGGATGTGTAATCAAACATGCGTTAATTCTTTAAGCTGCAAACAGACCCTAATTTAACTGTAACCCTAATTGCACCCACTGCTTTCAATTTCACTTGTTTTAATTCAGTGTACTTAATCTGAATAAAAGTTTTATTTTAATGAAAGCTTTTTATAGTTTTAGTTTATTTTTTAAAGAGTTTTTATTTTCTGTAGATGCATCCAAAGGTGGAGATTGGCAAGTGTTTTATGGAATCTCTGAATACCGAGCCTCATTTTGAAAACTTACATGTGGATGGTAGGGAAACAAAGCTCCCCTTAGTCAAGGACAACTCAGAAACTTGATGAAATCACACTTTTTGCAGGTTTTACACTTTGTTTTGAAGGATGCTTCTACCGATATTCACCGAGTCAGTTGTTCTGAGGGGCAAGGGCATTTACGTCTTTTCGCAGGGTAGTGTATTAACATATCTTGTTACCTTAAATAAAAGGTAGTTTTATCACTTTCGACTTCTTTGAGGGTTACATCGATTTCAGTTTTATATTTTTTTAACACATTTTTTGTAGTTCATCTTTACAGGTTCTTAATACATTTTTTGAGTACATCATATTTACAGGTTTTTATGTGCTTATACATAAGAATTTTGCCTTCTTATTGTGATGATTTTAAGTCTTGCCATGTTCACACGATACAGTAAATGACATATTTTAAGTGCTTACCTGGTTTGTATTTGGTAAAAGATCTCTTAGTGTAAATTAGGTTTTTGTTAGTAAAATGAATTTTTAATACTGGGAGTTGTCAGTAGGTTGTTGCCAATCTCAAATCCACAACTTATCTATACCCCATGAAACCGGTCCCTTTATTTAAACTTGTATCTTCATTTACCACTTGTACCTTCATATAAGCTTATATAATAAAGTTTACATAATGTTTAGGATGCTAGCATTTAAAGGATGAGATCCCAGTTGTTGATAAAAGATACATAAATGCTTCTTCCTAATTCTAATCAGGCATAAAAAGATGGCAGTAAAGATTTATCTTATCTGAAAAAACTTTTACCTTTATTATTTTTCCAAGATTTTAGGAAGTTTAAAATCCCTCTATTCTTTCTTGAGCAGAAAGGTGAGGAGGGTTCATCTTTCTATTTTCTAATGTAAAGTCTCATTCCATTGGTTTAATGCATTTTGTTATCTGGTATCAGGTTCAGTGGATCTGACTTCTGAGAACTTTTTATTCATCCGAGCAGCACCAGTGCCCGATTGTGCTCTACTGAAGTGTTGTTCTCAGTGGTTTCTTTATGTTACCGGGCTTACTCCTTTACGGTTGGAGTGGTTTCAAAGGTTTCAATGTTGCTGTTGGGCAGATATTAGTTATTAGTCAAACCACAAGCAATTGAATTCATCAACATTGTAGACCAACTTTTCTCTATTGCTTTGAACATCACACCACCTGGCACTAACTGAATTTTTTTATCTTCGATGTTATACTTATATTTAGTTTGTTGTTTGATCACAATTTTCACCGTTAGTGTGAAATATTAGAAGATCGAGTTTTAATTATTGATTATTTTTCTATTTAAGGGGTTGTTTACCGGTAATACTCAACACTTTCACTTAACTTACCTGGTAAGATTTTTACACTTTCACTTAACTTACCGGGTAAGATTTTTACTTCATTAAAACGGCATTGTATGCAACATTTGACTGAATGTTTGCTTGAGACTATATCTCTTTATTTGGTGGATGTTTCCTAAGAGCACCTCCAACCATAACACCAAAAACATTAAAAATGGTAGGTCCTCAAACACCAAAAAATCACCCAATTCCAACCGTAAACTTAAAACTGATGGGATTGAAAATTTGCCCTCGAGTTACCTTTCACACTGCAAGTATGCAGTATGAAAATCTAGACCGGCAAAAAAAAATCTTTGCCGTGTGATTGGAAAGAAGAAAACTGCAAATTTAAGAAATGAAGGTTTTACTTTTGCATCTTATTTTAATATATGGAAGTTAAAATGAAGGTCTCGAAATGATATAGGGTCGTTGGAGTTGGATTTCTGAAGACAATCTACTTCAAACTAGAAAATTGATTTGCTTCAATCTCGAATTTTGATCTGCTCCAACCTCTTGAAATCGATAAGCTTTGTAATCTTATGAAGGTCTCGAAATGATATAGGGTGTTTGGATTTGTGTTTTAAAAGTGCTTATTGACTTATTGGTTAACTACAAAAAGTCATTTTGGAAAAGTTACAACCTCCTGACTTTTTGGTCCCAAAATTGCTTTTTGATACAAAAAGCCATTTTGGTTAACTACAAAAAGCCAAACACTTTTTAAGAAATAACTTATTGACTTATTGGCTTTTCCTACCACAAAAGTTAATCCAAACACTTTTTTAAAAACTTCTTTTCCCACCACCATAAGTCAATAAGCACTTTTGGGACTCAAAAAGCACTCCCAAACACCCCCTTAAAGTAGATCTGCTATAGAATCTCGAAATTTTCAAGGGCTTATATATCTCCAAACATTGTAAAAACACGTGAAATAATGCGACAAGCCCGAGGACTTTTCATTTTTTGTTTAAAATAAAAATTTTCGCCTTACTCACCCGGTGCATTGCACGGGCACCCTGCTAGTTTTTAATCATTGTTCTTCATGTTCATCTTATTTCTACTTATATATGGATCAACATTCATTAAAAAAACTATAACCACAAAGATCCAAATCACTAAAAAAATACAATCACAAGTATATAACTCGTTAAAACCCATAATCATAAAGCCACGATCCATTGACTTTAAGGCATTGTTTGGCAAAAAAAAAAAGCTAGCTTATTTTTGGGACACATGTTTGGATGACCATAAACTAGCTTTTTGAAAAGCTACTTGGAGTAGCTTATGAGTAGTTTTTTGTAAATATTCCAATTATACACTCATTAATATAAATTATTATTTATTAACTATTTTTTTAAGATGTCCTTTTTGGTAATTTAAATACTTATAAGCTAGTTTTTGTCAAACGTGACTTTTTCATCAGCTAGCTTATCAACTACCATCTAGCTTATCAGTCAACATCTAGCTTATCAGCTACCAACTAGCTTATAAGTCATCAGCTAGTTTGTCAAACATAGCCTAAAAATAAGACAAAGATCATTAAAAACCCCAACCGCATACCGAAACATGTAAGTTATTCTAGAAATTATTTATAAAATATTATATTTGAACATCGTGAAAATAAACAATTGATAAATGTTAAGGGATCAAAAATGTAAATATAAAATCAATCAAGGAAAGCTTGGTTTGCATGGTATGTTAGATTTGATAGATGGGACCCAATAAGGTGACAAATTGATGATGGCCCATACCCTCATCATGGCTATCCAAATATGACCAAGTGGATTGGGTTTTAAATGTATATAATTTTTTTGGTCAAAGATACACCAAATAGGCCAATATTTTCCTACCTACAAGGCTACAACCCTTTCTACTAATAATATCAATAGGTTCAAAATCTTGTTTATGTAAAAGTATGTTTAAAGAAGTTTAGGCCATCCGTACCCGGTGCGGGATGGGCTCGGGATGGCCAGCGGGGTCATGCGGGGTGGGCTACGGGGCGAGCGGTATCAGCGGGAAGGGATGGAATGCGGGATCCCCACCCCGTTTCATCTCGAAGCATTTAAAAAAAAAGGGTTTGGTCCAATAAGAAGTCAACACGTGGATTAGATAAATGAAATAAGAATTAAAATAAATGAGGTGGCAAAAGGGTTTGAGGGAATGGGGTACGGGTGTTTAGGGATCGTTAGGGATCGAGTGAGGGATGGAAGAAAAGCTGATGTGGCGCTGATGTGGAGTGGAATATTTGAAAGATTCCCTCCATGGGATACTGATGGCCTTATGGAAACAGAAATAACGTTTCAAACATATATTAAAGTTAAACGATTCAAGTCTAACTCATGTGGGACTCCAACACGTTATCTCTAATGAAGGCTAGAAGAGCATAGATTTGTCCCAGAGTGTTGAAAGGGGATTAGACAGAAATAGATTATCCTGTTATCTTTAATGGAAGCTAGACGGGCCTAGATTGTTTAAGAGTGTCATGAGGGATTACACATGTATATATTATCCCAGTGTGCGAATCCCTAAATTGGTATTGGTTCTTATATCGTATGAGATTATGTAGAACGCCATTATCTCTAAACAAGCTCTTAAAGAAGAGAAAATATGTTCAATAGCCCAAATTTAACTGACGTGTGACTCTAATAGATATCACTTTGCATGGAACTGTAAAAAATGTAAAATAGATATAGGGGTTTTCGGTTTACCCGATACCTCCATGGCATGCTGAGTCGAGTTTTCGTCGATTCGAGACTCAGGATCCACACAAATTCCCTTGTGTGTTTGTTTTATTTTGTTGTGATTGCATATAAGAAAAAGCCGACACAAGTGAGTTAACGTTTAAAACACGGCTCATGAGTGTTTATGTGTTTCGTTTATATATTATTATAAAATTATTCTTTTATTTTTTTAAATTATCTGTCAAGTCCAATTATACAAATAAAATACTTGACTTTAGAAAAATAGTTCAATGTTAGATAGATATTCTGATATTGCTAATAATTGAAGCAATTTAATATATTTCCTTCTAATTACTCTATTTGTTAAAAAAAATGTCTATATTCTTTTAGCGGGCATTAAAAAATCTGACATTAAAAGATTTTGGGGGTGTTTGATTGTGGGTATTGAGGGATAAGGAATGTGATTATGTGAATGATAATGAAAACTGTTGTTTGGTTTGATATAATATAATGGGTCCATTACCTCAAACCCATTAATTTTCATTTCTGACCAAATTGGAGGGAATGCAAAACTTATTCCCGCAGAGTCATTTTTTTCTCATGTGTGCCTTCATTTCTCGATGTTTAATGGATTTTTTTTTAATTTTATGTTGGACGTCACATATTTGTATTAAAAATATTATGTAAAACAATTTTTTATTAATTATATTGGTTTAACCAAACAACATCAATGTGATGCTCATTCCTATTCCCATTCTTCTCCATTTTCATTTTCATTCCCATCCTCTAAAATGAACCAAACGCCTAGCAAGAATATATTAAAATTTTAATTTATTTGAAGTGTACAATGTTAATTTTTAAGCACATGTTATTATTATATTATTGAAGATAAAATAAGCATATGATTTTATTAAATTTCATCATATCTTTTTAAATTATTTAATGTGTTATCGAGTGTTAAGATTGTAATTTATATCCTATTGATTGTTTATCGAATAGAAAACAAACAATAATTTATCTGAATTTATAAGAAAAAAATTAACCATTTAGTTTTCAAGTTTTTTTAGGGAAAAGTTCAAAAAAACCCAATAAACTATCTCATTTTGAATGGTTAAATCCCTAAACTATTTGTTTGAATAAAAAATCATTAAACTTTCTCATTTTGAATGATTAAGTTCCTAAACTATTTTTTGAATGAAAAAACCATTAAAACTTCTCACTTTGAATGAAAAAACCATTGAACTTTCTCAATTTGGATGATTAAGTCCTTGAACATTTTTTAATAACTAAATCATCGAACTTTCAAAGTTGGTTACGTGCATCGTTTTAACAAAAAAATACCTGTAACCAACTAGAATTTTTTTAAAGTAAAATAAAGTCTAAATCGGTTTTACCGTTTTCAAGCCGTATGTCATTCAAACTCCTAGCAAACAACGGTACCGCTCCCCCTCGCCACTCCTCGTCATTCTCTGTTCTACATATCATTCATCAAACTGTTGGCCTCGGTTATTGCGTGGGGTCTGAATGACGTAAGGTTTGGGAACGGTAAATTTGATTTAGTTTTTTTTTAATTTTAAAACATTTTTAGTCGGTTATTGAAATTTTTTAAAAGTTCGGTGATTTATATTTTTAAGAAAAATGTTCAGGGACTTGATCATTTAAAATGAGAAAGTTTAATGGTTTTTTCACCCAAAAAATAGTTTAGGGACTTAATCATTCAAAATGAGAAAGTTTAATGGTTTTTTCATTCAAAAAAATAGCTTAGAGACATAACCATGCAAAACTGGATAGTTTATTGGTTTTTTTAGACTTTTCCATTTCTTTTAATCATTTAAAAACCCATTTAATTCATAATCTATACTACATTATTGATCATTTGAGAAAAACACTTAAAAACAAATTTTTATGCATTAAGTACCGTTTATTGATACATATTACTTAAAATTCAAGATTACAAGTAAACGATGCATAAGTACAACTATTTAAAACTACATGTTTGAATTTATAACTATCTGATAAACATAATCAAATAGGATGAACATCTCATTTATAAAATATAATCAGAATAATTATGAATTCTAACAGAATACTTATTTTTTATTTAAACTATTATATTATTAAACATAAAATAATTCAAATTCGCATCATTATTAAACATGATATAAATTAAACTAAACAAATTTTCAAAAAACACTACCACTTTCTTAAAATTATACAAAATCATATTATAAAATAGACAAACACAAAAATATATAAAATATTAAAATCAAAATGTATTGTAATTACACGGGTACTCGTGCCTTTTAATTAAGAAAAATCAAATGAACCCATCAAATATAAAAATAGGTTTGAATAGCATCTCTCTTTTGCTTCATCTATTATTACATGATTATTTAATTAAAAAAAAAGAAAAAAAAGGCCTTCATGTATGACTGCTTAGTTTGGTAATTTGGACCAGCACATCTTACTATACACACATTTGACTTATTTCTTCTTTCATCTTCAAGAATTGCAGCAAACCATATCTTGTAATTTCACACACATCCCTGATCCATCTCCATTTTCTCTTCAAACTCTTGAGTTCTGCAACAATGGCGGCAAAGAAGCCTGAATCCATCCTCTTTCTATCACTCTCATTTGTCTTCTTGCTAAGATTTGCTGAATCACTTGTCCCACCACAAGAAGGTAACACAATTTTTCTTTAAATAAAACCCCATTTTTTTTGGTTTTTAAGAAAATGGGTTTTTGAATTCTTGACTGAAATTTCATGTTCTTATTTTTTCAAGAAATCTTGATTTGGATGCCCATTAGCAGTTGATATTTGGATGCTAAATTTTGATTTCTGTTAGAAGCAGAAATTTACATATTTCTGCATTTTTGTTTATAAATTTAGTATATTTATCTATGTTTTTCTTGCAAAGTTCAAGAATTTGTATGAATTTTGGAGTTGAAAGTTAGATGGGTTGACCTTAAAATAGTCAAAGGTACCTCTTTTAGCATGATTAGAAGTTTTTTAATCATGGGTTTTTGGAGATGCTCTAAATTAGGGATTAATTGGATTGAATCTTAGGGGGTGTTTGGATGTGCGTTATAAAACTGCTTATTGACTTATTGGCTTTTCAAGAAGCCAATAAGTTAAAATTAATGTTTGGCAAACTCAAAAGCACTTTTAAAACTTCTTTTTGATTAACTTGAAAACGCCATTTTGAAGAAGTCACAAATTCCTGACTTTTTGATCCCAAAAGTGCTTTTTGATTCAAAAAGCCATTTTTGTTAACTAAAAAAAGCCAAACACTTTTTAAAAAAATAACTTATTGACTTATTGGCTTTTCATACCACTAATCCAAACATTTTTTTAAAAACTCCATTTCCCACCACCATAAGTCAATAAGCACTTTTGGGACTAAAAAGCACTTCCAAACACCCCCTTAATGGTTTAAAAAAAACACCAAATGATTGATATCCATCATATGAGTGATAAGTAGTTTGACTTTGGACTTGTTGAATTGGATCCACTTTTTTTGCATACCAAATTACCAAGTTGATCTTTTTTTTGTTTTATTTTGATTTAGAGCAAGCTATTGGAAACATTCTTGCTGCAATGAATGCTACAAATTGGAGGTTTAATGGTGATACTTGCAATCTTGAAATCATTTCTGAAGTGCCAAAGATATCTCAGGAAGCTAATGCGAGCGTTGGATGCGATTGCAATGTTGGAAACGATAGCGATTGTCATGTCGTAAGGATGTATAAAGTCCTCATCTTTCTTTGTTTTTTTGTGATTCTTTTTATATATCTTGCCACACTAACTAGAGTCTAGAAGTAGAGATGCACAAAAATGCCCAAGCCCGAAGCCCCGACCCGATAAGCCCGTGATTCCGAAGCCCGATTCAGGCCAAAAATTTGGAGGTAGGCCAGGCCCGAAAAAGCCCACACAGGGTCTTCAAAAAGATTGGAACTGCATTGCGTATCATTTTGCCAATGCTACAAAAAGATGGTATCATGTTATAATCGGATAGCATGCCCACCCAAACACTTGTCCCAATTGTGTACGTTTTTTGCGTATAAACAGGACTGCAACCGATGTGGATTTCCTTTACATCTGTGCCGAAAAGAGGACATTTTTACCTTTGATGTCAAACCTTGTTATATTCAAACTCCAACTGATATGGATTTCCTTTATACGATCGTTTCCATCTTTCTTGTACATCTAGCACTCGTTATTCCTTATAAAGTTGCTATTTGGTCGTTCTTGAAAATCTTCAAAAATGGTCATAACTTGACGTTTAAATTAGCTTATGTTTGACCTGAAAGTCAACGCTCTAACATCAACGGCCTCAAGTTTTGAAAATCTGATTTGTTTGTTGCAGCACACACAAGTTTTATAGTCTAGACGGGATTCTTTCACCCGAACTAGCAAAGCTTCCTTACCTCCGGTCCTTGTAAGTCTCCTTTTACATGCACTGTTAGTGTATATTCATTGATGAATATTGTATATTCACTGATGAATATACTGAGTAATATACAAATTTGACTGAAGATACCGAGTGTATTCCGTTGAAAACATTATCTGATTTAACGAAAATGAAGTATATTCTGTTATTTTTACAGTGATGTTGCTTACAATTACTTACAAGGCACGATACCTCCGGAATGGGGTTTAACACGGTTACACGACATGTGAAATCTCTTTTTTACCCCTTGGTTTCATAATCTTTTCTGTCTGAGTACTTAAAGTCGTAAACTTTAAACCTTTTCTTCGATATGCAGCTCTCTTCTTGGCAACCGGTTAACCGGAGAAATCCCACCTGAATTGGGCAATATCACCACCCTCACAAAACTGTAAGTTGTTGCTTTCCTTTTTTACCTTTTTACCACCCAATTCAACATTTTACTTTTTACCATATGGGTATAATTCTTTAGATGATTTCCTAATATAATCTCTGTTTTTTATTTATTTTTCATATACTCATCTGGCTAAAATTCTTAATCAGGGATCTTGAAGCAAACCAACTTTCAGGAAATGTTCCTCCTGATTTGGGAAGATTAATCAATTTGCAGTCTTTGTAAGTTTTTTTTACTTGCATACCCAAATTCTCATGTCCCAATCCTGTCCACCATCACATGAATACACGCCATCAGATAGAGAATATGAACTTTACTTAAATACATTTAAAATATATAAAAAGTCTGTCACGTGTCTTAATTTCATTGGTGGGACAAGGATAAGACGTGGGAATTTGGGACCACTGATTTTCATCCGCTTTCTTGGCTTATTGTGTTATTACTCCGTGATATTAACTTTCAGGATCTTGTCCTCAAACCGGTTGACGGGAAGGCTGCCAACGACCCTTGGTCTACTTGGAAATCTAACAAATTTGTAAAATATTATTCTTTTTTATTTTTTTTTCGTTCGAAAAAAAGAGCTACCTTTATTTAACTTCAAGATTGATATAGATTTCCATGGCTAAAACGGAGAATCTTTATCGTGTATGATTTGCAGTAGGATAAACGAAAACAACTTCAATGGGTCGATACCTGATTTTATACAGAATTGGAGACTACTCTCGAGATTGTAAGATGTTATACGTTTTTTTTAAAATCATAATATGTTGCAATGTATTGTAAACGTTTGTGATTTTTAATCTTTGGATGTTTTTGAAGAGAGATGGTGGCGAGTGGACTTGACGGGCCTATTCCTTCAAGCATATCGCTTCTCGAGAACCTACTTGATCTGTGAGTGGGAATCTTTAGACAAGTTCGAATGAGAACCGTGAAAATTTTGAGAATCTAAGAATCAACTATTCATGCTTTATTCATAATGAATACAAGTGATCTTTTTGATAAAAATGAACGATATTCATGATGAATATGCATGATATTCATGCTTCATAATGAATATACATGATATTTTGGATAAAAATGAATGATATTCACGATGTATATGCATGATATTCATGCTTTATTCATAATGAATATACATGAGATTTTTAATAAAAATGAATGATATTCATGATAATTCAGGGTCATTCATGATGAATAATACATGAAATAAAATAGTTGGTTCCGAGGTTCTCAAATTATTTTATGGTTCTCATTTATTTGAACTTATTCCCTTTTCTTAAATCCGTTCCAGAGCTTTCGTTCTTCGTGAGACTCTTTCCTTTTTGTCAAGAAAGTGATTAGTTGATGATGCCCACATGTTTTCAGGAGAATTACCGACATAACTGGGCCGACTCACGGATTTCCTCCGCTTAACAATGCTACAGGATTAATACGATTGTAAGTAGATAATTCTGGCATCGTATCTTATCTCAACTCGTATGTATTCTTACATTTCATTCATAAATTTAGGATCTTGAGAAATTGCAACATTTCTGGCGAAATACCGGCTTATATTTGGCAAGTGAGAGAACTTGAACTGTTGTAAGTATACATAACACGGGCCGTTGTTCTTCTAATTCTTTACAATCTATACGTTTAATGACATCTTTTCGTCCGTAAATTCGAAAGGGACACAAGTTTTAACCGGTTAGTAGGGAGAATATCTAACGACATCCTCGGGAGGAGCTTGCGATTAGTGTAAGTGTGAAAAAAGAGAACTTTTAGTAAATTTTTAAGATTTCTTGTTTTTCATTTTCTATTTTATTTGTTTGGTTAAGGCTAACTAAGCGTCTCGATGTCGTTTTGAACAGATTTTTAACCGGTAACATGCTAAGTGGAGAAATACCGGACGCACTTTTGGTAAACGGGGCTAGTATGTAAGTTCATTTTGCAAATCCTTATGTTTGGTTATTTTCCATTAAGTCCTGTGTGGATTAATTTGTCGGTATAAATAGAAAAGGTTTTTGTTTGGAAGGAGCGTGTTTTTTAATTAGGATGGACAAGTTTGAAAAAAACTTGGCTTTCTGCATAAAGCTCTCCCCTAGAAGCTTACTGAATAAGCCACTTTTTTGTATAGTTAAGCCACTACCAAAGTCCAAACAATCATATATAGGCTGTGAATGAATAAGCTGTGATTTCTGTTAACCTCATTAAGCTGCTAACAAACATGCTCTTAGTTATAAAGAAATTAACGAATTTATTCGACTAATTTGGTGCAGTGATCTTTCTTACAACAATTTGACATGGCAAGGACCTAATCAACCGACATGCCGACAAAACACGTAAGGACTTTTCTTGTGATATCTCTCGTGCCACATCCAATCTGAGCTAGAATTGTGAGCCTTTTACAAGGTTTTTATTATTATTTGAAAGTGGTATTGGCAACCCGAAGACACCGCTAATCCACGTGGTCTAGGCCCACGGCCACACGGTCGTATATATATGTGAAAATTTAGTGAAAAACATGTTTTAGATGATACTTGTATGCTACATGGGATTTGCTTGGAAGTTCGTTCTTCTGATAACTTGTTCTTTTGTTGTATTAGGAATCTGTACGTAAACTTGTTCAGAAGCTCTTCAACGGGAAACCCGATGTAAACCCATTTTCATTGCTTTTCCTACCATTTATATCGTCTAGTTTGTGGCTTAAAGTTGCAGGATTTCAATTCAAGACCTCTAGGTTATTTAGAACGAGTCCCAACCACTTGAGCAAGCCTATATATATATATATATATAGAGAGAGAGAGAGAGAGGGAGGGAGGTTCCGGGGAAAATCCCAAAAAGAAGAGAAAAAACCGAGGAACACCCTGGTAACCATTCATCTTGACGGTATGCACATGTGCATACAAGTAACTGAAGTTGTTTTTTGGTTTTTATACACATGTGCATATTATAGAGTACTTGTATGCACGTGCATACCATCCAGTTGAATGGTTACCAGGGTGTTCCTCAATTTTTCATTTTTTTGCAGTTTTTCCCCGATCTTTACCCTATATATATGTTATTCATCTTCTTTTTTCACATGCATTTAACGTTTGTTGCTCTTGTGATGACATTCTCAACAGACAAGATGTGCTTCCATGTGCTGAGAATATCGAGTGTCCCAGATGTGAGTACTTTCTAAGCATAACCAGGCAAAAGCCGAACACTCGCACACACACACACACACACAGAGAAACTGAAGTTTGACTATTAAGAGTCAAATCCAATTAGTTTGAACTCCATAGTTTATATTAAGTTCTTTTAGATTTTTAAGAAGAATGCAGTGACTAAGCTGAAATCTATATCAAACAGTCCAAATCCGATTAGATGGTGCTAAACTTGTAACAAATCCACATGAAATTTGAAATTTTGAGAATGCTAGGTTTGACCCAAAAGTCAAAGTTGAGCATTGAACTGGTAAATGACCATTGAACATCGACATTGTTGAAAACTCGGCATGGTAGCACTACAACAAAATCGGCTTTACAGGACACGAAAGATAAGATGTCTAAATGTCATAATAGACTGCTTTATAGAACTTAGTTTATAGGACCAAATAACTGTGCACCATATATAAAGTTGTTGCAATAAGATTTTAGAACATATTTGGGCATCCTAACAGATTGTTAGGATACTTTTTATAGGACACTTTTGAGAAGTGTGATATGAACACATCTTTTTATGGAACAATTGTTATTAGAAGACACTTTTAAAATAATGTCATATAAAAAGACTAATAGGAAGCTTTATTTCAAAAATGTCCTAAAAAACTTATTCAGACGCTCACAACCGTCCTATCAACTTATTGTAAGTTGTAACACATTTATATAGGACACACAATTGTTTGACCCTATAAACTTAAGTTCTATTAAGCAGTCTAGTAGGACACTTGGACATCCTATAAAACCGATTTTGTCGTAGTGTAGCTACAAATGTTGGCATAACTATAGTTGGTTTCGGGTAAGAATAGTAGTTATCGTGAGAAGGGTAAGAAGGGATCCCCACTCTTGGATCAATCCTAATTGAAGATCAATTGAAAACACCCTTCTAAGCTAATTCATGCGTTATTTAGGGACTTAATCGGAACCATTACATCAACACTAATTAAAAGTGATAGGGTCCAAATCCCTTCTCACACTTCTCACCTCAACTCCTATTCTCACACGATCCTTCGTCTATATATATGTATGTATATATAAAATCTGTTGATTCACATGTTCATTTCTCCATAACATAACTTCGTTTTTATTTTATTTTATGGCAGATAGATGTTCTGTACACGTGAATTGTGGCGGGGATGATTTGATGGTTACACAAAGTAACGGGCAGTCGGTTCTTTATGAAGGAGACGCCAATGTCGATGGTGGAGCCGCCAAATTGTATGAAACCACCGGGAACTGGGGATTTAGTAGCACCGGAGACTTCATGGATGACAACATTTATCAGAACACTCGATACATAGAATCTATTCAGGGAAACACCACCTTACCGCCGCTATATACCACCGCCCGCCTCTCGCCAGTTACACTCACTTACTTCAGCTATTGTTTGGAAAACGGCGAATATGCTGTTAATTTGCACTTTGCAGAGATACAATTCACTAACGATAACACGTATAGAAATCTTGGCCGACGGGTATTTGATATTTATATCCAGGTAATACAAATTATTCGAAAATAAGTATACCATTGTATGCTGAGTTGCTGACTACAACTAAATCGACTTTATATGACCCTAGATATATCTAAACGTTCTAACAGACTACTTTATAGAACTTAAGTTTATGGGACCAAACAATTGTGTATCCTAAGTAATAAGTTGATAAGATGCATATAGGATTACTTGTTTTTATAAGACATTTTTTCAAATAATGTCGTATAAAAAGACTAATAGGACGTTTTATTTCAAAAGTATCCTAAAACACTTGTTAGGACGCCTAAAAGCGTTGTATCAAGTTACTTACACACATTTACGTAGGACGCACAATTGTTTGATTCTATAAAACTAAGTCCTATAAAGTCTATTAGGACGTTTAGATAGAGAAATTAACAAAAATAGCGGTTTCAACCTTATACATTTACCTCTTAGCCATTTCTCTCCTAGAATTTCCAAAAATGTCACTACCTCCGCAAGTAGCAACTCCTCAACTTGCGGAGAGGACAAAATGTAAAAAGAAAAAACAGATTTCTGAACATGGTCCGCAATTACAGGGACCAAATCTGTAAATTAGTGCAAACACTTCAACAACTTGTGGAATGTGGACCAAGACCATGTTCAATTTTTTTTTAAACATTTTGACCCTCCGCAAATGGAGGAGTTGTTACTTGAAGAAGTAGTGGCTTTTGAAATACCTTTTCTTAACTTCAAGACTACCTAACCCTATGTACTCGGTGAATGCTATTCCTTGCCGGGTTCTTGTTCCTGACGCAAGAACCTTTAAGCTACAACTTCTATGAGGCTATTTTTGTTAATTTCCCATTTAGGCATATATGGCATCCTAAAGCCAATTTTGTTGTAGTGCCGTTAGATGGCTTAATCAAGATTGTGATACCGGTCAAGCCAACGGCTGTAAATTGTGTCACCGGAACTGCTAACTGAGTTCCTTTGTGATTTAGGGACGTCGTGTTAGAAGGGACTTTAATATTGAAGACGAGGCCCGTGGGTTTGGAAGACCGGTGGTCATACCGTTCAATGCTAGTG
Organism: Saussurea involucrata; assembly: GCA_033807775.1. Taxonomy (NCBI): domain Eukaryota; kingdom Viridiplantae; phylum Streptophyta; class Magnoliopsida; order Asterales; family Asteraceae; genus Saussurea; species Saussurea involucrata. The sequence continues at coordinate 93,161,288 of CM066312.1, read as the reverse complement.
TGACTAATAACATCTTGGAGATACGCTTTTACTGGGCGGGTAAAGGGACGACCCGTTTTCCTAAAAGAGGAGTCTACGGGCCTCTTGTATCGGCTATCGATGTTAACCCTCGTAAGGATTGCCAAACTTCATGTTCTAGAACCAAAATCTTACGCTTCCCAACCCATTTAAATAAATGGGTTAGGCGGGTTGACCCATTTACTTAAATGGGTTGGAAATCTCAACCCAACCTGCTAATTTTGGGTTGGGTTGGGTTGGCGGATTGGGTCACTTTTTGCCAGCTCTACTTCTGGTGGGATATACCGGACTCGTTTGGCTTAATTCTTTACAAAGTTGGCAGTTTTTTCCGTTTCCATGTTTACTTCCGTTCATGATGTCGACTCTGTCGTGCAGATTTTAAAACTTGTTCGACGGGTGGAAAAAAGGCGAGCAAAGGCGTTTATATCGGTGTTGGGATTGCTGTTCCTTGTTTTATATTGTTAATCTTGGCCATCTTGTGGCGGAAAAAATGTTTTAGAGGCCGAAAAACGAACGATAAAGGTAAAATAATTGTCTTTTTTAAAAAACTTTCTTGATCGACTTGTTCAACTATTGGCTCATGCTTTATGCTTTTCTTGAACAGATTTCGAAGGAATGGAGCTGAAAACGCTTTCGTTTTCCTTGAAACAACTGAAATCCGCTACGAACAACTTTAATGCTTCGAACAAAGTAGGGGAAGGAGGTTTCGGGGCTGTTTACAAGGTCGTAATCTAGGAAAAAATATTCATTCGTGTGATTATGGTTTTGTGTGTGTGTGTGTGTGTGTGTTTTGATAACTGTGGGTGTCGGGGCCCGCTTGCACGTTTTGTGTTTATAACGTGTGTATGATGTTTGCAGGGGACGTTGCCAGATGGCACGGTTATCGCGGTGAAGCAACTTTCTTCTCATTCGAAGCAGGGAAACCGGGAGTTCTTGAACGAGATGGGTGTGATTTCGTGTTTACAACACCCGAATCTTGTTAAACTCCATGGATGCTGCATCGAAGGAGATCAATTGTTGCTTGTTTACGAGTATTTGGAAAACAATAGCCTTGCAAATGCTTTGTTTGGTGAGTGTTTCTTTGCTTTTCGGAATGCATTCAAGGGGCTGTTTGGCGGTTGCTGAATGGTTTGGTAAAGAACGATTAAGTGGTCAGAATGATTAAGAGGCTCTTATGATATAGTGCAAAATGAAATATGGTTGTTTGGTAATTGTTTATAATGAAATCAAGGCGCTGTATGGCTAAGGGAGGCCTAAGATACAAAATCATTCAGAGGGTTTTAGAACCATTAAGGGGCAAATCAGGGCGCTTAATGGTTAAGGGAGGCCCAAGATACAAAATCATTTAGAGGGTTTTAGAACCATTAAGTGGCAAATCAGGGAGCTGAATGGTTAAGGGAGGCCTAAGATACAAAATCATTCAGAGGGTTTTAGAACCATTAAGAAGCAAATCAGGGCGCTTAATGGTTAAGGGAGGCCCAAAATACAAAATCATTCAGAGGGTTTTAGAACCATTAAGTGGCAAATCAGGGCGCTGAATGGTTAAGGGAGGCCCAAGATACAAAATCATTCAGAGGTTTTTAGAACCATTAAGGGAGACTTTTTTTGCCAAATAAGATTCACCTCTTAGCGGTTCAGAGGTTGCCTCTTAATGTTTCCATTAAGAGGTAAATAAACAACCCCAAAGCTTTTGTTTTATTCAGGGAAACAACTACGCTACTCTTTAAGGTAGAACGAAGATCTGCGTACATCTCACCCCAATACGCTTATTTTAGTGGGATTTATTGGGTCGGTTTTGTTTAGTTCTCTTTGGATTCGTTTTTTTTTCTATTTTGTAACCTTAACTTATTGTTATTATCGTAGATTCGAGCCAAAATCGCTTAATGCTGGATTGGCCCACGAGGTTCAAGATATGTATCGGGATCGCTAAAGGTTTAGCTTTTCTTCACGATGAATCAAGGCTCAAAATCGTACACAGGGACATCAAAGCTACAAACGTGTTGCTTGATAGAGATCTGAACCCGAAAATATCGGATTTTGGATTGGCCAGACTAAATGAGGACGAGAAGACCCACGTTAGCACCCGAGTTGCCGGAACAATGTAATCCTCAATTCTTACAAAAAACCAACACTGACGTCTGACGGGTACCTTAACGGGTAAGACCTTGGGTTTGCTCCCAGAGGTCACCACTTCAAATCCCCTTAGAGCATCTCCAACAGCTTCTCCAAAATAGAGAAGTAAAAAGTCAAAATCTCCAACAAAACCACCTTCATCTCTAACAGATTCTCTATTTTCGAGATTACACAATTATTTATATTATGAAAATATTCGATACAACTCATAAAATATTATTTTTTGGCTCCTAAATATTTAATTTAAAGCAATTTCATTGGTATAATGAATAAAAAATCATTCTCTCTCGTATGTAATCATTTTTTGGAGATATCTCCAAATTTGGAGATTTTCATCATCTCTCTCATACTTTCTCCATTTTGGAGAAGGTTTTGGGGAATCTGTTGGAGCAAAAAATCCCCAAAATCTCTATTTTGGAGAAGCTGTTGGAGATGCTCTTAGACCTGACAGGTATAACTTCAGGCCTTTGGATTAGTCGTGTGTAAGCTGGCCCGAACACCCATAGATGCCAAACACTTGCAAAAAGAATCCGAAACAACTTCATTTCTTTAATCCGTTTTTTGAGCTAACCATCTTGGTTAACGAAATCTTGATGGATTTGCAGCGGATATATGGCACCCGAGTACGCGCTCTGGGGTTACTTGAGCGACAAGGCGGATGTTTACAGCTTCGGAGTCGTGGTGTTAGAAATAGTTAGCGGCAAGAACAACACCAGTTATATTCCGACCAATGACTGCATTTGTCTGCTAGACTGGGTACGTTTCGCATTTTCGTGGTTAAATCTTTGACTTTTGTTGTCAAACCCTTAACTTTTTCTATCCAAAATGGAATCGAAAAGTAGTCTGGTTGATCTTAACAGTCAACTTTCAGTAGAAAGTTTCGGGCATGACTGGAGACCATAAGATAACTTATATTTTGAGCTTATTAAAAAAATATGTTTGTTAACTCTTATCTTAAAAGCAAGCGTTTGGGAATTACTTCAAGTAACGTTTCAAGATTTAAAAGTGAACTTGAAGTTTTCAATAGAAGCATAAACAATCAAATTTGATCCAGCAGTGGGAGGATCAAAAGAGTACTCAGGTCAAAATAAGATAACATGAGAACGTCAAAACACACGTGATTTTATACTTAAAATCACATGTGAATACGAACACTGTCAATGTGCCAGACTTTGACCAGCTATTCACATGTGATTTTACACGAGGGATTGGTGTAAAATCACTTGTTATTTGGTTGTTCTCTTGTTCTCTTACTTGATTACTGTACTTGTTTGATCCTGATTATGATTTAGTCCAAATCATATAATCAGCTTTGCTAGGGCAGATCGATATCACATCAGATCAGATTTTTGAATACTAATTTTTGGAACCAATTATGCAGGCTTGTCGATTGGAAACAAGCAAACAATACGAAGAGCTTTTTGACGAGAGATTAGAATCGAACCTCAACAAAGAAGAAGCAGAAACCGTAGTGAAAGTAGCACTTCTCTGCACCAACGGATCTCCATCAGTTAGGCCAACAATGTCAGAAGTAGTAAGTATGCTCGAAGGCAAAACGTGCGTACCTGAAATAGTTCCACAACCAAGCGGTTACTCTGAAGATCTGAGATTCAGAGCCATGAGAGACTTTCGTCGTCAGATGCAAGGTGAAGGTAGCAGCAAAGAAGGTCAAACTGAGGAGAACTCGAATTACACTTTGACATCGTCTGATGATGCTTTTGCGATTCATTCCATTGATGCCAGATCGTATTGAAGATTCAGGTTCGTTTTTGGTTGAACATTCGTTGAATGATAGCATTAGGGCTCAGACGGTCTAATTACTCTTCGACATCGTCTGATGATGCTTTTGCGATTCATTCCATTGATGCCAGATCGTATTGAAGATTTAGGTTCGTTTTTGGTTGAATATACATTGATTGATAGGATTTAGGGTTTAGAATGGTGGAGTAGATAGACACAATGAATTCGATCGGTTTGAATTTGTGTGAAACAAACTGCCGGATTGAACAAACTGCGATAGACGATCCGATGAGGATGGATGACGGCGTCACGGTGGCTCATCGTTCTCTCCGGCGTCGATTTGTTTTTGGGGGAGGGGTTCCCGTTGCACATGTTAAATTTGTATAAATATATAATTTGTGTAAAAATATAATCTTTGTTACTTACGTTACGGTCTTTAATCTTCCTTAATCTTCTTTAATCTTCCACGTATGGAGCACTGAGTTACTTACGTTACGGTCTTTCATTTCATCTTCCTCATCAAAGTTTTCTAGGATTTCATCCAACATTTTTTCTCTATTTTGAGGATTTGGAGTTTGTGGTTCGTTTTGGTAACTCTAGAGGTGTTTGGTTGGTGGATTCAAGTGATAGTTGAGGTAAGCTTCTCTTTTCTTCATCTAAGAGATTAGGTTTTCGGTATTATTGGGGATTTTGATGGCTTATGTTGGGGAAACGATTCTTAAGTGTTTGGGGATGATTATTTACGGTTGAAAACTTGTGGATCTAGGTTTTGGAAGATTTGGCTTGATGATTCGTGTTTCTTCAAAAGAGCTTACGTTTGGGGAAAAATCTAGATTTAGCCTAATCTAGCAAGGTGAGTTCAAGTTGATTTGTGAAAACGTTGTACATGCCAAATGTTCATTTTAAAGTGTTTTACAAAAAAATATGCATTGTTGAGTTATTTGAACGATTTTGATTACTTAGAATATTTGATTTTATAAATCTTGCAAAATAACCATTTTTTGGGATTTTTTTGGATAACTTGATAGAATAAGCATTAATGGAAGTGTTTTGATATTTAAAGCATAATTGAAGGTTATCTAGTAAAAATACACTTTTAGTGTTTTGTTGGAAATATGCATAATCTTATGTGGTGATACGTTTTGAAGCATGAACGTGTGGGTCATTGGGGTTTGGGTCATTTCCGACCTTGTGAACATTTTAAAAGTTGTAAACCATTCGGTTTAAGAAAAGACGTAAGTTGGGTATTTTGATGGAGGAACCTTAAGTATTGTTATTTTAAATGATTTATTTTACATTTGTAAATCTTTGGGTATAGATGTACTTGGATGTGTACTTTGGAAAATGACGTGTCTTAAATTAAGAGTTGTGTTGAGTAATTCGAGTATATGAAGTATCTTTCGCATAAACGTAGGTTATATGTGTTTTACTGGATTATTTGGTTTTCATGAGTGGTTAATGTAACACCCTAAAATTTAGAGTAAATTTAAACCTGAATAATTGCGGAAATAAACTAACTGACATAGACAAATCACCCAAAAGGGGAAGTAATAATACGGCATTTACATTTCAATTAACTGAACGGGATGAACCCAACAACCTACTAATCTAGACTTAGCACAAGTTCAGATTATAAACGGGTGTTGCTATCTCGCTCTCAAAAGTAAATCAAGCTATACACCAAAAGTTCGCCTCTATGTCCATCAAAAAATGCTACCGTCACTTCCAGACTCTACTCTCAAGCCCGAGGAGCCCCACCGCTAGAATGACCTGCTATACATGCCATTGAAAGAAGAAGTGTTAGGCTAAAGCCTAGTGAGATCAAACAAATAAGGTTTAGTAAATAATAGCTTTTTATTTAATTTGACACTTGTAGGATACCATGCTTAATGATTGAGCATCTCAAATATATAAATACCTTTTTGGTTTAACGGGGGAGTCCCGCTTACCAACACAAGTGACGGAACACGGTAGTAAGCCACTTGATTGTTAGCAAAGCTAAATACACAACATAACATACATACGAGGTCGAGTGAGGCTACTTACAACCAACACTCGTGAAACTACCACCATCATTGAACGTAATAGCACGTAGGACTTATACCATACCGTCGATGCCTAACCGTGCCTCGACGTGGAAAACTAGCGTTCCGACATCGGTCATAAAGACTCTAGTGCTTATGGATCCATTACACTCAACAAACACATTTCTTACAAACATATACATATATACTTACTTATACATACATTCATAAATACATATATTTCCAATTTTTTCCATAATGTACTATTTTCCACATAATTCCCAAACACTAACTTTTATCACATAAGAGTTCATCTTCGTAGGTGTTTTGTCAAAACCCACCAAAATGTCAAAACCTTAGTTTTACTCCATAAATTAAAATCTTATGAGTTGGGAGAAACCCCCAAGTTAAAACCAAGCAACCACAAGGAGACTAGATATGGGGGCTGTTTACTTGTGACTTATTGGGCTTAATAATGAATCTGGCTTATTCATGCAGACAAAATTGAGTGTTTACTTGTGACTTAATGGGACAGCAACCAGCTTATTCGCACAGCTGGTTTATGCCTCTTGTCCCCATTCAGATGAAAAATTGACCATATTACCCTCCTTTAGAAAAGAACACCCGTTAAACCCACCTTCCAATTTCTTCACCATTCTATGGCCTCCAAGCTCTCTCTCTCTCCCACTCCAAGCATTCTCCGGCGAGACCTTTCTTCTCAGGCGGCAGCGGCAGCGGCGGTCTTGTCTGGCAGCGGCAGCGACATCTTTCTTCTCCGGCTTTTCTGCTATTTTCGGTATCTTCTGTAATTTTTCTGCTATTTTCGATTTTTGTTGTTGATTTGCTGTTGATTTGTTGTTGATTTTTTGCTGTTGATTTTTTTCTCCAGCGGCTCTCTTCTCCATTTTGTTAGCTACTATGATTTTTGTACTGGGTTCTTGATAACCAAGTATAGAACCCTTTACAAGTACCACATTTTTCCTTCAAGAATAACCAACCTTGTAAGCCTTTTTTATGTACTGTGTTCTTGATCTTTTATCATTTTAATTAATGGTAGAAGGGCTGATCGGCTTTATTTCTTGATTGTGGGTTTTGATTCAGACAAGGTTAATTTGTTTTAATTTGGAAGTTTGTTGCCAAGTTCTGTGCTTGTGTTTGTGGTTGGTAATGGTGGAATTAAAGGTGAATTAAAAAATCTGTGGAAATAGAGGATAGAGGATCATTTGTTGCTTTTTAGTTGGTTTAATAGATAAGGTTGAGATGGATAATTGGTTAAAAATGTTTAATTTTGAAGTGTTTGGGTTTGATCTTGGCTACTTTGTAGAACTTTAGGAATTTATGTTTTGATTTTTGGATTATATCAATGAATTTATGAATTTATATTTTGATGATTAAATAATTTTGTGTTTCAGATATATAATTTGGCTTAAAAAATAAACAGAATATATAAAACAGCTTATAATTCATACTCAGGGGTAAATCAGTCATTTCTGCTATTCAGACTGTTGATTCAGATAAAAAAGTAAACAACAACAACAATTTATCCAGACAGAAAAATTTAACCAGACAGACACATTTATCCAGGACTTAATGAAAATTTTGGTAAACAGCCCCATGGTCATCATTTGTCTTTACAACAATTTCTATCCAAGTAAAAACCCCCAAAAATCTCAAAATGAGAATTTGAGCTAAACCCAAGCAATTAGTGAGATGTAGGGTAAAAGATGTAGGGTAAAAGATGTTTTAGAAACTTTAGAAGGAAGCAGTTTCATAAGAGAATGAACTCACCTTAAGAGGTTTGTAAAGTAAAAACCTACTTTCCTTGCAAACCCTAAAAGTGGAGATCTTGATTCTTGCCCACCACTTGCTAGAAGTAACTCAAAGATGGATACACCTATGAACAAGGCATTTAATGGCCATAAATACTTATGATCTTTCCATAAATGATGAGGGATGAAGGAGGCAAGAGCTTACCTTAGTTTGGAGAAAAAAAACCGTCCAAGAATGGAGAGAAAAAGTGTGAAACCCGGTTTTGGTAAAGTGAGGGAGAGGAGAGTGAATTTTGGAAGAAAAAGCAAAATTTTCGTCAGATGCCTCACGGACGTCCGGAAGGTTCCATGCGGACGTCCGGCATACCGATATCCAGAATTCTTACTAAAGTCTTTGTTGCTTCCGCGGACGAAGGGCGGACTTCCACACCTCACGGACGTCCGGCTGTTCCCATGCGGATGTCCGCCAACTCAATTTTCTAAAGCTCAAAATTCGGGGTGTTATAGTTAATTGGTTTTGGTTGAGCTTATGGCTCGATTTATGACTTTAATGAGTCTTGAGGACATTTGTCCGAATTTAACATTTAAATATGGAGCTTTGGTCGTTAGTTGCATTTATTGCGTTTTATTTGAAGAGTACATGTTTTGAGTGCGTGTGTCATTCAAGTGGAGTCGTGTACTATTAGACCATAATGCATTAGATCCATACGCATATGAGTAGGTCATATTTGCATGGTGGAAAGTCTTGGTATTCTCACTTTGGGATGTACGTCGTCTTGACATTTTGTGTCTCGGTGTTGTGGAGAGGAACCATATTGGGTTGTACTCCGAGATTTTGGTTTATTGTTGATGTTCTAACCCTTGTGCACGAGGGTTAGACATCTTGGGTTATCAAGTAAGGAGTCGAGACTCCAAATCTTGAATGCTAGTAAGTAGGCAATAAAGGTTCCATAGAAACCTTGAGGTGTAACTTACTAGAGAACGAACATACAATAAGATTGTGTATCGTTGAGGTGTAGCTGGGCACAACAGGCAATAAAGGATATGGTGGTGCCACCCGTTGCTGGGTGTGGGACTTGAGGTGTAGCTTTTTATAGCAGGCAATAAAGTCCGACTCGAGTTGGAGATTATTAAAGCAGACAATAGAGTCATGATCTGAGGTGTAGTTCAATAACATAGTTATGCGGCTTAACTTTGTGTTCCACCACATACAATGGAATCGGGTCTCCCCCGTCACCGAAATGTGTTGTTTGGGTATTTATCCATGTTTTCGGTGACATATTTTATTTATATGGTTTTGTAACACCCCGAAAATTGGAGAACCAAAGTTGGGCCACGGACGTCCGCGAGGGACATGCCGGACGTCCGCGATATGCGGAAGTCCGCACACCTTCTTCGGAAGCAACAGAGAAAATGAGGGTTTCGGGTCAGCTTGAGCCGGACGTCCGCGAGGGACCATGCGGACGTCCGCGAGGTGTCTGAGATATTTTGTGTTTAAAGAAAACCCTTCTCACTCTCTTTCTCATTTTCATTCAAACCCCCAACTTCCTCTCTCTCACTCTCTCCCTCTCACTAAATCGATTCCTTCCCCAAAACAACCTCAAATCCTTCCTCCTCCTCTTCATCTTCTCCACTCAAATCAACCCACTTCCACCATTGTTGAACATTTGGGAGCTTGAAGCTTTTTGGGAGTCTAGGAGCTTTCTTTTGGAGGATTCGAGTGGTAAAGGTAATCTCTCCCTACCCAAAAGTTTCATTGTTGTTGTTTTCACCTCCTCTTCCATATTGGGATATTTTGGATGATTTTGATGATGATTGGTTAAGATGATCTTTTATTCTCTTCACCTATGAAATTAGGGTTTTGGTAAAGGTTGAGATCTTGGAGTAAAACGGTTTGAGAATGATTCTCTATGTTTAGATGTGAATATTTATGGGTGAAACTTACGGATCTAGGTTTTTGGAAGATGTGGCTTGAAGGTTCAAGTTTATGCAAAAGAGCTTACGTTTGGGGGAAATTCTAGATTTAGCCTAAATCTAGCAAGGTGAGTTCAAGTTGCTTTGTGAAAACTTTGTACATGCCAAAAATGTTATTTTCCAAATGTTTGTGTGTTTTACTTGAAATTATAAATTGTTGAGTTATTTGATAAGTTTAACTCTCTTGAAGTATTTATCTTCATAAATGTTGTAAAACACCCATAGTTGGGATTTTTGGATATTTTGATATGTAGAAATCACAATTTGTCTTTAAAAGATTTATTACTCAAAATGATGTCTATTTGATGGTTAATCATATTAATGGAAATGATTTTATAAACCATTTGGGAGAAAGCACATTTTAGTGTCGATAGTCATTTTGAGAATTATAAAGGTGTGAGTCCTTTTGGGAAAATCCTTTTTGTTTAACTCGTGTCGAGTTTTGGGTTAATAATGAGTTTGTGGTACTTGTTTACCCGGTCGATGTTTAAATGCATTTTTATGCTATTTGATGACCGTTATTTATGGGTCTAATGATTTTTGAGCATTTTGCTCGGTTTTGACTTTGAGGTAGTATTGGGGACATTTGTCCGATTTTAATGGCTCGATGTAGAGTCTTATTTATGGTTTGCTCTTATTGCACCATATCGCATTTATTGCGCATTATCATTATTTGAATGCCGGGTGCGTTAGTCATTCCAGGATGGGCTTATTATTATAGACTATGTTGCATTGGATCCATAGGCACGTGAGTCAGTCTTTATTTGATAGTCTACTGGGTGTTGTGGGATTTGACCGAACCCCATGTTAGATGACCTTTACCTTCAAGGGTCCACTAGGAGGGCTGAGTCATGGTTGAGCACTTTGGGCGAATATGACCTTCGCCATGTTGGGGCAATGCCATGGTTGTATCCCCGCATGGGCCGAGCCTTTGGTGGTATGCGTATTGATACGTCACTAAGGTCAGCTGTCTCTTTGGGTGTGAGTAGTAAGGCGTCGTATGGGACAGTTGGGCTTTTATGCAGTGAAGCAGTGGCGGAGCCACATAGAAACTTATGGGGTCTCATGACCCCAGTCAAGAGTGTAGAGAAATTGAATTTAGCTTAACATTATGTTTTATCCTTTATAAATGGCCAGGTTTTGTACTTGGAGAACCCATTCAACTTTTTACAAGACCCCATTACAATTGATTTCTTTTTTCACTAAAACCAAAAGAAACAAATTCCTGTATTGGTTTGTTAAATCTATTTTAATATTAGACATCTTGATATATTATAGAGATGATGTATATAAAATTATGGTATAATTTGTTTTTCTATTTAACCAAAATAACAAAAAGTAAATGAAACTGAATCGTTTAACCCGAAAACCAAATAACCCGAAATCATTTTAGTTCAGTTGGGTTATTCAGTTTCAAAAAAATTTGACGCTCCTAAATCTGACCCAGTCACCTAAGTTTCTAGTTTCGCCACTGCAGTGAAGTGTCGTACGACTAACATTGTATGAGTGGCGTACTTTTGTGTTCATCCACTCTCAATGGATACGGGTCTCCCCCGTCGTTGGCCAACCTATTTGGGACTTTATATTGTCCACGTTTGTTATTATTGTTGGTCTTATACTTTTAACTGCGATTGAATGACTTTAATATTGGATTCCCCTCCATGTGTATTAAAGTCTAAATAAAGCAGGTCATTACCATATTTATGGTATTTGGTACTTCATTACATTTTACGGTTGCGTGAGTATTGCTTCGTATTATGTTTTCAATGAAGGGTTATAATTAAATGGATGGTTTTCCATGATTTACGGGTTGAGTATTTATTGTCAACCATATTTGAAGGTTTTGCCTAATATAGAAATTATTCACGTATTTGAGTAAGTTGAGATTTGAATTCATTTTGGTAAAGCGCTTTATACCTTTTGGGGACTTTTCTCATAGATTTTGGGTGCGTTGGAAAATGAATCGTTTATATCCCTTTTGCAAATCCTTTTGGAAATCGTAATTTATATTGCAAACTTTCATTTAAAATATTTATTTAAATCATGCTATAAACTCTTGAACTCACTAGGCGTTAGCCTAACCCTTTTTATTTGTCGGCATGTGCAACAGGTCTCAGGTTGGGAGTAGTTCTAGTGACACTGTGAAAGGTCGTGTGCTAGTAAAGTGCTCGAGAGGTGAATAGCCTAAGTGATGTTTCCGCATTTACCCTTGGGAGTAGCAATTGTGTTTGGGTTAAGTAATACCTGAAGTGAGTTTAGTCTTGGTAATAAGGCTTGTTTTATATGTATTGTTGAGGTTAACCATAGTTTGTAATTTGAGGTATTGCATCTATTGAATTATAGGAATAAATCCTATTGTTTCGGATGTAATATCAAATTTTTTAATAAGTTGCTCTTTCCCAATTCGAGGGTGTTACATGTTTGCTTTCCACATTTTATGGGATGTGATGTATGCCTCATTTGCGCTTGGGATGTTTTGAATAATAGCGATTCATTTATGATTTCAATCATTTTGGAAATCAAATACTATTTCACTTTTCAAGTGGGTTTCGGGATGAGTCCATTTTGAGAATCGTTTTATATTAGAGCTTTCATCACGGGATTTGTGTGCGTTGGAAAATGGGCGGTTTGCATTTAAAGTAAATCCTTTTTGAACTCATGATTTAAATTGCACCTCTCTCGTCTTACGAATTATATAATTGTGATAAAACTCTTGAACTCACTAGGCGTTAGCCTAACCTTTTTATTTTTCGGCATGTGCAACATGTTCGGTTGGGATGTAGTTCTAGTGACACCGTGAAGAGTGGAGAGCTAGTTGTGTGCTCAAGAAGTAAGTAGCTTATTGAAGTCTTCCGCACTTGGGGAATAGCAACTTGATTTTGGGGTTGAGTAACACCCGACCTTTTGTAGTCTTGGCGAATGACTTAGGTTTTGATTGTTGAAAATATAATGTTTATATTGAGGTAATTTCAAGAATGGTTTGTCGAAGGAATTTTATTCTTAAGTGGTTATTTTATTGAAAATTTTATTTAGTTGCTCTTTCCAAATATGAGGTGTTACAACTTAGGAATCTGAATCACATTTCCAAAGTCTTTTTAGGATCTAATGTTTTATAGTCTTGCAGATCCGCAATATAACTTATGTTTCAGAGGAAAATATCACAATACAATTTTTGTTATATAAGTGTTATTAACGTATTCACTATTGGTATAATGCAAAATGCCTTCATTGAAATCGAAGACTAGTTGAAGTGAAGTCAAAATGTACGCCAAAGTGGATTAGATTATCATATAGCCGACTGAAGATCGATACCAGATAAAGTCAAAACAGTTTGACAAATACTGTTTTGCCAAGTTGATTTTGGAGTGCAAACTTAACCAACAATCATGGTTCACCAACTCCTGCCAACTCATGTTTTGGTATGGAACATGCTCAACATGTCAACAAAGTATGTTCTAAAGTACTATTTTAATGACATCATACTTCATTTACTGTTCCCTCTGTGTACAAAAAGATGGGTTAGGGTAACAAACGTCTACACCATATCTATAAGATATTCAAAGGCCAAAATGAAGAGTACAAACATACACTTATTTAGAAGATTAGATGAAGACACATTAAAGTTGATAAATATCATTTAATGTATTGGTGACTATGAAAGGAGATATTGAACAATATTGCAACTCACCCGTTTGACATAAGTTTGGAGTGATAGTTTCTTAATTTGGCAAATCAACATTCACATACGAATACCATCTCTGGTCTTAAGATTTGATGAAGAACCCTCTTCATTCCTTCATAACCTCTTTTGTGAGCAAATTTGTCACAAATCACATTGTTTAGAATAATGCATTACATTCATAGTTTCCAATACAAATATGTAATTCTTTGTTTTTGTAAACATACATAATTAAAAAGTGAAACCTAGTTGTATTTGAATTCAACCCCTTTAAACACTTTTTGTGTTAATCATAACTTAATTAATCAAGACCAACAAAATCTTTCTAGCAACGAATCATAAATCCATAATCATCATTTGAAAAGACCCATTTTATCCAATTGTGTTAAAGATCGTTGATAAATGGATTTCAAATGGGTTTTCACAATAATACCAATACCATATGTACAACGGTTAGAAACATACACCCTAATAATCTCATCATGTGTTCACGAATCAACACCCCTCATCACTATCGAACACAAATTATCTGGCTTCCTTCCGTCTAGGGGTGTTAACGAGTCGAGCTTTTAATGAGCTACTCGAGCTCGAGCCTAATAGTTGTCGAGCTCGAGTCGATCTCGAACAAAAAATAAAGCTCGTTTAAGTTAACGAGTCGAGCTCCATAACACCAATGTTCGACTCGACTCGTTCGAAAGCTCGAGTAAGCTTTACGAATCGATTCGACCCGAGCCGAGCTATTCGAGCATACATTTTTTCGAGCCTGGCATATTTATCTTTTTACAAATTATATAATCAAAATATAAAAATTATCGATCTTGAGTACGTAAACGAGTTAATCGATCTCGAATTCGAGCTCATAAACGAGCATCGAGCTCGAGCTCGAACTTTGAAAAAATATTCGAGCTCGAGCCTGACTTTGAAAATTTAATCGAGCTCGAGTTGAGCTCGAGTTTGGTATATTTTTTCGAGCTCGACTCGACTCGTTAACACCCCTGATCCCTTCCTACCAACCCCTTGTGATGGCGGCGACCATGTATACCATTCTTTATAATATAAGTTAATTTCTGATATCACTAATAATTGAAGAAATTTAATTTGTTTCCTTTTAATTACTCTATTTGTTAAAAAAATAATAGGACAATAACATTTGGTAGTATCGAAATGTTTTTTTTCTTTCTCGCATCTTATTTAAATATTTTATGAATAACTAGAAGAGTACTCGCCCAATGCAGCGCGATATATCTTGATTTTAATGTTTTGTTTAATTTTTATCATTGTCGATTTTATAAAACGGCTTTGTGTAGTTATGAGAAAATTATAATTATTTTTAATAAATTTGTATAAAGAATGACGTTTTTTGAGGGATTCATGATTCTTTTTTTAGGGGTTTACCATTTGAGAATTTGTAGTGAGTTAGAGATAAGGACTAAAAGGAAGGAGTTAGAGATAAGGACTAATTAAGTAATTAGCATTAACACTGGTACATAAAGTTTCATTAGTTGTTTTTAAGAGATTTAAAGTAATCAACATTAAATAGAAGTACATAAGGCTTTAGGGATTGTTTTCCATAAATGTTTTATAATATTTTATGAATAATACTATATTCTTTTAACGGACATTAAAAAATCATGCATTCAAAGATTTTGGGGGTGTTTGGTTGCGGGTATTGAGGGATAAGAAATGTGAATGATAATGAAAACTGTTGTTTAGTTTGATATAATATAATGGGTCCATTACCTCAAACCCATTAATTTTCATTCCTGACCAAATTGGAGGGAATGAAAAACTTATTCCCGCTGAGTCATTTTTTCTCATGTGTACCTTCATTTCTCGATGTTTAATGGAAAATATTTTTTACTTTTATGTTGGACGTCACATATTTGTATTAAAAATATTATATAAAACAAATTTTTTATTAATTATATTGGTTTAACCAAACAACATCAATGCGATGCTCATTCCTATTCCCATAGATTGCCTTCCTCTTTTTACCTTTAGGAATCTTTTGATTCACAAAGTGCACTTTGGAACTAGAGGAAACATTCATATCCTTCTCACGGTTTCTAGTTTCTTCTTCAATCCGTAAGTGTTTTTGAAGTTGCTCCAAAGTGAAATCTTCCGTTGTATGTAACAACTTCTTCCTATAATCATGGATGGAAGGAGGCAACTTGGCAATTATGCCACCAACAATCAATTCATCAGGAATGGTTATGTTTAGATTTTTAAACTTCGAAGTCAAAATCAGAAATTCATGACCTTGATCAAGAACAGATGAATTATCAGACATAGTGAATTCAAAAAACTTGAAAGTGATAAACTTATTTGCCCCTTGTTTTTCGGTGGTATACTTGTACTCCAGCGCCTTCCATATTTCTTTTGCAGATTTCATTGGAGTAAAAAGATCATTGATAGTGCCTTGAATACACCTACAGACGTGGGATAATTAAACCTCAAAGCAAGTATACAATGAGATCTAATATCATCTTTCAAGTAATAAAGTGGTAAAATACCGGATATCGTCCCACAGAGATTGGAGTAAAAGTTGTTTAAAAAGTAATAGAATGAAATGGTTTCAGATGGCGATTTTGAAGAAGATTGTTTTGATTTGAGTTATCTTGAGATTAAAACTGAACTTAACAAAATATAGAAGAAGAAAAATGGGTGTAAGACGTTTGGTGAGACTGAAACGCAAATTCCAGTAGCCAATGCCGTGGCAATGCAGCAGCATTGTTTTACAAATACGAATTTTACCATTTGTCTTAAGAACGTCCTCTCGGATTTTAACCTTTGTATCAACATTCATTTTCTGAGCTATGCATAATCTCTTATAACAATCCCACAGTTAACGAGGTAGCAACAACGGTGTTCGTAAAACGTATGGAGTAACAAATATCTTTGTTAAAATCACCCTCTCGGGTCGATTCCTATATCATTCAAGTTGGTGTGTTCCAAGTAGTTCATCTCTGAATCTACTACACTTTAACCCTTTGACTAGCGACCAACTCGTCGAGAATAAATTAAAATGGAAGAATATAGGTAACAACTCTCGTTGTTAGCAACTCTCTCAAGTCTACTTTCTATATCATCCAAATTGACGTGCATTCGAGTGGCTTATCTCTAAGTCCACGGCACTTTCACACTCTTCGAGTGATCAATTCGTCAAAAAGTATATTGGCTTGATAAACTTGAATGAAAACAATAAAATGTTGTTTTTGTAAAACGTGGCTACTTTCCTTCGGTTTAAAATCTCACCCTTTTAATCTCACACCCAAACTACTAAAGATTAGCTACTCATAACGGAAAGTAAATAAAGCATTAAATGACATAAATGTAAAAGACGAAAAGTAAATTGCAAGAATAAAATACGAAAAATACTTAAATTGATTCACTTAATAAATCAAGACCAAAGAGTTGTCACTACTCTTTGAAATCTTGATCTAAAAGTTCCTCCTAAACTACAAGTATCTAAGAGAAGTAAGAGATGGAGGGATTATATTTGGATGGATTTTCTAAGCTACCTCAACCCTCCTTATATAGTACTAGGAGATGGCAAAATGGTAGTTAACAAGAGAATAAAATAAAACATTTACCCATAAGCTAATAAAAGGGAATCTACGCAAAGGGTAATAACCAAAAACCAAAAGTCAACAAGATTCCCATGATAAAAAGTAAAACTATAAATCCAGGAGTTGCTCCTCAAAACTTCTAGAAGCCTCATAACTGGTCTTCTAGTTACAAATCCATCCTTGTTGATTGAGCCGAACATGCCAACATCAGGTCCGAATGCTATGCGAATGCTGCAACATTCCTGTAAAAACACAACTAGTCCCAACAAATCCACATTAACCCACTTATTGATGTAAAAACAGGTAAATCATAACTTTTAGCTCCAATACTCAATAAATGGAAAATAAGATAAAAAGACTCAAATTTGGGATATAAATGAAGAATTTAAACTAAAATAAGAGTGAAAATATGTGTTTTCACGTTGATAAAGCAACGCGTATCACACTTCCAAACTTAAAAGTTTGCTTGTCCCCAAGCAAGAAAAAAACTTAAAAGAAAATGACTCAATCTGAAAAAAATGCAAGTTCTTGATAGCATTAAGTGCATGCATATATTGATCAAAGAATGCAACATATAGCCTATCTTAATTCCCGAGTGACGTCATTATTTCATGCGTAGTGGTTTGGACCATAAGCTAGTATTGACTTCTCTTTGTTATGCACAAACACTTTACTGGAATTAATATGGATTGGGTCACTCGTTTTGGCATATTTTTTTTTCTCTCTTTGCCTTTTCTCTCATTTGTATCAACGATGAATTTTTTTCAACTTTTGGCACTTTTTGTGCTCTTTCCGTTGATACTTGCACTTTGCCCCTATGGGACATTTTCGTGCCAATGATTTAACACATGATCGATGTTGGTGAGTTTTATGTATGTGTTTTGACTATATTAGCCATGAAAGTACCCCCCCCCCCCACCTCCAAACTTTAATTTTGACAATGTCCTCATTAGAAGTAAGAAAGGGTATAAATGAATTGGGTGCGAATGGCTAATGGTGAGAAAAGAAACAAAGACCCATATTAATTTGTATTAAACAAATGTGCGTACAAGATGCGTCCCGAGAAATGTAACACTAGTTCTAGCAAGAACCACATGGCATGGGAATGAAGTATGTAACGTGACGAATTACTCGGGCTATATATGCATGCCATCAACAAATATGATCAAGTATTGTAGTTAAAATAAAACCTAAAAATGTAAAAGATTATCCCAGACTCAAAACTAAAAAAAGTATTGAAGGAGCTAAAGGAAATGATTAAACCTGTCCTACTCCAACATAGTAGGGTGTGAGCTAGTGTGTGTTGAAACCAATGCTGCAACATTGGTAGCAGACAACTCCTTCAATTTCTGGTTCTCGGCTTTCGAAGCCTTCATCTCTGCTACCGTCAGCTTTCTCTTTTGTCCCATCTTTATAACCTCAGTCTGTTAAGTAGTAATCTCAGCCCTAGTCTTCAAGTGAGCACTCTTGACCTTCTCCATCACCTTGGTTTCATTTTCGTCACCTCTTTCAATGTTCTTCCCTTTTTCTTTGACTTTCCCTCTACACCCAATTTAGCAACAAAAGCAAACTTCTCTTTCGTGAAAACCATTTTTGTTCGAGTTTCGATCACGGTGGTAGGAGATGGTGATGCACTTCGACACATAAATGTTTCGTTGAGACCGGAAGTGGGGCTCTCTTAGCATCTGTGTCCAGTGGTTCAAGATTTTCAGTGGATTGCTCATGAGTGGAACTTTTTTGAAAAATCTCCAATCCAAGGTAAAGCGAGAACCGTGGTTGGGTTTAACACGTGAATGGAATCAACCTCATCAACGGGGATTGAGGTCGTAGGTGCCTTTAGAGGGTTAGGAGAAGATACCTTGGCGTTTTTTAGAGAAGAAAGGTCACTACCGACGAGTTTTGTGGTGGTTTGCGGTGGATCGTTCGTCGGAGGCGATTTCTCAGCCGGAGAGACCACGTCGACAGTGGGTTCAGCGGCGGTGGAGTGCTCATCGGTAATGGTCTCGGCGGTAATGGTGGTTTTAGCGATGGTGGTATGTGGGTTTGTAGTGGGTTTTGGGGTGGTTCCCGCCGAAAAGTGAAGGGGAAGAAGAGGGAGAAAGGTGACGGAGAAGACGAGAAAGGGGTAGGAAGTTTAAAAGGGTTTTAAAAAATTTATTTTCATTTTTTTTATTTTTCTTTATTTTGGACTCCAAACTTTATTGCATTTAGAAAAATCTTTAACTAGATATCTTAACATTTAGTTGAGAACAAACTAGTGTAGAATTTCTAGTCACCAAGAGATTTGATATAGGAACTAATGGTTAGATCCTAATTGTAAGTACAAAACAAAAGATTCCTTTCTTTATTTTTTTCGTTTTATTTTATTTTGAAAACCATCAACTGAAAAGTTGATTTTCAAAACTCATCATGAGATTCCTTAGGAAAAAAAAAATAAAGGTGATGAGATGTTACTTTATGGCTCATGACATCATTTTTTTTTATACTTACTTCTTATTTCAAAAATCTCTTGTGTTGTACCCTTCTGAACTGATTTTTCTTTTTTTACATGTGGTCCTTGAGTTTGAAAGAAGTCCAAAATAACCCTTTTTTTCAAAAAAAACGTACCTGATGATTTCTCAAGGATAACATTGGTTGTCAGTGGGCAATCTTGCAGCATTGCGATGCTACAACATTCACCTCATGTGATTTCGTGGCTGTAAAACTCAACAAAGGATTAAATAACCTACTCTACCTAAGCAATAACTAATAAATGACAAACATGCTTACAAACATTTGTGTGGACCCTAGACTATCCTTGCCAACTGAGCTTGGTATCTCTTTCCACTTATGCTTATATACTTTTCTCACCACTCGCTTCACTGATTGATCATGACACAAGACCTCGATTGTATGAAGAGGGGAACATTTCATCCCACACCGAGTTTTCCACATCACCTCACCAACAACATAACATGATTTTATGAAGCTTCTCGAGTCCTTGGATTGATCATCACGTCCCCTTTTTAAAACAAATTGAAGATTTTCTGCACAGATTTGTTGTATGGATGTTATAGTGTTGATCCAAACCCTCAGTGATTTGATAATGACCCTCTCTTAAACACTTAGTGAAAATTGTAAGTAAAACAATATGTATTAGAGTTTCACTATCGCTGATAAGTACTAAGACTTTACAGTACCGCTGATAGGAATTCTCACTCTTTAGATTAGATATTCAGCGAACACTGTTCATCATCTTATAGCTCTGAGCCTGTTCAGTCTATGAGATGATCACTGATAAGTTAGTTGTTTACTTATGATCCCTAAAGACAAGTTTCACGTCAACATATGTTCTACGCTGAAGTCGAAGATCAAGCTCAAGAACCAGCGACAAGTCTACTCATGAACTGATGCGGATATCAGCGAAGCAAGACCTGTCCATTCAACATGAAGTATTAAGTAGAAGACTTCAACAATCGCTGAACTTTATCATTCGCTGATAAAGATCTGACTCAACGAAAGCTGATCATGAAGTCTCCCTGCAGGTTACTATTGTCTTACCTCCCTTGCACGTCTCCGTACCAACTGTCAGAACGGACATCCCTTTTGTCTGTAATCGTACAACAACTCTGATTCTACACTGTGCACCATGCGGCTACTAAGGTTGTCTACAAAGGTCAATGACATGCAACCACTCAGCTGCTGCCACGTGTAAAGCCATACTGCCATGCATTAAATGCATGCAGTATATAAGAAGAACCTTACTTCAGTTTTGAAGTGTGCTCGGACCATCTTCTTATTTCTCTCTTATTGTTAAGTTATTATTCGTAATTTCTTTAACTCATTCTAGTGCAAGAAACTTAGTGTTTCTCAAGACTTGTTTAGATTAGGTTTATCCTTAATTTTGTTCCGCAACAAGTTGTAAATTGTCTTGATTTATCAATAAACAATTTAGAAAAGTAAAAACGTGTGTTTGTATTCAACCCCCCCTTCTACAAACTTGTATAGCCCTTCGGGACCAACAAGTGGTATCAGAGCAGATTTGTTTAATCTCATAAACAAGATCTGATCTATACTAAGATTTCTCTTCCTAGCTATTTCTTAAAATGGCTACCAACACAAACACAAACTATATTGACAACGGTTCTCTTGCAAAACCCCCTAGATTCTCCAGAGATAATTTTAATCTATGGAAAAATAGGATGACTCTCTTCTTAGAAGGTGTAGACCCTACTATGCCTTACTATCTTGAAAACGACCCATATATTCCTAGAAGAATTGATGCTGCAGTTCCAGCCGCTGAGAATAGACCTGCTATTCCAGAAAGGCTGATTCCCAAGGAAATTCATATGTGGACTGATGAAGATAAGAAGAAAGTGGCTATCGACACCAAAGCCAGATCCATACTCTCCATGGCTCTTCCTGAAGAAGTCTACCATTCCGTCATGAACCTGAAAACCTCAAAAGCTATGTGGGACACAATCTGTGTTCAGTATGAAGGTACTTCTGAAGTCCAGGACTCTCGAAAGATCAACCTGGTAAGACAGTACAAAAGCTTCATTTGTGGTAAGAATGAAACTCTCTCTGAAGTACACCAACGTTTTAACTGCTTAATAATAGATCTGAAAACTGTTGGTAAGGAATATTCTAACTTTGAATTACTGACAAAGTTCTTAGAATGTTTACCTGAAAGCTGGGACAATTATTCTATGTGTCTCAAGCTGTCAAAGGATCTAAAATCAATGACCTTTTCTACCTTATATGGCACGATGCTGAATCATGAGCAATCGAGTCATCTTAAGAAGAATCTTGTAAAAGATTCCAAAAGCACCCCTGTTGCTTTAATCTCAGAGTCACCTTCCACTCAGCGATCGACTATCACTGTCACTGAGTTGGAAACTAACTCTGAAAGATCATCAGACTCTGACGTTTCAGATAATGATGAAACTCTGGCATTCCTGGCTAATAAGTTCAGGAGATTTGCTAGAAAGAGTAATTTCAAGAAAAATAAACCTCTTGCTATTACTGACAAGCCAAGATCATCAACCCCTGTTGATAAGGCTACTGCTACTTGCTATAACTGTGAAAAGATAGGACATTTTGCTAGCGAGTGCAGGTCAAAGAAAGTCTCTAGACCCTCAGCTTTTCCCAAGAAAAACTTTACTCACAGGACTAGAGATGAAAAATACAAAAAGCTGAAAGAAAGGTATTCAAAGCTTAAAACCTTTAAGAAGAAAGGCAAAGGCCTTATGGCTGACTATGATTGGGCTGCCTCTGACGAAGAAGAATCATCTGACTCTGAAGATGATGATGAA